>CM060410.1:150022238-151484075 GCA_030545235.1 Helianthus tuberosus | reverse complement strand
GAGCTTTGTTCCATCGAATCTATTCACAAGACTTGATACAAGACGAAGCCGACAAACATATGCACCAACAGACTCCCCCTTGGATGTCGACGAGTCTTCAGTGCGACAAAACTTCGGTATGACATGTCTTCAGTCTTGATCAGTCTTTGTACTTTCTTTCAAAGTATCTGACAGTGTAAGCATCCTTTAATCTCTTTTTCTTCTCTTCACAGTTTCAGAATCGCAATCACAGGTTTAAGTCATCTCCTGGCTTTCCGTAGCAACAGGATCAGGAACCTGGCTAAAATCTGCACATCTTCATGCGGAAAGACTTCAGAGATCGAAACCTAGCTCTTCCAATGTTTTTTTCCTGCACAATCCTCTACCTCAAAATAAATTTCACAAATTTAACAATTTGAAAAATTTATATACCTTTTGCAGGTATCGTTCAAAAAGATTTAACATTTATAAATTCTGATGACCACTTGAAAGAAAAACATTCAGATTTGACATTTTCATTTCGAAATCTTTTCTCATCTCAAATAAACTCTCCCAAACCTGTTGTTCGTCATGTATAGCACTCGGAATTTTGAAAATCAGCTTTTCATCATCAGTTGTCGAAAATCTTTTTGTATTTTTCAAAAAATTTTAAGCTAAAACACACTTAAACTCTTTTTGGATTTTTGATTTTAATGAAAAGCAGTAAAGAAATATTTACAAACAATATTTTTGTGAGTTTGTGTAAGAGGATCATATCAGTTTTTGAGACAAATCACCAACACCGTTAAGCTTTAAACATTTTACGTTCTAAACGATTCACTTAGATTGTCAGTATACTGATCCACTTAAATTTTCACACAAAGTTCAACTGTTTCGAGATACGAGATTAATGTTTTAAGCACTTAAACTTATTCGCGTATCCCACCTCAGAATATACTCCCGTATCCAGACTCCTATATTCAGTCTTACAGGTGAATGTACACTAATGATATCTGTAAGAGGTAAATGCGAGACCATGAGAGCTCAGGCTATTGCTTCTGCAAAATCAGAGAGATGATGGTTCGACTTTCGGTGTGTTCCCTTTAGAGAATCTTTTCTTCAACAGCACATGATTAGCATTTTTCAATGTTTCATCATTTTTTATGCTGAGGGTGAGCTTTAAGATTAAAGCAATGCGAAGTATTATACGAGGACTAGGCTATTGCTCCCGCAAAATCAGAAGTCCAGGTATAATACCCCAGATATCACCACGCACAAAGACCTAGTATGTCAGAAATAGAAAGCCCTTCAAACAAGATTTCAGGGGTTACCTATATATCCGAGAGATGTTCCCCACGAAATAAGCAAGTTTGAAATTTAGGTTTATATCTCGAACACAATCTACTAAGCGTGTAAAAACCTACTGGCATATCATCAGTGAGACCGTTTATCACATTTTAACTTTCCAAATCTTTAGCATGTTGTGATAGTCCACTGATGTACTATCATTTCTTCTTTTTCACAACAAAACTCATTTTCATGTTTTTCAGAGTTTTGGATTTTGAAATTTTATCATGTTTTTG
This sequence comes from Helianthus tuberosus, assembly GCA_030545235.1. Lineage (NCBI taxonomy): Eukaryota > Viridiplantae > Streptophyta > Magnoliopsida > Asterales > Asteraceae > Helianthus > Helianthus tuberosus. Next base: position 151,482,534 of record CM060410.1, on the reverse strand, counting down.
GATTTTTCAAATTTTTGAAATTTCTAAAATTTTTACTCCCCCTAAAATCAAAATGTGTTTCAATTTTGATTTTCTGGGAAAATTTGAAAAACAAACTGTACAAATAAAGTGACAACTGTTTTGAATTGCTTCAAATCGCCATCCACTTGGCATAAACAATCAGAACTTCCCCTGACAACAAACTATTTTCCCATAATGATTTCAAAACACTTAAGTTTGTTTTAATCAAATGGTTTTTTCGGTAAATAAGTTTTGTTAATTTTACCACTTGTAAGATCGGGGTTATGATCATCACATTGTTTTCCAAATACCATTTGAATGAAAGTTAGATCAAGTTCAACTTAATGACCTTGATTAACCACTTGCAGGTGAAAACCTCTTTTTCAACCATATGTAAGTTCAACCATAACATTTTTAAAAATTGAAATATGACAATTTTAAGAACAACTACCACTTGTAGGTTGAAATACCTCTTGTAGAAAAAATGCCGATTCCTACTCCTCACTTACCAACCTGGGAGTTCTGGCATGTCACACTTGATAAATTTTCACATTTTTAGAATTTTTCACAAAAAAAATTTTTTTACGAATGATGCTGATTCATGCTCCACGATTACCAACTTGGGAGCTCCGGCAAGTCAGGGTTTTAAGTAGAAAATGTTGTCACCCAAGCCTGACCAGCCTTGGGTGATTGTTCATCATCTTTATCCCACCATCTTTTTGATTTGTAAAAATCTTTCACACCCTTTACTTTCCCGTCAACCATCTTCCCAAATATATGTTTTACTTTTCCATTAAAAGCTTTTTTAGCATCAAATTCTTCCTTACCAGAGAAGAATTGATCTGAAATTTCAACCTTACCAACTTTCAACTTCAAGTTTTCTTTTGACAATGGCGGAAAGTTTTCATCGTTCATTTCTGGAACGGAATTCTTCTTACTTGACACAATAAATGACTCCTCTGACTTTGACGAGTCAGATTCATTGTCAGAACTACTCTTTGAACTTTTAACAACCCATTTTTGTTAGTTCAAATCGACTTTTCTTTTGTAAAATCGTTTCGAACTTTCACCAATTTCGAAAGTCGAATCTTTGAACTTTTTATAACTTTCTGTTGGTTGTTTCATTTCATCAACACATTTATTTTTCAGATTTGAGTTAGAAGAAACTCCCTGTTTTGTATACGCGGACTTGGGGCAATTCCAAGCAATGTGTCTAACTTCTTGGCATTTGAAACAGGTTCTTCTGTCAACTCTTTTCTCAGATTCATTCACCATATTCTTTTTCCTTTCAGCAAGAAACTCTTTGTTTGTCTGTCTCCGGAATGGTTTCTTTTCTTCTTCTACTGAACTTGTACCTGAAACAAATTTAGTTTTTGGTTTATAGTTTTCTCATTTTTATGATTTTCTGGGGGAATGAAACCTAATCCCTTCTTTTTGAAATTACTGTTATGGTCTGGTTTCTTTTAAAAACCTGAACCAGAACTATAACCTTTCTTCTTGTTCAATCTCTGTTGAACTCTTGAAGTGTATTTTTTAGGTTTTTCAACACAATTTAAATCTTTTATTTCAGAAATATTAATTTCCGTTAATTTGAAAACCTGTTTGATCATTTCAGTTTTGACACTTCTTATTGGAAATGCCTAATCAGAAAATAATTTGTCAGAATCTTTCAAAGTATATGCTACTTTGAATGTTTCATCATTCAAATTATTTTTTGATAACATAAATTCTTTATTATAAACCCGTTTGACTGGTGAACTCGGACTCTTGTCTGATGAATTCGAACTTTCAGATTTAGACTCTGATTGTGACTCTTCATCCATATCCAACACCTGATCGACCACTTTCTTTAATAACTCAGACTCATGATCAGTGTCAGACGCTGTGAATGTGATGTCAATGTTGTCTGGTAACTCATCAATGGTTTCAGACTTTAACTCTATATTGACAGCCTTTTTCAATCGTTCCTCATTTGGCTTTCTGGGAGAATAACTTTCCTAGATCGGAGGCGGACACTTGTTATACTTGACACTTTGTTTCTTACCAGTATCCGTATCTTCCATCTTTTTATCTTGAAAAGCTTCAAGACCTGCAACAGTAGGATAAACTCTGTCAATCAAATAATCACAAGTTGTATAGCTCAGCAACAATCGTTTGATTCTCTCATTTTCATTTTTTCGAGTTCTAAATCCTGCTTCAGCTTAGCACAATCTTCAATATACTCATTTATGACCTTCTGCTTCGTCATCAATGTTGAACTCATCATTGTCTGAGCAGCTCCCATTTCTAAGTTCGTTTTGTTCAAATTATCAACGGTTTTGTTTAGCACATCATATGATTCTTTTACATATTTCACATCAAACAACAATTTTTCTTTCAATTCTTCTAGTTCACAATATTTCTTGTCTTTCTCCTCACAATCTTTGCAAGATTCCAAACATTTCAGACAAGGTTTCGTAACCTCAATAATCTTTTCAACTTCGATAATCTTTTCAACTTCGACTATCTTTTCAACTTCAACGATTTTCTCAACTATTTTCTCTACTTCAACAATTTTCTCCACAACCTTCTCAATCACGTTTTCACTTATCGGTTCTTCATCAAATTCTACTTTTATTTCACACTCTTCATCTTCGGCCTTTTCTGTTGAATTTTCTTCAACTTTTGCTTTTTCATCTTCTGCCTTTTCAGCTTCCATTTTTGCCTTTTCATCAGCACTCCTTTTTGCTTCCAATTCTTTTTTCAATCTAGCAGCCTTCTTTTCATTCAACATCTCGATCTTATCTGCAAAAAACAAATTAAAACTGAATGAGTCTAAGCTTTTTCTAGCATTATTAATGTACTCTTCCTCATCATCAGTATCTTCATCACTTTCTGATGATATGAAAATCTTCGTTCTTTTTGGCTTGGATTTGACTGCTTCTTCTTCCAAGATTTGAGCAACAAATGCTGATTTTTCTAAGAATTCTTTATCTGGAATATATTTATCCCAGCTAAATCCCTCTAGCAATCTTTCATCATCCTGATTTACCAGATAAGCTTTCTTCTTTCCATCTTCTATAGCACGGGATGATGACGGTTGTTGAGCAAGCTGATGATAAATTGATTTTCGATGATAATCATTGGTTCCAAATGGATCTTGTCTTCCGGTTGCTTCTTTGTTTTTACATTCTCGTTTAAAATGCCCCTTTTCTCGGCAACGAAAACAAGTAACTTTTGATTTGTCAAACCCTAATGAAGATGTAGCAACATCACGAAGATCATCTCTACCGGTGATTTGTGTAAATTTTTCTGCTCTTCTTACAGCACTGGCTAAACACCACTTGATGTCCATCAACTCAAGTTCTTCAGCATCGATCTGGTCATAATCCTCTTTGGTGAGCATCGAATTCCCAATTCTTCCAGCAACTAAGCTTTCATACGATTCTAACATAGTAACAAGTGATGCCATGTGTTGCTTAGCAATTTCTGGAGAGAGATTTTGACCATTTTGAATATTCAATGTAACATTACATTGCAGATTTGTTGAATTCTGTCGTTGAGGACTTGGTGTTGTGAAATTCGGATCAAAACTTGAATACGACGACGAATATCCACCACTCTGAGTTACAGTACTACCATTTGTTCCAGAAGAACTATCAGCACTGAAAGCAGTCTTAATCTTTGGACTCGGAGTAGTCTCAAATTTGTTTCCTCTGTAGTATAGACTAACATCTTGTTGAGCATTTGGATAATTTATGATAGCAGTTTTCTGAATATCCAATTCATGTTCTTCAATCTTCTGAATGAACTTCGCCAAATTCATACTTTCAGATTTTCTCATATGTTTTAAGATCAACCAATATGTTCCCCATTTATTCTGTGGTAACGCATCGGTTAGCTTATCAACCCATTCATCGTCGTCTTTCTTTATTTCCAATCTTCCCATTTCCAGAACAAGATGACAATATCTATCGATAGTCATTTTTGTTGTTTCACCTTCAAAAGCTACAAACATATCAAATGATTTCTTTAGTAAAGCTTGTTTGTTATTTATTATATCAGCGCTTCCCTTAAACTTGTTAATCAACGCCAACCAAATTGATCTAGCAGTTTCTTCATGTTGAAGTAACACAAAAATATCTTCTTTTACGGATTGTTGGAGAAGACTAATCATCATTTTTTCACTGGTGTATTTCAATTTCTCAGCCGCTGAATAGTCACTTAAAGCTTTTTCAATCCCACATTCATTTTTCGGTTTAACGTAATCTACATCCAATGAGCACCATGCATCAAACTTATAGGCTTGCACCCAGTTTTCAAAACGATTTTGCCATCCGTTAAAATCCTCGATGTACATAAGTTTAGGAGGCTTTTGAGACGTTCCCGTTTCATTTTTAATTTCAATTGTTTCAGCAGCAGTAACTGGAGCAGCTGGAGTAGTAGCAAACGCGTTGTAAAACTCCTCTTCCATGTTTCAGTAACCTGTTTCACAAATTCACAAAGTTCAAACGAAATGAAAGTTCAAACGAAATGACTTTTGATGCGAAATGAACTTTGGTGCGAAATGGCCTCTTCAAGTGAAATGGCAATCTGATGCGAAATGGTTGATTTCGTACGGAATGACTGATTTCGTACGAAATGGCACAACAGATGATTCCGTACGAAATGAAATGTAGTTTCAAGCGAAATGAAGGTTCTTTCAAATGAAATGAGCTATTTCAAGCGAAATGGACACCTGATAGGCCAATTCGTGCGAAATGGAAGACAGTTTCACACGAAATAGGTTATTTCGCACGAAATGTTGCTGACGTCACTCTATCAGCCATGAATTTGTCAAATTGATCAAGATTTAAGTCGATTTTTGGTCCAATTCTTTCAAGGCTTTGTTAAAACAGTGTTTCGCTTATAATGTGAGAAACTCAAGCCATTTTAACCGTGAAATCTTGTTAATTTTGAAAAAGAAGGTGTAGAAGTCAGAATTTTAATGAAAACAAGCTGAATTGGTAAGAACTCTTCCTCCTGAGCTTTGATACCACTTGTAGGATCGAGATTCGATCTAAACGAGTCTATCAGAAGAGTTCTAATCCATATTAAAGGCGTAATTCAATGATACAGACTTGATTACAGCTTGATTCACTCTTTAATTGTCTTGTATATTGATATAACACTGTTACAGATCAAATGACACGTCGACAGCACTTCGGTACCGGAATCGGGAACTGTTACAAATGAAATCTCAGCTCAGGTATTTATAGGAAACTCATTTTGCACGGAAAGAGCATGAACCATTTCGTACGAAATGGTCAAGATTCATTTCGTACGAAATGGCCTAGCCATTTCGTGCGAAATGGACTCTCACCTTTAAAACCCTAATTTCTTGAACTTTGAGCTTTGTTCCATCTAATCTATTCACAAGACTCGATACAAGATGAAGTCGATAAACATATGCACCAACACAACCTTTGTGCATTGAACATGTTGAAAATTGTTTAAGTGCTGAAGTCAGAACATTACATGGCCGAGTGACAATCCGATCGGGTGGTAATCCGATCGGATAGTAGTTCGTTTAATGTTCACAACCCCAATGTTTGAAATAGATGTTAAGCGTGGGGCCAAGGTGCAAGTCGATCGGGTGACCACCCGATCGGGCGACAATCCGATCGGACAGCAGTCCGATCGGGAGGCGCCCCGTTCTGGTGTCCTGGTCGTCTTCTTCCTTGGTCATTTTGATAGTTTGTCGATTTATCAAGATGTTTTGACAACGTATTAGACAACAGAAACCTTGTCAATACTTGGTACTCCTGATCGGACAGGAATCACCCAAATCCGACCAGTTAACTGTTCGAGACGGTGTTCCATGTTTAACCCGAAATCGGTAATCTCGTGGATAGAATCCAGATCTTGAACTGACGCATCAACAAGCAAGAGTAGAAGGTTAGAACAAGCTCCGATTCTATTGGTTTTGAATGCATTGAGTGTAAAAGAGTTGAAAGAAAGTTGGAAAACCATCTTTCAATCCTTTCCACCGTGAATATGTTTAGATCTATGAAAGATCCTCGTTTGTTCATGGGGAAATTGTTCAGATCCAAGTTTTTCTTGGTGGATTGAAGCCAAAACATGAAGTTCCTAAAAACACCATGATGACATCATCCTAGAACACCTCGAATCTAGTGATTTCATGGTTAAAAGTTAAGATTCGAAAGATAGAAAGGTGTAGGAGTGCGTGTAGATTAAGGAAGTACAAGATTTAGTGTTGAAATATTACTGGAATCACGAGGAATCGAAGGAAAAGTGGGATTGGAGCGCTGGTCGGACAGGAGTGTGCAAAAGTGGTAAGTTTGATGTGGACAGGGGGTATTTATAGGGTTTCCCAAAGTGGAAAAGGCTGGCCAATCGAGTGGCTGCCCGATCGAGTGGCTGCCCGATCGAGCGGTAGCTCGATCGAACGGCTAGTCGATCGGCTGGTCACTTGGTCGATCAGTCACTTGGTTCGAGTGTTCAGTGCGACGAGTTTTGCCGTTTCGGTTGCGATTGCGATCATTGCGATGCGATAGAGTTTCCTATTTAAATTACTTTTAATCCCAACTACTATATCAACATACAAGCATCCTTATTTCATATTCGTTTAGCGTTTGCGATTCGATTGTGATTGAGTTTCGATTGCGTTTCGATTAATCACCACAACACAACACAAATAACATGCACAAGTAACACATAAGGCACACACGCATATATAACAACATCCAGAACGCATAATTCGAGTTGCGAGTGCGATTGAGATAGCAATAAAGCGATAAATATCGAATAAACCTCAATTATTAATAAGTACTCCACATAATACAACTAACGGAAAACATAAAATAGACTAACTACAAGTCAAAGAAGTCAAAACAGGAATTGAGCAAGGAGTGACAGATCGCAATTAGCAATCTTGTCTTCCTTTGACTTCAACCTTGAGTTTGACTTTGACTTTCGAAACATGGGGTGTTACAACATATGTCAAGGTGTGGCTTCTTACGAAGCTAATGACCAGTTTATCACATAAGAATGTCCAGTAATCCCGAATCAAGTATAACGTATCAGTATGCGTGTATTAATTTATTGTGTAAAAACGATGATTAGGTAACAAGTATTAAATCGCATAAAAGTTAAGTTAATATAAAAGAGAGGCTTGATAAGTATTGGAGTGCTTCGGGTTTAGAAACTTCGACTATTCCAAAGTGAATCGCAAGTCCTTCCGATTTAGGGAGACATGCTTTGACCTAATAGGTATAATACTCTCGTCGCCAGGCGATCAACGGTATTTTACCCTTATAGTTAGTACATGCCCCTAATTTGATTGAAAATACGAAACTTTGGCGAGATTGAAAATCGTAGAGCGGGACCAGTCACCAAGGTGTGGATATCAATCCTAGCTTGACAATTTCGTCCCCAAAATGTGGTTTATTGAACGAAGCAAGATAAAATCTCGACTCGTCAATAAGGAACCACTAGAGTATGAAATGGAAATTCCCATCAAGATACGGATATCACTCCTAAGTTGATGGTGAAATTTCGGGCAAAATAACATGTAAGGTGGATTGGAATTCGTCACCAAATGCGGGAATCACCCATATTCTAGTGAGTCGTTTCGATTGTGGAATATGAGTATCTTCAAGTATGTATTGTGTGAAATGTTTTAGAAAAGACACATTGTATATTTAGACAAAAGAAGAGGTAGAAGCAAATAGGAAGAATCACATATTAAGCAAGAATAAGGAATGGTCAAGTTTTGGTACTTAGACTATAGACTAGGTCGAACATGGCAATTCTACCTAATTCTCTATAGTTATGGCTCTGATACCAATCTGTCACACCCCAACCGATGACGGAAACATCGGAGTGAGACGAAAACGAGATTGCAAGACACTTCACAACTCTAATTGCGACAAGTATTTAATAATTTCCTTTTTTTTACATTGCTTGAACTAGAACACCACAAGTTAAAATAAATAACGCACAATATGTATTCAAATAATTAAATTCCATTTCATTGATAATGAATTATTACAAGTATTGGCAACAGAATACAACAGGATTGAAAGTAAATTACAAAACAACGAGCAATAAGGTTTAAATGCGTTTCTAGGCAATCCTACTGGATTCATCTGTCACAATCCTACAACATGTATTAAAAACATGGATCAGTACAAAAGCACTGGCGAGCATACAAGTTTGAATATAATCATAAGTATAAAAGTTTGTCTTAAATCCACATAGCATTTATTATTCACGTTGAAATGAGTATACATAAACAACTTAAGCATAGCAAATAGTATGAAATTATGATTTTTAAACTAACATGCATAAATAGCCTAAGCATAACAATATTATGGGAATACAAGTTGAAACTAACAAGTAATAACAACCTAAACATAACAACGAACGTGTTCGATGGTTTGCGTGTTTGATTATAATCGATGGTGTAAAGTGGATTTTGTATACATGTTACACCCCAAAAATGCGTTAAAACGTAAAAAGGGTCGAGTATGCTCGCCTTGATTGCGTAAAAATATTTCTTGAAATAACTCACGAATGAGATTAGGAACTTGAAACTGTGAGAGTTATCCTACAATATGAAATACGAGACACTAATGTCACATCACACAACCAAATACGTTGATCATTTGATTATTTTAATTCTTATTAACTATAACTTATTTAAAGGTAACTGGTTATAAATTTCTATATATCGTGATTTTATTTTTAAGATCTAAAAAAAATAAGAAAATACTGAGATTATCTTATTTCTAAATCTTTTGAATTAATTAATTTAATTAATGATTTTCTATTTAATGATAACCAATTAAAATTGACTTTAATGATAACCAATTAAAATAGGTCTGTGTTCAACCCACAGATCATAACCTTTAAATCAATACTTGAAAGAGCTTTGGTAACAGAAGAAACTCATTATCTTCTCCACCAAAACCATTAGTAACAGAAATCCGATTTTGTACCATTTCGTTCAAGTGTTCAAAACACCCATATTTTAAATATTATGGTCTTTACTTGGAATAACATTTTAGAGTTATGTATCCAAACTTTCAAAACATAAGTCTTTTTTTTTTCTTATATTATTGTTATTTCATTTATACAAATACAGGTGGTCATCTTCATTATTTAAAACAAACCGAACCCACTGTGTTATAACATTCAATTAATAAAGAAAAGAAGTCATCAACTGTTGCTATGTTTTCATAATTGAAGAACCAAAGAATCGTGTTTAGGCCGGAGCCTGTAAACGAGTGTTTGGATCTTGTAAGAGAGCTTAAGGAACAGTCCTGCAAAACAGAAAACCGTTAGGCTCGCCGCATAGATGGGAGGGCCCCTCTGCGACCACCCTCCGGCGTGAGGATAAGTATTGGTAGAGAGAGAAAATAAGGACGAAGGTTCAGAAAATCGTACTTGGCTTTGTACTTGATGGGGTATTTATAGTAGTCAACTGAGATGACATCATCCGTCCAGACGCACTTGAATGGAGGTTCGTCTTCGGAGGTTCTTGATATGAAACGGACATGTTTCGGATGTCCGTCCAAGTGGAGTCTGGTTCGTCCAAGGGATCATGTCCGGTCTCGGACATGTATCTTCAAGTCCCCCAGTTTGGTAAGTCTTTGTAAAGACTTAGCAAACTATTATTTCAAGCTTTTTGTCCTATTCGGATGACGTGTCGCCGCTGGAGTGGTCTTGAATTGATGATGTGGCATTATTTGAATGGTGTGGGTGACCTTCATTGTTTCGACCGTTAGTCACCTACTGGTGACGGTAGCGAACCCTGCGTTGGGAATCGTGGGAAGTGACGGTTGACATGATGGCCCCCCAACCGACTTACTTTTTCTATAAATTGGATTTTTACCACTTCATTTTTACCTTTTTTCCTCTCCTTTTTCATCTTCTCTGCTGTTATCCTCTCTAATCTCTTCTTCTTCTTCGAAGAAAAAGGTGCGTCCTTCTTCTTTTTACTTTTTAAAGTTATGGCTCCTGGTAAGGAGAATCTTTCGGAGAGCGTGAGCGTGCTTACCCAACGGCAGTTGGATAAGTTCATTAGAGATTATAGGATTCCCCTAGATCTTCACCCGGTCCTTCCTTCCGAAAGGGAAGCCATATATCCATTCCGTCAAGGGAAGTTTCCCTTTTATACTCGCGTCTGCAATTTCGCGAATTATAGGGTTCCTTTTTCTCGCTTTTTGATTAGGGTTCTGCAATTTTTTAGGGTTCATATTTGTCAGGTTAATCCCTTTGGTCTTAGCCGCATTAACCATTTCAAAATTTCTTGCCGAGCCTTAGACCAGAAACCGGACCTGAATGTTTTTCGATACTTTTACGAGTTTATCACGGCCGGAGATTGGTATACATTCGCACACCGAAAGAATGTCCCTTCCCCATCCTCCAGCGAGCGGTCTAGCCTCAAAAATTGGAAGGACAATTTTTTCTGGCTGGACGACCGCTGTCTTCCGGAGGATATGAGGTGGCGTTTCAAAGATCAAACGATGTCCTTCGATCTTGATGAAAACTTTGCCTTTGATGAAAATCTTGTCCGTGCCTTGATTGAGCATAAATCTCCCATCCGTCCCCTTTCCGAGCATTTACTTTGGTTAGGTCGAGTTAGTTTTTCCTGGGCCCGAGGGGATAGGGATTGGCCGATTATTCCGACCCTTTACATCCCCTTCGGCACCATTACTTGTTTATTTTTGCTAACTTTCTTTTTGTTTTGAGAGTGCAGGTGCCGCAATGTCTCTTCTTGATGCTCTAAAGGTTCCGAATGCGGATGTTTTTTACTTTGATTTTGAGGAACAAGGTGAAGAGGATGTTCCGCTGATGAAACAGGTGGCATCTTCGGCTCATTCGATCCGCCCACAGGTGAATCCGAATGTGACTGGGCCATCTGCTGCCGAAGCAACTTCTTCTATTCCTCAGGGCATGCCTGAACAAGTTGCCGCGGAGACTGCTTCTTCCACTCCGAAATCTACGAAAGAGGCTGTTGGTTCATCCGGATCTCAGTCCGGAAAGAGATCAATTCTTGATGACGTGGATGATGATTCGGAGGTCCGCGATTTAGACGAGGCCCTCCAATATCGACCTTCTTCTTTGAAAAGCAAGGGTGTTGCACCGGGCGTGGATTTAAAAGTTCGCTCTCGTAAGAGGAAAAATGAGCCGATGCTAATACGTTCTACCGATCCTCTTCCTTTGCCCCAGTCAAAGAAATCAAGGAAGGATTCTCATTCCGAAGGTAATGTAATGGCAGAATTGGACGAGCATCTTACCGGATGTAGGTTTTCTAGGGAGGAGGCCGCATTGGCTCGCAACAAACCGACCCCTACCTTTTCCGGTGGTTTCATTCCAAGTACTGAGGTAGAAAATATGGAGACGGAGATTCCGGAGATTTCGAGCAAGGAGAAGGGGAAGCTCATGGTGAACCTAAGGTGGTAACTTTTTCAGGTACGATGCTGGACTCTTCTTTAGGTCCGGACCGCTTTATCGAAGATGAGGAAGACCAAGTGTCTTCTCTCCCTTCATCTTGGTTCGGACCTGAGTTGTTGTCCTTTTTTCGATATGCAGATTTGTTCTCGGATGATATGGATATCGATCCGGCGACTGCGGAAGAAAAATTTATTCCTGATTGGGACATCCGGAACAAAGACTCGGTGATGGATACTTTGATTGCCAGGACTATGCTTTTCAACATAAACACTCCGATAGATCATGCGAGGAGCCGGAAGATGAAGAATCCAGATCTAGGGGCTGCGGTTTTGACTAACCAAGCCCAATCAAACATCTTTGTGACAGAGCTCTATCGTCGGTGGGTAGAAGCGGAGTCGGTACGGGAGAATTTGGAGAAAGAAGCTCGCTCTCTGAAGCGCAAAGTTCAGAGGAGTCCGGAGGCGGAAAAGAAAATAGCTCGGTTGACCCAAGATCTTCAAACTCAGCAAGAGAAAGTTAATTCTTTAATTGCTCAGAATCAGTCGTCCCAAGCAGCTGCTGCTGCCGCTGCGGAAGACAGAGATAAGATTTCTTCGGAGTTCAAAGCGTTTTCTGAATCGATGAAGCAGAAGGATGAAGAGCATAAGGTAGTTTTGGCGAAGATGGAGGAATCTCTTAGTAAGGCTCGTTTTGCTTATGAGAGCATGATGGCTGGTACGTCCTTTTTCTGGTTTAATTGTTTCCTATTTCTCCTGTTTTTTCTAACACTTTTTCCAGAGCGGGATGCGCTTAAATCAGGTGAAGCTGATTTAAAGGACCGTATTGAGGAGATGAAAGGGCGTGAAGAAGAAATGGGGGCGGAGAATGTTTCCCTGAAAGCCAAGGTGGAAGATCTTCAAGCGACGAAGGTTTGGATGCTTTCGGAGGGGGCCAAGCTTTTGGCCAAAAACATCCATAAGGGTCCGGAAATGACTGCTGCAGTGGCTGCAGTTAATAATGCAATGAGCTCTATCGGTATCAATTCTGGCCTTCATCAGGGATATGTTCATGCTCTGCAGAAGAAGACCCCTTATAAAGAGGTTCCGTCATTGAATCGTAATGCTACGGAAGAGTTAAATGCGGCAGTTGCTTGTTTCGATACTCTTAAGTTTCCGGTGATAGAGGATCTTCCGAAGCTTACTGACGCGCCCCTTTCCGAAATTAAGAAAGTTCGACGCTTTGCGAATGATGCTTCTCCGTAGCAGCAAGGTGGACATGCCTGGTTTTTTGGGGTATGCACCTTAGGAATTCTTAGTTTGTTTAGCAATTTGGAGGGTGGACATGTCCGGTTGTTTGGGATATGCACCCTGTTGGATGAATGAATGTAATGATGTTTTTACCAATGTTTTGACAATTATCCTCTGTAAATGACTTTGTGGTTTCCGGTTTACATAAAATCCGGTAAATTTTGATGTAAACACTTGTTTTCACATGCGTCCATGCTTTGTGTTTTACATTTTCTATTAGAAGGTTCATTTTAAAGCACGGATCCGATTTGTTTTTATTTTATTAGGATAATTTTTAAGTGAATGAAAGATACGAACGGAACCAGATCGTTCTTACCTCTTAGGGTTAGGATCCCTAGTTCGGCCGAAGGTTATACTTGTGTTGCAACACTGTTGATGATAGAAAATTTTACCATTTTATTTTATTTATCCGGAGTTATATTTCTCCGGTTAATCACATAGTAAAAACATTTTATGTAATCCGTGGGTAAAACCCTCCACGGTATTTGGAATTTATAATTCATTTGGTGCGGGCATAACCATCCGCGTTACAGGAAAATAGAAAAAGTGACGGAGGCCGTAGCTTCCGTATTACAATCTTATTTTAAAATAAGAAGCTTTTTAAAGAAAACACTTCTTTAGGTGAACTCCGTTCCATGTGCGTGGAATGATGGTTCCGTCCATTTTCTTGAGTGTATATGCACCGTCCTTTCCTGCGGTGTTAATCAAGTAAGGACCTTCCCACTTTGGTGCCATTTTTCCGGTGCCTTCTACTAAACTCGCTTCATTACTCCGCATGACGTAGTCTCCGACTTTGAACCGGACCTCCTTCACTTTTGAGTTGTAATGTTTTTCCAACTCTTTTTTATATTTCGCTTCTCGGATCGCCGCGAGCTCTCTCCTTTCTTCGGCTAGATCCAGGTTCAAAAGGAGTTCCTGTTCGTTTTCTTCTTGACTCAGCTGCATGCGGGGAGTAGGTACCCCTACTTCAGCGGGAATAACTGCTTCGGTACCGTATGTTAAGCTGAAGGGAGTTTCCCTATTGCTCGTCTTCGGCATCGTTCGGTGGGCCCATAGGACGTGCGGGAGCTCATCTGCCCATGAGACGCCCTCCTTCCCCAAGCGCTTTTTAATGCCTTCCACAATGCTGCGGTTGGCTCTTTCTACTTGCCCATTGGCCTGGGGATGGGAGACCGAAGCAAAATTTTGCTCAATATGCATCCTTTCGCACCATGTCTTGAACGGTTTCTCTGCAAACTGCTTCCCATTATCACTGACTATGCATAGCGGCATTCCGTACCTGCACACTATGTTTTCCCAGACAAACCTCAGCACTTGATCTCCTGTGATAGTCCGGAGGGGTTTGGCCTCGACCCATTTTGTGAAATAGTCAATGGCAACCAATAGGAACCTTACCCCTCCGGTGGAAACTGGGAAAGGACCCACAATGTCAATCCCCCATTTATGGAAAGGTCATGCCGATGTTACCGGAACGAGGTTGTTCTTGGCTCGGTGGCTAATGGGAGCATGCCGCTGGCAGTCTTCACATGATTGAAGTTCGTTTACTGCGCTTTGATGCATACCCGGCCAGAAATATCCGGCATTCATCACTTTAGCTATAACCATCCTCGGTCCGGCGTGGATGCCGCATATTCCCCAGTGGATTTCCCTTATGACGTAGCTGGCTTCTTCTGGTGTTAAGCATTTTAAGAGCGGACCTAAAAAGGTCTTCTGGTAAAGTTGCCCGTCGTGGATCTGATACTGCAGCGCTTTGACCTTTAACTTCCGAGCCTGAGCTTTGTCTTCTGGGAGCGTCCCTTCTTTCAAGTAATCCACAATCGGAGTCATCCAGGATTTTTCTATCATGGAGACTGACATGACCGACTCCGTCTGTTGGATGGCCGGGGCTTGCAAGGTTTCAACTAAGACTTCTTTGGATAGATGACAAAATGCTACGGATGCGAGTTTACTCAAGGCATCGGCCTTTTTGTTTTTGCTCCGCGGTATGTGTACTATCTTGCAAGAGTCAAAAGAGGAGATTAAACTATTAACTTGCTGGAGATACCGAACCATGTTATCCTCTCGTGCTTCGTACTCTCCGCTGACTTGATTGGCTACCAATAATGAATCCACATGTGCTAGTACGGAGGTTGTGCCGGCTTTGGCCGCGGTTTGGAGACCTGCAAGGAGAGCCTCGTATTCTGCTTCATTGTTTGAAGTTTTAAACTCGAATCGTAAAGCATAAGTGTACTCTATCCCTTCTGGATCTATAAGGATTAACCCTGCCCCCGACCCCTCTTTACTGGAGGCTCCATCCGTATATAAGTTCCATACCCTTGGTAGGGCGGATTTTTCTTTGGTGCTTTCTCCGGTCGGGACCTCCGTGAGGAAATCTGCCACCGCCTGGCCTTTCACCGGTCCTCTGGTACGATAGGTGATGTCGAAAGCGCTGAGTTCAATTGCCCACTTAGTGAGACGTCCGGAGACCTCTGGCTTTCTGAGAATTTGTTGGATCTGGAGATCAGTCTGCACTTCTATATTGAAAGCTTGGAAGTATCTTCGGAGGCGTCTAGAGGCATGTACCAATGCGAGTGCTAGCTTTTCGATCATCGGGTACCGGGTTTCATAATCTTTCAGGATGCGGCTTACGTAGTAGACCGGGATTTGTGCTTGATTCCGATGCACTACGAGTACTGCACTTATAGAAAAATGAGAGGCGGAGAGATACACCGTGACAGTTTCTCCGGTAATTGGAGCGGTTAGGGTGGGCAAGGATCCAAGACAGACTTTCAGCTCCTGAAATGCCGAATCGGCTTCCGGTGTCCACTCTATTTGGCCTTTTCCCGTTCGTTTTTTCAACGCCTGGTGAAGGTTTCGAGTATGTCGTCAATCATGTTATCTTCGGCCTGACTTTTTATGACCAAGTCGTCCACATAAATTTCCAAGTTCCTTCCGATCTGGTCCTTGAATGCCTTATCCATCAGCCTCTTATACGTGGCTCCGGCGTTTTTCAATCCAAACGGCATTTTGGTATAACAAAAAAGCCCTTCATTGGTTACAAACGCTGTCTTATCTTCGTCTTCCAAAGCCATCTGTATCTGATGATAGCCTTTGTATGCATCCAAGAAGCATTTAAGACGGAAGCTGGAAAGGGAATCAATCTTTAGATCGATCTCTGGTAAGGGATAACAATCCTTCGGACATGCGTTGTTTAAATCGGAAAAATCTACGCACATTCTCCAGGTTTTATCTTTCTTGGTTACCATCACTGGGTTAGAAACCCAGGTCTGGTAGCGTATTTCCCGGATGATTCCGGCGCTTAACAACTTTCGCACATCTTCGGAGATTGCTTTGTTTCGAGCTGGAGCCATGTTTCTTTTTCTTTGAGCTACTGGCTTTGCTGAATGCGACACTTTCAGCTTATGTTCAGCCAAACACCGAGGAACTCCCATCATATCGGAGGTTTGCCAGGCAAATACATCGAGAGAATTAGATAAAAGTTTCCACAACTTCTTTTTAGTACGCTCAGGAAGTTGAGCTCCGACTGCGATTTTTTGCTCTGGGAAGTGCGGATGGATGGCCCATTCTTCTGTGAGGAGATTCGGAGGCTTGTCAGTACCCTTGCTTTGTCGTATTTCGGCTACGCAGATCGTTGATTCGGAGTGCAGAGTTGCCACTCCCGCTTCGGTGGGGAATTTTAACGATCCATGAATGGTAGAACTGATGATACCAAAGGCACACATACCGGGCCTCCCTATAATAACATTATGGACGGACCTTGCTTTTACTACCAGATACGTCAAGTTGACTGTTCGGACCAAACTTCCGTCTCCTAACGTTGTTGGCAAAGTAATTTGCCCTATGGGCTGTACCACCTCTCCGGAGAAACTTACCAATGGCATTGAAACTTGGATCAATTTTGCCTTGGTCTGTGGAGCTAGTTGTTGAAAACACTGCTTATACATGATTTCGGTGGCACTTCCGCTGTCAACATAAATCCTCCGGACCTTGTGACCTACTATGATTGCAGACACTATGATTGGTCCATCCTTGATTTCTTCCGGATTGATAGGAGGAAAAGCAATGGGTTGCTGCATCCAAGCGGCCATGTGGTGACTGGATCACTTGATGCCTTGATTATCTGCTCTTCTGATCATACAAATTGCTGGCTGGTTGTTCGGATTATCTCCCGGATTTCCCGAAGATTTTCCTTCCTTCACTTCTTTCACTAGATGCGACAGCTTTCCGGATCGCACTGCTTTTTCTATTTCTTGTTTCAGGGACCAGCAATCATCTGTGTTGTGACCTCGAGCATGATGGTAGTCACAGTATTTCTTGGAATTCTTATCACCCGGGTTTCGGAGTTTTGGTGGAGCAGGGAAGTTTGCCCCTTCCGCACTAAGAATTTCACTAGGAGTTTTGGAAAGATCCGATAAGTTGTTAAATCTTGACCCAGAACTTCTTCCGCGTGGAGGTCTGCCATTCCTGCTGTAGGGGTGCGATCGTCCCCTACTCCCAGATGGAGTTTTATCAAACACCGACCCACCGTTTTTCTTCCAAGAAGACATCTTGTGATCTGACTCCGGAGCTGGGTTACATGCGTTTTTGCCTCGAGCAAAAGCTCTGGCTCGTTCCATGAGTACCTCCATCGTCTTTGGGAGATTTTCGTGTAACTTTTCGACCAACTGATTGTTCCGGACTCCGTGACAGAATCCGGAGATCCTTAGCTGGTCAACTACTCCACTAATCTGCATACTCTCCCGGTTAAACCGGTCAATGAAACTATCCAAAGATTCTCCGTCCTTTCTCCGAATGTTGTGAACTTCGGTGATTTCTTTGGAGTAGTGCCTTTGCTGGCTAAAATTTTGGAGAAATAATCTTCGGAACTCTTCGAAATCGTTAATCTCACCCTCATTCAGCGCATCAAACCACACTCGAGCAGCTCCGGTTAGTGTTTGCGCGAACATGAAACACCACGCTGGCGTCGGCCACTGTTCTACTCGTGCGGCTCCGTCGAAATCGAACATATGATCATCTGGATCAGTTGTACCATCATACTTTTTTTACTGTAGTTGGCATTTTGAGCTTCGGATGAAGCTTGGCATGTGTGATGCGAGCGCTAAACTTTGACTTGGCAGTCATGGAAACTGGGTGATACGGTTTGGTGAGTTCCGGATCATTAACTACGTCCATCTGTGCTTCATTTCGTATTGCCATTGCTGGCGAGGGTCCGGACGAACCTTGGACGTACCCAGTGTAAATTTTCGAGGTGACAACTGTGGAAAAAGTAGGAGGGGTGAACATTGTAGGACCCATGGTCCTTACCAAGGCTTCTTCTTGAAACAACCTGGTTCGTAAACCGAGGATTTGTTCATCTCTAGCCTGTTGTGCTTTCAATCGTCGCAGAAGACTTGCATTTTTGGAGAGAAACTCCGCATCAAACTCAGATGTTTGCGAAGTAGGGATTAGAACAAATGGCAAGGTTGTTCCCGGCCCTGAGCTTAAAGCAGCTGAGGTTATGGAAACGGTACTTGCTGGTGCTGTAGTTTGTGTATTAACAGTTGTAGATCCCAGATTCACGGAACCTGAGGCCACCATTTGTCAGTTCTTTGCTCAAGAAATTCACCAGAGTGAAGGACTAAGAGCTTTGAGATCGGATGGCGCCAATTGAAGAACCAAAGAATCATGTTTAGGCCGGAGCCTGTAAACGAGGGTTTGGATCTTGTAAGAGAGCTTAAGGAACAGTCCTGCAAAACAGAAAACCGTTAGGCTCGCCGCAGAGATGGGAGGGCCCCTCTGCGACCACCCTCCGGCGTGAGGATAAGTATTGATAGAGAGAGAAAGTAGAGAGAGAAAATAAGGACGAAGGTTCAGAAAATCGTACTTGGCTTTGTACTTGATGGGGTATTTATAGTAGTCAACTGAGATGACATCATCCGTCCAGACGCACTTGAATGGAGGTTCGTCTTCGGAGGTTCTTGATATGAAACGGACATGTTTCGGATGTCCGTCCAAGTGGAGTCTGGTTCGTCCAAGGGATCATGTCCGGTCTCGGACATGTATCTTCAATAATGCAGCTTATTTAACATATAAAAGAACGACATGGACAGGAAACAAGAGGATATACCGAATACGACGTTATGCGGCTTCGTCGTGAACCTCCGACGTGACTCCGATGAAATCCAGCGAGTAGCAGGTAGATGTAGAAAGGTGCTGTGATGTCGTCTCCGAGCTCTGGTGAGTCCCGAACTTCTGCGGCGATACTCGAAGTGTGAAGGTGGTTCGGAGGGTGTTACGGTGTTGTACGGGTGTCGAGAGGGGATGTGTGGGTGGTGCGGAGACACAAGGAGGGACAGGTGAGGGTGTGGGGTGTTTGTCGGAGTTCACAGCCGGCACCCCAGCTCCGCTCACCGGTCGAGCAGACGACGGGGGGTGTTTGGCTGCATACGTGTGTGGTTATAGTGAACTCGAGGTGTGGGTGTTTGTCGCTGACAAGAATCGAGCCGGACGTGGCTCCGGTTGTATTTCAAACGGGAATGAGGGATCGAGAGGGTGCGAAGATGATGATGATGATGATGTTCGTTTGTCTTGTTTGACCGTGGCTTTTGTGTGTGATGATTTAAGTTGCAGACAAAAGTTCGCTTTTTAGAGGGAATCATGGATGGTAGCGGCTGACATAAGAGAAGGATTAGGTTTTACAGTTTACTAGACTTATGTGCATAGGGTTTATTTAGTTAGTGGGCTTTGGGCTTGGGCCCAAGGCCCACAAGCCTATCTCGTGTGTTTAAGCGGCCCGCAAGTTTCTACGAACTTGTTTTCCAAACCCGATCGCCGTAGAACGTCGTATTATTTATTTTAGGATCGAAAATATGTCGTGTAGGGTCGTTATTTGACGTTGGACGCGTAATTGCAAACTGAAATGTACCGATTTGCATATAAATACATATTTGAATGATTGATTGCACGAATAAATATTATGTAATAAGATATATATATATTAACGCCTCGAAATATGATAGGAAAATAAATTTTCTAAAATAAAGATACGAAAACACGAGGCGTTACACAATCGCACAGCACGAGGCACTCCGCTCCGAACACAACGGAGGTACCTCTGGGAATAATCCCCCAAATGGTAATGTTAAGTCACCTAAGAAATGTTACAAATCGTTTGGATATTTCCAATTGTGCTTTGCTAATGCTTTCTGTGAATGATGATGCTTGTGTTACAAGTTGCACCTACAAACAGTTCTTGGACTGCAAGCCCCTGAACTTCGATGGCACCGGGGGTGCTGTCGCCTTTGTGCGCTGGGTGGAGAAGATGTATTCTGTTTTGAGAATGAGCAAATGCACACCAGAGCAAAGAGTCACATACATTTCTGGACTATTTCTAGATGGGGCACTGTCGTGGTGGAACCTTCAGGTGCAGACTTTGGGTGAAGCTGCTGCGTATGCATTGACGTGGGATTAACTAAAGGAATTGATGCATAAAATGTATTGTTCTCGAGCGGAGATCCCGAAGTTGGATATGGAATTCTGGAACTTGAAAATGGACGGTCCAAAGGTGGCTGAGTACATTTAGAGGTTTCATGATTTGTCTCGAGTTGTTCCTTATTTGGTGGAGCCGGAGTTTAAAAGGATTGAACGTTTCATCTGGGGATTGGCACCTCAGATTCTGAGCATGGTGACAGCTTCTAAGCCTCCAACCATTAATGAGGCAATTGACTTAAGTGTAGCGCTTACGGAGGAAGCAGTTCGGTTGGGAAAGTTCTCGATTTCTGAAACGAAAAAGAAAGAGACTCATGTGGAGTCATCAGGGGATAACAAAAGAAAGTTCACTAACTTCAAGAAGGGTACCCGAGCAAACAACAACAATGCCAACAAATGAAGAGACGCTAATCCGCCAGCTGAGGCACAGACTGGTGCTGCAAATGCTGAAAATAAAGGAAAAGGATACATGGGTACCCTACCAAAGTGTGACATATGCCAATTTCATCATGCTGGAAAGTGCAGGAATAGGAAATGTGAAACATGTGGGACACTTGATCATTCTAAGGAGATGTGTTGGTATGGTGCTGGACGTGGGAATGGAAATCAGGGTGGTAACGGTAATGCCAACCGTGGTGGGAATGATTATGGAAATAGAAACCAGGGAGGAAATAACAATCAAGGAGGTAATGGAAACAAGAATGGAAATGGAAACCAAGCAGGAAATAGAAACCGTGGAGGAAATAACAATAACCAGGGTGGTAATGGGAATGGACGCGGTCAAGGATGTTATGGTTGCGGTGATATGGGGCACTTTAAGCGAGACTGCCCAAAGAACAACCAAGCTCGTGGAAGGGTGTTCACTATTGGAGCTAGGGAAGCTCGTCCGGATCCAAACGTGATTACTGGTACATTCCCTATTAATCAACGTTATGCATCTGTGTTGTTTGATACTGGTGCCGATTTTAGCTTTGTGTCCCTAGACTTTAAGAATATACTTGGGTTAGTTGCTAGTAAGTTAGACGTCCCGTATTCGATAGAACTGGCTAATGGAAAGCTAGTAGAAGCTAATGAGGTGATTAGAGGTTTTATTATGGAGCTTGGAAAGCGTGAGTTTTTTATTGACCTTCTGCCAGTCGATTTGGGAAGTTTTGATGTCGTAGTTGGGATGGATTGGTTGTCGAGCAATCGTGCGGATATAGTGTGCCATGAGAAGATCATTCGCATTCCAATGGCGAATGAGGAGACGATCGTGATCCACGGAGAGAAGCATGATACGCCCTTGCGAATCATCAGTTGTATGAAAGCACATAAGTTTCTACGCAAGGGATGTGTTGCCTTCTTAGCTCATGTTGTGGATAAGGAAGCCGAAGCGTTGAAGCTTAAAGATATCCCAGTGGTAAGGGAATATCCTGAGGTCTTCCCCGAAGACTTGCCAGGATTACCTCCTTAACGATAAGTCGAGTTTCACATTGACTTGGTTCCAGGCGCCACGCCTGTAGCCAAGGCACCTTATCGACTTGCGCCATCAGAGATGCAAGAGTTAACCACGCAGCTTCAGGAATTATTGGACAAGGGATTTACAAGGCCGAGCTTCTCGCCTTGGGGAGCTCCAGTGTTGTTCGTCAAGAAGAAGGATGGTAGCTTTCGAATGTGCATCGACTACCGGGAGCTGAACAAGTTAACCATCAAGAATCGGTATCCCTTGCCGAGGATTGATGATTTATTCGACCAACTGCAAGGATCAACCTACTACTCCAAGATTAATCTTCGATCGCGTTATCATCAGTTGCGGATTCAAGAAGAGAGCATACCGTAGACCGCATTCAGAACTCGTTATAGACACTATGAGTTCCTCGTGATGCCGTTTGGATTGACTAACGCACCAGCAGTGTTTATGGATTTGATGAATCGGGTGTGCAAGCCATATCTCGATAAGTTTGTGATCGTATTTATCGATGATATTCTGATTTATTCACGGACAAAGGAAGAGCACGAACAACATCTCAGAACCATTCTAGAGCTATTAAAGAAGGAAAAGCTTTACGCTAAGTTTTCGAAGTGCAAATTTTTGATTCACGAAGTGCAGTTTCTTGGACATGTGGTAAATGAGAATGGCATTCATGTGGATCCCACAAAGATTGAGGCAATCAAGAACTAGGATCCTCCTAAGACACCGACTGAGATCCGATAGTGTTTGGGTTTAGCGGGTTATTACCGCATGTTCATCGAGAAATTCTCCAAGATAGCTCAACCGCTGACTTCCCTCACTCAGAAGGACAAGAAGTATGAATGGGGAGATAAGCAAGAATAAGCCTTTCAACTGCTCAAGAACAAGCTATGCGATGCACCGATATTATCCCTACCCGAAGGCACGGAAGACTTCGTGGTATATTATGACGCTTCGCGTCAGGGATTGAGTTGCGTGCTCATGCAACGCCAAAAGGTTATCGCTTATGCTTCTCGCCAAACTAAAGGTCCATGAGAAAAATTATACCACTCATGATCTGGAGCTAGGTGCAGTGGTATTTGCTTTGAAGATTTGGCGACATTATCTGTATGGTACTCGATGTACTATTTTCACGGATCATAAAAGTCTGCATCACATATTTGATCAGAAAGAGCTTAATATTCGACAGCGACGTTGGGTTGAGTTGCTGAATGATTATGACTGCGAAATCAAGTATCATCCTGGAAAGGCAAATGTGGTAGCAGACGCCTTAAGTTGAAAGGAAAGGATTAAGCCCATAAGGGTTCGGTCTTTAGAAATGACTATTCAAACGGATCTTACTGCGCGCATACGTGACGCACAACAAGAAGCTCTTAAGAAGGAGAATCTTAAGGCTGAATATCTCCGAGGAATGGAGAAGAAGTTGGTGCCTAATGAGGAAGGAACCTTGTATTTCATGGGATGCATTTGGGTTTCGCTTCATGGCGGTATTAGAGAGGTTATTTTTTATGAAGCTCATAAATCGAGGTACTCGATCCATCCAGAATCGGACAAGATGTATCAAGATCTGAAGGATTTTTATTGGTGGCCAAAGCTCAAAAGTGACGTTGCTATTTATGCTGGGAAGTGCCTAACATGTGCTAAAGTTAAGGCCGAGTATCAGAAAGCTTCAGGACTTTTGTAACAGCCTGAAATACCCATGTGGAAATGGGAACAGATTTCAAAGGACTTCATAACAAAGCTACCCAAGACTCCTAGAGGACATGATATGATTTGGGTAATAGTGGACCGATTGACAAAGTTTGCGCACTTTCTACCGATTCGAGAGAAAGATAGCACAGGAAAGCTAGCTGAGCTTTACCTCAAGGAGATAGTAGCACGTCATGGAGTGCCTATCTCGATAATTTCTGATAAAGATGGACGGTTTGTATTAAGAATTTGGCAATCCTTTCAAGAAGCCTTTGGGTCTCAGTTAAATCTTAGTACTGCTTTTCACCCGCAGACAGACGGTCAAAGCGAACGAACTATTCAAACATTGAAGACATGCTTCGTGCATGTGTAATGGAATTAGGTGGCAATTGGGACACTCATCTACCTTTAGTTGAGTTTTCCTATAATAACAGCTACCATACGAGTATTCAAGCCGCACTGTTCGAAGCTCTTTATGGCCGTAAATGTCGCTCACCGTTGTGTTGGGCAGACGCTGGAGACAGACAGATGGTTGGCCCTGAGCTAGTTCAAGAGACGACTGACAAGATCATGCAGATCCGAGAACGCATCAGGGCGGCTCGTGATCGACAAAAGAGTTACGCCGATCAAAGACGAAAACCTTTGCAATTCGAAGTAGGAGACATGGTCTTATTGAAAGTCTCACCTTGGAAAGGAGTAGCACGATTTGGAAAACTTGGCAAGATAAACCCACGTTACATTGGGTCATTCAGGATACTGGAAAGGGATGGTACCGTAGCGTACAAGTTGGAACTACCAGAGGAACTAAACGGAGTTCACAATACATTTCATGTATCAAATCTGAAAAAAAAAGCCTAACTCAAGAGACAGTCATCATCCCTGTAGATGAAGTGCATATTAACGACACTCTTCACTTCACTGAAGAACCCATTGAGGTTACAGACTGGAAAGTTAACAAGACTCGGAGGAGTAGTGTTAAGCTCGTTAAGGTTCGCTGGAATTCACGTCACGGCCCCGAGTTTACTTGGGAGCGTGAAGATCGAATGAAATCAAAGTATCCGCACTTGTTCCCTAACTCCCCTGCAACCGATAACGTAGCTTAAAATTTCGGGACGAAATTTTCTTAACATGGGGAGAATGTGACAACTGTCAAATTT
This sequence comes from Helianthus tuberosus, assembly GCA_030545235.1. Classification (NCBI taxonomy): domain Eukaryota; kingdom Viridiplantae; phylum Streptophyta; class Magnoliopsida; order Asterales; family Asteraceae; genus Helianthus; species Helianthus tuberosus. The sequence continues at coordinate 151,458,043 of CM060410.1, read as the reverse complement.
CCATGTATCCGTACAATAATTAAACAGTAATTTGTAGCTTGATGACTGTGCTGATTTAAATTAATGCCATGAATGCTTTCTGATTATTGTCATATACATACAAGTGCATTACATATTGTATGAGTTCATATCATTATTGTATGCAACACTTTATGATTCAAATGATGCACGAAACAAAGTTAGCACAGTATCAGACAAACTAGAAGTACTGACGGGAGTTCAGTACTTAGACAGACATGATACTAAGACACAGAATGAGCCAGAAACCAAGAGTTACACTAGTATAGTGTGTAGGAAAGTAAGGATCACAAAACTGCCTTTCTAGTGATAGTTTTAGTGCCGGAAAGTGACTAAAACTCACACAAACTGAAGAATTCAGCAATTTTCAGCAAAATTCAGCATTCTAACACTAAAATAATATGCAGAATTATGGTTTAATAGTCCAGAATACTTTTCTAAGTGTTGGGAATCAAAACTGTCATGAAAGGGAACATAAAGCACACTAAACTGCGTAGTTTAGCACCTTAAGGAACCAGTAACCAACCGAACAACCGGACACTACCCGAAACACCAAAATTTCACCAGAATCATTGTTTTATCATTTCCGAGCTAGTTATGGTCACCGAACATCATAACACACCTTATAATCACATAACATCTAAAAACACTAACTAAACACTTAGATCCTAACTAGTTTCCCTAACTATCAAGTTGAAACCCAACCCTATACCCCCCCCCCCTTGGCGACGGTCACCATGGGTGGCCCACCCATGATTTTGTTTCAATATTTTATTAGATCATGTTTGATCTTTAAAAGCATATTAGACATTGGATTAGTGAATGTTGGAGAAGTTATGTTATAAACCACAAGTTCATACCTTCATTTCATTTCAACACAACACTTCACACTCAAACTCTCTCCCTCTCTTCTCTTCTCTTGGTCTCGGCCGAAAACACCACACCACCACCATCACTTTCAAGCTTTCATTCATCCATTCTAAGGTGTTACAAGGGTGCTAGGAGCCTAACTAAGAAGCTAGGAGCCATTGGAAGTTGAAGGACCTTTCTCTAGAGCTATTAACCACCTAGTTTATCATCTTCATCAACTTTGATCTCTTCCATAGCCTTGTGCTAGTAGTAAGACTCTTGAAACTTAATTTTTACTTCTCAATATGTTGGTTAAAAGGATATGTAAGATGATAAACATGAAGATCATGAAAGAATAAGAACATGACCCTTAACATAAAGCTCACTAACATAATAACCGATGTTGTTTAAGTGTATGTGTGATTCTTGATTGTTGATTTCTTGTGTTTATGATGTTAAACATCATATGAAGCTTGCTAGATTGTGATTAAACATATGATCTAGCAAGTAAGAGGATGATCCTGTGAGAAACCAAAATGATCATCCTATTGTGTAAACATGAACTTGAAAGATGAAATTGTTTTTATGAATGATGATGGTTAAAACATAATAAAAGTCTTGTAGATGGATGATTTCAAAAATGATTTTCTCAAGAAACCAAGTTTATTTACAAGATTTACATAACCATGATTTTTAAAGAAGCTAACCATGTTTTAATGTTAAATCAAGTGTAGAAATATGTTGTTAACAAGAAAAATTCAAAAGAATGATTTTTAGAAAAATCATTTTACAAGTTGTGAAAGTCTAAAATTATCAAGAATGATATTTATAAACAAATAACTACACTTTAAAGGGTAACTAAGCTTACTTAACAACATATTAAGTTACTACAAGTTTTTACAAAATTTCAAGTTTATGATGTAGTGTAAATATGCATGATTTTGGCACATGGTAAGTGTTGTTTGATTTGTTGTTGATTGGTGATGATTTTAAAAGAAAATGATATGCTTTGAAAGCATGAAACCTCCATTTTTAAGGGGAAACTATGGCAATTTTTTTCTAGAATTTCAACACTTAGAAAAATGTTTTTAAATAAGTGTTTATAAGTAAATTTTAACCATGATTTTTCATATAAAATTTGCCATAATTTTTGTCACAAAAATTAAAAATATTGGAGGTTGTTTTTAATAAATATAAATGACTAAGTATATATTTAGATGTCACAATTTGTGTGATTACTTGTATATTATGTGTATTAGTTATACTAGGTTAATGCCCGCGTAATACGCGGGCTTCAATCAAAACCATGTTATTTACTTTGAAATGAAATGTTGTGTACAAATACATACATTGAAAGAAAAAAACAGAAAACTATTCAAATGCCGGAAAAAACTTCCTTGTAGACTACATTTGTTGTTTTACTCGTTACATTCCCATCTTTGTCTAGTATAAGCAACTTCACACCGGCTCTGCTTTTAACTCTTGATAACGCAACATAAAGCTGACCGTGTGAGAAAACTGGATATTTCAAATACAAACCAACCCTTGATAGAGACTGCCCTTGACTTTTATTTATAGTCATTGCAAAACATACATTTAAGGGGAATTGTCGTCGTTGAAACTTGATAGGAATTCTTTTATCCGAAGGTGTCAAACTGATTCGTGGAATAAACGTTTTGGTCCCTATGTTTCCACCGGATATAATCACAGCCTCTATAACATGTTTATAAAGTTTAGTAATCCGTAGTCTCGTACCGTTGCATAAACCATTTTGTTGATCAATATTACGAAGCAACATTACATGTACACCAACTTTAAGGACTAATCGATGATTAGGCAGACCAGAAATTTTAAGACCATTCAGAACATCGGGAGAATATAGTCTCGCATGTGCTTCGTTCTTTGCTTGATCAGTTTGACAAATACTATCAGAACTCAGATACTCGACTTCATCGCCAGGAAACGAAGCAAGAAATCTTTCATTAATTTCTTGAACAACCTCGTTTGTTGGTGCTAGTATAGCTCTTTCAGCAAAATAATCTTTATCTTTGTACAGTTGGAGAAGTGAAGGATATACAAAGTCGATCAGATCTGACATAGGATCCTTAGAGCACTTGATTAACAAATCTTCAGGAATATCTATAACCACCTCACAATGGTCACTGCCACCAATTTTTCCCTCCCCCAACTCGAGCAACCAATTCACAAAAGCTTTAATCTCTTCTATATCAGATGCGTTCGCTCTTACGGTTAACCTCATGTTTTTGGTTAACGTAAGGACCTTGCAACTACTCCAAATATACGACGAAGTGATTGAAGCATTAACAATTTCTCGCCTACTACCATTTGGTACAACCGGAAGTATATGTCTAAAGTCACCACCGAACACCATAACTTTACGACCAAAGGTCATCTCACATTTGAAAATATCTTTCATTGTTCAGTCAAGTGCTTCAAATGCATGTTTATGATTCATCGGTGCTTCATCCCAAATTATCAATTTCGTTTTCCTTAATAAATCAGCATCGTCATCGTCCGGTTTAATAAAACACATTGAGCTTTCTGTTAAATTCAAAGGTATATGAAACCTTGAATGTGCAGTACGTCCACCAGGTAACAAAAGAGATGCGATACCACTTGATGCAACATTAAGTACAATATCTCCTTTACATCTAATAGATGCAGATAATGTCTTCCACAGAAACGTCTTTCCAGTCCCTCCGTAGCCATAGACGAAGAACACACCACCAGCATTACTATTAACTGCTGCAATTATCCCATTAAACACTAAACGCTGCTCATCGGTTAGGCTTCTTAACTTATTATCAAACTCGATGGCAGTAGCGCTTACATCGTACCGAAGCTCCTCAGCAATTAAACGGTTGTCTGCTGAATATATTGACTCACTGTCGGGTTGAGGTATAGACGGAAACCGACTTAAACTTGAGTTGTTACGTAATAAGTAACGCTCAATTTCCAGCAACGTTAGGTTCCTTATTTGCTCTTCTGGAAGAGACAAACCTATTACAATTATATGAAAAAATTATTTAAATATTAAAATTCTTATAAATAATAAATGACTTTCATAAACAATGATATATAAGACATAAATGTGAAAATATTAAATAGCAATTTGCGTACCTTCGATCCTCAAAAGCTTTTGACGATTGTATAAAATACCATCTGAAAGGTACTCCCATGTGTTTTCCCAAACATGTTCCGGCCTTGATAATGTATTAGACGCCAACATTGTAGCAAACAGATTACGAAGATAGTATCCTGAACCTGTGTAGTATGCCTCTTTGATAGCTTCCATATACTCCTTGTCGTCGTCTAAAAGCCCTCTAGCGTAGCACGCATCTCTAAATGTTGGGAAGACTTCTCCATTAACAGTACGAATCTCTTCAAAAGACTTAGGCCCTTTTACCTTATTAAGAAGGATTCTTAAAAAGTAAGCCTCGCCCATAGAAGGATTAACACAGTGAATTCGACCAATGCTTTTGCCTATTATCCGCTTATCCCATACCCTTTCCTGCTGCTTCCAAACAAATTTAGTAGGGAACTCAACGTAAGTAAGACTGCGCGCCAACGGATCTTTTTCGTTCTTTTCCATCCACCCCAAAAACATCGTAGAAGCAACAGATGATTTATGAAGAACACTATCAAGATCGTCATCAGGGCCGTATACAACGTTTTGTTTATCTGGTAGATGAAACGGAAGCCTCATTACGGATGGATACCGGTAATGAACATCAAATGCAAAGATGCGCCATGTAGCTTCGCAAGCCAATAGATATCCGCAATCGTAATACTCTTTGATTTCATCTTTACTATCTTCAAGCTGACCTTCGTCGGCATTTTGTACAAAACCAAATTCTACCCTATCTGGTCCTTTATTAATGTATTTAAACAAATACTTTATGGACGCAGCCTGGTTACACCATTCGACGTTAATGTATGCCTGATAACGTCTCAAAAGGGTTTTGCTATATGGAACCACGCTTCCGTTATCAAGCTGAATACCAGATTTCTCAACAAAAAATCCTGAATCTGCTCGTCTATATACCGGATAACCATTCGAATCTAGAGTAGTCTGCTCAGAGAACTTCTTTGGAAATTTCTTCGAACAGGTACCTTCTACCATACACGGACAATTTGGTTTTTCAAAACCACAAGGACCGTGAATCATGTAGTCACTGACAAGATTATACAGATCTGGATCTAAGTTTTTTTCAGGTATCTCGACAGAAATAAAGTTGTCAACATGGTCAACCGAAGGAAGCTTGCTTTCGTCATTTAAGAACAGACAGATATGGGCATGAGGTAGACCTCGTTTCTGAAACTCTATCGTATACACAACTTCAATAGGATAATTAATATTAAAATACTAATTTTATTAATATTATAATAAAGTAATTCAATTAAATGGATGCTTACCTACCGATGCGTTGCCGAATAAAGATTTCTCTCGCAAATCTTTTATTATTGCGTCAAGCTTAATTTTGAACAATCGACATAGAATGTCCGGTCTATCCTCTGGATTAATGTTCTTGTCCTTCAGAAATCGTTTAATCTCCGGCCATTTCGGATTACAAGTTATCGTAATGAAAAAATCGGGGTAACCAAACCATTTACAAATGGACATAGCGTCATAATAATTCTCCCTCATATAACGCGATCCTCCGGTAAACGAAGACGGTAGTAGTACGCGTGTTCCAACATTTGACATATCTACATTACCATTTTGTCCAAGCTTCTTAAGGTTCTCATATGTCTCAGATCTGAGGTTCCTTTGCTGCAGACGTATGAATAGTAATCGTTCACTTCAATCATGGTATAAACGTCAACCAAGAACTGTTGCAAAAGTCTTCGAGCATTGAGAATTAAAGAGAAATGATTGACTCTATCTTGAACATGGTAAGCAAAATACTCTCTCATTGTACATCTTGACTCTTTCTTCTTCGTTGATGCCATTGACGGGTGGTCCGTAGGACAACCCTTAAGTGCTTTAAATAGAATAAACACCCATATTTTATCCGGTTATTTGCGTGAATTAGGTAATCACAAGATATTGATGATGCAGGTGTTAAAGTGTTCAAGATGAAGGTTTTAGGAGGCACGAATGGATGCTAGAGGTTGAAGAATCAAAGTGTTGAAGAAATCAAGTTTTGATAAAGAACAAGAAGAATTATCATGCTCAGCACCGTAACCTACGGCTCCCAGCCGTAGGTTACGGCCCTCATAATCATCCAAAAAGGCTGCCGTAAAACAGGAAGTTCGGGCCGTAAGGTTTGATGACAGCCGTAAGTTACGGCACCTAGCCGTAGCTTACGGCTCTGTGTTGACTTTCAGGGCTTGTTGACTGCCGTAACCTACGGCTGGGAGCCGTAGGTTACGGCTCCGACTGATGTTATCATGTAACCTCCATATTAAATACGGTTTTGAAGTGGTTTTATGGTGGCTTTTCACTTGTTTTCGGTTATCAATCATTGTGAACGAATTTGGGAGTGCTCTTGGAGACTTTTTGGCAACAACAATACTTGGGAATCATTAGGTTTATTGTTTTTGATCTTGATGAACATTGAAACTTGTGTTAAGATGTTGTTTGAAGCTATGCGTGGCTAAACACTCTATGATCATCCTAGGTTGAAGGTTTGTTTAAGACGGTTGTGTTTTGATTCCATATTTCTAGAATGATAAACTTTATCTATGTTTTGTTTATCATGGTGTGTGATTGCTTAGTTGTAAATTGTTAATTCTTATGATTTTTTCTAGTTTGAAACCATACGTTCTTGGTGCCGTTGGCAATCGAGATATCATGGGTAAAATTAGGATTGGGTAAGGGTTGATTGGTCATCGGGTAACAACCTCACGTTCTCGGAATCTGAGTACTTCGTTCCCTTTTATCACAATAAGTAATTACACACGAACTATGTCTATGTAGTTCTTTCTAGTGGATGATAACACAATTGTTGAAGCAAACCGAAAACTTAGGATGGTCATTTGTCTCCAGATTGTTTACAAACTCAAATTCTCATTTTGCAAATTAATTAGTAATCTTAGTTTTAAAAAAGCAAACAAACAATCCAACTCTTTGAATTTACTTTTTATTGCAATTAGTTTAATCTTAGTTAACTTAGATACACTTCTAAATAACACATATTCCACAAACTCCCTGTGTTCGATACCCACTTGCCACTATCTATATAGTTGTTTTTGGGATTAAATTTGCGTGACCACGACATCACGTCAAATTTTGGCGCCGTTGCCGGGGAGTAGTGCGCAACGTGTGTTATTTTTTGATTTTCTTAGGTTTGTTATTTTTCTGGTTTACGCTGGGTGTGTTAGTGTGCAGGTATTGACAGGTGCATGTGTACTAGGAGCTCTCACAAGCTATCACCTTTGGCATTTGATCCAGAAATTGAGCGAACGTTAAGAGGAAACAGAATTTTGCTAAGAGAGAATAGAATCAGTGGTTCACCAACAACACCAACTACACCAATCACACCAATTCGATACATGGATCCACCACAACCACCACCCACTACGGGTGAACCTACTTCACCATTTATACCAACATCCACTCAACCTTCACCAAATACCACCATGCCCAGTTCTACTACCGAATTTACTTCACCATTTGATATCCCACCACCCAATACTACATTACCTACCAATTCTCAAACTGAACCTACCATTACCTTTAGCCCTGCTTCTACAATTCCACCACTTACCCATTTTTTCCCAGCTTCAGGTCAATTATCATCCACCTATACATTACCACAAGGCTCAACTGTTGTTCATGCTACTTCATCATTTGGAGTACCAAACCAGTCTGGTTTTCAATACTCATATATTCCATTTGGGCCATCATCGGGGGGTATAGAAGGAGATGGATATGAAGAAGGATATGAAGATTTCGAGGGTTATGAGGAAGAGGGTTATGCTTATGTGGGTAGTGGAGATCAAGGAGAGTTGACTTATGTGCCTGGTCAAACTCAAAGAATGTCAAGTGTTGGTGGGATTCCACAACAACAACTCATACCACAACACATTCGGCCGAGGCCACAAGGGCTACCAATACAACGCCCTATTCCTTTGCAACAAATTCGGCCACAAAATGTACAACCGCAATTCCAAAGGCCGATTCAATACCCACCGATGCCCCAACAAAAATTTCAACAACCAATTGCACCACAAGGGCATATACCAAGACCTATGGGTCCTATTCGCCCAAGGGGTCGAGTGGGTGTTCCAAGAAGGCATCTTAGGGAACAAGCACGGGGGATAGAAGCACATTTCAGGCCAATCATTACTCAAAATCCTTCACCGGTGGTTATCCCTCACAACAACCAAGGGATAACTTTTGAAGTAAGAACAAATTCGTTGCAAAGTCTACCGAAGTACAAAGGGCTAGCAACGGAGGAGCCGTATTTCCATCTAGAGGCCTATGACTCAATTTGCAACACTTTTGGGAGTCAAGGTTTTTCGGCTGATGATGTCAAGTTGGTCTTATTTCAGTTCTCTTTGGAGAATAAGGCAAAGAAGTGGTTTTACACTTTGCCTTTAGCATCTATTTACACATGGGGAGAGATGCAACAAACTTTCCTCGATGAATTTTATACCGCCCAAAAGACAAACGATGCTAGAAAGGGATTGAGAAGCTTCCAACAACAACATGGTGAGATGTTCCATGAGGCATTTGAACGTTTCAACATGATGATTAAAAATTGCCCTCACCATGGAATTGAATTGTGGGAATTAATGAATGCTTTTCACGAGGGGTTGAGTGCTGAAGATGCTCATGATCTCATGTCTATTACCGGTGGGACTTTCGGTACAAACTACGAAAATGATGATTGGGAGTTTTTGGAGAACATGGCCACTACATCAAAAAGAAAAGCTCAAGCATCTAGGAGAGCCCGACCGGCCATTGTCCGACCTCAAGTGCACGCCATAGATGATGGTAATGTTCAAACTACTAACCAAATTTATGATGTTTGTGCTTTGTGTAATGAAATAGGTCATGCGGCTGAAAATTGCCAAGGGATGATGGAAGGGCAATATGAAGAAGTCAATGCAGTACAAGGTCAAGGAGGGGGTGGTAGAAATTACAACAACATGAATTCTAACACTTACCACCCCGGGTTGAGGAACCATCCGAATTTTCGTTATGGGAACCCTTCGAATCAATCAAACCCGAACTTTCAAGGTAGCCAAGGAAACTATGGTTCGCGCCAACCTTATAACAATCAAGGTGGATATAGAAGTGGGAACAACCAAGGGTACCAAAGGCAAACGGGTCAAGAACAAGGGGGTCTTCGGGTGGAAATGAGATGATGGATATGTTGAAGAGCATGCAAGCGGAGATGCAAAAGAGAAACCAAATGGATGATGCTCGTATACAAAAGGATGAGGCTCGAGATAAGGCAATTCAAACTTTGACCACCCAAATGGGTCAACTTGCAACCGAAGTGTCAGAATTGAAGAAAAATAAAGGTCAATTACCAAGCGACACTAAGGTAAACCCATCTCATGGTACTTCTAGAGGTAATCATGTTCCCATTCATCATGTAAGTGTTTTGAGAAGTGGGAAAGAGTACAAAACCAATCCTTTACCGGATTTGGTTGATGGGGTGGTTGAAGATATAACGGGTCAAGATAGTGAGGAAGAAAATGAACCACCTATTATTTCTTTTAAAAAACCCAATTTTGAAAACCCCGAAGTTAATAAAGAAAACGAACAGAAAAACGAGGGTGAGGGATCTAGTCAAGTACCATTTCCCTCGGCTTTATTAGATCCGGGTAAGAAAAATTTCATTTCAAAACGGGGGCCTCAAAAAGAGGAAATGTGGGAGGTTTTTAAACAGGTTAAAATCAATCTTCCGTTACTTGAAGCTATCAAACAAGTACCCGCTTATGCCAAGTTTTTAAAAGAATTGTGTACCCAAAAGAGGCAACAAAAAGTGCCTAAATTGGTTGACTTGAAGGAGTGGGTAAGCGCGGTTTTGAAAGGAGATCTTCCTCCTAAGCTACAAGATCCGGGAACGCCTCTTATAAATATTCAAGTTGGAAATTTTCAAACTGCAAGGGCGTTATTGGATCTTGGAGCCGGAGTAAGTATCTTACCGGGGGGGTTATACGACCAATATGATTTTGGTCCATTGAAACGGGTTGAGACAACGGTGGTATTAGCCGATTTGTCTCATAAACTTCCTCGGGGTATTGTACGGGATGTGATAGTTAAGGTTGATGAGTTTTATTATCCCGTGGACTTTCTTGTGCTAGACTACTCATCCGCGGACCCAATTCAACAACAAAATATTATTTTGGGTCGGCCGTTTTTAAACACAGCACATGCCGTTATTGATTGTCGATATGGTACGGTCGACATGACATTCGGTAATAGAAAGATGAGATTAAACGTTTTTACTAATGGTACTAATGTTTATGGTGATGAGTGTTTTGTAGCAAACTTCATAGATGAATATGACCCAAAGGAGTTCGAGGAAGAGATTTTGGGTTCTTGTGTTCGTGGTGTGTCTTTGCAGGTGCACGCATATGATTTGGAAAAATAAGAGAAAGAGCAAGAGGCTTTTGCGGTAAAGGAAGGAAGACCGCCATGGACTCATCAAACGGATACTCTACCGGTGGAAATTGATTCGGGTACAAAGCCGTCCTTGGAATGTCCACCAAGTGTGGAATTGAAAGAGCTACCAAAGCATCTAAAATATGTATTTTTGGGGGAGAATGACACTTTACCGGTGATCATTGCTTCTAATTTGGAGGTAGCTCAAGAGGAGGAGTTGATACGGGTGTTGAAGGCTCACAAGGCGGCAATTGGGTGGACAATAGCCGATTTAAAAGGTATTAGTCCATCCATTGTTATGCACAAAATTATTACAAGTGAGGATGCAAAGCCGACCCGTGAAACACAAAGAAGGTTGAACCCGAATCTGAGAGAGGTGGTCAAGAAAGAAGTTATCAAGTGGTTGGATGCGGGGATCATTTATCCCATTTCGGACAGTGCGTGGGTAAGTCCGACTCAGGTAGTGCCTAAAAAATCAGGCATTCAGGTAATAAAAGATGAGCAAGGTGAACAAATCGCCACCCGCCCGGTAACCGGGTGGCGAGTTTGTATCGATTATAGGAAATTGAACGCTGCTACCTCCAAAGACCATTTCCCGTTACCCTTCATTGACCAAATCATTGAAAAACTTTCCGGTCAAAAATATTATTGTTTTTTGGATGGGTACTCGGGATATAACCAAATTGCTATTCACCCGGACGACCAACACAAAACCACGTTTACATGTCCATATGGTACATTTGCTTTTCGGAGGATGCCATTTGGACTATGTAACGCCCCCGCCACATTCCAAAGATGTATGATGAGTATATTTTCGGACATGGTGGGGGAATCTCTTGAAGTGTTTATGGATGATTTTTCCATTTTTGGGCCAAGTTTTGACTCTTGTCTTGATGAGTTAGAAAAAGTTTTGAAAAGGTGTGTGGAGACAAACTTGGTCCTAAGTTGGGAAAAGAGCCATTTTATGGTTCAAGAGGGTATTGTGTTGGGGCATGTGATTTCGGACCGGGGAATGGAGGTAGATAAAGCAAAAATTCGGGTAATTTCATCTCTACCCCCACCAAAGAATGTTAAGGGGGTGAGATCATTTTTGGGACATGCGGGGTTTTATAGAAGGTTTATTAAAGGCTTTAGTGTAATTACAAAACCTTTATGTAACTTATTATTAAAAGATGTTCCTTTTGATTTTACTGACGAATGTTTGCAAGCGTTTCATGTGTTGAAGGAACAGTTGGTGAAGGCTCCTATCTTGCAACCACCGGATTGGTCAAAGCCGTTCGAAATTATGTGTGATGCTAGCGACACGACCATTGGAGCGGTTTTGGGTCAAAGGGTTGATAAGAAACCGGTGGTGATCTATTATGCAAGCAAAACTTTGTCCGAGGCGCAACTGAATTACACCACAACTGAGAAAGAATTATTAGCGGTGGTGTATGCCTTGGACAAGTTTAGAGCTTACATTTGGGGGAGCAAGGTGATTGTTTATTCGGATCATAGTGCGGTCCGATACTTAATGGAAAAGAAGGATGCAAAGCCCCGGTTGATTCGTTGGGTGCTTTTGTTACAAGAATTCGATCTCGAGATTCGGGACAAGAAAGGGTGTGAAAATGTTGTTGCGGATCATTTGTCCCGAATTCCGTTGGAAGGTGTTGACGACCCGAGTGAGATTAATGAACGGTTTCCCGATGAACAATTGTTAGCCGTTTCTACTTTTGTTGCACCTTGGTACGCCCATTATGTGAACTATTTGGCCAAGGGTACAATTCCGAATCATTGGACGAAGAAGAGACGACAACAATTCTTGAGTCAAGTTAAACAATACATTTGGGATGAACCGGATTTGTTCAAGATTGGACCCGATCAAGTGATAAGGAGGTGTGTTCCCGAAACTAAAGTTTTAGAAATTTTGACCCATGCTCATTCATCGGCATGTGGTGGCCATTTTAGTGGGAACAAGACGGGTTACCGAGTGCTATCATGTGGGTTTTACTGGCCCACAATTTTCAAAGATTCTTGTGAGTTTGCCCGGAATTGCTTAAATTGTCAAAAGGTTGGAAGTATATCGAAGCGGGATGAAATGCCTTTACAACCGATTTTGGTGGTGGAGGTATTTGATGTTTGGGGAATAGATTTTATGGGTCCGTTTCCTAATTCGAATGGGTTCTTGTATATATTGGTTGTGGTAGATTATGTGACAAAGTGGATAGAAGCCATTGCTACAAGGACCAATGATCATTCGGTGGTGTGTAAGTTTGTGCAATCCAATATATTCGCTCGTTTCGGTGTGCCAAGGGTGATAATAAGTGATGGCGGTTCACATTTCAAAAATTTTAATTTTGCAAAATTGCTTAAAAGATATAATGTGAACCATCGTGTGGCGACACCGTACCATCCGCAAACAAGTGGACAAGTTGAAGTGTCCAACCGTCAAATTAAGGAGATTCTCATGAAGACGGTAAGAACGGATCGGAAAGATTGGTCAAGTAAACTTGATGATGCGTTGTGGGCATATCGAACGGCTTACAAAACTCCAATCGGAACCACCCCTTATCGGATGGTGTATGGGAAGGGGTGTCATTTACCAATGGAGTTAGCGCATCGAGCGCATTGGGCCATTAAAACCGTTAATGCGGATTATGACGAAGCGGGTCGAACAAGAAAGTTGCAATTGAATGAGATCGAGGAGATAAGAGATGAAGCCTATGAATGTGCTTCCGCATACAAAGACAAACTGAAGAAAGTTCATGATGCAAAGATAAGGAAAAAGAACTTCGAAGTGGGTCAAAAGGTGTGGTTGTACAATTCAAGGTTGAAGATGTTTGCGGGAAAACTCAAGAGCAAGTGGATGGGTCCTTACATCATCCGAAGAGTTGGAAAATTTGGTGATGTTGATATAGAAGACGAACAATCCAATAGGCAACAAACGGTGAACGGGCATCGACTCAAACCGTACTTGGAAGGTAACGACATCAACAATATTGATCTCGACAAAGTGGGCTTCATTTTACGCCCATTGGATGATGAGGAAACTTGAAAGAGGCCCAGGTTTGGTATTTTGTACATATTGTAGTTTAGTTTTGTGTTTTGAATAAAGTCCCGTTTAGAACCGGTGTTTGAAACAAGTGTGGGGAAATCCTTGCGAATTTCCCGAGCATAGTGTTGAGGACAACACGGGTTTTTAACGGGGGGTAGGGTTAATTTTTCATGTTTTCAAAATATTAAAAAGCCATTAAAATTAAACAATTTAAAAAAAATAAAAAAAAATAATCTTTGTTGCCCAGCGATCGCCGTAAGTTACGGCACCTAGCCGTAGCTTACGGCCCTTGTATGTAATTTTGAACCTTACGGCTCGAGCCTCCTGTTTTACGGCGACACACAAGTTCCCAGATACCACCGTAACCTACGGCTCCCTGCCGTAGGTTACGGCTCGCAGTCAAAATCGGGGGTCCCTTTGGTTGTCGGCATTTACATTATAAAAAAAAATATAAATAAATAAATAAAAAAAATAAAAACCGAAAATAATTTAATAATAATAACACTTTTAATAAACTCTTCAATTCACCCCAACCACACATCGATCCTTCTAACCCTATCCACACAACTTCTTCTTCTCCTTCATCTCTCTTAGAACCCTAACACACCATACTTAAAAACTTCATAGCTCTCTCAAATCAAGTCCGATTTCAGTGTTTTTTGGGTCCATTTTGGGTGAAATTTCACAAGGAATTCAGATTTACTCTTGTATCTTGAAGATTCCTTTGTTTTGGGGGTCGGATTTGAGCCTAGGGGTGCCGAAAATTTGGGGCTTTTTGTGGGTTTTTGTGTGAACTTCAAGTTTTTGTGATTCTCATCTTCTACAACACCAAGGTATACAATTTCTTGTCATTATTTGAAGTACATTAAGGTTTGTAAGTTTTCATTATAGTTTTTGCTTACACACTTGTTTGTATGAGATAGATGATAGGATTTTAGTAAGCCTTTGAATGTTTGGGTGTAAATGTGTTTGATGTCTAGTGGAAATTTTTGGAAAAATTCTGATTTATAGGGACATTATGCCAAAATTTTGTTTGAAAGAATGAAATTTTGATTTTTGCACATCTACACCCATAACATGAAGCAAGCGTGGGGAAGATTTGGGAAAAATACTAACTTGAGTTGTTTGTGTGGTTTTGGATGTGTGTAGGTATGGTGACGAAAAAAGGGAAAGGGATTGCAAGTTCTTCTAATGTGCCTCAAGGGGATGATGTGTAACAAAAGAGGAGGAGATTGGCCCGGATTGGTGACCCGGACTCGGAGGAGGATGCACCTCCAAGGGGTCCGAAGCCGGATTGGACAACCGGCTCATTGTTAGATCAACCTGAGGAATGGAGAGAGGATCTGTTTCATGAACAAATGAATAACTTAAAACAAAGGGGTGAAGCGTTTATTTGTGAGAAGGAAATCAAAGAGGTTGATTTCGGGCCATTCGGGATAACGGACAGGTTTAAAGCATTGGGTTGGGGTGCAGCTTTGAAATGTTATGACGGGGAAGTGAAGAAGATGTACGACAAGCAGATTCAAGAATGGGTGGCTTCACTTAAATGTCCCCCGTATAAGTCCCCAAGCAAGATGAGGCTCGTTGGACGGTGTAATGGGGTGAAAGTAGAAATGTGTTATGACTCTTTGCGCAAAATAGCAAAGTTTGATGACATACCCGCAAATGAGTACATTAACCCGAGTCTCAAAGATCTCTACCACGAGCCCAACAAGCATCCGCAATGGCAAAATATGCTTGACTACCTTTTCCTTCCGGGCACAACACATGGGAAGTTATATAGGAGCAATTTGAGAATGGAAGCGAAATTGTTGTTGACATTGTGCATATATAATGTGGTTCCAAGGCGGGGTGACAAGATGGAAGTGCGGCATCAAGAAGTACCGATTCTATATATGATGATGAATGGATCTCCCAAGGTCCCTTTCCGATTTCTTGTGTTGCATAATATCTGGTTGAGCAAAATTAGTGGAGAAAGAAAGATTATACCTCATTGCCGGTTGATTACGGCATTGTTAAAAAAATATGGGGCAATTAAAGGTGATGAGAAAGGTTCTTACAAGAGGTTTAGACCATTCGACCTTAAGAGTCTTGGGTCAGATTGGATTTACACAGAAACGGAGAGGTATCATAGGTTGAAAACAGATGGGAGAAGGTGGAGAGCGTTGAAGGTGGACGCGAGGCCGTTACGACCGGGTGAGGCTGAGGAGCCGGAGGTAAGTGGAGATGAAGAGGTAAGTGGAGATGAGGATTACCGCGAAGATGCCTTTATGGTTGATGCTCCAGTTCAAGGGGCCGGTGTGCAAGCTGGTTATGTGGGGGGTGCATTTGATTATGCACAGCAAGCCTATGATCCTTATTGGGCCCACGCAGGAGATATGGGTCAAATTATTGAACAAAGGCGGCCTCCCACTTTTGGAGGATGGAGTGAACCAAACCAAGTGCTTTTTGATCAACAAACTTTCATGGGGGCAAGTATAGAAAGGGCTTTGAAGCGGAGTTATGATAGGAGTGAGCATTGGAACCGTGCTCATATGTATACTCATGAAGAAGAAGTAAACAACCGTTATTTAGATGATCGTCAGAGACGCATACATGACCAGTGGCATTCGGGCCAGCCAATTGAAGCGGATCCGCCAGTTGTGGACTACACTACATTGCCACCGTATGACGGTAGTGTGTCGCATCCCACCCCACCATTGCATCATTCTCAGTGGGTGGATCCACATGCTATGAGTTATCAACAGGCGAATCCGAGTGATGATCAAGGAAGCAGCAGTAGCGGTGGAGCATTTGGTTTTGGTGAATGGAAGGATATGATGACATCCATTTTCGGGCCTCCACAGCCGAAATATTACTAGCCAGGTCGTATCTTGCTCCTTTGTATATTTTGTATATTTTTGTTTATTTCATATGTTATGTTTTTGTTTGGGAGGTAGGGTGGTGTTTGATGTTGATATGTTGTTGGGTTGTGAAAGTTGGTGGTGTTAAAAAAAAAAAAAAAAAAAAACCTTGGGATTTGAGAATATTAGCAAAGGCTAATGTTGTGGTTCAAAGCGATCTTTCCCTCAAAGCCATACATTGGGACAATGTATCCCAAGTGTGGGGATGGGGGAAATTTTTTTTGGAAATTTTTGAGAGTTTTTAGATTTTGTAAACCCAAGCGAAAATTGTTAAAATTTGAAAACTTGATATTGTGCCATTTGACACCCCGACACCCATTCCTAGTCTTTTCTTGGTGAGGATTTGAGCCACACATGATTGTTATTGATATTTCATTGTTTGAGTGGCGGTGTGTGTTGTGTGTTAATAGAACTTGTGTGTGAATACTTGTTAAATCCTAGAGTTAGCATGCTTTTGAAAATGATAGGGAACTTTTAGGAAGCCTCGTCTAGATGTGTGAAGAGTGCGGGATTGGTGGGTTGGACCTCATATGTTACATATATGAGCTTGGTATTGTGAGGGGTGGGGGTTTGGTCTTTAGATTGCCACGTTTGAGCCTTAAACTGTTCGGTTGTGACCCAAGCCTACTTCCTACAAAATTTTACCGATTGAGATGACCCGGTTTAGGAATTTAGTTTGTAGTGTTGATGTTCTTGTATTTATTCTTGAAGTTTATTGTTGAAAAAAAAAAGAAGTATTTAGTTGCAATAGTAGTTGAGAAGTTGAAGATATCTTGTATATAGTTGATGGTTGTTTTGCTTAGTAGTGAAAATAAAAACCGGGTCAAATCAAATTAGCTCTTATATATATGTTCTACCATTTTCCTACCTTTGCACCTAGCCCCGTTACAATCCGTAAGTTTCCCTTGATTCATAAGCATGCTAGATATTTGTTAGGAGGAAACTTGATTCTTATACAAGCTTATTATCGCATACACACATACACGCATTGAGTGGTTTAGCATTATGTTAGTAATTCTTGTCACCGAGAGTTTGGCGAGGGGTGTGTCTTATGGTATGGTTGAAGGTTAGTAAAAGGATGTCATGTTTAGCTTGGTTTGCATAATTGGTTGTTGTGTTTGTTGAATAGTTTTGAATGGGTTGCTTGGGACAAGCAACGGGTAAGTGTGGGGATGTGATGGGTGGTCCGTAGGACAACCCTTAAGTGCTTTAAATAGAATAAACACCCATATTTTATCCGGTTATTTGCGTGAATTAGGTAATCACAAGATATTGATGATGCAGGTGTTAAAGTGTTCAAGATGAAGGTTTTAGGAGGCACGAATGGATGCTAGAGGTTGAAGAATCAAAGTGTTGAAGAAATCAAGTTTTGATAAAGAACAAGAAGAATTATCATGCTCAGCACCGTAACCTACGGCTCCCAGCCGTAGGTTACGGCCCTCATAATCATCCAAAAAGGCTGCCGTAAAACAGGAAGTTCGGGCCGTAAGGTTTGATGACAGCCGTAAGTTACGGCACCTAGCCGTAGCTTACGGCTCTGTGTTGACTTTCAGGGCTTGTTGACTGCCGTAACCTACGGCTGGGAGCCGTAGGTTACGGCTCCGACTGATGTTATCATGTAACCTCCATATTAAATACGGTTTTGAAGTGGTTTTATGGTGGCTTTTCACTTGTTTTCGGTTATCAATCATTGTGAACGAATTTGGGAGTGCTCTTGGAGACTTTTTGGCAACAACAACACTTGGGAATCATTAGGTTTATTGTTTTTGATCTTGATGAACATTGAAACTTGTGTTAAGATGTTGTTTGAAGCTATGCGTGGCTAAACACTCTATGATCATCCTAGGTTGAAGGTTTGTTTAAGACGGTTGTGTTTTGATTCCATATTTCTAGAATGATAAACTTTATCTATGTTTTGTTTATCATGGTGTGTGATTGCTTAGTTGTAAATTGTTAATTCTTATGATTTTTTCTAGTTTGAAACCATACGTTCTTGGTGCCGTTGGCAATCGAGATATCATGGGTAAAATTAGGATTGGGTAAGGGTTGATTGGTCATCGGGTAACAACCTCACGTTCTCGGAATCTGAGTACTTCGTTCCCTTTTATCACAATAAGTAATTACACACGAACTATGTCTATGTAGTTCTTTCTAGTGGATGATAACACAATTGTTGAAGCAAACCGAAAACTTAGGATGGTCATTTGTCTCCAAATTGTTTACAAACTCAAATTCTCATTTTGCAAATTAATTAGTAATCTTAGTTTTAAAAAAGCAAACAAACAATCCAACTCTTTGAATTTACTTTTTATTGCAATTAGTTTAATCTTAGTTAACTTAGATACACTTCTAAATAACACATATTCCACAAACTCCCTGTGTTCGATACCCACTTGCCACTATCTATATAGTTGTTTTTGGGATTAAATTTGCGTGACCACGACATCACGTCAAATTTTGGCGCCGTTGCCGGGGAGTAGTGCGCAACGTGTGTTATTTTTTGATTTTCTTAGGTTTGTTATTTTTCTGGTTTACGCTGGGTGTGTTAGTGTGCAGGTATTGACAGGTGCATGCGTACTAGGAGCTCTCACAAGCTATCACCTTTGGCATTTGATCCGGAAATTGAGCGAACGTTAAGAGGAAACAGAATTTTGCTAAGAGAGAATAGAATCAGTGGTTCACCAACAACACCAACTACTCGAGCATTGAGAATTAAAGAGAAATGATTGACTCTATCTTGAACATGGTAAGCAAAATACTCTCTCATTGTACATCTTGACTCTTTCTTCTTCGTTGATGCCATTCCTTTTCTATGAAGAATATCAATTCGGTAACCATCTTCACCAAAAGGGAAAAGCAGTGGATAGTAAACAGCGAGATACGATGGATGAAGCTCGCTAATACGCTGTAGACCATCTTTCTTTGACTCAACAACTACATCACGATTATCAAGAGCTTCCTCAATGTCTCCAACTATAAGCGCAGCAACTTCGGACGACGTCGGTAGGTTGTATGTACAACCATCTTTAGACCTATTTAACTTAAGCCGTAGTTTTAGGTCAAGATGAGGATTATCAACCAACCGATCTCGTACACACCTATAAGTTTTCACCAGCTGATTATTTGAATCTAAAACCACCTTAAGATACTGTATGAGTTCAGTGTCAAGCAAATCAGAAGTTGCGGAAGCTGCTTTCTTTGAGTTACTGTAATGCAATTGTAATACAAACGCTACATGTATCAGTAAGTGTTTATATAACATAAAACCAATAATAAATCAAACAAAGAAATAATGAAATGGTTTGAAAGGATACCTAAGTACGGTTTTCCGATTACACACTTCATTATCTGTGTCGTAAATGTAAAGCTGCGCAAATTTTGGTTCAGCACCTTCTTTAGGAAGAAGACTTCCCAATGAATGATAATTCTCGCCACTAATTCGGTATACATATGGAGCATTTCCTCAATTTATTTTCGAATCAACTTTACCACCCATTGAAGTGAAAGCAAACATAGAATTAAAATGACGAATATTCAGTAAGAAATGCTTGCTCTTGTCGTCTAAACTCTTGAAAAGATTTTGATATTCCTCACACGTCTCTTTAAAATCTGGAAGATGTACTTTTCCATAACCACAACAAAGCGTGTAACTTGTTCTTCCTAAGTAAACCCTTCCTTTTCCGGCATCAAATTCCCACAGCTTAGCGTTACATACGCCACATACAACTACTTGATCTCCATGATCCAAATAATCTATTATACAAAAATATAAATATCAAATTGTGATCATTGTTACAAAAATAATATAGTGAGGTTCTTCAAATGAAATTTAAAGTAGTGAGTGTGTAAGCTACTTACTATTAGAAACTCCTTTATAAGGATCTTCAGCTAATTGTTGAGGAATAAGAGGATCGTCGGAAGATAAGTCAACCGTTGGAATAGGATGTACGCAGCGACCTTTATTAGACAACCTTTCTTTACCTCTACGTATCGTCTTAAAATTTGATCTTTCACTTGAGAGTGAAGGTTGATTTATTGAATGTGGAGTTGATGAAGTTGTATTTATTTGGAATGTAAAACATGGACTCATATAAATATTCACATTGTCTTTGACACCTATACATTGATATCAAGGAAATAAAATAAAAAAGTCAAAATCATAATAAAAAAATCTGAAATCCGTTAAAAAATACCACCAACCTGAAGTAGATGCTTCATACGGACTTGTTAAAGGTGTGGTTGGCCAAAAACGTCGATCGATGGTATTCATATAAGACGATGAACGAATTGGTGTTACGATCGGGCATCCAATTGTAGTGGAGGTTGAAACGTTGGATGACCGAGTAACATTTTTTGAAGTGGAAGATTTGTTATTCACATGACTTCTTTTATTATCTAAATGTGACTTCCTAAATTTTCTTCGTTTAACTGATTGTTGATGATCAACATCATTAGGAGCAACTGAAACAAAATATGGATATCCATAAAAAATCAAAAAAATACATTTAAAATTTTTAACCTATCTAAAAAAGTAAAGAGTTTACCATTTGTAATGTCAGACAAAGGAATTCCTCCAGACTCAAGTGCAACGTTGGTTGACCGAATGACGTTCTGTGGAGTGGAAGATGAATGAATTGGTGTTACGACACGACATTCATTAGTATTGGATACTGAAACATTGGTTGACCGAATAATGTTCTCTGAAGTGGAAGATTTATTATTGGCATCACGACTTTTGTTATCCGAATATACTTTCCTAATTTTTTTTTCGTTCAACACATTCTTGATGCTCAACATGATTATGAGAAACTGAAAAACAAAGGAGGCATGTCAATCAAATATCAAACTATAAATGAACAATTGTATTCATTCGTAAAAAATAATAGAATTTACCATTTGTAATATTAGATAATGGACTTCTTCTATATTCAACTGCAACAAAAAAAGATAAAATGACAGTATGAAATATGTATATGGTTTGTATAATTGGTTATGTTAATCAAAAGAAAGACATTAATAATAAACACATTTTTTTATATGTAATTAAATAAGACCAACCTGATGTATACGCCTCGTACGGACTTGTTAACGGTGTGGTTGGCAAAATACGTCTATCCATGGTATTGATATAAGAGGATGATCGAATTGGTGTTACGACACGACAATCATTTGTATCGGATATTGAAATGTTGGATGACCGAATGACGTTTTGAGAACTCGAAGATCTATTATTTGCTTTAAGTCTTTTATTATCCAAATATAGTTTTCTTAATTTTCTGCGTTCAGCATAGTCTTGACGCTCAACTTGATTAGGATGAACTGAAAAATAAAATGCATATAAAAAATAAGACAATTTATAAAAACAAAATTAGTTCATGTCTACAAAATTGGAAACATTACCATTCGTAATGTTAAACAAAGGACTTCTACCAACACCAACTAAAACAATTTAAGTAAAATTAACGGTACGTGACATATTTAGATATTATACGATTTTTTATTATATTCGTAAACAGAAATAAGAATAAAATACGTACTATTCGAAGGTTGGGCAGCAGTAGGAAGTGAAAATGATGGTAACGTTTGAGGCTTTGCACGTTTAGGCATTTCCTAATATTGTATCATATAGAACATTCAAATGAATTAAGATAGGTATTCGAATAACTTAAATGTATAAATATAATACAGAAAGACAACACTTACGTGTATGAGAAATTACGAAACCTCAAACTTCAAAAATGCATGAATGTTGTGATAGGGTGTATTGTTTTTAGACTAAAACATTGAGTGTGTGTAGTATGAAATAAGAAGAGAGCTTCTTATAGTGTTGGAGTGTATTATAAAAAAGGAAAGTTTAAAATTTAAAAAAACAACGGTTATAAGTTTTAAAAAGGAAACGATTTAAATCAAAATAATTTGTTTATTAAATCTATAAATATTTCACTGATTTTATTCTGGAAAATTTAAGATTTTCGGTTATATAATTTAAAAAGGGAAACAAATTCTTACAATTTTATTTGTTGGTAAATTATTTAAAAATCGACAGTTTTTTATAATCTCATATTATAAGTTTGAAAATATTGAGGATCCTTAAAAATATAGTTTTACTATTTATAAAATTAATACAGTATTTAAATTAGTTCATATGAAATGTGTAATTGCTATTTAAAAATAAAACCAAAGCAATAACACTTTTAACAATAATATTTTATAAAACACAAAATTTATACCTGGATAATCATTTTTTGTCTATATAATAAAACTTGACAAATTTGCAAAACAATTAAACAAACATAACTTAACCAAAATATAAACCTTAAATTATTATAAATCATATGCAATATTCAAAAAACAAACAATACTTTGTCCAAAAACCAACCAACGAAACAACCAACCATAACAAAAATTGTCCAAACCAATCAAACATCCAAACCAAACCAAACAATCAAAATAAGGAAAACAGCCAAATTGTTTTTGCAACACATACTTCAAACATGAACTACTTTTCAATCTTTGGAACCAACATGATGGTTTCCACACCATCAATTGCGACATCTGCGTCACCAGTCTTTTTAACCTTCATTGATGATAGAGACGTGGTTTCTTCAACTTCATAAACGTCTGCAAGGTTACGCTTCAGTTCCGCATACGAAGTCTTTGAACAATCTTTAGATGTGCAATCGGGTGTGAAGCTATCCCCAATAGAATCCACAGCCTCCTGTATGATATATTCAACATTAGAAACTAAAAAAAAATCTTTAACAAATTTGGTATTTTATGAAATTAAGATTTATTACATACCTTTAGAGCAAAAGGATTTTGAGTTGATAAATCGCTAAGTGAAACATTAGCATCCGGCTCGTCCACACCCTGCAATTCATAAAATAATAAATTAGAGACAACAAAAATAATAAATTTTCTAAGATGTCTTTAATTAAAAGGTTGGTATGATTTAACCTGATCAGCTAGAATTCGGCTCTCCAAAGATTCAATAATAGCTGGATCATTCACCAACTTATGAACAGCATACCCATCAGTGTGGTTGTCAATATTGAATTGACTAACCTGAATCTTGAAAGCATACTTTTTATCATTCAAAATTTTAAACTGATAGGGCATGATTTTCTCTTCCGAAGATGCCTAGAATACGTGAATTAAAATTTATTGAAAACATAAATATCATATATCGACATTAATAATATGTACCATATATAACAACTTATAAAAAAACTGATGTAAAATAATTTACCTGTTCCACTTTTGACTTCTCAAGCAGCTGAATTGCAGTCATTCCAAACATTTTTCTGGCTTCACGGTCAAACAAAGTCAATGACGCAATGGCTGCAGAATCATGTACTCTGATTGGAATCCTAAAACTAAATGGACAAAAAGTAGTTCACAAAATATATTCAATTAACATTGGTAAAAACTGGTAATATAAGCAAAGCGATTATAAATTAACAACAAATACCATTAACTTACACTGGTGTCGCACCGACAACTTCCTTAGGACATTCAGGATTTGAACAAACCAAAACCTGCTTAAACTTGGGTTCCTCGGCACCGTCTTCAGCCTCATCTATGACCAAAGTTGTTTCCACCTTTCGGTTGCATCGCACCCAAGGTAATACCAGTCGTCTTTATCATCAATACCCAAGACGGTACCAACAACTATGACCTCACATGGCTGAAATTAAATGTAGGAAAATAGAGATTGAATGTATAAATTGATAAAAATAGTGTCTTTAATGTATTTATTTAAAATATTTAAAATTGGATACATACCTCTTCAAACAAAGTAACATCACGAAAATTGGAAAACGGATGCTTAACTAAAAAGTCGTCCGCAACACTGATACTTCCTGATGAACCAATTAATTTCTGGCCATTAGAGGATGTTTTACATATCTTCTCCACAAACCTGTTTACAATAAAATAAAATATTAAAATTTTAACATCAATAAGTAGTTCATATTAATTAAAACCATATTTACTTGGTTTTGAATGACCGAATCTCCTCTATGTCCGCGTTGATAAATAGTCTTGTTATATGAAAAGCATTAGAGAGTGTTGCCTTCCCTGAGTAAAAAAGTTAATATAAATTAATGGATATTGAAATTTAAAAAATCATAGAAGAAATTATTTAAAATTAACCAAGATTATAAACAGCAAAATACCTTTATACTTGTTGAAACTACCAAACTGCACAAGAAGAACAACATGGACTTCCTCTTTATGGCTCTGAATGTAGTCAAACATCTCATCACAGTACTCGTCCCATAAGGTGCAGTTTAATTTAATACCCCTACATGAATAGAAATTTAAAAAATCAGAGGATATCATAAAAGAATAAATATATAATACAAAACTTTCAATGAATAAAAATTAGGTAAATCAATAAACATACTCTTCATCCAGCAATTGCAAGTTCATGTATTTGCTATCTTTTCCCATCTTTGTTTTCGTCGCCTCTGGTTCAGACCATTCATCTACATATCCAATAAAATCTGTAAAAGACAAAAATTGATCAAAACCAAATATACTCAGCACAAAAGCCATAATTTAAAAAAAAAATATGTTCATATTTTCAGAAATGCCAATGTGGTTGTTATATATGATGAAGTACAAACCAACTCGATAGTTGACATCCACTTCACCGGCTTTAATGGACTGAAACAATGCTAAACAGATACCGTGCACACTTCCATCAAAGTTCTCACACTTTTTAACAGATGTATCAAAGTTTAAACTAATAGCATGTTGCTTGTCAAAGTGTTTGAAATTAGACTTAATCACAGAAAGTTGAGATTTATAAATATAATAAGACTCATTTTCTTTAAGCAAAATTTCATGTTTTTTCATAAACTTGTTCCAAACAGTAGCCTGCATCTTCGTCCCCTAATCAAAAAAAAATCGTTAACATAAATATCAACAAATAAAGTCAAATAAATTTTTAAGATTAAAATGATATTCAAACTCTAACCTGCTCATCCATCAACACCATTTCAATAGCAAGTACTTCGCCTTCTCTCTTTGGATTAACACGCATCCAGAGTCTTAAAACTTTGATCTTTATGGTAAACAACTTTGACCTCCAATCAAGATTGTTTAACATACTCACATTATTTTCATCCATTTCGATGAAATAGCACCAGGATATGATGAAACTGTTTTGAGGATGAAAGAAATTGTAATAAGTAAGTAAATATATATAAGAAATCAGCTAAATTATTTATGTAAAGTTGAAAATTAAATTTATTAATAAAATAAATAATTACCGTAATTATAATGAGTTATTTATAGAAATGGATTGACTTTAGTAGAATTTCTAAAAATTGCAGTAAACTTGAAAATAAAAAAATACTTACCGTAATTATATACTATTATTAATAGAAAACTAAATTTATAAAAAATACATTTATTTTGAATAATCATAAAACTACCAAAATACATACACAACATTTATTTAAAATAATCATAAAACTATATTCTATACCACGAATCGAAATTTTACTTTCCAACTTTTCCCTAACTTTTTTTAAAGTTAATAATAGTTGTGAATTACGGTGGATATGATAATAATTAAAATTTAATAATTTTAAGATTCACTTATAATTATGATATGATTGGTAGTATATAAATGTAATCTTTTAATTTAAGTTGTTTTTTTAAATAAAATTAATGGATTAATTAAATGTTGAATGATTTTAATGGATTGTATAAATCATTGTTTACATAAAAAACATAACCGATCAACCGCCGGATCATAAAAAACTTCCATATTAAACTTTTAAAATCTGTTTTTTCCTTCCTAAAATACATAAAACAGCATTAAGAATTTTGAAAGTCAAAACCGTTACTAAATTAAAATTTACAAAAGAAATATTTGATTAAAGGATAAAGTTTAAAGTTTTTAAACAACTTAGCAATTGAAAACAGAAACTTCACAATTAAAAAAATTATTTATCAATGTCATTCCTTGATTTAAAAAATTGAAATTAACCAAACATAAACCAAAACTATTGTTCACCAGTTTTTACCAATGCTTTAAAAGTACCGGTTACTATAACAAACACACAATTTCAATCCTGGATCATTTAATTTTAAAATGCATAAGTCATCAAGTTGTAGGGAAGTTAATATAAACACCAAAATGTAGCAAAAAACATTAACAATGTCAGGAAACAGGCATCCTAATTCTACGGATGATAATAGCCACACATAAATATAGCCAAAAAAAAGTATCAGTGTATCACCAACATATATCAAGTCATAACGATCATCATAATGACCGCACAAAAAAAAAATACTACTAATCATTGTCTAAAAACAACCTGCTTGTTCAACATATACTACCAACATCTACCACATACCTTCACCAGCTCAATTGTAAAGCAACATACCTTGACTTTTAACATATATCATCTGAAAGTGGGAACCATATACCAACTGTTTGTCTCTAACAAACTCTCGCATACCGGTGACATTGTAGCGCGGACAGCCTTGGGAGAACTCCTTACCGACAGCCACGTCCCAAGTTAGACCTGCGGCGTCCTTGATGGTCAAATCCATCTTCCGATCCAAGCCATGCGTTTGCGCCCACTTCTTCTTCAGACGCTACAAATAAAAATACAAATTTATACAATAAAATTCCTTTAACACTGGTATTCAAATAAATAGTAGTAATATAACGACAAACTTTACATTAAAAGTATAAATAAGTAAAGAATGGAAACTTACAAAATGATTGTCAACAACAAAAGTAACCGGTACTTCGTCATCGTCACTCTGTTCAATAACAGGTTCAGCAATCGGATTAGGCACATCATCATCAGGCACTTCAATTAAATCATCAGTTGGTTCTTTTTTATCAAACAAAGTTCTGGTGGGAATGTCAGTAGGGCAGGCTTACAACTGAAAACACTCAACTCAAAGGTATTGAAATCAACCATTTCAAAAACCAACAAATGATCATCCGTTATCGACATCTCCTTCTTGATTCGACTCCAACCTGTAGTAATGTAAAGCTCATGGTCTAACACATCCATCCGAACAAACCATTTGTGATTTCCAGCACCCCGAACAACTACAGGATATGATGGACACGTATTCAGGAGGGAATGATGAACAAACAACCTGTTCACATACTACAAACAGTACATAACCATATATCAGTATCGATGCTATAAATGAAATACAAAACAATGTATGAATGCAAGGATAAAATAATTTTTCACCTTTATATGATCAATTACCATGGAGTCATCTCGGTCTTTCACATGTCCAGCTTTGTAGTAGAAGTAATTAGAAGGCGCAAGCGAAATATCTTGATAAAAGTGAAACAGGCGGAACGAAGTCAAAGCTTCTTCGTACTGGAAAACAACCCATGAATTATCTGGTAATTTCAATGACGTGACCACATCCAACCAGCCATTGTAAAGAAAATAGTCGCCTGCAAGGTTGAACACTTTGACTTCAAAGATCTTCCCATTGAGTGTCCGAATGGCTACCTTCTTCTCTGGATAAGCAAACTTCTTAATCCATTCACCATAATCAGCAGGAATAAAGGAAAAGGCAAACTCGTTAATGGCAATTATAATATCAGTGAATTTATAAATGGTTATAATATCTATACTAACCAGAGATTTGTTGTCGTTCTTCCACACACGGGCTGCGAATCCGTACACCATCTCTGCTTCAAACGATATACAGACTGATTAGTAAAAAAAATAAACAACAAAACTCTGCGTATCAATTTCAATATTGAGTATCAACAATCAATGTGTTCTCCTAAAACAAAAAAACAACCAGTCCATATGAAGAGACTTTTCAAATAACATTCAAGCTGTAAACAAAAAAAAACATCAATCGCGGTTTAATCCTCAACAATAACTAACAACAGAGGATGTGTTCATCAAAAGATGGAACCAAAATCATACAATCAAACCAAAAGAAATCTTCTGCATAAAAAAAACCAAACAAACAACATAAATTCAATATTTAACAAACATTCACTAACTAACTCAACATTTAACCCTAATATCGCCGATTAAAACCCTAACTATAATCATAATAAATCAATCATTCAAAAAAAACTCAATCCGTAAACAAAAATCATAAGAGCATTTTCCACAACCAAATCATAAGAGTATTACCAAAAATCAACTTCGTACTATCAACGTGGATGATAAACCCTAAATAACATCGTCGTAGACTAAAAACCTAACTATCATTAAACTGTTATCGAAAACAGACAAATCGAACTACAAAATAATAGAATCAAACCACAAAATAACGATTACCGTCGACTTTAGAGTCTTGAAATCCGTTGAATGATGAACGAAAGATCCGATTGAAGGTTCGACTAAAAACCTAACTATCATTAAAGTGTTAACGAAAACAGACAAATCGAACTACAAAATAATAGAATCAAACCACAAAATAACGATTACCGTCGAGTTTAGAGTCTTGAAATCCGTTGAATGATAAATGAAAGATCCGATTGAAGGTTGTCGTCGATGGTATTGAGAGAGAGAGAGACGCATAGGATTTTTGATTATTAGGGTTTAATTGGAAAGAGAGAGAGAGTATAATGAATCGTATGAGAGAAGCTATTCCAATCCTTCAATTCTAGCTATGCCACATGTACTGCCACATATGCAGCTTATTTGGCTTAAACCAATGGGTGACAAGTGTCCCCCAATGGTTTTGTTTATTATATATATAGATTATTTTAGGACTTGAAATAATATAACTTACCAAAATACCAAAGATTACAATACAAAATATTACCAAAATTCCAAGAAAACAAATATATAGTTTATACCAAAAATTGGACAAACCAAACAAGGGTTATGAACTACAAAAATATTCCGGAATTAAATTTATATATATATTTTGACAAGTGAGTAAAACGGTATTTTGGAAACCAAGGAAACGAAAAATATGATTTTTATAATTATTACAAAATATATCATATTTTTTGTCAAGAAGAAAATATATTATTTTTGGAGTGAAGAAAATATATATGTTTTCTTGAACAATTAGAAAATAATATTTTTGGAGAAAATATATATTTTCTTACATAAATTTAAAATATATTATTTTTGAGGTGAAAATGGATTTATAAATATTTTCTAAGTTAAACTTGAAAGTATATTATTTTTGAGGTTTATAGGAAAATATAAATATGTTTGCCAAGGAAGAATTATAGATAAATTATCTATAAAATTTTTCCTAAAATATGTATATTTTAAGAATAAGAATGTAAATTGGTGACTTTATTGATAAAAAATAATATTCCGGAAAGTATAAATACAAAAATTAAGTATAAGAATACTTAATAAATACAATAAAAATACGTATTCTCGTACGTTTAAATACACACCGGAATATGCCACCAATACTTGGCAAAATACATAAGTCTAAGAATACAAGTTTAAGTATACCCATCCTTGGGAAAAATATTCATGAAGGGTTATAAAACAAATAAGTTAAAATAGTGGGAAAGTCCGCGCGTTGCGGCGGGTGTCCCGATTGATATCAAATTCAATTCTGATGCCATTACGAACCACAGCTGATATTTCATACATCCACGCATTGCAGAAGTATCACTACTGTATTGGCATGCAGTGTACTCGTTAAGGAAAGGAAAACTAAAACACAAAAAACATAAAAGAAAAATAAAAAAAGAGAGGCGATACGCCGCCACCTGACGGCACTAGGATGAATAATGACGAGGAAGGAGTTGGTTTTTAATATAAACATATTTGGTCATAAATAGAACAGATTTTTTGTACGAGACCTTTGATCTAAGAAGCCTTTTTAGCTTAAAATTTTGAAATATAACCAAATAGTGAATAAAGTCATTGCCAAACCCAAAACGATGACAGACAAATAATAGTGTTAATTTGTGTTAATTTTTATGCACTAAATAGGTAACAATTAAATCTGGTGTTATATCAACCGTGACCTGCAAGCTGCAAATATTCAAAAAAATATCCATAAAATGAAAATATTGAAATAAAACATGAAATGGTAGTATTGAAGTATTGATTTGGATTTTTTGTGAGCGTCGAAACATGCCAGGTTTGATGACCAAAAACAACGTTTTTTTTCCAAAATTATTATTTTTTAAATATAATTAAGAAGTCAAGTCAGATATAATTATAAAACTATAAAATCTCAGTAATAATCTAATTTGTTTTAAGCAATGTTTTTTACCCGTTCATAAGACTGGTGTTCATAAGACTGGTGGGTGTGGGTGTGGCCAAGGGCATTGTTGGCCCTTTAACGCCGGGTACACCACCCCGGGTTGGAGTTTTGGTGGGTGTTGCCCGCTTGACGTGGCAATAGTGTTTGGCGTGGGGCGTTGGCCTGGGGTGACGTGTCTGGCAATGGTTGGTTGGGTGTTGATGACCGTTTGGCAATGGTTAAATTAAGTGCCACATGGCACCCCAACGCCGGCCTGGCCACGCCCCTTCCACACCCCACTTTTTTGGGTGTGGACTGGTGAAACCCACACCTGCCACGTGTTGAGAAATGCCCCAAACCCAAACCCCTCCACACCCCATAGTCTAGGTAGCAGGTCAAAATTGCCACCTTACTGACGACGACTTGTAGAAAGTAACATAAAAATGGAACTATGAGAATTGATAAGATTTGAAATTTACCTTAACTATTGTCAATATTTGCAAAGCAATATTTAAAAGCTGTGTCATTGAAATATGATTCTTGGTCAAAACTATATTGAGCACAAAAAATAAAACTAAAGTAAATACGGTACTATGCCCTTACTAACCTTAGCCATAAGAAATTAAGGACCAAGAGCAAACAATGTCAACTTTAACTTCTTCAAGGGCCGAGTGAAGTTCTTGTAGCTCCTGTTTCATAAATGAGAAAACAAATCATTTTTGTCATCCAAAAAGCTATAGAGATGGTTATCGGGTACAAGAATGGAGCTTCGCAATCGGATACGAGTCAAATGGGCCAGAAGAAAAGTTGCTATTTACCCAACAAGAGAAACTGTAAAACCTATACCAATCTCACAATAGACTTTTGACAACTTGGAAGTGTTATTGTATGTGGTCTAATACCATGACAACACTTGTGGCATATTGTGTAAGTAAAAAAAGAATCAAAGTCAACAAGTCCCCGCTACTCTTTTATAATAAACAAGTCAGTTATAGGCTGAAAAATTAGCTTGAACCTGCTTAAGCGTTAAGAATTAAAAAAAGTGGTTATCAAATCATTTTTGCAACTAAATTCTCGACGGTTCTAAGAATTAAATGACCATAGATAAACCATGATCTTTTACAATTTGATTATCATTCGAAGATTGAAAGCAACAGTTTGAGGTCCTTTAACATCCTTAATTAACATTACAAAAAAATCATATTCAAATTGTAATATTAAATGGTTTTATGTATATTTTTGCTATATTATGTATAGAGTAAAAACCTGAAAATTTATGGACTCACCCATGAATTATAAACAAGCTAGAAGACTAGAATGGGTGCGACTATCACATCTGGTGATTTCTACATGTCATCTATTGGAAGATTTTGTTCCAAAACATATGTACTCTAATTGGCTAAGAAGAAAACACAATTAAAACACCAGAAAATGGACTATATTTCCTTACTTGCACATTACACAGCAGCAGGAATGATTTCAGACCGAATTCGTTAAATGTCGGGTATCTCCATCTTAGTAGCTTTAACAAAAAAAAGAAAAAAAAAACATCTTGAAACCTAAAAACTATTTAAACCGTTATCAAAGCAAAAACAAACCAGTGATCAAAATTCTTTTAAAGGAAAACAATTGATGTGCCATGTACAACTTACGATAATGAAATTGAAGAACATAAGAGAATCATATCCAAACACGGTGCAAGATGAACAAATTGTGTCCTCTAAAGCCAAAAGAGTTGGATAGTGCCCCTTTATATCGAATGTTCTCATTCTTTTGCACCAACCAGTATCCTAATTAAACAAGATTTTTGATGCGCGTTTAAGTGTTATATATATTAGGTGTATATTTTAAGCCTCTTTAACACTTATTTTAGCCAAGTTTTAAATTTATAAAACACGATATTTTACTAACACTAAACACAAATATGGGCAAGTGCACCCATCGTGAGCGTAGTATAGCGTTGGTAAGATACCGAGGTCGTCCAAGGACACAAGAGCTTTTAGTACCGGTTTATCTTCAACGTCTAATCAAAATAAAAATTTTAGAAAAAGGGTTTTAAACTAAGAAAAATAAAAACTAACTAAAATGCTGAAGATAAAAATAAAATAAAAACAGATAGACAAGATGAATCACTTGGTTCCGACTCGTATCTAGTATAACCTTTGATTATTTCCGCACTTTTGCACATAATTAAGAGATTATCTTAGTTATTGTAGTAGGCCCCTCTTTTGAATGTGACGTTACCCTCACCCCAGTAGTTTGAGTCAGCAAGGATACAATCCTAAAAGGGTGGATTATTGGAAGATAATGAATTAAGTTATTAATGCAGTATTATGGTAGGCCCCGCTTTTGGCGGTGACGTTACCCTCGACTAAGTAGTCTGAGTCAGCAGGGATACAGTCCTAAATAGCCGGGTTATAGTATTAATAGTAGTTAACTTATGAGGGGATCAAAGAGTTTGGACCCCCGCCATCCAATACCGTGAAGCATTGAAGGAGGTCCTACTAAATTTGACCCAGGTCCATTGCAGGACCTCTAAACGCTGAACAATGGCAAGACCTTTACCAAACCGTTCCCTTAACCCCCGACCAGGTAGCCAACATACCTCCATATAGACCGTGGAGATATGAATGGTGAAAATCCTTTATTTTATATAGACAGTAAAATAATGCCAAGACACCACGGACAAACGATAAGGAAAGATCACCTTCAACATAAGTAACTAGTTATTAAAGTCATTAATACAAAACCAAATAAAAAGTGCAAAAGATTAGAAATAAAAAGTATTATACTAGACACTTTGTCTTCACCAAGTGATGTAAGAGACTTAGGCAAACATGGCCTTGATTGTCAAGAACTCTTACGATCAATCTTGGATCCCGAGACGACTCACACACTCTACGATGGACAATGGATGATGGTGGTGGATGATGGTGTTGTGATGGTGGTGGGTGGTGGATGAAGTGTGAGAGAGGTGGTGTGCCAAGGGATGAGTTGAAATGAATCCAAGCACTCCTATTTATAGGCTGAACAGAGAGCTGGGCACGGCCCCATGTCCGCTGGGCACGGCCCCATGCCTGTCTGACACTCTCTCTCCTCATTAATTGTAATTCGCAGTTACAATTAATGCGCCTGCTGTACTTTCGCCACGCCCCCGTGTTCACTGGACACGGCCCCGTGGTGGGCAATAGAAGCTTCTATAGGTTTGTCGTTTCTGCTGCTTCTTGGGCACGGCCCCGTGCTGGCTGAGCACGGGGCGTGTTCAGACTTCTGCCTTCTCTATTTTGCTTGGGAAGATGCCGTTGAGGGGTCGGGCAGTCCACTTATGTTCCTTTCCTTGTATTTATGTTGGATTTAGCTGTCTTTTTACTTCTTTTGTGTTTTTGAGCTCATTTAATCCTGAAAATACAAAAGGAAGACAAAAACACTCTTTTTCCAATATTAGTACTTAAAAAGGGTTAGTTTTATGCCTCATTTGATGTAATTTATATGTTGCATTTTACACACATCAAATACCCCCACACTTGAACTTTTGTTTGTCCTCAAGCAAAACTCTTTAATATGTGGCTTACACTCCCAAATGGAATGGGTAGAAGAGAAGGTTTTTGGCTTGTCGTAGAGTGTTGGGAATCCAAGATCTTTTTGGGTTTTATTTTTATCTATTTACAATCCTATTCGTAATGATTTATTTAGAACGTTTCATAGGAAAAATTACTTATTTGGGCATAACATGTCTTTTTAAAATTCCATTTATATACAAGTTCACATACCTCACGGGAGAAATCACTCACACTCGGCCGAAGGTGTATTTTTAGTGAATCACTCGAGAGCGGCATGGAACTTATTCCTACCATAAGTTTGCCAAGTAATCAATCCTCCTCCTTTTTAACTTTTCTACCTTTGTAAATATCAAGAGGACTTTGTGGGTTAAGGGTTAGGCTTGGGTTAAAGGTAGGTGGTTGGGATAGTGGTTAGTAGAAAAAGGGCGAAAAGCGTAACAAGTGTCGGTCTTCGTAAGACTTTCTATTTTTGTAACTTTTTATTTTGAAGAAGCTTTTATTCAAACAAAGTTATTTTTGATAAACTTGTTTGTTTATTTTCTTTTTGCTTCATCATCAACATTTTTTTTTTTTTGATCATCTTACGAAAAACCGAACTTGTTACAAAAACAAAAGGTTAAAAATAAAAAGGTTTTGGTGGTTAAAAGGGTTTTTGGTTTGGGTGATGAAATGAAAAGGTTTAGGCTCAAATGAGCTAACTAGGGGGATTTTTGGGTAGGTGGTAAAAGAAAAAGAAAAATAATGGTGTAGAAATAAAAAGGGTTAGTCCTAATGCCTCCATCATTTACTTACTCGGGTTTAAGTTGATAAGGACCGGGAATGTATCGTCATGGCAAGTTCTAGAATTGTAAGAACCAAGCGGCTATTCACACAAGAAACGAAAAATGAGCATTTAGTCTAAAGATGTAAATTTATATGCTCAATAAAGGCTCAAAACTCACTTTTGTGGGAATGGGTTTTTATGTGATCTAGTATATATAATCAAATTTTAACTAAGTTTGCCATGCCTTTTCATAATTTTCTTATGTTGGTTCTTTTTATCACTACGCTATCGGTTGCAAATTCGTAAAAATATAACCTTTTTTAGAACTTGAATTTCCCGAGTTAAACCTAGACAAGTAAGAAAAATGAAATTTTTGAAAAAAAAATTGGGGTGATTAGTGGTTCCAATAGAGTTTTGTGTAAGGCTTGTATTTAGGACTTGCAAAATTCAAGGTTTTAGCATCCCCCCCACACTTAAATTACACATTGTCCTCAATGTGTCCTAAAAATAAATTTTTAGGTTGATTAGATGTGTAAAATGGTGTTAAAAAGCAAAGATTTATGTTACTGGTAGTCTGGACACGGCCCCGTGTCCACTGGACACGACCCCGTGGCGAACTGCCAGTAACGAAAACTTACAGAAGGTGAACACGGCCCCGTGTCCATTGGACACGGCCCCGTGTCTGACAAAAATCTGCAGGACAGTAGCCAAACAGCAGGTCTGGGAGGTGAGCACGGGGGCGTGTTGGCTCGACACGTCCCCGTGTGGACAGTCTGAAAGCCCGAAAAACAAGTTTCTTCCTCCGGTTTTTCCATCCTGGCCCTATAAGTGCTGAGGCTTAGCACCCCAAGCCTTGGTTTGTACCTGTTTCATCACTTAATACCACACCAAGCAACACAAACATCCTACATTACCATAGTTAATTGTTCCAAGCATAAAGTAAAAGAAAAATAAAACGGAAAATAAAAGTGTTCAAGGAAAGTAAATTGTTCAACATTTGGCACGCAGGCCACCAATTGTTCGATAGATAAAGGGACTTAAACCTGTGGAGTCATCAATCAACCGCTTCCTCTTCTGCTCCTCTCGCCTACTCCATAGCATCGTCATCATCATCATCGTCATCATCCCCTCCATGGCGTGAAATGTGGTCTCGTATGTATCCAACATCGTCTTGGATCTCGGATAGGTTTCTCTCGATAGCTCCGACCCGGTGGTAGGTGTTGCTAGCCATGTTATAGGTGTTCCTAGTACACATAAGGTTTTCCTGCAACAAATCATGCAAACTTTGAAAGTTAGGAAAACCGCCTCCCCAGGAGGATGATTGGCCCGGATCACCGTGGGGTTGGTATTGGTACTGATGATGTTGCGGAGCTGGGAGGACAAGCGCTTCTTGCGGGTTCCATGCATGACCTTGCATCCTTTGAAAGGTTACCGTCCCGTCTTCTGCCTCATAAATTAGGTTCATTGAGCGGCATATGTGAATATCCACCGTACCTAACCATGGGCTCCTCTCAAATGACCTAGGTATGTGGGCGAAGTGTTTGAAAAGACGGTACACCCATCCCCCAAAGAAAATAGGAGTTGGTGCAGTAGCAAGGCGGTTGTGATGCATGTTTCGGAGCATGAGGAACGGAACATCGAGCGGCCTGCGGTTGTGAATGCAGTGGAGGACAAGCAAATCTCGTAACCCAACGACGCCACTACTGTCATGCCTTTGGCTAAGAGAGTAGCCGAGGAGCCTATGAATGTATCTGTATAGCGGATCCCTCAGCTTTGTACTCTTAGTGCTGCTCGGATTGTAGAACCCTTCCCCAATCTGAGCCCACATGGCTTGGCGTTCGTTGTCACCTATTTCTCTCATTCCCCGGGTATTGTCTTCGTTTCCCGCATCCTCTTCCGCATACTACCCGATAATCGACCCAAATTGTGCCATAGAGATCGAATACCTCGTTCCGCCACACCGGAATGACACCCCGTCATTATCGAATGGGTCTCACCTTGAAGTGAATACAAAGGTGCTGTAGAATTCCAAGGTGCATTCATGGACGGAACGGAGTCGAGTTGTTAGCGCGACTCTGAGTGGTCCCGTGACAATGTTGTTGAAACGGTCAATTTGATTCACCATGGTTAGTAGTTCTGTGCAAGCTTGCCTCGGGTATTCCTCTGGCCTTGTTTGAAGAAGCTCGTATCGAGCTCTTGCATCTAGCTCATTGGCGTTGAATCTTGTAAATTTCCTGGCCATCTGCAAGAATACACCAAAAGTTAGCACGAAACAGAAATATTTTCGGACAAAACTGCAAACAGTGGCTGGACACGACCCCGTGTTCAGCGGACACGGCCCCGTGTCCAGAGGTCTGTTACTCAAAAATTCCATTTTTTGACCCGGTTTCGAAAACTTGAAAATTTTTGGTCCAATAGGTGCGGTTTCCCCCGAAAATGAAACCCTAAGTGCCATTTTTCCCAAAATATCCCGTTTACCCTATCAATTTCATCTTTTTCGGTTCAAGAACAAGGATTTGGGGTTTTTGTAAGAAATCGGGTGAATCTATGAACAATACAAGTGTATTTACTTCCCTTAACACAAATCTAACTAAATGCAAACAGATCTAAACAAAAATTTGAGGTTTGATCCGGATGAACTTCAAGAACCCTAGATTTTTCCCCAAATTTTTGGTGTTTTAACTACATGCAAGTAACTAATCTAACTACTAAGAGTGATAGAATCATACCTTGATGTTGTTAGATCGATAGGAGACGTCGAAATTTTGCGAAAAATCGCCTGGAACCAGAGCTTTTGTGGGGAAACGGGGCGTGTGGAATGAAGAAACTGTTTTGAAAAAGGGATTTTATTCCGTCTGCAGCGCGAACACGGCCCCGTGCCGAGCAAGTTTTTTTTTTTTAGTGCACGTGTGAGTGCCCCTTTTTCCCATAAGTTATGGTTAGAAAACTTACCGCTTTATTTTGTCGTCTCAATCGTTCGTAACTTACCAGGCATGATGTTTTTATTCTTCCACCGTTTGAAGCGAGATCTCTTCTTCCTCATCCTCAATGAATCCTTGATAGAGTTTCAGTCGTTGGCCATTGACCTTAAATGGTGGCCCATTTCGAGATTTAATTTCTACTGCACCGTGTGGAAAAATGTGGGTGATGGAAAAAGGTCCTGACCACCTAGACTTTAATTTACCAGGAAACAATCGAAGTCGTGAATTAAACAAAAGAACTAGATCCCCTACCCGAAATTCATTAGGTTTAATATGTTTGTCATGCAAATTTTTCATTCTTTCCTTATAAATTTCAGAGTTTGAGTATGCATAATTCCTAAGCTCGTCTAATTCATTTAATTGACAAAATCGATTTTTACCAGCAAATTCTAAATCCAAGTTTACATTTTTGATTGCCCAGTAGGCTTTGTGTGCAATTTCTACTGGCAAATGACAACTTTTTCCATAGACTAGCTTATACGGGGTTGTACCTATTGTTGTTTTATAAGCAGTTCGAAAAGCCCATAAAGCATCATCTAATTTATCAGCCCATTCCTTTTTATTTAACCCTACGGTTTTTTCGAGAATTCGTTTTAAACCTCTATTAGTCACTTCGGCTTGTCCGTTTGTTTGAGGGTGATAAGCTGTTGAAACCCGGTGATAGACCCCATATCTTGTTAAAAAAAATTCAAGTTGATGGTTGCAAAAATGGGTACCTCTATCACTTATTAAAGCTTTAGGTGTGCCAAAACGAGAGAATAATTTTTTCAGAAATCTTACCACGACTCTTCCATCATTTGTTGGAAGTGCTTCGGCCTCGGCCCATTTAGACAAGTAATCTACTGCCACAAGTATATATTTGTTTCCTTTCGATGGTGGGAAGGGTCCCATAAAGTCGAGTCCCCACACATCAAAAATTTCACAAACAAGAATGCCATTTTGTGGCATTTCATTTTTGGAAGAAATATTACCTGTTCTCTGGCAAGCATCACATGTTTTTACAAGACTTTGAGCGTCTTTGTAAATGGTTGGCCAATAAAATCCTGAATCGAATACCTTTCGTGCGGTACTAGCAGCACCATGATGTCCTCCGTATGGATCTTCATGACAATGGCGGAGAATTCTTCGTGCTTCACTACCATGTACGCATCGTCTGACGAGTTGGTCGGCACATATTTTGAAAAGATATGGATCTTCCCAAAAGTAGTGTTTCACATTGGCAAAGAATTTTTTTCTTTGATGATGTGGCCATCCTTTTGCGACTATACCGCTAGCTAGGTAGTTAGCATAGTCGGCGTACCATGGTTCTTCCTTGTATTCCACCATTTCCAGGGACTCAGTTGGAAATTTTTCGTTGATTTGCTCGTCCCTGGTTGCCTCTAAAGCTGGGTCTTCTAAGCGTGAAAGATGATCTGCTGCGGTATTTTCTGCTCCTCTTTTGTCCTTGATTTCAATGTCAAATTATTGGAGGAGTAGAATCCACCTAATCAAACGTGGTTTTGTGTCTTGCTTCTTGAAGAGATATCGAATGGCTGCATGGTCTGTATAGACTATAGTTTTAGAAAGAACAAGATAAGAACGAAATTTATCAAAAGCAAATATCACAGCTAGTAATTCTTTTTCAGTTGTTGTGTAATTTTCTTGTGCATCATTAAGTGTTTTACTAGCATAATAGATTGGGTGAAAATGCTTTTCTTTTCTCTGTCCCAAGACAGCTCCAACTGCAAAGTCACTGGCATCACACATGATTTCGAAAGGAAATTTCCAATCAGGCGTTATCATGATAGGTGCGTTGACTAACATTTCCTTTAGGGTTAGAAATGCTTGATTGCAATCCTTGTCAAAGATGAAAGGAGCATCTTTTTCAAGTAACTTCGTTAGAGGCCTTGAGATTTTTGAAAAGTCTTTGATAAATCGTCTATAAAATCCGGCATGCCCTAGGAAACTTCTGATAGCTCGTACGGAGGATGGAGGTGGTAATCTAGAAATGGTATCAATTTTGGCTCGATCCACCTCCATTCCTTCGCTTGAGATCTTGTGACCGAGTACTATTCCCTCTGTTACCATGAAATGGCATTTTTCCCAATTAAGGGCGAGGTTAGTTTCCTCACATCGGGATAGCATTCGTTCAAGTTTATCGAGGCATTGGTCATATGAATCCCCAAAGATAGAAAAGTCGTCCATGAAGACTTCCATTGTCTTTTCTATCATGTCATGGAAAATAGCTACCATGCAACGTTGGAATGTTGCTGGGGCATTACATAGACCAAACGGCATGCGTTGATAAGCAAAAGTTCCATAGGGACATGTGAAAGTTGTCTTTTCTTGGCCTTCGGGTGCTATCGGGATTTGAAAGTAACCTGAAAAACCATCCAAGAAACAGTAAAATTTATGACCGGATAATCTTTCTAACATTTGATCAATGAAGGGTAAAGGAAAATGATCCTTTCTTGTTGCTTCATTTAATCGTCTATAATCTATACATACTCTCCATCCTGTGACGGTTCTCGTTGGTATTAGTTCATTCTTTTCGTTAGTTATTACCGTTATACCTCCTTTCTTTGGAACTACTTGGACGGGACTTACCCAAGGACTATCGGACATAGGATAGATAAGTCTGGCGTCAAGTAGCTTGATGACTTCGTTTTTAACCACTTCTTGAACATTTGGATTTACTCGACGTTGTGGTTGTATGACCGATTTGTAGTCATCATTCATCAAAATTTTGTGTGTGCACATAGAGGGACTAATTCCTTTTATGTCTACAAGTTTCCAAGCTATTGCATTTTTGTGTTTTTTCAAAAGATTAATTAATTTTTCTTTTTCTAAGTTATCTAATTTAGACGAAATAATTACCGGTAAATTACCATCTTTTTCTAGAAAAGCATATTCCAAACCTTTTGGAAGTTCTTTGAGCTCAAGAGGTGGGTCTTTAGGAGACTCCTTATTTGGTTGCTCATTTCGATCAAGAACTTTAAAATTTTGTTCTATGGCGACCTCTTCTTCAACAAAGTGGTCAATCTCTTCACTTGTATCGGGTGGTTCATCTTCATCTTCAATTAGGGGGTCATTATTGCCGAATGGATATTTCATTGATCGTTCGAGATCGACACTTCTTTTAAATGCCCCTAATTGAAGAGGTAGATTGTTGAACTTCCGGTTTTTCAAAGCTTCGTGAGTTTTTACAAATGGTCTTCCCAACACTAGAGGAGCGTCATCGAGGATGACAAAGTCGGTTGGGATTACCATTTGATTTGTTTGAACCAAGACATCTTCAACTATACCGATTGATTTTATTACTTTCTGATTGGATAGAAAAATGGGTATTTGAAGTGGAGAAAAATCACTAATACTTAATTTTTCGAAAATGTAGTTAGGCATTATGTTAACACAAAGATCTTTATCAATGGTGACATTACTAATAAACGAATTTTGAAAGAAACATGGAACCGGTGTAATGTTAATTTCAAATGGGTCTTCTTTTATTAGTGAAGTTTGATCATTAGTTAACTTAACACTTACCGTTTCGTCAATTTTAGTGTTAGTGTTTAACTCTTTTAAAAACTTAGCATGAGTGGGTACTAAACAATGATTTTCGAAAGAAGGTGACAAGAGATTAATTTCTTCAAAATTAGACTCTTCTTGAATTTTAACGTTGTCGGACTCACCTTTTTCGTTGTTTAACTCATGTGTCGGTTTTTCACTTATTTATTCTTCCATTTTTATATTTTCAGTTATCTCTTCTTTTTTTAACTCTTCTCTTGCGCGGGACTCCTCTTCCCTTGCGCGAGCTTCTTTTATACATCGATCGATAACTCTAATGTGTTCTAATATCCTATCGGTCACTTCGGTTATAGAAAAAGAATCGGTATTTTCTAAGCTTGAATCCGGTTGTTCGACCCTTTGTTCCTCATAATACTCATATGAAGTCGATGGTTCGCACCACTGTTCTTCATTGTAAGCATATGATGGATAAGGTTCGTAATTTTGCTCTCCATAATACTCATATGAGGTGGGTTGTTCACGTCAAGGTTCCTCATAGTAAGCATACGAAGGTGGTGGCTCATATCTTGGTTCCTCAAAGTATGAGTACGAAGGCTCATACCTTGGTTCATCAAAATATGAGTATGAGGGAGGAGGTTCATACCTTTGGTCTTCATAGGATGTGTATGAAGTTGATGGCTCGTACCTGGGCTCCTCATAGTAGGTGTATGAATTGGATGGTTGATATGAGTGATTATTTTGAATCAAGCGTGCATTACGACAATTAGTACAATAATTACCCCTATAATCATCCCCCTCATAGGTGTAGTTGTAACCTCCTGAGTATTGATCCATAAGAATCACTCAGCAGACCACAACCGAGTCTCGAGATCAGAAAACAAAAAGAAAAACGGAAACAGAGGCTGGACACGGCCCCGTGTTCAGTGAGCACGGCCCCGTGTTCAGGATCTGTATCTGGGCGTGTTAATTAAATTTACTGATTTTGTTGAGCACGGGGCGTGTTCATTGAGCACGGCCCGTGTTCAAGCTTCTGTTACTGGGTGTTTTTATGAAAATGTGCAGCACGGTCCCGTGTTCAGTGAACACGGCCCCGTGTACAGGTTACTGTAAATGCAAAACTAAACTAAAATGCAGAAAAATGTGCGCGCGTTTAAAAAGGTTTTGAAAAACTGATTAGGCCGTCGATTTTAAGCTTTCTTAAAATCCTTGTGTCCCCGGCAACGGCGCCAAAAACTTGATGCGCGTTTAAGTGTTATATATATTAGGTGTATATTTTAAGCCCCTTTAACACTTATTTTAGCCAAGTTTTAAATTTATAAAACACGATATTTTACTAACACTAAACACACATATGGGCAAGTGCACCCATCGTGAGCGTAGTATAGCGTTGGTAAGATACCGAGGTCGTCCAAGGACACAAGAGCTTTTAGTACCGGTTTATCTTCAACGTCTAATCAAAATAAAAATTTTAGAAAAAGGGTTTTAAACTAAGAAAAATAAAAACTAACTAAAATGCTGAAAATAAAAATAAAATAAAAACAGATAGACAAGATGAATCACTTGGTTCCGACTCGTATCTAGTATAACCTTTGATTATTTCCGCACTTTTGCACATAATTAAGAGATTATCTTAGTTATTGTAGTAGGCCCCTCTTTTGAAGGTGACGTTACCCTCACCCCAGTAGTTTGAGTCAGCAAGGATACAATCCTAAAAGGGTGGATTATTGGAAGATAATAAATTGAGTTATTAATGCAGTATTATGGTAGGCCCCGCTTTTGGCGGTGACGTTACCCTCGACTAAGTAGTCTGAGTCAGCAGGGATACAGTCCTAAATAGCCGGGTTATAGTATTAATAGTAGTTAACTTATGAGGGGATCAAAGAGTTTGGACCCCCGCCATCCAATACCGTGAAGCATTAAAGGAGGTCCTACTAAATTTGACCCAGGTCCATTGCAGGACCTATAAACGCTGAACAGTGGCAAGACCTTTACCAAACCGTTCCCTTAACCCCCGACCAGGTAGCCAACATACCTCCATATAGACCGTGGAGATATGAATGGTGAAAATCCTTTATTTTATATAGACAGTAAAATAATGCCAAGACACCACGGACAAACGATTAGGAAAGATCACCTTCAACATAAGTAACTAGTTATTAAAGTCATTAATACAAAACCAAATAAAAAGTGCAAAAGATTAGAAATAAAAAGTATTATACTAGACACTTTGTCTTCACCAAGAGATGTAAGAGACTTAGGCAAACATGGCCTTGATTGTCAAGAACTCTTACGATCAATCTTGGATCCCGAGACGACTCACACACTCTACGATGGACAATGGATGATGGTGGTGGATGATGGTGTTGTGATGGTGGTGGGTGGTGGATGAAGTGTGAGAGAGGTGGTGTGCCAAGGGATAAGTTGAAATGAATCCAAGCACTCCTATTTATAGGCTGAACAGAGAGCTGGGCACGGCCCCGTGTCCGCTGGGCACGGCCCCGTGCCTGTCTGACACTCTCTCTCCTCATTAATTGTAATTCGCGGTTACAATTAATGCGCCTACTGTATGTAACACCCCGAAAACGGGTTTGGTAATCAAATCACGTTTATATTAAAAGACGGGTAATTTACCTTTAGTGGTAAAAGTAACCCGGTGAATATTTGGATTATTAAATAAACAAGAATTACTAACTAGGAATTTTAACCTAGTTAGGTAATAGTCTAGAAATAACTTATAATAAGGTTAAAAACATGCCAAACTATAAGTTATACAAAAGATGAGGGGTTAATCTTGTAAAAAAGTGAAACTAGAAATAATTAAAACAAAAACCAAATACACCATTTTGGTGTCTGGTTCGATCAGGAGAAGAGAATGGCGACCAGGGTTCTTCAAACCCAAAAACTTCACAAATCTCAGAAATTGGAGGTTCAATTCAGTCCCAAATCAAGTTCTAAACACGAATTAATGATCACCTCACTGAAGGGATCATAAGGTATGCAAAATTCTAGTATTTTGATTCATCTCAAGTTCTAGGTTAATTGTGAAAAAACTGAAATTTAGCTTGATTGTGTCATGCATGAGTGAATCTTGAAGTAATATGATGTCTAGGAGTAAACCCTAGTCATGTACTTGTTGAATTGATGTTCATGGTTGTGAATCC
This sequence comes from Helianthus tuberosus, assembly GCA_030545235.1. Taxonomy (NCBI): domain Eukaryota; kingdom Viridiplantae; phylum Streptophyta; class Magnoliopsida; order Asterales; family Asteraceae; genus Helianthus; species Helianthus tuberosus. The sequence goes on along the minus strand of CM060410.1, from coordinate 151,413,488 downwards.
ATGATCATACACTCATGTGTCAAGTGGGTTTTGATTATGTAGTAAAGATGATGATGTACACATGTTTAAAAACATCATAGTTGCTAGTAGGAACAAGATACTTGAACAATTTGCAAGTTTGAGTGATTGATCATAAGTGATAGTGGTGATTTTTGATGTTAATCTTGGTAAAAATAACTAGTTAGGAACTAGTTAGTAAATATGTAAAATCATGCACATTAGGTGTTTGTTAAAATGCCTAAATGAGAACTAAGTATTGATAATGTGCCAAATTGAGTCTTGTGAACTTGATAGTGCAATCATATGTGTTAATTGGTGATTTGACTTTTAAATAGTCAAACCGACCATTAATAAGATTGAATGGTGATTGTGATAGAAAATATGTAAGATGGAATAGTCATAATTAATGATGACTAATATAACCGTCTTACGAATTATGATGATAGTTTGACGCTTGACAAGCTAGGTGGAGGCTTGGAAAGGAAGCGGGTCAAACGAAGCAAGAATGGCGGAAAAGCATAATTCGGATGCAAGGTAAGTATAGCTTACACTAGTCTTATAGGTTAGAATATTCTCTTATCGTATTAGTTACGAATAAGATAAATACATAATTTAGGTATGATGTTCCGACATGTAAACATACGGAACAAGGTAGTCGAGCATGACAAGAACCCATGTTGATGGTTTAAAAGGAATTAAAACGGTAAATTGGTCATGCGTTGACCATAACTATTTGTTTTGAAAGACACTGAAATGCGTAAGCCATGATAGGCTAAAAAGCTTTAAGAAAACGATTAATACGTGAAATGACCACACGGTGTAAACCGAAGCTAGTCATATAGATGAGATGGTAATAAATACCATCTCGCCAACATAATCGGTCATTTAGACCAAATGGGTCAAAAGGTGAAGATATCACCTTTTGACAATAATGACTAATGATCATTGTCGAGTTATATTATTTCAGGAGTAAATGTCAAATGGGTATTAGCAACGCTATGGATTAGCGGTTATAAAAGCAAGGTATTAAAAACGGGTCAATATATTGATCTGCGCCAGGTATGTGAAGTAGGGTAACACTCATTTAGAACATGTGGTTCAAGAGTGTTAAAAGAGGTCAAAATGGACGTTTGGTTACTTGATAAGTAAACCAAATGTTTTAAGTAAAGGATATTACGTTTGGAAAGCTTAAAGACTTTTCAAACAAAATCATAGGTTAAAAGAGGGATTTTGGGTCAAATATGCTTTCTAAAGTCCTTCATTGTTAATAAGAGACTAAATGGACCAAAACGCCCTTGGAGGCTAAATTGAGCAAACAATCCTTAAAAGTTGTTTGGAAATGATTTTTACGATTTAATAAATACTTAGGGCAAGTATAGAAGTTGAAAGATGTATTACGTTAGTCAAACGGCTCTATTTGGGTCTTTGCCGTAAAATAAAGAGTTAAGGGGTAAAACCTGGTTTGCATAGATTACCTTAGTAAAATCACCATAAATATAGTTGTGGTGAAAGTTCATTTGACAGATATTGCGAAAATAGGATGCTAGAACAAATAATTATGAATTATGCGGAAAAGGGTTTAAATACCCTTAACGGGTCAAAATAAGCATTTTAGTACAAACGGGTTTAAAAATACACATAAACTCGTGAATTGAACCTAATATGATAGACAACATTGAAATTATAAGATTCATGTGATATAGGAATCAAACAAATACGTTTGTTTGATAAAACCGCGAATGGGTCAAAATTTGGTAAAAAGGGAAATAAGCCGAAGACTTAAAAGTCTTAAATCTTGTTAAGCCGGACGTCGGATTTTAACTCCATATGATGGAGAATCAAATTACAAACATGTAGGAAGAAACGGTAGGTCAAACGGATAAGCGGTTTGAAAGATACGAAAGATTTCGCGTCAAATTACGGCAAAAATGGAAAAGCTGATGCAGGGTCCACCGTAAATTACGGTTCCACCGTAATTTACGGTGGAGTTAAAAAGTGTTACGGCAGCCCCCTACTGATTTACGGTAGGGGCATGCCAAACCTGGGGTCACCGTAAATTACGGTTCTACCGTAATTTACGGTGGAGGCCAAGTTGAAAATTTTGTTTTTGTTACCAATTGTTTCTCGGACTCGTTTAGACACGTTTTAAGCCCTGTATGACTAAAGCATTTCATGTTTATGAAATGTAGGTACTTTCTGGGATGCCGGAAGACGATCAAGCTCAGCGAAGAACCGAACACGATAAAGATACACGCTTCCGCACATTGCAACGTTGTAGATTTTAAACAACGAATTCGATCACGTTTTGTAGAATAACCTATGATTTGTAAAAGCTTTAATAAACCCGTATTTTTATAGCATGTGTAGTCTTAACTACACATCTAATTGTTGGTATTTACATATAAAATAACTAGGGTGTTACAAGTTGGTATCAGAGCCTTGGTTTAAGAGATTCGAGTATGGTGGGGAGGAACCATGCTTGGACTTAAACCTTATGCTCTTGACAAAGAATAGTGTTCGGTTCGAGGCTTGATTGCAAATCCGGTAAGTACAAGTACGTTAATAGTTAGTATGCTAAAGTGTTGTAAACAACACATAGAGCTATCGTGTGGTATATGTTACCCCAGTTTAAATGATTGATATGGTTGACGGAAATACGCGCGTTGACGCGTATAGTAGAAAAAGCCTTGTATTATAATACGGGCGATTATTGAAGTTGACATTACTAACTCTTGTAAATGTTTTAATTGAAGGACACTCGCGTCTGAAGATGACGGGAGTTGAACGAATTATGGATATGATGATGGAACGGTACGAGGTATGACAGGAAGAGCATACTCATCAAGGACCAAAATCGCGTAACGGTCGCGAACAAGGTTAATAGCAAGGAACGCCCGTAGGGGCAAACATTACAAGGTGCACATTTTAAATAATCGCACAATTAGCAATATGCAACAAACACGTAGAGAATGATCGTTGCATGGGTAAATTAGAAACTTGGAAAGCATGAACAGAAATACATATCCAGGATATAATTTCCAAGAAAACTGAATAGAGGCGTTACTTACATAGGGCGGGATGTGAAAACTATAAAAAGGTCGTGTACGTCATGTGTTAAATCGCTTACTCTGGCCAAGTAAGTAGTGGCATATGATACCACGAGTTTCTTATAGCGGACACATTTACATCCGATGTAGTAAGGGCGGAGTAAATGGGATTAATTAAAAAGTACCCAAATGAATCAGATAAGCAAAATATTTGATAATAATGTAAACGCACAACCGAGTGACTGAAGCGTATTACATCAGGATAATGAGCCCGAGCGAAGGGACAAAGAAGCATGTAAAATGATTTAGACAAGTATTGGGAAGGAGTGTACTTACACTCGAACCCATAAAACGCAAGCATGTAAAATGATTTAGACAAGTATTGGGAAGGAGTGTACTTACACTCGAACCCATAAAACGCAAGCATGTAAAATGATTTAGACAAGTATTGGGAGGGAGTGTACTTACACTCGAACCCATAAAACGCAAGCATGTAAAATGATTTAGACAAGTATTGGGAGGGAGTGTACTTACACTCGAACCCATAAAACGCAAGCAAGTAAAATGATTTAGACAAGTATTGGGAGGGAGTGTACTTACACTCGAACCCATAAAACGCAAGCAAGTAAAATGATTTAGACAAGCAATGGGAGAGAGTGTGCTTACACTCGAACCCAGAAAACGCAAACATGAAAAATGATTTAGACAAGCAATGGGAGGGAGTGTACTTGCACTCGAACCCGGAAAATGCAAATATGTCCCTTAACGGGTCATTTTTGTAAAACGTCGAACTTAAAGATAAAGTCAGAATATAAAAATGAAGCAAGGTCTTAATGCATACCGGGAGGATTGCAATAATAACGACTTTGGTAAAACACCCGGTTGATGGGTAAAAATTAAACACATGCGTAAACCGAGAAACGAGAACATGAATTTAAAATCAAAAGACTCGGATTATGAGTTATGACTAAAAGACCATAAAAAATTTCGTAAACAGAAATTCTGATAATTATATTCAACCATTTTGAGATTGAACGGGTTGAATAAAGTATAATGTTTGAAGGAGTAAGTAAGCGCAAGCCGGATAATGGTAAGCTTGAGACAAATGAATTTCAAACGTAAAAAGAGTGCTTTGACACCAAATATATATTTTAATAAGACACGAGTAAAAAGAGTGATCTACGGGATCAACATAACCTTTAGGGTTATAAACAAATGAGAGATATACGGACTAAAACGACCCACGGGTCATGATTAGAAAGAAGTTATAAGGACTTCGCCTTAAAGAGGTGAATGTCAAATCAAAAATAGCCCGTAAGGCTAAGTGATAAAACCTACGGGTTAGATGGAATAAAGCGAGGAAATCAGTTAAGAATCCCCGCATAAAACTAAGACTGTAAAGGATTAAATTACGGACTGTCAATATCCCAGTATGGATGATTGACAAAAGTTAAAGAGAAGATCCTAAAACTAAAACTTCGGTTTTAGTAAGAAATAATGTTTTTACAAACATAAATTCTGATAGGAATTTAAATAGTAAGCATGAAAGATACAAGTCTTGACACTGATAGGCGCAAGACGATATATTCGAAAAGTGATATTTTCGAAAATGAAAGGTTGATACAAACTAAACACGATGTGACACGATCACGGTTAGGAAATGTAATGTGAAGTAAAATCACATTATAACCAAACGAGCGGTGAAAAGTAACGGGACTAATAAGTCTAGTTAGTAAGACCGGTTAAGGCCAGTAATTCAAATCAATAAAAAAAAAAATTGGTTTGCTTATAAGCGGTGGATTCGGTATAACTGAACCGAATAAATAAATCTGAAAACAAAAGAAATTATTGCTAAAAGTGAAATATTTCACTAAAGACCTTTAAACGGGTCAAGATAACAGATTCACCAAGAGTTCGACAATATATAAAAGCGATGGAAATCGCTAAGTTAACTAAACTAGTGGAAATAACGAGATTACGTTATTTCGAAGTTACACTATGTCGTATGAGATATGTAGACAATTAGTAACCAAAAAGATGTTACCGTACTTTTCGGACAATACTAACGTTTGGTTAAGAAGTATAAGTAATGTGTAAAAGATTTCGCGGATCGAATACATTGAGTTAAACTCAATAAATTATATAAGAAAAAGGTTTCGAGGACGAAACCTCTTTAAGGGGGGTAGACTTGTAACACCCCGAAAACGGGTTTGGTAATCAAATCACGTTTATATTAAAAGACGGGTAATTTACCTTTAGTGGTAAAAGTAACCCGGTGAATATTTGGATTATTAAATAAACAAGAATTACTAACTAGGAATTTTAACCTAGTTAGGTAATAGTCTAGAAATAACTTATAATAAGGTTAAAAACATGCCAAACTATAAGTTATACAAAAGATGAGGGGTTAATCTTGTAAAAAAGTGAAACTAGAAATAATTAAAACAAAAACCAAATACACCATTTTGGTGTCTGGTTCGATCAGGAGAAGAGAATGGCGACCAGGGTTCTTCAAACCCAAAAACTTCACAAATCTCAGAAATTGGAGGTTCAATTCAGTCCCAAATCAAGTTCTAAACACGAATTAATGATCACCTCACTGAAGGGATCATAAGGTATGCAAAATTCTAGTATTTTGATTCATCTCAAGTTCTAGGTTAATTGTGAAAAAACTGAAATTTAGCTTGATTGTGTCATGCATGAGTGAATCTTGAAGTAATATGATGTCTAGGAGTAAACCCTAGTCATGTACTTGTTGAATTGATGTTCATGGTTGTGAATCCATGATCATACACTCATGTGTCAAGTGGGTTTTGATTATGTAGTAAAGATGATGATGTACACATGTTTAAAAACATCATAGTTGCTAGTAGGAACAAGATACTTGAACAATTTGCAAGTTTGAGTGATTGATCATAAGTGATAGTGGTGATTTTTGATGTTAATCTTGGTAAAAATAACTAGTTAGGAACTAGTTAGTAAATATGTAAAATCATGCACATTAGGTGTTTGTTAAAATGCCTAAATGAGAACTAAGTATTGATAATGTGCCAAATTGAGTCTTGTGAACTTAATAGTGCAATCATATGTGTTAATTGGTGATTTGACTTTTAAATAGTCAAACCGACCATTAATAAGATTGAATGGTGATTGTGATAGAAAATATGTAAGATGGAATAGTCATAATTAATGATGACTAATATAACCGTCTTACGAATTATGATGATAGTTTGACGCTTGACAAGCTAGGTGGAGGCTTGGAAAGGAAGCGGGTCAAACGAAGCAAGAATGGCGGAAAAGCATAATTCGGATGCAAGGTAAGTATAGCTTACACTAGTCTTATAGGTTAGAATATTCTCTTATCGTATTAGTTACGAATAAGATAAATACATAATTTAGGTATGATGTTCCGACATGTAAACATACGGAACAAGGTAGTCGAGCATGACAAGAACCCATGTTGATGGTTTAAAAGGAATTAAAACGGTAAATTGGTCATGCGTTGACCATAACTATTTGTTTTGAAAGACACTGAAATGCGTAAGCCATGATAGGCTAAAAAGCGTTAAGAAAACGATTAATACGTGAAATGACCACACGGTGTAAACCGAAGCTAGTCATATAGATGAGATGGTAATAAATACCATCTCGCCAACATAATCGGTCATTTAGACCAAATGGGTCAAAAGGTGAAGATATCACCTTTTGACAATAATGACTAATGATCATTGTCGAGTTATATTATTTCAGGAGTAAATGTCAAATGGGTATTAGCAACGCTATGGATTAGCGGTTATAAAAGCAAGGTATTAAAAACGGGTCAATATATTGATCTGCGCCAGGTATGTGAAGTAGGGTAACACTCATTTAGAACATGTGGTTCAAGAGTGTTAAAAGAGGTCAAAATGGACGTTTGGTTACTTGATAAGTAAACCAAATGTTTTAAGTAAAGGATATTACGTTTGGAAAGCTTAAAGACTTTTCAAACAAAATCATAGGTTAAAAGAGGGATTTTGGGTCAAATATGCTTTCTAAAGTCCTTCATTGTTAATAAGAGACTAAATGGACCAAAACGCCCTTGGAGGCTAAATTGAGCAAACAATCCTTAAAAGTTGTTTGGAAATGATTTTTACGATTTAATAAATACTTAGGGCAAGTATAGAAGTTGAAAGATGTATTACGTTAGTCAAACGGCTCTATTTGGGTCTTTGCCGTAAAATAAAGAGTTAAGGGGTAAAACCTGGTTTGCATAGATTACCTTAGTAAAATCACCATAAATATAGTTGTGGTGAAAGTTCATTTGACAGATATTGCGAAAATAGGATGCTAGAACAAATAATTATGAATTATGCGGAAAAGGGTTTAAATACCCTTAACGGGTCAAAATAAGCATTTTAGTACAAACGGGTTTAAAAATACACATAAACTCGTGAATTGAACCTAATATGATAGACAACATTGAAATTATAAGATTCATGTGATATAGGAATCAAACAAATACGTTTGTTTGATAAAACCGCGAATGGGTCAAAATTTGGTAAAAAGGGAAATAAGCCGAAGACTTAAAAGTCTTAAATCTTGTTAAGCCGGACGTCGGATTTTAACTCCATATGATGGAGAATCAAATTACAAACATGTAGGAAGAAACGGTAGGTCAAACGGATAAGCGGTTTGAAAGATACGAAAGATTTCGCGTCAAATTACGGCAAAAATGGAAAAGCTGATGCAGGGTCCACCGTAAATTACGGTTCCACCGTAATTTACGGTGGAGTTAAAAAGTGTTACGGCAGCCCCCTACTGATTTACGGTAGGGGCATGCCAAACCTGGGGTCACCGTAAATTACGGTTCTACCGTAATTTACGGTGGAGGCCAAGTTGAAAATTTTGTTTTTGTTACCAATTGTTTCTCGGACTCGTTTAGACACGTTTTAAGCCCTGTATGACTAAAGCATTTCATGTTTATGAAATGTAGGTACTTTCTGGGATGCCGGAAGACGATCAAGCTCAGCGAAGAACCGAACACGATAAAGATACACGCTTCCGCACATTGCAACGTTGTAGATTTTAAACAACGAATTCGATCACGTTTTGTAGAATAACCTATGATTTGTAAAAGCTTTAATAAACCCGTATTTTTATAGCATGTGTAGTCTTAACTACACATCTAATTGTTGGTATTTACATATAAAATAACTAGGGTGTTACACTGTACTTTCGCCACGCCCCCGTGTTCACTGGGCACGGCCCCGTGGTGGGCAATAGAAGCTTCTATAGGTTTGTCGTTTCTGCTGCTTCTTGGGCACGGCCCCGTGCTGGCTGAGCACGGGGCGTGTTCAGACTTCTGCCTTCTCTATTTTGCTTGGGAAGATGCCGTTGAGGGGTCGGGCAGTCCACTTATGTTCCTTTCATTGTATTTATGTTGGATTTAACTGTCTTTTTGTTTCTTTTGTGTTTTTGAGCTCATTTAATCCTGAAAATACAAAAGGAAGACAAAAACACTCTTTTTCCAATATTAGCACTTAAAAAAGGTTAGTTTTATGCCTCATTCGATGTAATTTATATGTTGCATTTTACACACATCAATTTTGCTATGGAAAATCCAACATTTGTTGCCTAATTTCACGAAAGCAACACGGTCTATCAACAAGAAATTGCTTAAGGATAAGTAATAGAATACAAAACCAAAACGATGGTTACCTGTACTGAATCTCCATTCTTAAGATCGGTTGTAGGATCATTAGATGTCCCAGGTTCATCTTTGTTTCTTTTTACCTTCAATCTTAAATAACTAAGTAACTTCACGATAAGAAGGCGTTTGGATGTGTGTTTTTCAAGTAACTAAAACCACTTCAAGAATTGGGAATTATAATAAAAAGATAGGTAAATCTACATTTATCACACAATCATACTCAAAACTGAGAATTGCAACTCCAAACAACTATTATTAGTTTAATAGTGCATCCAAACACCCCCTTAAAACTGCTTGTTATCTTTATACTAACATAACACAGTCTGCATTTTTAATTAACATAACTTAGCAAGCAACATCCCAAATTAAACCCTAAATTCCAAAATCCCATTAATAATGTCAACAAAACTCAAAACAAATAACTGAAAATTGGGATTCTACTACTGGTTGCTTCACAGCTACCACCATAGAGTTTTCTTTCGAGATCAAATTTTGACCAAATCCGAAAATTTAAATTTGATAAATTTAAGATTATAGTAAAAATACAATGGTAAGACGAGTAATCGATCAAGAACTACTGATAATCTTACATCTTTTTTTTATTAGAGGAACTCTGTCACCTCCAAAAGGGATAATCGATCGGCTGGTCCAATCCAGATGTTTCCTCTCCCCTGCCGTTCTGTGACTCCCCGACTGTCATACTCCAACCCCAATAATCAAAAGCTCTTCCGACCGTTTGTGCCGCTATCAACAACCATCTTCAGACTGCAGGTTCATAAAAAAGAATTGGATGAACCGATCAACTGCTTCTTTAGAGGTTTATAAGAGGTAGATTTAGGGTTTTAAGAGGTAGATAGAAGGACAGACGGTAAATACAATAAAAATACGTATTCTCGTACGTTTAAATACTATACATATCGGAATACGTCACCAATACTTGGCAAAGTACATAAGTCTAAGAATACAAGTTTAAGTATACCCATCATTGGGAAAAATATTCATGAAGGGTTATAAAACAAATAAGTTAAAATATATTATTTTAACAAAAAATCCAATAATTAATAAATATAATTTAAGTTAAAATATTGTTATTTTAACAAATAATTATATACCTTGGAATAATATTTATTACATCAAAATGTAACTCAAAGATGCTAGGTCATAATAATTAAGACTAAAAGCCGAGGCACGACCCATCCGTCTAATAGAACGTAGCACGTGTGTAGGTAGTCGTGCGACCGAGGAAAAGCTTTGAGTTACACCAGTTGCAGGACGCAAGATTGTGAGTTCATGTCCCCTTTTTCTTTTAACTATTTTCGGTTTATAACTTCGGGGGTGAAATGCATGTTACGATTATTTACAAATGATTACAAATGGTATTGTTAGCTAAGGAATGAACTGTTAGATCATTTGAGTGGTGGGTACAACGCTTAAGACCATTAATCCTCGTAGTAGGACCGAGGGACATGAGTGATAGATCTATTTGGGTATTGCGAGCCCCACCCCTGGCCGGAAGTGGCCGAAGGTGGTGACTATGTCTTCCAGCCGGAAGCCCGGTACAAAATCTGCTAGGTTTGAGCCTTCCTGCACCATTGTCACACATATTAATGACCTTGCAAATCATTAATTGATCTGTTGATAGACGCTTTCATACCGGTTTACAAATACTGTGACAACCCGAATTTTCAAGGTTAGTATTACCTAATTTCACAACCCTCTTAGTTAACATTGTTATGTTTCTCGTGCCATGTGATGTGTTATCATTTACGGTTGCGTTATTTAGTGTAGAAGTGTTGAGTTATGTTTATCAGTCGTGCACTTTGTCGGGTCGTACATCCTCTCATACTTGCACGCATGGGCATTTGGGTCCCTCAGCCCAAACCACTTGTTCTCCTCGGCCCGCCCCACTTGGAGTCTGATCTGAGCCCCCACACGAGCACTCACCTTATCATTGCACTTGAGCCCAATTCGCGTGAACCATTATTAAATCCCTGGCCCAATCCTCGCAACCATAGCCCAATCCGAGCCCACCTCTCCCCTCTCTTATTTACGTGTGTCATGTGTTAGATTTCACCACCACTTGTAAACCCTAGGTCCCTCTAAAACTAACAACGGCAGTAGATCCAATCGGAGCATCACCTTCTTTAGTCGAGCCCCTTCTGGTTAGTAAATCCGTATTCATGTTATTTTGTAATAGTGTGATCTTGTTTATGTGTGAGTGTTAAACTAATGATATGAACCTAATGTATATGATCGGTTATGTGATGAATTGGTTAGAGTATTATGTAACGTAAATACTTGTAATCATGATAATAGGGAGGTTTAGATGCTTACACAAGAACCCAATTCTTGAACGTCATGTATGATATAATCAGAAGGCACAAAACGGCTAAGTGATGATGATGACTGATTAGGTTTATTGTATATATATGAAAATGATTTCGGTATAGCGGAACTGTTAAAGAATATGGTTATACATAGATTGATGAGTGTAAATCAATGGTTGCTGTGATTTGTAGGTGACATGAGAAACTAGGGTTAACATAGTTGCTTGTTGAATGGAAACTGCCATGTTTAAAACAATTGATAATGAGTTTCGCCACCTTTTAACTCATGTGACTTGACTCATGTGACTTTGAATTAAATCAAGAATTGTTGTCGGCTTAGTGGATCTTTGGTCCAATCATATAATAGCACTTATTACATGGTTCAAGTTTGCATTAAAATTTATGTAAGGTCGTGGGGTATGGTGGGGCGGGAGTTGGGCTTGGTTGGGGCAAATGGTGACACGTGGAAGGGGAGCCCACCACTGCCTGGTTACGTGTAAGCGGGGTATGGCGGGGCGTGGGTTGGGCTTGGGTTGGGTGCACCGCGTGGCAGAGGTAATTAAAAAAAATACCAAAAAATTTATAAAAATTCACACAACAATTTATAAAAAAAACCTACAACTTCATTAAAATTTAAAACATTACATAGTCCTAAAAATTACAAAATAACAAACCTAAAGCGTTAAAAAAATTTCAAAAAGGTCGATCTTGTCGAACGCCTTTGTTTCCTTGCCTCGAAACTCTATGTTAGCCACCGCCACCCGGTCCTCGTGGCTTAACTCGCCACCGGGAACGGCTTCGTAGTAAGCCTTGAAACGCTCGAGCTTGGGCCGTAGATCGTGCCATTTATGTTGGCACGCGTTGGGTTTCAATATATAGGCCCTTTGGGTGACCGCGTGGCGGTTCGGGAAGATGGGGGGACCGTTTGGGGGGATGGTTTGAATTTTAAAATTCAAAATTCAAAAACCCAACCGCCTGACGTGGCGGGTGACCAATGAAATTCAGCCAACTAGCATGGCCTATCCGCTCCACGCCCGGCTTGAAAGCCAAGCCCCAAGGGCCCCGCCCCATACCCCTGGCCTAAGGAACATGTGATGTTAGCAGTGTTGTTATCGGCCCATGTGAGAGGGTATTGGAGGTCCAATGAAATTCAAATACAATTCATTAAAAGCTGAATGTTTGGTTCGAGTGGTGGTTTGTGTCAGTGGACATCACGTGAAGTATTCATTTTCATAATCAATTGCTAATTATTTGGGTTGCTAGTTGCTACTGTTAATAATAGGGATAATTATGGGCTCATATGATCAAACCTACTACTAGTCTTGTCCGCATGCTGTTATGGGCTAACAGAATGTTTAGGGGCCACGCATACATCGGTTAAGCAGAGTGGGCCGCACCTTAATTCAAATAGTGTAATGTGCTACCAAGTGTTGTTTGGTAGGTAATGCTTGTGATACGAAATCATTTGTGATCCGAATGCTTATAATGTATTATGTGAACTTGTATGTTGCTTGAAAGTAAACTGAACTGTTTGAATGCACACCGTGGGGAGATACGATCATGAGATGTGAGTATATTTACGGCTCGAACACTGGTTGTAACACGTGTGACAATATGTGCCATGCTTGCTCATTACTTGTATAATAAGAATATGTGATTTATGTGTACATGTAACTGACTGGCATTGAAACCATACTAGGATTCTGGTGTCCAACTATAAACAGGTAATTAACCTTATCGAGCAAACCAAAGGTGAGTTCACTGCTCTTTTTCCAACATGCATCCCGGGGAGGGATATCGGGTAACGTTCCGGGGAGGAATGTCAGGTTATTGGGATGTTTGTTATTACACTCAGTTCTATCATATAAGACCCCTTACATCTACCGATAGTTTCTGGGGAGGCAACGAGGTTATTAGTTGATAGCGCTATTAGGATTGGCACCCTCACACCGTACCGGGGAGGACGGGCGTGAACTAATTACCTTGACCACTTGACCAATGCTTTGATAGAGGCATTGGGGTTGGGCAAATACATCTTGTAGCCATTTGCGGTAATCCAGTTAACAACAACATCAAGTCAAATCATTGAACTGTCTTATACTCAATTCTGGTAACTAAACGCGTTAACAAAACTTTGAACTCACCAACGTCGTCTGACACACTTGTCTGCATGCTTGCAGGTCTATAGGTTTATCTCATTTGGAACTTGCTGTCTGGGAGGCTGGAGTGGTCATGGGTCGAGATACATGGAATCTCAATACAAGCTTAATGGTTTATGTACATATGGTTTACGAAACACTTAACAAATGAGTTATGCTTCCGCTGTATACAATGGATGATATGTAACGTTTGTAACACTTTACGTTAATGAATGAAAGTTTAATTAAATATAATTATGAGTTCAATGTGATTGGTGGCTAGATCCTGGTACGTCACACGCCTCGCGGGGAATTCCGCATGTGGTATTTTGGGGGTGTGACAAATACATACTCACAAATGTTTACAAGGATATTCGTGCACACATACAAAACACATGAACTCGCTCAACCTTTGTTGATGTTTTCAAACTACATGTATTTCAGGAAATTAATAATGGATCTGGCGGGTATTCAAGGTTTCAAGACGTGTCTACAATAAACGATGTCACCCTGTATTGGAGGGTTTGAATCATGTATTTTATCTTTGATAGGATACATGGATCAAAGCCTCATTTTATTAGTGTCTTTTGTTGAAGTCCATGATGGAACTTGAAATATTGGTTGGTTTGTATTTTAAACTCGAAGTCTGTGTTTGGTTCTAAAACAATATGGGTTGTAAAATATTGAATCTTATGTAATGGATGAACATCGCGGTTTTTATCATTTAGTTGTTTGGTATAATTGAATGCAATGATATTAAGCAAGTCACACATAACACGCTTCCGCAAAAGTCAGGGTGTGACACCTGCAACTGTCAAGAGGCGTCTAAAATTTTGCCAGAGCAGTTGCTAATGACTTTCCTTCAAGTTGAATATAAGATGATCCAAAAATTTTGAAGCTCAAAACACTCTATTTTAATTCCATAACTAAACACATGAGTGATCCAGCTAAACAGATAGTTTCAAAACAACTAAATCAAGCAATTTTTTTTTTTTTTGCAATCATGTCGTTCTCCCATACCCGTCTGATCACTTTGTTTCTTCTTGTCTTCATCCTTTCCATAGCTTCATTTACCTTTAATTTTACAAACATTAATCCTTCAAATCAGAACCATGACATAGTTTCAGAAGGTGTAGGATCATATATCTCCAACGAGGGAATCCAGGTGACCCCAAATGAGATTGGTTCTGTCCAGACAAGTAGAGCTGGACGGGTGACATACATCAGTCCGCTTCATCTTTGGGACAACAGATCTGGTGAGCTAGCAAGCTTCTCCACCAATTTCACATTTGTGATTGATTCAATGGGGAGCACAAATGACGGTGATGGTCTCACATTCTTTCTAGCTTAGAATAATTCTATGATAAGCCCAAGTGGATCCATGGGGCTTCCAGTCAATGGCACAACCCATGTGGCGATTAGCCAGTTTATTGCTGTGGAGTTTGATACTTATCCGAATAGTGAAGATCCGGAACTACTATCACGCGGAGTTAAGTGCTCCGGTGGTCGGAACATCGCCGGAGAAGGCCGGAGTTAAGTGCTCTGGTGGCCGGAACATCGCCGGAGAAGACACTATAATAAACAGGGTGTAAACGTGTTTGTGAAGGTAAAACACAGGGTGTAAATGTGTTATTTACTTCTATTTTCTTATTATTATCAGGGGCAAAAAAGTCTTTTCACGTTTCAGGGGGTAATACTGCAGCGTTTTTCAATAGTTGAGGGGTAAGACAACAAAAATTTCGTGGTAGAGAGTAAGGTTGCCAATCGCATCAAACCCCAGGGAGTAAAATTGCAGTTTACTCTAATTTATAGCAAGAACTATTAAGTAATAATTAGTCTTTTCAGATAAATGAGAGCCACAATTCAATAAGAGAGTCGACCCATTTGCTTTAAGTTGGGCTGACTTGGGCTCTCATTATAAAGATAAGGGCTAAAATAGGTAAGTAGCAGCAAGGATGAGCACAGTACTCGTTCGGTACCGAACTGGTACCGGTGTCGAAATTACCGGTACCAAAAAACGAAAAAAGTGGGTACCGAATATATCGATTCAGGGTCGTAGTATTTACCGATATTTTACCCGTAAATACCGGTAGTGTACTGGTACTGAATATACCTGATACGGTTTGGTACCGATACCCGATGCCAAATGCGAGCATGATGGGCTATACCGATATTTTACCCGTAAATACCGGTACTGAATATACCTGATACGGTTTGGTACCGATACCCGATGCCAAATGCGAGCATGATGGGCTATACACTTGAGCAGTGTTGTAAAAGTCGGATTCCAAGGCGGAGTACTCGGTCCTCGGAACCCCTCCGAGGCGACTTCCTCCTAGGCGGACTCAATTAGTCGGCCTCGGTCAAACTCGGCGCCTAGTCGGACATAGTCGGAAAGAGTCGGCCTAGTCGGTCTAGGCGGTCAACGTATGTTGTTGACTTTTAATTAGTCAAAATCGGTCAACATCGGCCTACTCGGCCTTGTACTCGGACTACTCAACCTTGTACTCGGACTACTCGACCTTGTACTCAGACTAGTCGGACTTGTATTCAGAACATTTGAACTTTAAACATGTTTCATTTTAAATGATACTCAGTTGACATTAATTATGCTTATTTTAATATATATATATATATATAATATATAACAATTAATTTTCTTTATAGTTACCATGTCTGCGTACTCCCCGAGTACTCTGATTACTCCCAACTCTAGGGACCGCCTAGCGACTTTTACAAGAGAACGGGTTATGTGGGTTATCCTCAAGAGCCAGATAGATATTCGTTGGAAACCTAAAGAAGACGACCTCAGTTAATCCCAATTTCCGGTAAGCCTTTTGATGAGCTTTCCATTTGCATTTTGATGGAATTGAAAAAAAAAAGAATTTGAGTAATCCTTTTTCTGGTTGCTAAAGCGATAAGATGATGAATCAAGAGCTTCTTTCTCTGTCATGGCGTCCTCTGTATCTCCCCATCCCTGTAGCCGTAGGAAAATCCAGCCCTTTTCTTCTCCGGGCAACTACAACATCACTTGTTCTAACGCCCAAAGAGAAAAGGGACCTCAGGAACCTCAAGAGAGACGAAAAAAGAAGCTATAATTGGAGAGAGGATGTGGAAGAGAGGCTGTTACAGAAGCCCAAGAAGCAGTTTAACTCATGGAAGGAAGAACTTAACCTTGACAAACTCTCTGAATTGGGTCCCCAATGGTGGATCCTCAAGGTCTCCAGGGCTAGAGGTAAAGATACTGTTGAGCGGATGCTGCAGGCTCTACATAAGAATTATCCTGATGTGGAGTTCAAGGTTTGTTGTCAATTCAGTAACTGTTAATTATTGTGATTAGAATGTGAAAGTGGGATGGTGTTTATTGCAATCTGGTGTTCTTGTTAAGTGCTATAGTTTGACTAGACAAATTGACATAGATTGTTTTCTTGGTAAGAGACACTAGTGTCTAGTCTAGGGCTGTCCTTTTTTATCCGAAACCCGACCCGAATTAAAAACCACCCGAACCCGAATTAGAGAACACCTGGAAAACCCGAACCTGACCAAGCTGAACCTTCATGGGTCTGTTATCAGGTCACTTTTTTCCAACCAAAAATCCGAACAAGCCGACCCGAAACATGAAACCCAAAGAAAAACCCGAACATTTATTAATCTTTTTTTTATATAGATGTGTTTTGGTTGGAACATTAAGTTTTGGGATGGTTTGGAGTGTAATATAATATTGTCAAATGATGTTTAAACTCTGATGCTATTTTTTAGTAGTAATATGAATTTTGATTATATTTTGTAAAAAAAACAAACAAACAAACACATTTAGTTTCATTTTACATCTAAACCCGAAAACCAAACAATTCAACCCAAACTAAGCCAAAACTGGCTAACCTGAACTTAAAATGGGTTGGGTTATCGGGTCACTTTTTCGTAGCCGAAAACCCGATGAACACCCCTAGTCTAGTCATCTGTGTTTTGAACTATTTTAGTTTTCTGGCTGTAAGATATGATAAGTTAACTAGTGTTGGGTTGACTATGTGTCTCTGTTAATAAGGATTCTTGGCTAATTGACCAAGGTTTAAATGAGAACCATTAAATAATTAGGAACCTATTTTAATCTTGCGCATCTTATTTCTCTTCCACTCCATGAATCATAACCGTCACTATGTTCCATGATCTAAGGCTATAATGTGGTTCCTTTAGTTTCTAGTTATCTAGTGATTCTCACTTTTAACTATTGCCCCTTAGGCTAACTATTTGTCTCTGTTAATCAGGATTCTTGACTAATTGACTATTTGATCACATACAAGTAGCACTTTATCAACACTCTAGCTGACATAGATAGTAGATAAAACAACCCCATTAGATAGACCATTGTGTTTTGTTAGTATTCTTTTTCATGCTATTTACTTTGCTTAGGAGTTTCATAGTTACAAGATTTAATATAGTAATCACTCTTGATATCTTATTTATTATTGAAAATGAAGTAAAAGATGTCATGCCATTTCTATCACTTTAGATATTGATCCAAGAATAATATTAGACTAGTCATGCATTTAACTGTAATTTGTAAGTATCATAGTCTCAGAGGTATTTATGTATGTATAGTATCCATTATCCAACCATACACAGAGTAGAGCCCTACGTATACACACAGTCAATATATAGATCCCCTATGTAACCCTTCTATACTCACAATCATAGTCTAGAACTGTAATCAACATTTAGATACGTGGACTGTATAATTCGTTACGAATCTCAGCATTTGATATTAACTGCACTTGTGAAACCAGTGGCTAATGGTGTTATTCCTAGTGTTAGGTGGTTAATAATCCCAAAAAGCATGTTATATAATTATTTATTTATTTATTTTTCTCATTTTTATTCACAACATTTGTGAATTAGGTATTTGATGCAGCTGTGTATGAAAAAAGTAAGCTGAAGAACGGAAAGATATCAGTTAAACCAAAGCCTCTATATCCGGGGTGTGTGTTTATACACTGCATACTAAATAGGGAACTCCACAATTTCATAAGAGAAGATTGTGAAGGGGTTGGAGGATTCGTTGGACGTATGGTTGGAAATACGTACGTAACACTTGTCCTTTAAGCTGCTTATCAGCAGGTTTTATTTCCTAAATCGTATTCAAAGGTAGGTTTCTTGTTGCAGAAAACGACAGATTAACAAACCGAGGCCCGTGTCCAAAGATGACATGGAATCGATATTTGAAGAAGTAAAGGAAAAGCAGGAAGCAGCGGATAAAGCTTTTGAAGAAGAGCAAGCATCATCGGTTTCACCTTCTGTTAAAAAAACATCCGACAAGACAAAGAGTAGAAAACGGACTCTTTTAGGGTCTACTGTGCGAATCGTGTCTGGAGATTTTGTGGACTTTTCAGGCACTGTAAAGAAGCTGGATAAAAAAAGAGGACTGGTAAGCATTCGTTCCTTTTGCACAGTTAAATTAGTTGGTCATTTTATGTTGAGTAAAGTATACGGATGGTCCTTATGGTTTACTAAAATTTTAGATTTGATCCATAGCTTTCCAAAAGTACACAGATGGTCCATGTGGTTTGCACTTTGTAACTCATTCCCGACTTTGCCTAAAAGTACATGGATGGTCCCTGTAGTTTGCACTTTGTAACGCATTTAGTCCCTAACTTGGCTCTGCTGAAACCTTTAGATTTGTTAGTTAGGGACTAAATGTGTTACAAAGTGCAAACCACGGGGACCATCCGTGTACTCTCGAAAAGTTGGGGACCAAATCCAAAATCTTGGTAAACCACAGGGACCATCCATGTGCTTTACTCTTTTATGTTGGAAGTTAAAGAAACATGATATGATTGTGTGTTGCAGGCGACTGTTGGGTTTACGTTATTTGGGAAGGAAACTATAGCAGATTTAAATCTTAGCGAGATTGTACAAGAGCAGAAATGATGTGTATGTAACATTGGTAGGCGACGATGATTGATTGAAGAAACCATCAGCTCCAGCCCTCGGTGAATGAATCTTTTGACAGTCTAATTTACATCAATGGTGGGTGTGAAGGTGGACTATTGTATTGTGTTGTTCAATCATAAATAGATCATCAATTAACATTGTTTTTTAAAAGTCTTACCTTTAATGTAGAAGGAAGGAATTATGAAACTACAGGGACTTGCCGTGTAATTTGTAGAGTGATTTATCATCGCCTTTTAGTGTTGGTAGAGTGATTCACATCAAGATAGTCCCCATGAAATGCGTATCGATCTCTACATACTTGTCGTTTATTATATCACATTCTCATGGGGATCATTTAGCGTGTCGTGTGTAAGTGTAACAAAACGTTTAAGTTAATTGAGTATTGGAATGTAGTATTCATGTCTATGAATTTGTCTTCTGTCAATTTGGTTACTAATGGCAGTGAAAAAAAGCAAACGATTGGTGGTCATTGCAATAGACCCATCAAATATCGATTCTTGGAGGTTCAAATCACCGATTGGATGCATTCTCAGCCGAAAGCACATGAAGTCTGTTAAAATTAAACTGGGTTAACTGTTTTGTTACAAATTGAAATGTTAATAAATGTTACTTTAAACTGCGAATGACTGTTCATGATGAAAATGGGATTTTCTTTTAGTACTGAAGACTGTTCATGATGAAGCATACATCTGCGAAAATTGTGTTGTGAAGGAGTGTGTTTGGATATTTGTTTGGAAGTTTTATAATATTATTACGACGACGAATATAAAGCCTAGTTAATATTTTGAAATCGTTGACCCACCCACCGTTGGCTTTTACGGTTATCTTTTGCTAAATGTTCAAAAAATAAGTCTAGTTAATATTTTGAAATCGTTGTTTTTCGAGTTTCAAACTCGTGCACTTACTCAACCTGATGTGAGTGATCTAGGGTGATGTGTACAACATGTGACTTTGGTCAAAACCTTTTGTATTTAAAAGGTTGGTATTCAAATGACTAAACTTAAACCTAAATTAGTGGATTGTTAGTAATTAGG
Organism: Helianthus tuberosus; assembly: GCA_030545235.1. Lineage (NCBI taxonomy): Eukaryota > Viridiplantae > Streptophyta > Magnoliopsida > Asterales > Asteraceae > Helianthus > Helianthus tuberosus. Next base: position 151,393,304 of record CM060410.1, on the reverse strand, counting down.
GGTGAGCAAAAGCAACTACCCGACCCGACCTGATTAATAACCGACCCGACCCGATACCCGATCAGCCATGAAATAACTACCCGATATAATACCCTATAATTTGAGATCGGTTTCGGTTCTCTTATGAGTCGGGTTTGTCGGTATTCGGGTACAGAACCGACCCGACTTCTATGTTTTGTAAAACTTTCAGTCATCAATCATCATCTTCATCTACCTTCTTTCTTCCTCTCTTCAGGTTAGATCTCTTCACTCTGTTCTCATCAACCAGATTTCAATATCTCATATTGTCAGATCTGCGCATGATAGCGGAATCACGAGTATCTTATTCCCGTTTTAATTTGATCGAATTGAAACATTTTGTGTAGGCTATGATGATTTAAACTTATATACCATCAAACTCTGAAAGCTTCAAGCTATTTTGATGAATTTCAACATTACACTGAGCCTATGCTTACGATTTAAACAATTCTTTTTTAATTGAATTAACCTGTCAATAGTTCCTTGTTGATTTGATTTTGTTAGTGAATTTTTGTTGATTTTGAGTCGTTGTCAGGCAACAAATTAGAGTCTCTGATGTGCTTTTTGGTAGTATATTCAGTGCTGTACGTTGCCGATAGTAATTTGGAACTGAGATTCTGGCATTTGTCTGTTTAATCTGACTTTTGCATTCAGATGTTTCTACATTTGTTTTGTATTTGAAATTTAGTTTATTAAAGGATCTGTTAGTTGTTAGTTGATGGTGTGTTTATGCTTGAATCTAAGGTCTATTAGTTGTTATAAGATTAGGTATATAAAGAATACAACTTATACGTTATGGCTGCATATGTTTTAATCAGTCATTCGGTATTGGGCCTAAGCCCAATGATGAATCTGCTTGGTTATTATGTAAAATCGGTTCCAATATCAAGGTCGGGTTTTCAAGTGAAACCTACCCGGAACCGACCCGACCCGATTACAACCTGAAAATCAGAACCGACCAAGAGACCGACATGCCTAGGTTCGGGTCGGGGTAGGTACAATATCGGTTCGGTTATCGGTTCTTTTCGGTCCGGACCTATTTTTGCTCACCCCTATTAGTAATTGCAATAGCACTAGTGGCAAAACACACACGTGTGTTGGAATTATATGATGTATGGGATGTTTTGCAGTTGCATAGTGGGTTTGGTTCTATATTACAATTTACAGGGATTCCAAGTTGGTTTATTTATTGATTCCATGTTGGACACAAGTTATGCATTTTTTGGATTTCTCTCCTGTAATTGTAAAGCAAAAAAAGAATATTTGAATTTAACTTTCTTATAATAGGAAATAAGAACTAGAAATTCTAGAGAAAGTCAGTGATTCTCAATATCCTAACACAAACAAACACCCTTCACCACATACTAAATAATTTCTAATACTAAAACCCTCCCTCACATTTCCTGTCCTATTTCTTCTTCCTCCTCTTCGTCCTCATAGTAATCTCCCTCCTCATCCGCGGTCGCATCCTGGTACTGCTGATACTCCGAAACCAAATCATTCATGTTGCTTTCCGCCTCAGTAAACTCCATCTCATCCATACCCTCACCCGTGTACCAATGCAAGAAAGCCTTCCTTCTAAACATAGCCGTAAACTGCTCACTCACACGCCTAAACATCTCCTGAATTGAAGTTGAATTCCCAATGAACGTCGACGCCATTTTCAGCCCAGTGGGCGGGATGTCACACACAGTTGACTTGACATTGTTTGGAATCCATTCCACAAAGTAAGACGAGTTCTTGTTCTGCACATTGATCATCTGCTCGTCCACTTCCTTGGTGCTCATCTTCCCTCTGAACATTGCAGATGCTGTCAGGTATCGCCCATGTCGTGGATCGGCGGCACACATCATGTTCTTGGCATCCCACATTTGTTGGGTGAGTTCAGGGACGGTTAGGGCTCGGTATTGCTGCGACCCGCGTGATGTGAGAGGCGCAAAACCAACCATGAAGAAATGCAGCCTGGGAAATGGAACAAGATTTACTGCCAGCTTCCTCAGATCGGAGTTCAGTTGCCCCGGGAACCGAAGGCAGCAAGTTACACCAGACATTGTTGCAGATATCAAGTGGTTCAGATCTCCAACTGTTACATACAAAATCAATCAATCTGTTATTTCAAAGGCAATTTGTTGAACTGAAATATGAAATCAGTAACTAACTTACAGCTTGGAGTGGTGAGCTTAAGGGTCCTAAAACAGATATCATAAAGAGCTTCATTATCAAGAACCATGCACTCATCAGCGTTTTCGACCAGTTGATGAACCGACAACGTGGCATTGTATGGCTCAACAACAGTATCGGACACTTTCGGGGAGGGGAATACAGAGAAAGTAAGCATTGTCCGGTCCGGGTATTCCTCTCTGATCTTTGAAATCAAGAGAGTACCCATTCCCGATCCAGTTCCCCCTCCTAACGAATGGCAAACCTGAAACCCTGAATATTGAACACACAAATCAGAACCAAAACCCTAAAAATTTCATGATAAAAAATACTGCCTACAAGGTGTTTGATAAAATGTCACAAAGAAATACCTTGAAGGCAATCGCAGTTTTCGGCCTCCTTCCTGACAACATCAAGAACAGAGTCAATCAACTCAGCCCCTTCGGTGTAGTGGCCCTTGGCCCAGTTATTTCCAGCACCGGATTGGCCGAAAACAAAGTTGTCGGGACGAAAGATCTGACCATAAGGACCAGATCGGAGGCTGTCCATGGTACCAGGCTCAAGATCCATGAGCACCGCCCTTGGAACGTATCTCCCGCAACTAGCTTCGTTGTAATAAACATTGATCCTCTCCAATTGCAGATCGGTATCGCCTTGGTAGCGGCCGGTGGAATCAATGCCGTGTTCGGCACAGACAACCTCCCAGAACTTGGCACCGATCTGGTTGCCACACTGGCCTCCTTGAATGTGAAGAATCTCACGCATATTTGTTGTTGAAGAAGAAAGAAAGTGAAGAAAATGGTGAATGGAATTAGGGTTTGGTAGTGGTGGGGGCGGAGGAAGAGTATTGTATTTATACAGAGATAATGGGTATCAACGGTAAATTTTCAAATACAGAAGCGGGATTCTGAATGTAACGGACCATATGCAATTTAAATTCAAAACACATGAGGAGGACAGCTGGCATTATTTTTATCTATTTTTTAACTCAAATTTATTTTTAAATTATCTATTTTTGAACTCAAATTTATTTTTAAAAACTTTGTTGTTTCTCTTTTCTTTATGTGTAAGTTTCTGCGTAATTTATGTTTGTCCAAGTATTTCACATAAAGAATGAGTTGAATATTTTACCCATTTATAATGTAGTGTTCATTTGACATCAGTTTGTTTATTACAGATAAAAATAATTGTTTATTTTGGCAGTGAAAATAGATAAATAATTGGCAAGTATACACATGAGTACATGACCCACCCTCACATGGTTATAACATGAAAAAGGTAGCGTCACATGGGCATGAACATGGTTGTGTTGTGTTGCAACAACTTCTTTTAAGGTTGTATCACAATCATGTGACTCAGCTTATTTTATTTGTTGCTATTATATAGAAAATGTAAGCCAGATAAACTTTGTATTAAGTTCCTTCGTAGTGATAAAGTATATGGCGCCTAAGGGGGATGTGGCGTCTCATGGCGCCTTGCTACACCAAAACAAAGAGCGCTATGCCCCTTCCTCCTCCACTTCCAGTGAAAATTATAACGCTGTACCTCTTCCTCCCTCACTCACACACATATATTTACATACATATAGGGGTGTTCAGAAAAAACCGTAACCAAATAAAAACCTTAAACCAAATAAACCGATCCGAATAACGAATTTGGTTTTTGGTTTGGTTTCTAACCGAAACCGAATTGTGAATATGGTTTTTGGTTCGGTTTATGGATCCACATTTTATTTTATTTGGTTTATTCGGTTTATTTGGATAACCGAATAAACCATTTAACTTAATTAAATATTAAATAAAAATAATAATATTTTATAAATCATATACAATTTATTAGCCCAAAATAGTTATTTTTTTATGCAGCCCAAAATAGAGATGGGCATAATAACCGGTTCCAAACCCGAACCGGTAGAACCGACCTGGAACCGGTTCCAGTTCCTACCCATCTTATAGAAGAACTGGTTCCGGGTTCAAAAAACCCGGTGGTTCCAACCCGGTTCCACATTTTATAAAAAAAAAAAAACGGTTCCTACCTGGTTCCTACCCGGACCCAGTTCCTACCCAGACCCGGTTCCTACCCCTAGGTTCGTACCCGGTTTCTACCCGGACCAAAACCAGCATCAGTGTGTCGGTAGAGACGTTGGGATGAATACAAAAGAGTGAAATTACATAGGTTGCAGCTTTTTCCGATAGCTGGAGTTGACCTCTGCAAGTTGTGTTTGAGGTGAGATATGGCGATACAGAGCAAATACAGAAGAACACAAGAAAACTACAACTAAGAAGAAAGCCATTTGATGAGTTAATCAGGTTTGCAATTTGATAACACATAAAAGATGAACGAAACGAGTTATCAAAATCAAATAAAAGAAAACGAAAATCAATTCTCAAACCCTCCACGCATCTTTCTTCGGGTCGATTCAGGTTTAATGTGAGTTTTCTGGTTCGAAACCCAGGTAGGAACTGGTTCCTACAGTATTTTTAATGGTTAAAACCCGGGTAGGAACTGGAACCGGTTACACCAAGAACCGGTTCCAACCCTACCCGGAATCGGTTACACTCGGTTCTAGTTTTAATGGTTAAAACCCGGGTAGGAACTGGAACCGGTTACACCAAGAACCGGTTCCATTGACACTCATTCAAGAACCGGGTACGGTTTGGAACCGGTTCCGGTTCTTAAAAAGAACTGGATATGCCCATCTCTAGCCCAAAATACCAAATGTAAATCTAAAAGCCCAACTCAAACTCACTCATTTTTAAAATAATAGAACTTCAGATCTAGAGAAACTAGGGTTTAGGATTTCTACATTTTCTTGGAGAAAGACTCATGTTTGAAGATTATTTATATTTTGTGCCATTAGACTTGTTAACTATTTATAGTTTCTATTATCTATGTTTTGAAGCTTTAACTTTGTGGTTGTGTCTACGACTACTTTATGGATGTGTTTGTTTTAATTCGCAATGAAACTTTCTTGTATTCATATATTGTTAGGTGTAAATTAGTTGCGATGTTCGAAAGTTGAAACACAAACATAAATATAAATTAGGAAAAAAAGTACTCAATACAATTTGGTTAGATTTGGTTTATTTGGTTTCTAACCGAAACCAAACCGAATTGAATTTGGTTTGGTTTGGATCGGTTTACATATTCCTTATTTGGTTTGGTTTGGTTTTTAGTTTGGGGTACAAAATTTTGAAAACCGAATAAACCAAATAAACCATAAACCGAACCGATGAACACCCCTACATATGTATGTATAATTGAAGGGATTATATAACCTCCTTTCCAGTACACACTCAAGTTATATAATACTCATCTCTTACACATTTTGTCACTTGTCACATAACCCCTTATGGGGTTTGACCACTACACATGATCAAAGTAGTATTCTATAATGAATATGTGATTTTATAACAACAATCATAATGCTCGAAATAATTTTTGTTAAGCACACATATAATTTGATTTATTTGTATGCTCGGAATGTAAACTAAGTGTGTATATTTTATAATCAGATACAAAATTTTTAGAAGCATTTGTGTGAGTTTTGGTAGGTAAAATCGAGAGAAAAAGAGATAGAGAAGTGTGCTGTTGGTGGCTTAATGTGGTGGCGATCGGCAATTATAGGGCAGTCACACGTGGTGATGGTAGCCGGCTTATGGTAAACGCGGTGTTTGTTAATTATTGGTTGCAATCTGAGAAAATAAACGAGTTAACCATCAAAAGCATCGTAAATGAGAATCATCAATAACTTGAGGGTAAAACTTTGTAACCCAGTATTCGTAGGTTATGTTTATCCTCAAACCAGTGAAATGCTATTAGTTGATGATATGAACGAGTTAACATGGGGTAATCAAATGGTTGTAAATAGGTCGAAATATGTTATGAACAACATACCTTAGGCCGGAGGGTGTGGGGGGCGCCACCCTCGCCATGTCACCGCCTATAGCGCCCCCGGCGCCATACACCCACACCCAGAAGATTAAGTCGGGGCGCTATAGACCCCTCGCCAACATGATAACGGCATGCATTTGCGTGGATCGAGACAGAAAGGTCAAATATGACCGTTTGAAAACGTTTAAAAAAAAAATTAAACTTTTTATCTATATATATATATAAAAACCTTACACCATATAAACACACCTCTATCTCAAAAACCAATCACAAATTTACCACCCAAGCACCTATGGTTTTATCGTGAACAAGGAGGAGACGACGAAGACGACGAGTGACTTTTTTTTAAACTCTGGCATTGTATGGTTTTTATTTAAATTATGACATTTTATTTATATTATTTCAATTATGGCATTTTATTTAAAATATATAAATTATGTGGTATAAATTAATATATGAAAATTAAATGATTTTTAAAATAACAAATAATTAGGCAATGATGAGGGGGCTCCATTCTACACCCAGCAAATTAAGTGGGGGGTTATAAAGCCTCTTGGCTGATGTAGCGCCTAGGTGGCGTTGAGGTGTCCTTATAACCCCCAAGGGGCTCCATCCCACACCCTCTAGCCTTATGGGCCCTTATGGTATGGCAAGCATATAAAATAAAAAATGAATTATACAAGCTTGTCATATTGTACGGTTCTCAATCATACAGGTCCTATGACCTAACACCTAATCCAATACATGTTGTATCATTAATTACACGATTCTTGTAACATCAAGATTTCAATTTTGTAATTAAACAAGAAAGTTATCTAAGTTTGGATAAAAAATGAATTATACAAGCTTGTCATATTGTACGGTTCTCAATCATACAGGTCCTATGACCTAACACCTAAGGCCATGTGTAGTCATAACGCCCCTTTGTGGGCGTTATGCGACACGTGGCGCGCCACGTCAGCGTGGGGCGTTATGGGGCCTTATGCATATTAAGCCCGTAGTCATAAAGCCCCTGTCTAATCATTACTCAATTATTAATTTCTAATTTTTTATAATTATTTTCTAACTTTATAAAATTAAAATTCATTTCATTAAATTAAAAAACATTACACTAAAATAAAAATAAAAACATTACACTTAAAAAAAAAAAAAAAAAAAAACGGTTCCACTAAAAAAAAAAAAGTTTGACTAAAAAAATAAAAAAACAACACTTCAAAGATTATATTTTTTTTCGATCCTTTCCTTTTGGGCCAACGCCATCTTCAAAGCTTTTTCGGTAAGGTGGTCGTGCGGTTTCGAGTAGAACTCAAAGTCCCGTTCCCATTGTCTATCCCGCATAATTTCCGTAACTTCGTGGTTCTCCTCCAAACGTTTCTAACTTTATAAAATTAAAATTCATTTCATTAAATTAAAAAAAAAACGTTACACTAAAATTAAAAAAAAAACAATACACTTAAAAAAACATTACAGTAACAAAAAACTGAAAAATAAATTAAAAAACTGATTGTTTGCTAAAAAAAATATAATGTTAGTTTAAAATTTAAAAAAATAAAAACAGAAAAATAAATTAAAAAACTGAAAATAAATAAATAAAAAAAACCACAATACCTTTTGAGTTGAGCCCAGCCCAGCCCAAAGCCCATAAAAAAAACCCTAAAAATCTTCCTTCTTCCTTGTCTTCCTCCTTCTTCGTATACCTGCAACACAAGAGATGTATATATATATATATATATATATATATATATATATATATATATATATATATATATGTTTGAGTGGGGAAAACCAGAAAATACAAAAAAAAAAAAAAAATCAAACTTCAATCCACACATACCGCCCCTTTGTCCGCGCTATAGACATCGCGCCGGAGGAATTTTTTTGGGGCATGGCGCCCTCCGTGGCGGTGTGCCGGCGCTATGAGGGCATACCGCCCCTCACATGGCGCCCACTACGCAAGGTCTAATCCAATACATGTTGTATCATTAATTACACGATTCTTGTAACATCAAGATTTCAATTTTGTAATTAAACAAGAAAGTTATCTAAGTTTGGATATCTTTTATAGCTGAGAGGCCAAAATTGTCATACCTCAACCGATGGCGGAAACATCGGAGTGAGACCAAAACCAGATTGCAATAGACTTCATAATGACTATTGGTGACAAGTATTTAAAGTAATGATTTTCATTTCATACTAAAAGAAGTACATTGTTTCAAAGGAAATTACAACAATTAGAACATAATAAATTCAACAACAAAACATAATTTTAACTAAGTACATATCTAGTCCATCCTACTAGATTTCTTTTCAATCGCATCAACATCAAGCTCATGCAATATATATTAAAGTAACATGTGAACACAAAAGTATTGGAGAGCATACAAGTTTGAGGTACAAGCATATGTATAAAAAGAATTTAACGAAATCCACATGGCAATAACGTATACTAAAGCATAACATAACATAAACTAGCATGCAACACCTACTTGTCAACCAAAAGATTCCACTAGTGTAATCTTGTCGTTGCAACGACAAGACCGTTTTTGTATTTCTTAACATGACCACAAGAATACGGACGGTGTGCTACTCGTATAGCGCTATACATGTTAAGGGGGGCTTGTATGAAGTTAATGCCAAAGTATTGTGCAAGAATGGTTTTCTAGCATGTATGTATTTCTAGAGTATAAACAAATAAAGCATGTATGTCGGATTTGTTTGTATGATTAAAGTATTTGTGTATAAGTGTTTGTGTGAGTTTTAATATGTTATATATATTGCACCCAAAAGTGATAAAACGAAAAAGGGGGCCATGTATGCTCACGGTTTGAGTAGCGATTCCACAAAGTGAGTTTGATGAGTTTCTTGAGTTTGGGACACCGAAGTTACCCTAAAGGGAAACGAAGGTGTGTGAGTTGTGGCTTTTGTTAATGGATTAGATTCCGAATTTAACGCATAATTTATATATATTATATGGATGGATATAAAGTAAGGAACCATGAAAATTGTCATGCAAGGAGGTAGGATGTGAACATCCATTAAACCTCATTATATGATTCACCAAAGCACAAAGTCCTCAACGTAGTTGATAACTCGATTAGTCATGAATAAAGTAAGAAAGATACAACGAACTAAGTTTGAGGCGAGGCGTGTCACACCCCAACCGATGGCGGAAACATCGGGGCATGGCACTGAGCGAAACATATTGTCCAAGAGAATCCATACAAACTATTAGTGACAATATATTTATCATTAATGTCCCATACCATTAACATATAAAGCATAAACAGTCATTACAGATATAAGTCTCATAAACAAAAAAAATGCTTGAAGAAACACTGGTTTAATTGATCGGAATCAGCTGAACCAGGGGGTTTGAATCTGCATAAAAAGGTTGATCTCTCCTCGTTCGGTTCGTGGGTAACAGCTCTCCTTCTTCTCACACTAACTGCAAAACAACCACCGTTAGACTCGCCACAGGGAGAATGGGGGTTCTCTCCGTGACCACCCTCCGGTGTGAGAATAAGTACAGGTTTATGAAGAAGAAGAAGTAGTAGTGAAAGTGAAGTGAATGTAACTTGAGAATTATACCTGAATTATCCTTCTTTTTATAGCCAAAGTTTGGGCGGGAAAACATGTTGGTGAAATATTGACGGAAAGTGCTACTTCCGTGAGCGGTTACTTTTCCCTCCGTTAATCTTTAATGAGTGTGAGAGCACACGGATCGCGATCTTGATCAACGGTAGGGATATTGCCACGTGGAAAGTGGACAAGTGAAAACCTCTCTTTAATTCCGTGCCATCACCATGACTTCAAGAGAGTCTGGGATGATGCCACGTGGCCAGACGGTTATAACCGTCTGGTGGTGCCCGATGGAGCCTTTTAGAAGGTTTACAGCTGTAATCATGTGTGGCTCTCCTTATTGTATAGTATCGGAAGTAAATAATGTCCAAGTCTGGATATTATTTATGCGGAAGTGTTTGTTAGGATTTCTATCCTTATCTGTTACAGAGATAAGCGCAAGGACTTGTTATTTTCCTTTTGGAGCGCAGATGTTGATTATTGTTTTCTTTCTAAATTCTTTGTAGGACCAGTGCGCGGCTGCGCAAGGTCTAAAGATAGTTAGAAGAATGAGGTTGTGGTATGGTCCCAAGTACTTGAAGTGAGGTTTTTGGGACCTTACCCCTTCAAGTCCCCCCCCAGTCTAGTGTTGTTCTTATGCAAGTAAGTGGAGCACTGGACTATGAGAGAGAGATGCTTTGCTGTAAAGTTTTTGGCGCGAAAGTAGAGAATCTTATTGAAGAAACACTGGTTAAATGACCGGAATCAGATAAACCAGGGGGTTAGGTTCTGCATAAAAAGGTTGGTTTCTTCTCGTTCAATTCAGGGATTACGGATCTTCTTCTCTTCTCGACAGCTGCAAAACAACCACCGTTAGACTCGCCACGGGGAGAATGGGGGTTCTCTCCGTGACCACCCTCCGGCGTGAGAATAAGTATCGGTATATGAAGAAGAAGTATATGTGAAGTGAATGTAACTTGAAGATTATACCTAAATTACTCTTCTATTTATAACCGAAGTTTGGGCGGGAAAACCTGTTATTGAAATATTGACGAAAAATGCTAACTCCGTAAGCAGTTATTTTTCCATCTGTTAATGTCTTTAACGGATGTGAGAGTACACGGATTGCGATCTTTTGATTAACGGTTGGGGAATTGCCACGTGGAAAGTGGCTAGTGAAGATCTCTCTTCAATTTCATGCCATCATCGTGACTTCAAGGGAGCCTGGGATGATGATACGTGGCCAGACGGTTATAACCGTCTGGTGGTGCACAATGGAGTCTTCCAGAAGATTACAACTGTAATCCTGTGTGGCTCCTTATCGTGTGGTATCAGTGAAGTGAATAATATCCAAGGCTGGGTATTATTCATGTGAGAGTGTTTAGGATTTTTATCCTTATTTGTTATAGGGAAAGATGCAAGGATTCGTTAGTTTCCCTTTGGCGCGTAGGTGTTGTTCGTTTTGTTTTCTTCTAGGTTCTTAGTAGGACCGGTGCGCGGCCGCGCAAGGTCTAAAGATGGCTTAGAAGACTGAAGTTTGTGGTATGGTCCTAAGTACTCGGAGCGAGGTTTCTGGGACCTTACCCCTTCACTTATTTTAAAAGATACTCTTATTTATTATTCTGATTTTGAAAATTTTGATTTTGAGCAAAAAATAGAAATCTTCATGAAGAAGTTTGTATTTTATCTTTTGCTCTGAATTGTTTACCTAGGGGCTTGTGTGATCATGAGCTGACTGCTGTTTACGTCACCCAAGAATGGAAATGTATTTTGTATTACCCTTTCGTCTTCTTACTGAACTGTAGCTTTAGGAGAACGTGCAGATTTTGTCAGAAGGTTTTTAATGTGATGTGACATTTGCAGTGGCAGCGTCGTTTCTAAGGCAACTGATTTGACACTTAATCATCTCAAATCCTTCTTTCGATGTTGACACTAGCGTTTCCTGGCCTATATATTTATATTAGGTGTGCAGATATTTTCCGAATTTGGGGAAAATGAAGACTAAGCGACGGATTCGACGCCGGAGAATCTCTGAAATTCTAAGGGTCTTTGATGCTACCGACGCTCTGCTACTTCTCTCCGGTTTGCCAATCGGAGCTGGTGCCGGGAACGAAGGTGTTCGTGAAGTATTTCCTCCTGGGTCCTCGAAGGATCTTACCCTCTCTTGCCCTATAGATAATAATGAGGGGGTAACCAGGCTGTCGGCCTATGTCGTAACCCGATCATTTCCGGCTGACTGGAGGGGCGATTGCTCGATCGTTTACCGGCGACGCCGTCGTGGCTCTTCTTCTGCTTCTCCGGTCAAGATTCCGACCGGTGTGAATATGGTTTCTCTTGCTACGGGTGATGGGGAAGGTGTAAAGTCCCTGGGTTGCTGAACCCGTTCCTTTTTCTTTGTATGGTGAAGCTCTGTATCCTTCGTTGGGTGTGTTGGGTATGTTTTGGTGTGTGGTTTGTTTGATTTGTAACTAATACTTCGGTACACTGCCGTGTAAATTTTGTTGAAGTGCTTTACTGCACTAGTAACTTTCTTTTTGCTGCAATGTTATGCATATATGTTTTGTGTTTGTGTTGTGTTTGAATTACATTATGTTGCATGTGCATAATTACTTTGTTTAGGTAAAGCGAATAAGAATGGTATTGAACTCATGTGTGAACGTAGGTCTGGACTGTGAGCGGGACTTATGCCCGCTGGACCGTTCATGAGGTTTTCGGTGTTTCACCATATTGTTTTCATGTATACCAAAAGGAATTACATGCAATTTGTAACAAATAGTAAATTGTGTAAGGATAATATTTGTATTAATAAGGCGTGGCGCCGATGATAAAAAGTAAAATAGAAAAAAAAATTTCCTGTATAAGTCTTGCCCTTTGTGGCGAATATCTTGGCTTGGTCATATGTAACACCTGCGCAGCTGCTGCGCGTTCCAGGTGCGGGGAATGGTTGTTCCGTCGAGTCTTTTTAGGGTGTACGCCCTTTTGCCCAGGACCTCATTGATAATGTACGGTCCTTCCCATTTAGGTGCTAATTTGCCTGGCTTCTCCGCGTTGGATGCTTCGTTGTCGTGCAGGACGAAATCTCCTGGGACGAATGTGCACACACGGACGCGCGCGTTGTAGTATTTTTCTAATTTGGATTTATACCTTGCTTCTGCGATGGCTACGTTTTCGCTCCTTTCCTTGAGAAAGTCTAGATCCATCCTTCGTTCTTTGTTATTATCTTGTTTCTCCATGGCTATCATGCGCGGTGACGGGAGGCCGATTTCTGCTGGTATTACTGCCTCCGAACCATACACAAGGCTAAATGGGGTTTCCCCTGTGCTGGTTTTTTGACTAGGGAGCTCATCTACCCATCCTCTGTGCGCAGTCCCCAATCTTGCCTTGATGCCATCGACTATTTGTTTATTTACACTTTCGACCTGCCCATTTACTTGTGGGTGCGCCACAGAGGTAAAGCTGTGTTCGATCTTCATTTCTTTAAACCACTTCTGGAGGTCTTCTGAGGAAAAATTTGTACCGTTATCCGAAATGATGCGCAGTGGCATCCCAAATCGACAGATAATATGCTCCCATATGAATTTGCAGATTACCATTGTTGTGGTTGACGCTAACGCCTTAGCTTCTACCCACTTGGTGAAGTAGTCAACTGCCACAATGATGAATTTAACTGCTCCTGGCGCGTCGGGAAAAGGACCAACGAGGTCACTACCCCATTTTTGAAAAGGCCAGGCTGAGGTAACTGGTACGAGAGGATTTTTTGGACGGAGGGTTTTTGCTGCATGGCGCTGGCATGCTGCGCATTTGCGTAATAGTTCCACTATGTCCACATGTATCCCTGGCCAATAATAGCTTGCGCTCATTATCTTTGCCACTATCATGCGTGGTCCAGCGTGAATTCCACATAAACCTTCGTGAATTTCTCTGACTAAGTACTGCACATCTGTTTTATCGACACAGCGTAGGAGTGGACCCATGAATGATTTCCGGTATAAGATACCGTCTGCCATTTCGTAGTTCAGCGCTTTGTTTTGGATCTTCATCGCTTCTGCTTTTCCTTCTGGAAGTATGCCATGCTGTAAGTACATGATGGGGACATCCAGGATGGGTTGCCGACCTCGATGATGTTTACCGGCCTTAGAGGGACGGATGGATTGGATAATACTTCGATGCGGATCTCTTTTGCTAGATGTTTGAAAATGGTGGCGGCTTGTTTGCTCAGTGCGTCCGCATGTTTATTTTCACACCTGTTTATATGGACGATTTTGAATGTTTGGAATTGGCTGATAAGCATTCGTGCTTGCTCCAGGTATAAAGCCATGGCTTCACCCTTGGCGTCGTAATGACCATTGACTTGTTCTGCCACTAGCTTTGAATCAACGTGTGCTTCGAGGTTTTTTGCTCCCATTTTAAGTGCCAAATGGAGGCCCGCAAGAAATGCTTCGTATTCTGCCTCGTTGTTTGTACTCTTGAAATCTAAGCGTATTGCGTATTTGAGCTCGTGATCATCTTGGCTGACCAATCAAAGACCTGTGCCTGCCCCGTCATCGTTAGAAGCTCCGTCTGTGTGTAACGTCCAAACCCTATCGTCGAAGACTGGAATAGGGTTTTGGATTGCCTCGCATTCTTGTATTTTGTCAACAGGAACTTCGGTGGCGAAATCTGCTAATACTTGCCTTCTAGAAGGTTTACAGCTGTAATCCTGTGTGGCTCTCCTTATTGTATAGTATCAGAAGTAAATAATATCCAAGTCTGGATATTATTTATACGAAAGTGTTTGTTAGGATTTCTATCCTTATCTGTTATAGAGATAAGCGCAAGGACTTGTTATTTTCCTTTTGGCGCACAGATGTTGATTATTGTTTTCTTTCTAAGTTCTTTGCAGGACCAGTGCACGGCCATGCAAGGTCTAAAGATAGTTAGAAGAATGAGGTTGTGGTATGGTCCTAAGTACTTGAAGTGAGGTTTTTGGGACCTTACCCCTTCAATGTTGTTCCGACAACTCAGACTTTATTCGTGGGTTTCTAGACTGCCTATCTTGATTCCACAAAAGATTAGTATAACATCCTATCAACCTGTCACATACGTTAAAATAAAGTCAATACATATAATATAAAGGTGAGTACACAAGTTTGAGTAGCATATAGTAGCGAAAGCGTTTACGCATAACCAGTATGTACCACGTAGAAATGTGAAGCAAGTAAGCTATCGACAATGACATATGCAACAGACATAACTGCGAGTGTAGAATGCATAACACATTATCACCACTGTGACCATGTGAAGTAAGACCCTTAACAACCCCTGTCCATGACAGGTGCTTTGTCCAAACTATAGTACTATCGTTGCTAAGGTGTCAGGCAATAATCACTTTGTAAACATAACATACAAGCATTCATTGGGTCACGTATAACATGCGAGAGCGGTTAACGTTTAAAAGAGTTTGCGTTGTGTGTTGATGTGATTTGATATAGATAACGTATGTAACACCCAAAAGTGCGTTAAGCGAAAAAGGGTTCAAGTATACTCACAGTTTGTGTTTAGTAAATAAACACAGCCTTGTATTGGATTGAAGGGAGCGCGTGGAGATTAGCCTGAGCATAGAACGATAGCGTAAGCGTTGAACAACGTGTAAACAGTGCATCGGATGAGTTAAGTGTCGAATGGTGAGTCAGACGGATGAGAACCCATTCGATCGGATGGTCATCCAAACGGATGACCATTCGAACGGTTGGTCATTCGATTGGGTGAGTGTGTTTGTGAATTGTTTTGAACTTTTGAAGTTTTCGTTGTAGTATAAATCAAGTCGTTCGATAGGATGGTCATTCGATCGGATGGTCATTCGGACGGATGGCCATTCGATCGGATGGCTATTCGAGTGAAAATTTGGTAGTTTGAAGTTTGGTCAAATTGTTTAAGTGTTTGAAAACTATACGAGACAAGTCACCTGGTCAAATAGTCATTCGATCGGATGGTCATCCGATCGGATGGCTATCCGATTGAGTGATCCGTTGTTTGAAAATTTTGTAAAATCTTCTAAGTTAAAAAGTTTGAGTTTTAACGGAGACGGCATGATGACGTGCCAAACAACAGAAACCGTTCCAAGCCCAGCTCAGCCGATCGGATGGGAATCACCCCATTCGGATCAGACTCAACTGTTCTTGATGGAGTTTCATGTCCAACCCGTGGATCGGTCGTCTCTTCGGTGGAAATCCGTTCTTAGACCGGTCCTCAACTAGAGTATGAGTAGAGAGCCTGAATGAGTCTAGATTCCATCGGTTCTTAGTAAAAAGGTGAGAAAAGTAGAAATCAGTTGATAGATGTTGAAGTTTTGTTGAGATTTGTGTAAAATAATGTGGAAATCCTTTAAATCTAGACAAATCTTGATGTAATGATGCCACACTATAGTGTTCATAAGAAACCGAGATGACGTCATCTTAAAGAAGTCCAAATCAGGTGATTTCATGGTGGAAATCAGTGATTTCAGTGGAGAAGATGATGAGGAAGTGTGTAGTGATGGTGGAAGTACAAGATTTAGGAAGAAAACTTATGAAAATAGCCTTGAATCGAGTGAAATGTGCTTGAGAACGAGTTGGGAGCGAGTTGGGTCGGATAGAGCCGTCACATCAGTGAACAGTGATGTGACAGGTGGGTATTTATAGTGTGAGAGAGAGATAAGGCGGTGGAGAGTGTGGGTCGGATGGCCAGTCGTTCGGATGGTCATCCGGACGGATGATCATTCGATCGAATGGTCATTCGATCAGACGACTGGTGCGAGTTAGTTTTCCAACTTTCGTTTCGTTCGTTAAGTGTTGCGTTGCGTTTAAGCGAGTTGCGAGTAAGCGTTGCGATGAGATAACCACATAACATTAAACAAGTAAACACACAATTAACACACATAATAGCTAAGATTCATAAAAGTAAGTCTGTGTTTCGAGTTGCGATGCGATAGCGTTTTAGTATAATCATGCGATGTAATATGTGATAAAATGCGTTTAAATAGTATGCGTTGTAATAGCGTTAAATGCGATAACTGCGTTTTGAGTAACCATTGTGAATGCATCGTAAAACATATTTTAAAAATATCATTTAAACCCTTAGCGATAATCGGAATCTCGAGAGTACAAGGTAATTAAGCAAGAATAGACAGATCTAAGTAAGAACCCGTAAAGTCGGGTTGTTACAAGGCGGGGTTATCTTACTTTTATTTTTGGAAGCTACTTTGGTATTTTTGGCACTAAAACAAGTGAGGTAGGTGGAATCATGGTTGGAAAGCCAAGGCTTCCATTGTTCACACCTTCTCCAAAACACAAGTCTTTCAACATTGAAGGTTGAAAGCTTGGATGACTTCAATACTTTGTAGGTTGGTTGGAAACCTTTAGGGTAGTAGGCTCTTAAGGTTTTTGAGCCTCTAATCTTCTGGAAATCAACCATACACAAGCCCAAAAACCATGAGTTTGATTGAGGATAAGGTTGGTACAAGATTCCATAAGATGAACAATGAAATGAGACAAGTTTGTAAAAGTTTTTATAAATCAGAATTCAAATATGACTTTGGAGCCTTATGCAAGTGATTGTACCACCTTGTTACACCTTGGTGAACCTTGGGTAACATCCTCGAAGGTCATCCAAGTAGATTGATGCAAGAAAATAAGAAGAGCAGGTAGAAAAAGTGAGTTAGAACTCACTTTGAACAAAAGATAGTATAATGCCTAAAATAGATTTTTCTTGCACTTTGAGAGAGTCTTGACAGAGTCTAGAGAGTTTGTAAAGTGTGGAGGAGTTGTGGAAGTGATGTGTATATAGTTGGGGATTGTGGTTTGGGTTAGAAGAAGGTTGGAAGGTGATTGCAGGAGAAGGGAGGTGGAAAAGAGGTGAAATTCTCGTTTTTTTTTAAATATATTCACCCAGTGCCTTAGGCTACGGCTGGCAGGCCGTAAGCTACGGTTTGTTTAGGCACCTTAAGGGATATATAAGTGTGTGAATATCAAGAATTTACATGAGTATGATGCCGAATATAATTAAACATCAAGTATAATTCGGTTTCACATGTAAAGCACGTATTCGAGATTGATTAAGAATCATGTATTTATGCATAAACAAGTGTGAATAAAAATGTTTTTCTATTATGTTCAAAGTCTCGAGACTATGTAGATTGGAAATGAAATATGAATACAAGTTTACAAATATAGAAATACGAATACAACTTTCTAAAGATGGAAAGTACAGAAATGCGAAGCCTTACAGTCTCCCCTACTTTAGGAAATTTTGTCCCGATATTTATTCAAAAGGAAGACTCGGTGAATAGGTGTGGATACTTTGTCTTCATATCACTCTCGAGTTCCCAGGTAAATTCGGTGAATAAGTGTTATGAACCGATCCCTATATATATAATACCATGCTAAAAGAATTCTAAAACATCATGTGTAAAAATTAAAACATAATGGCTATATGTCTTCTTTCACTTTTTGGAAGTTCTGGACTTTTTGGAGGTTTTTCGTATTAATTCACATGTGAAGTACTTATTTTTGGGAGATTTGTTCATTCAGTTCGCAAATAGACTAGTGTTCACTCTAGAACCCCACCCTATATATATATATAGGGTGGGGTGCTAGTGTGAACACTAATGTATTTGCGAACTGAGTGAACAAATCTTGGCCATTGATTTACACATGTGGATGGATATGATTTCATCATCAAATCGTAAAATACACTAGTGTAGTTCATCATCAAATCATGGCCATTGATCTACACACATGTATGTCCAGGATTAGTTCGCTCAGTTCGCAAACTACACTAGTGTTCACTCTTGAACCTAATCCTATATATATATATATATAGGGCAGCTATAGAGGAAAAAACCTCTTTGAGTTAAAGAAACTCAATTAATGGACCACATGTTGCCACATGTTAAAACTTTTTTCAGATTTTTGACATGTAACAGCTTTGTCAGGAGAGGGAAAGTTGATCTGTTACACCTCTTTCTCTCGCTTACATAGATGTAACATCACATGTTACACTTTTTTTTTCAATAGCAAATTTTGAAGGTTTTATGAAGTTTAACATTTTCGAACTTAAATTTTACGAGTTTCAATGTGTAGTGCATCTAAAAAACATGTTACATGTTTTATAGAAAACATTAGTGTAACAGACAAACTTGTTACATGTCAGTGTGTAAGTCAGAAAAGTGAAAACACAAAAAGTTGTTACGTGATAGTCAGAAAAGTTGTTTTATGTAACATCCAATCTCAACCATAGATTTTTTATGATGAATGGTAGAGATTGAGTTTTCAATGTTTTTTTAACTCAATAGAGTTTTCTAGATATCCTTTCTGTGTGTGTGTGTGTGTGTGTGTGTCGGAATTTATTTAAAAATTGTGCCCCTCGGAAAGCACGTACCCTGGCCGGTGGTCCTCCCCGCCCACCCTAGGGCTGGCCATGCGCCTAACGAATTTTACAACCTTGTATAGACCACAATGTTATAATCCTAACCCTATACTAACACACTATTACATTTGATCTAATAACGTTGTAACTTTCTTGCTTGGGTCTTCATTCGTTTGATCTCAGTTAATTGCACCATACTTGGCAAGGTGGATGCATGGTTCAGTTATAGCGACAACTATGATGCTTATTCCCAACACTTTTTGGTTTGATTTGATCCCTTGATCGACCAATCATTTGGAGATCATTTTTTGTTAGTGGACAATGTAGGATATGAACATATGATTATATGATAAATTGTACTTAGCCAGTTAGTGTTTGTATTACATATAAAGCACAAGGATACAGCGTTTGTATCACATATAAAGCACAAGGATACAGAAACATAGGGAAAGCCCAACACCTAATATCATCAATGCGTGACGAGGCAACTTTACTATGATTTGACATTTTTAGTGCGATAACTTAGTTATTAATAAGGTCAGGCATAGACGTGTACGAGAGGTGCCAATGCACAAGGCCTATGATCTCGGGGGCCAAAATCACCTTTTATTTTTTTTCATTTTCATTTTTCACCTTTAAATAGAAAACAATAAAAATAATTATAATTATAATATATATACATATACATACACACATACTTATTTTTTTAATTTTCTTTTTACCCTAAAATGACAAAATTAATTATTATATATATACGTATACCTACACATTTATATACACACTTATACATCAAATAAAGAGAGAGATTGAGAGAAAAGACGGAGATTGGTGGAACCGGCACCCCTTGGGGAGGCGACGAGACAGCAACCACCACAATGGTGGTGAAGGCGGCACGCAGTGGCACACGTTAACGCACGAATTTGCCTCAACCGATAAGCTAATTGACCTTAAATCAGTGGTGGGTGTTGTGTTTCTGGAGTGGACCGAGCGGCATGAGGTTCTAGGGATGTGTGTGGAGTGGATCGGGGGATTTCATGTACAAAATCGACAGATTTGTACCAGTGAGGTGCAGATATAGATGGTGTTACTGTACATGTGAGTACAGAGAGAGACGGGAGAGACGGTGGTACTGATGTTTGGTATGACGGGTCAACGAGAAGAGAGAGAGAGAGTGTCTGTGTATGGTGTGTGTGTATATATAAATGTGTATGTGTATGTAAATGTATATATGTTATAATTAATTTTATTATATTTTATTTAAATGAAAAAAAAACAAATAAAAAATTAAGTGTGTTTATATATATATGTGTGTGTGTATATATATATATACAATTATTTTTATTGTTTTTTATTTAAAGGTAAAAAATAAAGTTAAAAATTATAAAACATAAAAATAAATTGGTAAATTGCCAAAATCGTCTCTGAATTAAAGATAAACTTTAATTGGGTTTGTGATTTAATTGGAAATGACATAAAAATCGGAACGTCAAGTGTCTATATACAAAAAGAAAAAGAAAAAATTATATTGGATGTAACAGAAAAATAAGCCTAAACCTCAAGGAAAATTTTGATATTTTTTATTTGGTGAATTGGCCTGTAATAATTCTAACTAGACGTCATTGGCCATTGCCGTCCCACCTTTCACTTATTTGTTATCCACCGGTTCTCAGTTAAAAAAACTTAACGGAGTTAAGTTTTTTTTTTTCTGAATTACAAGCTGACGTTTTAAGGCTTTTGATCAGAATGAGGATACGAGTCGAATGATGTAAGACGTACCTTGTGTAGGATCGTTTTACCGACCGAAATGAGTCGTTCAGAGACGTTCTACTCAATATGAATGGCAGAAACAGACATATCGAGTTCGATTCAGCTAGATATACACTTTAAATGTCTTTCTGATTGATTTGACAAAGTTTTACAACAATACGACACTTCGGAATCACACATCCAAGTCTCTCTCAAACGAAATCGGGCAACATATATATATAGGCAATCTAATTTCGCTTGAACATGACTCAAACAGAATCAGTTTCATGCGGAATCAGCTTCAAGCGAAATTACCAGAGTTAATTTCGTTTGAAATGACACATGTGTCATTTCAAGCAAAATTACCTAAAAACCTATTTCCTCGATTTTCGTGCCTTGATTTATCTAATACAATACAAGACTCGATACAAGACGAAGTCGACAGACGCATGCACCAACAGACCCCCCCTCGAATGTTGACGAGTCTTCAGTGCCGAGTCTTCAATATCTTTAGTCTTTATCAGTCTTTCTGCTCTCTCTGAAGTATCTGTCAATGTAAAACTTCCTCAATCTCTTTCTCTTTTCATCTCCAGGATCTCGATCTGGCTCTTATCTCTCTAACTCTCTTGATCAGATCTCTTGATTCTTTTTAAGCTTAGGATTAGAAACCTGGCTTTCTCCAATCTTCAATCCTGTACAAACTCTACCTCACGATAAATTACTCAAATTTAAAATTTGACAAATTTATACTCTTGCTTATAAATTGTATACACAAATCAATAAATGATATTACATTGTTAATCTCTGATGAACCACTTGTAAGAAAAACCTTTTAAAATCTTTTCTTATTTAAAACACAGACTCCCCCTCACGAAATGCTCATCATGTTTAGCACTTGGAATTTTGAAAATCAGCTCTCCAACATCAGTTGTCGAAAATCTTTTTGGATTTTTCAAAATTTAAACTAAAACACAATCTTTTTGGGTTTTTCTAAGATTTTTAGTGTGTAAAAATACAATAAAGAAATATTTACAAACAATATTTTTGTGAGTTTGTGTAAGAGGATCATATCAGTTTTTGAGACAAAACACCAACACCGTTAAGCTTTAAACATTTTAAGTTCTAAATGATTCACTTAGATTGTCAGTATACTGATCCACTTAAATTCTCACACAAAGTTCAACTGTTTCGAGATACGAGATTAATGTTTTAGAGACTTAAACTTATTCGCATGTCCCACCTCAGAATATACTCCCGTATATAGATCCCAATATTCAGTCTTACAGGTGAGTATACCACAGATGATATCTGTAAAGGGTTAAATTGCGAGGCTGTGAGAGTTCAGGTCAGAACTTTCGTTCAGCAGAGAGATGACCGCTCGACTTTAGGTGTGTTCCCTTTAGAGAATCTTTTGTTCAACAACACATGATTAGCATTTTGCAATGTTTCATCATTTTTTTGTACTGAGGGCGGTGCTATATTTCAAGCAAGCAGAAAGTATTATACGGGGACTAGGCCATTGCTTCCGCAAAATCAGAAGTCCCGGGATAATACCCCAGATATCACTGAGCATAAAGACCTAGTATCTCAGAAAGAGGGACCTTTCAAACAAGATTTCGGGGGTTACCCATATATCCGAGAGATGTTACCCACGATATAAGCAAGTTTGAAATTTAGGTTTATATCTCGTCACAATCTACTAAATGTGTAAAAACCTACTGGCACATCATCAGTGAGACCGTTTATCACATTTTAACATTCCAATTCTTTAGCATGCTGTGAATGTCCACTGATGTACTATCATTTCCTCTTTTTACAACAAAACTCATATTTGGATTTTAACTCCCCCTAAAATGCAAAATCATTTAAAGAAATTTGAAAACAAACTGTACAAGTAAAATGACAACTGTTATCAAATCACTTCAATTCGCCATCCACTTGGCATAAACAATCAGAACTCCCCCTTACAACAAACTATTTTCCCATTGTGATTTCAAAACACTTAAGTTTGTTTTAATCAAATGGTTTTTCCGGAAAATTAGTTTTGTCGATTTTACCACTTGTAGAATGGGGATCAAATCATCATCTTGTTCTTTCAGCCTCTTGTAACATTTAACAATTTTAAGATCTTCATCAAACATCACTTGTAGAAAATCAAGTACAACTTAATGTCCCTGATTTACCACTAGTAAGACGAAATATCACCAACGTGAATTTCTCAAGAAAAATGCCGATACCTGCTTCACACTTACCAACCTGGAAGCTCCGGCAAGTCATACTTATCACTTATGAAAAACAGACATCCAAGCTTCACCAAACTTGGATGTTTCCTTCTCAACTTCACTTGGGTAATAAGATGCTTTCTTTGTTTCATAAAAATCCTTTACCCCTTTTACTTTCCCGTCGACCATTTTACCAAAAATCTTTTTAACATTCCCATTGAAAACTTTTTCGACATCAAATTCTTTCTTTTTAGAATAGAATTTATTCGAGATTTCAACCTTTCCAACTATTTGTTTAAAATTTTCAGCCCGCAATGGTGGAAAATTGACATCATCCATTGGCGGTACTAATGTTTCCAGTTTTATCTCAACTTGTGGCTCCTCTGATTTTGTGGAATCAAATTCATCGCCAGATTTAACATCTGTTTTCTTAACAACCCACATCTGGTTGTCAAGATTCACCCTTCTTTTGTAAATTCTTTTCTTTGAACATTCACCAACTTCATATGTTGAATTTTTAAAAATTTTGAATTTTTCAGTTGGTGGTTCATTTTTCTCAACAATCTTTACTTTAAGTTTAGAAACAACTTCCTGTTTGATGTTGGTTGCTTTAGGACAATTCCAGGCAATGTGACCAACTTCTTGACATCGATAACAGGTTCTTATCTCCTTTCTCTGATAAGCTCCATTCTTTTCAAACTTTTGTCTCTCAGCAAAGAACTCTTTGTTTGTTTGCTTCCAGAATGAGCTCTTTTGTTCTTCCACTGAACTTGTTCCTGAAACAAATACAGTTTTTGGTTTATCATTTTTATAATTTTTATGATTTTTCGGTGAAATAAAGCCGAGACCTTTCTTTTTGTAATTACCGTTATGGTTTGGTTTCTTTTGAAAACCAGAACCAGAACTGTAACCCTTTTTCTTGTTTAAACGTTGTTGAACTCTTGAGGTGTAAGTTTTAGATTTTCCAGTAAGATTTACATCTTTTATTTCAGAAATATTAAATTCTATTAGTTTGAAAACCTTTTTGATCATTTCTGGTTTAACACCTCTTATTGGAAATTCCTCATCAGAATATAATTTGTCTGAATCAATCAAAGTATATGCCATTTTGATTGGTTCGTCATTCAAATTAGATTTTGATAATAGAAATTCTTTATTGTAAACCCTTTTAACCGACGTCTTTGAACTGTTGACCAACGAACTCGAACTTTCTGACTCAGACTTTGACTCTGACTCCTCATCCTTATCCAACACTGTAACACCCTTAATACTGGACAAAAATTATTTAATAATTATAAGAACTTCATACTAAGCAGAGTTTACAAAAAAAAAAATTCGTGTTTAAAGACCATACATATTTGTGATAGTACCCAAAACAGATCCAAGATAGAACATAACAAGTTTTAAGTTAACCCTTGCTAGTCGACTAACAACTAGTTTAAAGGAATCAAAACACTGTTAACAAACCATTTACAATATGACTAAAGTCTAGACAAAGTTAAGATTGTTGCGGAAGCTTCAAAATGCGTGTTCGGTTCTTGACAACGTACTTGATCATCATCCGGGAGGACCCCATCATACCTAGGGTCAAACCACTAAAAACATTAGTTTTGACATTAATATAGTACATATAAACGAATTCCGACATCGAAAAGTGATAAATAAAATACAAGTTTTCTGGGCTCCACCGTAACTTACGGTGTCTACCGTAAGTTACGGTAGACCCTGAATGATTCTGGTCTACCGTAACACAGGGGTGAACCACCGTAACGTTTTTGTTTTCCACCGTAAATTACGGTGGAGACCGTAATTTACGGTGGACTCTGTGATTTTGCCATTTGACTATTTTGTGGATTTCGCTCTAATCCGCATACCGTTTTAGGCTATTTCTTTTCCTGTATGTCTGTAAATTCATTACGGACATGTTCATTTCGACTATCGTACCAACAATTGACTCACCGATCATACGGCTAAAAGTTACTATACTATCATTTATTCGACCCATTCTAACTATAAGTGTATATTTCCAATTTCTTATTCCAAAACCTTTTTGATGCCATTACCCAAGTTCCCGGGCTTGTACATCTTAGTGTGTTTGCGCTATTCATGGCTTTGTGTTCCCTTGGAACTAAAAGCTCGTTTCCTCGGAATTCAACATTCTGTTTTAAACGACCTTTTCAACATACCCCCATTTATTATTCCAATATCCTGGATTCACAACTTAAAGTATCATAGCTAGGTTCATAAGCGTAGTGCAATCCAACACTTAACAACTTACGAAACCATCATATCGCTATTGTCATGATTCCTTTTATGGTATCTATTCAACCCGTTTGACTATCTAGTGAAAACCATCACTTTATTAACAAGTCAAACCCAATCCTAAATCTTTATTTTGACCCGTTTGATGTTCAAGTGAACTACGCCACTTTAGAACACGTCAAACGCATCCTTTACACTACGATTCTATCCATACACTAAACTTAAACATATATGCATAATTTAACGAGACCAAAGTCACGTACCTTTAAAGCACACATTTTCCGCGTGTATCACCTCCGGTGTGTCCACTTGACGTTCCGGATTCCTTGCCTAAAGAGTTCAATTCATAACAAGATTAGGACTCTTTCTTAAGCTTTAACGCATTATTTCTTAACATATTCAAATCTGCGTTTTACCCAACCTTTAACATTTTAACCCTCATTTAGGCGTTTTATCAAACACCTAGCGGGTCAGATTTCTACATGATCTAAACCAAGTTCATGACTTGAGTTTATCACCATAATTAACTTAAATTAGACTACATGTCCATATTTTAACATCAACAATTTAGAGATTTCCTCATAATTTCAGTTTACACTAGAACAAGAGTTTTAATCCTAGTGTTTATCAAGTTCCACTAACATATTAGTCACCCACTATGGTGATTTTGATCCTTACAATTATCATGCAAGAATTTATTAAGAAATCATCTAGGGTTTGTCCCTAAACCTTATATCACTTCCAATTTCATGTTTACAACACATAATTAAGCTCTACACTCGATTTCAATCACATGCCTGAACTTTGAATCGAATCAAAATGACCTAATTCGACATACCTTATGATCCCTTTGTCGAGGTGATCACGATTCTATGTTCAGATTTCAATTTCAAGTTGATTTTGGCCTTCAATTTGATAGTTTAGTAGAAGCTAGGGTTTTGAGAGTGAGGGTGTCGCCCCCTCCTGTTCTTGATCGACCAGAGACCTCAATTGAGGTGTTTGGTTTTGTTTTTTTATTATAACTAATAATAATAGTTTCAAGTTTTATAACATTGGCCCCTCTACTTTTGTTTAACATTTAGTTTTGGCTATTCTAACCTTATTTCAAGTTATTTCTAGACTTATAGTTAACTAGGTTATAATTTCCTAGTTAAATAAATTCTTGTTTATTTATACTTTATAACTCTGATATAAAGTTTTATATTTTCGGGATGTTACAAGTCCACCCCCCTTAAAAGGGTTTCGTCCCCGAAATCGAATTTACGTACCAAATAGTATGGGGTAGAGCCGTTGCATCTCTTCTTCGGATTCCCATGTGGTATCCGAACCCTTCCTGTGTTCCCATTTAACCTTCACTTGGTTAATCACTTTGTTCCTCAAACTCTTCTCTTTACGATCTAAAATCGCAATTGGTTTTACTGCATAGTTGAGGCTGTTATCCACCTCAATATCATCGTAGTGGATACGAGCAGTTTCGTCTGCTAAACATTTTCGGAGATGTGACACGTGGAATGTGCTATGAATCCCACTCAACTCCTTGGGTAGTTCAAGACGATATGCTACTTTACCAACCCGTTCGGTGATTCTGAATGGCCCAATAAATCTTGGGCTCAACTTCCCTCTTTTTCTGAACCGTATTATTCCTTTCCACGGCGATACTTTCAGCATTACCTTATCGCCCACTTGAAACTCAATCGCCCTATTTCGTTTATCTGCGTACGACTTTTGTCGATCCTGAACTGCTTTTAGGTGAGTTCGGACCATGTCGATTTTCTCATTCGTAGTTCGAATTATATCAGTAGGTGCTAGTCCTCGTGGACCCACTTCTCCCCAACATACCGGGGTTCGACACTTTCTACCATATAACATCTCATACGGGGCCATTTTAATGCTCGAGTGATAGCTATTGTTATATGAAAATTCGACCAAGGGTAGATAGACATCCCAACTACCTCCGAAGTCAATAATGCAAGCCCGTAGCATATCCTCCAACGTTTGTATTGTTCTTTCACTCTGCCCATCCGTTTGTGGATGGTAAGCGGTGCTAATGAACAGTTTAGTCCCCATTTGTTCTTGGAAGTCACGCCAAAAATTTGAAGTGAACCGAGTATCTCTGTCTGACACAATGGATATCGGTACCCCATGACGTGCTATGATTTCATTGGTGTACACCTCCGACATCTTCTCGGATGTATAAGTTTCACGAATCGGAATAAAGTGAGCACTTTTCGTCAATTTATCCACGACTACCCATATAGCATCAAACCCGCGGTTGGTCTTGGGTAATTTGGTCAACAAATCCATGGTGATTTGTTCCCATTTCCAAACTGGGATGTCCAATGGTTGCAACTTACCATATGGCTTTTGGTGCTCCGCTTTGACTTGCAAGCATGTCAAACACTTCTCTACATATTTCACGATGTCTCGTTTCATTCCGGGCCACCAATAATTTTGTTTTAAATCGTTATACATCTTGTTCGCCCCCGGATGTATCGAATAACGAGATTTATGGGCCTCGTCAAGTAGAAGTGCCTTGGCCCCACATGAGTTTGGAACCCAAATTCTCCCAAATCGAGTTTTCAATCCTTGGTTATCATCCGCCAGGTCTTTTAACTGCCCAACTATTCTTTCCCTTTTTACATTTTCTTCCTTTATTGCTTCAATTTGAGATTTCCGGATTTGCTCAAGCAAACCCGATGTCACAATTAGTTGCATCGATCGTACTCGAATAGGCGTATAATCTGTCTTTCGGCTCAACGCGTCTGCCACTACATTAGCCTTCCCGGGGTGGTAATGTATTTCACAATCAAAGTCTTTGACGGTTTCTAACCACCGCCTCTGCCTCATATTTAATTCCTTCTGATCCAAGAAATACTTCAAGCTTTTATGGTCGGTAAAGATAGTGCATTTCACCCCATACAAATAATGGCTCCATATTTTCAAGGCGAACACCACCGCCGCCAACTCGAGGTCATGGGTAGGACATCTCTTCTCATGAGTCTTTAGTTGCCTCGAGGCATAGGCTATAACCTTGCCTTGTTGCATCAAAACGCAGCCAAGCCCCGAATGTGATGCATCTGAGTAAACTACCATGTCGTCTGTTCCATCCGGTAATGACAATACCGGTGCATGGGTCAGTTTTTCCTTAAGCGTTTGGAACGCCCTTTCTTGATCATTACCCCAGATAAACTTTTCGTCCTTACGGGTTAATTTGGTTATTGGCATAGCAATTTTGGAGAAATCCTGTATGAATCTTCGATAATAACCCGCAAGCCCCAAAAAGCTTCTGATCTCCGAAGGATTCTTTGGTGGATCCCATCTTGCCACGGCTTGTATCTTCGACGGGTCTACTAACACCCCGTTTGCACTAATGATGTGCCCGAGAAATTGTACTTCTCGCAACCAGAAAGCACATTTCGAGAACTTTGCATACAATTTCTCTTTTCTGAGCGTCTCTAATACTTCACGCAAATGATTCGTGTGTTCCGCTTCATTCTTCGAATATATCAAGATGTCATCAATGAACACTATTACCGACTTATCTAGCATAGGCTTACAGACCCGGTTCATGAGGTCCATGAAAGCCACGGGTGCATTAGTTAACCCGAAGGACATCACAAGGAACTCGTAATGTCCATACCGTGTACGGAAAGCCGTCTTCGGTATATCTTCCTCCTTGACTTTCAACTGATGGTATCCCGATCTAAGGTCGATCTTGGAGAACCAACTTGCGCCTTGCAATTGATCAAATAAATCGTCGATTCTTGGGAGTGGGTATCGATTCTTCACCGTAAGTTTATTTAACTCCCTGTAATCGATACACATGCGCATGCTCCCATCCTTCTTTTTCACAAATAGCTCCGGTGCGCCCCACGGAGACACACTAGGCCGGATAAACCCTTTGTCTAACAGATCTTGAATTTGTGACATCAATTCTTGTAATTCTGATGGCGCGAGTTGATACGGCGCCTTGGCCACAGGTTTCGAGCCTGGAACCAATTCGATCCCGAACTCTACCTCCTGTTCTGGCGGTATTCCTGGTAGGTCCTCCGGAAATACATCGGCATATTCGCGTACCACCAGTACATCTTCAATCTCTAGTGATCTCTTGTCTGGTTCGTTCGCGTATATCATGAATGCCCTACAACCGTGCCTCATGAGCTTGCGAGCTTTTAGTATTGAACACATAATGGGATTACCCCTCTTTTCGCCGTATATGGTAACAGATTTTCCACTTGGAGATGTTAGTTTTATCTCCTTGCGGAAACATACGACTCTCGCATGGTATCGGGATAGCCAATCCATCCCGACTACTACTTGGAATTCCCCCATCGACATAGGAATCAAGTCTATTGAATATTCTTCATCGTCAATGTTTATCTTACAATCTCGACATACATCACACACAAGGAAACTTTTGTTATCACCTATTTCTACTTCTAATGGCATAGGCAATTTTGTTAGTACAAAAGAAGGATGTCGAATAAATCCAAGTGAAACAAAGGATTTATTCGCACCCGTATCAAATAACACATGTGCAGGAATTGAATTTATGGCAAATATACCTGAGACCACATCGGGCTCTGTTTTTGCCTCCACTGGTGTTAACTGGAACGATCTTGCCTTTGCTCTTAGTGTCTCAGTGTGTGTATTCTTGTCATCTTTCTTTCCGATCAACTCTGGGCACTCAGATTTCTTGTGACCCGGTTGGTAGCATTTGTAACACACCGACACCTTCCCTGGGCACAATGCAGCCGTGTGCCCCGTTTTCCCACATATAGGACACGGTTTGTCCTTGAACCGGCACTCACCTTTGTGCCCCTTCCCGCATATCTTGCAGTTTGATGACCCGCTTTTCCCTTCTTGTTTCTTTGAGGTTTCTGTTGTGCGCGCCTTTTTCGTTGGGCTTGGATTGACTATCTGCGCCCTTCTTTCACCTCTTTCAATCTGTTTCTTCAACTCTATCTCCCGTTCCCGAACAACATTTATAATCTCGGTGAGAGTCTCATACTTTGAAGGAGTCATAAACTCCCTATACTCGGCGCTCAACATATTATAATAATAATATATTTTCTGCTCCTCATTCGTTATCAATTCATCACAAAGCTTCATCTTATCCATGAACATTCCCGTGATTGTATCAATAGATTCACCCTTGTGTCGAAGCTGCATGAATTCTTCCTTGATCTTGTTCATGACTGCCTTGGGACTGTGATGTTTAAGAAACGGCGTCTTAAACTCGTCCCATGTCATAGCTTTAGCCACTTCGCTTCCAATTTCTTTCTTCTTTTTATCCCACCAGTCTTTCGCTTGACCCCTTAACTGACCCGTGCCATAGGCTACGTAGTCGTCTGGATCACAATGAGTCCTTTCGAATACTCCATCCATATCGGTTAGCCACCGCTGGCATATTATCGGGTCAACCTCCCCATTGTAAATTGGCGGTTTGCATGCCATGAACTCTTTATAAGAACAAGATTTTCGTCCTCCCGACTTCTCCTTTGCTAAATTGGTATTATCCTCTAATTTCTTGATTCTTTCTTCCACCACTGATAATACCGTGTTTTGGATTTTGTCGATGAAACCCGACAGACTGTTTTCGATTGCCTTCCCTACCTCTTCAGCAATCACTACTCTTGTTTGCTCGGTGACTCTTGGCACCGCATTATCATTACCTTTATCCGTCATCTTTAACTGAAATGTTTACATCAAGCGTTAAACATTTCATCTATAGCATATGGTTTATTTACTTCGGTTTATTCAAGTTCATAACTTGTTTTTACCGCTCTTATTTAATGCACTTTCCGGGTTTGAGTGTATTAACACGCTCTTCCCATGCATATCTATTCATCATTCCCTTTTTATACTTAGTAACTCTACTTAGAACAATTAATTCTTACCGGATGCTTGATCAAGCTTGAACCGAACACTTTGTTGACAACCTTAAGCTCTGATTACCAACTTGTAACACCCTTAATACTGGACGGAAATTATTTAATAATTATAAGAACTTCATACTAATCAGAGTTTACAAAAAAAAAATTTCGTGTTTAAAGACCATACATATTTGTGATAGTACCCAAAACAAATCCAAGATAGAACATAACAAGTTTTAAGTTAACCCTTGCTAGTCGACTAACAACTAGTTTAAAGGAATCAAAACACTGTTAACAAACCATTTACAATATGACTAAAGTCTAGACAAAGTTAAGATTGTTGCGGAAGCTTCAAAATGCGTGTTCGGTTCTTGACAACGTACTTGATCATCATCCGGGAGGACCCCATCATACCTAGGGTCAAACCACTAAAAACATTAGTTTTGACATTAATATAGTACATATAAACGAATTCCGACATCAAAAAGAGATAAATAAAATACAAGTTTTCTGGGCTCCACCGTAACTTACGGTGTCTACCGTAAGTTACGGTAGACCCTAAATGATTCTGGTCTGCCGTAACACAGGGGTGAACCACCGTAACGTTTTTGTTTTCCACCGTAAATTACGGTGGAGACCGTAATTCACGGTGGACTCTGTGATTTTGCCATTTGACTATTTTGTGGATTTCGCTCTAATCCGCATACCGTTTTAGGCTATTTCTTTTCCTGTATGTCTGTAAATTCATTACGGACATGTTCATTTCGACTATCGTACCAACAATTGACTCACCGATCATACGGCTAAAAGTTACTATACTATCATTTATTCGACCCATTCTAATTATAAGTGTATATTTCCAATTTCTTATTCCAAAACCTTTTTGATGCCATTACCCAAGTTCCCGGGCTTGTACATCTTAGTGTGTTTGCGCTATTCATGGCTTTGTGTTCCCTTGGAACTAAAAGCTCGTTTCCTCGGAATTCAACATTCTGTTTTAAACGACCTTTTCAACATACCCCCATTTATTATTCCAATATCCTGGATTCACAACTTAAAGTATCATAGCTAGGTTCATAAGCGTAGTGCAATCCAACACTTAACAACTTACGAAACCATCATATCGCTATTGTCATGATTCCTTTTATGGTATCTATTCAACCCGTTTGACTATCTAGTGAAAACCATCACTTTATTAACAAGTCAAACCCAATCCTAAATCTTTATTTTGACCCGTTTGATGTTCAAGTGAACTACGCCACTTTAGAACACGTCAAACGCATCCTTTACACTACGATTCTATCCATACACTAAACTTAAACATATATGCATAATTTAACGAGACCAAAGTCACGTACCTTTAAAGCACACATTTTCCGCATGTATCACCTCCGGCGTGTCCACTTGACGTTCCGGATTCCTTGCCTAAAGAGTTCAATTCATAACAAGATTAGGACTCTTTCATAAGCTTTAACACATTATTTCTTAACATATTCAAATCTGCGTTTTACCCAACCTTTAACATTTTAACCCTCATTTAGGCGTTTTATCAAACATCTAGCGGGTCAGATTTCTACATGATCTAAACCAAGTTCATGACTTGAGTTTATCACCATAATTAACTTAAATTAGACTACATGTCCATACTTTAACATCAACAATTTAGAGATTTCCTCATAATTTCAGTTTACACTAGAACAAGAGTTTTAATCCTAGTGTTTATCAAGTTCCACTAACATATTAGTCACCCACTATGGTGATTTTGATCCTTACAATTATCATGCAAGAATTTATCAAGAAATCATCTAGGGTTTGTCCCTAAACCTTATATCACTTCCAATTTCATGTTTACAACACATAATTAAGCTCTACACTCGACTTCAATCACATGCATGAACTTTGAATCGAATCAAAATGACCTAATTCGACATACCTTATGATCCCTTTGTCGAGGTGATCACGATTCTATGTTCAGATTTCAATTTCAAGTTGATTTTGGCCTTCAATTTGATAGTTTAGTAGAAGCTAGGGTTTTGAGAGTGAGGGTGTCGCCCCCTCCTGTTCTTGATCGACCAGAGACCTCAATTGAGGTGTTTGGTTTTGTTTTTTATTATAACTAATAATAATAGTTTCAAGTTTGACAACATTGGCCCCTCTACTTTTGTTTAACATTTAGTTTTGGCTATTCTAACCTTATTTCAAGTTATTTCTAGACTTATAGTTAACTAGGTTATAATTTCCTAGTTAAATAAATTCTTGTTTATTTATACTTTATAACTCTGATATAAAGTTTTATATTTTCGGGATGTTACAAACACCTGATCGACCACTTTCTTTATTAATTCAGACTCATGATCAGTATCAGACGATGTAAATGTGACATCAATGTTTTCTGGTAAATCGTCGGTTGTTTCGGATTTTAACTTTATATTGACTGCCTTTTTTACTTGCTCCTCATTTGGTTTTCTGGGAGAATAACCTTCCCAGATCGGAGGCGGACACTTGTTATAATTTGCACTTTGTTTCTTACCAGTATCCTTCTCTTCAGGCTTCTTGTCTTGAAATGCTTCAAAACCTGCAACAGTTGGATAAATTCGATTAATCAAATAATCAGAACAAGAATAACTTTGCAACAATCTTCTAATTCTTTCATTTTCAATCTTTTCTGTCTCCAACTCCTGCTTCAGCTTAGCACATTCTTCAATGTAATAAATAATGGCTTTCTGCTTTGTCATCATCACTGCATTCATCATGGTCAACGCATCTTCTCTTTCAGAATTTGTCTTTTGTAGACCAATCACTGTTCTGTTTAGCACATCATATGATTCTTTCACATAATTGAGATTGAACAATAATGTTTCTTTCGTCTTATCTTGCTCACTCAATTTCTCATCTTTTTCTTCACACTGCTTGCACAATTAAAAACACTTTAAGCAAGGTTTTGTGACTTCAATAATTTTTTCAACTTCAATAATCTTTTCAACTTCGACTATCTTCTCAACTTCAACCACTTTCTCAGCTTTAAACACCTTTTCAGCTTCAACCACTTCCTCAGCTTCAACTCCCTGCTCAGTAGATTTATCCTCTTCACTTTGTTCAACAATCTTTTCCTGAACAACACTCTCACTTTTCATCTTTTTCTTTTCTTTTGCTACTTGTTTCTCCTTCAGCTTCACTACTCTATCTGCAAAATAAAATTGAAAACTTTCAAGAGATAAATGAGTTTTTGCAATATTAATATGCATTTCTTCCTCATCATCACTATCATCAGTTGATGATTGATCAAACACTTGTGTCTGTTCTGAACTATCATCTGAAGAAACAAACTCTTCATCTTGACTTTTCTCATCACTGGCAAACGCTTTCATCCATTCTGTCATCAAATCTGGCTCTTGAACTATTTGTGCAATGAGAGCTGCTACTTTTGAATCTGGTGGAATGTATTTATCCCAACTGAAACCTGCAACTACTTTCTCATCATCTTGATCAATGATACCATAATAAGCTTTCTTATTTGCATCTTCGATCATTTTAGCATGTGCTGTTTGTGGTTCTTTTTGTTGATATGATTGATGAGCAACTTGTTGATAAATGGCTTTCCGATAATAATCATCTTTTCCAAACGGATTCTTTACTCCACTTGCTTCTCAATTTGTACATTCCCTCTTGAAATGACCTTTCTCCCTGCATCGAAAACAAGTAACTTTAGATTTATCAAAACCCAAAGTAGATACATTAGCATCCAGAAAATCATTTCTTCCTGTAATCATTTTGAATTTTTCAGCCCTTCTCAAAACACTCGCTAAACACCACTTGATATCCATCAGCTCCATTTCTTCATATCTATCTGATCGTAATCCTCTTTTGTCAGCATTGGATTTCCGATCCTTCCTGCAACTAATCCTTCATATGATTCCAATACTCTAACAAGTAATGCCATATGACTTTTTACAACTTCCTCAGAAAAATTTTGACCACTCTGAAGATGCAACGTGATGTTGCAATTTAAGACATGACCATTGTTGCTGTTTGAGCTTTGAACTTGATGACTTGAACTTGAAGATTTCGGATTCATACTCGGATATGAAGAAAATCCACTACTGCTGCTTGGACTCTGATTGACTGATCCGGATGAGTTTTCAACACTGAAAGCAGTTTGGATTTTTGGACAAGCTTCGACATTCTGAACACTCCCTTTATAGTACATCTTAACATCTTGTTGTGCACTTGGATTATTCATTCTTGCAATCTTTTGTTGCTCAAGATCTTGACCTTCAATCTTTTCGATAAACTGAGAAATTGTCAATCCATCATATTCTCCAGTATTCTTCAAGATCATCAAAAATGTACCCCATTCTTTCTGAGGTAAAGCATCAGCTAATTTGTCTACCCATTCTTCACGATCTTTGGTAATGTCTAACAATGACATTGAACGTACTAAGTGACAATATCTTTCAATCAGTTTCTTTGTATCTTCTCCTGGCAAACCTGTAAACAAGTCAAATTCTTTCTTTAGCAATGCTTTTTTACTCTTGATCATTTTCTCACTTCCCTCAAATTTAATTCGAAGTGCTTCCCAAATTAAGCGTGAAGTTTTATCATGTTGAAGCAAAATGAATATGTCTTCTTTAATAACTTGCTGGAGTAAACTGATCATCATCTTTTCTGCTTTGTACATGTCTCGTTCTTTATCCGTAAATTCATAAATCTTTTTCTCTACTCCCAAATCTGTACGTGGTAACACATACTTTTTCTCAACACATTCCCAAGACCTCAAATGGTTATCTTGAACCCAGTTTTCAAATCGATCTTTCCAACCATAATACTCCTCAATTCCCATTAGCTTCGGGGGTTTTTGCAAAGTTCCAGTTTCATTTTCCATGTTCATGTTCTTAGCAATGTCAGCCGGAGTAGTCGGGGATGTAGCAAACGCGTTGTAGAATTCCTCTTCCATGTTTCGGCAAAAAACTTTTTTCAAAATCTGACACTTTCAAACAAAATTACACCTTTAAACGGAATCACCTTTTGAAGTGAAATCACCTCTCAAACGGAATCACCCTCAAACCAAATTACAGTTGAAGCGAAATCACCTGCACAACAATTTCAAGCGAAATACCAATTTGGAACGGAATAGTGATTTCAAACGGAATCACTCAAACGAAATATTGATTTCAAGCGGAATTAAGTGCAGTTTCAAGCGAAATTATGCTGAAATCATCATTTCAAACACACTTTTCAAGCGAAATTACAAATTGATCAGGTTTTAAGCAGAACTTAGGTCTGAAACTTTCAAGGATTTGTTAAAACACAAATGCGCGTATACTGTGAGAATTTCAAGTCATTTTAACTGTGAAAACAAGTTCAATTTTGAAAAGAAGGTGTAGAAGTTAGAAAATCAGATGAAATCAAGCTGAAAACGGTAGAACTCCTCCTCCTGAGCTCTTATACCACTTGTAGGATCGTTTTACCGATCGAAATGAGTCGTTCAGAGACGTTCTACTCAATATGAATGGCGGAAACAAACACATCGAGTTCGATTCAGCTAGATATACACTTTAAATGTCTTTCTGATTGATTTGACAAAGTTTTACAACAATACGACACTTCGGCAGCACTTCGGCTCCGGAATCACACGTCCAAGTCCCTCTCAAACGAAATCAGGCAACAACTATATATAGGCAATCTATTTCCGCTTGAACATGACTCAAACAGAATCAGTTTCATGCGGAATCAGCTTCAAGCGAAATTACCTAAAAACCTATTTCCTCGATTTTCGTGCCTTGATTTATCTAATACAATACAAGACTCGATACAAGATGAAGTCGACAGACGCATGCACCAACACCTTGAAATTGTGCTCCAAACGATAAAAACGGTGTTTCAATTCGGGTGTTTAAACTTCCAATTAACAAAAATCAAGTCGTTTGGAGCACCGTTTTGAGGTTAGTTTTACATCGATAGACTCGTATCTTCGTTCAGATCAAAAGCCCTAATACGATAGTTTGTAATTCGAAAAAAAAAACGAGTGAAGTTTTTTTAACTGAGGACTGGTGGAAAAAAATAGGTGAAAGGTGGGACTGGCATGGGGAATATTCAAAGGTGGTACTGACAATAGTCAATGACGTCTAGTTAGGATTATTACAGGTCAATTCCCCCTTTATTTTAAACAAATTCATAAGTTACCAATATGGTTGAAAAATCATTTAATAATATTGGTAAAGGCAAAACTTATAAGCATCTGAGTTTGAGAGTGAGAGGTCTTGGATCCAACTTCCACAAACGAGAGGGTTAACAAAATTTGCCGTTCAAAAAAAAAAAATACACCACTAAAAAAGTCAAGAACTTTTTAAGCGTTTTAAGTTTTTTAGAAAAAAGGGTGAATTGCCAAAATCGTCTCTGTGATCACTTTTGCGACTTTCGTCCCTGAGATGCCTTTTTCACCCAAAAAGTTTAAAATCTTTCCATTTTCATCCAAAAAGTTTAAAATCTTTCCATTTACATCCAAAAAGTTTAAAATCTTCCTATTTTCATCCCTGATGCCCAAAGTTCGAGGGACGAAAGTCGTAATAAATTGCCAAACTCTAGGATAAAAATGACAATAAAACACAAACTTGAAAGAAATGCACAAAAAGTCATTTTGAATGAAACATGAAAAGATAACTAAACCACAGGGACGATTTTACCATTTTACTAAAAAAAATTATAAACATTAAATCATATGTTTTGTTTCGTATACCGTTCCATAAAAATATTTAATTAACATAGGAATAAGATTAGTCTAAAAATTCAAATACTATCCCACATAATAATTATCTCTAACTACTACTAAATACTCCATTTTGTTACCATACACTAGGTTAAAACCCCGTGTATTACACGGGTCGAATAAATGTAATTTTATATACCAAAGAATAAAAAAATATATCTTTAAAAATCTCATTTAATACACGAGTTGAATAAATGTAATCTTTTATACCAAATAATAAAACAATATATATTTAGAAATCTCGTTTATTACATGGGTTGAATAAATGTAATTCTACATATATAATAATAAAAAAAGTTATATATTTAAGAACCCCGTGTATTGTACAGGTTGAGTAAATTTAATTTTATATATTAAATAACTAGGTTATAACCCGTGTACTACACGGGCTCGACCATTTAAGTGACATAACTCATACGCGTATAAATAAAAAAATTATAAAAGAGATTACATATTACATAAACTAATGATGAAGTGAAATTACAACTATAATCCGCATACATATAAAATAATCATAAATCCCTAAATATTTCCTTGTAAACATCAATTGATAGGTGATTTGTAGCATTAATCTCTATCAAATATTAATAATTTTACTCCCTCTCTACTATTTACTATGATATCACTACAACTCTTCAATAGTGAAAACCAGTTCTATTAAATAGAGACCTAACTCTCAGTAGTTTTGTCCTATTCCCTATATAGGCCTTTTGCAAGCTCAGCATGTGAAGCATTATCAACTTCAATAACCTTGAGACAGGATGATAACACTGTTAGTTCAAAGCATAAACTCTTTTGTAAGAAAATTAAATTCACACAGGATATTTAAAACTAAAATAAATGAAACACAAAACACTCGATCAAAAGCATACAACTTACTCTCGAATTGACTACAGGTGTTGAAATGGCAGCACCAAAGTTAACGATTTGACGATTTCCCTCTAACCCACGTGTTTATTCAACGTGCCACTTGTGAAAGAACTAGGTCTTAGAACATGATATGATGTAGAAAAGTAAATCTTGATTGTGATGATGAAAAAAGTACTTAGGGCAGCTAATGCAATTTTTTTAAGAAAAATTATGATATGAACATTAATAAACTTAGATTTAGAACTGCGCTTCCTTCCTGAGACCCATTCCTTGGTTCTTCATTAGTCCCTAGTAAAGAAGGTTTAGTGAGGAACATGGAAACAATTCAAATATATTTTATATAAACGGGTCAAAAATTTAACCATCTGACATGTTTGAGGCAAAGTGTAGACCAAATCAACATGTTTACTCATAAACTGGTCGAAATAGCCCACATTTCGATTGAATTTACACTAACCTCAATTTACCATACAGTTTGGGTTGATTTCAACTGGTTTCAACGAAAGGGATGTCAAGCCAATTTATAAACTTGCCATTTGGTTTCAGTTTAGGAATTGGTTTTTTTCTTTATTTCCCGCCTCTACACATACCTGCCGAATGGCCAAGCCAAGATACCGATCAGATCTATAAATTCTAATTCTGCTTGAATAACTTTCACAATCACAGCTTATTAAAAGAAACAACAGCAGTAACACCATTATCATCTCTATCACCATTGTCTAATCAAGCATATTAGGCAATGAAACCAAATCAGATGATCAAATGGTTTGAGATAATAAATCCTAAGCTTTATTCCTCTGAGCAAATTAACTAACTATTTAGCATAATTCATTTAGGGTATGTTCAACTTATTTATAATGATAATCCTATAACTATAAACAAATCATTGCACCACTATAGTAGAACTGGAAAACAATTTTATTGTAAAAAAATCAAACTAAAACATGAAAAAGAAAAACAGGCTCAGATATGTTAATAAACGAAACAAAGAAGAACAAACCGCCATGGCTGCAAACATCACGACAACTTCATCAACCCAATGTTACCCCGCCAAGATACGGTCAGCTTCAAGCTTCCTTCGATCCACTCAGAAATTAAACTCGTTATAAGACATATCCCTAAATCGATCAGAATATATTTTTATTGATAATTAAGTTCTTAAATTCCGGTATGCCTTCGGCCTCCTTACCTCATCATCTGTTCAACATTCATCGATTAAACCCCTAATATTCTTGACAAAAAAAAAAACAAATCGTACAAGACTATAGGCAAGATGAACTCACCTGTACAATCCGAATCTTCGATTCATCATCATCACGAAAAAATACAATCCGAATCTTCAATTTTTTAATCAATCCGAATCTTCAAGAATCAAGATAGAAGACAAATAAGGGCGATAGAGTTTAGGAGAATGGTGGTGAGTGATCTGCGAATACGGTGGGAGGATGCATTGATAGTTGATAAAAATAAGATCGAATACGGTGGGTGGGAGGATTTTCTTCGTGTCGTCGGCGGCTGCTGAAGGTAGGAGAAGCAGGGAGGTTTCTGTAAAACCTAATTAGAACACCTTGGAGGAGAATAAAAACGCGTAGAACCGGAAAATTTTGACACATGTACAATTATCCTACGTGGCAGCATATGAATTAATCAAATTGAGGAGAAAATTAAAAAGGGAGGGAGCAAGCCAAGTGTACATCATTTTGATTTATAAGTAAAGAGATGAAAAAAGTCACATTTTTAAGAACCTCATGTGTTATACGGGTTAAGCACATGTAATTTTATATACCAAACAATAAAAAAGTTATATCTTTATAAACCCTATGTATTATATGGATTATAAAAAATCTAATTTTATATATTACATAATAAAAAGTTATATTTTTAAAAACCCTGTGTATTATACGAGTTGCATAAATATAATTTTGTATAGTAAAAAATAAAAATGTTATATCTTTAAAAAAACCTTGTTTATTACATGGGTTGAATGAATCTAATAAAAAATTATATCTTTAAAAAAATAACAGATATACCTGATATACAATAGATAGATTGATTGCGGTGATGGTTCTTATAAATGTCACGTAAGCATAGTGATTACCGTATTTGAGTTGATAGTTGAACACGAAAATAAAAGTATAAAAGTATAAAACCAATAAACATTGATTAATATTTTTGTTTACCTCTTATAAACATTTTTGAAATATGTTCTACTCTTAACTACTTTAATTTAATAAAACAAATAAATCATTTACATTTTTATATTAATTTATATTTAGCGTACATCTTTCGTTAATTTCAGGATAAATAATTTTGAAATCTGATAAATGTTTTAAAATATTATATTATCTCCTATACGAATTGTTTAAATTTGTATTTAATTGTTTAAATTTATATTAAATTTATTTTTTAATTAACTTTTAATTGATATTAACGTGATGCGTCATAGATCTATGTGATCCTTTTGTTTCGGCTAAAAACCACTATTAAGATGGGTTCCCTAAAAGCTATATCGAGTTTATTAATTATAAAAATAAAATATATTTTATTTAACATAAATAGTCTATATTATTTATATAAAATTATCAATAAAAATAGATGACTTCAATGAATGTCACGTGTCCTCTAATTGGTTTCTTTTATTATATAGTAATATATTTATTTAACATAAATAGTCTATATTATTTATATAAAATTATCTATAAAAATAGATGGCTTCAATGAATGACACGTGTCCTCTACTTGGTTTCTTTTATTATATAGAGAGTACTAGCGGTAAGACCCGTGTGCAAACACGGGTCGTTTCTTAGAAAACTATGCATAACACATATTGGCAGAGAGTAAAAAATAGTTAGTGCAGACTTAGAAAATTGATATTAACTAATGGTCAATAGGTTTATTCAATAGCAATTCCATTATGTTGATAGCAAACCACTGTTGTCTATTAACTGTTAAAAGTCTCTGTTGCTTTCCAACAGACTTTCCTAAATACTGTCATCCATTATCTCCAACAAAGCTTGCCAGATGGATAGATAGTAAGTATCAGATGTTAGTCAACCCATGTTAAAAAGGTCAGTCAACAGAAATTACAAAGGTTAGTAAACAAATGTTAAGAGAATAATGTTATTAACAAAGAATTTAGTACTCTCATTAAAAATGAGAGCTGCAAACTTGTTACTACAACGCCAGATATAAACATTTTTCGCAGCATGTGTTCTCATGATAGGCTTAATGCAGAGTAAGTATCAGATGCTTTCAAAAAGTTGTATTGCTTTCCAACAAACATTTCCTAACAACAGTTCCTCCATTATACCCAACAGACATTGCCAGGTTGACAGATGTTTAGTATCATCATAGATTTTGTAAAACTTCTTAGTAAACCACATTAGTAGTGGTTGTACAGACTCGTTTCTCTTTATCACAAATCAAAACTTTCAACCCCTTCCTACTTTTTACTCTAGATACAGCAACATAGAGCTGACCATGCATACCATAATTTATTAACTTTAGATCCAAGCCAATTCTTGCAATAAGAATGAGAATTATAAGGTACTTGTAATTCAAATAAAGTTAAAACCAATTTTTGCAAATAAAGTTGACCAATTCCATTGATGATTGCTTAAAATGAAACCACTATTTTCAAAAAGTCTATTTAACCAAAGTCAAACCACTGTTTGCAAAACTATGCTTCTTAGTGGTTCAAAAGTCTGTCTTGACCAAAGTCTGTTTGACCAAAGTCAAACCACTGTTTGAAAAAAAAGCAACCACTTTTTGTCCACAAAATAGTGTTTTAAGCCAACAGTGGTTTCAAACATCTATTTTCATCCATCTGTTGACCAAAGTCAACAGATGCATCAACCATTGTATACTCAGATGTATCAACAACAATGGTTTTGAACACCGTTTTAACCAAACAGCAGTTTCAACCAAAGTTTTCTCCACAACACTCTGCTTTATCCCAACAGTGATTCTAAACATCTGTTTTCATCCATCTGTTGACCAAAGTCAACAGATTTATCAACCACTGTTTTATTTTTAAACATCTGTTCATAATAACAGAGCTTTGATCATTTAAACAGACCTTTGCCAATATTATAAGCTTTTACACTCTCAAACCTAAATATTCATTTAGTTAATTTAAATAACAAACATGGTAAATAATTTTAACACAACTAATTATATAAAATATGAAAGTGTCAAACAGAGGTAACTATATAATAAACAAACTTCAAAACAACACACATCATTCAATAAAATACAGCATAATAATTTCTAATCAATGGGCGAAACAGTAGTCTCGATAAATAAAGCTCCTTTCGGATCACTGTAGTTGTCAACATGTTGGAGGTATTTCAAAACTTCATTGCTCAAATCAACTTCAACCATATCTCCCCAACTTCAACTTCAACCTTAAATACTTAAACTTTAGAATATAAAAAATACAAAAATATACAATTTATTAATCTTTTGTAAACAAAATAACATTTGCATTCAAGCATGTTGCTTCTCCAAAAAACAATATTTTAACCCAACAGTCGTTTCAATCCCCTTCAACTTCCACAAAACACTATTTTAACCCAACAGTGGTTTTAAATCACTATTTTAACCAAACAACAGTGTCAACCACAGTTTTCTCCACAAGACTCTGCTTTATCCCAACAATAGTTCCAAACATCTGTTTTCATCCATCTGTTGACCAAAGTCAACAGATGTATCAACCAGTGTTTTATTTTCAAACATCTGTTCACAATAACAGAGCTTTGATCATTTAAACAGACCTTTGCCAATATTACAAGCTTTTACACTCTCAAACCTAAATATTCCTTTAGTTAATTTAAATAACAAACGTGATAAATAATTTTAACACAACTAATTATATAAAAACTACAAGTGTCAAACAGAGGTAACTATATAATAAACAAAGTTCAAAACAGCAAACAACATTTAGTAAAATACAACATAGTAATTTCTATTCAATGGGCGAAACAATAGTCTCGATAAATAAAGCTCCTTTCGGACCATTGTAGTTTTTTTTAGGTAAAGTTCGGACCATTGTAGTTGTCAACATGTTGGAGGTATTTCAGAACTTCGTTGCTCAAATCAACTTCAACCATATCCCCCCAGATGCTTGTTATCAGCCACTTGTTGTCTTCAATTATATTAGTCCTTCGGCGCCTATCTTCATAATAAACTACACAAGGATTATTGAAAGCAAACACCTTCATCAAGCCTCCTTCTTCATATCTAAGCAAATCAGCAGTTAGCTCAGCAGACTTTCCAATAACAATCAAATGCAGTCTCTTTGCGATGGTCAAATAATGCCCTTGGCAAGGATTGACTACGATACTCTTTGGAAAATGAAGCATTCTGAAAGTCTCAGAAAGAACATCAAAAGCAACGATGTTCCTCTCACCTAGTGGATACCAATAATTTGAAACCATGAAATATATGGTTTTATCAGCATAAACTCCTGTAGACCATGAATAACTGCTTGAACCATAATTATTTACACTACCAAAACTTATTGTTCTACATGACTCACGACGTCGTGAGTAAACACGAGCAGTAGCTACATTACGGTAACATCTGATGTTCAGCACTTTCAGATCATTGAATTGATCAAAATAAATTCCACCAGTATCAGAATTTCGATCATGATTGTAATTTAAGTAGTTGTCAGACAAAACCTTATAGCGCCTGGTAGTTGGATTCCAAAGAATCAACTCACAGCAAATCCCTTCATAACAAACTAACAACAAT
The DNA here is from genome assembly GCA_030545235.1 of Helianthus tuberosus. Classification (NCBI taxonomy): domain Eukaryota; kingdom Viridiplantae; phylum Streptophyta; class Magnoliopsida; order Asterales; family Asteraceae; genus Helianthus; species Helianthus tuberosus. The sequence continues at coordinate 151,348,791 of CM060410.1, read as the reverse complement.
CCATTAAATGACGATATAATACGTAAGAAGGTAAGGTGGACATTGTTAGGAAAACTTAACGTTTTGCTTCTAACAACCTCCAAAGTACCAGCAACTACATCGTCAACGACAATTGACGTGTCTTTAAAGGAGAGTAGTTTCTTTCTACTGAATCTCCACTTCGGAGAGCATGCATCATCTCAAATCCATGACTTGACAGTTCCATATAAAAATTCTTGGAAAGACATTTCAAACAACCAATATCTTCTGCAGAGAGCATTGTGAAAATTTCGTCAACAATCACTTGAAACCCAATGTTTTCCATTTTGCAGTGAACCAATGCGTCTTTGAAAGCCAAAGAAATTGTAATGATATTGATAAACAAAAAACTTTTGAAGACGATTGAGTAGATGGATGAAAACGCTAATGATGAAAACCTCTGCCCAATGTATTTTATATACCCAATGAAGGCGGTTATGACTAAATACATCGTCAGACGAAAGAATATGATGCGACATTCGTTAGGCTTTTAATGCAAAACATTTGAAAAGTGCGTTTCCATGGGAAAAGTATAAAATTAAACACGTTATTATAATTACAATTAACCTCTTCATTTACCATAAGACGCCTTTACGATAAGACAGAAGTGAGTGAGTGACATGCATTAATTGCAAAGTACATATCCCCAGGCATTTTGAATTTGAAATTACCGGTAATTTCAAAATTGCTAAGATATATGTTTGCAAAAGGAAACATCTGCTAAGTTATACTTTCTAGGAGATGGGCAGTGGTTTGCCCTCTTGAATGTGGGCCAGACCTTTGACATTTGAATATAGAGCAGTGGTTTGAAATTAAATGTATTTTAAGTCAGATAAAAAATTTTAGATAAAAAATCGCTTCATTTGCAATCATCATTTAGTCATAACTTAGATAAAAAATATATTCATTTAAAGACCAGCAATATTCTATATAGTAAACAAATGCTTCTGCAACTCCAGCAGACAAAGATATTGCGAACATCTGTTAGGCAACAACAGATATTACCAACAATAGCAAGTCAAACAGCCGTTAGATCAGCAGATGATGATTTAGAGCATATGTTCTCTTTTGCCAAACTTTAACTTTGACAGATCTATACACTAACAGATGTTGATTCATCAATATAATCTAATTAAACTCATAGACAATTTCACTTCTACATCAAAAGTACCGATCTGCAATAATCAGATGATATTAAAAATTACATAGTAATACTTATGCACCTTAAAATTAGTAAAAATAAAATGCTCCACAAACATTAATATGATTAAAATTTAATTATGAAGATTAAAAGATCAACAATTACATCGACTACTGAACAATGAAACTTTAAAATCTGACAACAACACCAAGAAAATTTAGGAATCTAACAGCAAAAATTTAGTGCTTTTAGCTTCAACTCCATCGAATACCGAACTTCACAATGTATATCTTCGACAATCGCCATGAACTCCACGGAAGTACTGAATGCATCACCATCAGGTTTCTGGAAACCTGTTCTCTGGTGAATAGACCAAAATGCAGTACATGAAAACACTTCTTCAGCTGTTGAAGAGTAGCCCTATCCTCATATACTAAATCCTCAACTTGCTTCAAAAAGAGCTGCTTTAAACCAAACTTTATGCTGCTTTTAATACAAAAAAAGCAGGAAACACTACTAGAAAATAGGCCTAATGCAACTTTTTAGAAGCAACTTTTTTCAAATAAGTTGCATTTGATTCTAATGCAACTTCATTGAACATAAAGGTTGCATTAAAAGATATAATACAACTTTTTTTTAAAATAGTTGCAATATTATATTGAATTTGCAACCTTTGTATTTAAAAGTTGCAAATTTTACCAAAAATGCAACCATTTTCTTGAAATGTTGAATTATGAAAACTTAAATGCAATTTTTCTTTGAAAGGTTGCATTGTTAAATGATAAATGCAACTCTTATTTTAAAATATTGCATCCAAGTATATCTAACGTCGTGTCATAACATAATTATTTAGTTTTCCATAAATGCTACTGACCGAAAGGTTTTATATACAGAAATCCAATAAAAATGACAAAAAATATATGAAGTCTAGTTTTGTATATAGTATAGTGACATATGATATTTAAACAACACTATTTTATTATTAAATCATATATCATCGCTGAATTGTTGAAAAAAAAGGTTGGGAGACCGGAGATCTCCTAAAAATGAAAAAAAAATTGCAAACCGCATACTTAAACCTGGGTGGGCAAAAGAAAACTAATTACAAAGAGTTACAAAGTAAAAATATATATATATCAATTTATTTATATCAAAATTGATTAAATATATCAAATTTTAATCTTAGTTAAATATATGATTCTCTTTTAGGTAATTTTCTAAAATATTCTTTGTTATAATAAAAATTTTCCTCCTAATTTTCTAAAATATTCTTTCTTTTAAATTATTTTAATTTCCCTCCAAGTAGATTAAACTTTTTATAATTTTAGAATTAAAATTTTGGTTTCCCCTAAAAATTTTGATTTCCCTCCTTGTTTTCCAGTTTTCCCCCAAAATCTGATATCCACTGCTAGGTCTTGTTACCCAAAAATTATCCTTCTTGTTTTCCCCCAAAATCCGATATCTAACCGCGACACTATTAACAGCCATATGCAAAAGGAGATGTGGATTTTTTTATGGTACCCAGTTTTTTTAATCAGTTGCTTTAAAAGTGCAGATTTCACACTGGGTCAGCGTGGTTTGCTTGGTGTAGAAAAGGTATCACACATTAATCCTTGGTTTTGATGGAAGTTAATGGTTGGTGAGATTTCTCCATGACCCCAAAGATTATCCATAATACTAGTGTTAGTAAAAGACCAACCCCCATTATTTAGTTTTGTTCCTGATGTGAGATATATATATTTGGAAGAAAGAAGGGTGCAAACAAGCTGAATCGAGCCTGAGGTCTACCAGGCTTGAGCTCGAGCTTGATTAACTTATGAGAGCTCGAGCTCGACTAAGTTGGAGCTTTGTTTTCAAATTTTGAGCTTGGCACGTTGGTAGTATCTCAAGTCCGAGCTCGGCTTGTTTATTATCTATTTATTAATTATATTAAATAAAAATATTATAAAAAATACACTCGTTTAGGCTCTCGAGCTCGATAAGTGAGCTCGGGCTGGGACTCGTTTACTAAACAAGCCTATTTTCAGGTTCACGCTTGACTCGTAAACAAGTTTAAATAAGCTCGGCTTGGCTCGTTTAATAGACAACGTTAAATAAGGGGTAAGTGTTATTAAAAGTTAAATTAGAACTAATATTACACTAAGGCTAAACGATCCTGACAAGCTTCACATGTCCGGCTAGAGCTCGGGCTTGATAAATAAACGAGCTTTATTCTAGGATCAAGCTTGGCTTAGGATTGACTCGTTTCGAGATTTTTTTTGAGCCAATCTCGAGCAGCTCTCAAGTTCTCAGCTTGTTTGCATCCCTGAAAAGGTATCATGCATTGGTAATAGACTATTTTCACACAGGTTTCTAATGTTTGGACTTGTTAGTTGTTGATCTTGTGTGCACCTTTAAGTCCGGTGTGTGTGGGTGTGTACATATACATCGTGTCCTTTTTTCGACATCTCAATCATGGTGGATTGCACTCATGAAATTATATGGGCTGAACTCTTCTCTTACTCGGTTAATTTTCTATTTCTGAAGCATACTATTTCTATACTAGCTGTCAAGCATCATGTTTTAGTTAACTTTTTTTTATTATTAGCTCCTAAGCTAAAAGAGCTGATGCAGTGTTGTGTTGTGTTCTGTTGACCATGAAGATGAAATTACTAATTTGGACTTTGGCACCACAGCCTGGAATTGCATTCAGTTTTCACACTCTCAAGGTACATTTTCTAACACTTAATTAACTAAATATTTAAAGTCTTTATGCAGAATGGTCTCTCTTTTTATGTTGATTGTGATTATAAACCTGAAATATGTATGATCTTGATTAGGGTTTTTGTTATTATTCAGCTATTCCAGATGTCATGTATTTATAGGGTGCTTTCACATCATACATGATCCTGGAGGGGGCTGATGGAATCATTCAAATCAAATGTTGAAGTTGAGAAAACCCGTTGTTGGAAATGCGCAAAGATATTAAAGAGGGTCATCAAAGATAAAAAGCGGAGCTCGAATCCATGCGAAAAGATATTGACCGTCAGTGACAACATGAAAGTTATAATGCGGAAGGTTATAAGACAACTACTAGTTAGAGATCGAGACGAGTAGAATATTTTCATTTTTCTAAATTATTGTAATTGACACTTCGTGCTACTATATTGTAATTTGAGTTTGGACAAACATGTTAAAGTAGATCATTTGACTATCAATGATACTTTTGTTATTATTGCTTTGGCGTAATTTATTAAATGCTTATTAATTAATAGCAATAAAATTTATGTTTTAAAGTTGCATTTGGGTGTAAAATATGTTGCATTAATTTTAGAAAAAAGGTTGCATTTTTGTAACTGAACTATAATAAAAGTTGCATTTGATAACTAAAAAAGTTGCAATCAAAGTAAAAAAAAAAAAAAGTTGCATTAGAATGTATAAAGGTTGCAACTAAAAAGGTTACATTTTAATAGTAAATGCAACACTTTCAAAAAAGGTTACATTAGGTCTTAAAAAAGTTGCATTAGGTCTAATGCAACTGCTTCTAATGCAGCTCTCCATAAAAGGTTGCATTAGCCCTAATGCAACATTTTATCGGGGCTGCATTAGCTTAATTTTCTTGTAGTGAAAGAACAAATCTCTGGTAAAGTAAAATCTTATCTTACAGCAGTAGCAGATCCTTTCTTGCGTTTAGTGGGAACTACTAAGGGTTCTACATCATCATCATCTGCCCAAGTCAAATGTAATCATCATTTAGTCATAAGCCTAGATTATTTTAAATGTACATTTAATAATATTTCTTTGTGTTTAATTTAACTTTATGCTTTTTTTAATACAAACCTAAAATAGCCCGCAGATGATTGTACGAATTTCAAACAAATGTGATTAGACTGAAATATAAAGCGAGAATTAGAGTATATCACTTCAAAAATAAAAATTCAAAATTTCAAAATTAGAGTAGCAAAAAAAAAACATATTTTAAACGATGTTGGAACAATGATGCTGGAAACAACCGTAGAACACTCATCATCATCATCTGCTCAGATCATTCACAAATTTAGTCATAATAACTCAGATAAAAAAACTTTAGTAAAAATAAAAAACCAAAACAAACATAATCATATATATCACATTACCATCATCAAGGCAAACCACATATCCAATAAATTTGTCCTGAAAGTGGGTCAGAGAGAGCTTCCGTTTTCCCTTATCCTTTATGAACCAATGTCGAGTATTGAGAAGAAGAGATTTGAGGGAGAGATACATTAGAAATGTGGTTTCTAATATGAAGAGTGAAATGAGAATATAAATACGTTTATATAAGAAGATGATTGACAAAAGTGAGTGAGTGACATGCATTAATTGCAAATTATATAAACCCATGCATTTTGAATTTGAAATTACCCGCAATTTCAAAACAACTGCTAAGGCATACGTTTGCCAAAGGAACCGTCTGCTAAGTTATACTTTCTTGTAGATGGGCAGTGGTTTGCCCTTTTGAATGTGGGCCAGACCTTTAACATTTGAATAGACGACAGTGCTTTGAAATTAAATGTATTTTAAAGTGATTTATATATTCCGGTTTATGATGCAGTAATGACATAAGAAAAACCTTGTTGGACAGCCTCTCCAGCTAACACATTAGCTTTTCTTATGTCACTCAGATTTCTCCTTTTATAGAAAGTATAGATAGATATGTTGGTAATTTTGTTTGAATAACAAATAACCTACACTTAAATACTTCATTTTACACATAATAGAACTTGAACACTCATCATTTACCAGTACCAATAGGCTACAACCCATTTGGTTTATATATTGGTGGGGAATTTTGTAAGCACGGATAAATAGAGAGGCGTGTAATCACTTTTAGATCAAATTATTTTGATGGTTCTCCCGAATAACTCTATTGGATACAACTCTGAATTCGAGAAATTGAACAACAGTATATGTATGGGAATTCGTATGAACCAGAGAAACCTATGACCAAAACTAACAACGAATTTTAGGGTTAGGATGGGTAACTGCCATTAAAAGCCTTAAAAATGCCCCTTGGACCCTGCTACCAGGGGCGTTGCCCCCTTGGAACCCCCGTTCGAGGCTCCACACGAACACTTGGAATTTTAACAACTCGAACAAATGTGAACTCCCGCACCTCCTAACTTGTTTGATTTGTATTATAATTGACTTTGGTCATCAAGTTAATCCAAATTATACTAAAATATCTAACATATACATATATAAGTTGATAATAGAGGCCCATAATGGCCCAAAGGGACCCAAAGGAAGTGTCCTGTTATTTAGATCAAATTGATATCTTTAAGTTCACCTTGAAATTCTCTAAATGGGAATCCACACCTAAACTGCAGGGGAAGTGTCGGGTACTCACCTGGTTCGGTTTTAGATAGTGAAAATTGCCACCCCTTGCATAACGGATAAAAACACAACACGTAAACAAACCTTAATGGAGTGACACCATGCCTCATGTTCACTAAAAGTGATCCTTAAACCGAACACAATGACACAACATATACCAGAAATCCAGTGACATTAAACCTTTTTATACCAAAAATTCACATCACATGTTTCTAGGAAAGAAGAACCCAACCCATCCATCTCCTTAGATTAAAGATGCTTGTTTTTTAGTGAGTAAACATTAGTATTTATAATTTATACCCCTTGAGATTAATTTATATTAAATAGTTATCTATCTTTTAAGCAATCGCTCGGTTTCCTCATTTTCTAAGATCATTGACCTTATACCATTCCAAAGATAAAAACTAAAACTTCATGGCGTGTCATGTAGTGTCATGTCAAGCAAGACTGTGTATGTGTGCTATACAACTAAGCATTTAAATACGCCTATTTATCTGAGAAAACTCTTGGATGGCTGTTTGCCAGTGCAAATGCACCCCGGAAATGGGTTCGCATAGAAATTCTCTTCTACTCTAGGAGACTCACCGACCTTCCTCTCAAATGGTGCACCCACCCTATCCTTATGAATGGCCTTCACTCGGGAACTAAATGCGTCCCACGTTATCACTCCATTGTCCAACATATCTATCAGTTTAACAAACTTTCGCCTGAAAACCAAAATAAAAAAAAAAAATAATAATCAGCATAGACGATAAATATATATGTTTTTCTCTTAAACAACAGGTAAAACTACCTATCGGGGCTGATGGTCTTACGGAAGCCTTCAAACTTCCTATGCCCTTGGACCACCTTTGCCATATTCCCATCATATGTGTAAACAAAAACATCACTCTCAAGGGCAACGATATGATCAACTGCAGCGAGACGATTTTGATACCGCTTAAACAAGTCTAGTTCCTCTCGAGTCATAAGTGTGGTATGAGAAAACACGTTTGAGTAGTCCTTGTGAAAGGCGTCCATGCTTGTGTTTCCATATATTTCACCGGCGACTATGTAAATTTGGGTGGTTGGAGGGTACCCCATGGCTTTAAGGAAGAAAGCAGCTTCTCGAGGGGACATGGGGCATCCCCCGTTCTGTCTCCTCTCTTTGCTGTTTATTTCCTTTTCTTTCCAATGCTTTATACTGTATCTCATGGCTCTTAGCTCCTCTGCTTCATCTACTCGTAAACTATGGCTGCACCCTGTGAATGCAAGCATGTCTTTCTCATATCTGCATGATATCAATTCTCACTTCTAAACTCAAAACAAGTAAACAACAACATTTTGATATTAAATTCCTAGCCTTGAAAGATTAGATCTCCTAAATCGACTAGCGTTAAATCTTATGACAGAACGCATAAAACTGCATTACAAGATTTGACTCGAAAAGTCAAACTGTGTCTCTTTTTATGTCAAGAGACCGGGACCTAAGCTGCGAAATGACAACAAATATATATTTTCAGAAAAATAAGTATACAGATTTATCTCAAGATATCGACTCGTTAATAATGCATATAAATGATTGACCCTAAAAGTCAAATGGTAACATGGAAATTAATATGGATCTAAAAGCTTTACAGGGAGATATGTTAACTTAATTGAACTTACTTGCGATTATTTTCAGCAAAATAAGTATAGAGATTTATATCATGTAACTCCGGCAATAAGGTTGACTTAAAAAGTCAACATGGATGAAAGCATTACCTCAAATGGAGAGCAATATAAGACTCCCCTTTGCTCCTAAGACGTTGAACCAGCTTTTTCCCGAGCTGTTGAATCTCGTGAGAGTACTGAAGGGCCTCATAATTGGCTCGACACCTAAGCTTTTGTAAAGAGCTCGCAAGTCCATTGTTGACAAGTCTTGAATCAGTATGTGTAAACTGAATTACTTTGTGCTTCTTCAACAATAAAGACATCTCCCCTCTATAGTAACTAGCCCTGCATTAGATAGATAGATAGATATATTGATCAAATTTACAAAAAAAGGATAAAAATATACCTTTAAAAATACTGTAAGTGCAGAGTAAGTACCTTTGACCACGAAACAGGAGCTTTGAGATATGGCTTTTTTCTAGCAAATTCTGGCGGTAAAAACTCTACGATCTCAATATCATCTTTTAACACATCAATGAAATGCCTCCAGTCAAAAATGTCCTTAAAATCACTGCAAACAATTGACATAGATAAGGTTTTAAGGTAGGTATGTGTTACAATCTACAATAGTCGAATGTTTATTTTAACTAGAAAGCGTTGGATATTAAGATGGGCAAGAAGGTAAAAGTGAGTTAATTACCTTGGGTCGGTCCAAAAGGATTGATGATCAAGAGAAGGAAGAACAAGGGTAGCATTCATGATCTTGGCAATAGCAACCATGTCACATATCTGGTATGACGACGATTATAAGTTAAAAAACATTTCTAAAAACAGAAATCCTGGTTTCATTGTAAGACGGATAATCCAAGGAATAACCAACATTTTCTATTTTTTAGGCTTAAAATTTTTAGTATAAAACTAAATGTTATTAAATTTAATAAAAATCATCATCATGCCGCTAACTTACCCCGGTTCTCATCTGATTCAATCCACCATTGGCATGAACAAGAATATACCCGTTCGAACCCGTCTCTGGAAACAGAAAGAAGAGAACATTTAAGCATGTGTATACATGTGTATATATGTATATAAATGTTAAAAACAAGACTAACTTATTCGGTTCCGTGGTCTGGCAATGCATTGGTGATAGTCATTGCTGCTGTTTGGTTTCATCCAAATTTTTTCTTCAACCTGCCGAAAATAAATAATTCAATCAAACTTTTAATTATCAAAAAATAAATTTAAAACATTACGATTTTTTATTACTGAGTATTTGTTGATGGGCATGGAAGAGTGAAGCAGTCTCATGGGGTGATGGGGCTTGTGGTTGTAGTCCCTCAAGATGAGTGTCTCATGACTCTCAGCAGTTGCCATGTATAATAAAACTACCAAAACAAGAACAAATGCAAACCCTGCTACGCTCCAACACTTGAACTCTTTTCTTAGAAAATGATAATTTATATTGTATTCACCACATCCCTTTGGGGTTTCCACGCCTGAGTAGTGTGTTACGTATATTAATTCCGCTGCACGACGGCGGTGCGTTGACTGTATCCCGGTTCCGGTTGACATTCAATGTAACGATCACCGGAAAAAACTGCAACGTTTCCGATTGTAGGGTGGAATAACGGTTCAAGTAGTCTCCGTCTATTTATAGTCCAATAAAACAGACTTTGAATGTTGAAAGTTGAAACGGTTTCCCTAATTATAATATTATTATACTTTTTAAAAACTCAATTCACACTTTTTTTTAATAGCCAACAAATCCTTCAAATGGACTGCTAGCGAAATTCACCACATCGGGATACACTCGCCTCCGAACCGAGAAAAACCCTCACCTAGGGCCGAAGCCCGTGAACACTCGTCAGAAGGCACGACAGTGCGGTAAGGTAAAACCCGCTCAGTTCAAAGATCGAACTAGCGATCTCCACCTATTCATCTAGTCTCCAATCATTACCAGGTGGCGTAGAAAATAATGGGAAGGACAGGAATCGAACTTGGGTCTCTTAGAACACCAAGACTCTCCCTTACCACTCCACGTCACCTCATTGACCAAAAAACTAAATTCACGCTACAACCCAATTATAAGATTCTATTTTTTAAAAACTCAACTCACCCTACTTCCATGCCCTATAATTCTATCAGGAAGTTAATATTCAGACACCCTTTTTTTTATCTCTTTCTATACATACATAGATATATATAGAAAGAGATAGAGGGAAAAATATATAAAAATAAGATTTTGAGGTATAAAAATAGTGGAAACCTTTAATTATTATTATTATTGTTTTTTTTTTCTTTCTAAAAGATGACATTCAAGGGTAGCGAGCTCCATTTCCATTGTACCAGCCCTCACCCTCTATGGAGATTCAACCAATGTTTTAAAAAACCGGTTCAAACCGGTCGGTTGTACCGGTTGAACCGTCCGGTAGAACCGATTAAACCGTCCGGTATACCTGGTTGAAACATTGGATTCAACTATCAACACTTGGAATGACAAATCCTTGTCCGATACCTTAATGTCGCTAGGTGTCATGCCAAAATCCTTTGCTAGTTATATTCTATATTATATAATATTAAAATCATAAATAAAAACCAAGTTTATGTATTCTTCTAGCAAAGTTAGTTGTACTTTTTTTTTTCAAACAACAAAAAACAACTCAAGTTTAATTGTTGTACAAATTTTATACATGTTTAAGTTTAATGATCTTTAATAAAACATTTATAAAACCTGATTATTATTATTTTGTAACTTTTTGTTCAAGTTTCGGTTTTTATTTTTTTTTCTTATTTTTGGTTTTTTTTTTAAGAATGTAATGTTTTTTATTTAATGAAATTTTATTAGTTTTAGGGCATGTTTGGGTAAGTTTTTTGAAACAACTTATTGACTTATTGGCTTTTTGAAAAGTCATAAGCTCTAAAATGATGTTTGGCAAAGAGGGTGTATGTGAGGGGGAAAAGCCAATAAGTCAATAAGTCACAAAATCCTGACTTTTCCAAGAAGCCAATAAGTCAATAAGTTGTTTCAAGAAGCTTACCAAACATGCCCTTAATTAAAAAAAAAAAAAAATTGTTGAATGATTGACAGGGCATTATCACCACTACGCCCCTTTGTGAATAACGCCCCTTTGATGACTAGGATTACACGTGGTGGACAACGCCCATGAATGGGGCGTTATTTGTTGTCACCACTACACATGGTCTAACCCCTGTTTCAAGTTAAACTTTCAAAATATAAAATATAATCCTTGAATAATTACTTAGATTCATATTTGATTAACTTAGGGCATATACCTAGGGTATGTGCGTGTTAGCTTCAAAATGAAAACCTGTGAAATCATCTTTAAAAAATATGAATAGTAACTCATCTATCTACCTAATGATCTGAAGACCAATTGGTTTGGGGAAGGTGAGAAGATTTACCCACTTATGTGAGGTTTCTGTCTGGAATGTCTTAGGGTCGAATCTTGCCGGGACGAACTGTTGCACCTGTTCAAACTGGTAATAATATACCAACCGCGAGATTACTACTCGTGACCTGGATAATCAAAGGATAAATGCCTAACCAGGTGATCTAGACGTCCAAAAAAAACTCATCTATCTAAATTTTGACATGTGTTCTAAAGATTACATACAATTCCTACGGAGATATTAACAAAAAAAATTCCATTTTTTTTATGTTCATGTGTAAAGATATAAAGTAATATATAGGTTTTCTGATGCATCATACGAAAAACCTACTGTTGATTATTGATATGGGGTGGAGATACAATAAGAAGTTTATTTGGCTAGAAAGTGAACTTGACCATCCATTTAGTTAATCAATGGCTAAGATTAAATGAATGAAATTGAAGCAAAAAAAAAGAGACGCGTGAGTTTGTTAGGGGCATTCTAGTCAATCTAGCACAATTGTTTCTCTCTCCTCCAATTCCCCCCCCCCCAATTTTTTAAACGTTAATAACTTTTTCATATGACATTATTTTTTTATAAAAATTGCACCAAAAAAACGAGCGTTTTTTATCTTTAAAACGAGTATACTATTGCTATATTTTCGATTTTTTTTTTTGAAAACCCAGTTGTGTAAAACGCAATGAAGAAAACTCAGTCGCGTAAAACGCAATGAAAAAAAAAACGTAAAAAAATGACTTTTTTCTAAAACGCAACGCACCAAAAACACAAAGAAATGTCTTATTTCTAAAACGCAATGACCAGAAAACACAAATAAATGTCTTATTTCTAAAACGCAATGGACTGAATGTGTTTTACCTAAAACGCAATGCACCCAAAACACTTAAAAATGTCTTATTTCTAAAACGCAATAGCCAGAAAACACTTAAAAATGTCTTATTTCAAAAACGCAATGGCCAGAAAACACATAAAAATGTCTTATTTCTAAAACGCAATGGCCTAAAAACACAAAAAGAAACTGTTCTCTTTAAAACGCAATGAACTTAATACACATAAAAATGTGTTTACCTAAAACGCAATGAGTAAAAACACTTCAAAAATGTTTTATTTCTAAAACGCAATGACCAGAAACTGTTGTTCACAGAACCAGAAACTGTCTAAAACGCAATGACCAGAAACTGTTGTTCACAGAACCAGAATCTAACTAAAACGCAATGACCAGAACCTGTTGTTTACAGAACCAGAAACAATGTCTACGAATGCAGTTTTCCAGAGGCAATTTACAGAAAATTAATTTTTCTGATGCATTTTTATTACAGCAATTCAACCCCAGCCAGGGGCTCTGCCCCTTGGACCCCGCCAGGGGCTGCCTCCCCTAGGACCCCGCTACCAGGGGCTCTGCCCCCGGACCCCCGCCAATATCGTAAAACGCAATGACTAAATCAAAAACCCAGATCGTAAAAATGAAATTAAAGAATTTCTTACATGGATCGAAGTGATTTCTTCAACAATTGACGAAGTTTGAATGATAGAAACACTTATCAGCGCTCGAATCGAACGAATCGAGTGATTATCTCCAAAATCACCGGAAAAAACAAGATTTTTATTGAAATTAAACTGGGTTTTCTTCAAAAAAGCTGAAGAACACGTTGATCGGGTGTTTGAATCATTGATTTGTGATGAAAATCGCACTATAATGTAGTGATTATTGAGATAGAAAGTGAAGAAATGGTTGAAGATGGTGGGTTTTGAAGTTACTGGGTTTTGAAAAGGAAGAAGAAAGGGTTGGATTGACTAAAATATCCTTCCTCTTTATTTTAAATGTTGCCACATGTCCTAATCCTATTGCTTCCTACACTTCCTAGCCAAAATAAACTTCCTATTTGATCTTTTCCCTGCACCCAAAACACTTAAAAATGTCTTATTTCTAAAACGCAATGGCCAGAAAACACTTAAAACTGTCTTATTTCTAAAACGCAATGCCTAGAAAACACATAAAAATGTCTTATTTCTAAAACGCAATGGCCTAAAAACACAAAAGAAACTGTTCTCTCTAAAACGCAATGAACTGAATACACATAAAAATGTGTTTACCTAAAACGCAATGAGTAAAAACACTTCAAAAATGTTTTATTTCTAAAACGCAATGACCAGAAACTGTTGTTCACAGAACCAGAAACTGTCTAAAACGCAATGACCAGAAACTGTTGTTCACAGAACCAGAATCTAACTAAAACCCAATGACCAGAACCTGTTGTTTACAGAACCAGAAACACTGTCTACGAATGCAGTTTTTCAGAGGCAATTTACAGAAAATTATTTTTTCTGATGCATTTTTATTACAGCAATTCAACCCCAGCCAGGGGCTCTGCCCCTTGGACCCCGCCAGGGGCTGCCTCCCCTGGGACCCCGCTACCAGGGGCTCTGCCCCCGGACCCCCGCCAAGATCGTAAAACGCAATGACTAAATCAAAAATCCAGGTCGTAAAAATGAAATTAAAGAATTTCTTACATGGATCGAAGTGATTTCTTCAACAATTGACGAAGTTTGAATGATAGAAACACTTATCAGCGCTCGAATCGAACGAATCGAGTGATTATCTCCAAAATCACCCGAAAAAACAAGATTTTTTATGAAATTAAACTGGGTTTTCTTCAAAAAAGCTGAAGAACACGTTGATCGGGTGTTTGAATCATTGATTTGTGATGAAAATCGCACTATAATGTAGTGATTATTGAGATAGAAAGTGAAGAAATGGTTGAAGATGGTGGGTTTTGAAGTTACTGGGTTTTGAAAAGGAAGAAGAAAGGGTTGGATTGACTAAAATATCCTTCCTCTTTATTTTAAATGTTGCCACATGTCCTAATCATATTGCTTCCTACACTTTCTAGCCAAAATAAACTTTCTATTTGATCTTTTCCCTATTGATATGAGTGCAAATGTATATATACAAAATCTCTAGCATATCGCGCATGCCAACAACGGTAGTTAAAATTAAGTTAGCAAAAAGGAAAAAAAGAAATAAAGGTGCTTAGTGTTGGCGCCTTCAAGGGGATTGCTATTGGAGAAAGCAAAAGAGATTGGCGCCTTCAAGAGTATTAGTGTTGGGGAGAACGAAATGGCAATATCTCATCTTTTCTATGCCGACGACGCTCTTATTTTAGGAGAATGGTCGCGAGATAATATTCAGAGCATTGCCAGAATTCTTCGGATCTTCTATCTTTGTTCGGGTCTTCGAATTAATCTTCATAAGTCAAATCTTATTGGAGTCGGGATAGAAGACTCGGAAGTGGATTCCATGATGGAATTTTTGGGTTGCAAAAGAGGTAATGTCCCTTTCGTTTACTTAGGCATTAAAGTTGGGGCCAAGATGACTCGCGTTAGTAATTGGAGCCCGGTTATCGAAGTCACTATGAATCGGTTAGCTTCATGGAAAGCTAAAAATTTATCGATAGGTGGTCGATTGGTTCTAATTAAATCGGTGCTTGAAAGTTTACCAGTTTATTACCTTTCGCTTTATAAAGCGCCTAAAGAAGTGATTGATAACATAGAGAAACTTATGAGACGGTTCCTTTGGGCGGGTTCGAGTGAAGAGCGAAAGATCCCTTGGGTCGCTTGGGATATTGTTACTACGCCAAAAAATAAGGGTGGTCTTGGAGTGTCCAAGATTCAAGAGGTGAATGAGGCGCTTCTTTTGAAATGGACTTGGAGGTTTAAAAGAGAAAAGAACACCCTTTGGAAGAAAATTATTTTGGGATGTCATGGGTCTAGTAGACCATGGGCTCTTATTCCTTGCAATGCTTCGGCTTGTTGTAGTTGGAAACAAATTGTTAAAGTGGGCGAGAAAAAACTTATAAATGGTGCGACTCTTAATTCTTATTTCGAAGGTATTCTTGGTGATGGTTCCTCTATAAACTTCTGGACGGATACTTGGCTTCGTGAAGAACCGTTGAGAAAAGTGTATCCTCGTTTGTTTAGACTTGAAAAAAACAAATGGGTCAAAGTCTCGAATAGAATTCTTTGGGTCAATAATTCAAAATCTATGGCTTGGGAGTGGAGATCAGCGCCTACCACTAGTATGGAAGTTGCTGAATTATTTGGTCTTCTTGAAGACATTCACGGGCTGGAGTGGAAAGGAGGGCTAGATGTATGGAAATGGAAGGCTCAAAGTGATGGCATCTTCACAGTCTCCTCTGTCAAGAAGCTTTTTTGCAACAGTTCTCTGGTCATTACTGCAGCGCCGATTAATTGGAAATGCTGGGTCCCATTGAAGTGTAAAATCATGGTATGGAGGGCTGCTCTTAATCGTCTTCCCACAACTTCGGAGCTCATAAAACGGGGTGTGCCGCTGCAACAAACCTCCTGTGTTCTATGTCACTCGGCTCTCGAAACAGCTGAGCATTTTTTCACCGGATGCGAGTTTGCTCATGAAGTTTGGAGCCGCGTTGAAGCTTGGTGCCGATTTAGTCCTCTTATGTTGTTTGATGTGTCAGACCTGATTAAGATAGCGGAGCAACAATCGGATGTGAAGGACACTAGACTCGTGATTAGAGGCATTGTTTACACTACCATGTGGGCTTTGTGGAAGGAGAGGAATGGGCGTATTTTTGAAAAAAAGAAGCGTCGTCCTATAGAAGTTATGGAATTCGTTAAATCGACTTCTTACTTTTGGATACGAAATAGGACTAGATGGAAAGATGTCGATTGGAATAGTTGGTGCAAATACCCCCTCGATTTGATGTAATTCTTTGTTTGTGGCCCGGGGGTCCTTATTTTGAGGACCGCTTTGGGTGTTTTTTTTTAATGAAATTCTCCTTTCAAAAAAACAAAACAAAACAAACAGGTCGCAAGTCTCCTTTATATTAAATGATAATAAATGTAATTAAGTATATTAAAATAGAATGTAAATAAAAATATCCAGCTAGAATTTATTATATTTTCATACAATATGTTATATTTAAAGTCAATTAACTTTTTATACTATATGAAAACATGCTAAGAGTAATTAAAAACTTGCTTGTCATATACTCTACTTTATTAGAAAATGTATAAGTTTAATTAATTAGTAAGACTTTTTATTAAAAGTAATGGGTGCAGATACAATAAGAAGTTTATTTGGTTAGGAAGGCTAGGAAGTGATCTTGACCATCCATTTAGTTAATCAATGGCTAAGATTAAATGAATGAAATTGAAGCAAAAAAAAAAGAGACGCGTGAGTTTGTTAGGGGCATTCTAGTCAATCCAGCACAATTGTTTCTCTCTCCTCCAATTTCCCCCCTTTTTTAAACGTTAATAACTTTTTCATACGACATTATTTTTTATAAAAATTGCACCAAAAAAACGAGCGTTTTTTTATCTTTAAAACGAGTATACTATTGCTATATTTTCGAATTTTTTTAAACCCAGTTGCGTAAAACGCAATGAAGAAAACTCAGTCGCGTAAAACGCAATGAAAAAAAAAACGTAAAAAAATGATTTTTTTCTAAAACGCAACGCACAAAAAACACAAAGAAATGTCTTATTTCTAAAACGCAATAACCAGAAAACACAAATAAATGTCTTATTTCTAAAACGCAATGGACTGAATGTGTTTTACCTAAAACGCAATGCACCCAAAACACTTAAAAATGTCTTATTTCTAAAACGCAATGGCCAGAAAACACTTAAAAATGTCTTATTTCTAAAACGCAATGGCCAGAAAACACTTAAAAATGTCTTATTTCTAAAACGCAATGCCTAGAAAACACATAAAAATGTCTTATTTCTAAAACGCAATGCCTAAAAACACAAAAGAAACTGTTCTCTCTAAAACGCAATGAACTGAATACACATAAAAATGTGTTTACCTAAAACGCAATGAGTAAAAACACTTCAAAAATGTTTTATTTCTAAAACGCAATGACCAGAAACTGTTGTTCACAGAACCAGAAACTTTCTAAAACGCAATGACCAAAAACTGTTGTTCACAGAACCAGAATCTAACTAAAACGCAATGACCAGAACCTGTTGTTTACAGAACCAGAAACACTGTCTACGAATGCAGTTTTCCAGAGGCAATTTACAGAAAATTAATTTTTCTGATGCATTTTTATTACAGCAATTCAACCCCAGCCAGGGGCTCTGCCCCTTGGATCCCACCAGGGGCTGCCTCCCCTGGGACCCCGCTACCAGGGGCTCTGCCCCCGGACCCCCGTCAAGATCGTAAAACGCAATGACTAAATCAAAAACTCAGATCGTAAAAATGAAATTAAAGAATTTCTTACATGGATCGAAGTGATTTCTTCAACAATTGACGAAGTTTGAATGATAGAAACACTTATCAGCGCTCGAATCGAACGAATCGATTGATTATCTCCAAAATCACCGGAAAAAACAAGATTTTTTTATGAAATTAAACTGGGTTTTCTTCAAAAAAAGCTAAAGAACACGTTGATCGGGTGTTTGAATCATTGATTTGTGATGAAAATCGCACTATAATGTAGTGATTATTGAGATAGAAAGTGAAGAAATGGTTGAAGATGGTGGGTTTTGAAGTTACTGGGTTTTGAAAAAGAAGAAGAAAGGGTTGGATTGACTAAAATATCCTTCCTCTTTATTTTAAATGTTGCCACATGTCCTAATCCTATTGCTTCCTACACTTTCTAGCCAAAATAAACTTTCTATTTGATCTTTTCCCTATTGATATGAGTGCAAATGTATATATACAAAATCTCTAGCATATCGCGCATGCCAACAACGGTAGTTAAAATTAAGTTAGCAAAAAGGAAAAAAAGAAATAAAGGTGCTTAACAAACAGGTCGCAAGTCTCCTTTATATTAAACTAGGTTAGAACCCCGTGTATTACACGGGTTGAATACACGTAATTTTATATAGTAAGTATAATAAAAGGTTACATCTTTAAAAAACCCGTGTATTGCACGGATTGAATAAATACGTGTATTACACATTTTGAATATAATGTAATCGCATAACATAACACATACATTCGTTAAGATATGTTTTTAAAAAATGAACTTCACTGTACTATTTACTTATTATAACATTCTACTTTATTTTTTATTTATTATTAGGTTAGATACTTGTGTATTACACGTGATATAACATTTTATTATGTCTGTTTTTTAATTATTAGGTTATATAAGCTTGTGTATTACATGTGGTTAAATCAAGGCTGGAAACATAAGAGATAAGTGGAAAAATAAAATAAAAGGCTATTAATTAATGGAAAAAATAAAAGAAATGATTAAGAAAAAAATATTAAATAATTAAATAAAAGATAAACTGAAAATTATGATTTAATAATATATTAAATCTCAAAAGAAAGAAGCGGGATAATTATAATTTAATATTATTTTGAAAACAACACAAATATTATAATAATATAATATTTATTAATTATAGAAAAATAGATTATCTGATATATTATGTATAAAAAACGTTAAAGTACTTAGATATTACTATTTTATCTATGCATTCCATTAATTATTGTGATACATATTTTCTAATAACATGCTAACAGATTATTAGATATAAATCAAATTTGAAAAAAAATAAGTAGGGATAAACGAAGAGAAATAATATTAATTTATTATTTAATTAATATAAGATAAGTATGAAAAAAGGCGGAAAAATAAAAAATTAGATGACTCCAATGAATGACACGTGTCCCACATTGGTTTCTTTTATTATATGTATAGATGATAATAAATGTAATTAAGTATATTAAAATAGAATGTAAAATAAAAATATCCAGCTAGAATTTATTATATTTTCATACAATATGTTATATTTAAAGTCAATTAACTTTTTATACTATATGAAAACATGCTAAGAGTAATTAAAAACTTGCTTGTCATATACTCTACTTTATTAGAAAATGTATAAGTTTAATTAATTAGTAAGACTTTTTATTAAAAGTAATAGTGTCGTATTAATTTTGTTAACATTAAGCTTGTATAGCAGCATATTTATCATAATATGTTTGCTAGAGTGAAGGTTGGTCAGTTGACGATTAATTATGAGTTTATGAAGAAATAAGAACGGAAAAGTAAAGTCGTCGTCGTGAAGGATGGGTTGGGTAATAAGAAAAAACATGGCAAGCATTATCTTTTTTGACGTAAATTTCTTCTTCCATTAAAGGCAGGGCGTTTTTTTTATTAAGTATGCAACTCAATAATAATAAATAATATATAGAAATTTCAACCATAAACAATCGAACTTTTATCCACCTTTTAAATTGAAGTATTAATTCTTCTTTGATGTTTTACAACTAGTAAATATATCGCGTTACGTGACGGGTTTTCGGTCGTATAACGCCCCAAAACTCGAATTATTATATTCGCTTGCATGTTTTCATGTTTTATAGTATGATATAAAATAACTAGGTTATTTAACCAAGTAAAATACTTAGTAAAATGAAGAGGTATGGTCCCAAATCAGTGCACATATGGCACAAGGACCACACCACTTTTTTCACTTTTTCCAGTTTGTGTTAACCAGTGTTTCATCATTGGCGCCCACCGCATTTTTTACAACAATTTTCATTTCTTTTCTCTTTGAAAACAATCTTCAATGGCTGAATCAAACCCCTCTTTTCAAGTTGACGGAGAAAACTCTCCGTTTGGACCGGCTACGGAAAACGTTCATGTCCAAGGGCACCAAAGGGAAGAGGTCGTCAGAGAGGTGTTAGCAAGTGCCGAAATTTCTGACTTCTTTGGAAGTACTTTTCGGGTAATCAACTAGAGGTGGCAATTATTATGGTGTGTCAAACTAGAGGGACTAAACTTAATAAATGGGAAGTTAGTATGTTGGTTATGCTCTAGCATGTCAAGACGAATGTATGTGTCTAAATGGGAATTTAGATAATTGACTTTTTGAAAAGTCAACAAATGTGAGAAATGATATGGTTAGGATCTCTAACATGATAGTAGGATTAGGAAGATCAAGTGAGTCATGATAGATCATTATGTGTTAAACTTGATGATCTGATGAATTGTGTAGATTAATTGTACATTGTTAACCTATGCCTTGTGATTGTTACAATTAAATAATGAAAATGAATGTAAGATATGAGTTGGATATGATTTGATATGAATGGTCATCATATGTTAACAAGATTGTGATTGCAATTACATGTAAGGATAGACAACATGTCAAATGACTCAAGCACAGGAGGCAAACAGGTCAAGATGAGACAAGGAAGCAAGCACGAACGCGGACACTCAAGGTAAGTGATTCCCGAACCTACTACTTAGTATATTTGACATCAAGTAAGGATGAATAAATAATGGTAGCACTATGGTAAGTATCGTTGTAACGGTTTGTACATTGTTAACTTTGTTGAGAACTCATAGTAGAGGCAAACGGGTCGAAACTTTGTTAATGGAAAGATTAAATCGTAGACTATGGATGTCGGGATATGTGGATTAATCATGGGATGAATTAGGGGCTTGAGTAATGCCATTTCATGTTTTGGGACTCTTGGGATGCACGAGTGGGGGGCTAGAACGAGCAAAAACCAAAAATCTAGCCGCCGGACCTGCAGGTGGCGTCACCGACGCACCTGCAGGCCGTCGCCGACGCCACAGCAAGGGCCTTGTAACGCCAAGCGTCCCTAAAGTTTAGGCTTTTGGCAGAATTGGCCCCTAAACTTTTATCAATTGTCAGTTTTGGTCCCTGTAGTTATGTGATGTTGACATTTTGATACTTTTGGTATTGATTTTATTGATATTGATGCTTAATACTATGATGCTTGATACTTTACCTTAGATACTTGATTCTTGATACCTAACGCTATGAGACTTGACTCTTGTCGATACTTGACTCTTGATGCTTATCTAGACACTTGATTCTCAATGATTAGACTAGATACTTGATCCTTAATACTATGAAAGCTAGATTCTTTATGATGATTCTTGATACTTGATACTTGGACTCTTGATTCTTGATACTTGAGAAACTATGATTCTGGACTCTTGAAACTTATTTGGTGCCTGGCTCTTAAGACTCGTGAAACTTGATTCTTGGTTAAGCGAGAGACTTGAGTCTTGTCACTGGCGGAAACTATGAGACTTTGATGATTATAATGTAATATAGTTAAACTATTACTCAATAATACGCAATGCTTAATCTAACTCGCAAAATCGAATCAAAGACGGGAACGCGAAAGGGTGGGATTGGCCAGAGTGGCAATCCAATCGGATTGCCACCCGATCGGATTACCACCCGATCGGATGACAACCCAATCGGATGGCCACCCGATCGACTGGCCACCCGACCCGTGCACACCTTCTCCCTTCTCACACTTCCACACTATAAATAGGAGCTGTCACATCGATCCTTCACTGATGTGACAGCCCTGGTCGACTCAGACGCACAAACACCGTTCTCCTCCATTTTCTTGGCGATTTCGGTACGTTTTAGACTAGATCTTTGTACTTTCTTGACCTACACTTCCTCCTCTACGTGATTCACATTTGAAATCACACTTTTCACCGTGAAATCTCTTAGATCTGAGATCTTAAGGATGACGTCATCATGGTGGTTGGTACAAACTGACATATGAGGTCATTCTTGGTGAGATCTAGCTAAGATCTAAGGGATTCCATGTATACATCAGTAAATCTAACCTAAATCTAAGTATTTTCATGGTAAAACTTAAGTTTCTTCATCACTTCTTCAACTTTTACTCTAAATGATGAGATCCGGTCCTGAATGGACTATAGACTTGATTAGTAGTCTAGAGTCGGCTCAAGGACGGATTTCCACCCGAGAAGGATGGCTGGAATACGGGATTTGACATAAACGTTATCACGAACGGTAACTGATCGGACTGGGGTGGTTCCCACCCAATCAGTACTGCTGTGCGACGATGAGTTTACCGTTGTCTCAATACGTGTCATGCCATCACCATTAAGCTAGAAACTTAGAAAGTTTGCAAAATGGTAAACAAAAACAAGGTCGCCCGATCGAGCGGCAACCCGATCGGACAGCCACCCTATCAGGTGACACTTGTCCTTTAGTCTTGAAACTTAGAAACTTTTCAACACTTGGAAACTTGGGTGTCTTGGTCGAGTGGCAACCCGATCGGACAGTCGTCCGATCGGGTGACACTTGTCCTTTAGTCTTGAAACTTAGAAACTTTTCAACACTTGGAAACTTGGGTGTCTTGGTCGAGTGGCAACCCGATCGGACAGTCGTCCGATCGAGCAGCCATTCTATCGGGATGCCCAAGGCACTTCGTATCTGGATCGAGTGGCAACCTGATCGGACAGCAATCCGATCGGGCAGCCACCCTATTCCCCATCACTTCGTGAACCTAAATCAAGTGGCAACCCGATCGGATGGCCATTCGATCGGGCAGCCACCCTATTTTCCATCATTTGGAATTTTAAAACAAGTGGCAACCCGATCGGATGGCCATCCTATCGGGCAGCCATCTGTCCCCTCACACACGTATGTCACCCAACCGACTGGCAATCCGATCGGACAACCTTCCGATCTAGTGACTAACCTGATACTTTGCGTAATCTCGTTATCCTGCCCGACTCTTATCCGTTATAATCTAACCAGGCTAAATCTAAAAGAGCTCCCTTTGATCCAATAGCAGTCTATACTGTTAAGCAATCACTATGAGTATACTCGATCCCCTTTTTACTTTAAACTTTTGGGGTGCAACATGTACTCTATGAAACTTAAACTTGAGTCTTTTGAAACTCGAACTCTATCCTATGTGAACTTGAAACTTGTGATTCTTGATTCTTTGTGCTATGTGACGTTTAATCCAGAGTGTGTAGTTCCGCCTTAACAATAGTAGCGCTATAGGAGATGCACCTCCCCCATTATTCTCAGGGGGTATTGTTAGGAGGATTCTAGTTTACCTCATTGATTCTTTGGTAAACAACTAAAGCATCGGGACACTTGGGCTATCACTGCATGGACTGCGACACTGGCATGGCTGAAACTATTTTTATTGCTTACACTGTGGATATGAGTTGTTTTAATCTATTATTTTATTATCAAACCTGTATACTCGCCAATATTTTTGTATTGATATTTTAATACATGTTGCAGGCTGATAGGATGCTTTGGAATGCATGGAATTCAGCTAGGAGATGCTTAGAAACGTCACCTTGTTAACTTAGAAACTTTTGAACATTTTGAACAATAATTGTTATGTTTTTGTATTGGATGTGTTTGGTTGGTACCCTTTAGACAATTGTTATGAAATCAATCTAATTATATATTGAAACATTTAGTGTTATGGAATTCTCATGAGCAATCTGAACGCTCAGTGCTCGCACCCCGATGTTTCCACCATCGGTTGGGGTGTGACAGATTGGTATCAGAGCCATAACTATAGGGAATTAGGATAAGTAGGAATGCTTGCCCTAGTCTATAGTTCTAGGAATCTTGACTCTTATTTGTTGTTTAAGACTTATGTATTCTACCGTATCTACTTCCTAGCAGCACTTGTTTCTGTTAAGCTTACATGCCTTTCCTAAGGCTAACATAAAATACGCTTGATGCTTTGAAAACACTGTTCGCCGGTGTTTGTATTTTACACGAGATTTGCCATCAAGACAGGAGTGACATCCGAACCTTGATGGAAAATCTCCATATTATTCTAGTAGGTCTTATATGTGGATGAGTACCAACGCTATTAGGGTACGATGTTGTCAAGTTAGAGATGAAACTCAGATCTTGATAACTAGTCCCACTCCTTGATTTTCATGTCTCGCCAAAGTCTCATAACTTCCGATCAATTGAGTACGTGAAATGACCAAAAGGACGAATATCGTAGGCCTAACATCGATGACGTATTTGTCTAAGAAAGTCAGGACACACTACCTCAATTCGAAAGGGGTTCGAATCACTTTGGTTAGTCACCGTTCCTCTACCTGGAACACTCTATGTTTTACGCGCCTATCTTTTATGCTATCTCGACTTTATGTGTGGTTTTAAACTCTATTCTTCGTTTATTTTAACTCTTTGTTTGTTTTGAGGCTTTTACACGAATCACACGTTGTCCGCAATCTAAAACGTAAATTCTAATCTCAGATTGAACCAAATTTATGAAGCTTTATTCTATGTGCAATCTATGTGATAATGTGATTGTAAGACACTAGATGTAACATGGCATGGAATACGAGGAGAAAGTGACGTGTCTGAAACATGGTGGATACGCCGCTGGTACTTCCTATATATAAGTGTTTCTGGCATGTTACCAACTTTCGTACCAAGTGCCATGTGAAATTTAGTGTCTGATATGGAATTCTAAAGCTATGGAAGGTCTATTTGTGAATTCTATGAGAAACTTATGAGAAATCTATCGTGTGCTCTAGTGAAATCTATGAGTAAACTATGCATCTGTTGTTTTGAGTAACAAAATATGAAACGTAGCCTAGCGCCGAAGACGAGGCGGACGTGGCATGTCCGAAGCATGGTGGATACGACGCTGGTACTTCTTATATATTAGCGTTTCTGGCATGCTACCAAACCTTCGTACCACGCGCCAAGCGAAATTCGTAGTTTTGTAGGCTCGGGTTTGAGTGATTGAATCTACCTTGTTAATCTATGTGGTTGAATCTATCTGGTTAATCTATGTTTTGAGAAGTGGGGAAATCTAACGTGGTGGTGAACAAGGCATGACACCGATGACGAGACGGACGTGGCAGGATTGAAGCATGGTGGATACGCCGCTGGTACTTCCTATATATAAGTGCTTCCGTTATGTTGCCGAACTTTCGTAGCACGTGCCATGCGGGATTTCGTTGTTTGTGGGTTGTTAACACGAATCTATGTGAAACTATGTGAATCTATTGGAGTCTATTGAATCTATGGGAAGTCTGTTGAATCTATTGGAATCTACGTAAATCTATTTAGATCTATTTTAAACTATGTGAATCTATGATGATGATGATGAGTGTGTTCTACGACACGTAACATGACACCGAGTACGAGGTGGAAGCAATGTGCCCGAAGCGTGGTGGATACGCCTCTGGTACTTCCTATATATAAGTGTTTCTAACATGTTACCAAACTTCGTACAACGTGCCATGCGAAGGTCGTGGGTTTTGTGGTATTGAAATCTATGTGAAAACTTGAATCTTGATCTTGTGAATCTTGTTGAGTTTAATCTATTGTGTGTGAATCTATATTGTGAGGCTTCGTGAATTTAAACTTATACGATCCTCTTATTGGATCTTTAGGATGTCTTCTCGAAAGCTATCCGACACTCTCCGAAAATCTAGGGAGAAGTCTCAGAAAAAGATGATGTCGTTCATGGCCGACCAGATTGCTCGAGTCGTGCCAAAGATCGTCTCTGAGCTCCAAGGATCAAACACACCTCCATCCTCTATGGACTCCAAGGCTGAGAAGCAAAAGCCTACTAAGTTCAACTATAAGCATTTCATCTCTTGCAACCCTAAGTCTTTCACGGGCAGTGATGGGGTGACTGCTATGCTCGAGTGGTTCGACAGCATCGAGGTTACCTTCATTAATAGCGAGTGCCCGGACCATCTCAAGACTAGGAGTGCAACTGGAATGTTCCAAGGCAGAGCATTGGAGTGGTGGTCGAATGAGAGAAACATCCGTTCTAATGAAGAATCCTATGCTCTTCCATGGGCAGAGGTGCGGAACTCATGATGCTCGAGTTCTGCCCTCTTCATGAACAACTGAAGCTTGAAGAAGAGTTTTGGCATTTGAAGCAGGTTGGTGATGATAACCTGGCTTATACTACCCGTTTTAAGCAGCTTAGTCTTATCCTTCCTCACTTAGTTTCGACTCCTAAGCGAATGATAACCAAGTACATCAATGGTCTACCTCCGAATATGCGTGATTCTATTGAAGCAGCTCAACTGGAAACTATTGAAGAAGTCTATCGTTTGGCAGCAAGTTTGAACAACAACCGGGTGCGTGATAAGTAGTTCGCTACTCCTGCTCCCTCTAAGTCTGCAAATCAAGTTATCCAGCAGCCAGGCGGTAGCAAGAACAAGAAAAGGAAATCTCAGGGTTCTGGATGTAATGCTATTACTCTTGCTGCAAACCCTACTGCTAAACCTGCTCCTGCTACTGCTGCTGCTAACCCTGCTGCTCCCAAAGCTAAGAAGCAGTACACTGGTTCTCACCCAAAGTGTACCACTTGCAACTACCATCATCCCGCTACTTCTGCATGTCGTCTGTGCACCAACTGTAATCGCTATGGTCACACGACTCCCTACTGTCGTCAAGCTAACCCAGCCCAGCCAGCTCAGCAATCCCCAGCTCAAGCAGCCCAAGCAGCTCTTCCAGCTCCCCTGCAGAACCCAAGGCCATTCAATGCTGTTCATGCATGCTACAAGTGTGGAGATACTACCCACCTCCGTAACCAGTGTCCTCAGCTGAACCAGGACTAGCAGCCAACCGCTCGGGGACGAGCGTTCAACCTTAATGCAAATCAGGCTCGTAATGACAATGACGTTGTCAATGGTATGTTCCTTGTTAATAACCTTTATGCTTCGATTCTATTTGATACTGGTGTCGATAACAGCTTTGTGTCCGTGGAATTTGAGTCTTTGATAAACTGTACACGCTCCAGGTTACCTAAGTCATTCTCTGTTGAGGTCGCTAATGGTAAGTCGATCCTTGTTAAATCTATCATTCGTGATTGTTCTCTGACTCTTAACGATCACGTATTCTCTATTGATCTCATACCTATGCGTTTGGGTAGATTTGATGTTATTATCGGTATGGACTGGTTGCGTAAGAACCATGCCGAGATTGTTTATCACGAGAAACTTGTTCGTCTTCCCCTTCCATCTGGTGATACTTTGATCGTCTATGGAGACCGACCTTTAAAGGGACTGAGATTGATGTCATGCACACAAGTGAGCAGAAGCTTATGTAAATAGAACCATGCCTTCTTGGCCCACGTGGTGGAACAAAAAGACAAGGGGAAGAACATAAGCGACGTTCCAGTGGTGTGTGATTTCACTAATGTCTTTCCTAAAGATCTTCCTGGTCTTCCTCCTCCCAGATCCGTTGACTTTTGTATTGATCTCGTACCTGGTGCGACTCCTGTCGTCAGGGCTCCCTATCGTCTTGCACCTTCCGAGATGCAAGAGTTATCTAGTCAGCTACAGGAATTACTCGATAAGGGTTTTATTCGTCCAAGTACCTCCCCGTGGGGTGCTCCCGTTTTATTTGTCAAGAAGAAGGATGGTTCCTTCCCTATGTGTATCGACTATCGTGAACTGAATAAGCTTACCGTGAAGAATCGTTATCCGCTCCCTCGTATCGAAGACCTATTTGATTAACTACAAGGTGTGTCCTGTTTCTCTAAGATTGATCTTCGATCTGGATATCATCAACTACGTGTCCTCGAAGATGATATTCCTAAAACTGCGTTTCGTACTCGATATGGGTACTATGAGTTCGTGGTCATGCCTTTTGGCTTGACCAACGCACCTGCAGTGTTCATGGACCTTATGAACCGTGTTTGTAAACCCTATTTGGATCGTTTCCTTATAGTCTTTATTGATGATATTCTTATTTATTCTAAGTATAAAGCAGATCATGCTCGCCATTTACGTCTTATGCTTGAACTCTTACGTGGTGAACGTCTGTATGCTAAATTTTCTAAGTGTGAGTTTTGGATTGAGGAAGTGCAATTTCTTGGTCATATTGTTAGTAGTCAGGGTATTCATGTTGACCCTTCTAAGATTGAGGCAGTGAAGAATTGGTGTACGCCTAAATCCGTGTCCGAGATTCGTTCTTTTCTAGGATTGGCAGGTTATTACCGTCGGTTCATCGCGGATTTTTCTAAAATCGTTGTTCCTCTTACTACGCTAACCCAAAAGGAGAAACCTTTTGTTTGGGGTCCCGAACAAGAGGAATCCTTTCAAACTCTTAAGAACCTTTTGTGTAATGCTCCTGTGTTAACTCTACCTGATGGAAATGATGGTTTTGTGGTATACTGTGATGCCTCGAACCATGGATTGGGCTGTGTGCTGATGCAGCAAGACAAGGTTATTCCTTATAACTCTCGTCAGCTCAAAGTACATGAGAAAAACTACACTACTCATGATCTGGAGCTTGGTTCGGTTATTTTTGCGTTAAAGATCTGGCGACACTACCTTTATGGTACTAAGTGTGTGGTCTTCACCGACCATAGGAGCCTTCAACATATCTTTGACCAAAAAGAGCTGAACATGCGACAGAGACGTTGGGTAAAATTGCTTAACGACTACGACTGCGAAATTCGCTATCATCCTGGCAAGGCGAATGTAGTAGCCGACGCCCTTAGTCGTAAAACCCATTTCAAGGCTATTCGTATCTCTAGTGATCTGCATGCTTGTATTCGTGAAGCTCAGTATTCGTCAGCTAATGAAGGAAGCCTAACTGTTGAAGTTCATGGCGCTAATGTGAATCAGCTCGAAACTAAATCTGATGGTCTTCGGTACTATCTAAATCGCATCTGGGTGCCAGATCGCGATAATCTCTGTGAGCTCATTATGACTGAGGCTCACAAATCCCGTTACTCTATCCATCCAGGTGCCGATAAGATGTACCAGGATCTGCGTACGACTAATTGGTGGCCTGGCATGAAGAGGGACATTGATGTATATGTGTCTAAGTGCCTTACTTGCTCGATGGTAAAGGCTGAACACCAGCGTCCTTTTGGACTCTTAGAGGAACCCAAAATCCCTGTCTGGAAATGGGATAGCATTGCTATGGACTTTATTACCAAACTACCCCGTACCTCTAAAGGTGACGATAGTGTCTGGGTGATTATAGATCGTTTGACCAAATCAACCAACTTTCTTCCTATCCGTGAAGATTACAGAGTGGAGAAGCTTGCTCGAGTCTATACTGATGAGATTATATGCCGTCATGGCATACCTCTCGACATAATCTCGAACCGTGATGGTCGTTTTACTTCACGTCTTTGGCAAACGTTTCAGTCCGCTATGGGTTCGCAACTGAATCTTAGCACGGCCTTTAATCCTCAAACGGATGGGCAGACCGAGCGTACTATTCAAACCCTAGAGGATATGCTTCGTTCTTATGTCATCGACTTTGGTGGTAACTGGGATGTACATTTACCATTGATTGAGTTCTCGTACAACAACAGCTATCATTCCAGTATTCAGATGGCTCCTTTCGAAGCTTTGTATGGCCACAAGTGCCGATCTCCTCTCAGCTGGCATGAGATTGGTGACAAACAGTTTACTGGCCCTGAAATCATTCAAGAAACAACGGATAAGATTCTTCAAATCCGTGATAACTTGATCAAGGCTAGGAGCAGACAAAAGAGCTATGCTGATAATAGGCGGAAGCCCCTAGAATTTGCTGTTGGTGACCGAGTTCTTCTTAAGGTATCTCCCTGGAAGGGAGTAGTTCATTTTGGAAAGAAGGGAAAGCTCGCTCCTCGCTATGTGGGTCCTTTCGTCATACTTGAAAGGATTGGCAAGGTAGCATACAAACTCAACTTGCCACAAGAACTAAACAACATGCATCTAGTGTTCCACGTATCTAATCTACGTAAATGCCTAGCCGACGAGGGACTGCAGGTTCCTCTCGAAGACTTGCAAATAAACGAAGTTGTTCAGTTTGTGGAGAAACAGGTCGAAATCATGGATCAGACTGTCAAGCGTCTGAGGCGTAGCAAAATTCCCATTGTTAAGGTGCGATGGGAAGGAAAGTGTGGCGCCGAATTCACTCGGGAATTGAAAAGTGATATGAAGGCCAAGTATCCGCAGCTATTTGAGCAGTCTTCTTCCAAGATTTCAGGGACAAAATCTCCTAAAGGAGGGGAGACTGTAATGCCCAATGTCCCTAAACTTTAGGCTTTTGGTAGAATTGGCCCCTAAACTTTTATCAATTGTCAGTTTTGGTCCCTGTAGTTATGTGATGTTGACACTTTGATACTTTTGGTATTGATTTTATTGATATTGATGCTTAATACTATGATGCTTGATACTTTACCTTAGATAATTGATTCTTGATACTTAACGCTATGAGACTTGACTCTTGTCGATACTTGACTCTTGATGCTTATCTAGACACTTGATTCTCAATGATTAGACTAGATACTTGATCCTTAATACTATGAAAGATAGATTCTTTATGATGATTATTGATACTTGATACTTGGACTCTTGATTCTTGATACTTGAGAAACTATGATTCTGGACTCTTGAAACTTATTTGGTGCCTAACTCTTGAGACTCGTGAAACTTGATTCTTGGTTAAGCGAGAGACTGGAGTCGTGTCACTGGCAGAAACTAT
Source organism: Helianthus tuberosus (assembly GCA_030545235.1). Lineage (NCBI taxonomy): Eukaryota > Viridiplantae > Streptophyta > Magnoliopsida > Asterales > Asteraceae > Helianthus > Helianthus tuberosus. The sequence goes on along the minus strand of CM060410.1, from coordinate 151,317,968 downwards.
GAGACTTTGATGATTATAATGTAATCTAGTTCGCCTATTACTCAATAATATGCAACGCTTAATCTAACTCGCAAAATCGAATCAAAGACGGGAACGCGAAAGGGTGGGATTGGCCAGAGTGGCAATCTGATCGGATGGTCACCCGACCCGTGCACACCTTCTCCCTTCTCACACTTCCACACTATGAATAGGAGCTGTCACATCGATCCTTCACTGATGTGACAGCCCTGGTCGACTCAGACGCACAAACACCATTCTCCTCCATTTTCTTGGCGATTTCGGTACGTTTTAGACTAGATCTTTGTACTTTCTTGACCTACACTTCATCCTCTACATGATTCACCTTTGAAATCACATTTCACCGTGAAATCTCTCAGATCTGAGATCTTAAGGATGACGTCATCATGGTAGTTGGTACAAACTGACATATGACGTCATTCTTGGTGATATCTAGCTAAGATCTAAGGGATTCCATGTATATATCACTAAATCTAACCTAAATCTAAGTATTTTCATGGTAAAACTTAAGTTTCTTCATCACTTCTTCAACTTTTACTCTAAATGATGAGATCCGGTCCTGAATGAACTATAGACTTGATTAGTAGTCTAGAGTCGGCTCAAGGACGGATTTCCACCGGAGAAGGATGGCTGGAATACGAGATTTGACATAAACGTTATCACGAACGGTAACTGATCGGACTGGGGTGGTTCCCACCCGATCAGTACTGTTGTGCAACGATGAGTTTACTGTTTTCTCAATACGTGTCATGCCATCACCATTAAGCTAGAAACTTAGAAAGTTTGCAAAATGGTAAACAAATCGAGCAGCAACCCGATCGGACAGTCGTCCGATCGGACAGCCACCCTATCAGGTGACACTTGTCCTTTAGTCTTGAAACTTAGAAACTTTTCAACACTTGGAAACTTGGGTGTCTTGGTCGAGTGGCAACCATATCGGACAGTCGTCCGATCGAGCAGCCATTCTATCGGGATGCCCAAGGCACTTCGTATCTGGATCGCGTGGCAACCCGTTCGGACAGCAATCCGATCGGGCAGCCACCCTATTCCCCATCACTTTGTGAACCTAAATCAAGTGGCAACCCGATCGGATGGCCATTCGATCGGGCAGCCACCCTATTTTCCCTCATTTGGAATTTCAAAACAAGTGGCAACCCGATCGGATGGCCATCCGATCGGGCAGCCATCTGTCCCCTCACACATGTATGTCACCCGACCGACTGGCAATCCGATCGGACAACCATCCGATCTATTGACTGACCTGATACTTTGCGTAATCTCGTTATCCTGCCCGACTCTTATTCATTATAATCTAACCAGGCTAAATCTAAAAGAGCTCCCTTTTATCCAATAGCAGTCTATACTGTTAAGCAATCTCTGTGAGTATCCTCGATCCCCTTTTTACTTTAAACTTTTGGGGTGCAACATGTATTCTATGAAACTTAAACTTGAGTCTTTTGAAACTCGAACTCTATCCTATGTGAACTTGAAACTTGTGATTCTTGATTCTTTGTGCTATGTGAGGTTTAATCCAGAGTGTGTAGTTCCGCCTTAACAATAGTAGCGCTATAGGAGATGCACCTCCCCCATTATTCTTAGGGGGTATTGTTAGGAGGATTCTAGTTTACCTCATTGATTCTTTAGTAAACAACTAAAGCATCGGGACACTTGGGCTATCACTGCATGGACTGCGACACTGGCACGATTGAAACTATTTTTATTGCTTACACTATGGATATGAGTTGTTTTAATCTATTATTTTATTATCAAACCTGTATACTCGCCATTACTTTTGTATTTATATTTTAATACATATTGCAGGCTGATAGGATGCTTTGGAATGCATGGAATTCAGCTAGGAGATGCTTAGAAACGTCACCTAGTTAACTTAGAAACTTTTGAACATTTTGAACAATAATTGTTATGTTTTTGTACTGGATGTGTTTGGTTCGTACCCTTTAGACAATTGTTATAAAATCAATCCAATTATATATTGAAACATTTAGTGTTATGGAATTCTCATGAGCAATCTGAATGCTCAGTGCTCGCACCGCGATGTTTCCGCCATATCTTGCAGTCTACATGGTAGGGTGATGCCAGACCGCGTCAGCGACACGGCTAGAGGCCGTTACCGCCGCCGGTTGACTAAGAATTTTCGTTTTTCGCGTTTTGAGCTTCCAGAACCCTTAGACCCATTCCTAAGCCCCGTTAAGCTTCCGAAACACACCGACACCCTGGCCTTACCGAAGAGTTTGTGAGAGGTGCGGTGGGTATGAACCTCGTATATGTGTAGGTAAAGGAATCAAATTAGTATGTATGCATGTACGTATAGTTTTAAATGGAAAGTTAATAGATGGAAACTAAAAAGGGGCATGATTAGGAGTGAACGTGTACGTGGGTTTGTATGTACAGGTTTTGTATGCATGGATGTATGTGGTTAGGATTCGTACGTTGGAACGTGTAAGATGAAGATTATAAATGTAAATAAATAAAAAGGTAGGTATATGTCACACCCCAACCGATGGCGAAAACATCGGGGCATGGCATTGAGCGAAACAGATAGTCCAGAAGTTTCCATAACAACTATATTTACCAAATATTTTAAAGTAACACGTCCCATACCATGTCATAAATGATAATATAATTATTACAGAAAGATCCAGTCAAATTGTTCTGTTCCGACAACTCAGATTTTTATTACAGACAATTGTTTATTTATTGGTTTCTAGGACTCCATCCCTAGCCTCGATTTCATCACCAGTACACAAAACATGTAAAGATCCTAAGCACATGTCACATACGTTAAAGTAAAAGTCAATACACATAGTGTAAAGGTGAGCACACAAGTTTGATAATAACATATAGAGTTTGAAAGCGTTATGCATAACCAGCACGTACACAGAGTGAAATGAGGCATGTTAGTTATCGACATGAACCTATCGATACCAATGACTGCGGGTTGACTGCCAGAGGCAGTTCGTGATACACACTCACCACTGTTAGCCATGTAGGTAATTGTCCTTAACAACCCCTGAGTGAACGGGTAATGAGTCCAAACTAATAGTACTATCGTTGCTAAGGCAGATAGACAACATTCCATGTGTAAACATAACAAACAAGCATTCATTAAGTCACGTATAACGTGCGGTATTGGTTAGCGATTTAAGTATTGCGTAGTGTGTTTGATGTGATTTTGTATAAGTAACTTATGTAACACCCAAAAGTGCATAAAGCAAAAAGGGATCGAGTATACTCACAGCGATTAGTGGATTGAAGGGCGCTAGAGAGTAGGGTTAGCCTGAACAGATTGATAGCATAACGATAATCGTTGCGTAAAATGGAGCAAGTGAAGGTTGGGTCGATCAGCAGTTCGATCGGATGGTAGTCCGATCGGACGGCCGGTCGTTTAGTTGACAGTCCGCTCGGATGGTCATCCTGTCGGGTGACCTTTCGATTGGATTGTTTCTTCCTTTGGGAAGGATGTGTTTGTGTATGATGGCTTGACTTCTGAAGTTTTCGTTGTAGTATTTTGAAAACATAGAAGTATCTCTACCTTTCAGGTCGGTCGATCGGACGGTCGTTCGATCGGACGGCAGCCCGATTGGTTAGGCACTTCAGTGAGAACAAGTTCACAGCAGGTTGTCACTCGATCGGACGGTCGTTCGGTCGGGTGGCATCCTTTGTGCATTGAATATGTTGAAAATTGTTTAAGTGTTGAAGTTTCGAAACATCACATATTCGGATGGTCGGTCGGTCGAGTGGTAGCTCGCTCGGACGGCAATCCATTCGGTGTTCCAAAACTCTTGAGAGTTGATTTGAAAATTAAGGTGGGACCAAGGTGCAAGTCATTCAGATTGGCTAGTCGTTCGGATTGGCTGTTCGATCGGACTGGTCGACCTGTTCGTTTTACACTTGGTTGTTTTGATTGTTTGTCGTTTTATCGAGACGTTTTGATAACATGTTAAGCAACAGAAACCTCGTCAGTACTTCGTACTTCTGATCGGACAGGAATCACCCAAATCTAACCAGTTAACTGTTCGAGACGGTATTTCATGTTTAACCCGAAATCGGTAGTCTCGTGGATAGAATCCAGATCTTGGACCAACACAACTACAAGAATGAGTAGTAAGTCAGCACAAGCTCCGATTCCATCGGTTTTGAATGCATTGAGTGTAAAAAAGTTGAAAGAAAGTTGGATAACCATCTTTCAATCCTTTTTCTTGTGAATATGTTTAGATCTATGAAGGATCTTTGTTTGTTTATGTGGAAATCGGTTAGATCCAAGTTATTCTTGGTGGATTGAGGCCAAAACATGAAGTTCTTCAAGAACACATGATGACGTCATCCTAGAACACCATGAATCTTGATGATTTCACGGTTAAAAGTTAAGATTCAAAAGATAGAAAGGTGTAGGAGTGTGTGTAGATTAAGGAAGTACAAGATTTAGGACGAGATCTTACCGGAATTGCGAGAAATCGGAGAAAAAGCAAGGTTAGAGCGCTGGTCGGATGAGAGTTGCCAAAAGTGGAAAGAATGAAAGTGACAAGGGGTATTTATAGGGTTACCCAAAGTGGAAAGGGGCTGGTCAACCGGTTAGGCAGCCCGATCGAACAGCTGTCCGATCGAGCGGCTGCTAGATCGATCGGCTGGTCGATCGACTGGTCGCCTGGTCGATCAGTCACCTTGTTTGAGCGTTTGGTGAGATGAGTTTTGCCGTTTCGATTGCGATTGCGAACGTTGCGATGTAATAAAGTTTCCTAGTCAAATTACTTTTAATCCCAACTACTATATCAACATACAAGCATCCTTATTTCATATTCGTTTAGCGTTTGCGATTCGATTACGATTGAGTTCTATTGCGTTTCGATTGATTTCCACACATCACATAAATAAACATGCACAAGTAACACATAAGGCACACACACACATATAACAATAACCCAAGATGCGTAATTCGAGTTGCGTTTGTGATTGCGATAGCGATAAAGCGATTAAACAAGCGATAAATAGCGATTACTTATGCGATTATTAATAGATACTCCACATAATACAACTAAAGCGATAATAAAATAGACTAACTACAAGTCAAAGAAGTCAAAACAGGAATTGATCAAGGAGAGACAGGTCGCAATTAGAAATCTTTTCTCCCTTTGACTTCAATCTTGACTTTGACTTTGACTTTCGAAACACGGGGTGTTACAGCCTCCCCTAGTTGAGGGAATTTCGTCCCGAAATTAGGCCGAAGCCGTAACAAACAACTATGGGTAGTTCGCCTTCATGTCGCTTTCGAGTTCCCAAGTGAACTCTGCGCCTCGTTTGCCTTCCCATCGGACTTTCACAATAGGAATGCGCGAGCGTCTGAGCTGCTTGGTTTGGCGATCCTTGATTTCGACAGGCTTCTCCACGAAGTGTAGTGTTTCGTTTACTTGGAGATCATCGAGAGGTACAATTAGATCATGCTCAGCCAGGCACTTACGGAGGTTTGACAAATGGAAAGTCGGGTGGACATTACTAAGTTCCTCCGGTAGTTCGAGTCTGTAGGTGACTTTTCCGATCCTTTCCAGAATCTTAAAAGGTCCAACATATCGAGGCGCTAGTTTCCCTTTCTTGCCGAATCTGACCACACCCTTCCAAGGTGATACCTTTAGGAGTACGTAGTCGCCAACGTCAAATTCAAGGGGCTTGCGTCGTCTATCGGCGTAACTTTTCTGTCGACTTCGAGCTTTCAACAAGTTGTCTCGAATTTGGAGGACTTTGTCAGTTGTGTCTTGCAATAGCTCAGGACCGGTTAATTGCGAGTGACCGATCTCGTGCCATACAATTGGCGATCGACATTTCCTTCCGTATAAATCCTCGAATGGTGCCATCTGAATGCTGGAATGATAACTGTTGTTGTACGAGAATTCGACTAACGGTAGGTATGCATCCCAATTACCACCGAAATCTATGACACACGAACGGAGCATGTCTTCAAGAGTACGGATCGTTCTCTCAGTCTGACCGTCGGTTTGAGGGTGGAATGCGGTACTCAGGTTAAGCGTTGTACCGAGAGCAGCTTGAAACGTTTCCCACAGTCGCGAGGTAAACCGAGCATCATGGTCAGAGATGATGTCGCGAGGCATCCCATGTCGACAAATGATCTCATTGGTGTAGATTCGGGCTAGTTGTTCTACCTTGTAGTCTTCTCGTATTGGCAAGAAGTGGGCTGATTTGGTCAAACGGTCAATAACGACCCAGATACTGTCGTGACCTGATGACGTGTGCGGAAGCATGGTTACGAAGTCCATAGCTATACTCTCCCACTTCCACATCGGGATCGGCGGTTGTTCGAGTAAACCAGAGGGTCTTTGATGTTCCGCCTTGACCCTTGCACAAGTCAGGCACTTTCCAACGTAGAGAGCAATATCCCTTTTCATGCCCGGCCACCAGTACTTGTAGCGAAGGTCCTGGTACATTTTATCGGCACCGGGATGAATAGAATACCTGGATTTGTGGGCTTCGTCCATCAATATATGTCGTAAATCGGTCCGTTTGGGGATCCAAATCCGGTCCAGATAATGGAATATCCCATTTGGCTTATTCACAATCTGGGTGCGACACCTGTGTCACTCCAACCATCAAACAAATTCCAAACCAATGAAATATTGTATTTCATACTTGGGATTTGTAAAAATATGTGTATCGTTCGCACATATCAATTCTTGTTCAATTTCAAGCCTTAAATCACTTTCTGGAAGGTTATACGCGCACTGATGCGTAAATATAACCAGTTTAATTCAACGAACACTCTGGAATAGTGAAATAGGCTTAACATACCTTAAATAACCTTTACATAACTTAGAAATAAGTTTTGAAGGCTTTGGTATGGCAAAAACAAGTCTATTCGCCTAGAGGGACTAAATTCGACAAACTGCGAAAGTATGACGATTCGTACTAGAAAAGACATTCCGAAACATGACCATAAGTTAAACATACCATAAATATCCTTTACATAGCTTATAAATAGGCTTTGAGGGGTTCGGTGTGCTAAAATAAACTTTTGGGTCATTCAGGGACTAAAAGCGTCAAAAAGTGCATAAGTTTGCACTTTCGCGCATAACTTACGTTCTGAATACACCCGGACATCCAAAAATTTATGTAAGCACTAAAATATTTTATTTTAGTGTTCGGCATAAGAAAAATCCATTCGTCGCGCAATTTGGATCGTTTTTCGCGCTTATGCGCATTCCGTCGTAATTAAGCGAACATCGCGATCGTACGACCAAACGAACCAACATCCGGCATATTTTTGAGCATGATTCATGTCCACAATGTTTAGGCATCATTTTAGGGCCTTAAGGTTGGTTAAACGAGCCTTAAACGTGTCAAAATGGCCTTAAAACACAACCGGGACTGAAACTGCAACTTTGGAAACTGGTTGCTGATTAGAAGGACCTTGGCGTGACACCTAGCCCCCTTGGCGTCATGCGAAGCCCCTTCTGACCAGATTCAGTGTTTAAAACAGCTGTTAACAGCTGTTAACCACTTCTAATCCCCTTGCACATGGTTTTGTAAAACCATTGTCTTGAGGTGTATGGCCAAGATCAAAGCACGGTTTCCAAGAAACGATCTTAACGACTCTCCGAAAACTATAAATACCCCCTCAAGTCTTGATCAAAACCCACTTGATCTTCTTGAGAGTTCTCTAAGTGGTTGTGATATTTCACTTCCTACCTGAGAATACTTGAGAAATCAAAGCTTTCGGGGACCCTTTGTAAGTATTCCTTTGTTCTTTTATTGCTTTTCGAGTCCGAAAGTCAAACTTTGTTTGACTTTCTGCATTGACCAGTTTACGGTCAATGCGAAGTTCGTATGAACTTCGCAACATGAGCGTAATCACGATGGTTATAGTCCCTTGTGACTATGCCTACTGATTACCACGTTATCTAGGGTCGTAAGGGTAAGCGATCTAATAAATCGCTTATACCTTCGAACCCGACCCGTTTGGTCGATCATTAGGATTCCACCAAGCACATTAGGTGACCATAGCATATAGGGAATAACCTTCCGAGGTTATACCTTATGGTCACGACGTTTAGTTAGTTGTATGATATATAGTTTATATGCCTTAGGTAAATTACCAAAATGCCCTTTTTGCGCCAAAATTCATTTTAAGCCAATGTAACGTAACTTTTGACATCTAAACTAATTTGGCAACAATATTAGACATGTTAAGGCATATTTTACTTGTCATAGGACTAGTTAGGCGGTCCGAACGCATTTTACGCGAACGACGCGTTAAAGTAGCATAAGCTACCTAAACGGGTCGTAATGGGTCATAAGCACTTAGGTTAGGTTTCATTATAGAATGTAGGCTTTGTTGAACCATACTACATGAGTTCTTATACTCGTTTGGTTAACAAACCCTCATTCTATCCAATCCTCCGATATAGGTTCGGTTTATTTATGTAGTTACCTATATTAGGTACCGTTTGATTTCCGGGACTCCTCTAGCTTGCTTGGTAGTCGTGCAAGACTCCTAAGCACTCCCAGGTGAGTACATAGTCCCCTCTTTTACTGTTTTCAATGTTAGGGGTGAATCATGTGTACCTATTTGTTATGTTCATGATTTCAAAGTATAATTGATTATACGTATTAGTACTTATCTTTTGACAAACTGAATGATTATTCACGGTTTAAACACTGATTTTCAAAGATTATAAAATTAATTGTTGAATTGTACTTATTTTGTTCACCGGACCGATTGGTAGTATGATATAGCGCTATAGGATTAGACACCCCATTCCTGTTGTCATGGAATGTCTGAAACCAATTTGTTTTCTCCATCCAAATAAGGATTGCCTTTGTGGTATCCTTATAGTCTCAAAGGTGTAGTTTGATGCACTAGGTCTGAATGAATTCTTAAGTCACACTTTTATTGTATATTTTGATATACTCCCAAAGGTATAGTCTGATATACTCTCATGTGTGGTATTGTACAAAACCAACGTTTATTTTGTTAATCATCTAAAGCATATTTTGATATGTTACTTACAAAACCAAAACATAGTTTAATATGTTATTTATAAATCCGAAGTATACTTGTAATATACTACCGAAAACTATTATTTTAATCAACTAAAGTATATTTAATATACTATCTATCTAACGATTGGGTTTTGGTTAGTGTTTAGATAACGGGACGGGTGTAATGTGATGAAAACATGGTAGATACGCCGCTGGTACTTCTTATATATAAGTGTTCTCATTGCATTACATACCGTGGCGTTATTTAGTACACTTGGGTGAACGATCTTGTAACTGAAAGATATTTTAATATATCTTACTTATTCAACCTTCTTAAAACCAAAGTATATTTTCATATATACTATAAACCTTTTATCAAAACATTGTTTTTCAAACAATATAACTTATACAAACTCATTTTACATGGTTATTCACTTAACCATACATTATCTTTTTATACATATATATTATTTGGTTTATTTATCACTTTTCAAATGATTTACAAAACAAAACAATTTACAAGGATCATGACTACTTTTCTTAAAACATTCTTTGTCTTTAAACTTATAAGCCATGAATCCTATTTTTCACAAACCTATGTATCTCACAGGCATTTTTATGCTGACGTACCTATTTTTACACATGTTTCAGGTGCTGCCTTGTGATGATTGATGATATATGCAACACTTAGGATGGACTCGTGCCTTAGCGACGTTAAAACTTGAAAGATCATAGTTGTACTTATTTGATTGTATTAAAACAATGAATTTATTTATTCAATAAAACAAAATTATTTATTCCATGGTTACGAAACAATGATTCTGTTACAACACTCCCCGACGTTTCCGCCACGTTTTGTTGTTTTACGTGGTCGGGGTGTGACAGAAAAGTTGGTATCAGAGCCAATGGTTATAGGGAATTAGGTTATTAGTAATGCTTTGACCTAGACTATAACCTTTCTAGGACCCCAACACACGTTATCTTGTGTTTAGATCTTAAAACATGCACTTCACCTATCCTTAGGTGATAACTACAACAAGAACATTAATTCCGAATCCGCTTTGAAAATTAATCATCTGTTCTTGGATGATTGATTACTAGGTTTTGAACCCTCTATTGTAAGGTTTTGAACCCTCTGTTATAAGGTTTTGAACCCCTTTGAGTTTTCAAAATCTCGTCAAAGTTTTGGGTTCTAAATAGTGTGAACACGTGCAAACTGGAAGGGTGGGTGCATGTACCCTGAGCTTTCTGTCTAAGGCTAGAGTGTTCGTACAAATCCGCAATATCAGACCAGTCACTCTTACTGGGAACTCTTGGGGTGAGTTTCCACTTATAGGCGAGCATGTCTTCGCAATACATTATTTTTGACCTATTTACTTTGATTAAGCACCATGGGTCGTTTGTTGCTTTGTAGTAACAAACAGATGACCACCATCCTTGCTTTCATCAGATTTGTTTCATCTCATTCTTTTCGTCTAATTCTCTCACTCGTTTCCTTTCATGTTTCCTCTTTCTAGAATGCCTCCTCGACGCGAGAATCAAATAGCGAATGCCGAACTGGCAGAAATCATCGCGCAGCAAATGGCTGCTGCCTTCCCAAATTTTATTGCTCAAATGAACCAGGCCAACAACAACAATCATGCTCCATGCAATTTCAAGAGTTTAAATTCGGCTAAGCCACTCAAGTTTAGTGGTACTGAAGGAGCAACTGGGCTCCTACAATGGTTCGAGAGCACGGAGAGTACGTTTCGCCACGTTCAGTGTCCTGATAATCGCAAGGTCGAGTTTGCCTCCAGTGTGTTCCAGAAGAGGGCTCTCACATAGTGGAATGGAATTATGAGGGACCGTGGTGCTGAGGTTGCATTAGCACAGACTTGGGCTGAACTTAGGGCTCTTATGATGAAGGAGTTCTGTCCTCGTCATGAACTGAGAGCTTTAGAAAGGGAGTTTGATGATCTAAAGCAAGACAGTGGAGAACATCGAGCCTATACTGACCACTATGAGGAATTGAGCCTGTTATGCCCTGTTATGGTTACGCCTTTGGATAAGGCGATTGAGAAATACATTGATGGTCTTCCTGACGTAGTTCAGGATATCGTTACTGGAAGCAACCCTACTACTGTTAGACAAGCCATTGAATTGTCTGCCACTCTGACTGAATCCTATATCAGGAAGCGTAAGCTGTTTCGAAAAGGCGACCCAAGACCATCTGACAAGACTGCTCAAGCTGAGCCAAAGGAAGAACATGCTGAGGTATCCAAGAAGAAGAAACGCAAAGCCTCTCAAAACTATGCTGTAACTGCTTAAGACAAACAGGTTGCACCAAACCAGCCAACACAACCTCGCAAAAGGCAAAACTATGTTGGTACCGCACCTTTGTGCAACAAGTGTAACCGTCATCATCTAGAGCAAGAGCAGTGTCACAAATGTACCCACTGTGGGCGGTTGGGACATCTGGTCAATGTTTGTTGTTATGCAAATCAAGTTGTTGCAAACCCTGCTGCTGTTCAAGCACGGTTTCCACCAGGGTCATGTTATAACTGTGGTGACCTTACTCACTACAGAAACAATTGCCCAAGACTTGTTAACGCACCTCCAGCGCATGGACGAGTGTTCAACGTCAATGAGGCAAACGTGAACAATGATGCAGCAGTGAACAATTAGTGTTTTGTAATTCCTTGGTTGTTATCTTTTGACACTTCAAGACAATTTGGTTGTAATATAAATAAAAATTCATCATTTTTATTTTTAACTGATACGAATTGTGTGAATGTTTGATACAACCTTATGATGCCAAGACTCGTGTGGTTCTGTCATTTTTATGATCACTTGTGGTTTCCCCAAGAATCTTGAATACTCGTTTCTTTTAAGAAACAAAGTCAGATTCCTTTTAAGATCTTTCTATCTCCATAGTTAGATTCTGGTGTTTAAAGTGCCAAATGAAATCCACGGATTGGATTCCTGGTGAGCTTTAAATACCCTTATCCAAAAATAACAAATTAAAGATCAAAGTTAACTAATTATGTGCTTATGTGTTTTCTTATATGTATTGTGTTTGTGTGATCCATCCAAATCCTCGTAGAATCTTCCATATCTCCTATGAGGGATTCATAGTAGGATACCCAAAGGTACTATCTTAAATCCTTAATGGACTCCTACGTAGTAGTAAAGTCTCTTGGGTTTTAAAGTACTATTCTCTAATTGGGCCCCCTTGAATGGTCTAGTCAAACAGATTGTTTTGAAAATCTGGTTAGAAATATCATGTGATGATATAATTGAAAAGATCCCTTTTATAGTGGTCTATTTAGAAAGATTATACAACGGTCTAGTTAAGAAGATAATGTGTTGATCTAGTTAAAAAGCTCGTTCGTTGATCTAGTCAAAAAGACCCTTTGGTGGTCTAGTCAATACGCTTCATGTTTATTCAATTGATTTATTTTCCTCTATGCATTATGAAATGAACTGTGCGGACTGTGCAAGGAATTACGTAATTATGGAGGCCTACATAATTATGGAATTCAGTGTACAGAAACCACAAGAAGTTTTGTCATGTGTTAAGACCTATAGTGACAAGAATAATGATACGGGAGAAGTCTTGGACCTTGACCGATGTCATTTTATCTTACACTCCCCAATTCTGATTTCAATCACACACAAGTTTCCTATGATAAGTCTTCATGAGAAATGTTCTTTTGTCCATGGTTCGAAATCCCATGTTTTGTTACTACAAGGACTTCGCTAAGGGTTAACAAATTCGCTAAGAATCCTAACATGGCCTAGAGTTTTACTTAATGGTTCAATGGATCTAATTGAAGGCGAAACCGTCACAGCTGTCTTCACAAGTTTCCTCTAAAATTAAATTTCGGGACGAAATTTCCTAAGGTAGGGGAGACTGTGACACCTGTGTCACTCCAACCATCAAACAAATTCCAAACCAATGAAATATTGTATTTCATACTTGGTATTTGTAAAAATATGTGTATCGTTTGCACATATCAATTCTTGTTCAATTTCAAGCCTTAAATCACTTTCTGGAAGGTTATACGCGCACTGATGCGTAAATATAACCATTTTAATGCAACGAACACTCCGGAATAGTGAAATAGGCTTAACATACCTTAAATAACCTTTACATAACTTAGAAATAAGTTTTGAAGGCTTTGGTATGGCAAAAACAAGTCTATTCGCCTACAGGGACTAAATTCGACAAACTGCGAAAGTATGACGATTCGTACTAGAACAGACATTCCGGAACATGACCATAAGTTAAAAATACCATAAATATCCTTTACATAGCTTAGAAATAGGCTTTGAGGGGTTCAGTGTGCTAAAATAAACTTTTGGGTCATTCAGGGACTAAAAGCGTCAAAAAGTGCATAAGTTTGTACTTTCGCGCATAACTTACGTTCTGAATACACCCGGACATCCAAAAATTTATGTAAGCACTAAAATATTTTATTTTAGTGTTCGGCATAAGAAAAATCCATTCGTCGCGCAATTTGGATCGTTTTTCGCGCTTATGCGCATTCCGTCGTAATTAAGCGAACATCGCGATCGTACGACCAAACGAACCAACATCCAACATATTTTTTAGCATGATTCATGTCCACAATGTTTAGGCATCATTTTAGGGCCTTAAGGTTGGTTAAACGAGCCTTAAACGTGTCAAAATGGCCTTAAAACACAACCGGGACTGAAACTGCAACTTTGGAAACTGGTTGCTAATCAGAAGGACCTTGGCGTGACACCTAGCCCCCTTGGCGTCACGCGAAGCCCCTTCTAACCAGATTCAGTGTTTAAAACAGCTGTTAACAGCTGTTAACCACTTCTAATCCCCTTGCACATGGTATTGGGCAATACTAGGGGCTCACATGGTTTTGTAAAACCATTGTCTTGAGGTGTATGGCCAAGATCAAAGCACGGTTTCCAAGAAACGATCTTAACGGCTCTCTGAAAACTATAATACCCCCTCAAGTCTTGAGCAAAACCCACTTGATCTTCTTGAGAGTTCTCTAAGTGGTTGTGATATTTCACTTCCTACTTGAGAATACTTGAGAAATCAAAGCTTTCGGGGACCCTTTATAAGTATTCCTTCGTTCCTTTATTGCTTTTCGAGTCCGAAAGTCAAACTTTGTTTGACTTTCTGCATTGACCAGTTTACGGTCAATGCAAAGTTCGTATGAACTTCGCAACGTGAGCGTAATCACGATGGTTATAGTCCCTTGTGACTATGCCTACTGATTACCACGTTGTCTAGGGTCGTAAGGGTAAGCGATCTAATAAATCGCTTATACCTTTGAACCCGACCCGTTTGGTCGATCATTAGGATCCGACCAAGCACATTAGGTGACCATAGCATATAGGGAATAACCTTCCGAGGTTATACCTTATGGTCACGACGTTTAGTTAGTTGTATGATATATAGTTTATATGCCTTAGGTAAATTACCAAAATGCCCTTTTTACGCCAAAAATTCATTTTAAGCCTATGTAACGTAACTTTTGACATCTAAACTAATTTGGCAACAATATTAGACATGTTAAGGCATATTTTACTTGTCATAGGACTAGTTAGGCGGTCCGAACGCGTTTTACGCGAACGACGCGTTAAAGTAGCATAAGCTACCTAAACGGGTCGTAATGGGTCATAAGCACTTAGGTTAGGTTTCATTATAGAATGTAGGCTTTGTTGAACAATACTACATGAGTTCTTATACTCGTTTTGTTAACAAACCCTCATTCTATCCAATCCTCCGATATAGGTCCGGTTTATTTATGTAGTTACCTATATTAGGTACCGTTTGATTTCCGGGACTCCTCTAGCTTGCTTGGTAGTCGTGCAAGACTCCTAAGCACTCTCAGGTGAGTACATAGTCCCCTCTTTTACTGTTTTCAATGTTAGGGGTGAATCATGTGTACCTATTTGTTATGTTCATGATTTCAAAGTATAATTGATTATACGTATTAGTACTTATCTTTTGACAAACTGAATGATTATTCACGGTTTAAACACTGATTTTCAAAGATTATAAAATTAATTGTTGAATTGTACTTATTTTGTTCACCGGACCGGTTGGTAGTATGATATAGCGCAATAGGATTAGACACCCCATTCCTGTTGTCATGGAATGTCTGAAACCAATTTGTTTTCTCCATCCAAATAAGGATTGCCTTTGTGGTATCCTTATAGTCTCAAAGGTGTAGTTTGATGCACCAGGTCTGAATGAATTCTTAAGTCACACTTTTATTGTATATTTTGATATACTCCCAAAGGTATAGTCTGATATACTCTCATGTGTGGTATTGTACAAAACCAACGTTTATTTTGTTAATCATCTAAAGCATATTTTGATATGTTACTTACAAAACCAAAACATAGTTTAATATGTTATTTATAAATCCGAAGTATACTTGTAATATACTACCGAAAACTATTATTTTAATCAACTAAAGTATATTTAATATACTATCTATCTAACGATTGGGTTTTGGTTAGTGTTTAGATAACGGGACGGGTGTAATGTGATGAAAACATGGTAGATACGCCGCTGGTACTTCTTATATATAAGTGTTCTCATTGCATTACATACCGTGGCGTTATTTAGTACACTTGGGTGAACGATCTTGTAACTGAAAGATATTTTAATATATCTTACTTATTCAACCTTCTTAAAACCAAAGTATATTTTCATATATACTATAAACCTTTTATCAAAACATTGTTTTTCAAACAATATAACTTATACAAACTCATTTTACATGGTTATTCACTTAACCATACATTATCTTTTTATACATATATATTATTTGGTTTATTTATCACTTTTCAAATGATTTACAAAACAAAACAATTTACAAGGATCATGACTACTTTTCTTAAAACATTCTTTGTCTTTAAACTTATAAGCCATGAATCCTATTTTTCACAAACCTATGTATCTCACAGGCATTTTTATGCTGACGTACCTATTTTTACACATGTTTCAGGTGCTGCCTTGTGATGATTGATGATATATGCAACACTTAGGATGGACTCGTGCCTTAGCGACGTTAAAACTTGAAAGATCATAGTTGTACTTATTTGATTGTATTAAAACAATTCCATCGTGATAGATTCTTTCCTTATCCAAAGTGTGTTCATTAAAACAAGCATGCTGGGCTTCGCGGATGAGGGTTTCGAGGTCGTATCGGGCTCGGGTATCACAAATGCTAAGTAAATAACTCCGTCTGCTGAGAGCGTCGGCAACGACATTTGCTTTGCCAGGGTGATAACGAATCTCATAGTCATAATCGTTGAGAAGTTCTACCCATCGGCGTTGACGCATATTAAGTTCCTTCTAGTCAAAGATATGTTGTAGGCTCCTATGATCGGTGAAGATCGTGCACTTTGTACCATACAGGTAGTGTCGCCAAATCTTTAACGTAAAAACAACTGCGCCTAGCTCGAGATCATGTGTTGTATTGTTCTTCTCGTGGATTTTGAGCTGACGAGATGCGTAAGCTATAACCTTGTCTCGCTGCATAAGAGCACAACCAAGACCAAGGTTGGAAGCATCACAATAGACAATGAAGTCGTCGTTTCCGTCGGGTAGAGTGAGAACAGGAGCATTGCAAAGCATGTGCTTGAGGGTTTGGAAAGTAGACTCTTGTTCAGTTCCCCAAACAAAAGGCTTGTCTTTATGCGTAAGAGCGGTAAGCGGCACAACGATCTTTGAGAATCCTTCGATAAAACGTCGATAATATCCCGCTAATCCGAGAAAAGAACGGACTTCACACGGGTTCTTAGGTGTAATCCAACTCTTAACTGCTTCAATCTTCGCTGGATAAACGTGAATACCTTAACTATTTACGATGTGACCCAGAAACTGAACCTCCTCCAGCCAAAATTCACACTTGGAGAACTTGACATAGAGTCGATTCCCCTGGAGTAGCTCAAGAACCAAACGTATATGTTGCGCGTGTTCAGCCTTTGACTTGGAATAGATTAAGACATCGTCGATGAACACGATGACGAAACGGTCGAGATATGGTTTACACACGCGATTCATCAGATCCATGAAAACCACGGGTGCGTTGGTTAAACCAAAAGGCATAACAACGAATTCATAATGGCCATAACGGGTGCGAAACGCGGTTTTGGGTATATCCTCCTCTTGAATGCATAACTGGTGATAGCCTGAGCGTAGATCGATCTTCGAGAAACACGTAGCACCTTGTAGCTGATCAAACAAATCATCAATGTGAGGCAGGGGATAGCGGTTCTTGATGGTTAGCTTATTCAATTCCCGGTAGTCGATGCACATCCTGAACGACCCATCCTTCTTTTTGGCGAAAAGGACTGGCGCGCCCCAAGGAGAGGTGCTCGGGAGAATGAAGCCTTTCTCAAGTAATTTCTGAAGCTGACTCGAGAGTTCACGCATTTCGGACGGTGCGAGTCGGTAAGGAGCTTTGGCAACAGGGTTGGCTCCAGGAATGAGGTCGATACGAAAGTCGATATCACGACTTGGCGGTAGTCCGGGTAGATCCTCAGGAAAGACGTTGGGAAATTCTCGAACCACTGGAACATCGTTTACACTGGGTCCTCCTTTCTTTTCCTTCTCCGCTACTACAATGTTGGCCAAGAAAGCTTTGTATTCCTTGCGGAGATACTTGCTAGCTTGGACACACGACATGAGCTTGAGACCTTTCGAAGCAGTTTCTCCATAAACACACAAATAATCACCATTCGCGAGCGAGAAACGAATCATCTTATCGAAGCACACAACTTCAACATGGTTTTCACGAAGAAAGTCCATGCCTACTACGAGGTCAAAACTTCCGAGTTGCATCGGAATAAGGTCGATTGGGAAGATGTGATTGTTGAGCTCAAGAGTACAATCACGAAGAACAGAATTAACGGCGACAGTTCTTCCGGTGGCGACTTCAACATCGAACGTCGAGGAGAGATGGGCGCGCTTACGACTAAGAAGCTTCTCGAATTCAAATGACACAAAGCAGTTATCGGCTCCAGTATCAATCAAACACGAAGCATAAATACCATTCACAAGGAACGTACCATTAACCACATTGTTGTCAGCCTGGGCTTGGCGCACATTGATGTTGAAGGTTCTGGCGCGTGCGGCTTGTTGCTGCTGCTGAGGCTATTGCTGCTGTTGAGGCTGCTGCTGCTGGGGCTCTTGTTTCACAACCCTGTTCGGGCATATGTTCGCAAAGTGGTTGGGATCACCACATGCGAAGCAGACTCGGGCGTTGGCCGCAGGTGCCTGAGCTGCTTGCTGGCCTTGTGGGGCTGGGAGCAGAGCTTGATGAGCCTGGGAGCAGAGCTTGATGAGCAGTGGCTTGAGCTGGTGCTTGACGGGGACCAGTACGGCAGTTGGCAGTGAAGTGGCCGTACATATTGCAGTGAGCACAGAAATGACAGGCGAGACCCACCGGGTGATGATAAGAGCATGTCGGGCAGGCAAGGTGGGGGCCTGTGTTTGCACGTTTTGCAGGCGGTGCATAGGTAACTGGTGCTGGGCGGTGGTGAGATTGCTGCTGAGCCGGTACGGCTTGAAGTGGAGCAGCAGTGGTAGTGACAGCACAGTTCTTGTTGCTGGAGCTGCTGCTGTTGTTCTTCTTCTTGCGGCGTGTGGCCTTTGACGATTGAGCGGCGGCGGTTTCAGCGGTTGGTGCGGTGGTGACTTGGTGCAGGTTCTTCGAAGTTTTATCCCAAAAACCAGCTTTTACCTGCTTGTCGTTGATTTCGGCGGCAATCAAGTAAGTTTCTTCGATCGTTGCTGTCTTTGCGGCATTAACAAAATCCGCAACACAGTCGGGTAGAGCTCGAATGTACTTCTTGATTGCCATATCGGGCGTCTTCACTTGATCGGGGCAGATGATGCTGAGCTGCTTAAAGCGAGCAGTCAGGGCAGCGTTGTCACCTTCCTTCTGCTTAATGTGCCAGAACTCGTCCTCCAGCTTCTGGCGCTCATGGGGAGGGCAGAACTCTTCGAGCATAACGTTCTTCAACTCGTCCCATGACAGACCGTAAGCTGCATCATTTCCGCGCTTGTTCCTTTCGGCCGTCCACCAGTCTAGAGCGCGGGACTGGAAGACGCCGGTCACGTTCAGTGTGCGGAGATTATCAGGACATCCGCTCTGTCGCAGGGTGACTTCGATTGAATCAAACCATTGAAATAAAGCCGTAGGGCCTTCTTCGCCGGTGAACTCCTTCGGTCCACATGCCTTGAACTGTTTGAAGCTGAAAGCAGCTTTGGGAGTCTCGGTCCTGGATTCCTCAGACGATTTGCTCATGTTTTCGTACAGTTCGCTGACGACTTGGGGTACAACCTTTGCCATTTGCTTAGTAATCATGGCAGCGAGGCACTTGTCTGCTTGCTTTCAGCGAGCATCACGGGTAGCGCGAGATCCAGATGACGACATTGTCTGCAACAGACATCGCCACAGGACTCAACACAATATAATCGGATCTCACCTCACAATCCTAATACTGCTAAAGCTCAGGAACACGTACAATCACGTAAACACATATGCATAAAATCACAGATTCACATAGAGGCACATAAACACATAAGCACGTAGGGCACAGAAGCACATACTCATGTAATCACAGAGGCAGTCAGAATACAGAAACCTATCATTTAAAGCTTGCGCGCGTTCGAGAATAGCGATCACGAATAACATGGCGGGTAGTATAGTATAAGCGTATAATAGTATAGCAAACAATATGGCGTAAAGTCGTTCCTCATGTGATAGCGATTTGTCAGCGTTTTGAGGTAGGTATGTGATGCGGGTCGTGCGTGTCGATCGAAGTGAAAGCAAAGAATCGAATAATTCTCTAAAATTAAACACATAAACAGGTAAACACACATACAAACACATAAAATCGACGAATCATCAGAGTTAGCAGTTGCGGGCTTAGAATCATAACACACAAAAATCGAGAAATAGGTCGTCTGGGGCTATTAGACATTGACTACCCAAAGTGATTCGACTATTCACAGAGACCTGTTGTACACACTTTGACTTGCAGGACAGTGCCTTTGCCTCAAATCTTGGGCTCGACATGCATCCTTTTAGTCATATCATGACTTCAAGTCGTTGGAGTCCGTCGAGACTTTGGTGAGAGTTTTGGAAAACCAAGTAAAAGTTGGAACAAGTCGTCAAGGTTAGGGTTTCACCCCTGGCTTAACAACTTCGTTCCTGTTTTGATAAAATAAAGGAGAATTATGCGTCAAAGTATGGATTTCACTCCTATTTCAACGCAACTTCTCGTGTTTATAGATAAAATGTGGGTTTGAACAAGCAATTTAGTCTAGAGTTTGCGCTTTTCACACCTAATCTCGACTTAATCGCTCAATCATATTTGAAAATTCGAGTGCAGTGATAGTGTAGCGTAGGCGAGAATAGCGAGAAATAACAAGTATGCCCACACATAATCCCTACTGGACATTCATGAGTCGGTCTGTTGGTTCCTAACTATAGACTAGGTATCTAAGACATCGACCCGGACTAGGTCGAGTCTGGCCTAATTCCCTATAGTTAAGGCTCTGATACCAATCTGTCACACCCCAACCGATGGCAGAAACATCGGGGCATGACACTGAGCGAAACAGATTGTCCAGAAGTTTCCATAACAACTATATTTACCAAATATTTTAAAGTAACACGTCCCATACCATGTCATAAATGATAATGTAATTATTACAGAAAGATCCAGTCAAATTGTTTTGTTCCGACAACTCAGATTTTTATTACAGATAATTGTTTATTTATTGGTTTCTAGGACTTCGTCCCTAGCCTCGATTTCATCACCAGTACATAAAGCATGTAAACATCCTAAGCACCTATCACATACGTTAAAGTAAAAGTCAATACACATAGTGTAAAGGTGAGCATACAAGTTTGATAATAGCATATAGAGTTCGAAAGCATTACGCATAACCAGCACGTACACAGAGTGAAATGAGACATGTTAGTTATCGACATAAACCTATCGATACCAATGACTGCGGGTTGACTGCCCAAGGCAGTTCGCGATACACACTCACCACTGTGAGCCATGTAGGTAATTGTCCTTAACAACCCCCGAGTGAATGGGTGCTGAGTCCAAACTAATAGTACTATCGTTGCTAAGGCATGTAGACAACATTCCATGTGTAAACATAACAAACAAGCATTCACTAAGTCACCTATAACATGCGGTATTGGTTAGCGATTTAAGTATTGCGTAGTGTGTTCGATGTGATTTTGTATAAGTAATGTATGTAACACCCAAAAGTGCGTAAAGCAAAAAGGGATCGAGTATACTCACAGCGATTGGTGGATTGAAGGGAGCGCTAGAGAGTAGGGTTAGCCTGAACAGATTAATAGCATAACGATAAGCGTTGCGTAAAATGGAGCAAGTGAAGGTTGGGTCGATCAGCAGTTCGATCGGATGGTAGTCCGATCGGACGGCTGGTCGTTCGGTTGACAGTCCGCTCGGATGGTCATCCGGTCGGGTGACCTTTCGAGTGGATTGTTTCTTCCTTTGGGAAGGATGTGTTTGTGTATGATGGCTTGACTTCTGAAGTTTTCGTTGTAGTATTTTGAAAACATAGAAGTATCTCTACCTTTCAGGTCGGTCGATCGGACGGTCGGTCGATCGGACGGTCGTTCGATCGGATGGCAACCCGATTGGTTGGGCACTACAGTGAGAACAAGTTCACAGCAGGTTGTCACTCGATCGGACGGTCGTTCGATCGGGTGGCATCCTTTGTGCATTGAATATGTTGAAAATTGTTTAAGTGTTGAAGTTTCAAAACATCACATATTCGGATGGTCGGTCGATCGAGTGGTAGCTCGCTCGGACGGCAATCCGTTCGGTGTTCCAAAACTCCTGAGAGTTGATTTGAAAGTTAAGGTGGGACCAAGGTGCAAGTTGTTCGGATTGGCCAGTCGTTCGGATTGGCTGTTCGATCGGACAGCAGTCCGATCGGACGGCACTCTGTCCTGGTCGACCTGTTCGTCTTACACTTGGTTGTTTTGATTGTTTGTCATTTTATCGAGACGTTTTGATAACATGTTAAGCAACATAAACCTCGTCAGTACTTGGTACTCCTGATCGGACAGGAATCACCCAAATCCAACCAGTTAACTGTTCAAGACGGTGTTTCATGTTTAACCCGAAATCGGTAGTCTCGTGGATAGAATCCAGATCTTGGACCAACACAACTACAAGAATGAGTAGTAAGTCAGCACAAGCTCCGATTCCATCGGTTTTGAATGCATTGAGTGTAAAAAAGTTGAAAGAAAGTTGGATAACCATCTTTCAATCCTTTTTCTTGTGAATATGTTTAGATCTATGAAGGATCTTTGTTTGTTTATGTGGAAATCGGTTAGATCCAAGTTATTCTTGGTGGATTGAGGCCAAAACATGAAGTTCTTCAAGAACACATGATGACGTCATCCTAGAACACCTTGAATCTTGATGATTTCACGGTTAAAAGTTAAGATTCAAAAGATAGAAAGGTGTAGGAGTGTGTGTAGATTAAGGAAGTACAAGATTTAGGACGAGATCTTATCGGAATTGCGAGAAATCGGAGAAAAAGCAAGGTTAGAGCGCTGGTCGGATGAGAGTTGCCAAAAGTGGAAAGAATGAAAGTGACAAGGGGTATTTATAGGGTTACCCAAAGTGGAAAGGGCCTGGTCGACCGATTAGGCATCCCGATCGAACAGCTGTCCTATCAATTGGCTGGTCAATCGACTGGTCGATCAGTCACCTTGTTTGAGCGTTTGGTGCGACGAGTTTTGCCGTTTCGATTGCGATTGCGAACGTTGCGATGTAATAAAGTTTCCTAGTCAAATTACTTTTAATCCCAACTACTATATCAACATACAAGCATCCTTATTTCATATTCGTTTAGCGTTTGCGATTCGATTGCGATTGAGTTCGATTGCGTTTCGATTGATTTCCACACATCACATAAATAAACATGCACAAGTAACACATAAGGCACACACACACGTATAACAATAACCCAAAATGCGTAATTCAAGTTGCGTTTGCGATAGCGATAAAACGATTAAACAAGCGATAAATAGCGATTACTTATGCGATTATTAATAGATACTCCACATAATACAACTAAAGCGATAATAAAATAGACTAACTACAAGTCAAAGAAGTCAAAACAGAAATTGATCAAGGAGAG
The DNA here is from genome assembly GCA_030545235.1 of Helianthus tuberosus. NCBI lineage: Eukaryota > Viridiplantae > Streptophyta > Magnoliopsida > Asterales > Asteraceae > Helianthus > Helianthus tuberosus. The sequence continues at coordinate 151,294,750 of CM060410.1, read as the reverse complement.
ACAGATCGCAATTAGAAATATTTTCTCCCTTTGACTTCAATCTTGACTTTGAGTTTGACTTTCGAAACACGGGGTGTTACAGTATACACGAAGTACTTTTCTATCGTATATGAGCATATAAGACTTGACACATGAATATGTGGATTGTAATACCTATAACCTTTAATGATGCTAACTATATTGTCTTGACAATGGAACGAAAGTGCAGGTATGCTATTGTTGGTCGTTGAAGCTTCGACGCCTGAATGCAATGAATGGATTCGAGAAGATATTCGAATGGATTATCACCGTTGAGAGAATGCGATATGTTGTTTAAACTATGTATGTTTTAACTTATGTAGGATGCAGGGGCGGCTCTTATGGTGTGCGGGGAGGACTTCCGCACAAGGCCCGTGATTTCGAGGGGTATAGGATTTTAAAAAAAAATCGATATATATATATATATATATATACGTGTGTGTGTGTGTGTTATTTAAAAAAAATTGTAAACACATACAAATCCAATATAGAGACCCATTATCAAATACCTTTTTATGCTTTATAATTTACCTAACTTAACATTAGGTTTATTGGGCCCAACCCAATACTAATATGATTTAAAAAAAAAACAATTTTCGGTAAAGCATATGGGCACATTTTTCGAGCTTGAACAGGGTATGTGAATTCTCTTACACGCCACTGGTAGAATGTCACCGATTGCTGTTAGAACCGAGTTTGATACTTGTAAACAAATACTGATTATCAACAATATAATTCACAAGTAGAAAGTAATCATCAACGATTGCTTTTCAGTTATAATTCAAAAGATTACAATATGTTTTACAAAAGTTGACACTACAGACTCCCCCTCAGCTGATCACTCAACAATTTTGTTCGTACACAAGAAAAGAGGATGTCTGTGATAAATAGATCACTAACAGGTTTGATCTATTTATATTAAGTACGAAAGCACTGTTGTGTGATTGACTTACATCACCCTAATAGTACCATCTAACATTCCTAACAGAAAAGATTCCACAGATGTTGCAAACAACTGTGCAAATCATATCATATGTTCTAACTAGCCTAACCAATGATACAAGATAAATACCCTAGCCTATCCTATGTTGATGAGAACCAAACATCTGTTTAGCCCTATAGATATTTGGTCTTCTTCATCAGTCCTTTGGCTTCCATTAGAGCTTTGGTCTTCAACAGTCTTTAGCCTTCAACAGATGTTGTTTCTTCTTAAACAGCGGTTCCAAGTCTTGATCAGATATTTGCTTTGTTCTTTAACAAATGTTCTGAATAGGTTTTCAAGATTCACTATCTTTGGGGAGAGACTTGTTCAATCTTTTATTTATTTCTTGATCAGTTGTTCATGTTTTGGCTTTTAACTATCATCCTTTCTTTTGTAGGTCCAACAATCTCCCTCTAGAACAGATGATGCTAAAAGAAATGTTTATTAGATCAACTTTTATTCTTCTTCATCCTGCTTCTGATTTGGGCTTTAAATTACCTCTCATATCTTTTAGAAAGCATGTCATCAACATCCCTTTCGAGTGGAAGATTCAGTAGATCTTGAATTTTTAAGCTCATCATGTCACACCCCAACCGATGACGGAAACATCGGAGTGAGACGAAATAGATTGCTCATTACACATAACACTAAAATTGCGACAAGTATTTAAATAATGAATTTCATTTCATTGCTAAAAAGTCAATTACATCGATTGAAATCAAATACAACAACTTGAAACAAAAGAATTACATTACATTAAGAATACAAAATTTAAAATGTGTTTCTAGACATCCTACTAAGTTCCATGCATCATCAACATCATCATTAAACCTGCAACATGTTTTAAAATCATAGTTCAATACAAACGTATTGGCGAGTACACTAGTTTTAGACACATGACATAAGTATAAAAAGTATTTCTCAAATCCAACATGGCAATTTGGTATACAAGGTTGAACTAGCATACATAACTAAAAGTCAAACCCAAGTGTCCACAAGAATTATATGCGTCCCTCGCCACAAAAGTGACAAGACTGATTATGAATAATAAGAATGACTTAACAATACCCCGACGGGCGGCATGCTACTCCTATAACGTTATAATTGTTAAGGTGGGCTAGCTAAGTTAATGACAAGTAGCATGTATGAATCTAGCATGAACCTAAGCATAACAAAAGCATGTATAACGGATTGAGAGATTAAAGTAAGTTTGTGTGTATTTGTGTATTTGTGCATTTTGTAATATAACATGTCACAACCCAAAGTGTGTAAAAAGAAAATGGGGTTGGTAATTTAGTGGGTAATTGGTATAGTTTAATGAATTGTTAGGTTGCATGGTTATTATTAAAGACTATCTCTAATCGTTAATCAAAGTCATTAAATCCAAAGCCATGTCTATATGGTGTTTGAATCAGTAAACGGGTTTTTTGCGTTAAACTTGTAATCGGGATTCCGGGTGGGAGTTACTTCTTCTCAATTTGATAACACTTTTCTTAAAAATTTGTATTTGTGTTTTTGTTTCTCAATCAATCAAACAACCCCCCGATTTAGACAAGAGTAGTCAATTAGTTGAATCACTAAACACTGACCATAAATTCTCTATGAATACGACCTTACTTACTCGTACTAGTATTGGTATTTAAGCAAAATACTTTCTATTGATTAGCCCACGACAGCTACATCACCATACTAATCCATAACTCGAATTAACCGGCCCAACCTAAACCTCATTATTCGAGATTGGCCCAACCCGCCTCATAGGCTCGAGGATGGGAATTATTTCCAACAGAGATTAGGTGTTTTCTTAATTAACTTTTTCTTTTAGATAAAAAAATAATAGCATTTTTAAATCACTCATTTCGATAAATATTTTCAAAAGCAGCTATGGTAGTAAATATTTTTCATAATAACACTCTTTTGAAAAATAAAAATGTATGTTTTTTTGTATCGTGTGCTATAAGGAGTGCTGATGTCGTTGCAAAACGAACCGATTTCAACCAAACGATATCGGTACCGGTAATAGTATTATCAGAACCGTTATTAATATTAGTTTTTATAGTTTTCAGTCGATGTAAAACACGTGTCACTGACCTTTTGGGCATATCACAACTTTACTTTTTTTGTTTTCTCTTTTGGTTGTTATGACGAGCGCCAGTATTATACCAGTACCATAACCGAAACGATACCAACTAAACAACTGCACAACAACACTTGGAGGAATTTCATTGGTATGCCTTTTAATTAGTGAGTGAAGATTGATTACAATATAAGAGTTAAGTTCTTGTAAAAATAAAATAAACGTACGAAACGTACGAATTGGGGGAAAAAGCAAAAAGTGGCGGTGTCATTTTGGTAATTATCAGCAACTTCAAAATTACTCTAGTAGAGTAATTTTGAGCTTCTGTAGAGTAATTTTGTAAATGTTCATGTAGAGTAATTTTGGTCGTGTAGGGTAATTATCAAAATTGTAGGGTAATTATCAAAATTACACTAACCCCCCAAAAACCTAAACCACCCCCCACCCCCTAAAAACCTAAACCATTGTAAATGTTCATGTAGAGTAATTTTGGTCGTGTAGGGTAATTATCAAAATTACACTAACCCCCCACCCCCCCAAAAACCTAAACCACCACCCCCCAGCCCCCAAAAACCTAAACCACCCAAAACAAAACCTAACCCCCCCCCCCCCCCCAAACTAAAAGCTAAAAACTAAACCATAAAGCTAAACCCCATAACTAAATGCTAACAAAATTACTCTACAAGACATTTTCCAAAATTACTCTACAGAAGTCAAAATTACTCTACTAGAGTAATTTGATAATTACCCTACATTTCCCAAAATTACTCTACAGATGCTCAAAATTACTCTACAAGACACTTTTTGCTTTTTCCCCAGTAATATTGAAGTTGCTAATAATTACCAAAATGACACCGCCACTTTTTTGCTTTTTCCCCCAATTCGTACGTTTCGTACGTTAATTTTATTTTTATTTGATCCTTTACCTACAATATAAATATGAATATTATTAAAAGAAAAGTGGAAAAGATGCGATGTAATCTAATTCGATGACATTGTGACGAGGCTTTCAACAAAATGGAACATGATGTTATGCATTTGAGTGACTAGATAAAACACTTTAAAATACATCTTTTTATATTAGATGATGTTTTCAAAATTTTGTTAATAGGTGCTCTAGATACATATTATATTAGATGATGTTAGATTAATTCAAAATTTTGTTAATAGGTACTCTAAATACATACAAGTTAGTATAAGTTAGATTAATTCGCAGCCGTTAAAAAAAATATACAAGAATATTATAGGTGCTCCAAATACATATACAAGTTATTATAAAAGAATATTGTATACGATTAAGTCTAGGGATGAGCATTTGGTATCGGGTATCGGTACCGAACCGTATCGGGTATATTCAATACCGGTACTGGTTCTCATTTTCTTTGTTTTTTTGGTACCAGTACAGTACCGATATTTACTGGTAAAACACCTGTAAATACCAGTACAATATCAGTACCGATACCAAACCAATATATTGGTTACCGGTAGTCGGTACCGATACCACTTTTTCTGTTTTCCAATACCGATACTTTTGGTACCGAACATATACCATGCTCATCCCTAATTAAGTCATGCTCATCCCTAATTAAGTCCATGGTTTGATCTCCAACGGGGCATAACGTGGATTCATAGTATAAACAAAATAAAAATAAAAATAAAAAGAAAAGATAATATAGAGAAACGTGACGCATCTCATCAGCACCTTCCCTCTCACATTTCCCAATGCCGTCGTATTCATATTCTCTTTCATATTAAATAAAGTTTTGCATTAACTTTTTCTGCTCTGGTCGGCGATGGTCTCCGGCGATTCCAAATCCGACATTTCATTCCCAGGGATCTTCGCTAGCAGCGCTTTTGCCGCTTGTTTTGCTGAGGTAGTATATATACACTTTCATTTCATTATTTTACAGTTTCTATTTGGGTATGCGAATGTATGTATTATGTGTGTATGTGTTGCTTTGATTGGTGTTACTAAAGCTCTTCAGGGCATGTTTGGGTAAGCTTTTTGAAACAACTTATTGACTTATTGGCTTTTTGAAAAATCATAAGTTCTAAAATGATGTTTGGCAAAGAGGGTGTATGTGAGGGAAAAAAGCCAATAAGTCAATAAGTCACAAAATCCTGACTTTTCCAAAAAGCCAATAAGTCTTGTTTTAAAAAGCTTACCCAAACATGCCCTCAATTCTCCCCAGTTTCAAAAATATATTGCAAGCAGATACCTAAAACTCCAGTCCACTCGATTGGGATAATTTCAAATTTACCCACATTTTTAATTAACTTGTCTTTCAAATGATTTCTCTTCCTTCTACCATCGTAATTGGAAACAAAACCTATACTTTTTCCTTAAAGTTTAAGAATTACACTTCTATTCATGCATTGACCAATAGGAGATCAACTCACTATAGAAATGGTTGACTCGTATGTGGATCAGTGGAAATGGGGAGTGGAATAAAGAAACTCCCAAAATAAATTCATCAAGAAACTTTTTTTTAATGATTTTGTTTTCTTTTATTATATTTCTTTTTGTCAAGTATAGAATATTAGGGGCTGGTTGACAACTTCTGAATGGTTAAGTGCTCAACCAGTAGGTCTGAACCATTAAGTGCTGAACCATTAAGAGACAGTATAATGCTTAACCGTTTAGAGGCAAATGTCTGACCAATTCAGATTAGAGTTCTTAACCATTTAGACTTAGTATAATACTTAACCATTCAGAGGCAAATGTCTGAACCATTCAGACATGTGCTCGCGAAACAAACAGTCTGAACCATTAAGTGCTGAACCAGTAAGAGGTCTGAACTATTAAGAGCTCCATTAAGCGGTAAACAAACAGCCCCTTAGTTATCTAACCCAAGTTAATATTTTGTTTACATTTTCTAGTTCATTTAAGCTCATAGCTAATGAGCCCGTTACCTTAACTGAACTTAAGATTTTGCTAACCAGAATCACCTTTAATTAAGGGTCCTTTTGTAGTGTTTAGACCATCCGTAAACGGTTAATGCCCCCAAGAGGCTTTTTCCCCCACATCAGCATCATAACGCCCCTTAAAAATGTGTAATGGTTAACGCCCTTTAGTGCCCTTTCAGTAATTACTTTCCAATTCTTTTTCTCTTCATTTGGCGTTATACTAGAAACGCACCTCCCTCTTCTTGCCCCTATAACGCCCAGAGGGCAGTGTTGGGGGTCTTGTCAAGCCTCTTCACGCCCCTATAATGCCCATTACGCATGGCCTTAGGGATAACTTTGATATACAATAATAAACGTTCTCCCACATGGCTTATGTCAACGTTTGCTAGAACATATACAACTTATTTTCCTTTGTCTTGCATAGTACGCAACGGTTTGCAGTTCCGTCCTGGGTCACTTTTGTCATTCGTCTTCTTTAAACTTTATTTCCTTGTCTTGAAGTTGAAGCTTACTTATGTTTTAAAAGTTATAACGTTCGTTCTCTTGCAAAGTCGACCGCAATTGGCAAACATAAGAGTAAATGTAGTGATTGATATGAATTTATTGCTTCGAACAGGTGTGTACAATTCCGTTAGACACTGCAAAGGTGAGGCTTCAGTTACAAAAGAAGGCAGTTGCAGGGGATGGGATCAGTTTACCGAAATATAAGGGAATGCTTGGTACTGTAGCTACTATCGCAAGAGAAGAAGGCCTTGCTTCTTTGTGGAAAGGCATTGTTCCCGGTTTACATCGTCAATGCTTGTTTGGCGGTTTAAGAATCGGATTGTATGAACCCGTACGTATTACGCCATCTTCATTTCCCGTTATCCGTTTCTTCTGCATTTGTAACCGTATTCCGTTCCATTCTTGCCAAACAGATAAAAAACTTGTATGTGGGTGAGAACTTTGTTGGAGACGTTCCTTTGACCACAAAAATACTTGCTGGGCTCACAACCGGTAAGAATATGTTGATGAATAGTTAGATACTTTGAATCTGTTGAATTTCATATATCGTGTATTGATGATTAATTATTATTATTGTTCCCTACAGGTGCTGTTGCTATATCTGTAGCAAATCCTACCGATTTAGTGAAAGTCCGCCTTCAAGCTGAAGGGAAACTGGCACCTGGTGTGCCAAGGCGTTACTCCGGTGCTTTAAATGCGTATTCAACGATAGCGAGACAAGTAATGTACCTGCTTCCTTCTGCTACTCATTGGTTGCTATTATTTACGTTTAGCTTCTAATCTAAAGTTATATGTATTTCATATAGGAAGGGATTCGAGCTCTATGGACTGGGTTGGGCCCAAATATTGCCCGTAATGCTATAATAAATGCTGCTGAATTAGCAAGTTATGATCAAGTGAAGCAGGTTGTTATACGTTGTGAGAATCAACAAGTATTGGAAATGAGGTGTTATTTTTTTAACTGTTTATCATTTATATTGCATTGCAGACGATTCTGAAGATCCCTGGATTCACTGATAATGTCTTTACCCATCTTTTATCGGGTTTAGGTGCAGGATTTGTTGCCGTTTGCGTTGGATCCCCGGTTGATGTGGTACTTAAACATAAGTTTGTTCTTAAATCTTATGCAAAATCAATTCAACAAGAACAGTAATAGTGAACCCGTCGACAATCTTTATAGATTTAAACAAACAAAACACTATTTATTTGAATGATGAATCATATGAATGCAGTTCTATTTAACTCATCCTAAATTGATTGAGAAGATTTCTTACATTTGTGTTTTGGCAGGTTAAATCAAGAATGATGGGAGATCCAAGTTACAAAGGAACCATAGATTGTTTTGTGAAGACACTCAAGAATGATGTAAGCTCTGACTCACCTGTGGGCCGATATCTATCGACACAAGTTTGCTTTTTGAATTTGAGAAGAATCATATTTTCACTTAAATCGATCAGTTTTAGTATATACCATTACTTTAGTAAGCTTATAACGAACTGTATAAAAAAAGTGCATTTGTACGGCCTTTAAGTTCGGTTGGTTTATATATCAGGGACCATTTGCTTTCTACAAAGGCTTTATCCCAAATTTTGGAAGGTTGGGTTCCTGGAACGTCATCATGTTTCTGACCTTAGAGCAGGTATGTATTATTGGAATATATATCGGATTAGAGTTTCTAGTATTGAGCTTTTAGTACTCTCACCAATTTTGATATCGAAGACATTTATCTAATGGTTGAACATTGTTGCATCTTTCAAGAGACAGATGAGCTTTGTTACATTAGTTGTGTTGTGTGTATATAACTATATATACATACAGAGTCAATTTCAAAAATCGTCCTTTATGCATTGCAAACTGTGTCCTTTATCTTCAATAATTACAGAAAACGTACTCGATGTTTGCAAACCCTTGCAAGTTATGTCCTTTAGCCCTAACTCAGTTAATTTTTGTGGTTAAATCTGACCAAATGGACTTCACATGAGGGCTTGCAAGTTATGTCCTTTAGCCCTAACTCAGTTAATTTTTTGTGGATAAATCTGACCAAATGGACCCCGCATGAGGGTATTTTGGTCATTTTAGTCTCATGTGGGGTCCATTTAGTCAGATTTAACCACAAAAATACCCTCATGTGCGGTCCATTTGGTCATATTTAACCACAAAAATTAACTGAGTTAGGGCTAAAGGACATAACTTGCAAGGGTGTGCAAACATCGGGTACGTTTTCTGTAATTATTGAAGACAAAGGACACAGTTTGCAATAAGTGGCATACATAAAGGACAATTTTTGTAATTTACTCGTACATATATTAAATATCTAACTAGCTCTGATATGACACTTTGCTCTTGATACACATGTTTCTCTTTGCGCCTTTGATCCTTATATGATGGAGTTTTCATATAATTTATTACTTTCTAATTGGTGTGTTGGACTGGACAGGCGAAGAAGTTCGTCAAGAGCATTGAATCTGCTTGAATACGATACATCTGAGGGAAAGTACAAAATTGCCCTTTTGTTGTTGCCGTCTTCTGCACTTGAATAAATTTATCAATGTAAACAAGTCATTGGAAATGCATATGGGTTCTTTTCCCATTTTCCAAATAACAGGATATGAAACTTTTGTAACAATATATTGTTGTCAACAAAATGAATAACTTATTTGAGTTAGTTATATATGAGCAACCGGCCCTCCTTATTTATCGACATAAACTTTTCATGTATTTATTTACAACTTCTAATACCACTCTCATGTTTTTATATCATTCTTGCAAAGTTTAAACCCCACAATTACATCATGTTTTGTATCATACCGTTTATTCACACACTTAAAATACATGCTTTCCACTAGAGAGACTTTGGTCTACAAGACAGTAAATAATCACTTTTGTAGCAGTTTACACTGTGTAAATGTATAGTAGTACAAACGATCGATGGTAAAACACGCCTGCTTTTTATCTCATGACATCTACGATTGCAGAGTAGTACCTCAGTTGTGTTAATCTTGGTTTAACATATATTGCCTCAGGGCCTTTAGGCAACGCCTCGGAGAGCTGCACGCTTTTTAAAACCAAGGTGTTAATCACTGTAGGCCTGTTGGTTCATCCTTTGTTTTCACAATCCTTGAAACTAATCCATCAACATGATTGCTGCACCATGTCCTCCATCTCCTCAAAAGAACAAGTGGACCGACAATCATCACAAACCCCACAACAAATCCGATTCCAATACTAACATACAGATCACTTCCATCTTCGTCTGTTTCTCTAGGAAATTCCCAAGTAGAATTAACGTTACAGCTCTTGTTCAACGGCATACCACATAACCCTTGGTTACCAATGAATGACGAATCACTAAATGTATCAAACTGTGAGCCGCGTGGGATGCGACCCGACAACTCATTATATGACAGATTTAAGGTTGAAAGAAATGAAAGACTTGCAAGCTGTGGTGGAATGCTTCCCCTTAGCTTGTTTACCGAGAGGTCCAGTGATTCAAGATTCGTCAGTTTTCTAATTGGCACAGGGACCGGACCCGATAGTGCATTGTGGGATAGGTTGACGAGTTTAAGCAATTTTAGATCACCAACTGTTACAGGTATACTCCCTTGGAAACCGTTGTTGGAAAAATCAACAGAAGTGAAGATGTTGAGAATTTTTTCAAGCTCCCTGTTTGTTCCCTTGACAACCACACTCACCGAATCTTGATAATATATCGCACTATTCAGTGGATGTTTGAAATAGAGGTAGCTAAGGTTTGATTGAGTATTGTTAATCATTCCTTTAAAACTTGTGAACAAAGTTGGAGGAAGAACGCCAGAAAACCTATTGGAAGCAATGTCGATGATTTGAATACTGTTGGATCCCAGTCCGAGACAAGTAATGTTCCCATGAAATCTGTTGGACCGTATGACAAAAACATGCAAGTTGGACAAGTTATTCAGCCAACATGGAAAGTTATCCGTTATCATATTATGACCGACATCCAAAACCGTGAGATCTTTGCACTTCACCAAAGATTGAGGAAGGGGTCCTTGAAGATGATTCGTACTAAGGTCTAGTGTTTGCAGACCACAACTTTCTGTAAATTCATCTAAAACATTGCCGGTGAAGTTGTTTCCTCTGAGATTGAGTACTTTAAGAGTCTTGGTAGCCAAGCATGAAGGTAGTGAGCCATTCAGACTGTTATTTGATAAATCAAGTACAGCGAGGCTGCTGGCGTTGCATATTGATTGAGGGATGGGTCCCACCAAGTTATTGTTGGAGACGGAGAAGAAGAAGGTGGAGGTGAGTACATTGCCAAAATCAACCGGGATTGAAGATCTGAAGTTGTTGCTCGAGTAATCCAGAATATAAACTCGTTTCGGAGGAATGGGGATTTCACCGTCCAAATGATTAGAATGCAGGTCAAGAACGTTAAGTAGGAAAGGAAAGGTATATGGTTTTTGCAGACTAGAAAACTTATTGTGTGATAAATTTAGAGACCGGAGAAAGCCGTTTCCAACTTCCCAAATCCAGTTGGGTATTTCACCGCTTAGTTGATTATATGAGAGATCAAGATCCCACAGTCTTGATCGGTTCTTTAAATCAGGAAAATGTTGCATGTTGCATGAAGCTAATTTGAGTGTGCTGATTTCAGAGAGTGATGCCGATGCTGATTCTGATCCATCTACACTGACGGTAAGATTGTTATAGGAAAGGTCAAGTGCCTGAAGCTCCTTCAACCTTCCAAACATGTATAGGTCCACCCTGCCAGTGAATTTATTTGAAGAAAGTTTGAGAGTCGAAAGGGCTGCTAGTTTGAAGATGAATCCAGGTATTGGACCTTCAAATTTGTTGCTACTCAGATCCATTGTACTCAACTTATAAGAAGAAACATTTGAAGGGTTGTTAATGTTTCCGGAAAAGGAGTTGTTGGAAAGGTCCAACACTCGAAGTGATTTTAGTGTTAAAAAGGACTCCGGAAACCTCCCAGTCAAGTAATTACTAGCAAGATTGAGGTAATCAAGCGTATCGAACCCTTCCCAGTGAGAAGAAGGGATTCCACCAGTCAAATTGTTTTGGTAGAAATTTACCCACACCAAATGATTCTTAGACAATTGAAACGATGGAATTGGACCCGTGAAGCGATTAGCAGACAGTCCAGATATCGTAGACTGGTAAGGGTTTGCATTGAGTCTGGAATCGGTCCACTGAATCCACAGCCACTAAGATCCAGATTCTCAAGCTCAAGAGCACCCATAAAATTGGGAAGTGCACCTTGAAGCATTTCATTTCCCGAAAGATCGATTGTCTTCAAAGTGGGCACCTGAAAGATTTTAGATGGAAGCAATCCCGTAAGATCACATCCACGTAGACTCAAAACAGTAAGATTTTGGAGGTTCGCCAACGACTCAGGGATTCCAGAAGAAAAGTTGTTTCCGTCTAGAAGAATAACCGAGAGGTGTTTCAGGTTACCAAGCGAGGAGTCTAAAGGGCCTCGAAGCCCGCAGCTCGTCAAGCTTAAAACCTGCAAATTGGGCAAGAAAGAAGATATCACCCCGGCCCAAATATTATGTGCCGAAATGTTGATATAGTCAAGATAGAGTTGTCTTAATTCTGTACGGTTCTGAACTAACGTTTCCAGATGATCAAGATAAACCATATAAACATTTCTAGCATCTAAAGAGAGATCAAGGGTGACCAAGCTTGTGATCAGGGAGAAGTCAACAGGAAGCTGACCTTGAGAGTGCATTGGACAGATTCAAATAGGTGAGACGTTGAGTGCGCTTACCGAATCCCAACAACGAGTCGAACTCGTTGTAGGCTAGGTTGAGAGACTGAAGAAACTGGAGACCGAAAAGACTGGACGAGTCGTTGATGGAGCCATACACATTCTGGCTGCTGAGATCCAGTCCTGTAACATGACCCTCTTTGTCGCATGTAATCCCACCCCACTCACAGCAATCTACACTTGGGTTCCACTTGGCAATCTGGGTTGAAGGATCATAAACCAGATCGTTTTTGAATGCTAACAATAAAGACTGTTGGTCCTTGAGGCATTGATTGTATGCAAGTTGAGCATGTAAACCAATCACAAGGAAAATCCAGGAAATCATCATCATTAGGTGTCTTGCAACAATAATAATGATTATTAACTCATAAGCTAGTAGTAGTTTGGTATTATACGCGTGTGTTTTTATTTTTATTTTTTAATATATGTAGATTAGGCGTGGCAGGTGGATAAATTAAAATATATATAAAAAAAATACCACTCAAGTAAAGCATGGATGGGGATTAAACTATAATTTAACTATAGTTAAGTTATTATTATTTTTTAGGTTATTGGATTTTAATAATCCTAAGTTTTATCTATTGCCGATAATAATTTCAATTTTAAAAATTCTCTCCAACGATCTCAACTTGTAAAAGATTGCCTGTCGCAACCCCCGAGCTCACCCCGGGAGCAGGAGCCGCGAACCAGTTAAGTGGTATCGGTGTTTATTAATTTAGCAGCGGAAATGAGACATCAGGATCGTAGTTAGAAAATAATTTCAGAGTTGCAAACACCAAACTTTTATATTAAACAAATGGGATAAAACCCAGATTTCATTTATAATAATTTTATAGGGATAAACCCTATTTTGCTAAAAACATAATTTCTTCGTTATTCAGGTAACTTATAGCCACTTTATTTAAGTCTTCAGTGCTCCATAGTCGGCTTCTAATAGCTTCACATCAATTCACCTGAAATGCGTTTAAAAATATTTTATCAGCGAGAAATACAGGCGAGTACATTCGATTTTGTAAAAACACATTGTTATAACTTCACAGTATTAAGAGCGATTAAAATATTTATACCTAATCAAAAACTCCAAGTACTTGTCACTTGACATATCTGTAACTATAAAGATTGTTGATCGTTGATGCACTGATTGTATACAGGTGTAAATAATGAGGAAATGGGTATAGACAGAAGCCACAAGGAAAGCCTGATTTGAGCTGGCATCATGTTTGAAATTGGATTCAAGAAACAGGAGTCATTCACATTGATATGTTGTTGATAAACGTGTGTATATTTTATTAATCCTATACCATGAAAACTTTTAGTTAATATAATATATTGTCAGTGGATGAGTTAAAAAGTGTACGTTTAGGTAAGGCGTGGACGGTAGACGGCTTTAAAAATAAGACATATGTGGATGGGCGGCTTTAAAGATATAACATATCTCAAGAAACTGTTAAATATATAACCTGTCTGCTTCCTCTAATGTTTTTATATTATTCTTGCAATGTTTTGTTTTGTTTTGTAAACATCCTCGTACTATAATACTTAAAATAAAAGTAAGGCTTTAGTCGTATAAATGTTAAAATTAAAGTTAAAACATGCCTTACATTTTAAAAACATTATAATATGTTGTATATTTGAGTTTAGTGGCATTCAGGTGATTTTGTGAAAGATTGTTTATCGAGCGATAAACTTTTTTTCATCAATACAAGTTCTTATATACAAGTAACTCTAACAGTAAAACCTAACTAAATTATGGTTTAACTGCCGTTAAAAAACCACTAAATAGATTGACTAACAAACCATCAAAATTAACTTGATTACTCGTGAGAAGTAGTTATTTAAACTAAGTTGGCACTAAATTGGTAAAAGCTAAACAAACCCTTGTTTGTAAAAGGGTGTACATATTTACACATTAAAATGCCTATTTCCATATCAAATCCTAGCTTTATATACGTCGTGTATAGGTCTATATGCGGCGTATAGCCACCTTTTTCAATTTACAAGAGAATCTCTGATATTATGTGGGAATTTCTCCCTTTATATACGCCGCGTATTGGCTTATACGCAGCGTATATAAAGGGTGTTTTTTTTAAGAAAAACATTGTTATACATTATTTATCATTTTAGCAAGCTTTTATAATAAGTAATTTTTAAAAATAGATAAATAAAAAAACATTGTTAAGTATTATCGTATAGTTTAATATAGGCCTCGTATAGGCATATGGATGTAGTATCGTATCATATAGTGTAGTATAAATCTCGTATAGGCCTATACGTGTAATATAATATTGTATCCTATCATATCGTATCGTATCGTATAGTGTAGTAAAAAACATTGTTAAGTATTCTATCATATAGTATAATATAGGTCTCGTATAGGCCTATGGATGTAGTATCGTATCATATAGTGTAGTATAAATCTCGTATAGGCCTATACGCGTAATAGAAAATTGTATCCTATCCTATCGTATCGTATTGTACCGTATAGTGTAGTATAAGTCATGTATAAGCATATATGTGTAGTATCGTCTCGTAGGTGTAGTATCGTATCATATGGTGTAGTATAAGTCTTGTATAGGTTACGTATATGCTTATAGGTCTCGTATAGGCCTATGGATGTAGTATAGGTCCCACGTAGGCCTATAGGTGTAGTATAAGTGCCGTATAGGACTATATGTGTAGTTTAGGTCCCGTATAGGCCTATATTATACCATACCATACCATACCATACCATACCATACCATACCATATCATACCATACCATACATGACTTAAGTTATACTACGTTATACAATACGATACTACATCTATAGTTCTATACGGGACCTATACTATATGATATTACACCTATACGGGACCCATACTACACTATACGATATGATACTATACGATACGATGCAATACGATACGATACTATAGGATATCATACAACACCCGTATAAGTCTATAGGCATATACAAGAACTATAGGGGACCTATACGATACTTATACTACATTATTCGATATGATAAGATATGATACTATACTACACCTATAGGCTTATACGAGACTTATACAACACTATTCGATACGATACTACATCCATAGGCCTATACGAGATCTATACGAGACTTATACTATACGATACGATACTTAAAAATATTGTTTAAAGTACTTATAATAGAACTTTTCTAAAGCGATAAATAATGCCTACGATACTACATGTATAAAAAAGTTTGTAAGACATACTTACTTTTTTATTTATTTAAAATAGAAAACTTATTCTTTTAATAAAACCTTGCTAAAACGATTAATATTGTACAAATGTTTCTAAAAAAACTACCCTTTATATACGCTGCGTATAGGCCTATACGGGACGTATATAAAGGGTCAAAAGGACAATTTTACCTCTGGTTTGGGCTGTGTATAGCCCCAAATCCAGGGGTAAAATGGTTTTTTTTCCAAACTTGCCTCCTATATATGTCACATATAGGGCTATACGCGGCGTACAGTAAAAAATACATTTTTACCCCTAGATTGGGGGCTATACGGAGCCTAAACAAGGGGTAAAGTTGTCTTTTGACCTTTTATATACGCTGCGTATAGGCCTATACGCAGCTATATAAAAGGTAGTTTTTTTAACCCCAAACATGTAGTAAATTTCTCTTTTTTACCCTTTATATACGTCATGTATAGGCCTATACGCTGCGTATATAAAGGATGCGTTTTTTTAGGAAACAATTTTATTTATTATTTCTCGTTTTAGCAAAGTTCTATAATAAGTAATTTAAAAAAACATTTTTAAGTATCGTATCATATAGTATAAGTCTCGTATAAACCTCGTATAGGCCTATGGATGTAGTATCGTATCGTATAGTTTATAGTATAAGTCTCGTATAGGTCCTGTATAGGCCTATACGAGTGTTGTATGGCATCCTATAATATCGTATCGTTCGTATAGTATCATATCGTATAGTGTATAGTACAAGTCTTGTATAGGTTCCCTATAAGTTATGTATGTGTCTATAGATCTATACGGGACCTAAACCACACCTATAGGCCTATAAGGGATCTATACTACACCTATAGGCTTATACGAGTGTTGTATAGTATCATATAGTATCGTATCGTATCGTATCGTATAGCGTATAGTATTAAGTTTCGTATAGATTCCCTATAGGTCTTATATATGCCTATAGATCTATATGAACCTAAACCACATCTATAGTCTTATATACTACAGCGAGGAAATGAGTACAGAGAGAACAAGCCAAAAGGAAAGCCTGATTTGAGCTGACATCATGATTGAAATTGGATTCAAGATTCAAGAAACAGGAGTCATTCACATTGGTATGTTGTTGATAAACGTATATTTTATTAATCCTATATGGTTTAGTCAATTTAACCCTTTCAGCTTAAAAAGAAATCTTTTAAAAGATCAGACTCTAAAGTTACATTTTATAATGGTTTTGACCCATGACACTAACTTTGTTATTTTTTTTTGTAGTTAAGTGTAAGGGTAATTAAGTATTATATACCTAGGGGCTGATTTGATAATTACAAAGTTCATTTAATATTTAAGGGATTATTAATGCAATTAGTCAAGTTTTTTTTATTATCTCGTTATTTTCACGATTATTATTTAACAAAATATGTTTTATATATACAAATAAATTTGTTTTTTCGTTAAGCGTTTCTTTTTTTATAAACGTCATTTTTAAAATCATTTGTTTTTTAACCTTTTTTTAAACCGTTTATCGTTTTTAAAATTATTAATTTCTAAACCGCTTGTTTATTCAAATCGTTCTTTTTAAAGTTGTTTGTGTTTTAAAGTTTTTTAAACGACTCATTTTATACCGTTCCTTTTTAAATCACTTTTTAAACTTTTTTAAACAATTGTTTTATAAGTCGTTAATTTTTAAAAGTGTTTCTTTTTAGACCGTTACTTTTAGAACCGTTTTTGAAATCGTTCCTTTTTGAAACTTTGTATTCAGTTTACTTATAGCCATTAGGGAAAAATAACTTTAGAAAATGAACGATTCCAAAAATCGAAGGAATTTTATAACGATCGATTTTAAACGAACGAGTGGTTTAAAAAACGAAGATTAAAAAATGACGTATATAAAAAATAAAACCTTAAAAAAATAAGTTAACAAGTGTAAGGTACTAAAAAACACACGAATTTAATAAACAAAAGGTTAAAAAAATAACGAATTTTGAATAAACAAATGGTCCAAAGAAATGGAAGATTTGAAAAAGAAATAAACTATTCTAAAAAAGGTTTGAAAAATCAACGATCTTTTGCAAACTTTTTATTAGAATGTTTCTTTATCTTACGTTTCTTTTGTTTTTTATACACGTCGTTTTGTAAAATTTTAAAAATTAACGATTTAAAAAAGTAAGTTGTTTAAAAATGTTTAAAAAATAAATGATTTTTTTAAAAGAATGGTATAAAATGAAGTGTTTAAAAAACTTTAAAAGACAATCAACTTTGAAAAGAACAATTTTAATAAACAAATGATTTAATGATAGATGGTTTAAACAAAATGTAAAAAAACAAATTATTTTTTAAAACGACTTTTATAAAAACAAAGGTTTAATGAAAATACATATTTATTTGTATATTTAAAACGTATTTTGTTAAATAATAATCGTTAATTAACGAAATATTTTTTTTTTGAATAATTGCATTAATAATCTCTTAAATATTAAAAGACCTTTGTAATTATAAAAAAACAACCCCTAATGTATATAATGACCTAATTACCCTTACACTTAATTGCAAAAATGTAACAAAGTTAGTGTCAAGGGCTAAAACCGTTATAAAATGTAACCTCGATGTCTAATATGTTAAAAGATTCCTTTTGGGACTGAAATGGTTAAACGGACTAAATCACAGGGGCCAAAACAGTAATTTACTCTAGTTAATATAATATACTGTCAGTGGATGAATTAAAAAAGTGTACGTTTAGGTAAGGCGTGGACGGTAGACGGCTTTAAAAATAAGATATACTAGATTTTAACTAATGCCGCGCGTTGCGGCGGCAAAGTCACGTTTGTGATTTCGTTACACGTGCTACGATGATGACATTAATGTGTGATGCCTAGGTGTGACGCGACGCGTTTTTTACTTTGTTACACACAATTCGTTAATGACATTAAGATGGTTAGGCTGATATAAAAAGAGTATAATGTCTCGTACGTTGCATTGTATAGTTCTATATAATTTTATAAAGAAAGGTAGGTGAACATGAGTCCTCTTTGTTTTCAGTCAAACTATTATGGAACCGCGTGTGTTGTGGCACGTTAACCTGTCAAAAATATTAACATTAGATTGACGAAACTCTAAATATTATATTCAAAACTTTTACGTAAATCCATCTCGCACATCAGCGAGCGTCACATAAATGAAAGAAAGGTTGATAAAACGTAACTCTATTTTTGGCCTAACTTGATAGTAAACTTAGATGCCAAAATTAAATACATAAAAGTATCGGTATGATTTGCATAAATATTTTTGTTTGGATGGTAAAGGTTACATTACTCCTACTCTTAAACTACACCAATAAATACTAAATTACATCCATGTTAGGATTTTAACTTAGTTTTTTATCTAAGAGGCAAAAATCTCTACCACCCATGTTATTAGTATGATTTGCAGAAATATATATACACACTAAATTACATCTATTCAAAGATTTAAACCCTAATATTTTTTTGTCCAAAAAGCAAAGCCTATGCCACCGTTATGGATATATAAATGTGGATTATATAGTATTACAATATTTTGGTTTGCAAGAAATTCAAGTCTCATCAACTATTAGCCTAGTGTCGTTCGAAGAAAATAATTGTTAGCTTTATACCCTTTTTCTCGCACACAACACACACATGCCCCTCTCTCTGTTATCACATCCTCACCTGAACGTCACTGCCAATCACCACCACTACCAGAATCGTTGGGTCGACATACATACTTTTCTTGACTGTAGGTTTTCGACATCCGGCATGTGAAACCGCGGCGAAGCTAGAGCGTCTCCAGAAGTCTTTCACACCATTCGCCTCCTTCCTCTCCGTTTTGATGTATAAAGAGTTCACAGTAGCAGTGATGGTGTACGATGGTAGATCGTGGTTCACGAACGCGATTCAAATCGGCACCAGCAAACAGATCGTCACGATCCAGCAACGATGGTGGTGTAGCAACGACATTAGGTCCCGTATCAAATCTTAACACCACAGTTGCCGCTCGTCATAGCAACCTGAATCTTGCTCCAGACTCCCTTCGTCGGGCAGCAGTCGAAGAAGGGATAGTGCGCAACTCCTTTTATTAAGATCTGAGACTCTTAACGGATTTCTCTCCAATTAAGAAGTGACGGAGGTCTTTCGAGATTAACTGAAGTCCGTCACACCACCCTTTTAGCTGCCATCCACCATCGTCCTCACCCACCAGCATTAAAATAACCACCGTCCACCACCACCTTCGCCGCCTCTTCCCGATTTTCTCTCTCTTCCAATCAGACGACAACGGATTGTGCGCCGTTTTCAAAACCGGCGATTTTAAATGTAGGGCGACAAACTAAAGGACCTAGGGCAAGGGGAATTCTGTAATTTGCTGTTTGAAAAGGGGTAATATTGTACATTCACGTGCACTGTTGCACCGACATTCTTCTTTAAGTTAAGACTAGTAATAAGACCCGCGCGCGTTGCGGCGCGGTTACATCGTAAATGTCGAACAGATTAGTCCTAGCGTTATGTGTTAACCATATAAAAACGTTCATTTCAACGTATTCAATTGAACTCAGTGTAACCTATATATCATTACGATTAGATCGAAACGTAAAGTAAATCTTTTACTGTACAATGATAGCGTATTATATGCGACCGGACTAACTCAAATTTATATCGTCAAGTCAAATGTATTATATGCAACCCAATTCATACGTAGGAAATGTAGAAAATAAAGCATGAAAGTGTACACCAAATTCACGTCAAAACGTAGACAGACTCGAATTTATACAAAAAAGTATACCAAGACAAACTCGAATATTGTACCGATTATGCGGCATGAATATGTATGACTTATTATGACCCTTTACGTTAGAACATAGACCAGCTCGAATTTTGATGGCACTTGTTTTCAAACAAAATTTACGACGAAACGTACATAAAAAGTAATAAGCTTGAAAAAAGTATTATAAATGAAAACAAACTTTATGTCGAAACGTACAGAAAAAGTAAGCATAAAACCATATTATATTTGACCCGACGCGTTTTCAAATAAAATTACATCGAAACGTAGATCAACTTGAATTTATACCGACACGTATATAAAAAAGCACACAACAAATTAAAGTTTTATAAGTTAACGAACAAAACTATTATAAAAAAATCAGATTATATATATTCTCGAGGGGGTCAAAGTTATATTTTTCAAAGTTCAGAAAAAAGGCAAGGGGTTGAAAATTAAATATTCTAAACTTAAGGGCTAAGAGTGGGTGAAAATAAGATTTAACAAAACTAAGGTTTTAAAAAGAAACTACTAAAGTCGAGGGACTAAATTTGAAAATTATGAAAGTGTAGGGGTGGGGGAGACAAAGCCGGTGAAAACCCACCGACTTTGTCTTTTAAGATAGATTGAAATGAAATATATATGTGGATGGGTGGATGAATTAAAGATATAACATATCTCAAGAAACGGTTAAATATATAACCTGTCTGCTTCCTCTAATATTTTTATATTATCCTTGCAACGTTTTGTTTTGTAAACATCCTCGTACTATAATACTTAAAATAAAAGTAAGGCTTTAGACTAAAGGGTATGGAAAGGATGGGCTTAGAGGGGATGAGCCGTCACGTAGGCGGCTCGTGGGGGATGGGTTTCCTTCACATTTGAGGGGGATGGAGGATGGGGCTACCCCACCTCATTATTTTATAATTTTCTAAGTGTTTAAATTGAAAATGGATGAGATAGGGGGTATTTAAATTGAAAAAGGATGAGAGAGAGAGGGTATTTAAATTGAAAAAGGAAATATAATATTCAAAGTGGGGCCCCTTCTCATTCGGTTGTGGGGAGCCGTTTGGGCCGAGCCGACCCTCAGGGGGTGGTGTGGGGGACCGGCGCCGGTCCTAGCCGGGCCTAGCCGGCCCCCATACCCTTTAGTCTTAGTCTTATACATGTTAAAACATGCCTTACATTTTAAAAACATTATAATATGAGATTAGGATCAAATACAAAGGCAAAAAAAAAAAAAAAATTATCAGGGGTGGGGGTTTAAGTTTTTGGGTGATGGTGGAGTGGGGATGAGTGTTTAGGTTTTTTTTTTTTTAGGTTTTTGTGGGTTGTGGAGGGGGGGGGGGGGGGGGTAGGATTTTTAGGTTTTTTGGTGGTGGTCGGGTGGGATAGATGTTTAGGTTTTGGGTGGTGGTGTAGTGGGTTTAGGTTTTAGGTTATTGGACACTTGTCACTCTATAAAATTTTCTTACACTTCTTACAATTAGAAGCGTTTGTAGAATAACTTAACCCTTAGGCCGGAGGGTGTGGGGGCGCCACCCCTGCTAGGTCACCTTCTATAGCGCCCCGGGGCGCTATCACACCACACCCTCAAATTCAATTGGAGACGCTATGGGCTGGGCTTTATCATGATAACGCCAAGGTTGAAAGGTTCAGGTGGGGCCCACTTGTGTTTGCACCAATGAAATCTTTTTTTTTATTATTTTGTTTAATATGGGGCTCCATCCACACCATGTAAATTAAATGGGGCTCCATGGCTAAGGTGGATTCTAGGTGACGTTGACGTGGCCCGATAAAGCCCCTAGAGGGCTCCAACCACACCCTCCAGCCTTATAATATGTTGTATATTTGAGTTTAGTGGCATTCAGGTGATTTTGTGAAAGATTGTTTATCGATCGATGAACTTTTTTTCATTAATACAAGCTCTTATATACAACTAACTCTAACAGTAATGCCCAACTAAATTATGGTTTAACTGCCGTTAAAAAAAACACTAAATAGGTTGACTAACAATCCATCAAAATTAACTTGATTACTCGCCGCAAATAGTTATTTAAACTAAGTTCAGGGGCGGAACTACAGGAGGGTCAGGGGGTCAGCTGACCCTCCGGCCGGCCAAATTTTTGGTTTTTCAAAGTGTTAAGGGAATAAGTTTTTTATACTTGATCCTCTTCATTTTCTTTTATAAAGCATTTAATCTAGAAGAAACATAGGGATCTTTGAAAGTTTTCCGATCGACAAGCGGTGTTTCGATGGTGGCGAGCGGCTCTCCGATGTGTTTGTGAAGTTGCATGTTTTTAAATAGAAAAAGATGTGAAAGGCTTTTATAAATACTTGGGGTATATGTTTCTATGGTCTTCAGGGAAATTATAGGGCTTTTTATAAAATCAAGCTTAGCCCACAATCATAAAACCTAATCTTTTATTATTGATGTAATTTCCCTTTTTAAAAAAGTATTTTGTCTCTTACACTCTGCCCTCTGAATTGCTTTGCTATTCCCTTTAATAGTTTTCATCTTCTTGAAAAGTAGAAGTCAAAACTTCCATCATTCATCATGAAGTTTGTTTATATTTTTAGTCTTTTTTCTATTATATATTAGTATTTTAATAATAATGATTTGTGAATTGAATTGTTAGTGTACTAGTACTATTGTTTGATCATCTAGATTTATTTTGTATTTCTGTAAATGAATTATCGATTGTTTGATAATTGTTATTATTTTATACGCCAAATGAACAACGCCCACCAAAACGCCAACCCAGGGTGATATACCCGATGTTAAAGGGCCAACAACGCCCCTTGGCCACGCCCACACCCACCAGTCTAACGAAACTCTGGGACACATCGTAAGGTATCTTTTTCAGCCTTTTTTTAGTTTTCTTTTTGTTTCTCTAACATACTACATATTTTACTAATTTGGGGTTATTGGTTTGGAAACTGGGACAAGGGTAATGGCAGGTTCTCCTCAATCTATGCTTTATGGTTGCAAAAATGGGTCAAGCAGAGGAAGCCCTAACTGCCGTTCGCCGGCGGAGGCTAACCGGAATGAGACCTTGTGGGACCTTCTTTACGCCGCCGCCGGAGAAGTTGCTCGGATGAGAATGGTTGAAGAAGCAGTTTCTCACAACGCCTCACAACGGTTGCATAAAATCGGAACCCATGATCTCCATTGTCAACAACTTAAAGTCGCTAAAGTAAGTATTTAACATTTTTTACTCAGTTATCCATCTACGGTTTAATATTCTTCTCAATATTTTTTTTAATTTCTTTTTCAATATATATATATATATATATATATTATTTTGTAGTTTGAGAAGTTGAAGCAGCAACAAATCGCCAAACAACAGTATCTGCAAATGATGCTACAAAACAAAACACGGAATGTTACAAACTGTCAGCCGGCGGCTCCGTCTGTATGGGCTTGGCTAGCTTCACAACAAGCTCAACCGCAACGCCCACCCGGATCGGGTATGCGGGCTGTAAGTACCAAACGAGAGTCTACCGGTACGGGTGTTTTTTTGCCCCGTCAAACCGGAGCCACGACTGAGCCGTCTAAAAAACATGGTGAACCAATTTGAGAGTATTCATTTTGTTTTTTAGTAAGAAATATTTGGATTTTTTAGTAAAGTTGAAATTGGAGGTGTGCATCTAGATCCGACTTAATTTGTTTTGGATCTTTACACTGTTTTACTTCCAGATAGAGTGTTGCAAGGGCTTTTTTGTAATGTTTTAAGTTTTGTTTGTATTTGTTGCATATGCTGCAGAGATTATGTACCGACAAAGTGTGATGATGGCTCAGCAGAGGCAACAACCTACTCAAGTACTCGAGTTCAGGCTACCTCAAGAATGGACGTATTGAAAAAATGAATTAGGAAATGTTAGCTAAATATAGCGTATAATATAGTATACAAGATTTTGAGAATGGGTTTTAGTGTTGAGCTAGAAAAGTGCCCTGCGCGCGTTGCGCCGCGGGCAAAGAAATTGACTGCATCTAGGCATAAACTCTTGGTTGCATCTCATGTATCTAACTTGATGGAAATATAAATCTAGCCCCCGCCGCATTGCGGCGGGTTACTTTTCTAGTTAAATCGAATAGCCAAGTAAATATCTGATTATTTTTTTTGAACAAAAATACTATTCTTACTCTATTTTGGTTACATGTTATGTTTGACAAATGAGTCAATGACAATACCTTAGTTAATCAATAATAATTAAACTTAAATAATTTTGAGAAAAATGTCAAAATGTTCTCTGGTTTATGCTACTTTTGCCACTTTAGTTCAGAAATGATTTTTTTTATCTGGGTCCGTGAAGTTTCATTTTTGTTGTCATTTCCATCCAATTGACAAAGTGTGTTAGAAATTTCTTCTCTTTTTATCGTTTTTCCTCATTCAAATGATGGAGTTCAGACAAATGACGATTATACCTTCCATTTAAATGAGGAAACGACAAAATGAATAGAAATTTCTAACTCACTTTGCCAATTGAATGGAAATGACAACAAAAATGAAACCTAAAGTACCAAAATACGAAAAAGTTTATTTTTAAACTGATAAAAGTTATCTGAACTCACTCAGTCAGGACCAATTTTAGACATTTTATTTTACTCAATGATTTTTGTTATTCAAAACATGTTATGGACACAGAGCCCACTTCGGTAATGGGCTAAATAATGTTTCTTGATCTCAACTCTTTGACAAAACCTTATTTAATAAATAATTAAATTTAATAATATCTTATTATTATTATTATTATTATTATTTTTGAGTAAATTGTTGTTTTAGTTGTCATACTCTCAAAATTTTCACATACGGAATATTATCGCGAGGTGTGCAACTACCCAGGATTCAGCCACTAATTATATTGAACCGTTTACGAAATGTGTAAATTATTCCAAATGATATGATTGGTGATTTAGTTTAAAAGTTTTAAAAATGTACTTTATGTTTGCAGCGGAAATGTAAAATAAACTTATCACGGTTGGAAACCACAATTTAAACAAATGTACCAAACGTACCACTTTCCAAACCACACACTCCATCCGTTTGCAACGTCCGTCCGCAGCTGTACCTGTAGATCTGTAAAGCATGCAGTAGGGTGTCAACATAAAGTTGGCGAGTTCACAGTTGTTTAGAGTTGTTCCAAAAATATAAGTTTGTTAAATTGCTCTGTTTTTTTATAAAAACATGTCATGGGGAGCTACCCTACTGTTTTAAACCACTAGACCCGTTACTATACCGACTACTGACTTTAGTATGTTTAGTGCCCCGAGTCAATGTCTATCATCATTGACTAAGTGCCCAAGTATATTAGTCCACTCCCGTCCTCTGCGGCACGGTGTGATGCTTGTCAAACCTAATAGCGCTATTTAACTAATACCCCGGTCGCCATTGGCCCGACGATTAAGTCGGTATAAAAATGAGTGGGGACTTTCAGATAGAGTTCCGTCTAGTCCGCTTAAGATATGTAATATAAATAACGGTTTCCGTCCCTCACAAGGGGACAAGGTTGTACGTATTCTACCCAAGGAGAATACGCAGGTTGCATCCCACCCAAGGGGGATATGTCGCAACCCCCGATCCCTTATCTGTCCCGGGAACGGGCGGACGCGAGCTCAGATTTTGGTGGTATCAGTTGTTTAAATCTCGCAGCGGAATTTACATCAGGACCGTAGTTAGGAAATGTTTATCAGAGTAAAACCACCATATTTGATATTAATAATAACATGGGCAAAACCCAAGTTTCTTATTACAATACATTTATAGGGACAAACCCTATTTTATTGAATTTAAAACATCGTTTATTAGGTAACTTTTATAGCCACATTTTTCCCAAGCCTTCAGTGCTCTCCAGCTGGCTTTTACTAATTGGCTGTTCACATTGTGTTACCTGTAACGTGTTTTAAAAACATTTGTCAGTCGGAAATACTGGTGAGTGAATCCCAGTTTAATCAGGAAACATTTTATCAATTAAAACAATATTGAGAGCGATCACATTGTTTCTGTCTACACAATTACTCATTCAGTACTTGCCACTCGACCGGATCTATGGCTATGGTCAAATTACCCATTGGCTAACTCGTTGTCCAATGGTAATGTATTGTCGTTCCCGACTTACTACTCGCAAGTAGTAATAAATTTTATATACAAAACCCCATAATACTGGCAGTAATTGAAGAACTACAAAGACTCAATCACCGCTTAATCACATTGTAAAACAATTAAGGTTTTGTAAATATTCCAAAAAGGTTAACAAAAAGAGGATAAACTTTCATTGTTGTCTTAGGCTTTTCGTAAGGGTTTCTTGGATATAATCTATAGTTTATACAAATGTACATTGGTTAGTATCATAACCCTTTGAAATTATTAATGATACCCTCCCCGAGACGGCATTCCAATAACTACGTCGGGCAGAACCACGACAGTTATTACGGAACCCTAAATCAATCGGGCAGCGTAACTATTACGAAATTGGGGTTATAATACTTATAACGAAGCAGAACCTCGCTAATTAGGGGTATAATACCCGTGTATTATAACTTTCCTACAGAAATTGTGATTTGAGATTGAAATGTGAGCGACGGAAAACGAAAACTGATGAGTTCTATATATAGTGCTGATATCTGACTTCCAGGCGGCCCGTGTAAGATAAGGCAAAGCCTTACGTGGCCCGCGTCAAACCGAGGGTCAACGCATAGCTTGTCCGGATCACCACTAGGCTTGACACGATGACGACACGTGTCAGCTCAGGATGTATCCGCGTTTGATGAGCTCTCACGGCCCGCGTCAACTAAACAAAACTTCTTACGCGGCCCGTTTGAACTAAAGGAATCAACGATATCAGGTTTCCACCCTGATACCGCCCGCGTGAGATGTTGAGGTGGGTCTATGCGGCCCGCCTCGACTTACTGTTTTCAGATTTTTATTTATTTTATAAATTATAACGTATTTCGGGTTTGGTTTTCATATACGGGGTATAATAAAAGACATATTGGGACATTTTAAGATATAATAGGGTGTCAGAAATATTATAAGGGTGTCAGTTTTACCGAGGGTTGTTACATTCTCCTCACCTTATTTAGAGCTCGTCCTCGAGATCTATTGAAACAAGTGTGGATATTTCCTTTGCATCTCAGACTCAAGTTCCCAGGTGTACTCAGGTCCTCTTTTGGAGTCCCACTTCACTTTGACTAGAACTAGTCTTTTATGCTTGAGATTCTTGACTTTCCTGTCTTCAATTTGTAGAGGTCTTTCTACAAACTTAAGTTGTTCATTTACCTCTATATCTTTAAGAGGCACTATTAATGATTCATCAGCTACACACTTTTTGAGATTAGATACATGAAACACATCATGTATTCCTGACATTTCCTTTGGCAGTTGTAGCTGATAAGCTACAGGTCCTATTTTTCTAATAATCTCAAAAGGTCCAATATACCTAGGACTTAGCTTTCCCCGTTTGATGAATCTTACTACTCCTTTCCAAGGAGAGACTTTCAATAATACTTTATCTCCTACTTGAAACTCCAATGGCTTGCGTCGGTTATTAGCATAACTCTTTTGTCGATCACGTGCTACTTTCAGTCGTTCCTTGACTTGAATAATCTTGTCGGTTGTTTCCTGTACTATCTCAGGTCCAGATAGTTGTTTTTCCCCAATTTATGCCCAACAGACTGGGGTTCGACACTTTCGTCCATAAAGTGCTTCGAATGGTGCAGCATTGATACTTGTGTGATAACTATTATTATAAGAAAATTCTATTAAAGGTAAGTGATCGTCCCAATTACCTCCAAAATCAATTACGCAAGCTCTAAGCATGTCTTCCATTGTCTGAATTGTCCTTTCACTTTGTCCGTCTGTTTGTGGATGATAAGCCGTACTTAACTTTAACTTGGTTCCCATTGCCTTTTGGAAACTTGACCAAAAATGAGATGTAAAGCGGCTATCTCTATCAGAAACAATTGATAAAGGAATTCCATGCAAAGAAAGAATTTCATTTACATACAACTTAGATAATTGTTCCATACTAATTGTTTCCTTCATTGGTAGGAAATGAGCTGACTTAGTTAGCCTATCTACAATCACCCAGATTGTATCATTTCCTTTCTTGGTTTTGGGTAATTTAGTAACAAAATCCATTGTTATTAATTCCCATTTCCAAACTGGCATTTCTAATTGCTGTAACAAACCTGAGGGTTTCTGGTGTTCAGCTTTGACTTGTGAACAAGTTAAACATTTAGAAACATAGGTTGCTATGTCTTTCTTCATTCCTATCCACCAGAAATTTTTCCTTAAATCCTGGTACATTTTATCACTACCTGGATGCATCGTATACTTAGATTTATGGGCTTCTTCTAATATGCGATGACGTAGGTTTCCTAATTTAGGTATCCACATTCTCTTTTCATGGAATCTCCAAATTCCATCTATTCCTTGTTCTAATTCTTTTAGCATACCTTTTAATTTTTCAGAATCATCCTTGATTACTGATTCTTGTGCTTCTCTTATTTGTTCATTTAAATCTACTTGCAGATTTAATTTAAGAGAACGTACCCTTTTTGGTTTTTCTTGATACTTTCGGCTTAAAGCATCTGCCACTACATTTGCTTTTCCTTCATGATACTGGATATCACAATCATAGTCACTAAGAAATTCCATCCAGCGTCTTTGCCTCATATTCAACTCCTTTTGTTTGAAAATATACCTTAAACTTTTATGATCAGTGAATATGGTAAACTTACTACCATAAAGGTAATGTCTCCAAATCTTAAGAGCAAAAATTATAGCTCCTAATTCTAAATCATGGGTTGAATAATTCTCTTCATGATTCTTAAGTTGTCTAGATGCGTAAGCTATAACCTTCTGACGTTGCATTAATACACATCCATAACCTAATTTAGAAGCATCACAATAGACTACGAAGTCTTCAGTTCCTTCTGGTAATGCTAATATAGGTGTATGAGTTAATCTTTGCTTAAGAATTCTAAAGGCTTCTTCTTGTTTTAATCCCCATTCAAACTTAACAGATTTACAGGTTAACTTAGTTAAGGGAATGGCTATTCTAGAGAAATCTTGAATAAATCTTCTATAATAACCGGCCAATCCTAAGAAACTTTTAATCTCAGTTGGTGACTCAGGGATTTTCCATTTAGTAATTGCTTCAATCTTTGTGGGATCTACATGAATTCCTTCATGATTGACTAGGTGTCCAAGGAATTGTACCTGTTCTAACCAAAATTCACACTTTGAAAATTTAGCATAAAGCTTTTCCTTTCGTAGTAAACTCAAAAGTGCGTGCAAATGTCTTGCATGATCCTCTTTACTCTTAGAGTAAATTAGAATATCATCTATAAATACAATTATGAATTTATCCAAATATGGCTTACATATTCGGTTCATCATGTCCATAAATGCAGCTGGGGCATTGGTTAAACCAAATGGCATGACAGTAAATTCATAATGACCATACCTTGTTCTAAATGCGGTTTTAGGAATGTCCTCTTCCTGTACCTTTAATTGATGATATCCTGACCTTAAATCGATTTTAGAGAAAAATCGGGCTCCTTGCAGTTGATCAAACAGATCATCGATTCTCGGTAATGGGTACCGATTCTTAATCGTGACCTTGTTCAATTCACGGTAATCAATAAACATACGCATTGATCCGTCCTTTTTTTTAACAAATAGTATCGGCGCTCCCCATGGCGACGAACTTGGTTGTATGAATCCTTTTTCCAACAATTCATCTAATTGTTTCTTTAATTCTTGCATTTCTGCAGGTGCCAAACGGTAAGGTGCTTTGGCAATTGGTGCTGTTCCTGGTAGCAGGTGAATTATGAATTCAAATTCTCTATTCGGAGGTTGCCCTGGCAATTCTTCTGGAAAGACATCTGAAAACTGAGATACTACTGGAATATCTTTTAAATCCTTTCCTTTAGTGTTAGTGATTATAGAAATCAAATACACTATAGAACCTTTTCTTATACAACTTGCAGTTTTCATCACAGAGATAAACTTAGTGGGCCTAAAAGGTTTATCTCCTTTAATTGTGATCGTTTTACCTTTTGGTTAATTTACTTGAATTAACTTTTGATCACATAAAATACTGGCTTTATTGGCTATTAACCAATCCATTCCTAAAACAACATCGAATCCTGTCAGATTCATGGGATAAAGGTTTGCTATAAATTTCTGATTTAAAATTTCTATTCTTGCTCCCTGCAAGATTTCAGAAATCCTAACAGTTTCTCCATTAGCTGTCTCTACTAGACATTCTTGTGGTAGTTTAGTTAATGACTGATTTAGAAATTTGCAAAATGATGTATTAATAAAACTTTGGTTTGCACCAGAGTCAAATAATACTTTAGCAAAAACATCATTAACTAAAAACGTACCAGCTATGACATCAGGGATCATCTTGGCTTCTTCTGCAGTCAGAACAAATGCTCTAACATTTTTAGCATTCTTGTTATCTGGAGCTGGAGCTAATTTTGGACAATTAAGCTTGATGTGGCCTTGTTCTCCGCAGTTGTAACATATCCGGGTGTTAGCCTTCTTCCTGCAATTTTCTTCCTTGTGTCCCGATATTTTGCAAAAGTTATAGTATATGGAGTATCTTCCTGAATGCTTTCTTTTGCAATACCTACAATAAGGTGTAGAGGTAGAACCTATATTTTTCCCACGATTAAAATTTCCAGAACGAAATTCTTGTGTGAGCTTTTGGGTTAGGTTCCTTCTTTGATCCTCTTCTCTAGTACGGACTAACTCATCAGTCAAGGTATTGGCTAGTTCTACAGCTTCTTCTATGGTATGAGGTCTAGCTGCCTTAACTACGTGTCTTATCTCCCCAATTAATCCCCAAATATAACGGGAAATTAACACTGGTTCTGGCGAAGCAAGGGTTGGCACTATTCTAGCATATTCGAAGAATAATTTCGTGTATCCCTTACTATCCACACCAGTCATCCTAATGTTTAGGAATTTGTTTGCTATCTGTTCTTTTTCATTAGGTGGGCATAATTTCCTTTCTACCTTGTTCTTAAATTCTTCCCATTCCATATTATAGGTTTTATCACTTCCTCTCGATTGAAGGATAGTGTTCCACCATTCTAGTGCTGCATTCTTAAACAGATTAGAAGCAAAAAGTATTTTTTCTTCTTCAGCACACTTGCTTATCCTTAAGACTGTCTCAGTCTTCTCTATCCAGCGTAAAGTTGCAATGGCCCCTTCGTTGCCCGAGAATTCCATTGGTTTACAAGACCAAAATTCTTTATAAGAACAACCATAAGGCATGGTTCTTCTTCTTTTGGGAATAGGCAATTGAAGTATAGGTCCATTGTTCACACTGTTTTCTGGTTCGCTTGGTCTCTTACTGCTATGCTTACTTTTATTATCAGCATCTTTAACAGTTTGAAGAATAAATGGCATTGCATCTATAATTCCCTGTGCTACTATGTGTTGGATAGCACTATTATCCACTTGATTGTTATTGTTATTGATGCTTGGATTCTCATTAACCACGTTAATGTTACTCTGGTTATCATTATTCAGATTTCCTTGATTTCCTTCATCGGCCATCTGAATTTTAAACATTTTTACCCCATATTAATATCACAAATAATAAGTAATATAGTTAATCACATGACACGCAAGTTAACCAAAACCGTCGATCATTGCGACTTGTACTCTATTTTCATATACTATGCGTCTATTACACACTAGTACAGAAATAAATATTACAATACCAACAGAAAGAAAATTACACTAATAGTACTATGCATCCATACACACATATTTTATTTTTATTTTATTTTATTATTATTATTATAATATTATTACTACCATCGTTTCACCATCTCATTCACGGATATGGATTTATCCAAAAATCCATATTACGTTCATCGTATTTCCATACGAGACGCTCTCCCACCTGACGCATTCTCTCACTGCTTTCTAAAATTTCCTCCCCAAAAGTCCTAAGTTCTTGGACGTTTTCTGCACTCATTGGGGGTGCAGGTTCTCGGACTGGGTTTGGAATCTGGGGTGCAGGTTCCTGATATGGGGGTGACAGTTCCTGAAATTGGTAAGGATCCTCTAATATCTCCCTAATATAATCATTTTGGTAATAGGGATCTAAAGGGTCCATACCTGGGTAAGCTTCTATGTTCTGTATGGGTGGATATTCCTGGATAGGGTAACGTTGCACAAAGTCCCTATTGTCGTCCCACCAGGGGTCGTAATTTGGATCTAGAGGGTTTGGTGCAGGTACCATTGGGATTTCTTCTGGGTTAAAATCGTGCATCTCTACTTGGTTTTTCGGGTTTTCTATTTCCATGGGTTGTTCTGGGTTTTGTGGTTGTGGGGCTACTAGTTGTTCCAGACCTGGGTCAGCAGCAGTTGTAGCTAAGATATGAAAATTAGCTAGGCTTCTATTAAGTATGTCCTGTGTATGGGCATCTTTCTCTCGCTTAATAGCTGCTAACGCTCTTTGCTGTTGCAATTTTCGCATTCTCTTTCTACGAGCAAAAGCTTCTTTACTGAACCATCCTCGTTTTTTATTAGGAAATGGTTCTTCAGATTGAGCTCTAAAGGCAAATATTCCCTCCCCCTGATCAGCAGAATACCCTGAAAGGGCAGGCTGTGATGATGTACCTTCACTCCTAGGTGAATCAGATAACTGACGATTCACGTCTGATGGACCTTGATCACTCATACTGAAAGCTAACAGATAGTCAAATAACACATAACAAATAATTACAGTTATGCACATATTTTCTTTATTTCCTAACACAAAATTTAGACTTAAGTGTCAGCAGAACACTTATTTGGCTCAGACCAGTGGCTAGGCTCTGATACCACCTTCTGTCGCAACCCCCGATCCCTTATCTGTCCCGGGAACGGGCGGACGCGAGCTCAGATTTTGGTGGTATCAGTTGTTTAAATCTCGCAGCGGAATTTACATTAGGACCGTAGTTAGGAAATGTTTATCAGAGTAAAACCACCATATTTGATATTAATAATAACATGGGCAAAACCCAAGTTTCTTATTACAATACATTTATAGGGACAAACCCTGTTTTATTGAATTTAAAACATCATTTATTAGGTAACTTTTATAGCCACATTTTTCCCAAGCCTTCAGTGCTCTCCAGCTGGCTTTTCACTAATTGGCTGTTCACATTGTGTTACCTGTAACGTGTTTTAAAAACATTTGTCAGTCGGAAATACTGGTGAGTGAATCCCAGTTTAATCAGGAAACATTTTATCAATTAAAACAGTATTGAGAGCGATCACATTGTTTCTGTCTACACAATTACTCATTCAGTACTTGCCACTCGACCGGATCTATGGCTATGGTCAAATTACCCATTGACTAACTCGTTGTCCAATGGTAATGTACTGTCGTTCCCGACTTACTACTCGCAAGTAGTAATAAATTTTGTATACAAAACCCCATAATACTGGCAGTAATTGAAGAACTACAAAGACTCAATCACCGCTTAATCACATTGTAAAACAATTAAGGTTTTGTAAATATTCCAAAAAGGTTAACAAAAAGAGGATAAACTCACATTGCTGTCTTAGGCTTTTCGTAAGGGTTTCTTGGATATAATCTATAGTTTATACAAATGTACATTGGTTAGTATCATAACCCTTTGAAATTATTAATGATACCCTCCCCGAGACGACATTCCAATAACTACGTCGGGCAGAACCACGACAGTTATTACGGAACCCTAAATCAATCGAGCAGCGTAACTATTACGAAATTGGGGTTATAATACTTACAACGGAGCAGAACCTCGCTAATTAGGGGTATAATACCCGTGTATTATAACTTTCCTACAGAAATTGTGATTTGAGATTGAAATGTGAGCGACGGAAAACGAAAACTGATGAGTTCTATATATAGTTCTGATATCTGACTTCCAGGCGGCCCGCGTAAGATAAGGCAAATCCTTACGCGGCCCGCGTCAAACCGAGGGTCAACGCATAGCTTGTCCGGATCACCACTAGGCTTGACACGATGACGACACGTGTCAGCTCAGGATGGATCCGCGTTTGATGAGCTCTCGCGGCCCGCGTCAACTAAACAAAACTTCTTACGCGGCCCGTTTGAACTAAAGGAATCAACGATATCAGGTTTCCACCCTGATACCGCCCGCGTGAGATGTTGAGGTGGGTCTATGCGGCCCGCCTCGACTTACTGTTTTCATATTTTTATTTATTTTATAAATTATAACGTATTTCGGGTTTGGTTTTCATATACGGGGTATAATAAAAGACATATTGGGACATTTTAAGATATAATAGGGTGTCGGAAATATTATAAGGGTGTCGGTTTTACCGAGGGTTGTTACATGATAGTTGTTTGTTCCATTCCTAAACCACCGGGAATTGCATGCTTTTAAGAAAAGTGAGAACTCACCTTAGATTAGCTCGGCAGATTAAGTTATGGAAAGAAACACGCGAGGTGGAACCGGTCAATCACGTCCTAACATGATTACCGTTTAAGGGTTAGTAGGTATGCTCACGCGGAAACATGAATCCTACACGTATCTAGCACGTAACACATTTTATCATACAATGCTAATTATCATGCATGCATTTATCACGACATAGCTTAGCGACAATACAAGTGTCACAAAAGGTTCAAAATACTCTTCCATAAAATTCAGCAATATAGTGCATTTTCGGACAGTTTTCGGAGTGTTATCCGGAATAGTTCGTGTACAGCAAAATTCCCAAAATATTACAGGACGTGTCAATCGGAGCATCGACTATTGTGTAAAAATTTGGTGACTAAACTCCTTATGGATTTTCCGTGACAAATCTTGCGCCAAACAGTGATCAGATTCGTCGTAATCTGACCATGTTTTCCGAATTATTTATTTAAAAATTTACGTTTATCCGATTGATGAAATTTCAGTTGGACGTTTGCAGGGACACTTAAGAGCATCTACAGTAAAATTTTCAAGTCTAAACAGTAAACACATACCAAGTTATGACACGAAACGTGAGCTGCATTTTCTGCAGAAAAACGCAGCTTTAATTGCTGAAACGAAATAATTTATTTAAAATAGCAAACGGTGTCCAAAAATTATGATTCCGGCTCCATTAGAAGCGTATTTCAAAATAACACGCTATAGACTCAAGAAAATCAAATTTTCATTAAGTTATGACCCGGTTACAGCCGATTAAAGTCGGCTGTAACTGCTTGACAGGTTCTGTTTTTGTTACCCGAACCCCGAAAAACGCTTCATTAGCGAACCCGATCGGTTATAACATCAACTACAGCAGATTATAGGTTATTTATAGAGTAAACTTCTGTTTTGCTCCCTGTGGTTTGGTCACTTTAACGGTTTTGCTCCAAACTTTTAAAAATAGCCATTTTACTCCCTGATGTTTCGGTTTTTTTGCCAGTTTGCTCCCCGCCTCTAACTCCATCCAAATTGTTTATTTTTCCATTTTGCTCCCCGCAGGGAGTAAAATGGCTATTTTTAAAGGTTTGGGGCAAAACTGTTAAAGTGACCAAACCACAGGGAGCAAAACAGAAGTTTACTCTTATTTATATCTAGTTACTTTCTAACTAACAATAACTTCTGGATTTCGAAAAAGAAAAACTACAAAATATGAACAATAGGTAGTACAAAAAAGAGAATCAAATCCTTAAAAAATATCAACTACCTATGTGAAGACATGCCTTTTAGCACAGAGATATTATGATAAGCGACAATGGACTCGCATATGATATACAATTTTAGCTCATTCATGTTAATTCCAGTTTAGACACTTGACAGTTTCAGGCTTTCAACTCGTTGCGAAGCTCAGTAAAAGGGTAGGGATGGCAAAAATACCCGAGCGCGACGGGTATACCCGAAACCCGACACAAATGGGACGGGTATACCCGATACCCGACGTGTATTGGGCCGTGTATGGGATTAATTTTAAAAATTTTCGTGGGTGTGGGATTAGGTGATACCCGACCCGATTACCCGAAACCACGTACCCGTTAACCCTAACTATATACCCGAAGTTTTTAATTTATATTTTAATTTTCCATTAACCCTTATCTATTAGTGATTTATTTTAGTATGTTTATAAGGTTAAAAAATAAATTTTCTTTTAGCATATGTATTTGATAATAGTATTTTTATATTTTGTATGTTGTGAAGTATATACATATAGGGGAAGGTTCAAATGAAAACCACTAGTTATTGTGAAAACTCGAAAACTAATTAAAAAAGCCAAAAAAACATACCAATTTTTTTTTGCATAATAATTTTCGCAGGTTTTTTTATATAAAAAAAAATTCAAAAAAGAAATTTTTTTTTTGTGTAGTGCACATGTGTAATACTACACATGTGTATTATTACACATGTGTACTACAAATTTTTTTTTTTTGAATTTTTTTTCATATATAAAAATCAGCGATTTTTATAAAAAAAATTGAAAAAAAAAATTGTGTGTTTTTTAGACTTTTTTTAGTTAGTTTTCGAGTTTTCACAATAAAAGTGGTTTTCATTTGAACCATCCCCTATACATATAAGTGTATAAATATTATAAAGTTATTATTAATTTATGATTAAACTTATATTTATGTAATGTATATTTTTAATTTATAATAGTTGTTGCATAAATAAAATTATATAGAGTAAATTACAAGTTTTGTCCTTTATGTTTGTCCCAAATTTCAGGCGCTGTCCTTTACCTTTAAAATTGATGAGTTTTGTCCTTAATGTTTACAAATCTTGCACATTATGTCCTTTAGGCCAAACCCAGTTAGATTTTTTGGTTAAATTTGGTCATGTGCAAGGCACATGAGGGTATTTTTGACATTTTACCCTATTATTTAAATAAATATCTTAAAAGAAAATATAAAAATAATATATATTAACAATATTCTTTCTCTGCTCTCCATCTCTTTCCTAAAACATCCACAACCTAATTACACCATCACCTCCACCTCCTTCCACCACTGCCGCCACCACCTTCTTCCACCACTGCCTCCACCACCGCCACCACAACCTCCTTCCACCATCGCCACCATAAAACACAAACAAATTTAAAGAATTAGTATGAATAATACAGAACCTGTCTCTCCCTCTTGACCCCTCTCTCTCTATACCTCTGCACACCATCACCAACCACCGCCAATAACCGGCATCAACCACCACTACTTTCAACATCACCAACACCACCAGTATTCTCCACCGCCATCCATCGCCCTCCACCGCACCACTCTCAACCACCAGCATCGCACCACCGCCCCAGATCTGCGACCTGCAACAACTTTTATGGTTAAATTCCATGTTTAGCGTCTCCGTGTCTCCAGCAACGGCATTATATGGTTAATCGACAGATCTGGCATCCAAGGTTCGAGACAGGTGTTCAGCGACCTTGGTTTAGAAGTACCGGCCACTCCCAGATCTGTTCTGACCCTTCATTAGGTTTTCAAATGTTAATTTAATTGTAGTTTTTGTTTCTAAATTTGTGAATTAAGATTATCGATCGGATTTATTTGTCTTCTTTATTGGATTTGTGGATGAGTTGTTTGGTTATAATATAAAATAATGAAAGATGATTGGACAAATTCATATTAAAAGTTGCAGGTTTCGATTTTGATTTTAGGCTGGTGGGTTACCGTTTGGTGGCTGTGGTGGCTGCAGTGGTGGAAGAAGGTGGTGGCGATGGTGGAAGGAGGTTGTGGTGGCGGTGGTGGCGGCAGTGGTGGAAGAAGGTGGTGGCGGCAGTGGTGGAAGGAGGTGGAGGTGATGGTGTAATTAGGTTGTGGAGGTTTTAGGAAAG
Source organism: Helianthus tuberosus (assembly GCA_030545235.1). NCBI lineage: Eukaryota > Viridiplantae > Streptophyta > Magnoliopsida > Asterales > Asteraceae > Helianthus > Helianthus tuberosus. Next base: position 151,256,704 of record CM060410.1, on the reverse strand, counting down.
AGATGAGAGCAGAGAAAGAATATTGTTAATATATATTATTTTTATATTTTCTTTTAAGATATTTATTTAAATAATAGGGTAAAATGTCAAAAATACCCTCATGTTCCTTGCACATGACCAAATTTAACCAAAAAATCTAACTGGGTTTGGCCTAAAGGACATAATGTGCAAGATTTGCAAACATTAAGGACAAAACTCATCAATTTTAAAGGTAAAGGACAACGCCTGAAATTTGGGACAAACATAAAGGACAAAACTTGTAATTTACTCAATTATATAATAATTATAATAGTAAAAATGTATTTGGAAATCCTAATATATATCTTTTAACAAACTAATGGGTATACCCGGTACCCGACGGGTAATTACCCGACAAAAACCCGACGGGTATTGGGTTGGGTATGGGACACGATTTTACAACCGGGTATGGGTATGGGATTACCAATACCCGACCCGAACCCGACCTATTGCCATCCCTATAAAAGAGACCATTTATGTATAATTACATATTACATGAGGAGATACTATTTATTTTTATTTTTAATGTAATATAGAACGTTTCTCCTGCACAGTTGTAATATCAGAAATGCTTTTGGGTAAGGGACTGCTTTTGTGTTGCTCAAAACGACACGACTGTGAAGTTGTTACTCGTAACATATAACGCACTATTAGTAAATGTCAAAAATGACTTTCAAATAAAACCAATGTAATGATAATACTAGTAGTTGGATGCCTATGACTTGGATCTCTTATAAAACCAATGAATTAATAAATCTAAAAAGTTGAAGCATTGCTGCTCTGCTTCCGGTTTTCTTCCATGATTCTTTGGAACTCTATCTCACTTGTTGAGATCAACCGCTTCATACCATCGAAGATTGTTAGCTTAATGCTACAACACCAAACAAGGCACATTTTTAAATCATTTTCTATATGTATATATGAATTAATTGCATGATCATATGTTAGCAGGTAGTACCAGCTGTTTGGTAAGGTTTTTAAAGCGTTTGGTACAAAACCCCTGTATAATCCAGCTACACCATCACGAGCAACAATACCTGGACAATACAATCCAAATCATGTAAGCAAATATACATACTTCAGTTTCTAAAGAGTATACTTTTAGAGTAAATTGCCATTTTAGTCCCTGAGTTTTGTCCAAATTTACCATTTTAGTCCAAATAGTTTTTTTTAGCCTCTGGGTCCCTGACTTTTACATTTTGTTGCAATTTTGATCATTTTATCTAACTCCATCTAAAAACCCAGTTTGTAACAGGGGTATTTTGAGGATTTCCTTAAAAAATGTTTTCAGTTGCCATTTTGATCCAATTCCAAAAAATCAAAAAAATTCAAAAAAATTCCAAAAAATTCAAATAAATCTAAAAATAAAAAAAATTCTAAAAAATCATAAAAAATCTAAAAAATTCAAAAAAAATCTAAAAATAAAAAAAAATCTAAAAAATCAAAAAAATTCTAAAAAATCCAAAAATCATTAAAAGTTTCGACCCGTACCGTTTCGACCAGTACCGTTCCGACGCGAACCGTTTCGACCCGTACCGTATCGAACCGAACTGTTTCGACGCGAACCGTTTCGACCCGTACCGTATCGAACCGAACCGTTTCGACACGAACCGTTTCGACACGAACCGTTTCGACCCGTACCGTTTCGAACCCGAACCGTTTCGAGCCGAACCGTTTCGAGCCGTACCGTTTCGACCCGTACCGTATCGAACCGAACCGTTTCGACGCGAACCGTTTCGAGCCACAAACCGTTTCGACCCGTACCGTTTCGACCCGTACCGTATCGAACCGAACCGTTTCGACCCGTACCGTTTCGACGCGAACCGTTTCGAACCGAACCGTTTTGACCCGTACCGTATAGAACCGAACCGTTTCGACCCGTACCGTACGGGTCGAAACGGTTCGGTTCGAAACGGTTCGCGTCGAAACGGTTCGGTTCGAAACGGTACGGTTCGAAACGGTACGGGTCGAAACGATTCGGCTCGAAACGGTTCGGCTCGAAACGGTTCGGCTTGAAACGGTTCGCGTCGAAACGGTTCGGTTCGATACGGTTCGAAACGGTACGGGTCGAAACGGTTCGGCTCAAAACGGTTCGGGTTCGAAACGGTACGGGTCGAAACGGTTCGGCTCGAAACGGTTCGCGTCGAAACGGTTCGGTTCGATACGGTACGGGTCGAAACGGTTCGGTTCGAAACGGTTCGCGTCGAAAAGGTACGGTTCGAAACGGTTCGCGTCGAAACGGTTCGGTTCGATACGGTACGGGTCGAAACGGTTCGGTTCGATACGGTACGGTTCGAACCCGTTCGGCTCGAAACGGTTCGGCTCGAAATGGTTCGGCTCGAAACGGTTCGGCTCGAAACGGTTCGGCTCGAAATGGTTCGTGTCGAAACGGTTCGGTTCGATACGGTTCGGTCCGATACGGTACGGGTCGAAACGGTACGGGTCGAAACGGTTGGCGTCGAAACAGTTCGGTTCGATACGGTACGGGTCGAAACGGTTCGCGTCGGAACGGTACGGGTCGAAACGGTTCGTGCCGAAACTTTTAATGATTTTTGGATTTTTTAGAATTTTTTTGATTTTAGATTTTTAGATTTTTTTTGAATTTTTTAGATTTTTTTTGATTTTTTAGAATTTTTTTTTTATGATTTTTTAGAATTTTTTTGATTTTTAGATTTTTTTGAATTTTTTGGATTTTTTTTGATTTTTTGGAATTGGATCAAAATGGCAACTGAAAACATTTTTTAAGGAAATCCCCAAAATACCCCTGTTACAAACTAGGTTTTTGGATGGTTAGACAAAATGATCAAAATGGCAACAAAATGTAAAAGTCAGGGACCCAGAGGCTAAAAAAAAAACTATTTGGACTAAAATGGCAAATTTGGACAAAACTCAGGGACTAAAATGGCAATTTACTCATACTTTTATTAACATTTTACTTTCTTCATGAAATATAAATGATGGAAGATTATACAAAATTAGTCAACTATTACCAGGAAAGGCATCTAAAACACTCTTGTAAGGGGTACCCCTCATTTGCATTTGTCTTCTAACGGTGTCCAATGGGTAGCACGTAAGCGTGGCAATGCTAGCTGCCATGAAGGCTGTCACTATTGATGCTTCTGGTTTGTTCCTAAACTTTTCTGGCAAGGACTTCTTTACCCTGATCAAATATATGCCAATCCTTCACTTATGATAGTTTAAGGTATAAATTGATGAATGTAACTACATGAACTGTTAGTGGACAAGCAAATAACTATATTTTGACTCAAAAACCATGCATTTATACTGATTGAAGTTGTGAAAGGAAGATGAATGCTCACAAATCAAAGACACAAAAGTTGACCGCAACGTAAGGGGCTATTCCAATAAGAGAAGGTCCGAGACCCCTATAGAAAGATCCCAACCCTTCCTCTTTTAGCATCTTTACAAAAACCTGAAATTACCAAACATATATAAGCCTTTCGACGCACACACGTATATATATGCAGATTACAATCATCAATCTTACATCTGTCATTGTTTGGTACCCAGGATCAACTGCCAAACGTAATCTAAGGACGTCTAGCGGGTATGTCACCTGACCAAGTTTAACACAGAAAAAACATGAACAAACAAATCAACATTCTATGTTGGATAAGGTTTCAGTCACTTTTTTATCAAGTATAAAAGTTAGCAAATAATTCAACCGCGTTGACTTTCATGGGAAAAAAAGGGTGGGTATATTAGAATATAACATTATTCTAAGAAGTTAGAAATAAAACCATTGAGTTGAATCTTACAAAAGTTGAAGTCATGCCAGCACAAGCACCTGCAGCTAATCTTCCAATAAGGCTAAGCTCACTATCTGTTCCCCTAAAAAGTCTCTGCAGGACGGTGTACAGTAAGTGTAAATGTAGTCATATATATAATTTGAGCAATAATCAATTTGTACTAATATTAAGGTATCACTATCAAATACCTTGTATGTGTCGTAAGCAAACAGCTGTACTGCGCTATAGGGAAGGACCCGAACTACCTGAAATAGATTAACTCAAGTGTTAGTTAGATTATATGGTAACAAAAAGAGACATTTCAAGTTCAAAGAAAAAAGGTTGGTGAAACATATATAATATAAAGAGTAAAATGCTAAAATGGACCCCGAGTTAAGGTCACTTTTGCCACTTTAGTCCAAAAATGAAAACTTTTGAATCTGTGTCCCTAAGGTTTCAATTTTGATGCCATTTTCATCCAAAAGGCAAACTGGGTTAGAATTTTTTGTTAAACTCCACCTTTTTGTCGTGTTCCTCATTTTAATTTAGTTGTATAAAGGGATAAAAAGACAATTCTGCCCTTCATTAAAATGATGAACACGACAAAAAAGGTGGAGGTTCACAAAAAATTCTGACCCAGATTGCCTTTTGGATGAAAATGTCATAAAAAATGAAACCTCATAGACTCAGATTAAAAAGGTTTATTTTTGGACTAAAGTCACAAAAGTGACATAAACTGAGAAACCATTTTGACATTTTACTCTAATATAAATATAATAAGCATAAGTTTTGAGCACCTGAGCAAAGTTACCCTTCCAGTAGCCTTTAATGCCTTCTTGCTTCCCTACAGATACAAAGGCCTGCCAAAACCAAGCATAGGTTAAAAGTTGAACAATTGCAAGTCTCTTAAAAGAAATAATGAACCTGTATAAACCCAATAGCTTTCTTTGCACTTTCCTGCCCCACTCTTAGGCCATGAGTCTGCAATCAAATCAAAGATATGAATATCATATTTATATTCCCCTGAAGATAAACAGACTGAGCACCTATCCTCCTATATATGCATTTCATTATTACTAGCATCTCTAATAAGAAAAAAGAATGAATACAACTAGCATTAAAACAACACAACCATTTTTAATTGAATTTGAATTAGGTGACCTGCATGATGAGTTTAATCCGGTCAAGAGGCGCAGTAACAGTTTTGGCAGCAGCACCGGAGAGGGCACCAGCAGCAAAGACGGCAGCATCTTTAGGCACCAAAGCGACAATAGCGAGCGGGTTCTTCAACAGTTGGGTGGCGGTGGGTTCGAACTGTAGCATGGCTTCAACTCTCTTGTCCATCAAGGAAACTGTAGCAAAACCAGGACCACGACCACGACATTGAAATAGGTGAGCCTTTTGGTGACCAGGGATTTTCTTCCAAACTAAGGTTGCTTTGGTTTGGGGTTTTGACATTGAAAAATGGTTGGGAATGAATATGATGGATGCCAAGAAGATAAGGTAAAACCCCAGGCAGGGAGAAACAAACTCAATTCCGTTGCTCTTTTCTTTTATACCCATTCCCTTCTTTGGCTGCATACCGCCAACTCCTTTAAATTATTATAAATATAATTATTAAATTAGAATAAATTACATTTCTCCTTTTTTTTATTTATTTTCAATAATTTTTAATGTTCTAGTTTCTGCTGATGCTACTCAGTAAAATGATTAGAGGCATATTATTCGCTATCACATTAGGAGTTGGTTGAACCAACCGAATGTTAAGCGAACAATAAATCCAAACATGAATAAGATTTTTTGTTTGGTTAATTAGTAGATGAACGAACATGAACATGGGTCTTGTTCGCTCAATTTTGTTCATGAACGTCCGTCCGATAACATGTTGGTGAACGTTTGTTCATTTACCTTCGTTGATCTTTCATTTGTCTATATTGTTCATTAAAGTTTTTTGTATTTTTATTAATTTTAGTGAGAACCTTTAATATTCTTTAACTTTTATTTATTTTATTACCTTAACCACTAAAAATGCAAAACCCTATTCGCACCTTGTTTTTGCACCGTTCCCCTTTCCTTCCTCACTATTCACATCGACGAGTACTATGGACATCCGTTCCCTTATTAGGACTTCAAGTTTCGTCGTTACTGCCTCCATCATTCACCTCTAACCTCCATCTCCTTCGTCGATTTTATTTATGTTCGTGAACACATTTATTTCCTTAATGTAAAAACACAAACAATGTCTTATTCGTGTCTGTTTACAACCCTAGGTGTTTGTGTATGCAAATTTAAAGGGATTATAGCATATTAGCTGGGATCGATAATGAGTCAAAATGGCAAAATTGTTTTCATCAAAACACGTAAAAATTTGTAGTGTTTGAATTTTTAGAGAAACTGAATTTTTCATTTTTTTAAATATTTTATATATAGTTTAAAAACAAAATCCCTAATTAAATTTAAAAACCGAACTAAAAAATAGGAAAACAAAAGACTATTTGGTTTTGGCATAAATCATATTTGTCATTTAACCCAATTAACTAACAAAACCAATTTAAAGAATAAAGCCTATTTAGTTTTGGCTAATTTATGAGGTCATTTTTTCTACTCGTACAGAATTCTCAGGGACAACACTATGGGGGAATGTTACGTGTGGTGCCACATAGGCCATCGCATCTCCCCTTACCTCCCCTCCCCATACCCGTGTAACAAAATTTATGCATTATTTAAGCCTATTGTGAACTTTTGGTAACTTTTGATTCACTAAACAGGTTCCCAGATATGTAATTATTGAAACATTCGTAAACAGGTATTAACAAGTAATTATGGTGTATACATGTTAAAAAATATTTCGTGTTCGTGTATGGAAAACTGGACACAAAACCTTATCGTGTCGTGTTCGTGTATGAGATTTCGTGTATCGTGTATTATCGTGTTCGTGTATTATCGTGTACAGGTATACACGATATGCCAGCCCTACATCAGGTGAGAGCTTTTGTTCGGTGATGTCATCAAGAGAGAAGATGAACTGATGTTTTTTGTTCTTTTTATCTTTGTGGGTCTGGAAAAAAAATTAAGTGATGCTAGTTAATTGTATAAAACTAAGCTCTCTATCAGTCTATCCTATAATCCTATCAAGTACCGGGTCGAATCATAAACCAGTTGTTTCGGGCCCTGTCCCGTCAAACTAGCCCAGTAAAGAAACCTAGGACAACTTTTCAGGAGATTTATTAGGCTCAAGCCCAGCCCATATCATCATATCTTTATGACTTTATCTAACCCGGACCAATTGATTATGAGTATGAATATGGACAAACAAAAAAGGATAAGTAAATGTAATAGTTATGTATGATTAAGGATGTAATAGTTGGAAAATAAATACATACAAAACTTTTAAGATGAGAACAAAGTTTAGAGTTTTTTTATTTGATAAAGCTTATGATAGTTGTTAGCTTAGTTTTTTTTTTCCTTACTAAATCGTTTGTTATAACTGAGTTAATCAAAAGTTAAAATAAACTCACCAATACAATAAACAATATACCTGAAATGAAAAGGATTAATACTTTAGTAATGTATTACATCTTTATTAGCAATAAGCCATGGTGCAAGTTTTCTTTGGGTGTATTTACTTGACGGGAAAATTAAATGGATGTGAATGAATAAAAGAATAGTGTAAATTACACTTTTCGTCCTTTATGTTTATATCTAATTGCAATGGATGTTTTTTAACTTTAATAATTACAGTCATAATCCTTTATTTGGAAAACTAATTATATCTTTTGTCCTTTAGCACTAACCAAGTTAAATTTTTAAGTTAAATATGGCATGTGCCTTACACTTGAGGGCATTTATGTCTTTTTACCCCAATCTATTTAAATTATCCCCTTTCTCCTTTCTCTAACCAAACCTAATGTAACGCTTCGTATTTCTGTACTTTCCATAATTAGAAAGTTGTATTCGTATTTTCTATTTTTGTAAACTTGTATTCATATTTCATTTCTAACCTTGTACTGATCATAATGGAAACATATTTTCATACATGCACATATTATACATATACTTGTTATATACTCGATACATCACCAATTACATGCCAATGTGAGAAACCAATACTTATAATGCTCAATACTATCATACATGCATACAATATACTCATACTATGTTCGCATACGTTTAAAATACTTAGAATACACTAAACAAAAGCCCATAACCCAAAATTCAGCCCAAAGGCCGAAGGTACACGAAGGTGCACAAAGGTGACCCTCGTGGCCACCTTCGCCTTCCAAACACACGATGGTGACCTTCGTGGCCACCTTCGCCTTCCAGACACACGAAGGAGTGACATTCGTGGTCACTTTCATCCTTCAAGTGCACAAAGGTGCACGAAACTGCCACCTTCGTGGACACATTCGCGTGACGAAGCTGGTGACGGAATTCAGCGTGAAAATTGAGCAGAATGTGTTTTAATTCACTCCCAACTACCACCTAACTTCATTTATTACTTAAACCCTAATCCCACCTTAAACATAAGTGTCCTCCACATCTCCTAAACACTTTCCACACACTTAATATCCTCTCAAACTCTTTAAAATCTCTCAAATATCCCAAGCAAGACCAAAAGTTTTAAGTGTTCTAAGTGAGTTTTCACTTACTTTTCTTTTTCAAACTACTTGGAAAACATCTAAGAAGGTTTCCACAAGTTTTCCATGGCAAACTAAGGTGGAACCTCACCACATTTGAGGTCCAAAGTAGCATAAAAATTCTGCTCTAACTTATCTTCTTGTTTCTTGTATATAATACTTAAAACTTGATGGAAACGTACACCAACCTTGCTCCTAACTAAACTCATAGTTATGGGTATGTGTTTTGGTTGATTTCCACAAGAAATGAGGTTTAAAACCTCCTTAAAATTATGCCCTAAAAGTCCCAAGTGACTTTAAAAGTGTTGGAACCATCCAAGCTTTCAACCTTCAATGTTGAAAGACTTATGTTTTGGTGAATGTGTGAACCATGGAAGCTTTGGCTCTCCAAACCTTGTTCCATTACCTCCCTTGTTCAAACGTTAGCTTAGATTCATACATTAAATCTCAAAGCAATTTCCATCAAAGGGACAAGGCTACATCACATCCCCAAACACTCTCCATGTTTGGGATGCACGCATCTAGCTTGCTCACTTGGTTGTTTTAAGATTTAGTAGTTTATGTCTTACTCATTTGAATCTATATTCATGACTAACTGAAACCATCAACTAAGTTGATGATTTTGTGCTTTGGGGAAACATATAACGAGGTTAAATGGATGTTCACTATCCTACCTCCTTACATGACCATATTCGTGGCTCCTTACGTTATATTATTTCATGTTATACTTCCTAGAAATCCAAATCCAAATCCAATTCATTAGCAAATCCGTAACTCACACACCTCCGTTTCCCTTTAGGGTAACTTTGGTGTTCCAACTCAAGAACTCTTCCAACTCACTTTCATGGAATCTCTACGCAAACCGTGACTATACATGACCCTCTTTTTCGTTTTCCCACTTTTGGGTTTAATATATATACCGTAATAAAACTCAAACAATCCCACTTATGCTAATATATTATTCATACAAGCGAATCCGTTATACATGCTTTATACGTTTATACTTTAGGAATACATGCATGCTAGAAGCCATTCTTGCACTATACTTTGTCATTAACTTCGTACGAGGCTACCTTAACATGTATACCGCTATAGGATTAGCACACCGTCCTTGTTGGGTCTATGTTAAGTAATCATACAAACAGTCTTATCGTTGCGACGACAAGGTTAGGCTAGTGGAATCTTTGGGTTGACATGTATGTGATGCATGCTAGTTCATGATATGTTATGCCTTAGTATACGTTGTTGCCATGTGGATCTCTTAAAACCCTTTATACATATGCTAGTACACTAAACTTGTATGCTCACCAATGCTTATGTGTTGACATGTTACTTTAATATATATTGCAGGAGCTTGATGTTGAAGCGGGTCACACCCCAACCGATGGCGGAAACATCATAGTGAGGCACTGAGCGAAACAGATTGTCCAGGAGAAATCCATAACAACTAAATTACCAGATAATTAACATTATGTCCCATACCATAACTTATCAAATAAAGCAGTTATTACAGACATAGTTATCTCAAAGACAAATCATAGTTCCGACAACTCAAAATATTAATTGTTTGTTTCTAGACTCTCTCCTAAGCTCGATTCCACATTGCAAGCATACCACATCATCCTAAACACCTGTCACATACGTTAAAATAGAGGTCAATACATGTAGTGTAAATGTGAGCATAAAAGTTTAATAGTAATAATAGATAGCAAAAGCGGTTTACGCATAACCAACATGTAACATGTTGAAAAGTGAAGCTAGCAAGTTATCGACAATGAAATATGCACAGACGTGACTGCGAGTTGTAGAATGCGCAACACATATCACCACTGTGACACGTGAAGTAAAGCCCTTAACAACCCTTGTCCACGACAGGTGTTGAGTCCAAACTATAGTACTATCGTTGCTAAGGTGTCAGGCAAAAATCACTATGTAAACATAACATACAAGCATTCATCGAGTAACACGTATAACATGCAATAACGGTCAGCGTATAAAAGTGTTTGCGTTGTGTGTCGATTGCGAATTTGAGATAGATAACGTATGTAACACCCAAAAGTGCGTAAAGAAAAAAGGGTTCGAGTATACTCACAGTTTGTGTTTAAATGAATAAATACAAGCTTGGATTGAAGGGAGCGCTGAGAGATTAGCCTGAACACAGTACAACAGTATAAGCCTTGAACGGTCGTAAAACGATGCGTTGAGTGGGATAAGTGATGAAGGGACATCCGATCGGATGACTGTCCGGACGGATGGTCATCCGGACGGATGACCATTCGGTCGGAGGGTTATCCGTTTGGGATGGATGTTTTTGTGTATGATGGAACTTTGAAGTTTTCGTTGTAGCATTTTATAAAACGAGAAGTATCTCTATCTTTCAGGTCGTCCGGTCGAACGGTAATCCGGCCGGATGGTCATTCGATCGGATGGCAATCCGTTCTAAGTGAGATATTTTAAAGACTTGGATCTCCTGAGAGAATAGCCATTCAATCAGATGGTCATCCGATCGGATGACCATTCGTTGGGACTGTTATGTTTTGAAATTTTGTTCAAGTGTTGAAAGACCACAAGTCGTCCGATCGGATTGTCGTTCGATCGGATGGCTATCCGATCAGACGACAATCCGTTTAGTAACTTGTTCGTTTTGAAATCTGTAAAATTCGTTAAGTTAGGAAGTTTTGCGTTTGGACCGAGACGGTATGACTACGTGTCAAACAACGGAAACCCCATCAAGTCTAAGTCATCCGATCGGATGGGAATCACCCCGTCCGATCAGTTAACTGTTCTTGACGGTTGTTTATGTTCAACCCGTTAAGCCGGTCATCTCTTGGTAGAAATCCGTTCTCAGATCGACACTTTACTGTAGAACGAGTAAAGTGCCTACACGAGCTCAGATTCTATCGGTTTTGAAGTGCAAGAGTGTAAAAGGGTGTGCGAGAAAAGTTATGAAAACATCTTTCAACTCTTTTAATCTTGTGAGGTTTAAAAATGTCTAGATTTAGCTGAAATCAGTGTTTAAACATGTTGAAATCTCTTAGATCTGATTTGTTCTGGGTGGAATGAGGTCACACTTTGAAGTTCATGAGAACCCATGATGACATCATTCTAGAACAGCCCAAATCGGTAGATTTCATGGTGAAAAGTTAAGATTTGTTGGTGAAAATGATGAAGAAGTGTGTGAAGATCAAAGAAGTACAAGATTTGAGTTGAAAACTTACAAGAATCGCGAGGAATCGAGAGAAAATAGCCTAAGTGCGTGTTGGTCGAAGGAGGAGCTGTCACATCACTGTTCATGATGTGACAAGTTCTATTTATAGGTGAGAGGAGAGGAGAGGCGGTGCAACATGACGGATCGAAGGGCAGTCCGATCGGATGGCCATTCGATCGGATGGGCTGTGCGGGTTAGTTTCCGACTTTTCGTTTCGTGTGTTTTGCGTTGCGAGTAAGCGATGCGATAGTATTAAACGATAGTTACACAACTAACATAGTTTCTACTAATCACAAAAGTAAACCTTAAACCTCGAGTTCGCGATGAGATTGCGTTGCGATAGAGTTGCGATTGCGTTTGCGATTAATCACCTCAAACATAAATAAACATGCACAAGTAACACATTAATAGCACACACACGTAAAACAATATCCAGAACATTCGATTCAAGTTGCGATGCGATAGTGATGCGGTAGCGTTAAATAGATTAGCGATTAAACTGCGATTATTAGCATTTACTCCACATAATACAACTAAAGTAACACAAATTTAAGTATCGATTAATACGTCAAAGAGTACAAATCAATAATTAAGCAAGGAGTGACAGATCGCATTTAGCAATCTTTTCTTCCTTTGACTTGTACTTTGACTTCAAGACGCGGGTTGTTACAGCCTCCCCTACTTGAGGGAATTTCGTCCCGAAATTAGGCCGCAGACGTAACAAATAACTGTGGATACTTCGCCTTCATGTCACTTTCGAGTTCCCAGGTGAACACTGTGCCGCATTTGCCTTCCCAGCGAACCTTCACTATGGGAATGTGTGAGCGTCGGAGCTTCTTGGTTTCTCGATCCATGATCTCGACAGGCTTTTCCACGAAGTGTAATGTTTCGTCCACTTGTAGATCCTCAAGTGGCACATGTAAATTCTGCTCAGCCAGACACTTTTTGAGGTTCGAAACACGGAAAGTCGGGTGGACGTTGCTAAGTTCCTCCAGTAGTTCGAGTCTGTAGGCCACTTTTCCAATCCTTTCTAGAATTTTAAAGGGTCCAACATATCGAGGCGCGAGTTTCCCTTTCTTGCCGAATCTGATTACCCCCTTCCAAGGTGAAACCTTTAGGAGTACGTGATCGCCCACGTCAAATTCAAGGGGCTTGCGGTGCCTATCGGCGTAAATTTTCTGACGACTCCGAGCTTTCAGCAGGTTGTCTCGAATTTGGAGGATTTTGTCAGTCGTTTCTTACAGCAGCTCAGGACCGGTAATTTGTGCATCTCCGATCTCGTTCCACACAATCGGCGATCGACATTTTCTTCCATATAGTGCCTCAAATGGTGCCATTTGAATGATAGAATGATAACTGTTATTGTACGAGAATTCGACCAAAGGTAAGTGCGCATCCCAATTACCACCGAAATCTATGACACACGAGCGAAGGCATGTCTTCAAGGGTACGGATCGTTCTCTCAGTATGAACATCGGTTTGGGGATGGAAAATGATACTTAGATTAAGCGTAGTACCGAGAGCAGATTGAAACGTTTCCCAAAGACGCGAGGTAAACCGACCATCGCGGTCAGAGATGATATCACGAGGCGTCCCATGTGGACAAATGATTTCATCGGTGTAGATCCGTGCTAATCGTTCTACCTTAAAGTCTTCTCGTATCGGCAGAAATGAGCAGATTTAGTAAGTCGGTCAACGATAACCCAAATGCTATCGTGACCTGAGGGTGTACGCGGAAGTTTCGTTATAAAGTCCATGGCTATACTCTCCCATTTCCACATCGAGATCTCGGGTTGCACGAGTAGGCCAGAGGGTCTTTGTTGCTCGGCCTTGACCTTCGAACAAGTCAGGCACTTCGAAACATAGATAGCGATATCCTTCTTCATTCCAGGCCACCAATACGGTAGACGAAGGTCATGGTACATCTTGTCGGCACCAGGATGTATGGAATATCGAGACTTGTGTGCTTCAGTCAACAATATATCTCGAAGGTTATTGCGACTTGGAATCCAGATGCGATCTAGATAGTAGTAAATACCGTTCGATTTGGTGACAAAATGCGATTCAGCACCACACTTCTTCATTTCCTCTCGCAATGTATTCTTAATGAAGCAGGCGTACTGAGCGTCACGAATCAAGGCTTCGAGGTCGTGCTGAGCGGGAGTATTACGAGTGCTATGCAAATAGCTTCGTCGGCTTAGAGCATCGGCAACAACATTTGCTTTGCCAGGGTGGTAACGAATCTCACAGTCGTAATCGTTGAGAAGTTCTACCCATCGGCGTTGGCGCATATTCAGCTCCTTTTGGTTTAAGATGTGTTGCAGGCTCTTATGGTCTGTGAAGAATGTACACTTGGTACCATAAAGGTAGTGTCGCCAAATCTTAAACGCAAAAACAACTGCACCAAGCTCGAGATCGTGGGTTGTATAGTTCTTCTCGTGGATTTTGAGCTGTCGAGAAGCGTAAGCGATAACCTTGTCCCGTTGCATGAGAACACAACCGAGACCAAGGTTGGAGGCATCACAATAGACTACGAAGTCATCGTTTCCGTCGGGTAATGCGAGAACAGGAGCATTGCAGAGCATATGCTTCAGAGTCTGAAAGGCTTGCTCTTGTTCGGTTCCCCAAACAAAAGACTTGTATAACAACCCTCCTAAAATATTTCTGACACCCCTAAAATATTTAGAATGCCCCTATACGTCTTAAAATACACCCCGTACACAAAAACCGTTCCCAAAATGCCTTTATATAATTAAAAATAAAATATAAACAATTATTTAAGTCTGTCGCGGGGCGCGACAGACAAGTCTTGGTTCTACGCGGGCCGCGAGCGAGGAGACAACCGGCGTAACCCGGTGCCGCCACGTATCATCATCGTGTCAAGTCTACTTGGTGATTGGTCAAATCTACGCCGTAGACCCCCTACGTCGCGGGGCGCGTAAGCCCCTTGTGTGGCTTTCGCGGGGCACGACAAACTCGATATCAGGCCCTATATAAGGAGGCCATCGGCCTTCAGTTTCCGTCACTCATTCACACGAATTCTCTCTCAATTTCTGAATAGTAGACACTATACCCTGGCATTATATCCCCCTACCTAAATAACGAAGTTCTACCTCGTTGTAAGTATCATAACCCTCGGTTACGTATTAGATACGCTACCTGATTGATCTAGTGCTCCATAACGGCTATCGAGGCTCTGCCCGACGTAGTCGTTGGAGTTCTGTCTCGGGGAGGGTATAACTAATGTAAATATTGGGTTATTATACTAACGCGTGCGCATTGTTTAATTAATAGATTATAACCAGGTAAACACAATGGAAAACCTTGAAGTTACAAAGTGAGTAATCCTCCTTTTTGCAAATTGTTTTTACAAAACCTCAAATGATTTACATTATATTAAACAGTGATTGAGTATTTGTATTTGATGTGTGCAAAATGCAACATATAAATTACATCAATTATGGCATAAAACTAACCCTTTTTTAGTACTAATGTTGGAAAAAGTGTGTTTTTGTCTTCCTTTTGTATTTTCAGGATTAAATGAGCTCAAATTAACAAAAGAAGCAAAAAGGCAGCTAAATCTAACATAAATACAAGAAAAGGAACAAACGTGGCATGCCCGACCTCCTCGAAAGCATATTCCCAAGCAAAACAAGAAAACAGAAGGCTGAACACGCCCCGTGCTAAATGAGCACGGGGGCGTGCCCAAGTGTCAGCATAAAAGACAAAGTTGTAGAAGCTTCCATCGCCCACCACGGGGCCGTGGTCAACTATAAGATTCACAGAATCCAGTCAAATCTTGATAGTACAGATATGCTTCTTCACACGGGGTCGTGCCCAGCGGACACGGGGCCGTGGTCAACTAATGCAGACAAAAGCAATTAATGAAGAAAGAGAAGAGGATGGACACGGGGCCGTGCCCGAGCTTTTGTTCAGCCTATAAATAGGAGTGTTTGGCTCAAGCTCAAACCATCCCTTGGCACACCACCTCTCTCACACTTCACCACCACCCACCACCACCATAACACCATCATCGACCACCATCATCCATTGTCCATCATAGAGTGTGTGAGTCGTCTCGGGATCCAAGATTGATCGTAAGAGTTCTTGACAATCAAGGCGATGTTTGCCTAAGTCTCTTACATCACTTGGTGAAGACAAAATGTCTAGTGTAATACTTTTTATTTTTAATCTTTTCGCACTTTTTAATTGGTTATGTATTAATGACTTTAATAACTAGTTCCTTATGTTGAAGGTGATTCTTCCTTATCGTTTGCCTGTGGTGTCTTGGCATTATTTTACTGTCTATATAAAATAAAAGATTTTCACCATTCATATCTCCACGGTCTATATAGAGGCATATTGGCTACGTGGTCGGGGGTTAAGGGAACGGTTTGGTAAGAGTCTTGCCATTGTTCAGTGTATAGATACTGCAAAGGACCTGGGTCAAATTTAGTAGGACCTCCTTCAATACTTAACGGTGTTGGATGGCGGGGGTCCAAACTCTTTGATCCCCTCATAAGTTAAACTACTATTAAAACTTTAACCCGACTACTTAGGACCGTATCCCTGCTGACTCAGACTACTTAGCCAAGGGTAACGTCGCCTTCAAAAGAGGGGCCTACCACAATATGCATTAATAACTTAATTAATTATCTTTCAATAATCCAACCCTTTAGGATTGTATCCCTGCTGACTCAAACTACTGGGTTGAGGGTAACGTCACCTCCAAAAGAGGGGCCTACTACAATAACTAAGATAATCTCTTAATAAAGTGCAAAAGTGCGGAAATAATCAAAGGTTACACTAAACACGAGTCGGAGCCAAGTGATTCATCTTGTCTATCTGTTTTTATTTTATTTTTATTTTTCAGCATTTTAGTTAGTTTTTATTTTTCTAGTTTAAAACCTTTTTCTAACTTTTGATTTGATTAGACGTTGAGGATAAACAGGTACTAAAAGCTCTTGTGTCCTTGGACGACCTCGGTATCTTACCAACATTATACTACGCTCATGATGGGTGCACTTGCCTATATGTGTGTTTAGTGTTAGTAAATATCGTGTTTTATAAATTTAAAACTTGGCTAAAAAAGTGTAAAAGGGCTTAAAATATACATTAAAAACCATACGCACTACACACGCATCAAGTTTTTGGCGCCGTTGCCGGGGACACAAGGATTTTAAGAAAGTTAGGAATCAGCAGCCTAATCATTTTTCTTATTTTTCTATTTTTTTTAGGATTTTTCTTAGTTTTTCAGCTTCTGCAGAACTCAGCACGGGCCGTGCCCGCTGAACACGCCCCGTGCCCAATCATTGGAACTGGCAATCCTGTTTTAAGTCAGACAGTAAGCTGAACACGGGGCCGTGCCCACTCAACACGCCCCCGTGCCCAAGATTCAGTTACTGAAAACAGAACCGTAAGATCCCGACGGTTGGTAATTTCTGACACAAACATGAGTGATACTGATAATTTTTACTTTCGGCACTCTTATGGTACGTGGTGTCAAATATGTGGTGGTTCCCATAAGGAATTAGAATGCTATTTCCTAAATTATAAGCCCCACTATATAGACCCATCGTTTTCTTGTATCCTTAAGAGGGGCGAAAGTAAAAATAATCCCTATCTCTCCCTCGAATGCTCCCAACCAGATTTTCTAGGAGAAATGCTTCTTGATGAACTATTTCAATTAGAAGATCTAATTCTTAATTGGTTAAAAGAACTTAGGATAGATTTCACTAATTTATCTCAAGATGATAACCAAGAAGAAGTGTTGGAATCGCATTCAAACAACTTCGTTGTCCCCGGTGATACTTCTAACTCTAGTGAGGACTTGAGCGATAGTCGTCCCTGTGCCGATTGTGCCGTGAAGGACTCCCCATCGACTTCGTTCGATGCATACATAGACCTGAGCGATTCAGCATACACCTTCTTTAACGAGAGCCCGGGAAAGGGTTGGACTTGTCCACCTACATATAGCATAGGAATCACCCTCACCGACAACCTCTTGCGTTCTCATCTTAATCTAGAACAATTAAGGTATCTTAGGCACTTTGGGGTTGTTCCATCCAGTAAGGAACCACCCAATCCAGAAAAAGTTCCTTGAAAATAGACAAAACTTCCTAAACAGCCTTACGACACGGGGCCGTGCCCAGGTCAACACGCCCCCGTGTCCACCAAAAGATTCCCTTCTGACTTTTTGTCAGAATATGGACAAAACATGTTAGGATCTTGCCTGCACACGGGGCCGTGTCCAGCCGACACAGGGCCGTGTCCAGCATGCTGTCGTTTTCTATAAATGCAGCCAAGAATCCTGCACATTTGGACCATCCAGGGACAGAGATTTGAAAGGATTTTCTAACTTACCATCCTAGGTATGTTCTAAAAGAAGCTTCTAACAAACATCTTGTCCTTTCATCTTTTATCCATTACCTTCTTCTTCATCTTTCTTGCAACAACACCTCCATTGAAGCTTGATTCCAAGCTTTATTGTGATGTTTGTTAAACTTTTGTTCAAGGAATCTTGTTAAAAATAAGTTACACAACATTGTTTTAAGTTATTTCTGTTCAAAAAACGCTTCATAGGCTGGGAAAATAATTTGAAACTCCAAGATTCCTTGTTCTAAAAAACTGAAGAAAGGTGAACACGGGGTCGTGCTCATTGAGCACGGGGCCGTGTCCGTGGTACTGTTTCATTAAAATGAACCGTTTTTGGTTTGTTTTCGTAGAATGTCTAGCCAAAACAGTGGAACCTCTTCTGCGCACTCCAGAAACAGTCGAAGGGAAAGAAGGCCATCAATTGAAGCAACTCTCGTACGATACGTAATGGCGTTACGTGAAGCTCTTGACGAGATGACTTTGGTAGAGGAGGTCCTAATAGACCATATAAATTATCTTACGGTAGGGCTGGAAAACAGTTTTCAAGAAATTAACCTCTTGCACCAGAGGTTAAACATTCTTGTAACACCTCCCATGGAACCAATCCTCCCTCAAGAGGATTGGAACCTAGCACTTGGAATCCACAATCCTACCGGTTGGGACGACATTCCAGCGAAACCTCCTCTTGAAGATCTACAAGAAGTCCCGGTGGAGGTTGCACCTCCTCAAACCAATGCCAATGAGCCCGCTTTTCTTCTCCCTAGGGAGATAGAAGAATGGCTCGCCGACGTGTGAGGAACCCATGCCCGGAGAAAGAAGTTTTCAAGCCACATTTAACCGAGGGATTTACCTTTTCGGAAATTTTGTTAATAGAATAAGTAGTAGGCCAGAACTTCTTGGTTTAGATTTCTTGTGTTTCTTTGACCTAACTATCTAGTATTTTAACTTTTAGACTATTATGTAATTCTCTCAATGACTTAATGAATGATGGTTTTAGATAATTTGGTGTTTGGATGATGTTGTAATGAGTGAAACACACTCGGGATGGCAAAGGATACAAGGGAAACTTGAACCAGCACCTCATGCAGGAAAACAGGGCCATCCGACAAGCTTTCTTCATTACAGCAAGTTCAGCACGGGCCGTGTCCGCCCAACACGGCCCCGTGCTGCACAGTCTGTAGAAAATGCCCAGTTCAGGTAACTTGGAAACGGGCCGTGTTCACCCAACACGCCCCCGTGTCCAGGCTTCTGTTTCTCTTTTTCAATTTTGTTACTGGCACTTGAACACGGGGCCGTGCCCGGACAACACGGGGCCGTGTCCAGGCGCCCAGTAACACAAATTTTTGCTTTTTCACACCTTTTACACATTTAGTCAACCTAAAAACTTATTTTTGGGACACATTAAGGACAATGTGTAATTTAAGTGTAGGGGGGATGCTAAAACCTTGAATCTTGCAAGTCCTAAATACAAGCCTTACACAATACTCTATTGGAACCGCCAATTTTTTTTACTTGTCTAGGTTTAATTTGGGAATTTCAAAATTCTAAAAAGGTTATATTTTTACAAATTTACAACCGATAGCGTCGTGATAAAAAGAACCAACATAAGAAAATTATGAAAAGGCATGGCAAGCTTAGTTAAAATTTAATTATATATACTTGATCACATAAAAACCCATTCTCACAAAAGTGAGTTTTGAGCCTTTATTGAGCATACAAATACATATCTTTAAATTAAATGCTCATTTTTCGTTTCTTGTGTGAATAGTCGCTTGGTTCTTACAACTCTAGAACTTGCCACGACGATACATTCCCGGTCCTTACCAACTTAAACCCGAGTAAGTAAATGATGGAGGCATTAGGACTAACCCTTTTTATTTATACACCATTATTTTTCTTTTTTTTACCACCTACCCAAAATCCCCCTAGTTAACCCCTTTGAGCCTAAACCTTTTCATTTCTTAACCCAAACCAAACACCCTTTCACCCACCAAAAACCTTTTTATTTTTAACCCTTTGTTTTAGTGACAAGCTCGGTTTTTCGTATGACTTTCAATATATATATATATATATATATATATATATATATATATATTGATGATGAAGCAAAAGAAATAAAAACAAACAAGTTCACCAAAAATAACTTTGTTTGAATTATGGCTTCATCAAAATAAAAACTACAAAAAAATTAAAAAGTCTTACGAAAACCGATGCTTTTTACGCTTTTCGCCCTTTTCTACTAGCCACTAACCCAACCACCTACCTTTAACCCAAGCCTAACCCTTCACCCAAAAGTCCTCTTGATATTTACAAAGGTATATAGTTAAAAAGGAGGAGGATTGATTGCTTGGCAAACCTATGGTAGGAGTAAGTTCCATGCCGCTCTCGAGTGATTCTCTAAAATACATCTTCGGCCGAGTGTTGAGTGATCCCCCGTGAGGTATGTGAACTTGTATATAAATAGAATTTTAAGGAAGCATGTTATGCCCTAATAAGTAATTTATCTTATGAAAAGTTTTAAATAAATCATGACGAATAGGATTGTAAATAAATAAAAATAAAACTTAGTAAAGAATCTTGGAAATCCCGACACTCTATGACAAGCCCAAAAACCTTCTCTTCTACCCATTCCATTTGGGAGTGTGAAGCCACATTATAAAGAGTTTTGCTTGAGGACAAGCAAAGATTCAAGTGTGGGGGTATTTGATGTGTGCAAAATGCAACATATAAATTACATCAATTATGGCATAAAACTAACCCTTTTTTAGTACTAATGTTGGAAAAAGTGTGTTTTTGTCTTCCTTTTGTATTTTCAGGATTAAATGAGCTCAAATTAACTAAAGAAGCAAAAAGGCAGCTAAATCTAACATAAATACAAGTAAAGGAACAAACGTGGCATGCCCGACCTCCCCGAAAGCATCTTCCCAAGCAAAACAAGAAAACAGAAGGCTGAACACGCCCCGTGCTCAATGAGAACGGGGGCGTGCCCAAGTGTCAACATAAAAGACAAAGTTGTAGAAGCTTCCATCGCCCACCACGGGGCCGTGCTCAGCGGACACGGGGCCGTGGTCAACTATAAGATTCGCAGAATCCAGGCAAATCTTGATAGTATAGATATGCTTCTGCACACGGGGTCGTGCCCAGCGGACACGAGGCCGTGGTCAACTAATGCAGACAAAAGCAATTAATGAAGAAAGAGAAGATGAAGGACACGGGGCCGTGCCCGAGCTTCTGTTCAGCCTATAAATAGGAGTGCTTGGCTCAAGCTCAAACCATCCCTTTGCACACCACCTCTCTCACACTTAACCCACCACCCACCACCACTATAACACTATCATCCACCACCATCATCCATTGTCCATCATAGAGTGTGTGAGTCGTCTCGGGATCCAAGATTGATCGTAAGAGTTCTTGACAATCAAGGCCATGTTTGCCTAAGTCTCTTACATCACTTGGTGAAGACAAAGTGTCTAGTGTAATACTTTTTATTTTTAATCTTTTCGCACTTTTTAATTGGTTATGTATTAATGACTTTAATAACTAGTTCCTTATGTTGAAGGTGATTCTTCCTTATCGTTTTTCCGTGGTGTCTTGGCATTATTTTACTGTTTATATAAAATACAAGATTTTCACCATTCATATCTCCACGGTCTATATAGAGGCATGTTGGCTACCTGGTCGGGGATTAAGGGAACGGTTTGGTAAGAGTCTTGCCATTGTTCAGCGTATAGATCCTGCAAAGGACCTGGGTCAAATTTAGTAGGACCTCCTTCAATACTTAACGGTGTTGGATGGCGGGGTCCAAACTCTTTGATCCTCTCATAAGTTAAACTACTATTAAAACTTTAACCCGGCTACTTAGGACTGTATCCCTGCTGACTCAGACTACTTAGCCGAGAGTAACGTCGCCTTCAAAAGAGGGGCTTACCACAATAACTAAGATAATCTCTTAATAAAGTGCAAAAGTGCAGAAATAATCAAAGGTTACACTAAACACGAGTCGGAGCCAAGTGATTCATCTTGTCTATCTGTTTTTCTTTTATTTTTATTTTTAAGCATTTTAGTTAGTTTTTATTTTTCTAGTTTAAAACCTTTTTCTAACTTTTGATTTGATTAGACGTTGAGGATAAACCGGTACTAAAAGCTCTTGTGTCCTTGGACGACCTCGGTATCTTACCAACACTTTACTACGCTCACGATGGGTGCACTTGCCCATATGTGTGTTTAGTGTTAGTAAATATCGTGTTTTATAAATTTAAAACTTGGCTAAAAAAAGTGTAAAAGGGCTTAAAATATACATTAAAAACCATACACACTACACACGCATCAGTATTCTACAATTATCGTCGGTATGTTGGGGTTTTGTATACAAAATTTGTTACTACACTGTGAGTAGTAACATGACCACAAGTCGGGATGACAGTACCGTGGGTGGTAATTAAAGTAGAAAAATAAACAAATGTAATTACGAGATCGCCCTCAATAACTGTAAACTGATAAAACATGTCTTGATTAAATTGAGATTCACTCACCAGTATTTCCCACTGACAAAATGTTTTTAAATGCGTTTCAGGTAACAAAATGTGAAAGCCAAATAGAAGCCAGCTGGACAGCACTGAAGGCTTGGAAAAGTTACCTAAATAAAGAAGATGTTTTTATTTAATAAAACAGGGTTTACCCCTATAAAATGTTTGTAATGGAAACTTGGGAATTTTCCCATATGTTTAATACTATAAAAATGTGGTATTTTACTCTGATAAAATATTTCCTAACTACGGTCCTGATTTAATTTCCGCTGCCAAAATTGATAAACACCGATACCACTGATACTGGCCGCGACCGCCTGTTCCCGGGTAATAAATGGACGGGGGTTGCGACAACTTGTCTTTATGCGTCAAAGAAGTAAGCGGAACAACGATTTCAGAAAAGTCGGCGATGAATTGACGGTAATATCCCGCCAAACCGAGAAATGAACGAACTTCGGATGGAGATTTTGGAGTAACCCAACTCTTAACAGCTTCGATCTTCGCGGGGTCGACGTGTATGCCTTAACTATTGAAAATGTGACCGAGGAATTGAACCTCCTCCGGCCAAAATTCACACTTGGAGAATTTGGCATAGAGTCAATTCCCTTGGAGTAATTCGAGAACCAAACGTAGATGTTGCGCGTGTTCGGCTTTCGACTTGGAATAGATCATGATATCATCGATAAACACGATGACGAAACGGTCGAGAAAGGGTTAACACACGCGATTCATCAGATCCATGAAAACCACGGGTGCGTTGGTTAGTCCAAAGGGCATAACAACGAATTCATAGTGGCCGTAGCGAGTTCGAAAGGCGGTTTTGGGCATATCCTCCTCTTGAATGTGTAGCTGGTGATAGCCTGAGCGTAGATCGATCTTCAAGAAACATGTAGCACCTTGTAACTGATCAAACAAATCATCGATTCGAGGCAAGGGATAGCGATTCTTGATAGTCAGCTTATTCAATTCCCTATAATCGATGCACATCCGGAACGATCCGTCCTTCTTTTTGACGAAAAGGACAGGCGCGCCCCAAGGAGAGGTGCTAGGGCGAATGAAGCCTTTGTCAAGAAATTCTTGGAGTTGACTCGAGAGTTCACGCATTTCAGATGGAGCGAGTCAATAAGGAGCTTTAGCAACAGGATTTGCTCTAGGAATGAGATCAATACGAAAGTCGATATCACGAGTCGGAGGTAAACCAGGTAAGTCTTCAGGAAAGACACGAGGAAAATCACGAACCACAGGCACCTTATCCATTGCCTTCTTTTCCTTTTCCTCCGCTACTACGATGTTTACCAAGAAAGCTTTATATTCCTTGCGGAGATACTTGCTCGCTTGGACACATGACATAAATTTGAGGTCTTTCGAGAGAGTTTCGCCATAAACACACAATTGATAACCATTAGCGAGAGAGAAACGAATCATTTTATCAAAGCAAACAACTTCAGCATGATTTTCACGAAGAAAAGCCATGCCTACTCTGATGTCAAAACTACCGAGCTGCATCAGAATAAGGTCGATAGGGAAGACGTGATTGTTGAGTTCAAGCATACAATCACGGAGAATAGAACAAACAGTGACGGTTCTTCCAGTGGCAACTTCAACGTTGAACGTCGTAGGGAGATGGGCGCGCTTACGGTTTAGGAACTTTTCGAACTCAAATGATACAAAACAGTTATCTGCCCCAGTATCAAACAAACACGAAGCATATATACCATTGACAAGAAACGTACCATTAACCACATTGTTGTCAGCTTGGGCCTGGCGGACGTTGATGTTGAAGGTACGTCCACGGGCTGCCTGTTGAGCTGGTTGCTGCTGCTGCTGAGGCTGCTGCTGTTGATGTTGTTGCTGCGCTGGCTGCTGTTGTGGTTCTTGCTTCACCACTCTGTTGGGGCAGACATTCACAAAGTGGTTAGGGTCACCACATGCATAGCAGGCTCTTGCATGAGCAGCGGGGGCAGGAGCTGCTTGTTATCCCTGTGGAGCGGGAAGAGGAGCTAGCAGTGCTTGAGGAGCTGGAACTTGAGCTTAAGCTTGTCGGGGACCAGTACGGCAGTTAGTAGTGAAGTGGCCGTACAGATTGCAGTGAACACAAAATCGACACGCGATCCCAACAGGATGATGATAAGTACAGGTAGGGCAGAGCGGGTGTGGACCAGTATATGCATGCTTAGCTGGAGGTGCATTGGTCACTGGTGCCGCTACTTGGCGGTTCTGGGGTTGCGGTTGAGCAGGGACAACTTGAAGTGGAGCGACGGTAACAACACAATTCTTGTTGTTGTTGTTGTTGCGTTTGCGGCGAGAAGACTTGGAGGCTTGCGGTGCGGCGGTTTCAGCGGTGGGAGTAGCGGTAACTTGATGGAGACTTTTGGTGGTATTCTTGAAATAACCAGCCAACACTCTCTTGTCGTTAATCTCGACAGCTAGTAGGTATGTCTCTTCGATAGTTGTTGTCTTCGCGGCTTGCACAAAGTCGGCAACACAATCCGGTAAAGCACGGATGTATTTCTTGATCGTCATCTCAGGTGTTGCCACCTGGCTGGGACAAATGATACTCAACTGTTTGAAGCGGGCAGTTAGACCGGCGTTATCGCCACCATCCTGCTTGATGTTCCAGAACTCGTTCTCCAGCTTCTGGAGCTCGTGGGGTGGGCAGAATTCCTTCATCATGAGTTCCTTCAACTCATCCCAAGTAAGACCATAGGCTGCATCGTTCCCACGTCTGTTTCTTTTGGCAGTCCACAAATCCAGAGCTCTGGACTAGAAAACACGACTAGAAAACGCCTGTTGCGTTGACAGTACGTAGGTGGTCGGGACATCCGCTCTGGCATAGCGTGACTTCAATTGATTCAAACCATTGAAAAACAGTGCTTGGTCCGTCTTCGCCTGTGAAGTATTTTGGACCACATTCCTTAAACTGCTTGAAGCTGAAAGTACCCTTTGGAGAGTCGGTCCTAGATTCCTCAGAGGACTTGCTAGTGTTTTCATTAAGCTCGCTGACAATTTGCGGAATAACCTTAGCCATCTGCTTTGTGACTATAGCAGCGATGTGTTTGTCCTCGTGATTGCGGCGGGCAGCGCGTGAAGTGTGCGATCCAAATGACGACATTGTCTGCAACAGACATCTCCATAGGATTCAGACACTATATGATCGAATCTCACCTCACAACATACTACTATTAGATAAAGCTCAGGAACACATCTAATCACGTAGTCACGTAGGCACATAATCCACAGAAGCACGTAAGCACAGAAGCACTTAGTCCATGTAAGCACAGAAACACATAGTACACGTAAGCACATCTTCACTATATTTTGCACGTATTCCCCTACATATATTGCACGTATTCACCTATCTTTCACAGCCGCGTAAGCGTTCAAGAGTTGCGAGTGCGATTAGCGAGGAGCGATTGCGAGTAACATAGCGAGTGGTATAGCGTAAGCAAGTAACTTAGCATGCGATTTGTTAACGTATTGAGATAGATGTGTGGTGCGAGTTGTGTGTGTTGATCAAAGCGAACAGCGAAAAAGCGAATAAATCTTCAAAATCAAAACACATAAACAGATAAAACCACATAAACACTTAAAATCCCACATAAAAGCGAAAGGTTCACAGAGTCAGCGGATTGCGGGCTCAGAATCGAAACACATAATCACATAAAATCAACGATTGCGAGCTTGATATCGAAAGTAGATTGTCTCGGGTGATAGACGTCGACTACCCAAAGTGATTCGACTATTCACAAGGACTTCGAGTACACACTTTGGCCTTCTGGACTGTGCTCTCGCCTCGATCTGGGCGAACGGCACGCATCCTTCCTGTTACAGCGCGACTCGAGCCATTGGAGTCCGTCGAGACTTTGGTGAGAGTTTTGTAAAATCCACAATAGGGAGCGGAACAAGTCATCAAGATTCGGGTTTCACCCCTAACTTAACAACTGCATTCCTATTTGTGTGATAGAACCACGAGATAGAGAGGGAGATCTGCGTCGAAGTACGGATTTCACTCCTGATTCAACGCAAATTCTCGTGTTTATAGTAAAAAGACGCGTCGAGCGAGCAATTTTGTCAAGAGTTTGCGGTTTTCACACCTAATCTCGACCAAACCACTTGCTTACGCGAGTGTTTTTCGAAAATCGTGTGTGTTGCCAGCCTTAGGAAAGGCTGACCTTGCACGAAGCGGTAGTATGTGAAGTCCGCGCAAGAGTGTAGTGTCTAGCGAGTTCGAGCGAGAATAGCAAGTAAGCTCGTACAAACCCTTACAGGGTATGCACAAGTCGGTCCGTTGGTACTTAGACTATAAACTAGGTCATTTCTAAGACATCGACCCGGACTAGGTCGAGTCTTGCCTAATTCGCTACAGTTATGGCTCTGATACCAATCTGTCACACCCCAACCGATGGCGGAAACATCAGGGTGAGGCACTGAGCGAAACAGATTGCCCAGGAGAAATCCATAACAACTAAATTACCAGATAATTAACATTATGTCCCATACCATAACTTATCAAATAAAGCAGTTATTACAGACATAGTTATCTCAAAGACAAATCATAGTTCCGACAACTCAAAATATTAATTGTTTGTTTCTAGACTCTCTCCTAAGCTCGATTCCACATTGCAAGCATACCACAGCATCCTAAACACCTGTCACATATGTTAAAATAGAGGTCAATACACATAGTGTAAAGGTGAGCATACAAGTTTAATAGTAATAATAGATAGCGAAAGCGGTTTACGCATAACCAACATGTAACATGTTGAAAAGTGAAGCTAGCAAGTTATCGACAATGAAATATGCACAGACGTGACTGCGAGTTGTAGAATGCGCAACACATATCACCACTGTGACACGTGAAGTAAAGCCCTTAACAACCCCTATCCACGACAGGTGCTAAGTCCAAACTATAGTACTATCGTTGCTAAGGTGTCAGGCAACAATCACTGTGTAAACATAACATACAAGCATTCATCGAGTAACATGTATAACATGCAATAACGGTCAGCGTATAAAAGTGTTTGTGTTGTGTGTCAATTGTGAATTTGAGATAGATAACGTATGTAACACCCAAAAGTGCGTAAAGCAAAAATGGTTCGAGTATACTCATAGTTCGTGTTTAAATGAATAAACACAAGCTTGGATTGAAGGGAGCACTGAGAGATTAGGCTAAACACAGTACAACAGTATAAGCGTTGAATGGTGCGTAAAACGATGCGTTAAGTGGGATAAGTGACGAAGGGTCATCTGATCGGATGACCGTTCGGATGGATGGTCATCCGGACGGATGACCATTCGGTCAGAGGGTTATCCGTTTGGGATGGATGTGTTTGTGTATGATGGAACTTTGAAGTTTTCGTTGTAGCATTTTATAAAGCGAGAAGTATCTCTATCTTTCAGGTCGTCCGGTCGAACGGTCATCCGGCCGGATGGTCGTTCGATCGAATGGCAATCCATTCTAAGTGAGATATTTCAAAGACTTGGATCTCCTGAGAGAATAGTCATTCGATCGGATGGTCATCCGATCAGATGACTATTCGTTGGGACTGTTATGTTTTGAAATTTTGTTCAAGTGTTGAAAGACCACAAGTTATCCGATCGGATTGTCGTTCGATCGGATGGCTACCCGATCAGACGGCAATCTGTTTGGTAACTTGTTCATTTTGAAATCTGTAAAATTCTTTAAGTTAGGAAGTTTTGCGTTTGGACCGAGACGGTATGACTACGTGTCAAACAACGGGAATCCCTATCAAGTCTAACTCATCCGATCGGATGGGAATCACCCCGTCCGATCAGTTAACTGTTCTTGACGGTTGTTTATGTTCAACCCGTTAAGCCGGTCATCTCTTCGGTAGAAATCCATTCTCAGACCGACACTTTACTGTAGAACGAGTAAAGCGCCTATACGAGCTCAGATTCTATCGGTTTTGAAGTGCAACAGTGTAAAAGGGTGTGCGAGAAAAGTTATGAAAACATCTTTCAACTCTTTTAATCTCGTGAGGTTTGAAAATGTCTAGATTTAGGTGAAATCAGTGTTCAAACATATTGAAATCTCTTAGATCAGAGTTGTTCTGGGTGGAATGAGGTCACACTTTGAAGTTCATGAGAACCCATGATGACATCATTCTAGAACAGCCCAAATCGGTAGATTTCATGGTGAAAAGTTAAGATTTGTTGGTGAAAATGATGAAGAAGTGTGTGAAGATCAAAGAAGTACAAGATTTGAGTTGAAAACTTACAAGAATCGCGAGGAATCGAGAGAAAATAGCCTAAGTGCGTGCTGGTCGAAGGAGGAGTTGTCACATCACTGTTCATGATGTGATAGGTGCTATTTATAGGTGAGAGGAGAGGCGGTGCAACATGACGGATCGAAGGGCAGTCCGATCGGATGGCCATCCGATCAGATGGTCATCCGGACGGATGACCATTCGATCGAATGGTCCTTCAATCGGATGGGCTGTGCGGGTTAGTTTCCGACTTTTCATTTCGTGTGTTTTGCGTTGCGATGCGTTGCGAGTAAGCGACGCGATAGTATTAAATGATAGTTACACAACTAACATAGTTCCTGCTAATCACAAAAGTAAACCTTAAACCTCGAGTTCGCGATGAGATTGCGTTGCGATAGAGTTGCGATTGCGTTTGCGATTAATCACCTCAAACATAAATAAACATGCACAAGTAACACATAAATAGCACACACACGTAAAACAATATCCAGAACATGCGATTCAAGTTGCGATGCGATAGTGATGCGGTAGCTTTAAATAGATTAGCGATTAAACTGCGATTATTAGCATTTACTCCACATAATACAACTAAAGTAACACAAATTTAAGTATCGATTAATACGCCAAAGAGTACAAATCAATAATTAAGCAAGGAGTGATAGATCGCATTTAGCAATCTTTTCTTCCTTTGACTTTGACTTGTACTTTGACTTCAAGACGCGGGTTGTTACAATGCGTTGAAAGAGAAATCTAGTAGGAAGAATGTCACAACCCGAATTCTAGAGGTAAAAACCATTAGTTTCGCATTTATATTTCAAATTATATAATGATCTTATTCGACGAATTTATTTTATACTTATTTAATTTATAGAAACCAAATCCGTATCGTGTTGAACCGACTCGAACCGTTTGAACCGAAGCACAGGTCTCGCTTGTCGAATCAACCCACTCGTGTAACCCGAAACTTATGAGTCCCGAACCAGAACATGATCTTTATATTTTTATTATTAGTTAATCTATTATATTCTTTTGATTAGTTATTAAAAAAAAGAAAAAAAAAAGAAAAATAATACATTGATCAAATACTAAACGTGCTTGCTACACACCTACTCACACCCCTCTTTCATTTTAATTGATACCAGCCCACACCCATTCCCTTGTGCATTTTTATTGGCAGCAGCCCAACCCTATTTTGCTGCTTGTTTCCTTGTGTTTGGCCCATCATAAACCCCCACCGCCACATTTCTTTTAACCCTTTTTAATTGTACGTACATGGCATTTTAATAGCAACACAATTCTCCCAACCCTACAGCCCCCAAAGACGTGCGACTGCTGCTCCTTTTCCCTCCCTCTTGAAGTTTTATGACAACAGTTGCAGCCCCACTTTCTCTCTCGCGTATCTTTCTACCCTCGGTTAGTGACTTGCTGTATTGGCTGTTAGTTTTGATGTTTACTTGGCTGCGTTTTCTGGTTACGTAACTGATACTAAGTGTTTATATGAATACATGATGTTATGGTGCGTAACTGGTAGATTAGAAACCACGGGAAACCTATAGGAGTATTGGTATTTCGGTTTTGTTAAGTTCTGGATATGTATGGTTTGTTTAGGGTTGTTATGCTTTATGATATTGATGATATGGTGCGACGAATCCAAGATAAATAGCCTAAAACCTGCTGTGATTAATGTTATAACTCATCGGGTTCGTTAATGAGGCGGTTACGGGGTTTGGGAAGTGAAAACAGAAAGCTGATTAACACAAACAACCAACTTCAGTTGGCTGTAATAAGAGCGTTACACATCGAAAAACTGATTTTCTGAAGT
This sequence comes from Helianthus tuberosus, assembly GCA_030545235.1. Lineage (NCBI taxonomy): Eukaryota > Viridiplantae > Streptophyta > Magnoliopsida > Asterales > Asteraceae > Helianthus > Helianthus tuberosus. Next base: position 151,226,142 of record CM060410.1, on the reverse strand, counting down.
CTAAAACGTACGTTTTTGAAAAACGCTTCAAATGGCGCTGGAATCATATCTTTCTGTGGTCGTTTGCTATTTCTAAAGGCTCGTTTTTCACAGCAGCAAAAGCTGCGTTTTTCCTGCAGAAAATGTATGTTAGGTTTTTCATCATAACTTGTAATCTGGACAGAGTTAGGTCATGAAATTCATACAGTAGATGGTACAGGTGTCGTCGTAAATCTCCAACTAGAATTTCGTCAATCGGACTTACGATAAATTTTAAATGAATTTTTTCGTGGACTGTAGTCAGAAAGTGACGAATCTGATTGCAGCCCGGTAAATGATTTTTATAAAATAATTGGTGATGAATTGGATCCCGAGATTTTGATTCAATAATATTTGGATCGTTTAAAACATTCTGTATTTTTTTGGGAATTTTGTTGTACACGAACTATTCCGGATAACAATCCGAAAACTGCCAAAAATGCACTATATTGCTAAATTTTTTATTGAAGAGTATTTTATGTCTTTCGTGACACTTGTGTTGTCGCTAAGCTATGTCGTGATAAATGCATGCATGATATTTAGTATTGTTTGATATAATGTGCTACGTGCTAGATACGTGTAGGATTCGTGTTTTCGCGTGAGCACACCCACTAACCCTTAAACGATAATCATGTTAGGACGTGATTGACCAGTTCCACCTCACATATTACTTTCCATAACTTAATCTGCCGAGCTAATCTAAGGTGCGTTCACACTTTCTACAAAGCATGGGATTCCCGGTGGTTTGGGAATGGGTTAAGGATTAATATTGAAACCTGCGTATTCTCCTTGGGTAGGATACGTACCTCCATCCTCCTTGGGAAGGATGGCAACATTTAAACCTGCGTAATCTCCTTGGGTAGGTTACGTACCTCCATCCTCCTTGGGAAGGATGACAGCATTGAACTTACTAGACAAACTCTATCATGAAGTCCCTCATTTTTATATCGACTTAATCGCCGGGCCATTGGTGAACGGGTCATTAGTTAAATAGCGCTATTAGGTCTGACAAGCCTCACACCGTGCCGCAGAGGACGGGAGTGGACTAATGTACTTGGGCACTTAGTCAATGATGATAGACATTGACGCAGGGCACATAAACATGACTCCAGTCAGTAGTCGATATGGTAACGGGTCTAGTGGTTTACAACATGGGGTAGCCCCCACGGTATATGGTTTGGGAAACAAGAAACTGGGTAACTTATGGTTTTCGAAACATCTTATGGTTTTTGGAACAACTTTAAAACAGACAACCAACTGTGAACTCGCTCAACATTTTTGTTGATTCTTTACTACATGCTTTGCAGGTCGTTAGGTACTTAGCTGGAGCTTGCATAGGGAATGAGTCGTTGTGGAACATGGACCGTTGTGTGTTCATGATAAATTTATGAACTTTAAATTTATAATTTTGGGTTTTGAACTTAATGCTTCTGCTGATAACTTAGACTTTGTTAAGTTGTTTTGACACCAATTATATTGTTTGGTTTGGATTTTATTTATTTATTTATATTGTTCAATATGATTGGTGGCTTGATCCTGGTCAGTCACGCTCCCTGCGGTGATACTCCGCTTGTGGATTTTGGGGGTGTGGCAAAGAACGAGAAACACACTTAGTCAAACTTATGTTTTGTCGTTAAATTTGTTATGTTCTAAATGTTGTATGTTCCTTTGAAACAATGTATTCCCCTTTATCATGAAATGAAAATTTGTCACACCCTGATTTCCCGGTGGGCCCGGACTTGGAGTTTATACATGACGGTTGATACCAGTAATCACAAAGCACAACGGAAGATGAGAATTTAAATTAAATTATTAAAGTACAAACATATAATGTCCAAAGTTCAAAATTATTATACAGATTTTTCGTACTAAAAAGGATCCACAGGCAGACCGAATATAATAAAATATGACTTGAGGTTAATAGGTCTTTCGTGGAGTTCCAAATTCCAAATCGCCTAGACCGAGCAGCTCAAGCCAATTTTGTATTTGCTATATAACATGCGCTTAGTCTTTTGAAAATACGTCAGTTTTAACTAGTAAATACACTTAACCGACTCTTTTGAAAATCATTTCAAAAGTATTTTGATACCATTTGGTATATCATTTTTAAATAACTTGGGATAAGATAATATTTCTTGTTACCAGTTTTACATGTTTGTCAATACATGTGGGGACCAGAACTAAACGCCACTACATGATTAACCCACACACCACATTTTCAATATCATATAAAATAGCATTAGCGTCTGTCAGGTGTATGCCTACACCCTAAGCTTAGGTCGTGGCCACTTGCAATTAAATGAGCTGGGGAATATCCCGGACACGGTCGTATTAACCCCTAATGTTTAACTTATCAAGCAAAACGGATTAAAACGGGTTATTTAAATTTTGGACATCATTCGTCATTGATTCAATACCTGACCAAGCGGCTAGTGCCGTATCCCAAGCCCTTATAAAGGAAAATAGGCTTAGAGTATTTACCTGTGCTAGTCTTTACAAATCAAAGGCGCTAAACACAACTGTTAATCAAAATAACTAAAATAGGCGTAATTTACTAGAGGTTCCTAGTCTGGAATGAACGGAACTATGATCCATTGGAATGTTAACAGGTCTTATGAAAGTCATTTGACTTTGACCGATTAACTTAAATAAATAGGTACGGTTCGCTAGATTAAGTGGAGACCGAATATAGTGTGGTTTATACCCTTCCGAGTACGAGGACTTGTATAATATGGGTTAAATAACCATACATTCTGATTAGAACTGATTTGGAAAGGTTTTAACACATTTCGACTAACTTATATATCTTATACTATAAAGTTAGCCGTACGCGGATATGCGGTATCGGGTGGTCAAATAGGTTTATGACAAATCCATAATGCCAAAACATATTTCGTTATTATGTTACTATATTAGTTTCAAACTCAGATTATAAGTTAAATTGGTTTTAAAACCATTTTTAGGCGATAAGAGCAATTTTGGTATTTTGAGGCATATTATATGGACTTTAACATAGAGCCTATAAATTTTTATGATCAAATGGTATAACCTCAGAGAACAATATGATCATATAACAACCTTAATTCAGGCTCTAAACTTGACCAAACATGCCAGAATCGAAAGTCAAAGCAGAAGTCAAACTGTTTGACTTTTAGTTGCGAAACTAGCTCTAAGTAGGAAATGATGCGTTGGACATGATTAAACATGTCCTAATATGTTATATAAACTATTATAATGTGAAAATTTAAGATTTCGATACTTAGAAATTCATTTAGCGTAATTTATAAAAATCTGCGTTTTGACTTTTATTTAATAAGACGTTGACTCGTAATTTCACCTACTTAACGTGATCTTTAGAGGGCTTTATCACAAGGGATTAACACCTTCATTTTTACGATCACGTAGCCAAGTTCGATTCGAACTTTGGCTTGACCAAATTGTCATAACTAAAAGTCAAAGAAAAAGTCAATTTGCTTGACTTTCGGCTAACAACTAGCCTAGGAATGGAAAAAGACTAAGTTAGAACACTTAAAAGTGTTCAAGGGAGTTTTGTAACTCCAGAGAGGAGGCCTCTATAGATTAGAAGCAGCTCCAAATAGAGAAGAGAGTGAAGAGTGAAGGTGCAAGTCTTGAAAGTGCAAGATCAAGGCTATTTATAGTGAAGCTCAAGCCTCCAAATCTTTCCAAGTGTGTCCATGAGTGTTAAGGGAAGGATTAGTGGCATGACACGACTTATGAAGGTTTGAAGGTAGCACAATTTGACCAAGAGTGGAAGGGAACAGCAGCTGCAACTTCCAACTGCAACTCGTCTGTCAGCGAAGGCCTTACGGGCTGTAAGGCATATGTCTTGCAGTCCGTTAGGACCTCTGGTGCGCCCACTGTTTTGAATGTAAGGCATATGCCTTGCGGTCCGTAAAGGACCGTCAGAAGCTTAAATTTTGGCCATTTTGACACATTTGATCCCTCCATTATCTATCTTCCATATATTTACCAAAATGGTCCCTCTCGCACAACATATCTAGAATATTTGAGAGTTAATTGGACACGTGTTACCATATCATTCACAATAAATTTCTGAGGTGTCACAAAAATCGTTATTTTAAATACTTGTCACAGTTAGCCGTTATGAAGTCTCTTGCAATCTTGTTTTCCTCTCACTCCGATGTTTCCGCCATCGGTTGGGTGTGACTCCTAATACATTAGCCACCACCAACACAACCCTATCAACATTCTCGTTTGAGCCAGCGACCTTTCACCACCACCATTACCTGAAACCACTGCCACCATCACCGCAACCATCTCAACATCTTTCTTTCCTGCAAAGCGTCACATGACCAACTACCAAACACCTTTCCAAAATCTGAATCTAAAAACCAGTCATTACTACATTGGCTTCAATCCTCTTCAGATTATTAGATCCACACATCATCATCCACCAATTCACTTTACGCTCGTCAAATTTGAAACCTATTTCGTTCAAATTGAGCACCAATCATCTGATTCAAAGCCTAAAACCCTACTGACCGTATTACAATGTTGATTTTTGTTTAGATCTGAGAGAATTTGACGAAAATGGTAGAGGAGAAGAAATCTGAAGACTTTGGCCCATTACGATATTTCTGGAACCCTAGCCCTTCTTGGTACTGTTTTGACCACATATTTGTTGGATTCAACCACTGCCAAGTTCATCATCGTCGGAGATAACAACAATGGTTTCCGAAAAACCAATTGCATTGAATGTTTTTGTAAAATTTATGATGAAGTCTCATTTTGATTCTTTTTTTGGGTTTCATAAATGAACATTGACTAGAAGAATGCTTTTGTGAATCATAATGAAGGCTCGTTTTATGAATCTATACTGACAACAACTTTTTTGGTGCAAGTTTTGGATCTTTAGGTGTCACAAGTTTTTTGGAACGTTGGGTGTCACTATGAACATTGACTACAAGAATAAAGTTATGAATAACTATCTAATTCGACAATATTATAAAGGATGTGCTTACTTTGAAGAAGTTGAAAGGAGAGATCTGAATGAACACTGAGAATGTGATTGGTGTTGTACTTTAAGAATTTGTATTTTATTTAAGGTTTAATTAATTACAAGATTATGATGAAAATTACCATTTTGCCTCATGTGCAATGCACATGACCAGATCTAACTGAAAAAATTAACCAGGTTAGGGTCAAAGGACTTAGGGTGTAATAAGTTTTCTGAATAAATGATTGTGATTGTAATTATTGAAATTAAAGGGCATCCGTTGTAATTCGATACAAACATAAAAGACGAAAAGTGTAACTTACCTTAAAAAAATAAGATGGGGATATTCTTAAGGGTGTTAGGAGTGGTGCGGTAAAGTGGTTCGGCAAGGGGGTTTGCCACGCGGTAACACCGCCGCCAACCCCCTTTGCCACTCGGTTTCATTAAACATCGGTGAAGGGATGACGATGCGGTGAGGGGAGGAAGGAGAGAGAGAGGGGGTGTGTGGGTGGGGTCCATGCCATCTCTCAACCAATCACACTTTTTCCTTTTTTTAAAGTTTACCACTTCACCAAGTGTCTAACCATTGCCAACACTTTTGAGCATAGTTTACCACTTTGACATGACACACTCTCATTGGTTGATTTTTTAGTTTGTCACTCTCAAATGTTTAACCACTCCTAACACCCTTAAACATTATACAACACCAACAACATTTAACCATTTTATGCTTGGGTTTTTAACCAAATGATGTCACTTAAGTTATAATGCGCCGGATATCAACTATAATAAAAGAGCATTTACTTTAAAATTCTGGAACTCACCCTATATATCTTCAACGCGTTAGACTCAAATCCTTATTTTTATTTCTATACTACACTATACGGTATCATAATATTTCAGCTGACTTATTTTATAACATAATCTTGTATACATATTAAAACTGAAAACAACAAAATCTAAGACATATATATATATATATATATATTTTGTAATACATGAGTGATATCAATTATAAAAGCTTTTAATTTGTGATGCATACTTGACGGGGCAGTAACATCGATCCAACTTAAAAAATGAATAAATAAGTCGATAATTAGCTAGTGTATATTTTCATCTTAAAATAAAATATATGTTATATGTATTTAAAGGAAAGAAAAAGAAAAAGTGGTGATAGATTAGAAACTTGGTAGGGGCCAGCGACAAAAGCTTTCCGCTTATTTCATTGCGGGTCCCATTTGCATTCTCTACTCACTCACTCCACTTTTGGTTCTTGTACAACCTCACACTTTTAGTTTACCCAATGTTTATGGCCCTCCTTGTTCCAAAACAATACCCCTCCCCTACATCACATTCTCATCAACCTTATTTAAGTATAACCTTTACTACACTTTTTACCATTTTAAATATGTACACATACACCGCAAATTGCATTACCATTTTAAATATATACACATACACCAGAAACTATAATCAAACAATAATAATAATAATTTTTCATCAGTAGCGTCCTTCCTACGGGCACAAATAATCATCGCCAAGATCAGGAATAATAAACGGAATATTAGAAGGTCTACAACTTGATCATACGGACATTAATCATGAGGAAATATGGAAAAAACTAATATACCCTCATGTAGAATAATTCACCAAGGTCATTTATAACAAGATAACTAAAAGTGTTGTTGTTCATACACTGTTAAAAATAAAAATAAAAATAAAAAACCAAATTGAACAATTTAGCTGGTTAGACGGTTTAATAGTTCGCCTTTGACGGTTTGACAATTTCATACTCTAGTTGTTAGTTTGATATAAACTACAGTGGTTGGCCAACATTTATTCTTATTTTTTTGTAAGTTTGGAATATCTATACGTATAAGAGGAGTCTATCTAGAGCATAAATTATTACGTAATTAAACAAAAGAAATGTTGAACAAACCAACAATTATTCTTTTCTAAAAAATAATTCTAACTGTCAAAACATAACTGTTTAATTGGTACAGCTAATCTAACCAACCTTATTAGTTTGAGTTTTCATTTTCCAAAATCATACTTAATAGTTATTCCAACTTTAATCGAAATAGAACCTTTACATCTACTAAGTTAATTAAAAGAAGAGACTCCAGATGAAACTCTGTGGATTTATTTTTTTATATATAATCCTAAAATAAGCAATAGTCGGATATTGAAAATCATAGCATATCAATTGCCCATGTTTCCTGCTAAGCTTTTCCCCCTTCATCAAGTCACTTTCTCTCCCACGTATATGTGCTTTCTCTCACACACACCAAGTTGATATATAATATAATATATATAAATGAAAGCATATAATAATATAACACACACAGCGTGATACTTTAAATAGACATGAAAACTTAAATTGACCTAAGCTAATTAATTTTTTTTAACTTACCAGGAGGTCATTGTCACACAAAAAGCTAAAAAAATATTGTCATGTTTGCTAAAATAAAAATAAACAAAATTAAAGTATTTATATTTATAAAAGATATAAATTGTACATAAAGATATAAATTGTACATACATAAATATTCAGCAATAATTATAACATTATACATACACACGATCAAAAAAATAATTGAGTATATCAGAATTATCATGAGAAATACAAGCTTCCCGTATTAAACAATGATTAGCCTAATTTTGATATATCAAATTATAACACATATAATATGTGATTATTTGAAACTATATAATAAAGTAAGTAGGGTTTTGGAAGAATAAAAATAACATCTAAGAAGAGACCATTACACTCACTCTCTTTCTCTACATTAACACAACATATTATTCTCTCTATTTCACACACACACACACACAGTAGACCTCTGATGAATCTGGTTCCATGGCGGTCGTCACTACTACTAGTGCTAGTGACCATCTTCTTCTTCTTCATTGTTGCTCAAACTGAATGCTCCAGAACAACCAGCAGCGATCATGTGTTTCGAGTAACTGGTCCCAACTCTCGGTATTCCGGCCACTTTTTCGGCTTCTTGCCTAAAAGAAAAACACCTCTTCCGGTTTCCGGTCCATCGCGGAAACACAACGACATCGGCCCGCAAAGCTGGAGACTTCCATGAACTCCAACCTTCACTTCAGTTTGATCACTTTCATTCCCTTAGTGTTTTTTAGAGATGGAGGTGAATATGTAGTGTAAATTGTAATTACATCATATCGATCTTTTTTTTTATATTGTGGCCGGTGTTTTGTTAATTTATTTTTTTCATCAGTAATTGTTAGATTTTCTAGAATAAATACATAACACGGGATTTAAAGTCTAAACTTTGTGGTTGTGAGTTTTTGGTCGTTATAGTATAGATAGATGGATGTGTTTTGTTATAAATTAATTAATTACCACAAATCAACAATGCAAAAAATATATATTAACCATCGTTTTATTTCAGGCAAACTGTTTTTTTTTTCTTCTTAAAATCAATACAAGAGTTGTACGAATAATAGATCGAGTATGTAATTAAATTCAATATCATGCTTGTAAAAAGGGATTTGATGAATGGATTTTCTATTATGAATTGGGTATAATTGAACCACACGTACACGTTGTATATTGGTTTCAGTCATTTTTGTTACATTTTTATCTTGATTTGTACAGTAAAAATTAAGTTAACGTTTACAAGTAAATTTCAGAATAAGTCTACTTAGATACAGCTAGATATTTTTTATCTGACTTTTAAAAAACAGTAAATAATATATTAACTTTAACCTGTCCTAAAAATAAAATTTATATACATTTAGTACACTTTATATATTTTTAAACTTTAAAATTCCCTCGCTTGTAGCTGAATCTTGAGTTATATATGCTTTACCCCTTAATATAACTGATTTATAGAATAGATTTTTAAAATGCAATGTTAATTAAACGAAAGATGCCATTTGTGCAACATTAATCCTTTTATGAGAATTGAAGAGGCAAATGTAACAAAAAGTTACGGTGTATATTCTTTAATAAATTTATGATTAGTGGATTAACACGTAATCATACATGCCTTGACCCTACATGCAACTTTAACTTCTACTCCAGGTCTGTTTAATTAAGTTATAATATAATAAATATATTGATGTTAACTGTAACAGTGAGATTAGTAATTAATTAACAAGTCAAATGAGGTTACCTTGTTGATCTCAATGTTAATAATATCACTTTATATATATATATTCACACTTTGGTTTAGTAAGAGTAAATAAAAAATAGATGAACCTTTGGCCTTTGGGCATGTGAGCACTTACGGTTTCTTTTTTAATCCTGGTGTAGTAATATGATGATGAGCAATGAATTTAAGGTCATAATAACAAAGGTAAAAATGAAGATGATATATCTTACAGTAATCACTAAAGAGAACTACTTTTCCCTTTTTATTATTAAGTCAAGGTCATTATGTAATCAGAATGATGTTGCCATTTATTAATTTTAAGAATCAATTTTCGTTTTCCTCAACTCAACTATATAATTTTTCCTCAATATAAAATGGTTCAAATATACCCATGGCCACAACTATAAGGACAACATCCCAATCACATCTCACTGTGAGGCTAACCCATTTAGAAAAGAGGTTTTAGATTTGAACATGGACAAAGAGAGTAACTAAAAATAATTTCTTTAAGGTAGAATAGGAGTAATATTTTCCATTAAGAACATCCCAATCTAATGAGAAATCAGATTTTAATAATATTACCTTTAGGTGGTTGGCCAACAATAATTTCACTTTCAAATATCGTCACTGTCGTCCCGATCTTCTAAAAATATTTCTCGCTAGACCTCCGTTTTTTTTTGAATTTCCAACTAATGTTTTAGGGTTTTTATCAGAACGAGGATACGAGTCGATTGATGTAAAATTTACCTTAAAATGGTGCTCCAAAAAGCATGTGAAAACTACATATTAGAGACCTCTATTAAAAGTGAGAAATTTTTGGAAATTCAAATATATTTAGTAGCCATTAAAGTAAATTTAGGGTGGAAGCTATATAATGTGAAAACTACATATTAGACAACCTCTACTAAAAGTGTTCCAAATTTGACTCCATTAGAAGCATGGAGTGGTACCAAACCTCATGTTGAACACCTTAAAGTGTTTGGTTGTGTACCAAACCTAACGCAGTAAATAGACCACTAATACGAAAAAATGTATATTTATAGGAGAATATCAAAGCATATAAGCTATACAGTCCTCAAACGCAAAAGGGTATGATTAGTAGAGATGAGTAATTTGCAAAAGGGTATGTTAGGTATTTACGGATCGGTATCCCTCGTTCAAAAGTGAAAAGAACTATGGATTGGGAAGTTGAGCAGAAGGAGCGTGGTTTATTGTTGTTGGTCCCACAGATAAATGAAAGCAATAACAAGAAGAATCGCTTGAATCTGACTTCCCTTTAATGACTAAATTAACTTCTTTGGTTAAGCACTTTTTAAGAGATCATTATACGAAAAAATATATGCCTCTTTGGTGTGTTCTCCCGAGTACTCTGCAGAATAACCCACCAAAAGTCATTCTATAAAGAGAACGAATTTGTATGCTATTAATGCCATAAATTAGTAGGTTTCCTTTTTTGAGAAAACGTTACACTCGACTATATTGGTTACAAGCAATAGGGCGACCACCACAAAGTCGAAAAAAGTATTAAATAAGATTTGTTAATAAGGGATTTAACCCATTAGCTACTATGGACCTCTTGATTTGGTATTATCTCCTCAAGAGTAGTAGGAATGTAACAAACCAAGTCCTTGCATTAGCCACACCAATATTAAGAGTGAGGGTTACAACAGTCGCTATCCCGGAAACTCCTAACGATAATGATGACAACATTTCTAGGGCTCCGGTTACAACGCCCTCTATTTCGGTGACGCCTGAAGATGACGATAACCCCTTCCCTTGTCCGCTAACCCACTACGCTTCTCACTGATTTCCGATGACCCGTTTTTCGTCTAGTGTCACTTTCTAATTCTCCTTTGATTTTTGGGAAGGTAGAGATTTTTCTTAATGGGTTTGATTTTTAGAAAGAAATTAGAGCTGGTGGTTGTTGTAGTGGTGAGGGTGGAGGTTGCAGTGATATGGTGATTTTTACAGTGGTGGTTGTGGTGGTTCTGCAAAGGTGGATGTGATGGTAGTACTTGGCGGTGTTTGTAGTGGCGGTGGTTCACTGCGACGGTAGTGATGGTGGTTGTGATGAATGGCGGTGGCAGTGGTGGTGGTGTCAGTTTTTATATTTGGACTAAAATGACAATTTACTTAAATTAAAACGATATTTAAGGCCATTGATTCACCAAGTGATGCAAGAACTTTAGCCAAGAATGGCCATTATAATTGTTTTGGTAAAAAATTACCGAAGCAATTAAGTGATCAAATTAGTAAAGTGAGGTAGTGTGCTTGAAAGTGTGTTGAAAATTTGCCGGTTAAGTTATTTAGAAAATCAGTATTCAGGATACGGCTCAGGATATTGAGCTGTATCTATGATCAAACTATGAGCAAAGAGTAAAGTAAACGACACGAGATGTACGAGGAAAGCCCTTGATCAATCTAGATCGCCGGCATAAAACCTCGGGAACTGACAATCGCAGCTGCCTTGTTCTTCTTATTGCTTCAAACGTCAGGATACAGTGCAGGATATAGACCAGATCGCTAAGTGTTACAATGCTTTTGTATGAAAGTGAAAATTGCTAGAGAGCGAGTGTTAAAATGTAGCGAGTGTGAATGTGATGTCCTATTCGATCTGGTATACCCACCTATTTATAGTTACAAAGTAGAAACTAAAATTCCTATAAATATGGGATACTCCCGAATATTCCATAAATAGCCGTTTGGAACCAAATAAAGCGGGCTTAACGTCTTTCCTCGAACAACTTGGACCGAGTCTTCCGCGGAATGAGTCCTTGTGAACGTTGCTAGCTTCTAACCCACGTACCTGCACATAATCCGTTAGTAATCCTGAGGATACCATTCAGGATGTTACCAATATCCTGAACCAGCATCCCGGATGTAAACATATACTATATAACCAAGATATAAATCAAGATATTTTCCAGGATATGGGCTCAGAATTTCACCCATAACAATTGTCCCCAAAAATGTTACCGTTTGTCATCCTGCACTAACGGTTACATTTTTACGAAGACCGAGGTAATTAATAGATAAGACCAATGATGTGACCGTTTTCAACTACCCAGCCTATATTTACTCATCATGCCCTATATCTTCTCATCCTCATCTCTTTTTTAATCATAATCGACAAGGAAAAGGTAACATTCTCTCTCTCATCTTCATATTCATCTTTATCCTCTTTCTCCGGTGAAAAATTCAGGTGACCAAATGCCAAGGCAAACAAGATCCAGTTCAGGCGACTCGGCTCCCACATTCATCCAACAGAACCTTCTCCAAGAACCGGAGAAGGAAATATGTACGTTCGATAGTGCCCACCTATCAGCCTTAAAATCCTCCGGCATCTTCCCGGAAGGAACCGTATTTAGACCGTTTGACCGGGAAATCCGGTCGGATATGGTCTCCAGCGAGTGGATATGCTTCAGTGCTTTCCTTTTTACCCTAGGGCTACAATTCCCCTTTCCGAACTTCATCACCGAATTCTTTAATATCACCAAAATCTCTTTCAGCCAAACCATGCCAATGCTCTGGCGTGTTTTGTCTGTTCTTGGCCAAATCAAGAGAAACCACATTCCGGATCTTTCCGTCCATGATCTGCCCCTAGCTTACAAGCTTAGATGCCATGGATCATGTAGATTTCTGTTTTATTCTACTTCCGGTGATCCATTGATACTTCGTGCCACCAGGAACGAGGATGGTTGGCAATCCAAGTTTTTCTTTGTAAAAAGGGACTCAATCCCTGGTGGAACGGATTATCCGATGAGATGGTTGAAGAAGGGTAGGATTTAGGGTTTAAAGATGATCCTGCCTCTTATCCTGCTTTATATCCTGAACTGACCAATTTTATTTTCTCTGTTGTGTATGCAGCTGATTTCAGGAAGATTGCACCTCCCCTTGCTGATTCTCAAAAAAGAATAGACGCCATCAGACTCCTTTCAGAGGCAGAGAGAAGCTTCAACCCATCTCCACCAACTCCAAGCCCTCTTTCAAGCGCAAACATGTCTGGTAAGGATCCTGCAAGATATCCTGTACACACATGTTTTTATTTGATATTCTTAGGAGAGATTTAGAATTTTACTCCTTGTGTGCAGATTCCAGCAAAGTTCCAGTCTATCTAGACCTCGACGAACTCGACAGCTACCAAACTCCAGCCACAGTCAAGAAAGAAACTCCTGCTGCTACTAGCTCCAAGCCACTCCCGGCTCCCAAGGCCAATCCAAGGACTCGTGCTTCCACAGCAAAAAAGAGGAAAGGTCTTGAAGTCAGTGCTCCAGGTTCAGAAGGGTTCTCCTATGATGAACTCAGTTTCTCTGATTCCTTAGAGCCAATGACATCCTTCCTTAACAAGGTAATATCTTGACGCATATCCTGCACATATATCCTGCATGTATATCCTAATAGGATATCCCGACAGGATATCCAGGTCAACATATTCTAACTTATACCTGAAATTGATGTGCAGGGCCTCCAGCACTTGCTCCACCTGTATAATGATGCCTGTGGTACTGTTGCACTCCACGAAGCCAGGATCAAACAGCTTGAAAGCACCGTTGCTGACCAAGGTGCCATTGCCGAAGCGAAGGGCCGACACTACGAAAGCCTGCTGAAGAAGGTCACCCAAGACGCTGAGCTCAAACTTGCCACCATTCAAATGGATCATGATCAAGCCTTGGTCAATTTCCGGGAGGGAATCAAGGCTTCTGCTATCGTCTCCCTATTACAAGCACGCATCAAGATGGCCTACGAGGCCAAGGAGACGGGCCTTGTTTGTCCATCTTGGCCAGTTGAATCCTGGGTGGCCAAGCTGAAGGAGCTCGGAGGCAAAGCTGTGCCACTTCCTGTTGAAGCTGGTGAGTCTTCTAAGTCAGCAGAGGTGGTGATCCAGGCTGGAGACAAGAAGGATGCTGGAGCAGATGCTGGGATGGATACTGGTGAGGATGCTGCACAGGATGTTGGTGCTGAGAAGTCTGAGAAGGTTGGAGAAGATGCCGCTGTGTGAGGGCGTTTAGGTGGGCGATGACGGATATACGTGCCGAGGCCAGAGCCCACCTTTTTAAATTTGAATGTTGGTCTGCAATCCCTTAAACAATTTACTTTTCTGCACTTTACTTTTCTGCACCTGAACAATTTACATTTCCTGCATGCTTTTTGAACAATACAACAGTTGGAGGTGGATGGGTCTCGGTTTGAGATGAAACCTTCAACTGTTGGGTAAATATGGTAAGGAACCATTAGTGCTCTTAGTGGATGGGCCTTGTTTTGAGGTGAAACTAAGAGCACATCTTTTGGTATGTTAATAATATAACTTCTCTTTTGACTTTATTATTGTTGTCATTGATATACAAATTTTACTTGTGAAAACTGTTTGGTTTGAACATACTTAGGAATATATTATAGACGTATCCTAGAAGATATCCTGAGAGATATCTTGTACAGGATATTGAAACACAACCTATAAATTGTCCAAATAAAAAGGAGAGATCATACCAGAGATTCTTAGAGAATCAATTTCAATCCTTCATTATAAGTTTGTCCCCAGTGCATACTTATAAACTCGGATCCATCCTTTGAATAGTATAATGTATGTCCCCTGTGTTCGACACAGAAACGCAAATGTATTCATACTTTGACTTGAATAAATTCCGAATACCCCAGGGCAAAACCCCTGATATCCTGAAATGAATCCTTAGCATACTTGGGATAAACCCTTAATATCTTGGGGATAAACCCTGATATCTGGGGATAAACCCTAAATTTCATGCGCTACAGGCGAGAGTGTATAAACTCCAATTCTTAGAAAGGTGAAAACCTTTAAACCTTAGAGAGTATGAAAATACTCTTTCGTGAGAGAGGGTGATCAATCCTCATATACCTTCAGGATCCAGGATATAACCAACAGTAACGAAATTGTCAGCCACTTTTACATGAACTGGTCCCGCTACCTTGAACTATACCTAGATAACTTGCGCTCCAGGCGAGGTGTTTAAACCCAATTCGAAAGAAAGGTGAATACCTTTAAACCTTTGAAGGGACCAGGATCCCTTAAACGTGAGAGAGGGGGCCAATCCTCTAATCTTTCGACTTATCCTGAGTACATATCCTGGAGCTATATCCTGAAACATATCCTGCAAAACAATTGTAAACTAAGGTGGGTGTTAGCTTGGCTAACACCCCTCCGATGCTTAAGTCAGTATTGGGTTCAAGATAATAAACAAATATATTAAAATAGGATACATACCATTCCGAGATAGAAAATAAATTCTACTCTTACTTGAAATAGAGCTTTAAATGTATTGCATTCCAGGATCTTGGTAGCATATCCCCTTCCATATTCTTGAGTCGATATGCTCCTTTCCCTGTTTCTGACTCGACTTCATATGGTCCTTCCCATTTCGGAGCTAACTTGCCATCGGCAGGATTAGTGGTATTTTGAAAAGCCTTTCTTAGCACCCAATCACCAACTCGAAATCTTCTAGTCCTTATGTTCTTATTATATGCTCTGGATATTCTTTGTTGATATGCTGCTACTCTTAGTCTTGCTGCATCTCTTTTTTCATCTATAGTATCCAAATCTTGACATAAGACTTCAGGATTCTGTTCAGGATCCTGTAGGATAGATCTTGCAGTAGGTATCGTCATTTCTGTTGGAATCACTGCTTCTGCTCCAAATACCAAGGAAAACGGGGTTTGGCCAGTTGCATTCTTTACCGTTGTCCTATCAGCCCACAAAACAAAGGGCAACTCTTCCGCCCATCTTCCTTTTTTGGCTCCAAGCCTCTTCTTTAAGTTATTGACTATTATCTTGTTTGAGGATTCAGCTTGCCCATTCGCTTGAGGATGTACCGGAGTAGATGTGATCATTTTGATTCCCCAACTCTTGCAAAAGTCAGTAGTCCTTTTGCTTATAAACTGGGACCCATTATCACAAATGATCTCAGCTGGTACCCCAAACCTAGTCAGGATATTCCTCTTTATGAAGGATACTACTTCTTGGTCTCTAACTTGAACAAATGCTTCAGCCTCAACCCACTTGGAGAAATAATCCGTCATTGCTAACATAAAGACTTTTCCTCCCGGAGCTTTTGGTAACTTTCCTACTATATCCATCCCCCATTTCATGAATGGCCAAGGGGAAACTACAGGATATAGTGGTTCAGCTGGTTGATGTAGTATGTTACTATGCCTTTGGCATGCATCACATCTTCGAGCATATTCTGCAGCATCTTTCCTCATCGTTGGCCAATAATATCCTGTCCTTAATACTTTCGAGAACAATGATCTGCCCCCAGTGTGATTACCACAATCCCCTTCATGTATATCCTGAAGTACTTCTTTGGCTTCAGGATCCTCCAAGCACCTCAAATACGGTCCTGCAAGAGATTTCTTGTATAAAACATTATTTATAATAGTGAATCGTGATACCTTCATCCTAAATGCCTTAGGATTTTCATTTCCGGGGATGTGTCCTTCTTTAAGATATCTCACAATTGGAGCCGTCCAGGATTTAGGATCCTGTTTAGGATATTCCGCTCCAGGATCCCGAATACCCGCTACTACTTTATCCCGAGGACTCGTTGCAGGATATAAGACATGTAATATTGGTATTTGGGTCCCTTCAGGTATCCTGATCGATGATCCCAAATTTGCTAAGGCACCCGCTTCAGCATTATCCTCCCTTGGTACCTGTTCAAGTATAAAAACATCGAAATATCCTGCTAATTTTTTGAGAATATCGAGATATTCGATTAATTTCTCACCCTTAACTGCATAGGATCCATTAAAATGGTTAGTAATTAACAACGAGTCAACATATACTTGCAAATTTTTGATACTCATACTCTTAGCCAACTCTAATCCTGCAATTAAAGCCTCATACTCTGCTTCATTATTAGTAGCAGGAAATTCACACCTAATAGCTTGGGGTAATATGTCCCCCTGTGGCGATTTTAGTAGTATTCCTAATCCTACTCCTCTTATATTAGATGCACCATCAGTATATAATGTCCAGGATCCTGAGGATTCTCCTAACTGTTGAACCTCTACGTCTACCTCATCCTGAATGTCACTACTAAAATCAGCCACAAAGTCAGCTAAAGCCTGAGACTTTATGGCATTTCTAGGTTCATATATTAAATCATAAGCACTCAACTTTACCGACCACTTAGCCATTCTGCCTGACATTTATGGTTTCCTAAGCACACTTTTAACAGGATAATTTGTTTTAACATGAATCCTATGTGTCTCAAAGTAATGTCTAAGTTTCGTTGATGCCATAACTAATGCTAGTATCAATTTTTCTAAATGAGAATATATAGTTTCAGCATTTAACAAGCTTTTACTAACATAATAAACAGGATATTGCTGACCTTCATGGTCCTTTACAAGGACGGCACTTACAGCATTCCCTGATACTGCGAGGTATAGGGATAATGGTTCACCATTCTCGGGCTTCATCAGTAGAGGTGCGGTTGAAAGATATTGCTTTAAATCCTGTAGGGCCGCTTCATGCTTCTCACCCCATTCGAATTTCTTGTTCTTCTTCAGGATATCATAAAAATCTTTGCATTTTTCTGAGGATCTTGAAATAAATCTGTTTAATGCTGCCACTCGCCCTGTTAATCGTTGAACATCCTTCATATTCGAGGGCGATTTAATATCCAAGATGGCTTTAATCTGCTCCGGGCTCGCTTCTATTCCTCTTTTGGTCACCATATATCCTAGAAATTTTCCTGCTCCCACTCCAAAATGGCACTTAGCAGGATTCAGCTTCATGTTATACTGATCCAGGATATCAAATGCTCCTTTAATATCCTGGAGGTAATCCTGAGCTTTCTTTGATTTTACCACCATATCGTCGATGTACACCTCCATGGTGTCCCCCAGTTTGTCTTTGAACATCATGTTTACCAATCTTTGGTATGTTGCACCTGCATTTTTCAAACCAAAAGGCATAGCTGTATAACAATAAATACCTGTTGGTGTCATGAAGGCAGTATCCTCCTGGTCAGAAGGCTCCATTTGGATCTGTTGAAATCCTGAGGATGCGTCCATGAAGGTCAGCATTTCATGCCCGGCAGTGGCATCTACCATTGCATCAATGTGGGGAAGAGGAAATGGGTCTTTAGGACAAGCTTTTTTCAAGTCTGTGTAGTCTACACAAACTCTCCATTTCCCATTTTTCTTCTGTACCACAACCACGTTTGCTAGCCATCTTGGGAACTTAACCTCTCTGATCATCCTGGACTTCAATAATCTCTCAACTTCCTCTTGGATAATCGTATTCCGCTCAGGAGCAAACTTCCTTCTTTTTTGTTGAACAGGCTTGAATGATTTATCAATTCCAAGCTTGTGAGTGATAATGTCTTTGGATATGCCTGTCATATCCTCATGCTTCCATGCAAACGTTGACATCCTGCATTTCAAAAAGTTAATTAACTATTCTTCAATATCCTGAGGGATATTGGTTCCTACGAGCACCGAAATATCGAGATTATCCTGGTCCAGGATAATTTTCTTCACATCCTGCTCCGGATCCTCCACGATATCCTGGGCCCGCGTCTTTAATTGCTATGCTGCACTAGGCTTGGTTGAGGATTTCATCGAGGATGAGTAGCATTCTTTTGCCTCCTGCTGATCACTATCAACTTTGACAACTCCCCAAGGGGTAGGGATCTTGATGCATTGGTGATACGTTGATGGCACAGCCTTCATATCGTGAATCCATGGTCTTCCCAATATGATGTTATAGCAGGATAGAGAATCCATTACACAGAAACGTTGTATCGAGTTGACTCCTTCAACGTATACTGGTAACTTTATCTCTCCCACTGTGTTTTTAGCCTCTCCACTGAACCCAACAAGCACGGTAGACTTTGAAGTGATATCCATCGGAGATACATTCATTCTCTTCAGAGTCTCTAGTTGGATTATGTTGACGGAGCTGCCATTATCAACCAATATCCTGCGTACAAAATGGTTAGCCACATATAATGTTATTACCAGAGCATCATGGTGAGGATCCTGGACAGTATCCCTGTCATCAGCATCAAATGTGATCACTTTGTCAGTTGTGAGGGTAATCATCCTGACAGGTTTGTCTCCCCTTTCGGCCTTAGCTTCTTTTGCATGTCTCTTTGCCGCCGAATATGAAGTCCCACAAATGTCGGATCCTCCCGAAATGAAGTTGATTATCTTGGCATGCTCAGGATCCTTCTCAGTATCCTGACCCTTATTCTTCTTTCTTCCTAAGAGATCTTTCAGATATCCCTTGCTTAGAAGATAGCTTATTTCTTTCCTAAGAGCAATGCAATCCTCAGTCACATGTCCGAAATCTTCGTGGAAAGCACACCATTTTGACTTATCTTTCCAATCAGCTTTCTGTTGACTCTTTTGAGGCCACCTAGCCTTGTCTCCTAGACCTTGCATGGCATACATCAATTCAGGAATGTTAACAGAAAAGCAATATTCAGACAACTCAGGATACTCTTCAGGATCCTCATCTTCGACAACATTCACTCTCTTATTTTCATTTCTACCATATGGCTTAGGCCGATATGGCTTGAATGAGGATTCAGACTTCCTGTTAGTCGACTCATAGGTGTTGGATGAGTTCATTCTCTCTTGCATCTTCCTATCATCCTCCAATCGAATATATCTTAGGGCCCTGTTTCGAGCTTCATCCAAGTTCCTGCATGGGTTCATTACAAGATCTTGATAAAATTGAGAATCTTTTTGCAGCCCCATCTTGAAAGCTTGCACAGCTGTTGCAACATCAAGATGTGGAATGTCTAGGGATTCCCGGCTGAACTTGTTCACATAATCCCTAAGGGATTCCTGAGGCCCCTGTGTTATCCTGTAGAGGTCACTTGTTAGTTTCTCAAAGCTTCTACTACAAGAAAACTGACTATTAAACAAATTTACTAAGTGAGCAAAAGATGTAATCGAATGCGGAGGAACATTCAAGAGCCATTTCAAGGCTGATCCTGTTAAGGTAGAACCAAAACCCTTGCACAAGCATGCTTCCTTGAGATCCGGAGGAATAGGGTTAATCTCCATTCTTTCCCTATACTGAGCAATATGCTCTGTCACACCCCAACCGATGGCGGAATCATCGGGGCGCGGCACTAGGCGAATCAGATTGCTCAAGAGAATCTATAACAACTATATTGCGATAATATTTAATACATTTGTTATCCCATACTAACAAATAATACAATCACGTAAGTTATCACAGATTTCTTGCCCTCTCGAACAATACAAATCCGAAAACCTAGATTTTAGTTGAGTTTCTAGACTTCCTAGCTTGATTGATAAAGTCTGCGATCTAACCTGCAACATACGTTAAAATATTTGTCAATACAAAAGTATTGGCGAGTATACAGGTTTGATAAGTATAGCATAATAGATTAAAAGTGCTGCGAATCTCCACATGCATAAACGTAATACACGACATATATACTCACAAAACTGATACTACCAACTAAGTCCTCGATGCTCGAATGTACGATGGCATAACTAGACCCGTCGGGCGCAATAGTACTATACTAGTCGTGGTGGGACGTCGCGAGTATAAGCCCTAGCACATATGCAACTAGCATCACGTATATCTATGCATAACAGTTATTCGCAAATGATAATTCTATTGATTGAATAATTCGTTTGATAAGTTCGATTTGTTAGAAACGTATGTTACACCCAAAATTTGATTAAAAAGGGGTCAAGTATACTCACAATGCGTATTTAGCGAGATCACAACTTGATTAAGTCGGTTGCGAGTATGCCTGTGATGATCCTTGAAGAATAGAGTAAACGATATACGGTTAAGCGAGATTAGCCTTGAAAAGTTACTCATTTGGTTGGACTGTTCTCATCCGTGCGGATGGACAGGTTATCCGTCCGGATGACAAGTCATCCGTCCGGATGGCATGTTATCCGTGCGGATAACAGGTGATCCGTGCGGTTGATGTGTGCGTGCGGATGAGTGTGCGTGCGGGTGACTGGTGCGTTCGGGTGACATGTCATCCGTGCGGACTGACCTGTCGTCCGTGCGGACTGACATGTTGTCCGTGCGGACTGACATGTCTGTTTCTCACTCTGAGCACTGTTTCGAGTGTTTAACGGAAGGAATACGTTCGTTTTTACTAGGGTAGTGTAATTTCGCACTAACACTTGAAGTTTCGTCAATTCCGACTCGTTCTAACGGCCGGGAATCACCCCGTTCCACCAGATCTGGCCGTTCGTGATGGTTCTTCAAGGTTAACTCGAAATCGCACAGATTTAGGTGAGATTTGTCATTAAAACATGTGGGAATCACCCGGATCTGAGTCGTTTATAGTGAAATGAGACCCCAACTTGAAGTTCATAAGAACTCTTGGTGACATCACCTCAAAACGCCTCAAATCCGCAGATTTCACGGTTAGAATTTGAGTTTTGAAAGATAGAATGATGTAGAATCGAGTGTAGATTGTAGAAGTACAAGTTTTAGGTTGAAATCTTACCGGAATCGGGAGGAATCGGGAGAAAAAGGGTCTTGGTGCGCGTTTGGTTGAATAGGAGCTGTCACATCACTGTTCAAGTGATGTGACAGGGTATTTATAGGCAACAGAGGAGAGGAAAAAGGGTTTTGGCCCGGATAGCCCATCCGTGCGGATGGCCCATGCGTGCGGATGGCCATCCG
This sequence comes from Helianthus tuberosus, assembly GCA_030545235.1. NCBI lineage: Eukaryota > Viridiplantae > Streptophyta > Magnoliopsida > Asterales > Asteraceae > Helianthus > Helianthus tuberosus. Next base: position 151,204,346 of record CM060410.1, on the reverse strand, counting down.
TCCGGATGGTCCATCCGTCCGGATGGTCCATCCGTCCGGATGGTCCATCCGTCCGGATGGTCCATCCGTCCGGATAGCTATCCTGACACTTGGACTTCTCCGTTTTTAGCTATCCGGACACTTGGACTTCTCCGTTTTTTGATCGTTTTGATAGTTTTCGAAGCGCGTCCTTTTCATAATTAATTTATATTATCAATATATTGTTATTATTATATATATATCACTAGGGGTCGTATTTACGTATCCATAATCCAAAGATTCGATAATTAACAATCGGTTTTGATTCGAGTACGCGATTATTAGCGACGTTTCACGGCCATCAATGAGGGTAGTATAGGTCCTTTCTTGATGTCATCGTGAACGTTATTTCGTGTAGTGCCACAAGACTGACGGGGTACCGTTTACTTGTATTGTCATCATCGTCATGACGACTGGAGCTACAGCACTCACCCGAGGGTCCTTGTTAGCGTTAATTGTTTACGTTCGACACATCACAGCCACTGAGGAGGGTAGAATAGGTCCTCACTCAATGCCTCCGTGAGTGTTAGTATGATAATAGTGTAGTATAGTGATATTGTATTTCGAAAATATGCGATTATCCTTCGAATAGCGATATATACGATGTGGTTACATTATGATCCGAATCTCTGGTGCTAGGTGTAACGAGTATAACGAGTAGTAACAACGCACAAAAGTGCGGGTTGTTACATGCTCCTCAGGATCCGTAGTTCCGTCGTAAAGCTTCATGTTGGGGGTTTGAAATCTCTTTGGGATCTCAGCATCACAGATAGGATATGCAAAACGAGATATCTTGTGGCTTTCTTGGGACACTTCCGGGATTGGCTGGACCACTCCAGGTACACTAGATATCATATCCTTCAACTTCTGAAGTTCCCTAGTAAGTGCTGATGTTACACCTGTATCCTGCAAAGATCCACTATTGTTAGTAGCATGAGTATTATTATTATTTGACACGTTACCCGTTGGAGGGTTTTGCCCATATCCTGAAGCATATCCTGAGCTCCTCATGGTTGACATCCTGACCGAGGAGGGTATTTCAGGAGTATGATTCTGAGGAATGCTGGGCACAATATTCCCCCTGTTATCCTCAGTATACACAGCTGAACTAAAGTTCAAAGTTCTGGGATGCAATGGAGTGACAATATCCTCAGCAGATCTGCTCGAGCCAGACTTCAGGAGTTGTATTTCCCTCAATAGCATTTGGTTTGTTTCCTGTTGCTGCCTCATTTGTTCCTGCACACTTCCAAATAAGGTTAGAATTTCATCATTAGAAGCTAAAACGGGAGCAGATTCCTGAACACTGCGAGTAGGGATAATATCCTGAGGTCGTGAAGAAGCTGGCATCCTTGGAGGAGGTGGTGGAAGCACCGAACCGGTAGTGGCAGAAGTCATAGCAGACACAATGGAGGAACTCATGTTTGATCTTGAAGCCATTATGGACAATGTGGCAAAAAGTTTTGAAAATAGAAAACCGATTAGCGATTTCACAAAGATTTTTAGTAAAGAGAGCACCACTTGCCCCACGGTGGGCGCCAAATTGTTTTGGTCAAAAATTACCGAAGCAATTAAGTGATCAAATTAGTAAAGTGAGGTAGTGTGCTAGAAAGTGTGTTGAAAATTTGCCGGTTAAGTTATTTAGAAAATCAGTATTCAGGATACGGCTCAGGATATTGAGCTGTATCTATGATCAAACTATGAGCAAAGAGTAAAGTAAACGACACGAGATGTACGAGGAAAGCCCTTGATCAATCTAGATCGCCGGCATAAAACCTCGGGAGCTGACAATCGCAGCTGCCTTGTTCTTCTTATTGCTTCAAACGTCAGGATACAGTGCAGGATATAGACCAGATCGCTAAGTGTTACAAAGTTTTGTATGAAAGTGAAAATTGCTAGAGAGCGAGTGTTAAAATGTAGCGAGTGTGAATGTGATGTCCTATTCGATCTGGTATACCCACCTATTTATAGTTACAAAGTAGAAACTAAAATTCCTATAAATATGGGATACTCCCGAATATTCCATAAATAGCCGTTTGGAACCAAATAAAGCGGGCTTAACGTCTTTCCTCGAACAACTTGGACCGAGTCTTCCGCGGAATGAGTCCTTGTGAACGTTGCTAGCTTCTAACCCACGTACCTGCACATAATCCGTTAGTAATCCTGAGGATACCATTCAGGATGTTACCAATATCCTGAACCAGCATCCCGGATGTAAACAGATACTATATAACCAAGATATAAATCAAGATATTTTCCAGGATATGGGCTCAGAATTTCACCCATAACAATAATGAACATCATCAAACTTGTATCAGTAAACATGTTAAACAACAAGAATGATATATATATATATATACACACACACACACACTAGTGTTCACTCTTTAACCTAATCCTATATATATATACCAGATGGAGTATGAGAAAACTCATCTTTGTGAGAAAACTCTATCTAACCATTACTAAACCCTAAACTCTAAATCTTAATCCATAAACCTCAAAATACTAAACCTTAAAAGCTAAACCCTAAACCCTAAACCCCAAAAGGTAAACCCTAAAAGCTAAACCATAAAGGCTAACGGCTAAAAGCTAAAAACTAAATGGTAAAGCTAAACTCTAAAACCTAATTCCTAAAAGCTAAACCTCGGAAAAAAATCAACACAAATATCAATCGTTTGATTGAGTTTTCTCATAAAGAAAAAGTTTTTTGATGATTCTCTCCATATATATATATAGGGTAAGGTTCATGCGAGAACCACCCTTATTGCGAGAACCGCGAGAACCAATGTGAACACTAAAAAAAATAAAAAAAATAAAAAAAGCACTCAAATTTTTTTTAATATTTTAAAAAAAATCGCTATATTTTGTTACCATAAAAAAAAAAAACTTTTTTTTTCGAGTAACAGTTATCCATGCACATGTGCATATGTATCATTACTTCGAAAAATTCGGTAATACGTTATCAGGAATAGACAATTGCACTTTAATTTGCAATACCATTAGTAATACACTACTTTTTACATTACCAATATTCAAAATGCACATGTGCATCATTAGGGATAACCATGATATAACGTGTTTTGCTACAAAAAGTTTGTGATTTTGAATGGAGAAGTAGACCCATATACATGTTTTTTGGTTAGTTATATCTAGTGGTTGATGGTTTGGTTATAGTTGTCAATTTATGATGTAATATGTTGATTGGATGATATAAATGGTGTTTACATACATGTAATAAAGTGAAAATATTGTTAATGGTATTGTATTATGGATGGTAGGAGGTAATGGTATTGTATTATGGATGATATGAGGTAATGGTAGTGTATTATAGATGGTATGATAGATGAAAGGGAAAGTATATTCAAAGTAGTGTACCAAAACACCATATTTCATGTTGATACATATAAATGCACATGTGCATTTCTAATATTGGTAATGTAAAAAGTAGTGTATTACATATGGTAGTGTAAATGAAAGTGCAATTGTCTAATATATGTAATGAATTACGGAATTTGTCAAAGAAATGACAAAAATGCACATGTGTATGCTTGTGTATTATGGATGGAATGATAGATGAAAGAGAAAGTAGTGTACCAAAACACCTTATTTCATGTTGATACATATAGATGCACATGTGCATTTCTAATATCGTTAACGTAAAAAGTAGTGTATTACACGTGGTAGTGTAAATGAAAGTGCAATTGACTATTATTTGTAATGAATTACGGAATTTGACAAAGAAATGATACATATGCACATGTGCATGGATAACTGTTACTCGAAAAAAAAAAATTTTGAAGTTTTTTTTCATTTTTTTATTAACAAAATATAGCGATTTTTCAAAAAAAATAGTAAAAAAATAAAATAAAAAAATTTGGGTGTTTTTTAGATTTTTTTAGGAATTACTGTTTGTGTTCACACTGGTTCTCGCAATAAAGGGTGGTTCCTAACGGATCTTTGTCATATATATATATATATGTATGTATATAAGTCCTCACAACATTGGATCCTAAGACAAACCAAACTCTATTACAAGATAGAAATGGTGGTGGATAGTGGTGGATAATGGTGGTGAGTGAGATAAAATGGGTGCCAAATGATGGGGAAAATAGCAAGCTTGCACATCTATTTATACGCTAAATCAAAGAAAGGGTATGACCCCGTGTCTAATGAGACGCGTGCCGTATGGCTGACTTTTGCATCATTTTGTCTGTTGTAGCAGAGTTCGTACAATCAACATGAGGGCATGTGAGGTGATGCATCACCTAAGTTAATTGTGTAGACTCCTTTGTCATTCATTTGTCTTCACATATACAATACGCCACTAGGCGTGCCAGATGAGGCACGGCCCCTTGTGTGGTGGCATATTTTGTCTTTTCTGTAGTATCTTGACAGAGGGAGTGTTTGGTCAGGCACAACCCCGTGTGAGCAAGAGGGCAGGTGGGATGAGCACGGGTGCGTGTGTCTTGAATGTCTTCTTGCAAAACCCTTGTTTTTCGTCATGAATTTGTTTTTTTGTCGTTTTACGCATTTTTACCTTGAAAATAAAAAATAAACAAATAAAAAACTTGTTTATAAAATTTATACACGGAAAAAATCAAAATGCGCTCTGATTGATATCAAAACATATTAGGTATGGTGCATATCAAGTTTCGTGTCTCAAGTTCATGGAACCGTTAACTGAAATGGTCCTATAATCATATACAAGTTTCATGTTTCTTAGTTTCCTAAATCCTTGGAAATCTAAAGTTTAATTTCGTTGGCTTAACTAAACATTTTATTGTAGATTTCGGGTTTTAATCATAACTAAAATACTTAAAAGATGTAACATTCGGTAATTTTTTTTCATTTCAAGAAAGTAATTATATAAATTTTTGGTGAAATTATGTTCTACTTTTGTAAAAAAATTATAAAAACAAATATTAATCATTAGTATTTTTAAAAGTAAATTCAATAAAACTTCAAAAAGATTTTAAATAAAGAAATTTTATTAAGTTTAAAATTTATAAAAGAAATAGGTTTTTTTATAAAAGTTTTAAGTTATAAAAATCAGAGGACTATGTCACACCCTAACCGATGACAGAAATATCGAGGCTAGACGTAATGGAGTGCTCAAAAGCATCATAACACTAGATTTCGACAATAATTAAACTCAAAATTTCATTTCCATTAATTCAATGTTTCGAAAGGAAAGTACAATATTTTGCAAATTTCACAACTAGAACATAAAAATGCATAAATAAAACTTGGTGAGTTTCTAGTCCACCCTAAATAGGTTTCTTGTGATATCGTCATCATACATTTCCTGCATTATGTAGGTAAAATATCCATCAACAATTATGCCAGTGAGCATACGAGTTTGTCTGCATAGTATAAGTATGAATAAAGTCTCAAATCCACATGTTAATTGTATACTAAGTTATATAAATCATACTAGCATGCATAAGCTAAAAATTAATCCAAAGTGTCCACTAGCGTAATCTTATCACCAAGGTTAATAAGACCGTATTGATTGAATACTTAACAATGACCAAACAAACGGGGCAGTGTGCTAATCCTATAGAGCTATACATGTTAAGGGAGGCTTATTCAACTTAATGATAGATATCATGCATAAGGTTGTCCTAGTATGTATAAACAAATAGCATGTTTAAGAATTGAGTGTTTACATAAGATTGATGTATGTGTGATTTGATTTTAATACAGATACATGTTATAACCCAAATAGTGTTTAAAGCATAAAATGGGTCAAGTATGAGTCACGGTTTGCAAAGATTTCCACGAAAGCAAGTAATTGGTCTCGAAGGATGGAGTCACCAAGTTCACCCGAAAATGGTAAACAAAGGTGTTTGAGTATATGAATTTGGAATTCAGAATGTAAATGAAACTTATAAGTATGAAATTACATAAAAATATATCTTGCCTGGACACCATTTTTTGTTATGTTTTTCATGGGCACTAATTCACCCATTAAAAGTCCAAAATATGGAATCCAAAACTAAGATATTTTCCACCTTGTTACATAATATTCAACCATAATTTTGGTTGATATCATGGTTAGGTTTTGGAGATTTATATCATATATATTATCATGTATATTTGTAGATAGTCATATGTCAGTCAAGTGTTAGTCAAGTATTGTCATGCATAGGTAGGATAAATCTTATAACCTCAAGAATTCACCAATTGCACAAATCATCACATGGATGATTCGGATGGTCACAAATACAATATGAAAAACATAAAATAAACCAATCTAATTCACTAAGTAACCAAGTGAGTTTAAATAGACGAGTGCTTCCAACATTGTCATAGTTGGAGACTTGGTGTAGTTTGTTCACTTTGTTTGCTTGGAGATTACTTGATGACTTAGGATGTATGAAATGTAAACATATATGACAAAATATTTCTAGAACAAAACTTTAATCCAAACCTATCCAACATAGGGATTTGTTGGCAACTTGAAGATGTTCTAAAGATGAAGCAAGATGAACATGCTTAAAAGTTCTAACAAAGCTTTAAGAAAATTCCTAACTTTGGACCTCAAAATAGTGATATACCATCTTTGTTTACCATGGTAAACATGTGGTAATATTCCTAGAGGTTATCCAAGGAAGGAGAAGAAGAAAGACATGAAGAAAAGGTTAAGAAACAAGCTCAAACTCACTGTTTGGAACTTGAATGAGTTCACCTAAGCTTGAGAATTTTGAAGATTGAAGAGTGTTAGAGAGAGTGATTTGAGTGTGGGAAGTGTTTAGGAGGTGGGGAAGTGTTGTATTTATAAGTGGAGATTAGGGTTTGGACATAATTGAAGGTGGTTAAGAGTTGGAAAGGAAGGAAAGGTGTTTTGAACCCAAATTCGTGAATCTGCCAAAATAATCTGTCAGACTGTCCCCTTGCGGACCGCAAGGGGGCCTGGATGCGGTCCACAAGGATCGGGTAATCTATATAAAATTTCATTTTAGTCCCTGTGTTTACTTGGTTGATCATTCGATGTCCGAAACGCACAGTTAAGCACATTTTTTAGGTTTTGGGGTGTATATAAGCATGTGAAATGTCTAAACACGTATGAATATTATTCCAAGAAATTATAATCTCCATGCATTGTCCGGTTTTGAATATAAAAATGCATATCTCGTGATTGTTTGCGTATTGTGCATTTATGATTTAACAAGTATAATATAAAATGTGATTTCCGTTACGATCAAATCTCGGAATTACAAGGATTGAAATGGAAATATGAATGACAAATAAATGGAAAAGAAACGAAAAATATGAAATGTTACAACTAAAACTTCTATTTGGTTAAACTTTAAAACAAAAGAAAAATAAATTTAAATTTGTTTTAAAATAAGTGGAAACCTCATGGACTAAATGTGACGAGTCCCAAACTTTTTAAAAAAAAATATCATCTTCACTTTCCCGTCCAGTGTTTCCGAAGGGATTCCAGCCAACCCGGAATAATAATCCATTCAATTTCATCTAATTTTTCTTGTGATAATTGTCATCTCCTCCTGTAATATCCGTACTTTTCCGTTTCAAAGTAATCTTGTATTTCATTTCAACTCTTGTAATCGTTGACGTTTCGGATCAATAAAATAGTTGGAATGTTCATGCATTATTGTTTTTAGCATTCAATATACTTGCATACACTTATATATACAAAAACATGCTTAATTATGTGTGTTTAGCACAAAATAATATAAATATCAAACCCTATGGGTCCAACTGCAAATTCTGGAAAGTTTCTTAACATTCTGCAGATACCGCACGACCATGTATCTGGTCTGCACGACCATACGTGTTGTGATCCGCACGACCATGCACTTGATCTACACGACCATGCGTGTTGTGATACACACAACCGTACGCTTGATCTGCAAGACCATGTAGATAACCCAATTCGCAACCAACTACAGAATTTTACCATTTACACCTCCAAAATCCGAAAATTTAACCTTTTTGCTAGATTTTAACCACTAATGTTTACCCTAAACTTTTACCCAACTCCCAACTATCGTCATTATCACTAATCCACCCATTTTAACTGCCAACTACTCACTAAAGAGTTTGTGGTAGTCAGGGTGTCGAACCATGAAGAGTTTGTGGTCTATGTCAGGATTCAGATGACTAATGATTTGGAACAAATTATGAACCTTGCCAATTTATAATTCTTGTTTGTTTGGTTTGAAAGAATGTTGGATTAAAGTGACAATTTACTACTAGCTACGAAAATGGTTTGTTGATTACGATTGCAAAAACTTGATTACTTGATTAATGAACAATAATTTGGAACACGATTCACACCCGGTTCGAAATTGCAAGACCTAGGGTTCCTACACGTTTTAGACTCAATTTAGTTGCACTTAATTTAACGGGTGTGGTGTTACGAGGCTTAGGTATCGATAGTTATCAACGTCACAATAGACGGACAAAAATGCACTTTATTACCAACAACATGTAAACAAACCCAAGTCTATATCAAAGCATGATAGCATGTATTCATTTCACAAAGTCAAATTTCATAACTCACCCGACAAATCTTGAATTCAACACAGATGAAAGACAATTAATATAAACTTCCAATATTTAAACACTACTAGTCAAAAATTAAATCTCAAAACAATTGTTAAAACCCTAGAAATCTTACAAAATCTACATCGCGTGAAACCCGAGGGGATTAGCCGCTCATGGTGTATGAGACTTGAACATCGGATGATGAACAAGAATCATGAGCCATGAATCTTGAAATATTGATCTTGAAGACTGATGGAGTGGTGAGGGTTAGGAATGATGGGATATTCCAAGAATCTTGGAATGGTGGTGATGATTGGTATGCTTGGGGTATATGGATTGATGATGATGGAGATGATGATGGAGATGATGATGAATGGCTCTCAAGTTATTGTGTAACATCTTAATCCCATCCAAAGAATGATGTATTCTTCAAAGTCTCGGTCAAACCAGTCAACCAAGGGCATTCAGCGGCGAAATTAATGTCGCCACGTCGGCGACGCAAATATCTTGTGTCATCGATGCAACTACCTGATCTACGTGCAACCCCTCTGTCTACGGGGTGCCCTGTCTACGTCGGCTGCATCGGCGACGTGGCCTTTTGTCATAGCTGACACGGTTAGCTGGTTTCTTAGCTCGTTTTCCTCGTTTTTCCTGTCCGGTTGATCTTAGTCGCATCCCGATGCTCCGTAAAGCTCCTAAAATACTTAGTTAAACCTGCAAACGCAAATCATGTCAAAGTAGATCATTCAGAACTCAAATTCGCATAAAACACAAACTTAAATAAATGAAACATCGGACTTTCGACCACATATCACACTACGTCCCCAAGTGTCCGCTGAAACACAATAAGTCCAAACCCGATTCATTCCCTCATGCCTAATGGTTTGCTTTGGCATGGGAATATGCACCGTGGCTCCCCTTTGCCCTTCCAAGAAGCCCAAAATACACAATCAAAGAGCTTTTTCAGCTTATTCTGTCCACACCCCCTCACGCACAAACCTCCTTTGGAGAAGCTCTCAGATCGCTACCCTTGGCTAGTAGCGTAGTGGCCGCAAGTTTATCACCACCTTCTCACATCAACCAAGGCTTCCCCACGTCAAATATACCTCAACCCCACTTGGTTGTCCTGCTAGCTCAATTAAGTTAATAGCTAGCAGGGAATAACACCTACCAGGAAATCTTAAGCAAGCCTGGGCAACAAGCTTAGCCACACATGAGCACTCAGCTTAACATAAACACATCTAGGACAGGGAAAATCCTAATGTTCCTTCCATGCCATACAAGCCAAGATTTTTATCATGGTTCTCCAATGAGATATCTTAGTTGCGTCTTTCAGACCAAGATAAAGATACCTTCGAATGTTAAAACATATGATGGCATGAAAGACCTTGAAGACCAGCTCATATTCTCACCGCAGCAGCTACTATCGAACAATGGAAGAATGAAAAATGTTGTCACGTGTTTATACAAACCCTCATCAGACCTGCTCACTTATGGTTCAACGGGTTACTCCCAAAGAGCATAACCTCGTTCAAAGAATTGAACAAAAGCTTCATCACAAACTTCACCCCTCAATGGAGATGCACGAGGGATGCTACAGTCATGCACCAGATCCAACAACAAGATCATGAGGACCTTTGAACCATCATAGAAAGGTTCAAGAATGAAGGTTTAACTTACAGCGGAGCAACTAAGAAAATAAGGGTCTCAGCCTTCATGAATGCCATTAAAGTTAAGGAACTCCTTAGAAGATTCCACGAAAACAACCATTAAACCATGAAAGAAGCTTTTGAAAGATCAGAATCCTTTGAAGGGTGAAGAAGCTTTAGAAAAACAAGCAGCTAAAAAGAGAGAACAAGGGAGCTGGAGGGAACATGTACCTTTAGGAAAGAGACCAAGGTTCCAACCCTTCGTAGAAAGAAGACCATTCCAATCCTACGAAGGAAGAAGGCCTTACAATAGAAAATGGTTGCCACATCCAAACAAAGGTCACGAAAAAGACAAACACGTCTTCAGCATCCTCACAAAGACTCCTCAAGTAGAAGAAATACGTTAAATATAGCTTCAGATCTCTGTGGTCCCTTATAAAACCTTCGACTAGAAGAGATACAAGCAAGTTATATGCCTTTCATAATGATATGGGACACCACACCAACGATTTCTTCTAGCTAAAGAAAGAATAGGGGAATTGGTCAAAACAGGTGAGTTAGCCCACCGAGTGAAAGATATCAATGATAAGAAGGAGGAAAAGAATGACGTCAGTGTCAATATAGTGTGGGTGGAAAATTGACAAGAAGAGAAAAGAAGGTGAACGTTGGCTTGGAACCAACAATTTATATGCTTCCCTCAAACCGATCCTGATAATAGGCTCCCCTACTAATAGGGTATACATGGATCCCTGAGTTGCATCCAACATTATGTGTGAAAGATGCTTTAACCAACTCAAAGACGGATTGAGAACTCACTTAAAAACATTGATACCTCCTTGAGAAGCCTCACTTGATAAATGGTACAGGCCCTAGGGAAGCTAACTCTCAACATTTTCTTCCAGATGGAGACCTTTCCTGGACAAAAGAAGTAACGTTCATAGTCATAAAATCCCCTTCCAACTATAACCTATTAATTGGCTGACCAGGCCTCACCTCGTTTGTTTCTACAACACACGGGATGATGAAGTTCCCCACCGATCAAAAGGATTGCCACATTAACACTGACCTAAGAAGCCCTTATGGTTGCTTCCATGGAAGTAGAGGATGGGGAGGGAAACAGGGAAACGAGAGATCCAGTGGAAGAAGTAAGCATCAAAGAGTCCTACCTAGAACAGAAGATCAAAATCAATGGTTGACTTCCCGAGGAAACAAGAAACAAGCTCAAGGATCTCCTTCAAAAGAAAAAAGATGTATTCGCTTGGTGCTCCGATGACATGAATGGAGTACCAAGAGACATCGCAGAACACGCATTAAACATAACTCCAACACACAAACCTGTTGCCCAAAAGAAGCAAAGCCTAGCCCCTGAACATAGCATAGCCGCTTGCCAAGAAGTGGAAAAGATAGTCAGAGTGGGGATCTTAAGGGAGGTGCAATATCACTCCTGGCTATCTAACCCCGTAATGGTAAAGAATCCTGATGCTTCTTGGCGAATGTGTGAGGACTTTACGGATCTTAGTAAGGCATGTCCTAAGGACTGCTACCTCTTGCTAGAAGTCGACTGGAAAGTAGATTGTTGGACCTACAAAAGAACAGATGATTTTCAAAAGCCAAAACATGACTTCCTGATCAAGAAATAAACAAATAATGAAGCATTCTCATCCCAAAGATAGTGAATCTTGAACACTAATCAGAAAATCTATTAAGGACATCAAAGATCTATTTGAAGGCATGGAACATCTGTTGAAGAAGAAGAAGAAATCTCTGTTTAGCCAAAGCCCTGTTGAAGACAAAGCACTAATCATGAAGACCAAACATTTATTAAGGCCAAACAGATGTTTGATACAAGTCAACAGTGGCTTGAAGAACATCGGCTTAATCAATGTAACAATGTTAGCTTAGAACATATGTTTTATGTAATAGACCAGATGACAGATTTCCGTAGATGTTTACTAACATCTGCGGCATCTTTTCTGCTATGAATGTTAGATGTCACTATCAGTGTGATGTCAACTGATTGAAAACAGAGCTTTCATACTTGTATAAATAGATATCATGTGTTAGATATCAATTTTATCACAAACACATTCCTTTTGTACGAACAGTAAAGTGTGTGATCAGGCTGAGGGGGAGTTTGCAAAATCATTTCTGTAATTTGTAATCATTTGATTATTAATGCAAAATAGTTTTGATATAACTTTCCACTCTTGTATGCTCATATAATTCCTCATTTTCATTTATACTTGTGTTTACATTCATATTTGTTCACCTAAAGCATACAAGTTAAACTTAGATCCTAACATAGATTCCCTTACTTGTTTCGAGTATAAGTGCTTCTTTGACGCCTATAAAGGGTATCAATAAATCAAGATGAAAAGAGAAGATGAAGAGAACAGTGTTTCACACCGACAAGGGTATTTTCTACTACAAAAAGATGCCTTTTAGATAGAAAAATGCAGGAGCAACATACTAATGGCTTGTGGACAAAGCCTTCTCTATGCAAATCAGAAGAAACATGAATGCATACGTCGATGAACTAGTAATCAAAAGACACATAGAGGAGGGTATGATCCAATATGTCAAAGAAACATTCAAAAACCTTAAAGCAAACAACATGAAGCTAAGCTCGGTCAAATGCTCTTTCGAGTTTGCAAAAGGCATGTTCCTCGGTTACTTTGTGGGGGAAGCAAAGTATCAAAGCAAACCCAAACAAGGTATGAGCTATCTTAGAAATGAAGTCCCCAAAGACTAGGAAGGAAGTAGAAAGTCTCAGCGGGAAGATAGTCACCCTAAAGCGGTTCCTTCCCAAGTCAGCCAAAAGATCATTGCCATGCTTCAAAACGCTGAAGAATTGTGTAGATAAGAAAGATTTTAAGTGAAAAGAGGAGGCAAAAGCCGCCTTCAAGGCACTAAAAGAGCTCACAGCATCTTTGCCTACAATGGCAGCACCAAAAAAGGAAGAGACAATAAATGTATACTTGTTACCAGGTCCAGAAGCTGTAAGAGCTATGCTAATTATTCCTCGTGCTACAAGCTCTATGCTGATAATAATCTATGCTAACAGTTTCCCAAATTACTTGTCCACAGGCCAAGGAGCTATAAGTTCTGTGTTGATAGTTGAACGACGAAGGGACCAAATTCCGGGATACTTCGTAAGCAAGGCGTTAAAAACAGCCGAGATTAACTACTCCCCGATAGAAATATTGGTCCTGGAATTAGTACATACAGCCAAAAGACTATGGAGATACTTCCAAGCCGATCACATACAAGTCATCACCGACTAGCCACTGAGAACAATACTCAGGTAGATTGGCAAAGTGGGTTGTAGGCTTGGGGAACACAAAATCGAGTATGTACCATGGAAAGCCTACAAAGGACAAGTCCTAGCTGACATCCCATTAAAGAGGTCAGGAACCCCATGAGAAATCAACAAAGTAGAAGCCGAAGAAAGCCCAACGATAATACTAGGAAATTGGACATCGTTTTTAGATGGAGCTTTTAGTATAGAAGGTTCCGGGGCTGGTCTCATCATTAGAAATCCCCACCAAACCAAGTATACTTATGCACTCCGTATTGACCTTCCTTGCACAAATAACGAAGTTGAATACGAAGCTTTGCTAGCTGGGCTAAGGCTAGCTAGAACTATGAAGGTCAAGGAACTGCTTACCTTCAGAGGCTCTAAGCTGGTACCTAACCAAATGGGAGGTGACTACTTGGCAAGAGAGCATTCGATGATCAAATAAAAAGCGAAATTTCAAGAACTTATGAATAGCTTTGAATCATTCTCACTAAACCAAGTGTCGATGGCAAAGAACAAGTAAGCTGATGCCCTTAGTAAACTAGCTTCCCTTACCTTCGCACACCTATCGAAGAAAGTAATGGTTGAAGTTCTTCAGTCACCATCCATTAAAGAAAAAGAAGTCCAAGATGTAATAATTGAAGATGGGGAAACATGGATGACCCCCCCCATCTATGAGTTCCTGAAAGAAGGAAAGCTCTCTCCAGAAGAAGTAGAAGCTACCAAGCTAAAGTTAAAGGCTAACAGTACGTTATAGAAGATGGTAAATTGTACAAAAAAAGGTTACATTTCTCCATTGCTTCGATGCGTTGGCCCAGAACAAACTAGCTACCTAGTCAAGGAAGTACATGAAGGAATTTGTGGAACACATGTCGGAGCTAGAACCGTCATGTCAAAGCTAATGAATATGGGATATTATTGGCCAATAATGCACAAGGACACAGATGAAGCCATACAAAAATGTGAAGCGTGCCAACTTAATGGTGCATCCGTCTGTCGAGTTCATCTTGTATCGAGTCTTGTATGTAGATAGATAGTTCAGGGCACGTAGTACGAGAAATATGTCAAAAATAGGTTGGGAGGTAATTTCACACGAAATTACAAATTGTAATTTCACACGAAATCACTTGCTAATTTTGCACGAAATAGTAATTTCGTGTGAATGTGATTTCGTTTGTGTTATTCCGTGCGAAATCACCTTGCCTATAAATACTAAGTGTGCCAAGTCATTTGAAACTTTCCGGTTTCAGTACCGAACTGCTTCCGAAGTGTCTACTCGCTGTAAATCTTTGTCAAATCAATCAAAAGACAGTTTAAAGTGTATATCTAGCTGAACTGAACTCAATACGTTTGTTTCCGCCTCTCGTATTGAGCAAAAACTCTTCTGATCGACTCGTTCGGGTCAGAAAACGATCTTACACAACTCAACGCCCCAATTAGAACCAACCCAAAACATGACCTGGTTCAAATCATTGTAGCTTGGCCATTCTATGAATGGGGAATGGACATTGCCAGCCCCTTCCCTGTAGCTTTCGGGCAAGTGAAATTCCTATTAGTCGATGTAGAATACTTCATAAAGTGGCCAGAAGTTAAGCCATTGGCGAAAATAACGAGCAAGAACGTCATCAACTTCGTCAGGAAACACCTCATATGTAGATTCGGGTTACCCAGGGAAATCGTAATCGAAAACGGCAAGCAGTTTACCAAAAGCCTTTTAGCGCTTGGTGTAAGGAGCTCAACATCAAAAAAAATCTTTAGCTCTATCCCATACCCTCAGTGAATCGCTGCATATTCGAAGGGTTAAAGACAAGGCTGGGAAGATGTGGAAAAGAATGGGTCGAGGAGCTCCCAGTGTACTTTGGGGCCATACGAACCCTAGAAAAGACAAGTAATAAAAAAACCCCATACAACCTCGTCTACGGCTCAGAAGTTGTCATGCCAACTGAAATAGGAGTACAATCACTAAGAAGTGCAAGAAGAAACAAGGCGACAAAAAAATAAAAAATTCTCCTCAATCTTGACTTGCTAGAAGAAGCCCGAGAGGCTATCCTGATTAGGGAAGCCAAGTACGAACAAAAGTTTGAAGGCTACTACAATACAGGAGTCTGAAAAGAAACATTCAAGTCAGGTGACCTGGTGCAAAAAAACAATGAAGCTAGCAAGCAAGAAAATCTGGGGAAGCATGCCCCAAGATGGGAAGGCCTATATGTGATAAGCGATGCACACCAAGGAGGCTCCTATAAGCTTGAGACCTCACACGGCAAGAAGCTCTTAGGACACTTGAATGGGAAGCACCTAAAAAAATTCATTGTCTAAACGACTAATGATTAATGTAGTATGTTGTATTTGGCTACGTCAGCTTAATGAAATATTAGTAGCATTTTTGTTAAACGCAACTTTGTTATCCTATCCTAAGGGTGAGCTCCGTCAAACAAAGCTCCAGGGGATCTGAAGCTATATCTACCCATGCAAAAGGGATGTGCTCCTAGACCATATCGCTCAACATGAAACAAGAATCTATACCTTCTTGTATAAAGGTTGAGTGCCTAACACAATACTACTCCATGGATCATAAAGTAAGCATAACTCCATGAAAGAGGGTGAACACCTCAATCCAATCCAATTCAGCTCCACAAGCTAGAAGCAAGAAACCATAAGCTTGTGCACAATATACGACACAGAAAAAATAACTTGTGGACTAGAAAAGAGATAGGATAAGGTAATTGCATCGGTTCTTTCCTTAACATAGTTATGGCAATATGACTGCAACATCTGGCTTTGATTTGGTAGAAGATACACTGTAACACGATAAAAGGAAACAAACCAAAAATAAGATAGGAAAGCTAAATATAGCTTCCCAATGACGATACCATACAAGTCACTAATAATACATCAACTAAAAAGAAAAATGCACAAAACATCATAAGCATAAGGAAGCCAAACACTCACCCAGGGCGGCGTCTATTCATTAAAAAGACAAAGTTCATACAAGACAAGCCCTTACGAGGCACAGAAATAAACATGCCTTTAAACAAGGCCAACAACAGTAGAAAGCTAACAAAAGAGCAACAACAAACTTCAACCAGAGCTTGAACCCCTAACACCTTCACCACCAACAGCTTCATCATGAGGAGCAATAGACGTCCTAGGAAGGTCATCGTACAAATCATCCAAATCATCATCAAGGCCTTTGTCTTTGCAGAAAGAGGAGTTGTCTCAACTCTTACAGAAGATAGTGGAGCAACATCAATAGGAATAGACATTGAAGAAACTTTTTCTGGCTCCTCACTAATCTTTGGCTTTTTCGACGAAGGCCTGACATCTCCAACCTCCTCATCATTGGTCTCAAACAACGCCCTCTTTGTTGAAGCAACAACAAACACCTGCTCACAAACTTGTTCAAACCTTAGGGTTCCATAGCTTCAAGCTCCGGGATAGGATTGTCCACCATTCGAGACATGGCATCAACAAATAGGAAAGACATCATCTCCATCTCCTTCGCAACACCTATAAACTCCGTCAAGGAATCTGGTTTAAAGGCAGCAAGGGTTTCTGTAGCTTCACCCTTAGAAGCAGTGTTAAAACCTACAATTGAACCCGTGTGCCTACCATGAGCCATTGCCTTCGCATAAATCCCTACAAGGGGAGCATTGAATTCCTGGCTGTGTAGAAGGTAGGTAACCACATGACGGATGCGAGACTCGATAAACCACCTTTTCTCTTCTTCCAATTTCTCACCTACTGCCTGAGCTCTTTCATAAATGCATCATTGCCTTCTCCATCCTAAACTTGTTCCGCTCCAAACCAAAACCTAACCTTTTTTTGGCAAGCTGATTACAAAAATCGGGCAAATGACATGAATAAGTGTCAAGCTTATTCGTCTCCTCATCAACCTTGGTCCGGGAAACAATAAGCTGATTGATGAGCTCCCCCTCCTTTGCATTCAAAGCAACTATCTCCTACTTTGAAGCTTCAAGCTCAAACTCTTTCTTTTAACAGGAAACCTTAAGATCATCATCATCATCATGGTGAAGATCAACCCACCTTTGAATTCCCTCAGGAAGAAACATGACCAACCAAGCAGCTTGAGTAATAAATTTATTAGTCACGTCATCTTCCACAAGCTTCTGCAACGACTGTTTCTCAGAAGGGGTAGCTAAATTCATGAGAAGCTCTTGAAAAAAAAACTCATCCCTAGTGGTATTAATTAGGCGGACCTGCCATTTGGGAACAAAGAAAGCAGGCACAGTATCAGGAGCTTCACTCTCAACCACATGTTTCCCCTTTTCAATAACCTTCTCTACCTCTTCAACAACAGGCTTTGACGAGCCAATCCTCTCCTTCTTTTTCATACCTTTCTCCAACTGCAAAGACTCACCAACATCTTTCTCATAAACCTTCTCCTGCGTAGAACCCATATAGCTTCGACCCTTCTTCATAACAGACCTCTTCCTTTTTTTCAATTTCTTCAACACAGCCTCCATGCTAACCTTAGAAGGTGTAGCAGAGGCACCTTCTACTTCGGTAGTACCATCTTGCAAAGTTTTTACCTTCACCAACTTAACACCGGTTACAAAAGTTATCACATTGGCATCATCCTCATCCCCACTATCAATGGAGATAGGGTCAGAAGATTGGGATGTTGGACTAGTAGAACTAGCTCCCCTAGTAGACCATCTTGCGAAGTTTCTTGCCAACCGAAGCATTAATAACCTGCTGGACAGGAACATTGGCAAAATCATCAGAAGATCTGACATGCTCAGTGCAGCGCACAAAAGGAGGATAACCAACATGAACTTCTTTTGGCTCAATCTCCGCCATAGATGGATCATCAAGCATTATAAGGACCAAAGCACTAATTTCTACAAAACAAAAGCACATAGATCAGAAGCTAGAAACCCAACATAAAAAAACAAAAGAATTACAAGAAAGAGGCATACCCTTCCCATCAACAACAAAAGATGGTTCAGTACCCGATCGGCCTACCTAGCACTAACCTATCAACACAAGAACTCATCTGAATAAGCCCTAAGCTTAGAATGAGAAGCATGAAACTTTAGCAACAACTCATGCTCAAGCTCGGAGGCCTCATGCTCCTTCCCGTTCATGGCCTCATCAAATTTATGATAGACAGTTTCAAAAAGAATAAGCTTCTCAAACACGAAAAAGAACTTGTATTTCCAAACAAAAGTATGACCAACAGTACCGGTTATCAAAGCAACATCACACTGCATTTTCTCACTAGTAAACCAACTTCGGTTCTTGGAAAGACGAAAAAAACGATGAAACATTTTCAAAGAGGGTTCATAACTAAGGGCACGACAAGTTATCTCAATATGCATAATCCGAGCAACACCGACAACAGCTAATTGGCCAAGGGATAAATGGTAATACTTCAAGACCTCTAAGAAAAAGTTTGTAAAAGGGTAACGCAGGTTCGATTGTTCTAGGATTCGGGTGTAGAAACAAACCTTGCCTACAGGACACTTGTTCATTATAACTTTCCTAGGGGCGGTAGGTTCATGTGAGGTATCAATGCCACGATCAACACAAAACTAATCGACATCAGATTGGGAAAGTTTTGAAACCTGCACACCAATATCGTTTTTCATGCTCGAAGTCATTAAAAACTAGAAGAAGAGGAGAACGCTTACCGATTTATAAAGGTCACAAGCCGGAAAAGTAAAGAACCACCGAAAAAACCAAAGGATTTTGCAAGAGTAGACATTGGGGGAGGATAAAAGAATAAAGGCAATTACACGGTTATTTAGAAGGATCAATAATTCAAATTTTGAATCCCCGCATTTCTAAGGACATATGGACGGTGGAGATTAAAACCGTTGACAGCTGGAAGGCTAGGGTCATGATCCCCTTCCTGTTGCAACGTCCCATCAGTCAAGTCCATGACGCCAAGTACAACTTGTATGTGCAAGTGGGACAACTAGATAATAGCAAGGGAGGTACAACAAGTATAAAAGAAAAAGAGAACTCTTACAATATTCTACACACCTGCATGTCTCCTAGCTAGTAGCTCCTTGTCACACCCCAACCGATGGCGGAAACATCGAGGTGAGGTACTAAGCGAAATAGATTGTTGATGTGTGCAAAATGCAACATATAAATTTCATCAATTGTGGCATAAAACTAACCCTTTTTTAGTACTAATGTTGGAAAAAGTGTGCTTTTGTCTTCCTTGTGTATTTTCAGGATTAAATGAGCTCAAATTAACAAAAGAAGCAAAAAGACATCAAAATGTAACATAAATACAAGAAAAGGAACAAAACGTGACATGCCCGACCCCACGATAGCATCCTCCCAAGCAAAACAAGATAACAGAAGACTGAACACGCCCCGTGCTCAGCCAGCACGGGGGCGTGCCCAAGTGTCAGCAGAAAAGACAAAGTGGTAGAAGCTTCTATTGCCCACCACGGGGCCGTGCTCAGCGGACACGGGGCCGTGGTCAACTATAAGATTCGCACAATCTAGGCAAATCTTCATAGTACAAAGATTCTTCTGCACACGGGGTCGTGCTCAGCGGACACGGGGGCGTGGTCAACTAATAAGACAAAGCTGCATTAAATGAAGAAAGAGAAGGATGTGGACACGGGGCCGTGCCCACTGGACACGGGGCCGTGCCCGAGCTTCTGTTCAGCCTATAAATAGGAGTGCTTGGCTCAAGCTCAAACCATCCCTTGGCACACCACCTCTCTCACACTTCACCCACCACCACCATAACACCATCATCCACCACCATCATCCATTGTCCATCATAGAGTGTGTGAGTCGTCTCGGGATCCAAGATTGATCGTAAGAGTTCTTGAAAATCAAGGCCATGTTTGCCTAAGTCTCTTACATCACTTGGTGAAGACAAGTGTCTAGTGTAATACTTTTTATTTCTAATCTTTTCGCACTTTTTATTTGGTTTTGTATTAATGACTTTAATAACTAGTTTCTTATGTTGAAGGTGATTCTTCCTTATCGTTTGTCCGTGGTGTCTTGACATTATTTTACTGTCTATATAAAATAAAAGATTTTCACCATTCATATCTCCACGGTCTATATGGAGGTATGTTGGCTACCTGGTCGGGGGTTAAGGGAACGGTTTGGTAAGAGTCTTGCCATTGTTCAGCGTTTAGAGGTCCTGCAATGGACCTGGGTCAAATTTAGTAGGACCTCCTTCAATACTTAACGGTATTGGATGGCGGGGGTCCAAACTCTTTGATCCCCTCATAAGTTAACTACTATTAATACTATAACCCGGCTATTTAGGACTGTATCCCTGCTGACTCAGACTACTTAGTCGAGGGTAACGTCACCTCCAAAAGAGGGGCCTACCATAATTTGCATTAATAACTTAATTAATTATCTTTCAATAATCCGACCCTTTAGGATTGTATCCTTGCTGACTCAAACTACTGGGTTGAGGGTAACGTCACCTTCAAAAGAGGGGCCTACTACAATAACTAAGATAATCTCTTAAATAAGTGCAAAAGTGCGGAAATAATCAAAGGTTACACTAGATACGAGTCGGAACCAAGTGATTCATCTTGTCTATCTGTTTTTTTTCTTTTATTTTTATTTTCAGCATTTTAGTTAGTTTTTATTTTTCTTAGCTTAAAACATTTTTCTAAACTTTTTGATTTGATTAGACCTTGAGGATAAACCGGTACTAAAAGCTCTTGTGTCCTTGGACGACCTCGGTATCTTACAAACACTATACTACGCTCACGATGGGTGCACTTGCCCATATGTGTGTCTAGTGTTAGTAAATATCGTGTTTTATAAATTTAAAACTTGACTAAAAAAGTGTTAAAGGGGCTTAAAATATACACCTAATATATATAACACTTGACACCCATCAATTGTCCAGGAGAATCCATAACAACTATAATTACCAGATATTTAACGTTATGTCCCATACCATAACATATCAAATAAAATTAGTTATAACAGACATAGTGTTCTCAAAGACAACATTGTTCCGACAACTCGTAAATTATTTAGTTTGTTTCTAGACTCCTAATCTTGATTAATCACAGCAAGCATAGAGTAGCATCCTAAACACCTGTCACATACGTTAAAATAGGTCAATACACATAGTGTAAAGGTGAGCATACAAGTTTAATAGTATAATAGTTGTGAAAGCGATTTACGCATAACCAGCATGTAACACGTAGACATGTGAAGCATGTAAGATATCGACAATGAAATATGCACAGACTGCGAGTTGTAGAATGCGCAACACATATCACCACTGTGACATGTGAGAAAATACCCTTAACAACCCCTGTCCATGATAGGTGTTGAGTCCAAACTATAGTACTATCGTTGCTAAGGTGTCAGGAAAGAATCACTGTGTAAACATAATATAGAAGCATTCATCGAATAACACGTATAACATGCAGAGCGGTTAGTGTATAAAAGTGTTTGCGTTGTGTGATTGATGTGGTTTGATATAAGTAACGTATGTAACACCCAAAAGTGCGTTAAGCAAAAAGGGATCGAGTATACTCACAGTTCGTGTTAAATAAATAACACAAGATTGGATTGAAGGGAGCGCTGGAGAGATTAGCATGATCAGATAACAACAGTATAAGCGTTGAACGGTGCGTTAAACAGTGTCGTGTGGAACGAGTGAC
Source organism: Helianthus tuberosus (assembly GCA_030545235.1). Lineage (NCBI taxonomy): Eukaryota > Viridiplantae > Streptophyta > Magnoliopsida > Asterales > Asteraceae > Helianthus > Helianthus tuberosus. Next base: position 151,182,225 of record CM060410.1, on the reverse strand, counting down.
GAATGGTGGTTCGGTCGGATGACTGTCCGGATGGATGGTCATCCGGATGGATGGTCATCCGGATGGATGGTCATCCGGATGGATGGCCATTCGATCGGAGGGTCATCCGTTTGGGATGTATGTGTTTGTGTATTGCTTTGAACTATCAAGTTTTCGTTGTAGCATTTCTAAAAATGAGAAGTATCATTACATGTCCAGCCATCCGGTCGGATGGTCATCCGGACGGATGGCCGTTCGATCGGATGGTGATTCGCTTAAGCGGTAGTTACAGAGAATTACTCCTCCGTCCGGATAGTCATTCGATCGGATGGTCGTCCGATTGGATGACTATTCATTTGGGGGCTGATATTCCTTGAAGTTTTTGCAAAAGAATCTAAGTATTTGAAAATCACAAGTCACCTAGTCGAATAGTCGTTCGATCAGATGGTGATCCGATCGGACGGCAATTCGTTCGGCAATCTTTTCGTTTGAGAATTTGTAAAATCAGTTAAGTTTAGAAAGTTTGCGATTGAACCGAGACGGTATGATAACGTGTCAAACAACGGAAACCCCATCAGGTCCAACTTATCCTGTCGGACGAGAACCACCCCGTTCGATCCAAACCAGCTGTTCATGTCGGTGTTTCATGTTCAACCCGTGAATCGGTTGTCTCTCTGATAGTAACCCGTTCTCAAACAGGCGCTTCACTTAGAAAATGAATAGAAGGCCTGAACGAGCTCGGATTCCATCGGTGTTGAGTAAAAGTGAAGAATGTTGAAGAAAAGTGGAAATCAGTTGGAAAATGTTTAGATTTAGGTGAAATCAGTGTTTAAACATTGTGGAAATCTGTTAGATTCAGACCGTTCATGCTGGAATGAAGTCAGTCTCCTGAGTTCATACAAACCCATGATGATGTCACCCTAGAACAACCCAAAATCAGGTGATTTCATGGTTAAAAGTTGTGATTTGATGGAGAAGATGATGAGAAAGTGTGTGTAGATGAAGAAAGTACAAGATTTGAGAGGAAAACTTACAAGAATCGCGAGGAATCGAGAGAAAATAGCCTGAGAGTGTGTTGGTCGGAGGAGGGTTGTCACATCATGAACAGTGATGTGACAGGTGAGTATTTATAGGTGAAGAGGAGAAGAGGCGGTGTGGAGTGATTCGATCGGAGGGCCTTTCGATCGGATGGCCATCCGATCGAAGGGTCATTCGATCGGATGGCTCAAGTGAGTTGGTTTTCCGACTTTCGTTTCGTGCGTTGAGCGTTTCGATGCGTTTGAGCGAGTGTCGAATAAGCGATGCGATAGTTTTAAATAATAGTTACACAAATAGCATAACTAACATACAACAATTATCGAGGTTCAAGAGTACAAGTTCTAATTAAGCAAGGAATGACAGATCTGATTAACAATCTTTTCTTCCTTTGACTTGTACTTTGACTTCCAAAAGTCGGATTGTTACAGCCTCCCCTACGTTAGGGAATTTCGTCCTGAAATTAAGGCGCATGCGTAACGAATAGCTGTGGATACTTATCCTTCATGTCAATTTCGAGTTTCCAGGTGAACTCAGCACCGCGTTTGCCTTCCCAGCAAACCTTCACTATGGGAATGCGTGAGCGTCGAAGCTTGTTGGTTTCTCAGTCCATGATCTCGACTGGTTTTTCCACGAAGTGTAATGTTTCGTCCACTTGTAGATCCTCAAGATGGAAAGTCAGGTGGATGTTGCTAAGTTCCTCCTGTAGTTCGAGCTTGTAGGCCATTTTGCCAATTCTTTCCAGAATTTTAAAAGGTCCAACATATCGAGGCTCGAGCTTTCGTTTCTTACCAAATCTGATCACCCCCTTCCAAGGTGAAACCTTTAGGAGTACGTGATCGCCAACGTCAAATTCAAGGGGCTTGTGGCGTCTATCGGCGTAACTCTTTTGACGACTCCGAGTTTTCAACAGATTGTCTCGTATCTGGAGGATTTTGTCAGTCGTTTCTTGCAACAGCTCAGGACCGGTAATTTACGCATCTCCAATCTCATTTCATACAATAGGCGATCGACATTTTCTTCCGTATAATGCCTCAAATGGTGCCATTTGGATGCTAGAATGATAACTGTTATTGTACTAGAATTCGACCAAAGGTAAGTGCACGTCCCAATTACCACCGAAATCTATGACACACAAGCAAAGCATGTCTTCAAGGGTACGTATCGTGCGTTCAGTCTGACCGTCAGTTTGGGGATAGAAAGCGGTACTTAGATTAAGAGTAGTACCGAGAGCAGATTGAAACGTTTCCCAAAGACGTGAGGTAAACCGACCATCGCGGTCAGAGATGATCTAACCTGTGTCGACAGATGATTTCGTCGGTGTAGATCCATGCTAACCGTTCTACCTTAAAGTCTTCTCGTATCGGCAGAAAATGAGCAGATTTACTAAGACTATCAACGATAACCCAGATGCTATCGTGACTTGATGGCGTGCACGGGAGTTTCATTATGAAGTCCATAACTATACTCTCCCACTTCCACATAGGAATCTCGGGTTGCACGAGTAAGCCAGAGGGTCTTTGTTGTTCAGCCTTGACTTTTGAACAAGTCAGGCACTTCGAAACATAGACAGCGATATCCTTCTTCATTCCAGGCCACCAATACCGAAGACAAAGGTCATGGTACATATTGTCGGCACCGGGATGAATGGAATATCGAGACTTGTGGGCTTCAGTCAACAATATCTCCCGAAGGTTATTACGACTTGGAATCCAGATGCGATCGAGATAGTAGTAGATACCGTTCGATTTGGTGATAAATTGAGTTTCAGCACCACACTTCTTCATTTCCTCTCGCAAGGTATTCTCAATGAAGCAGGCTTGCTAAGCGTCACGAATTAGAGCTTCGAGGTCATGCTGGGCGTGAGTATTACGCTATGCAAATAGCTTCGTCGACTTAGAGCATCGGCAACGACATTTGCTTTGCCAGGGTGGTAACGAATCTCACAGTCGTAATCGTTGAGAAGTTCAACCTATCGGCGTTGGCGCATATTCAGTTCTTTTTGGTTCAAGATATGTTGCAGGCTCTAATGGTGTGTGAAGACCGTACACTTAGTACCATAAAGGTAGTGTCACCAGATCTTCAACGCAAAAACAACTACACCAAGCTCGAGGTCGTGGGTTGTATAATTCTTCTCGTGGATCTTGAGCTGACGAGAGGCGTATGCGATAACCTTGTCCCTTTGCATGAGAACACAACCGAGACCGAGTTTAGAGGCATCGCAGTAGATAACGAAGTCATCGAGGATAGGAGCATTGCAGAGCATATGCTTGAGAGTCTGAAAGGCTTGCTCTTGTTCAGTTCTCCAAACAAAAGACTTGTCTTTATGTGTGAGAGAGGTAAGCGGAACGGCTATTTTCGAGAAATCAACGATGAATCGATGGTAAATGCCCACCAATCCGAGGAATGAACGAACTTCGGATAGTGATTTTGGTGTAACCCAACTCTTAACAGCTTCGATCTTCGTGGGGTCGACGTGTATAGCTTGACTATTGACGATGTGACCGTGGAATTGAACCTCCTCTAGCCAGAATTCACACTTGGAGAACTTAGCATAGAGTCGATTCCCTTGGAGTAATTCAAGAACCAAACGTAGATGTTGCGCATGTTCGGCTTTCGATTTCGAATAGAAAGGATATCATCGATAAACACGATGACGAAGCGGTCGAGAAAGGGTTTACACACGCGATTCATCAAATCCATGAAAACCGCAGGTGCGTTGGTTAAACCAAAGGGCATTACGATGAATTCATAATGGTCGTATCGGGTTCAGAAGGCGGTTTTGGGTATATCTTCCTCCTGGATTCGTAACTAGTGATAACCTGAGCGTAAATCGATCTTCGAGAAACACGTTGCGCCTTGCAATTGATCAAAGAAATCATCGATTCGGGGCAGGGGATAGCGATTCTTGATAGTCAGCTTATTCAATTCCCTATAATCGATGCACATCCGGAACGATCCGTCCTTCTTTTTGAAGAAAATGACAGGTGCGCCCCAAGGAGAGGTGCTGGGGCGAATGAAGCATTTATCAAGTAATTCCTGGAGTTGACTCGAGAGTTCGCGCATTTCAGATGGAGCGAGGCGATAGGGAGCTTTAGCAACAGGATTAGCTCCAGGAATGAGGTCGATTCGAAAATCAATATCATGACTCGGGGGTAAACCAGGTAAATCGTCATGGAAATACAGCAGGAAAATCACGAACCACAGGCACCTTATCCATTGCCTTCTTTTCCTTTCCCCCGCTACTACGATGTGTTCCAAGAAAGCTTTGTATTCCATTCGGATACTTGATCGCTTGGATACACGACATAAGTTTAAGATCCTTCGATGAGACTTTGCCATAGACACAGAGTTGATCACCATTAGCGAGTGAGAAACGAATCATCTTATCAAAAGAAATGACTTCAGCCCGATTTTCACGAAGAAAATCGATGCCTACTATTATATCAAAACTACCAAGTTGCATCGGTATAAGATCGATAGGGAAGACGTGATTGTTGAGTTCAAGCGTACAATCACGGAGAACATAATTAACTGTGACGGTTCTTCCAGTGGCAACTTCTACGTCGAACGTCGAAGGGAGATTAGCGCATTTACGGTTTAGGAGCTTTTAGAATTCTAACAATACAAAACAGTTATCGGCTCCAGTATCAAATAAACATGAAGCATATATACCGTTGACAAGAAAACGTACCACTAACCACATTGTTGTCTGCTTGCGCCTGGCGGCCGTGGATGTTGAATGTTCGTCCGCGGGCTGCTGGCTGCTGCGGCTGCTACTGCTGTTGATGTTGTTGCTGCGCTGTTTGCGGCTGTGGCTCTTGCTTCACCACTCTGTTTGGGCAGACATTTGCAAAGTGGTTGGGATCACCACATGCAAAGCAGGCTATTGCGTGAGCAGTGGGAGCAGGAGCTGCTTGTTGACCCTGTAGAGCGGGAAGATGAGCTGGTAGTGCAGGAGCTTGAACTTGAGCTTGAGCTTGACGGGTACCAGTAAAGCAGTTGGCAGTAAAGTGGCTGTACAGGTTGCAGTGAACACAAAATCGACAAGCGATCCCAACAGGATGATGATAAGTACAAGTAGGGCATAGCGGGTATGGACCAGTATAAGCACGCTTAGCCGGCGGTGCATTTGTCCCTGGTGCCGCTAATTAGAGGTTATGGTTCTGGGGTTGAGCAGGAACAGCATTTGTAACACCTCAAAAATATAAACTTTATATTAGAAATATAAAGTATAAAATAAACAAGAATAAGCTAACTAGGAAATAAATACCCAGTTAGTTATGAGTCTTCTAATAACATGTAAGTGGGTTAAAATACCTAAAATAAGAACCAAGTAATTGTTGAGGGACTAAACTTGTTAAATTTGAAACTTAAAATAATAAAACAAAATAAATCACACCAAACACACACAAAGGTGTGTGTCTGGTCGATCAAAACACAGGGGCGACACAAGGGTTCCCCACAAACCCTAGTTCACGCAGCTTTCCCCCAAATTGAAGGTCCTAATCAGCTCTAAATCAACTTTCAAGCACAAATTCGTGATCACCTCTTTGAAGGGATCATAAGGTATGCTAAATTATGTTGTTTTGATTCAACTCAGATTCCTAGTATATGATAAAAATCGAAAATTGGAGCTTGATTAGGGATGTTTAGATGAAACTTATAATAAAAACAACTTTAGATGTAAACCCTAGCTAATAATTTGTGAGATTGATGCTCAAATTATGAATATTCATGTTTACCCATGTAGGTGTTAAATGGGTTTTGTGAATATTAAGGAATCCTAATAATGAAATCAGAAAAACTGATGTTAATGGCTTGCATGGAGCAAATTTGATAATAATATACATGCTAGAAGTAAAGAATTTGCAAAAAGTACAAAAGTTCGGCTAAATAGCTGAGACATGAACTTGATAACGGTTATTTAAAAACCATGCTTTTGAAGTGTTTGTTAAAATGCTTAAGAGAAAGCTAACATAGCAAAATTGGAGATAAAAACGCATATTTGAACGATATGGCATATTACGCGTGAAATGTTGTGAAAGAGTTCTAAATAATATTTGGTTGAACTCTATAGGCAAGGAATCCGGATCGTCAAGTGGACATGCCGGTGGAGACACGCGTTTGAAAGGAGCGCTTTATAGGTATGTGACTTGTCGTCTCGTTACACTTATGTAGATAAACCTAGTCGTAGATATGTTTAATATTGATATAGCAAAAATGATTGCGTTGGGTATGTCAAGGAAGTGACGTAACTCACTCGACAAACCAAAACAGGTTAAATAATGGTCGAATTGGTAGTGTTCGAAGTGACTTAAACGTCAGTCGTCAAATTGGGTTATAAAGCGTAAACCAAGGAATGGAAGTGATACGCTAAGGTTGGCAAGCCCGGTAATGGGTAACTATGGTTGGAAACCGGTGTTGATGAATTAGGTAAGTACGTGACTTTGGTCCCGTCATAATATGAATAGACGTTTAAATTTTAGTGTGTTAATGGTGTCGAAATGTAGAATATGCGTTTGACGTTTCAATGAAGTGGCGTAGTTCACATGACACTCAAACGGGTTGAAATATTGGTTATAAATAGTTTGGTTCGACATTAAGGTGAGGATTTCACTTGTCAACCAAACGGGTCAAAACCATGTATATAAAATGATCTTGTGCATAGAAAAATTAGAATATCATATTGCGCTAATGCTAGGTAGCAAATTAGCAATGAATGGGTACATTAAGCCAAGTATGAATCCGTGATACCGGGTCAATTGGTAGAGAAGTTAAATGTAAGACTCGCATAAGGTGGTATGCTTGTAATTGTAGAAAATAAGCATGAAATTTGAATGCGAGCATAAGGCAGGAAAATGGTTCGGATGCGTCAAAAGTTACAAGCCCGGGATATGGGTGAATGAAACTAGAATGCTCAAAAGTGTAGATTGAACAATATGCACATTAGTTAATGGGTTGAATAATTGAATCACATAATCCGTAAACCAGTTGTTCGTAAATCATTTTTCATTAAGTGAAATTTACATGGTTAGATCCGTAATTATAATACGGACGAATAGGAAAAAGAATCGGCTAAAACGGACGCGTAAAACGAAAGTTATGATAGTTTAAAGTTTGTTAAGGGAAATAATGTTGTTGGGCAAACATACAGCACCAAATAAGGAACCCTCTGCGGAAATAATGCCATCGCACTACGTGACGCTGAACTGCTCTAGTCGTCGCGCGACGCGACAGCCGTCGCGGGCCACGAAGGAATATCCCAAAGCTGTCGCGGGGCGCGACAACCCCCATTTGCAGAAATTTTGTTGTTTTTCATTGTTTAAGCAATAGAACTTGTATTTAATTGATTTTAAGATGTCAAAACTAACAATTTATGTGGTTTTGACTTTAGGTGATGTTCTTCTTGTTCCGGATGCCGATCAAGCAAGTATGCAAGAACCGAACACAAAGTTGAAGCTTCCACGATAAATTTAATCTTGTTTTAGATGATGATTATTTTGTAAACACTAACTTTATGTTGCGCGTTTTTAACTAGTTCGTTGGAAATTTTAGAACAACTTAACTATGTAAACTTGGTTTTTATAACTAAGTTTTGTAATTATGCATTTTGGCTTGGTATATTCGTCTTTTATATTAAAATCGTAAATAATGAGACCGGTGTTACAAGTTGGTAATCAGAGCTTAAGGTTGTTAACAGAGTGTGTTCGGTTCAAGCTTGATCAAACATCCGGTAAGAATTAATTGCTTTAGTAGACTTATTAGAATATTAGAAAAAGGAAATTTGATTGGATATGCATGGGAAGTGCGTGTTAACACACTCAAACCCGGAAAGTGCACTAAACATAAATGGTTTAAGCTAGTGGTGAACTTGGCTAAATCAAATTGAATGACGCATATGTTATAAAATGAAATGTTTAATAATGAGTATAAACATTTCAGATTCACAATGACGGATAAAGGTAATGATGATACGGTGCCAATAGTCACTGAACAAATGAAAGAAATGTCCGGTGTAACCGGGGGCGAATTAACATCTCAATTAACTGAAGAGATGGAAGCTAAAATTTCCGAGGGAGTCAGAAAGGCAGTAGAAGCCAGTTTACCCCAGTTTGGAGAAAGACTGCAAACCACAATCCTGCTAGTGGTGGAGGATATGATGACAGAATTAAAAGACAATCTCGCACAAGAAAAAGAAGACGTAAAAGTGTTGGATGTGAACCCAAGTCCTGTAAAGAAATTGAAGCCTGATAAGGCTTCACCGGGGCAAATGCTACTTTAGAAAAAAACCATGTCCCATTTGTAGAAAAGTGGGACATGTGGTTGCAAATTGCACGGGAAATGTGTTAGTGTGTTATAAGTGTTATAACCCGGGACATAAAAAGTCTGAATGCCCGGAATTGGTTGGAACCGAAGATACAGTTGACGCAAAGTCTAATACCCTGAAAGAGAAGGCAAGGTCTTCCCACATGACAGCCGCAGAGGCTAAAGCTGAACCTGATGTCGTTTCAGGTATGTTTATTACAAATTTAATTTCACTATAATTTTTTTTCAAATACTAGTGTTAACAATAGCTGCATATGGGCATACATGAGTAGTGAAACGGGCGAATTATGTAAAAGAAACATATATGCATAAGAAAATAAACAATGGTGAGCATGTGAAACCAAGGCAAAAGTAATCACGATCAATATTGTCGTGGGAAGGAGTGCGCGTACACTCAAACCCGGGAACTTAATAAAGTGAATAACTGATGTATTGGGAAGGAGTGTAATAACACCCGAACCCGGAAATTTGCAATTGTAATAGATGACAAGGACAAGGTTATAGACTTGGTCAAACCAATTAAAACATACAGAAACTTCGTTATATCAATAAACGATGTGGATAAATTTAATACAATGATATGGAATAATAAAACGAAATGAATTGATTTTGTTATTGTTACAATAGGATTAAGGTTAAAGACGAGAAATTAAGACTCAGACCAAAAATATCCTCGAGAAAGAAGCTAAATGGATGATACGTATTATTCGCTACTCTGAATAATAAAGTATCAATAAATGCAAATTTAGAAACTTGGGTATGGGTAACCATCCAAGTAACACATTATTAATCAAACCCTTATGAGGAAGGACGATGATCACAGCGATGGATGTGATTATATAAAAGATTAGTAAAATAAACATTATGAAAGTGTTAGAATAAAAACGGGTAAACCCCAAAAGCCGAATAACAATAGCAGTAGTTTTACCAAATAAGACTTGAGAAATGGGCCTTCGGGACATTAGTAAAAGAAACAGACCTAAGGGTCGCTAACAAAAGAATGGTGGTGTTCGGATCAAATAAGTAAAATGCTTGATAATAAAGGTAAACGGAAGCCAGATAATGGGAGCGTATTACATTAAGGTAATGAGCCCAAGGGAAGGAATAAGAATCAGGGTAATTAAAATTATAAACCAACAAACAAGAATGTTAAGGCATAAGGGCAAAGTTTGACTATCATAAGTAATAAAGTTCACCAGAACAAGTCAAACAAAATGAATGAAAGAATTAAGGACTTTGTGGAATAAAGGCGACGTGTTACGCTAATGCTACCAAATAAATCAAAACGAAGTCTTAATGCATGTCGGAATGGTGGCTTTGATAATGACTTCGGTAAAATACCCGATAGATGGGTAGGATTACGGATATATGCGTAAACCAAGAGACGGTGACCCAGATTAAAAGTCAAAAGATTAAGAGCTATGACTAAAAGACGATAAATTTCGCAAAACAGAAATTTCGATAGTTATGTTCAACTATTGTAATGTCGGATGGGCTGAATAAAGTATAATACCTGATATTTCAAATAAGCGCGAAACGAATAATGGAAGTGCGAAATATTACTGAATCTATGTGATAGGTCGTAAAAGAGTATGGGAAGGAAAACGCAAACCAATAAAACCAGAGTGTTAAAAAAAACATTAAGATAAAGAATCCGGGTAACGAGTTGAAAGGAATAGGGGCGTAAATCAAATAACGGTATGAGTGAAATAAACCGACATGAAAGTGACATAAGAAGTCATAGAGTCGGAAAGATAATCCGAAAGAAAGTGGGTGTAGCCTTGGACTACGGTCGAATCAATAAAATTCGAAAATAAATGAATTTTAGGCTTGAAAGGGGTGCCATGACACCAGGAATGTATTTCTAAGTATACGAAAATTACACAAGCAAAGATGATCTGCGAGATCGTCATAACCTTTTGAATTATAAACAAAGTAAAGGTTTAAAGGACTAAATAAATCTAGCATCAGCAATAGAAAGAAATGAACCAAAAGGGATGAAAGCCTAAGAAATAACCTACGGGGCTAAGCAAAAGAACCTTCGGGTCACTCGGGGTACAGTAAGAGGACTGGATACGACTCCCCGCGTAATATAATAGCAGATAAGAATAAATTCTTGTCGTCAATTCCCGGATATGGGTAATTGACATAAGTTAAAAGAGATAAACGTTAAACAGAAATTCAGCGTTAATGAGGAACAACGTTTAACAAAAATGAATGTTATGAGACAAATTAGAAAACAGTTAATAATAAAGGACATAGGTCTTAACACCGATGGGTGTAAGACGATACATTAGAAAGAAGATATTGATAACGAAAAGATTATCTAAACTTAAACACGACTTGATAAGATCACGGTTAAGAAAAGTGCTACAGAATATAGTCATGTTGTAGCATGAGTTACGGGATTGAAGATCATAAACTTACCTAAGTTCGATTATGGCAAAGAGGGGTAGACCGGAAATTAACGGGGCATTAAGTGACGGTGACAAATCAGTCTAGCCGATGGGTCCGTTCGAAGTCAAATTAGTGTTGGGATTTATGCAAAACCCTTGTCAATATAGAGTTAGTATAAAGTAAACATGTGGGCAAGCTCATACTATTGAGTGGTCGAATGACAATTGGGACAAATAGCTGATAAAATAAGAAACACAAGACACAAGTTAAAGTCCATGAGGACTTACATGTGGAAAATGCATGCGTGGAGGCAAATGATAACTTTTGACTAAAAGAAATAAGGTATGAAAAATGAAACTAAAGTAGTTTGGTCCAAACCAAGGAACTACTTAATGAAGGTTTTGGGGACGAAACCTCTTTAAGGGGGGTAGACTTGTAACACCCCGAAAATATAAACTTTATATTAGAATTATAAAGTATAAAATAAACAAGAATAAGCTAACTAGGAAATATATAACCCAGTTAGTTATGAGTCTTGTAATAACATGTAAGTGGGTTAAAATACCTAAAATAAGAACCAAGTAATTGTTGAGGGACTAAACTTGTTAAATTTGAAACTTAAAATAATAACACAAAATAAATCACACCAAACACACACAAAGGTGTGTGTCTGGTCGATCAAAACACAGGGGCAACACAAGGGTTCCCTACAAACCCTAGTTCACGCAGCTTTCCCCCAAATTGAAGGTCCTAATCAGCTCTAAATCAACTTTCAAGCACAAATTCGTGATCACCTCTTTGAAGGGATCATAAGGTATGCTAAATTATGTTGTTTTGATTCAACTCAGATTCCTAGTATATGATAAAAATCGAAAATTGGAGCTTGATTAGGGATGTTTAGATGAAACTTGTAATAAAAACAACTTTAGATGTAAACCCTAGCTAATAATTTGTGAGATTGATGCTCAAATTATGAATATTCATGTTTACCCATGTAGGTGTTAAATGGGTTTTGTGAATATTAAGGAATCCTAATAATGAAATCCGAAAAACTGATGTTAACGGCTTGCATGAAGCAAATTTGATAATAATATACATGCTAGAAGTAAAGAATTTGCAAAAAGTACAAAAGTTCGGCTAAATAGCTGAGACATGAACTTGATAACGGTTATTTAAAAACCATGCTTTTGAAGTGTTTGTTAAAATGCTTAAGAGAAAGCTAACATAGCAAAATTGGATATAAAAACGCATATTTGAACGATATGGCAGATTACGCGTGAAATGTTGTGAAAGAGTTCTAAATAATATTTGGTTGAACTCTATAGGCAAGGAATCCGGATCGTCAAGTGGACATGCCGGTGGAGACACGCGTTTGAAAGGAGCGCTTTATAGGTATGTGACTTGTTATCTCGTTACACTTATGTAGATAAACCTAGTCGTAGATATGTTTAATATTGATATAGCAAAAATGATTGCGTTGGGTATGTCAAGGAAGTGACGTAACTCACTCGACAAACCAAAACAGGTTAAATAATGGTCGAATTGGTAGTGTTCGAAGTGACTTAAACGTCACTCGTCAAATTGGGTTATAAAGCGTAAACCAAGGAATGGAAGTGATACGCTAAGGTTGGTAAGCCCGGTAATGGGTAACTATGGTTGGAAACCGGTGTTGATGAATTAGGTAAGTACGTGACTTTGGTCCCGTCATAATATGAATAGACGTTTAAATTTTAGTGTGTTAATGGTGTCGAAATGTAGAATATGCGTTTGACGTGTCAATGAAGTGGCGTAGTTCACTCGACACTCAAACGGGTCGAAATATTGGTTATAAAAAGTTTGGTTCGACATGAAGGTGAGGATTTCACTTGTCAACCAAACGGGTCAAAACCATGTTCATAAAATGATCTTATGCATAGAGAAATTAGAATATCATATTGCGCTAATGCTAGGTAGAAAATTAGCAATGAATGGGTACATTAAGCCAAGTATGAATCCGTGATATCGGGTCAATTGGTAGAAGTTAAATGTAAGACTCGCATAAGGTGGTATGCTTGTATTTGTAGAAAATAAGCATGAAATTTGATTGCGAGCATAAAGCCAGAAAATGGTTCGGATACATCAAAAGTTACAAGCCCGGGATATGGGTGAATGAAACTAGAATGCTCAAAAGTGTAGATTGAACAATATGCACATTAGTTAATGGGTCGAATAATTGAATCATAGAATCCGTAAACCAATTGTTCGTAAATCATTTTTCATTAAGTGAAATTTACATGGTTAGATCCGTAATTTTAATATGGACGAATAGGAAAAAGAATCGGTTAAAACGAACGCGTAAAACAAAAGTTATGATAGTTTAAAGTTTGTTAAGGGAAATAATGTTGCTGGGCAAACATACAGCACCAAATAAGGAACCCTCTGCCGAAATAATGTTGTTGCGCTACGCGACGCTGAACTGCTCAAGCCGTCGCGCAACGCGACAGCCGTCGCGGGCCGCGAAGGAATGTCCCAAAGCTGTCGCGGGGCGCGACTGCCCCCATTTGTAGAAATTTTGTTGTTTTTCATTGTTTAAGCAATAGAACTTGTATTTAATTGATTTTAAGATGTTAAAACTAACAATTTATGTGGTTTTGACTTTAGCTGATGTTCGTCTTGTTCCGGATGCCGATCAAGCAAGTATGCAAGAACCGAACATAAAGTTGAAGCTTCCGCGTTAAATTTAATCTTGTTTTAGATGATGATTATTTTGTAAACACTAACTTTATGTTGCGCGTTTTTAACTAGTTCGTTGGAAATTTTAGAACAACTTAACTATGTAAACTTGGTTTTTATAACTAAGTTTTGTAATTATGCATTTTGACTTGGTATATTCGTCTTTTATATTAAAATCATAAATAATGAGACTGGTGTTACAGCATTCAGAGGTGCGACTGTGACAGCACAGTTCTTGTTGTTGTTGTTGTTCTTGCGCTTGCGGGGTGAAGACTTGGAAGCTTGCGGTGCGGCGGTTTCAGCGGTGGGAGCAGCGGTAACTTAATGGAGACTTTTGGTGGTATTCTTGAAGTAACCAGCCCGAACTCGCTTGTCATTGATTTCTGCAGCGAGTAGGTAAGTCTCTTCGATGGTTGTCGTCTTGGCAGCTTGCACGAAGTCAGCAACACAATCCGGTAAAGCACGGATGTATTTCTTGATGGTTATGTCGGGAGTAGAGACTTAGCAGGGACAGACGATACTTAGCTGCTTAAAGCGGGCAGTTAGACCAGCATTGTCGCCACCCTCCTGCTTAATGTTCCAAAACTCGTCCTCCAGCTTCTGAAGCTCATGGGGAGGGCATAATTCCTTCATCATGATCTCTTTCAACTCCTCCCAAGTAAGCCCATAGGCTGCATCATTCCCTCGCCTGTTCCTTTTGGCGGTCCACCAATCCAGAGTCCTGGACTGGAAAACGCCAGTTGCGTTAACAGTGCGGAGGTTATCAGGACAACCGATTTAGCTCAGGGTGACTTCAATTGAATCGAACTATTGAAACATGGCACTAGGCACGTCTTCTCCGGTGAAGTCTTTGGGGCCGCAGGCCTTAAACTGCTTGAAGCGAAAAGTAGCACGGGGAGAGTCGATCCTTGATTCCTCAGAGGACTTGCTAGCGTTTTCATTAAGTTTGCTGACAATTTACAGAATGACCTTAGCCATTTACTTTGTGACTAGAGAAGCGATACGCTTGTCGGCGTGGTTTCGGCGGGCAGCGCGGGAAGTGTACGATCCAAATGACGACATTGTCTGCAACAGACATCGTCATAGGATTCAGACATTATATATAATCGAATCTCACCTCACAACATACTACTACTAGATAAAGCTCAGGAACACGTCGGCATAAGGCACAATAACACGTAGGCACGTAATCCACACAAGCACATAATCACGTAAGCACAGAAACACGTAAGCACGTAGAGCACACAAGCACGTAATCAACTATATTTTGCACGTATTCACCTACATATATTACACGTATTCACCTATCATTCATGTTCACGAGCGCGTTCAATAATAACGAGTGCGATGAGCAAGTATCATAAGCGAGTAGTATTACGTAAGCAAGTAACATAGCATGCGATTTGTTAGCGTGTTGAGATAAATCTGTAGTGCGAGTTCTGCGTGTTTATCAAAGCGAACAGCGAATAGCGTATAAATCTCCAAAATCAGAACATATAAACATATAAAGCCACATAAAACACATAAAATTCCACATAAAAGCGAAGAACCAGCGGTTGCGAGCTCAGAATCGAAACACATAATCACATAAAATCAGCGATTACGGCTTAAAATCGGAGTGTCTGGGTATGAGACATCGACTACCCAAAGTGAGTCGACTATTCTCAAGGACTTCGAGTACACACCTTGGCCTAATAGACTGTGCTCCCTCACCGTTATACGGTGAATGGCACTCTTCCTTTTGGTTATTCGCGCAGCCCGAGTCAATGGAATCCATCGAGACTTTGGTGAGAGTTTTGTAAAACCAGGATGGAGAGCGGAACAAGTCATCAAGATTCGGGTTTCACCCCTAACTTAATGACTTTATTCCTGTTTGTGTGATAGAGTCATGAGGTAGAGAGGGAGATTTGCGTCGAAGTATGGATTTCACTCCTGATTCAACGCAAATTCTCGTGTTTATAGTAAAAAGGCGCGTCGAACGAACGATTTAATCAAGAGTTTGCGGTTTTCACACCTAATCTCGATCCAATAACTCGTTTGTTTTCGAAAATTTGTGTGTGGTGTGCTTGCCTTAGGAAAGGCAAAGTGATAGTGTTCCAGACTTAGGAAAGGCTGGTTTGCGTGAAGCTGTAATATGCGGTGTTCACGCAAGGATGAGTTCGAGAAAATAACAAAAATTTGCCCGCGCGGAACCCCTACAGGGTTCGCACAAAACGGTCTGTTGGTACTTAGACTACAGACTAGGTCGTTTCTAAGACATCGACCCAGACTAGGTCGAGTCTTGCCTAATTCCCTATAGTTATGGCTCTGATACCAATCTGTCACACCCCAACCGATGGCGGAAACATCGGGGTGAGGCACTGAGCGAAATAGATTGTCTAGGAGAATCCATAACAACTATAATTACCAGATATTTAACGTTACGTCCCATACCATAACATATCAAATAAAATTAGTAATTACAGACATAGTGTTCTCAAAGACAACATTGTTCCGACAACTCATAAATTATTTAGTTTGTTTCTAGACTCCTAATATTGATCCATCACAGCAAGCATAGAGTAGCATCGAAAACACCTGTCACATACGTTAAAATAGGTCAATACACATAGTGTAAAGGTGAGCATACAAGTTTAATAGTATAATAGTAGCGAAAGCGATTTACACATAACCAACATGTAACATGTAGAAATGTGAAGCATGTAAGCTATCGACAATGAAATATGCACAGACGTGACTGCGAGCTGTAGAATGCGCAACACATATCACCAATGTGACACGTGAGAAAATACCCTTAACAACCCATGTCCACGACAGGTGCTGAGTCCAAACTATAGTACTATCATTGCTAAGGTGTCAGGCAACAATCACTATGTAAATATAACATACAAGCATTCATCGAATAACACGTATAACATGCAGAGCGGTTAGCGTATAAAAGTGTTTGCATTGTGTGATAGATGTGGTTTGATATAAGTAACGTATGTAACACCCAAAAGTGCGTTAAGCAAAAAGGGATCGAGTATACTCACAGTTCGTGTTAAATAAATAACTCAAGCTTGGATTGAAGGGAGCGCTGGAGAGATTAGCCTGATCAGATAACGACATATAAGTGTTGAACGGTGCGTTAAACAGTGTCGTGTGGAACGAGTGACGAATGGTGGTTCGGTCGGATGACCGTCCGGACGGATGGTCATCAGGACGGATGGCCATTCGGTCGGACGGTCGTCCGTTTGGGATGGATGTGTTTGTGTATTGCTTTGAACTTTGAAGTTTTCATTGTAGCATTTCTAAAAATGAGAAGTATCATTACATGTCCAGCCATCCGATCAGATGGTCATTCGGACGGATGGTCGTTCGATCGGATGGTGATTCGCTTGAGCGGTAGTTACAGTGAATTACTTCTCCGTCAGGATAGTCATTCGATCAGATGGTCGTCCGATCGGATGACTATTCGTTTGGGGGCTGATATTCCTTGAAGTTTTTGCAAAATAATTTAAGTATTTGAAAATCACAAGTTACCTAGTCGAATAGTCGTTCTATCGGATGGTGATCCGATCAGACGGCAATTCGTTCGGCAATCTGTTCGTTTGAGAATTTGTAAAATCGGTTAAGTTTGGAAAGTTTGCGATTGAACCAAGACGGTATAATAACGTGTTAAACAACGAAAACCCCAGCAGGGCCAACTTATCCGGTCGGACGGGAACCACCCCGTTCGATCCAAACCAGCTGTTCATGTCGGTGTTTCATGTTCAACCCGTGAATCGGTTGTCTCTCCGATAGTAACCCGTTCTCAAACCGGCGCTTCACTTAAAGAATGAATAGAAGGCCTTAACGAGCTCGGATTCCATCGGTTTTGAGTAAAAGTGAAGTATGTTGAAGAAAAGTGGAAATCAGTTGGAAAATGTTTAGATTTAGGTGAAATCAGTGTTTAAACATTGTGGAAATCTGTTAGATTCGGACCGTTCATGCTGGAATGAAGTCATTCTCCGGAGTTCATACAAACCCGTGATGACGTCACCCTAGAATAGCCCAAAATCAGGTGATTTCATGGTTAAAAGTTGTGATTTGATGGAGAAGATGATGAGAAAGTGTGTGTAGATCAAGGAAGTGCAAGATTTGAGAGGAAAACTTTCAAGAATCGCGAGGAATCGAGAGAAAATAGCCTGAGAGTGCGTGGGTCGGAGTAGGGCTATTGATGTGTGCAAAATGCAACATATAAATTACATCAATTGTGGCATAAAACTAACCCTTTTTTAGTACTAATGTTGGAAAAAGTGTGCTTTTGTCTTCCTTTTGTATTTTCAGGATTAAATGAGCTCAAATTAACAAAAGAAGCAAAAAGACATCAAAATCTAACATAAATACAAGAAAAGGAACAAACGTGACATGCCCGACCCCACGACAGCATCTTCTCAAGCAAAACAAGAAGACATAAGACTGAACACGCCCCGTGCTCAGCCAGCACGGGGGCGTGCCCAAGTGTCAGCAGAAAAGACAAAGTGGTAGAAGCTTCTATTACCCACCACGGGGCCTTGCTCAGCGGGCACGGGGTCGTGGTCAACTATAAGATTCACAGAATCCAGGCAAATCTTCATAGTACAGATATGCTTCTGCACACGGGGTCGTGCTCAGCGGACACGGGGCCGTGGTCAACTAATAAAGACAAGCTGCATTAAATGAAGAAAGAGAGGATGTGGACACGGGGCCGTGCCCACTAGAAACGGGGTCGTGCCCGAGCTTATGTTCAGCCTATAAATAGGAGTGCTTGGATCAAGCTCAAACCATCCCTTGGCACACCACCTCTCTCACACTTCACCCACCACCCACCACCACCATAACACCATCATCCACCACCATCATCCATTGTCCATTGTAGAGTGTGTGAGTCATCTCGGGATCCAAGATTGATCGTAAGAGTTCTTGACAATCAAGGCCATGTTTGCCTAAGTCTCTTACATCACTTGGTGAAGACAAATGTCTAGTGTAATACTTTTTATTTTTAACCTTTTCGCACTTTTTACTTTGTTTTATATTAATGACTTTAATAACTAGTTTCTAATGTTGAAGGTGATTCTTCCTTATCGTTTGTCCGTGGTGTCTTGGCATTATTTTACTGTTTATATAAAATAAAAGATTTTCACCATTCATATCTCCACAGTCTATATAGAGGTATGTTGGCTACCTGGTCGGGGGTTAAGGGAACAGTTTGGTAAGAGTCTTGCCGTTGTTCAGCGTTTAGAGATCCTGCAAGGGACCTGGGTCAAATTTAGTAGGACCTCCTTCAATGCTTAACGGTATTGGATGGCGGGGGTCCATACTCTTTGATCCCCTCATAAGTTAAACTACTATTAATACTATAACCCGGCTATTTAGGACTGTATCCCTGCTGACTCAGACTACTTAGCCGAGGGTAACGTCACCTTCAAAAGAGGGCCCTACCATAATTTGCATTAATAACTTAATTAATTATCTTTCAATAAGCCGACCCTTTAGGATTGTATCCTTGCTGACTCAAACTACTGGGTTGAGGGTAACGTCACCTCCAAAAGAGGGGCCTACTACAATAACTAAGATAATCTCTTAAATAAGTGCAAAAGTGCGGAAATAATCAAAGGTTACACTATACACGAGTCGGAACCAAGTGATTCATCTTGTTTATCTGTTTTTATTTTTATTTTTATTTTCAGCATTTTAGTTAGTTTTTATTTTTCTTAGTTTAAAACCTTTTTTTCTAAACTTTTGATTTGATTAGACGTTGAGGATAAACCGGTACTAAAAACTCTTGTGTCCTTTGACGACCTCGGTATCTTGCCAACACTATACTACGCTCACGATGGGTGCACTTGCCCATATGTGTGTTTAGTGTTAGTAAATATCGTGTTTTATAAATTTAAAACTTGACTAAAAGGTGTTAAAAAGGGCTTAATAAATATATTAAAAACTAACGACACTTCACACGCATCAAGTTTTTGGCGCCGCTGCCGGGGACACAAGGATTTTAAGAAAGCTTAAAATCGACGGCCTAATCAGTTTTTCAAAACCTTTTTAAAACGTGCGCACATTTTTCTGTGTTTTAGTTTAGTTTTGCATTTACAGTAACCTGAACACGGGCCGTGCTCACTAAACACGGGGCCGTGCTGCACATTTTCATAAAAACACCCAGTAACAGTAGCTTGAACACGGGCCATGCTCACTGAACATGCCCCGTGCTCAACGAAATCAGTAAATTTAATTAAAACTCCCAGATACAGACCCTGAACACGGGGCCGTGCTCACTGAACACGGGGCCGTGTCCAGCCTCTGTTTCCGTTTTTATTTTTGTTTTCTGATCTCGAGACTTGGATGTGGTCTGCTGAGTGATTCTTATGGATCAATACTCAGGAGGTTACAACTACACCTATGAGGAGGATGATTATAGGAGTAACTATTGCACTAATTGTAGTAACCCACACTTGGTACAATATTGTCACTCATATCAACCATCCACTTCATACACCTACTATGAGGAGCCCAGGTACGAACCATCAACTTCATACACATCCTATGAAGACCAAAGGTATAAACCTCCTCCCTCATACTCATATTTTGATGAACCAAGGTATGAGCCTCCATACTCATACTTTGAGGAACCAAGATATGAGCCACCACCTTCATATGCTTATTATGTGGAACCATGGCGTGAACAACCCACCTCGTATGAGTATTATGAAGAACAAAATTACGACCCTTATCCATCATATGCTTACAATGAAGAACAATGGTGTGAACCATCTACTTCACATGGGTATTATGAGGAACAAAGGATCGAACAACCAGATTCAAGCTTTGAAAATCCTGATCCTTTTTCTATAACCGAAGTGACCGATAGGATATTAGAACACCTTAGAGTTATCGATCGCTATATAAAAGAATCTCGCGCAAGGGAAGAGTAGTCCCGCGCAAGAGAAGAATTAAATAAAGAAAAGATAACTGAAAGTGTAAAAATGGAAGAACAAATAAGTGAAAAACCGACACATGAGTTAAACAACGAAAAAGGTGAGTCCGACAACACTAAAATTCAAGAAGAGTCTAATTTTGAAGAAATTAATCTCTTGTCACCTTCTTTTGAAAATCATTGTTTAGTTCCAACTCATGCTAAGTTTTTAAAAGAGTTAAACACTAACACTAAAATTGACGAAACGGTAAGTGTTAAGTTAACCAATGATCAAACCTCACTAATAAAAGAAGACCCATTTGAAATTAACATTACACTGGTTCCATGTTTGTTTCAAAATTCGTTTATTAGTAATGTCACAATTGATAAAGATCTTTGTATTAACATAATGCCTAACTACATTTTCGAAAAATTAAATATTAGTGATTTTTCTCCACTTCAAATACCCATTTTTCTATCCAATCGGAAAGTAATAAAATCAATCGGTATAGTTGAGGATGTCTTGGTTCAAACAAACCAAATGGTAGTTCCCACCGACTTTGTCATCCTCGATGACGCTCCTCTAGTGTTGGGACGACCATTTGTAAAAACTCACGAAGCTTTGAAAAACCGGAAGTACAACAATCTACCTCTCCAATTAGGGGCATTTAAAAGAAGTGTCGATCTTGAGCGGTCAATGAAATATACATTCAGCAACAATGACCCCTTAATTGAAGATGAGCCACCCGATACAAGTGAAAAGATTGACCACTTTGTTGAAGAAGAGGTCGCCATAGAACAAACTTTTAAAGTTCTTGATAAAAATGAGCAACCAAATATGGAGTCTCCTAAAGACCCACCACTTGAGCTCAAAGAACTTCCAAAAGGTTTGGAATATGCTTTTCTAGACAAAGATGGTAATTTACCTGTAATTATTTCGTCTAAATTAGATAACTTAGAAAAAGAAAAATTAATTAGTCTTTTGAAAAAACACAAAAATGCGATCGCTTGGAAACTTGTAGACATCAAAGGAATAAGTCCTTTCATGTGTACGCACAAAATTTTAATGAATGATGACTACAAATCGGTAATACAACCACAACGTCGAGTAAATCCAAATGTTCAAGAAGTGGTTAAAAATGAAGTCATCAAATTACTTGACGCCGGACTTATCTATCCTATCTCCGATAGTCCTTGGGTAAGTCCCGTCCAAGTAGTCCCAAAGAAAGGAGGTATGACGGTAATAACTAATGAAAAAAATGAATTAATACCAACGAGAACCGTCACAGGATGGAGAGTATGTATAGATTATAGATGATTAAATGAAACAACAAGAAAAGATCACTTTCCTTTACCCTTCACTGATCAAATGTTAGAAAGATTATCCGGTCATAAATTTTATTGTTTCTTGGATGGTTTTTCAGGTTACTTTCAAATCCCGATAGCACCCGAAGACCAAGAAAAGACAACATTCACATGTCCCTATGGAACTTTTGCTTATCGACGCATGCCGTTTGGTCTATGTAATGCCCCCGCAACATTCCAACGTTGCATGGTAGCTATCTTCCATGACATGATAGAAAAGACAATGGAAGTCTTCATGGACGACTTTTCTATCTTTGCGGATTCATACGACCAATGCCTCGATAACCTTGAACGAATGCTATCCCGATGTGAGGAAACTAACATCGCCCTTAATTGGGAAAAATGCCATTTCATGGTAACGGAGGGAATAGTACTCGGTCACAAAATCTCAAGTGAAGGAATAGAGGTGGATCGAGCCAAAATAGATACCATTTCTAGACTACCACCTCCATCCTGCGTAAGAGCTATCAGAAGTTTCCTAGGGCATGCCGGATTTTATAGGCGGTTTATCAAAGACTTTTCTAAAATCTCAAGGCCTCTAACAAAATTACTTGAAAAAGATGCCCCTTTCATCTTTGACAAGGATTGCAACCAAGCATTTCTAACCCTAAAGGAAATGTTAGTCAATGCACCTATCATGATAGTGCCTGATTGGAAATTTCCTTTCGAAATCATGTGTGATGCAAGTGACTTTGCAGTTGGAGCTGTCCTGGGACAAAGAAAAGAAAAGCATTTCCACCCAATTTATTATGCTAGTAAAACACTTAATGATGCACAAGAAAATTACACAACAACTGAAAAAAAATTACTAGCTGTGGTATTTGCTTTTGATAAATTTCGTTCTTATCTTGTTCTTTCTAAAACTATAGTCTATACAGATCATTCAGCCATTCGATATCTCTTCAAAAAGCAGGACGCAAAACCACGTTTGATTCGGTGGATTCTACTCCTCCAAGAATTTGATGTTGAAATCAAAGACAAAAGAGGAGCAGAAAATACCGCAGCAGATCATCTTTCGCGCTTAGAAGACCCAGCTTTAGAGGCAACCAGGGACGAACAAATCAACGAAAAATTTCCAACGGAATCCCTAGAAATGGTGGAATACAAGGAAGAACCATCGTACGCCGACTATGCTAACTACCTAGCTAGCGGTATAGTCGCTAAGGGTTGGCCACATCATCAAAGAAAAAAGTTCTTTGCCAATGTGAAACACTATTTTTGGGAAGATCCATATCTTTTCAAAATGTGTGCCGACCAACTCATACGACGATGCATCCATGGTAGCGAAGCACGAAGAATTCTCCGCCATTGTCATGAAGGTCCATACGGAGGGCATCATGGTGCCGCTAGTACCGCACGAAAGGTATTTGATTCAGGATTTTATTGGCCAACCATTTACAAAGACGCCCAAAGTCTTGTCAAGACATGTGATGCTTGCCAAAGAACAGGTAATATTTCTTCCAAAAACGAAATGCCACAAAATGGCATTCTTGTTTGTGAGATTTTTGACGTGTGGGGACTCGACTTTATCGGACCGTTCCCACCATCAAAAGGAAACAAATATATACTTGTGGCAGTAGACTACCTGTCTAAATGGGCCGAGGCTGAGGCACTTTCAACAAATGATGGAAGAGTCGTGGTAAGATTTCTGAAAAAATTATTCTCTCGTTTTGGCACACCTAAAGCATTAATAAGTGATAGAGGTACCCATTTTTGCAACCACCAACTTGAAAATTTTTTAACAAGATATGGGGTCTATCACCGGGTCTCAACAGCATATCACCCTCAAACAAACGGACAAGCCGAAGTGACTAATAGAGGTTTAAAACGAATACTTGAAAAAAAACCGTAGGGTTAAATAAAAAGGAATGTGCAGATAAATTAGATGATGCTTTATGGGCTTTTCGAACTGCTTATAAAACAACAATAGGTACAACCCCATATAAGCTAGTCTATGGAAAAAGTTGTCACTTGCCAGTAGAAATTGCACACAAAGCCTACTGAGCAATTAAAAATGTAAACTTAGATTTAGAGTTTGCTGGTAAAAATCGATTTTGTCAATTAAATGAATTAGACGAGCTTAGGAATTATGCATACTCAAACTCCGAAATTTATAAGGAAAGAATGAAAAATTTGCATGACAAACATATTAAACCTAATGAATTTCGAGTAGGAGATCTAGTTCTTTTGTTTAATTCACGACTTCGATTGTTTCCTGGTAAATTAAAGTCTAGGTGGTCAGGACCTTTTTCCATAACCCATATTTTCCCACACGGTGCAGTAGAAATTAAATCTCGGAATGGACCTCCATTCAAAGTCAATGGCCAACGGCTAAAACTCTATCAAGGATTCATTGAGGATGAAGAGGAGGAGATCTCGCTTCAAACGATCGAAGAATAAAAGCATCAACATCATACCTGGTAAGTTACGAACGATTGGGACGATATCTAAAGCGGTAAGTTTTCTAACCAAATTTCATGGGATACAAGGGCACTCACACGAGCACTTCCTAAAAAAAAGATATTTTTCAAAAACTTTGCTCGGCACGAGGCCGTGTCCGCAATGCAGTCGGGATAAAACCCCTTTTTCATAACAGTTACTTCATTCCACACGCCCCGTTTCCCCGAAAACGTTCTGGTTCCAGGTGATTTTCCGTAAATTTTCAACGTCTCCTATCATCCTAACAACATCGAGGTATGATTCTATCACTATTATTAGTTAGATTTAGCTTTTGCATGTAGTTAAAACATCACGAATTTGGGAAAAATCTAGGGTTCTTGAACTTCCTAAGGATCGAACCGCAAATTTTTGCCTAAATATGTTTGCATTTAGTTAGATTAGTGTTATGGGAAGTAAATCCACTTGTATTGTTCATAGATTCGCCCGATTTCTCATAAAAACCCCAAACCCTTGTTTTTGAACCGAAAAAGATAAAATCGAATGGGTAAACGGGTTGTTTTGGGAAAAACGGCACTTGGGGTCTCATTTTCAGGGGAAACCGCACCTATTGGACCAAAAATTTTCAAGTTTTTGAAACCGGGTCGAAAAATGGAATTTTTGTGTAACAGACGCCTGGACATGGGGCCGTGTCCGCTGAGCACGGGGTCGTGTCCAGCCCACTGTTTGCAGTTTTATCCGAAAATGCTAATGTTTCGTGCTAACTTTTGGTGTATTCTTTCAGATGGCAAGGACGTTCACAAGGTTTAACGCAAATGAGCTCGATGCGAGGGCTAGATACGAAGTACTTCAAACAAGGCCGGAGGAATACCCGAGGCAAGCATGCACGGATTTGTCAACATTGGTAAACCAACTCGACCGCTTCAACAACCTTGTCACAGGACCTCTAAGAGTCGCTTTAACAACTCGACTCCGTTCCGTCCACGAATGCATTTTGGAATTCTATAGCACCTTCACGTTCAACTCAAGGTGTGACCCGTTCGACAATGATGGGGTAGCATTCCGATGTGGTGGAACTAGGTATTCGATCTCTATGGCACAATTTGGGTCGATTGTCGGGTTGTACGCGGAAGAAGATGCGGGAAACGAGGAAAATACTGGAGGGATGCGAGAGATAGACGAAAACGATCGCCAAGCCGCGTGGGCTCAGATTGGTGAAGGGTACTACAATCCGAGCAGCACTAAGAGCACGAAGTTGAGGGATCCGCTCTACCGATACATCCATAGGCTCCTCGGCTACTCTCTTAGTCAAAGACACGATAGCGGTGGCATCGTTGGTTGTCCTCCACTGCATCCATAACCGCAGGCACCTTGATGTTACGTTCCTCATGCTCCGAAACATGCATCATAACTGCCTTGCTACTGCACCAACCCCTATCTTCTTTGGGGGATGGGTGTACCGTCTCTTCAAGCATTTCACCAACATACCTAGGTCATTGGGAAGGAGCCCATGGTCGGGTAGGGTAGATATACACATCTGCCGCTCAATGAACCTAATCTATGAAGCTGAAGACGGGACGGTTAGCTTCCAAAGGATGCAAGGGCATGCATGGAACCCGCAAGAAGCAATTGTCCTCCACGCTCCACAACATCATCAGTACCAGTACCAGCCCCATGGTGATCCAGGGCAGTCCTCCTCAGAAGGCGGTTTTCCTAACTTTCAAAGTTTACATGATTTGTTGTAGGAAAACCTCATGTGCACCAGGAACACCTACAATACGGCAAGCAACACGTACCACCGGGTTGGGGCGATCGAGAGAAACATATCCGATATCCAAGATGATATTGGAAATATCCGGGAGTGCATGGCCGGGCATGGTGGAGATGATGATGATGAAGACGAGGACATGGATTAGGCGGGAGGAGCGGAGGAAGAAGTGGTTGGTTGGTGATTCCCCAGGTTAACCTTTAATCTTGAACAATTTAAAGCCTGCGTGCCAAGTGTTGAACAATTTACTTTCTTTTAATTTTCTGCACTTATTTTCCTTTTCCTTTTAACTTTGTTGACATGGATGATGAACTTGGTAAAATTAGGATGTTTGCTATGGTGTGGTATAGTGTTTATTGATTAAGCAGGTACATACGAGGCTTAGAGTACTAAGCATTAGTACTACTAAAGCCGGGACAGGAAAACCGAAGAAAGAAACCTGTTTTTCAACCTTGCAGATTGTCCACACGGGGCCGTGTCCAGCCGACACGCTGTGACACCCCAGGAAAACCGGGAAAACCATACAACTTAACTAGCTTCCTCAGTGAGTGCTTACCAAATTTCGGGACGAAATTTCTTTCAACTTGGGGATGATGTGACAACTCGAAATCTAGAACCTTTCGTGTATGCTTAAACGCGTGGCTAGTTAGCTTATGTGATTAATGACAAATGAACCTTTACGTGATTATGTGTTATTTGTGTGTGCTTGTGAGTATGCGATGTATGTATATATGAACCGAGACACAAGAACCCGACTCGAGACCATGTGGTCTCGAGTGAACGATGCAACATTGGGCCGGTTGGGCCACACACCCACACTTAGCCTATCCGAGAGCCCACTAGGGTGTATTACTAGGAGCGGATATATAAACTTGATAGTTAGACATGTTGCCATTTTGATAACACTCATACTCTCCTCTACACACACACTCTCCATTCTCTCACTAAAACCCTAGACACCAAGCATCACACTCTTCTCCTTCTTCTCGGATCAAACCAACCGACCTCAAAAGGATTTCTCGGATTTGCTTGTTCACACCAAACAAAGCTTCATCTTTCACCACCTCACAACCGGTTAGTGTTTATGATGTTTGTTAGTGTTTATGATGCTTGTTAGTGTTTATGATGTTTGTTAGTGTTTATGATGCTTGTTAGTGTTTATGATGTTTGATGTTATGGATGACATGATTGAACTAGAACCGTTTGTACAATGATGATGTGCTTGTGAATCGTGTGTATGATGTTGATAATCGGAACATGCTTTGATTTCGGATATGTGGCATAATGAACTCATGATGTTTTGTGTTTAAATGTAGTCTAAAACACTAGTTGTTGATGTTCATATAAATCGGATTGTGTACTCTTGTGTTAAGAACCGAAAGCTTGCTATTAGGGTGATTTGTTGATAAGTTGTTCATGATTCTTGTTAGACCTAGGTTCATAGGAATGAAGATGAACTACTTGAATATTGAAGAACAAGATGAACATGATGAACACATGAAGAACTTGTTGAATATCATATGAACATGTTGAATATTTGAAATCTGATATGTTTGATCCATTTTTAGTAATTTGCTAGACAAGAAACATGTTTAAGGATTTTGGTTGGATAGTACAAACTGTTACATGAAATCAGAATGTTAGTGGGTAGTACACTGTACCGAATCAGCTCCTGTCCAACCGAAACCATCAGTTGCGACTCGAAACCAAGCACAACGAGTCGAGATCCCCGATTGCGACACCGGTTGCGAGTCGCAAACACCTGGTTGCGACTCGAAACCACACATGATCAGCACACCAACTTTGTGACTCGAAACCATTGTTGCGAGTCCGGTTGCGACTCGTAACCAAGACAGCATGAACCGAAACCATGGTTGCGACTCCGGTTGCGAGTCGCAAACACCTAGTTGCGACTCGAGACTATACACGGATACACACTGTTTGGGCTTTCACCTTGTTTCGGACTTAATTGCTTGGGCCGGACTCTTGGGCCCAATGCACAGACCTTATATGTTACTGTTGAACGTGAATCTGCCATGATTAAACATGTATGCCATGAACGTTACTTGAGTACATTATGCTAGAAACATACGTGCACTACTTGAATACGAACCTGATGGTATGATACAACTATGGTAGGACGTGAGTAGCCACAACATTGCTTGTTTGACTTTTCTGTGTTTCTACCGAGCAAACCAAGGTGAGTTCACACCCTCTACAAAGCATGGGATTCCCTGGGTTGGGAATGGGGTTAAGGAACTGGGTTCCTCGTCCTCCTTGGGTAGGACAGCAAAGGTTCAGGAATGTAATTCCTCGTCCTCACGGACAGATAACTCGTACTAGACCAAAACTCTATCACGAAGTCCCTCCTTTTTATATCGACTTAATCGCCGGGCCAATGGCGAGCGGGTCATTAGTTAGATAGCGCTATTTAGGTCTGACAAACCTCACACCGTGCCGCAGAGGACGGGCGTGAACTAATGGATCTGGGGCACGTCAATGATGATAGACATTGACAGTTTCAGGGCACATAAACATGACTACAGTCAGCAGTCGATATGGTAACGAGTCTAGTGTATACATGGGGTAGCCCCCACGGCCGAAATGCCAGATAACTAACACGGGGTAGCCCCCACGGCTGGATAGCCAGAGTAACCGGGAATAAACATGTCACGTTTTTAACTATGGGGTAACCCCCACGGCAGGATGCCAGCTAAAGGAAACTGATTTCGAAACAACTTAAAACGAACACCCAACCGTGAACTCACTCAACTTGTTGTTGACTCGTTACTACATGCTTTGCAGGTCCTTAGGTTCTCAACTGGAGCTTGCATGGAGGAGGATCGTTGTGGGACATGGACGGCTGTGTGCCACGTTAAACTTTGGAACAATTAAACTCATATTTTGTTTTAAGACTTATGCTTCCGCTTGCAACTTAACTATGTTTTGTTTGAACACCAATTGGATTGGTTGGATTTTTATAACTACTTACATGCTTGTTCAATATGATTGGTGGCTGGATCCTGGTCAGTCACGCCTCTAAGCGGTAGTACTCCGCAGGTGGATTTTGGGGGTGTGACACACGCCCCCGTGCCCACTCCCCTGAACCTGCTGTTTGTTTTAATTCTGCAGACTTTGACAGACACGGGGTCGTGCCCAGCCAACACGCCCCCGTGTCCACCTTCTGTAAGTTTTCGTTACTGGCACTTGAACACGGGGTCGTGCCCATCAGGCACGGGGCCGTGTTCAGCGCCCAGTAACACAAAATTTTTGCTTTTTCACACCTTTTTACACATTCAACCAACCTAAAAACTTATTTTTGGGACACATCGAGGACAATGTGTAATTTAAGTGTGGGGGGGGGGGGGGGATGCTAAAACCTTGAATCTTGCAAGTCCTAAAGACAAGCCTTACACAAAACTCTATTGGAACCGCTAATCACCCCAAATTTTTTTCAAATTTTTTTTTTCATTTTTTACTTGTCTAGGTTTAATTCGGGAATTTCAAGTTCTAAAAAGGTTATATTTTTACAAATTTACAACCGATAGCGTCGTGATAAAAAGAACCAACATAAGAAAATTATGAAAAGGCATGACAAACTTAGTTAAAATTTGATTATATATACTTGATCACATTGTGAGTTTTGAGCCTTTATTGAGCATACAAATATATATCTTTAAATTAAATGCTCATTTTTCGTTTCTTGTGTGAATAGCCGCTTGGTTCTTACGACTCTAGAACTTGCCATGACGATACATTCCCAGTCCTTACCAACTTAAACCCGAGTAAGTAAATGATGGAGACATTAGGACTAACCCTTTTTTTTCTACACCATTATTTTTCTTTTTCTTTTTTTACCACCTACCCAAAATCCCCCTAGTTAGCCCCTTTAAGCCTAAACCTTTTCATTTCATAACCCAAACCAAACACCCTTTCACCCACCAAAACCTTTTTCATTTTTAACCCCTTTGTTTTAGTAACTAGCTCGGTTTTTCGTATGACTTTTCAAAAAAAAAAATGTGTTGATGATGAAGCAAAAGAAAATAAACAAACAAGTTTATCAAAAAATAACTTTGTTTGAATAATAGCTTCATCAAAATAAAAGTTACAAAAATAAAAAGTCTTTCGAAAACCGACGCTTTTTCGCCATTTTCTACTAACCACTAACCCAACCACCTACCTTTAACCCAAGCCTAACCCTTCACCCAAAAGTCCTCTTGATATTTAAAAAGGTATAAAGTTAAAAAGGAGGAGGATTGATTGCTTGGCAAGCCTATGGTAGGAGTAAGTTCCATGCCGCTCTCGAGTGATTCACTAAAATACATCTTCGGCCGAGTGTTGAGTGATTCCCCCGTGGGGTATGTGAACTTGTATATAAAGAGAATTTTAAAAGAGGCATGTTATGCCCTAATAAGTAATTTATCTTATGAAAAGTTTTAAATAAATCATGACGAATAGGATTGTAAATAAATAAAAATAAAAACTTAATAAATAATCTTGGAAATCCCGACACTCTATGACAAGCCCGAAAACCTTCTTTTCTACCTATTCCATTTGGGTGTGTAAAGCCACATTATAAAGAGTTTTGCTTGAGGACAAGCAAAGATTCAAGTGTGGGGGTATTTGATGTGTGCAAAATGCAACATATAAATTACATCAATTGTGGCATAAAACTAACCATTTTTTAGTATTAATGTTGAAAAAAGTGTGTTTTTGTCTTCCTTTTGTATTTTCAGGATTAAATGAGCTCAAATTAACAAAAGAAGCAAAAAGACATCAAAATCTAACATAAATACAAGCAAAGGAACAAACGTGACATGCCCGACCCCACGACAGCATCTTCCCAAGCAAAACAAGAAGACAGAAGACTGAACACGCCCCGTGCTCAGCCAGCACGGGGGCGTGCCCAAGTGTCAGCAGAAAAGACAAAGTGGTAGAAGCTTCTATTACCCACCACGGGGCCGTGCTCAGCGGGCACGGGGTCGTGGTCAACTATAAGATTCGCAGAATCCAGACAAATCTTCATAGTACAGATATGCTTCTGCACACGGGGTCGTGCTCAGCGGACACGGGGGCGTGGTCAACTAATAAAGACAAGCTGCATTAAATGAAGAAAGAGAGGATGTGGACACGGGGCCGTGCCCGAGCTTCTGTTCAGCCTATAAATAGGAGTGTTTGGCTCAAGCTCAAACCATCCCTTGGCACACCACCTCTCTCACACTTCACCCACCACCCACCACCACCATAACACCATCATAACACCATCATCCACCACCATCATCCATTGTCCATCGTAGAGTGTGTGAGTCGTCTCGGGATCCAAGATCGATCGTAAGAGTTCTTGACAATCAAGGCCATGTTTGCCTAAGTCTCTTACATCACTTGGTGAAGACAAGTGTCTAGTGTAATACTTTTTATTTTTAATCTTTTCGCAGTTTTTACTTGGTTTTGTATTAATGACTTTAATAACTAGTTTCTTATGTTGAAGGAGATTCTTCCTTATCGTTTGTCCGTGGTGTCTTGGCATTATTTTACTGTCTATATAAAATAAAAGATTTTCACCATTCATATCTCCACGGTCTATATGGAGGTATGTTGGCTACCTGGTCGGGGGTTAAGGGAACGGTTTGGTAAGAGTCTTGACGTTGTTCAGTGTTTAGAGATTCTGCAAGGGACCTGGGTCAAATTTAGTAGGACCTCTTTCAATGCTTAACGGTATTGGATGGCGGGGGTCCAAACTCTTTGATCCCCTCATAAGTTAAACTACTATTAATACTATAACCCGGCTATTTAGGACTGTATCCCTGCTGACTCAGACTACTTAGCTGAGGGTAACGTCACCTTCAACAGAAAGGGCCTACCATAATTTGCATTAATAACTTAATTAATTATCTTTCAATAATCCGACCATTTAGGATTGTATCCTTGCTGACTCAAACTACTGGGTTGAGGGTAACGTCACCTCCAAAAGAGGGGCCTACTACAATAACTAAGATAATCTCTTAAATAAGTGCAAAAGTGCGGAAATAATCAAAGGTTACACTATACACGAGTCGGAACCAAGTGATTCATCTTGTCTATCTGTTTTTATTTTTATTTTTATTTTCAGCATTTTAGTTAGTTTTTATTTTTCTTAGTTTAAAACTTTTTTTTCTAAACTTTTGATTTGATTAGACGTTGAGGATAAACCGGTACTAAAAGCTCTTGTGTCCTTGGACGACCTCGGTATCTTGCCAACACTATACTACGCTCACGATGGGTGCACTTGCCCATATGTGTGTTTAGTGTTAGTAAATATCGTGTTTTATAAATTTAAAACTTGACTAAATGGTGTTAAAAAGGGCATAATAAATATATTAAAAACTAACGACACTTCACACGCATCAGCTATCACATCATGAACAGTGATGTAACAGGTGAGTATTTATAGGTGAAGAGGAGAAGAGGCGGTGTGGAGTGATTCGATCGGAGAGCCTTTCGATTAGATGGCCATCCGATCGGATGGTGATCCGCTCGGATGACCATTCGATCGAAGGGTCATTCGATCGGATGGCTCGAGTGAGTTGGTTTTCCGACTTTCGTTTCGTGCATTGAGCGATGCGATGCGTTTGAGCGAGTGTCGAATAAGCGATGCGATAGTTTTAAATAATAGTTACACAAATAACATAACTAACATACAACAATTATCGAGGTTCAAGAGTACAAGTACTAATTAAGCAAGGAATGACAGATCTGATTAACAATTTTTTCTTCCTTTGACTTTGACTTTGACTTCAAAAAGTCGGGTTGTTACACTCCTACCAATAGGCTTCTAGCCACAAAGCAAATATTTAGCTCATAGTTTCTAGCTTCTACACATTTACCTAACAGCTTCTAACACGATCAACAAAGCTAATAGAATAAATATGCCACAACTTAAAACTATGAAAAAGGGACTTACAACTCCCTCGCATGACCCAAACACTCATGTTTCAAAAAAAAAAAATAGAAATTCAGGACACCTACTCCAACTCAGCTAAGTTCCAGAATAATAACTTACTGAGTCATAAGCACCTATATCTACAACATAGATACTTATGATTGGGGGGCTGATGACGTGGGTACCCGGGAGCTCCCATTCAGGGGAGCTGGAAGTAATCACACGGATGACTAGCAGCTGGAAGCTCGTTTACTGTGCACACATCAAGTCCCGAGGTTGCAAAGTCAAACTGATTGAACTTTATCCAAAAGCAAATAAAAGTAGCATCAAGACTCACAAACTAGACTTTCACCAAAGAGGCAAGGTAACCCGCATAAGCAACATCTCAGAGGATAAGACTTAACCCATATAGAAGATTAGTTGTCGAGGAGACTTCCCTAGGGCAGGGAACTCTACATATATGAAGGAGTCTCCTCGTGACTCCAAAGGTACGACACTCAACACTCTCTCCCTAAAACTATTCTCTCTCTTATGCTTATCAACTCCTAGAGAAACCTTTACTGATTCTCACGTTGTTGTCTAAACGCGGGAGGCCACCACTCGCGTTAAGGCTAATGGTGTTTCTTGTTTTTAGATTCTACTTAAGAAGCTATCTGTTGGAGTGGATCCTGAACCTTCCCCTGTCATACTCTTGTTGTTTTAACATTAGTAATTGTTATATTGATTGAATTGTTGTTAAAGATGCTTAATACAGTTCAATTCCTACATTTAATTTAGTAAATGATTTGGAGTTTTCATTCACTTATATAAAACTAACTAATGTTCTACCTTAGTTGAGAGGAGCTTGAAAAACCTCACACTAAACTTTTGTTTGGCAACAATTACATACCCTTTTCATGTTAATTTCATACTCGATGGTCATCTCCGTCAATACAACGAATTGTTTCTACTATTGTATCCCGCATGACGTGTGTTATTAGATGCAACATAAAACATGTTATAAGGGAGTTGTGTCAAACATATGAACAACTCTTCTTCTAAGCTTCTAAGCATTTTAATTACTTCAGTTTTAACCTGGGTTGTAAGTTCCTATCATATTGTACCTTCAAGATCTTGATAGCAACATTTGAGGTACTACTTTAGCTCCTTGTTCCTCAGCCACTACCCATCTTTGTTCTTCGGCTAATGAAGCATTCTCAACAGTAATTTTCTCAACTCGTTTCTCGGTGGTTACATGCAAATCCTTGTGGGAACTCAAAGCGTTTTGTTTTCTTAGGGGAAACCCTTTAGAATTTTGATTCTCCCTCAACCATAACATTTCCATGCTCAAGTTACTTGAGTTAATATTTCTTCCAGATTACCACTAAGTTAGGCAACAATCAACGTCTTAACTTCCTCTTCGTGTACAACATTATTTGAAGCCTGCTTTTGTGGATTAAAAATGGAACGCTATCTTATTACTTTAGAGTTTAGACGTGTAATTGTATTATGTTTCTATAGAGATATAATACACCGGAAAAAATAGCTACTTTTTCATATTTTGTCATCTGACAGACCCATGTTAAAACATCGTTCAAATTAAAACATATGTACGGGTTAATACCTAATTTTCCTAGTATGGTGTATATTTTTTATCATTAGTATCTATTTACAGAATCAATAAAAGAATATGAAACTACTGTTTCTGAATATTATGATTATCACAGGCCCTATTTCAAATTAAAGGCACACGCGGTCATATGTTTACAATTATATGTCATGATTCTAATTACAAAATGGTTTTTTCTTCTTTTTCTTTTTATGGTTATTTCAATTTTTTGGTTATAATTAGATATTAAGATTTACGATTTTACGCATCTTTTTCTTCCTATACTAATGTATGTAAATATTTTTAGACATGCGTCACTTTCTAGTTCCTCTATATCCTCAAATAATAATATTAAATAATATCTCCTATTAAATATAATATAAAACAATAATTTAACTAAATCTAATTTAGATTATTACATTAACATATATGACTATATTAAATAATGTATTTTTTCTTTATACACATTATTAGGATAGTCAAAAAAAAAATACCCAAAGAGCATATATCATAATTTTACTCGAGCATATCAACTTAATAATATAAATATATTATTTGGACATAAAAAATAATAATAAATAAAGCATCAAATAACAAGTAAAAGTATTTATAATTTTAGAGTAAAATGCCCAAATAGTCTTTAAGCTTAGGTCATTTTCTCACTTCAGTCCAAAAATAAACTTTTTGTATCTGGGTTATTAAGGTTTTCTTTGGGTTGTCATTTTCATCCAAATCACTAACTCAGTTAAAATGTAAGGTTAACTAACATGGACGATTTTGGCACTTTCCTATTTATTCTTTTGTGTTTAATTTTATAAATTTTGATTTTATCTTTAAATAAGAAAAAAATAAAAATAGTTATAAATAAAATATATATACATATACAATATATAGGGAAACAGTAAAATAAGAACCACCTTGAGTTGTGAGAACCGTGAAAACTAGGTCTTCAAAAGGTTTTTCCAAAAAAAAATATCAAAAATCTTAAAAAAATACTTGTTTCGGCAAAAAAAAACAAAAAAAAAACACTTATTTGCAGACATTTATATATTTACACACTTATTTTTTTAATATTCTTTTTACCTTAATAAAAAATAATAATAAACTAATGATGTTTGGTACGACAGAGAGACGGGTGGTACTATGCTTGGTACAACGGGTCGACTGTTGGTGCACTTGTGTCTGTACTTTGTCTGTATTCGGTCACGATGTAAACGATGTCCTTGTTAGTCATGTAAGTTTGACCAAGTCAACCATCCTCCTGGTTTGACTTGGCCAAACAGTTAGAAAATGGTTGTATAATGTTATGTGTCGAAGGTTGGGCTTTCGAAGGATTGTTTCTATCCTTCGAAAGGCTCGAAAGATACTCCACGAAGGATACTGATGGACTTCGAAGGATTTGCCATCCTTCGAAGTGTTTGTGGATCCTTCGATGGCTTCTTGATCGACAGATTATCTTTCGGGCAGTCCACATGATCCTTCGACCATACAACCTGTGCTGGGTATATATATACCCATGCAGTGTGTGTTCAACAGAGGTGAGAACAGAGAGACGAGAGACAGAAAGATACACTCGAGAGATAGTGAGAGCATTCTGTCAAGAACACACACACACACTTTAGAGAGTTTGCAATATTGAGTTGTAAACCTTGTGCTTGTAACTGGAACCTTTCATACGCATTAATACAGTGGTGTTAATCGGTGAACCTTGTGTGTTTTGTGTTTATACTTGTCTCGACTCGGTTGCACTCTAGCTTGGATTCCGCACTTGCTAGTGTGTTAATATAACAAGGTTAAGGTTTAACCTCATCCTCCACGAGGGACCTACAAGTGGTATCAGAGCCTTGGCTCTTCTCCTTGTTAAAACCGAGTGTGTTCTTGGTTTGTTTTTCGGGTATTAAAGTTCATATTTTTTCTGGAAAACAACTTAAAATCAGATTAAACCTTGTTATTATTCATGTTTACATGTTAGTTATGGGTTTGTATTAAATAGTTTAACAAAATATTGTGTTCGGAATTTGAAGGTTCACCGATAAATTCATGTTGTTCATTTAAATCTTCATAGTGTTCTTCAAGTTTATGACTTTTTGATCTTTGAGATTAGTTTTGAAAGTTGTTTGTGTATTGGGAAGGGATATTTGGTTAAAATAATCAAACCAAATCTGGTTTTGGCAGAAAGTACGGTCTGATCATACTCTTTTGCCGAAAGTTGACTTTACCAACCCGTCACCTTTTCACCAACCTATCATTTCAGTATCAGTTGTGTCAGGAGCGATCGAAGGATATCTTTCGATTTCGAACGATCTTCTTTCGATCAAGGAAGGCTCGATAGATAATCATCTTTCGACCCATCCTTCGAAGTTTGTGATCTATCTTTCGAGCTCAAGGGAATCTTTTTGGAGGATACATTTTCGAAAGATAAGGATCTTTTATTGTGAATCTTTCGAGATAGATATTCGAAAGATAAGGATCTTTCATTGTGAATCTTTCGAGATAGTGTTCGAAAGATAAGGATCTTTCAAATTGTGAATCTTTCGAAGTCTTTGTTCGAAACTCAACAGTGATCTTTCGAACACTGTTGATCCTTCGAACAAGTCTTGGTCTTTCGAACAAGGCTGTATCTTTCGATTAGTGTCTGTTTGAACTTAACAGTTTGTGTTTGTGTAGGTCGTCTATTAGTATTTCATCAAAATGAGTTGTACAAGTCCTTGGGACTGGAGTATTGACTCACAATCTAGTCAAGAGCTAACCTCTGCTGCAGCTTGGGCGAAAAGTATGTTTCCACCGCCATCAATCAGTCCAAGTCAATGGGCTTTGGTATCCAATCAAAGTCAAAGCATTCAAAATCTTTTGATTAGTGAAAGCGAAACGGGCAGCAACAATCGTCCACCAAAGCTGAACCATATGAATGACTTTCCATCATGGAAAAACCGCTTTCACACGTATGTTCAAGGGCAAAGCACCGATCTTTGGACATGTTTCATTAATGCATTCAATGCTAATCTTGAGGTTGTAGCGTCCACTTCAGAAGGTTATGCTAACATGCTCGAAAATGACAAGAAGGCTTATGAATTGGAGAAAAAGGCCTTTGCTACACTTACACAAGCACTCAACAAAGATATCTATCATCAGTTCTCCTACTGCAAGACCACGAAAACTTTGTGGGATGCCTTAGTTGCTAGAGGTGAAGGCAATGCAGCTACTCGAAAGTTTCGTCATGATTTGTTGAAGAAAGAGTTTGAATCGTTTCAGTTTTTGGAAAACGAAACTCTAAATGATATGACCACACGGTTCTATCATTTGATTAGTGAAATGTGTGCTTATGGAGTTGTATCTACTCAACAAGACATGGTGAATAGGTTTGCTGACGCATTACCTCCAAAATGGAGTTCGTTTATTGAGTTGTTGAAGCATACTGGAACTCTAGACACGGTTAACATCTATGAGTTTATTCAGAAACTGGAACATAAAAATGATGAGGAAATCAGGAAAGCAAAGCGAGCTCCCGCTCCTCAGAATACAGAAATGTACCTTCCAGGCTTCGATGTTTTGGCAAGATCCGCTGCAGCTCAGCAACCTAAACTGCAAACTGCATTTGTGTCCAACACAAGTTCTCTTCCGTTTTCTCAATCAACTGCTGCTCCGGTCTTTGATCTGAGGTCTTACATTCCCGTCCCAACACAGCCACAAGTCCAACCACCGCAACAACAACAACAGGCTCATTATACAAACAATTC
Organism: Helianthus tuberosus; assembly: GCA_030545235.1. Classification (NCBI taxonomy): domain Eukaryota; kingdom Viridiplantae; phylum Streptophyta; class Magnoliopsida; order Asterales; family Asteraceae; genus Helianthus; species Helianthus tuberosus. Next base: position 151,144,083 of record CM060410.1, on the reverse strand, counting down.
TCAACCTCAAAACCCTAACACAATCCGAGTCGATAATTCAAACCTTTCACACATCAGCATTGAAGTTGCTAAGGAGCATATGGAAATTATCAATACAATGGTCAGTGCTTACTGTGGTTTGGTAGCAGGTCAGCTTGGAAACATCAACATGACCGATGAAGATTATCAACAGATCGACAAGGAAGAAATGGAGTTGATGGATATCAAATGGGCTTTTGCTAGTGCAGTAAGAAGGGCAAAAGATTTCATGGCTCGAACTGGAAGAACTTCGTTGGAAGGAAAGAAAGATACAAAGTATGGGTTTGATATCAACGCCGTTACATGCTACAATTGTGGTAATAAAGGGCACTTCAAACGTGAGTGCACTCGACCAACAAAACAAGGCAATCACAACCCTTTCAGAAACCAGACGAGTACTGCAAATGTGAATGCCCAGCAAGAAAACCGTGAAAGGAGGATTGTGGGAGTTAATAACAATCAGGCACAGCCTGGATCTTCAAATCCCAATCGGGCTTTGACTGTTCAAGCTGATGAGGGATGTGACTGGTCTGTGCAGCTTGGTGAAGGTGATCAAGGAAGTGGAACAGCTTGTTATGCAAAGATCATCAATCACAAAGAAGAGTCCTCTGAAAGTGATGACAGTTCTGGTTATTCTGGAAGTTCTGATGAAGAAGGCTCTGTTTCTGGGGATAATCAATCAGAGTCTGATGTGAAGGAGGAAGCAGGTTCTGGTATGGAGGATTTATTGAATGAAGCTGATGAACTTATATGTCAGAAATCAATTCTGATCAAGAAGGCTGCTACTACATCCAGGGAAATGGAAAAGTTCTTTTCTGAAGATGGATCGTTTTCTTTTCAAACTGCATTTATGACAAATGTGTCAGCCTCTTCGAGTCAGGTAAATTCGGAACCTCCTGCTCCTAGTGTTTGTGAATCATGTGCAGAAAAGAAGCTTGAATTAGGAAAGCTTCATAGTCATAATCAAAATTTGGTTATTGAACTTTCCAAATGCAAAGAGGCAAATATGGCTTTAACTCGGAACGAAAAAGATTTTAAATCAGTAATTGAAACATTAAAGAAAAACGTGTCCGAAGTGAACAAAGTAGTTTACCACAAGCAAGTAAGTATAAATGAATACATCAACATTGTGGAAGAAACTAAGAAACAATTAGCCATTGCCCAATGCGAGCATGATGCGATCAAACAAAAATTGGAGAGTTATTCTAACTCCCAATTTGTGCTTGATCACATTATCGATGTTCAACAACTGAAGGGAAATCAGAAAGGCATAGGGTATAAGAAATGTCCGTCTCCTTTGATGAATAACTATACCAAGATGCCTGATGAGGAGGAAATGCCTCGGTATGAACCCAGTGTGCCTCTTGATTTTGAGGAATTTACTACTGGCCTAGGGTTCAAACCGGACAATTCTTTAAACACATCCTCTAAGCAACAAGAAACTTCATCATCCATGAAGCAAAGTCCTCCAGTTATCGAGGACTATGAGACATCGGATGATGAATCAGAAGTGGATGTAAGTGATCAGGATAAATCACTTAACAAGATGAAAGGAGTAGTTATTCCATGAGAGAATCACATTCTTTGTGATCCTGATACTCCTGATGTCTCCTCTGTTAAGAAACAAGTGATTGATTCTGTCAAAGTTGATAAGACATGTGTGTCTACTGTTAAAAGCAGTAATGTGTTGTATACTTTGGTTGGAGATGATAAAATCTACTCAGATCACGATTTCCCAATTAAAAATGTAAATCAATCTTTGATTGATAAAGTCTTTGAAGATAACACAAACAAATTTTTGGGAAAAACACTTCCGGGAATTGTTGTAACACAATGTGATCCGGTTCCTAAGGCTGAGATTAGAAAACAGTTTGGTAATCAAAAATCTTCAACCACTCAACAACCTAGTGCTTCTAATGGTAAACAACCAGTCAAACGAGCTCGATCTCAAAGGAAAGCAAAAAGTGTCAAATTCGTGGCATCCACAGGTACTGATAAGATTGAGACTTTTGAGAATAAATCAAACACAGATTTTGTACAACAGGTCACAATCTTAAAACGTAACATTGATAACAATTACACTCAACGCACAAAGGGGTGTGATGAAAAGGCTAGTACCTCAGATTCCACGAGTTCGACATCTTGTGGTCAATCAAGTTCTCCTAAATTTGTTGAAAGGAGAACATGTTTTAAATGTGGAGAATTTGGGCACATCATCAAAAACTGCCCAAATGCTCCAAAGAATAAATTTGTTGAGAAAGCTCCACCTGAAACAGTTCATCCTCAACGTCGGTCAGTTTCACCTAAACATGATAAACGAACTGTAAAAGAACAAGAAACTAAACAACGACGTAAGAACATGAAAACTGTTGAAAAAGCCTTGAAATATGAAGTTAAAACAGTTAACAGGGAACCTAGTGTGTCACAACCTGTAAAACCAGAAGCTTCAAAAACTGTTTACACTCAAACTGATAGGCAAAAACAAATTTGGTTACCTAAGGGAGGTGACAATTCAGGGGGAGCAGTTGTTCTTGAAAATCATCAAGAGATTGATATCACGTTTCGTGATGCTCAGAGACGACCCAAGACCACTAAGGCTTGGGTCCCCATCCTCAACTGATATTTTTAAATGACATGTGCAGGGTGTTCCAGGAGGAACTATTAATAGTCATTGGATTGTTGATAGTGGAGCATCCAGGCACATGACTGGCGACTTACGGCTCTTATACGACGTGAGATATATTAGAGGAGGGTATGTCGCATTTGCGGGAGACAAAGGCGGATTCATCACTGGAGAGGGAAGTATCTCCAATGGTATTGTGTGCTTCGATAAGATCAATTATGTTAAGCAAATTGATCATAATCTTCTCAGTGTGTCGCAAATCTGCGATAAAAAGTTCTCAGTGGATTTTGATAATGCCGGCTGCTATGTGCTGAAACCTGGATTCAAAATTCCACAAGAATGGATTCTCTTATCGGCTCCGAGAGTTAATGATCTTTATATTCTCGACATGAGCCAGGCGATTACAACATCAGCTCAAGTCACTTGCTTTGTCTCGAAAGCCACAGAAAAGGAGTCTATATCTTGGCACAGAAGAATGGGACACATTCACTTGAGAAAGATGAACCTTTTGGTGAAAAATAATCTTGTGAATGGTGTGCCTGTGAGAAGTTTTCATTTACAAGATATCTGTGTCTCGTGCCAAAAAGGGAAGCAAACAAAGAAGTCTCACCCTTTGAAGAAAATCAACACTGTCAGCATACCTCTTGAACGTCTTCATATGGATCTTTTTGGACCTATGAAGCACAAGACAACATTCGGAGATGCTTATTGTCTAGTTGTTACTGATGATTATTCTAGATTTTCTTGGGTATCCTTCATGGCACACAAGAGTGAAACTCCTGGCATCCTCAAGGATCTTCTTACAATGTTGGAGAATCTCAATTCGTTGAAAGTGAGGAGGATCCGAAGCGACAATGGAACCGAATTCAAGAATCAAGTTATGCATGAGTTTTGTACTTCTAAAGGCATTCTTCATGAGTACAGTTCTCGTTATACTCCACAACAAAATGGTGTCACGGAGAGGAAGAATCGGACGATTATCGAAACTGCAAGAACAATGTTGGTAGAGTCGGAACTCCCTATTCAATTCTGGGGGGAGGCTGTATCGGCTGCATGCTACACGTTAAACAGAGTTCTTACAGTAAAGAGACATGGCAAAACTTGCTTCGAACTCCTTCAGAAAAGAAAACCGGATCTTTCTTACCTAGAACCATTTGGTGCTCCATGTACTATGATTGAGCCGGATGGAAAGTTTGGAGCTAGAGCTATCGAGGGTTTCTTCCTTGGATATGATACTCCGAATTTTCGTGTTTGGAATCTGGCTACCAGAAAGATTGAGCTATGGAGTGAAGTGAGGGTTCAAAGGTACACGAGTCCTGTTAGGGCTCCGGGTGATCCGTGGATGTTCGATTATGATGGACTATTTGACTCCTTCAATCTGCCAACCTTTGACGTAGAATCAGCAGCGGCTAGAATGTTGTTTGAATGTGACAACGCTGCTGACTCGCCTTTGGTTAGACCTATTGTTGTTGACCCACAAGCTTCTTCGTCTGTCAACAATATGGTTCAAAATGAGGTTTATGAAGATGCTGCTGATTATAATGAATCTTCTGAAGATGATGAATTTCATGATGCAGCTGAAGGATCTTCGGCTCAAGCTGCTCCTGTTCAAGGTGCCTCTGTTGATACACCTCATATGCAGAATGTAGACACTGCTGAAGGGAATGCATCCACCTCTACACACATTCCTGGTGTGGAGTTGGTTGTTGATCTTAATCTTAACAATTTGGGTATCAATGCACGTGTGTCAGAAAATCCTGAAATGAGGATTCACGATACCCACCCCCAGCAGAATATTATAGGAGATGTCCATCGCGGTGTGCAGACGCGTAATCAGCTAAGAAACAACCGGAATGCTGGTTTGTATTCAGCTATAAGAGAATCTGGTCTTCAGAATGACTGGTCCTTCGCGTGTTACGTGTCACAAGAAGAACCAAAATCGTGGAAAGATGCTTTGAAAGACAATGCTTGGGTTGAAGCCATGCAGGAAGAATTGCAGCAATTTCAAAAGCTTGGTGTTTGGAAGCTTGTTGAAAGACCTGAGAACTACAAGAAAATTGGCACTCGATGGGTTTTCAAATGCAAGAAAGACGACCGTGGAGTGGTTATTCGGAATAAAGCACGTTTAGTCGTTCAGGGTTTTCGTCAGATAGAAGGAATCGACTACAACGAAGTCTATGCACCTGTTGCACGTCTGGAAGCAATTCGGATCTTTCTGGCTTATGCCTCATTCAAAGGATTCAAGGTTTATCAGATGGACGTGAAAAGTGCATTCTTACATGGTGTGGTTGAAGAAGAGGTGTACGTCGAACAGCCCCCAGGTTTTGAAGATCCTATCCATCCCGATCGGGTTTGGTTGCTCAACAAAGCTCTCTATGGTCTTCATCAAGCACCGCGAGCTTGGTATGCAACCTTATCTACCTATCTGCTGGAGAATGGTTTTCGAAGAGGTCTTATCGACTGTACTCTTTTCATCAAAGAACAAGATGGAGATCTTCTTCTGGTACAGGTATACGTTGATGATATTATTTTTGGTTCTACTAATGATGTTTTGTGTAGGAATTTCGAGCGCATTATGCAGGATAAATTCGAGATGAGTGCTATGGGGGAAATGACCTTCTTCTTGGGCCTACAAGTGCAACAAAATGAGTCTGGGATATTCATCCATCAGACTAAATATGTTGGTGACATCTTGAGCCGGTTCCAGATGTCTGATGCAACGCCCATTGGTACCCCACTGCCACAAAATCATGGAATTACTCCAGACTTGAAGGGTGAAGCTGTTAGCCCCTCATACTATCGCGCAATGATCGGATCTCTTATGTACCTCACAGCATCAAGGCCAGACATAATGTACCCAACGTGCCTGCTTGCCAGATATCAAGTTAACCCGAAGGCCTCACATCTTGCAGCTGCAAAAAGGATTTTTCGTTATTTGAAGGGTTACCCTGACACCGGTCTATGGTACCCTAGGGATAATAACTTTGACTTGATCGCATTCAGTGATTCTGATCATGGCGGATGCAAAATCGACGGCAAATCCACAACGGCTGGATGTCAGTTTTTAGGAAATCGCCTAGTCACATGGCAGTGCAAGAAGCAGACGTGCGTCGCTACATCAACATGCGAAGCTGAATACATTGCTGCCTCAAGTTGTTGCTCCCAAGTTCGTTGGATCCAACAACAATTACGCGACTACGGTTTTGAATTCCTAACTACTCCTATTTACGTTGATAATTCTGCTGCATTACAGATCACTAGAAATCCTGTGCAGCACTCAAAGACCAAACACATCGAAATCAAATATCACTTCATACGTGATTGCTTTGAGAAAAGGCTAATCGATGTCGTTAAGGTCCACACCGATGACCAACGTGCCGACCTTTTTACCAAAGCATTTGACAAATCAAGATTTGACTTTTTATTATTGGTAAACGGCATTAAGGTCAAGCAAGAGTAAACCAACATCGGAAAATCATTTTTGTAAATACCTTTGTGTTTTAAATTTTATCTTGGTTTGTTGATTTTAGGGGGAGTAAATATCCAAAAATTTGAAAAATCCAAAAACATTGAAAATTTTCAAAAACCCAAAAACAATAGAAAAACAAAAATGAGTTTCCTGGCGAGCAAAAGAGAAAATGATAGTACATCAGTGGTCTGTCTAAACCTCTTTAATCCTTAAATGCAAAACGATAAGCAGCTCTATATAAGATGTATCGGTAGGCTCACAATCATTTTAAAGTGTGCAGGGTGATATAAACCTTAATCGACTGAAGACTGGGTGGGAACCATTCATTGGCATATGGTCTTGGTACCGAAATTTCGTTTGAGAGATTGCCGAGGTTCTGAGATATTCGGTCTTTATGCTGCTTATCATCTGGGTATCATGGTTGTATCTTTTACCGAAAAATAACGGGGACGCAAGTCTAGATCTTCCATGATACTATACATACGTGTACATACTGCATTTGACCTCAATAAGTGATCAACAATCACATGTCCAAACAAATAAGTGATAATATATCACATTTATCCGGGAGTCAAGTTCGTCTCTCTGCTGTACGAAAGTACTGACCTGTTCACGGACTTGCTCCTGTGCCCTCATGCATCGAAAATCAAGTTCCTCATCAATAAGTGATTCTATCACATAGGGCTTGTTTTCAAATCAAAATAAGTGAGAATCTCACATCATATACGGTCAAACAGATGATAATCGGTATACTCACCGGTAAGATGAACCCTCGTGCATACCTTGATACGGGAATGTGTCGTGATGTGGATGAACACCGGTCGGTAAGTATAAATCATACCTTAACGTATCTCCTCGCCATGATTACAAATGATAAGTTGAGCTTATGTGGACAACAATACCGATAATCGTTATAGGATGCTTATCTAAATGTTAACTAACTGAACAACAAGAGCGTTTTGGCATGACCGTTCACTGATATGATTCTCTTACCCTCGAAACTCGCAAAAAGAACGTCTGTATATATTTATTTACTGCTTAATCTTTATTGTCTTATTTTAAACAGTTTCGTCGTTTGGTGCATATCAGCACGACATTAGCGGTGATGTCGTTTGATAACACTCAAAGGATATTAAAATTGTTGACTTTTAATTTATTCAAAAATACCAAAAAGATTTTAGGTGTGTTTTGATATAATCTTTATAAAAGCCAAAAAGATTTTATTTCTACTTTATTTTCGATCGTACGATGTTGGAGCTCGAATCTTCGTTACCTGAAACCTGACTGAAAACCGAATTGACTAAATCTTCATAAACGGTCGAAATTTGCAAGTCTTTGAAAGTTAAATCTCAAATTGACAAATTTATTAAACTTTCATACTGTCGGACGGTGTTTGATTGTGACATGGTCATTCGTGTGTCATTTGCTTATACTATCTATTCCAAGCAGTTGTTCTCATTATGCGTTTAGATTTCTGGCATGTGCAGATTCTAAAGGCAAGGAGAACATAGTCGATGACAAGCTTCGGAATGAAGACACAACGTGAAGGCGCTCAGAAGATAAAGATGATCGAGTTGCCGCTGACTATCATCAACACCACAAGGATCTCACTTCATAAAGATCAAGACTTTCACGAGCATAACTCAAGGAGGAGCCTATGCCAAGGGGGAGTTTGTCAACACACTTCCTACATGATACGGGTAGTTTGTTGATACACTCTCTGCTTTCAAGACGTGAAGACTTTGAAGATCCTCCGACATTGAAGACTTGAAAGGACATCAGAGTCTTGAAGACACGAAGATCAAAGATAATCAAGATCGAGACAAAGCTACAGCCAAGGGGGAGTTTGTTGGTGCACTTGTGTCTGTACTTTGTCTGTATTCGGTCACGATGTAAACGATGTCCTTGTTAGTCATGTAAGTTTGACCAAGTCAACCATCCTCCTGGTTTGACTTGGCCAAACAGTTAGAAAATGGTTGTATAATGTTATGTGTCGAAGGTTGGGCTTTCGAAGGATTGTTTCTATCCTTCGAAAGGCTCGAAAGATACTCCACGAAGGATACTGATGGACTTCGAAGGATATGCCATCCTTCGAAGTGTTTGTGGATCCTTCGATGGCTTCTTGATCGACAGATTATCTTTCGGGCAGTCCACATGATCCTTCGACCATACAACCTGTGCTGGGTATATATATACCCATGCAGTGTGTGTTCAACAGAGGTGAGAACAGAGAGACGAGAGACAGAAAGATACACTCGAGAGATAGTGAGAGCATTCTGTCAAGAACACACACACACACTTTAGAGAGTTTGCAATATTGAGTTGTAAACCTTGTGCTTGTAACTGGAACCTTTCATACGCATTAATACAGTGGTGTTAATCGGTGAACCTTGTGTGTTTTGTGTTTATACTTGTCTCGACTCGGTTGCACTCTAGCTTGGATTCCGCACTTGCTAGTGTGTTAATATAACAAGGTTAAGGTTTAACCTCATCCTCCACGAGGGACCTACATCGACGAGGGGATGAGGTACGAGTATCGAGATAGAGTGGATGGTTGTGGCGTCGGCAGTGGTGGTGGTGGTGATGGAGGTGGAGGTAGAGAAGAGAGAATGATAGAAAAGAAAGAGGGTGTATGGTGTGTGCATACAATGGCGGAGCTTGAATGAAAACTCAGTGAGGTCCGGACTCTCAAAATCTTAATTGGTGGGGGTCGGACTCTTAAAAATTCCAATATTTTATATTATAAAAAAACATTCATAAATTTTCGGTAAAACTATCACTACGAGTGAAAAATCGGTGAGGGTTGGGCTACTCCGGCCCCAATAAAGTTTCGCCAATGTGTGTATATAAAATTAGAAGTGTGTGTATATATTATGGTTAATTTATTATTTTTTTTTGTTTTAAAGGTAAAAAGGAAAATTAAAAAGTAATGTGTATATACAAATGTGTGTATGTATACATATATATATATAATTATTTTTTATTTAATGATAAAAAATTCTAAAATTTTGAAAGAATAAATGAGTAAGTTGCCAAAATCGTCCCAAAGGCTTGAAAATTGCTAAAATCATCCATGACTTAACAATACATTTTAACTGGCTTGGTGATTTGTATGGAAATGACAAAAAAATGAAACATCTGAGGCCAGATACTAAAAGTTTCATTTTAACTTCTTTCTCAGCTACCTTCATAACTTCCTCTTTAATAGCTTCAATTTTAACTTCTTCAACCTTGGCCTCCTCAGCAACCTTCTTTAAATCATCAACCAGATTCTCAATATTCTTCTTCATTCTTTCTTCATTCCTCTTCCTCGGACTTGATGTCATAGCATCTCTGATGATTTTATCCAGCCTTTTTGCATATGTTTTGTCTTTTGCAGCATTTGAATAATATTCGCCGGATCGAGGAATTACTAGAAGAACATCATCGTGAACTATGTCACTCCTGGGAACAACATGTTCACCTTCTTTGTTGACAAAACATTCTTGTTTCTTATCCCATCTTTTGTTTCTCACAGCATTTTCATATTCTTCCTGCATCTTTTCGATTTTGCATCCAGCAACGAAAATTTCTCTTTCAGTTTTCTCTCTCAAGATCTCTTCTCGAGTTTTCTCTTTTATCTCAGCAACAAAAGCATAATGATCATGTTTTTTGTGAAGAGTTTCTGCATCTTCCTTTGTTCTAATTTTGAATCGATAATCAATACGATCTTCTTCTGGAAGAATTTCACTCCAGTCATATCCTTCATCATCATGGAAAACTGCACAAGCTCTTGACTTTTCTTTTGTATTGATTTCAATCAATTTTGGCTCTTCTTTGCTTCGGTGGTAGATCGCCTTTCGGTAATAATCATCATTGAAAGGACGTTCATTTCCTCCAACTGCAGAATTATTGCATTCTCTCTTGAAATGACCTTTTTGCTTACATCTGAAGCAAATCACTTTGGATTTGTCGAATCCAAGCTTTGTTGACGGACCACCTAAAGATTGCTTCCCAGTAATCTCCATATACCTCTGTGCTCTTCGAATGCAACTTGCTAAACACCAGCGAATGTCTATTAGCTCCATTTCTTCTGGATCAATCTGGTCGTAGTCTTCTTTGGTTAATTCAGAATTTCCAATTTTTCCTGCAAATAGACCTTCATACGATTCCAGAACTGATGCTAGGAAGCTCATTTGTTGCTTAGCTGCATTTATGCTCATTGCAGGAGAATTTTTCAATTTTAGAGCAATGTTGCAAAGAATTTCTTCAGAATCTTCAGGACTTGCTTTTGTAGATGAATGATATCCAGAATTGTAGCTTAATGAGGTTGTTTGTGGTTCTTTCATTTTCTCACCACTGAATGTTGTCTTTGGTGAACTATCAGCTTTCACCGAAGGTAAATTGCCTTTGTAATACAGACCAACATTCTGATGATGCAACGAACTGCTCATCTTGCTTTGCTTTTGTAATTCAAGGTCATGACTCTCAATTTTTTTCTAACAAAGCATCAAGAGAAATTGTGCCATATAAAGCATCATTTTTCAATATGAATACAAACGTTTGCCACTGATCAGCTCGTGGTAACGCTTCAATTACTTTATCAATTATTTCTTCTCTTGTTTTCACAATTTCAAATCTTTCAAGTTCAATTTTTAAATGACAAAAACATTCAATCATTTGTCTAACAGTCTCTCCTTTCAAACTATCGAACAAATCAAATTCCTTTTTTAATAACGCAATTTTGTTTTTCTTGATTTGTTTACCCCCCTCAGCTTTCACCCGTAAAGCTTCCCATACAGATTTCGAAGACCCATCATGATTTAATAATGAAAAAATATCATCTCGAATTGATTGTTGAATCAAGGCTATCATTTTCTGCTCATACGAAAATCTTCGTTTGTCTTCTTCTGTAAAACTTTTGAGCGGGATTTCTTCTCCTTTGTCATTAGTAGGTTTATCATAGCCAAACTCCAAGCAAAACCAACTTTCATGTGCATACGCTTTAGTCCAGTTGATAAACCTTTCTTTCCACCAAACATAATCCTCAATATTATCAAGCTTAGGTGGTTTCGAATAGGTTCCATAAAAATTGTCATGTTTAATATTGTCTTTAATTGATTTTGTTATATCTTTGGGTGTAACATCTGAAACTTCCAACGTATCTGAGGTAAACGCGTTGTAGAAAGTATTGTAAAATTCTTCAGCCATGATGTGATCCTGAACACAAAACAACAAACACAATCAGTTTCAACAATATCAAATAACTTGACACAAACTGACACTCGGTTGACGCGAAATTTCCACTTTCAAACGAAATAATGATCTTGACACAAAATGAGGTTTGGTGCGAAATCAGCTTTCAAGCGGAATAACAGTTTCAAACGAGATTAAGTCTCAAATGAAATTAACTGATTTGAAACGGAATTATAATTCCGTATGAAATAATTCAAACGAAATTAAATTCCATACGGAATTAACTGCATGTTCAAGCGAAATTAACCCAAACTAGCTAATTCCGTGCGGAATTAAGATCCAGTTTCAAACGGAATTATGCTGATGTCATTTTGTCCGAACAGTTTTTCAAACGGAATTACACATTTTACCAAGTTTTAAGTTGATTTTCAGTCCAATTCTTTAAAGGATCCATTAAAACTATGTTTCGCATATAATGTGTAAAATTCAATCCATTTTGACCGTTAAATCTTGTTCAATTTAGAAAAGAAAGTGTAGAAGTACGAAATTCTGATGAAATCAAGCTGAATTTGATAGAACTCCTCCTCCTGAGCTCTGATACCACTTGTAGGATCGTTGTATGACCCAAATTAGTCAATCAGAAGAGTTTTAGATCCGAATCAAAGGCGGAATCAGTGAAACGGACGTGGAAACAACTTGATTCACTTTAATATGTCTCTGTTATTGATATAATAGAGTTACAGCACCTCGAGACAATTTGGCAGCACTTCGGTACCAAATCAGACAAACGTTACAAATGATTTCGTTTGAAGGCTTTATATAGATGTCTAATTCCGCTTAAGCATGACAGAAACAAAATTAAATTCACACGGAATCTAATTCCATGCGGAATTACCTTAGGCACCTTTCAAGCGGAATTAACCACTTCAAACGAAATTACCTCTAAATCCTATTTCTCGAACTACGAGCCCTAATCTATCAATCCTATTACATGACATGATACATAGTGCACTAACAATTATTTATTTTTTTAAGTGTTCTAAATTTCAGTCTATTTCTTTGTTTTAACACGCCATAACTTCAGCGTTGATGATCGCTGACGGTTATATAGAATTGGTGCTAATTAACATGCTTTTACGCCCCCGCCGCAACGCGCAACGCAGGGGTGCTTAATTCTAGTTATAACTAGTTAATATGGTTTTGTACTTTTGTTCAAAATATGTACAGCTTTTTACTTTCCAATTGTGTTCTAAATCTTGAGGGCTTTGTTTATCGAATACCGGTGGAGTGTGCATATATAAGTCGCTCGTTGTGATTTAATTAATGTACTCATGTATGTTACTCTTATACACTTGTAATACAATTAAACAAGGATAAAAAGAAAATTTTTGATTGGTTACATTTGTAATACATTGATTTTTGGTTCTTAAATTATATTTGTTATGATTTAGTTTGATTTGTCTCTAGAATTTGTGTTTGTTAACTAAAAAAAATATAAAATATGCAGTCACGTTTAATTTTTTAGTCAACAATATGATATAAGTTTTATTAAAATGAATATGTATTTAAAATAAAACTAGTTGATTTTCCGCCCGCACGTTGCGGCGGGGACCCAATGACTGCAAAACGCGTGTCAGTAACGGCAAGCAGATACCGAATATCAAAACATAAATAAAAATGTCGTGAAAAGGATAGTCACTTCGTCCTAAAAAACAATTTTAAATAACCTAATATATAATAATAGGACCCACACGTCCTACATTGCGGCGGGGACACAATGACTGCAAAACGCGTGTCAGTAACGGTAAACAGATTGTCGCAACCCCGTTGTCACACCCCAACCGATGGCGGAATCATCGTGGTGCGGCACTAGACGAATCAGATTGCTCAAGAGAATCCATAACAACTATAAAGCGACAATATTTATTTCATTTGTTATCCCATACTAACAAATAATACAATCACATAAGTTATCACAGATTTCTTGTCCTCTCGAACAATACAAATCCGACAACCTAGATTTTAGGTGAGTTTCTAGACTTCCTAGCTTGATTTGATGTAGACTGCGACTAAACTTGCAACATACATTAAAACAACGTCAATACAAAAGTATTGGCGAGTATACAAGTTTTGATAGTGTAGCTTAAATAGATAAAAAGTGCTGTGAATTACCAAATACATAAACGAGATACCTCAACACACATGCATATAAGACAGATACTACCAGCTAAGTCACTCAAGCTGCGATTGCGATTGCTATTCATCCTAACTAGACCCCGTCGGGTGCTATAGTACTATACTAGTTAAGGCGGGACCTCGCGAGTATAAGTCCTAACACATATGTAACTAGCATCACGTGTAAATATGCATAACAGTTATTCGCAAGTGATAAAAAGTTTGATTGAATAATTTGTTTTGATAATTTTGATTTAATAGAAACATATGTTACACCAAAAATGCGATAAAAAGGGGTTCGAGTATACTCACATTCGGTGCTCAGCAGGCAAGCAACCACAACTTGGTTGGATTGAAGGGAGCGCGTCTGAGAATAGCCTGATCACAGTTTGATAGCGTAAGCGTTGCGTAGTGCGTTAAACGGTGTAAAGTGTCAAAGGATCGGATAGTATTCCGATCGGATGGCAATCCGATCGGGTGGCAATCCGATCGGGTGACTGTTCGATCGGGCGGTGATCCGATCGGCGAGACATTTCTCAAAGATAACAAGTTTCCAACAGGGTGGTCACTTGATCGGATGGCAATCCGATCGGGTGGCACTCTGATAGAACTGCAGGCCTTGGAAATGCTAAGTGTTGAAGATCTAAATGTCATCCAATAGGTTGGTCACTCGTTCGGGTGGCAACCCATTCGGGTGGCATTTCGTTTGATGTCCAGATCTTTAGAGGGTTTGAAAAATGACTAAGTGGGGGGCCTCAAGTGCAACCTAATCGGATTGCAGGTCGATCGGGTGGCAGTCCGATCGGGTGGCAGTCCGATCGGACGGCAGTCCGTCCCGCAATCTGATCATCTTGTAACTTGAGTATTTTGTTAAGTTTTTTTTTTTTTTTTTTTTTTTTTTTTTTTTTTTTTTTGCGATTTGATCGAGATGGTATGACTACGAGCTAATCAATGGAACTCCACCAAGCCCAAGTCATCGGATCAGATGGGAATCACCCCGTCCGATCAGTTAACTGTTCTTAACGGTCGTTCGTGTTCATCTGGCTAAGCCGGTCGTCTCGTTGACAGAAATCAGTTCTCAAACCGACACATCACTAGCAAATGAGTAGAAGATCTGATTGAGTTCTGGTTCTATCGGTTTTTGAGTAAAAAGTTAAGAAAGCTTGAAGAAAACCTTGAAAAACTTAGATTCGGCTTAGATCTAGGTGAGATTAGTGTTTATACACCGTTGAATCTATCAGGTCTGGACTGTTCTTGATGAGATGAGGTCACACTTCATTGTTCCTAAGAACTCCATGATGACATCACCTTAGAACGGCTCAAATCCGAGGATTTAACGGTGAAAAAGTGAGATTTGATGGTGAAAAAGATGAAGGAGTGCGTGTTGATCATAGAAGTACAAGATTTAAGGTGAAAACTTACAGGAATCGCGAGAAATCGGGCGAAAATGGCGAGAAAGCGTCTGGTCGAGCGAGAGCAGTCACATCAACTGTTGCTGATGTGACAACAGGGCGGTGCAGTGAATCGGATCGGACGGCTGTCCGATCGAGTGGCACCCTAATTGGGTGGCACCTCGATCGGGTGGCCATCCGATCGAGTGGTCAGTCAATCGGTGGCATCTGGCGAGTTGTATTTCGGCGTTTCATTTCGATCGTTAAGCGCTGCAATAGTTTGGTTACACATCTTTATCCACATTTTCATATATTTATTATAATTAGTCACGTTGGGTCGTATATACATATCCATATCTCAAATCCTGCGATAATCGAGTTACGCGTGCCTGCGAGTGCGTTTTCTTGAGTATTGAGTTGCACTGCGACACATCACGGCTATCAAGGAGGGTAGAATTGGTCCTCACTTGACATCTTCGTGGTTGTCAGCAAGTGCAATGTGATGTGATAGCGATAAAGTATGCGAAATTATGCGAAAATACTGCGATATAGCGATATATGCGATATAGGTACATTATGATCCGAATCTCTGGTGCTAGGCGTAACGAGTATGACGAGTAGTAACAACGCACGAACGTGCGGGTTGTTACAGTCTCTCCTTCTTTAGGAAATTTCGTCCCGACATTAATCCATAAGAAGGGTTGCGAGGATTGATGCGAGTGGGAGTAGCAATTAAAACGCGTCAAAATAAGCGAGCGATCGATTGAAATTCGACGAGCGAGAGTGTTGCGATGACTAGTGATGGCAGCGAGTAAGGCGATTCGTATACAAAAGATGGCAACACACAAAAAGTGATCCAAAAGTGTTTAGAATTCTTGAAAAGTTGATTAATTCGAAAAAGGTTTGGAGAAACTTGTTTATGAAATCTTCCCACAATGCAGCGTTAAACTGTTTCGATGTTCACGCCAGCGCTATGAGTGGGGTTTTATTAGGTTACTAAAAGATTTTAAGGTGTTTAAAACTCTTTTTTTTTTTTACGAAATCTTCTTGTCACGCGGCAGTAACTTGAGTTGATTGTCACACCATCGTTACAAGAAAATCTCGTTTGGTACAAAGGTTTTGTTCAAATTTTAGAAAAAGTTTTGTCAGAAAAGCTCAGTTTAAAATCTGTGTAAACAAGTCTTTTAATAATACCAAAAAATCTAAATTTAGGTTCGGCCCCGCATGGCACCTTTCCACGAAAGTTCGACAATATGGTTAAAACACTTATATATAGGAAGTACCAGCGGCGTATCCACCATGCTTTAGCCATATGGCTTCCGTCTCGTGAGGCAGTGTCATACGTATCGACATGGTAAAGACAGATTTACGATGACTCGATCCAAACGAGAAAGGGTTGGATCAAGTCTTGAAAGGCGAACTGAGTGATGAAGTCATTTTCAAACTCAGTTTAGTGACACGAGCGAGTGCGATAAGCGGTAAGCGGTGCACGATAATTGATAGTACAAAACAGACATAGTAAGCGAAGACGGCGGCGATAAGCGAAAAGCGATAAGCGACGAGTGATAGCAACGAGCGATAGCGACAAGCGATAAGTGAAAAGCGTTAAGCGGTAAGCGACGAGCGATAGCGACAACCATCGAGCGATAAGCGAAGATTGTTGCATTGTAAGCAATGCAGATATGCGCGATTAATTCGATTCTATTGGATTGATCAACACCACAAAAATTAACTAGCATTAGACCCCCACATGGCCTTTTTCCACGAAAGTCTGCTGATATGGCTAAAACACTTATATATAGGAAGTACCAGCGGCGTATCCACCATGTTTTATCCCTATCAGTTTTGTCTCGTGAAGCGAGGTCATGTGTGCTAACAACACACATAAATAACGGTAAGCAATAGCGAAGGCGATAAACGTTAAGCGATACACAAGCGATAAAGCGATACACAAGCGATAGAGTGATACACGAGCGATAGAGCGATACCCACGATATGCGATATCGCGATGCACATAGTAAGCGATTGAGCGAACACACAATAAGCGATTGAGATTGCGAGATAGATTCCAGCGATAATGCGATTGCGAGCGTGTTGACTTACGAAAAGTCTTGCGATTACACGCTTTGAGTTGCGATTGAGATTGTTACGCCTTGCGATGTAGTGTAATGTGTCGAAAATAACCACAATAGTATAATAGGTCTACTTTCCAACTCCACATGGCACTTTCTTCACAAAACTTTGGTTAGCATGGCGAAACACCGTCATGTTTCAACCATACGCCTTCGTTCCGTGAATAGGTGTCACACTTCGTCAGACATGGTCAAGACGCATATATATAAGAAGTACCAGTGGCGTATCCACCACGCTTAACCATGCCCTGAACGTTAAGGCATCATTGAAACTCACTAAGATCTCCGTGCACTAACCAAAATAATCCCGTGTGCACCCGTGATTAATTTGATTCTTGCACGTTTATCGTACCTTATGTCAAGAACGCATAGTAGGGGTAAAATAAATTATATAGTACATAGTGCTAGCATATAGATTGTGCACGAGTATAAGAGAGAAATAGAATCCACATGCGTCGAGAGATAGAATAAGTTTCCACACAAAAAATAATTTGACGGCGAAAAGTTGTATTATTACAACAACATTAGAAGCAAAATAACGTTGTTGTGGGGTACTCTTGCTGAGACTGCGGTTGTTGCTGAAATTCCTCAAGGTTGCGGTCCCGTACGATAGTGCTGCGTAAGATGACCATACCAGCTGCAGCTCGCGCAATAGCGACAGTTAGCTTCTGGCGGGTGATGATACGTACACGTGAAACACAGGGGATGAGCTTCGTTGTAGGCGTGTTTCATGTGAACTGGAGCTGCTTGGAGAGGTTCTGGTTGCGACAGTACAGTTGTGGAAGAGTCTGGGCTCGTTCGTTTACGGCTGGGCTGAGCTTCTTGAGATAATGCAGTGTCGTCGGCGGATTCGTTTGATGATTCACTGGAGGTATCGTCGGAGGAATCTTCAGAAGAATTGTTGGTAGATTCGTTGGAAGAATCGTTAGAAGAATCGATGACGATTACTTGATGAGCTTGTTTGACAGGATTCTTAGAGAAAAATCCGTCCAAGACTCTTTTGTCGTTGATTTATGCGGCCAAGCGATAGGTTTCTTTGATGGTAGCAGGTCTTGCAGCTTCGACAAAATTGCCCACACATTCAGGCAAGCCGCGAATGTATTTCGTGATGGCTTTTTCTGAAGTGTTGACTTGACTTGGGCAGATTATGCTAAGATGTTTAAACCTTGCGGTGTAGCCAATATTGTCACCTTCGACTTGCTTGATTTTCCAAAATTTGTCTTCTAGCTTCTGGACCTCGTAGGGAGGGCAGTACTCTTTTTTCATGAGCTCTTTCAGCTCATCCCAAGAGAGAGCGTAAGCTGTGGAGATCCCACGTTTGTTACGTTCGGCTATCTACCAGTCGAGTGCGTGCGATTGAAATACTCCGGTAGCACAAGTAGTACAAAAACCATCGGGACACCCACTCTGACGAAGGGTAACTTCAATAGAATCGAACCACTGTAGTAGCTGAGAGACACCTCCTTCACCCGTGAATTCCATCGGATCACGGGATTTGAAGTGTTTGTAGAGGAAAGCAGATTGTGTTGGTGCATACGTCTGCTGACTTCGTCTAGTATCGAGTCTTGCATTATTCGGGGCACGAAGTTCGAGAAAATATGACAAAAAGTTAATTCCACTTGAAGATTATAATTCCGTTTGAAGAGGTTATCGAGTAATTCCGTTTGAACCATGTAATATCGTTTGAATGTGTAATTCCGTTTGTAAAGTAATTCTGCATGTGTCATGTTCAAGCGGAATTACCTGTCTATATATAGGTGCTAGATTCGTGTCATTTGAAACGGAATTAGCAAGGTGTTTTCCGATGGCGAAGCTCTATCGAAGTGTCTTCGTGGTGTAAATCGTTTCCAGATCAATATATAAGACAGTTTAAGTGTATATCTTGCTGAATCACACACAATATGTCTGTTTCCGCCTTTCATATTGTGTAGAACGCCTCTGATTGACTCATTTCGGGTCCGTACACGATCCTACAAGTGGTATCAGAGCTCAGGGGGAGGAGTTCTACCATTTTCAGCTTGATTTCATCAGTTTTTCTAACTTCTACACCTTCTTTTCAAAATTGGACTACTTTTCACGGTTAAAATTTGCTAATTTTCTCACATATTGTGCGAAACAGTGTTTTAACAAACCCTTGAGAGTTATAGACCTTAATTCTGCTTAAAACTTGATAAATTCGTAATTCCGCTTGAAGAGTTTGTTTGAAATGATGACATCAGCATAATTCCGTTTGAGATTGCACCTAATTCCGCTTGAAATTAGTAATTCCGCTTGAATGGTGCTGTTGATTCCGCTTGAAATAGCCTTATTTCGTTTCAAGTTGTGATTCCGTTTGAAAAGTTCAAACGAAATTAGTGATTCCGCTTCAATTAGTGATTCCGTTTGAGTTAATTCCGTTTGAAATTGTCTTCCTAAGTAATTTCGTTTGAAGTTGATTGTGCAGGTTAATCTCGTTTGAAGGTTAATTCCGTTTGGAAGTGATTTCGTTTGAAAGACCTAATCTCGTTTGAAAGTGCCTGTTTTGTGAAAACTTTATCGAATCATGGAAGAGGAGTTCTACAACGCGTTTGCTACATCCCCGACTACTCCGGCTGAAATTGCTCAAAACATGAACATGGAAAATGAAACCGGAACTTTGCAAAAACCCCCCGAAACTTATGGGAATTGAAGAGTACCAAGGCTGGAAAAATCGTTTTGAGAATTGGGTTCATGCAAATCATCTGAGAGCTTGGGAAAGCATTGAAACAAAATATGTTAGACCACAGACCGCTTTGAATGTTGATAAAATTATCTCAGAATTATCAGACAAAGAGAGAGATAGTTATAAAGGAGAGAAAATGATGATTAGTCTTTTACAACAAGCTGTCAAAGAGGACATTTTTGTTTTACTTCAGCATGATGGTAGTGCTTTCTCAATATGGGAGGCACTTGAGAAGAAATTTGAAGGAAGTACGGAAATGATCAATAGCAAAAAATCATTATTAAAGAAAGAATTTGAGTTGTTTACAAGTATGCCAGGTGAATCTACAAAGACTCTCATTGAGAGATATTGTCATCTTGTACGTACCATGTCTCAATTGAAAATTACTAAAACTCCAGCAGAATGGGTTGAAAAGTTAGCTGATGCTTTACCTCAGAAAGAATGGGGTACATATCTCATGATTTTAAAGAATACAGGAGAGTTTAGTAGATTGTCAATTGGACAATTTATTGAAAAGCTTGAGGGAC
Organism: Helianthus tuberosus; assembly: GCA_030545235.1. Classification (NCBI taxonomy): domain Eukaryota; kingdom Viridiplantae; phylum Streptophyta; class Magnoliopsida; order Asterales; family Asteraceae; genus Helianthus; species Helianthus tuberosus. The sequence goes on along the minus strand of CM060410.1, from coordinate 151,123,872 downwards.
AGGATCTTGAACAGCAAAAGATTGCCAGAATGAACAGCTCGAGCAATCAACAAGACATCAAATTATACTATAAAGGAAATGTTCAAACTGTTGAAACAAGTCCAAAAATCCAAACTGCTTTTAGTGCAGGAAATTCATCTGGATCAGTCAGACAAAGTTCAATCAACACTAGTGGATTTTCAAATGTCAATCCTCCAAGTGTTCAAAGTTCAAATGTTGGTAATGGACATATGATTCAGTGCAATGTTGCATTGCATCTTCAAAATGGTCAGAATTTTTCTGAAGAAGTTGTTAAAAGTCATATGGCATTACTGGTTACTGCTTTGGAATCGTACGAAGGATTGATTGTTGGAAGAATTGGTAATCCTATGCTAACAAAGGAAGATTATGACCAGATTGATGCAGAGGAATTGTAGCTTATGGATATTAAATGGTGCTTAGCAAGTGTTCTGAGGAGAGCTGAGAAATTCAAAATGATTACAGGAAGAAATGATTTCTTAGATGCAAATGTCTCTACTTTAGGTTTTGATAAATCTAAAGTTACTTGTTTTCGATGCAGGGAGAAAGGACATTTTAAGCGAGAATGTAAAAATCAAGAAGCAAATGGAGCAAAGAATCCATTTGGTGGACAGGATTATTATTGGAAGGCTATATTTCAACAAATTTCTCATCAACCGCATCAACAAAAAGAACCACAAATTGCGCATGCAAGAATGATCGAAGATGAAAATAAGAAAGCTATTATGGTATCATTGATCAAGATGATGAAAAGATGGCTCCAGGATTTAGCTGGGATAGGTTTGTGGATGAGAATAGAGAGTTTAAAGCTTTCATTGCTCAAATTGTTCAAAAGCCAGAATTGATGAAAGAATGGATAGCAGTGTTAACTGATGAAAAGAAAAGTCAAGATGAAGAATATGTTTCTTCTGAAAATAGTTCAACAGATACTAGTGATGATGATGAAGAATTTGAACAGATAAACATTGGAAAAACTCATTTATCTTCTGATAGTTTTGAATTTTATTTTGCAGATAAATTGAAGAAACTCAAAGAGAGAAAAGCTGCAAAAGAAATGGAAGAAGTTAAGGTTGTTGAGAAGATTATTGAAGTGGAAAAGGTAGTTGAAGTCGAGAAGATTGCGGAGATTGAAATATTTGTTGAAGTCACAAAACCTTGCCTTACATGTTTGGAACTTTGCAAACAATGTGAAGATAAAGATGAAAGGTTTAGTGAGCTTGAAAATTTGAAAGAGAAGTTGCTGTTTGATGTCAAGAATGTGAAAGAGTCGTACGATGTATTGAACAAAACTGTGAATAGTTTGCAGAAGACAAACTCTGAAAGAGAAGATGCTTTGACAATGATGAATGCAACAATGATGTCCAAACAAAAAGAGATCAATTACTACATTGAAGAGTGTGCTAAGTTGAAGCAGGAGTTGGAAATTGAAAAGGTTGAAAATGAAAGAATCTGATGATTACTGAAAAGTTATTCAAGTTCTGATTACTTAATTGATAGAATTTATCCAACTGTTGCAGGTTTTGAAGTGTTTGAAGACAAGAAGCAAAAGAAAAAGGATACTGGTAAGAAACAGAGTGCCAGTTATAACAAGTGTCCGCCTCCAATTTGGGAAGGGTATTCGTCTAGAAAACCGAATGAGGAACAAGTAAAAAAGGCAGTCAATATAAAGTTAGAGTCCGAGATAACTGATGTATTACTAGACAATATTGACGTCACATTCACAGAGTCCGACATAGATCATGAGTCTGACTTAATAAAAAGGATGGTCGATCAGGTGTTAGATAAGGATGAGGAGTCTGAATTACAGTCCGAGTCCGGAAGTTCGAGTTCGTCTGTGAGAAGTTCAAAGTCTTCGGGAAAACGGGTTTATAGTAAAGAATTTTTGTTGTCAAAATCTAATTTGAATGACGAAACATTTGAAGTGGCATACACTTTGAATGATTCTGACAAATTATATTTTGATAAAGAATTTCCAATAAGAGGTGTTAAACCAAAAATGATCAAAAAGGTTTTCAAACTAACAGAAATTAATATTTCTGGAATAAAAGATGTAAATCTTAATGAAAAACCTAAAAAATACACCTCAAGAGTTCAACAACGGTTAAACAAGAAAAAAAGTTACAGTTCTGGTTCTGGTTTTCAAAAGAAATCAAACCATAACGGTAATTTCAAAAACAAAGGTCTTGGATTTATTCCATCAGAAAATTATAAAAATGAAAAAATTTCTAAAAAAATACAAAATTTGTTTCAGGAACAAGTTGTGAAGAGGAATCAAAGAGTTCTTTTTGGAGGCAATCAAACAGAGAATTCCTTGCCAAGAAGCAAGAGAAAATGAAGAATGGAGATTTTCAAAGAAAGGAGACAAGAACCTGTTACAGATGCAATAAAGTTGGTCATATTGCATGGAACTGTCCTCAAGCAACAAAAACAAAACAGGGAGTCTCTGAAAAACTCAAAGAAAAAGTTGTTGACAAAACCGAACCACCAACTGAAAAGTTCTAAGTGTTTAAAAATTCTACATATGAGGTTGGTGAATGTTCAAAAAGATTTTACAAGAGAAGAGTTAATCTTGACAACCAGAAGTGGGTTGTTAAGAAATCAGATGTGAAATCTGGCGATGAATCTGATTCCACAAAATCAGAGGAGCCACAAGTTGAGATAAAACTGGAAACATCAGTACCGCCAATGGATGATGTCCATTTTCCACCATTGCGGGCTGAGAATTTTAAATCAAAAATTGGAAAAGTTGAGATTTCAAATCAATTCTATTCTGAGAAGAAGGAATTTGATGTTGAAAAAGTTTTTAATGGAAATGTTAAAAAGATTTTTGGGAAGATAGTCAATGGGAAGGTCAAAGGGGTAAAGGATTTTTACGAAACAAAGAAAGCATCTTATTACCCGAGTGCAGATGAGGAGAAAACATCCAAGTTTGGTGAAGCTTGGATGTCAGTTTTTCATAAGTGAGTAGTATGACTTGCCGGAGCTCCCAGGTTGGTAAGCGAGGAGCAGGTATCGGCATCTTTCTTGAGAAATTCACGAAAGTGATTTCGACTTATAAGTGGAAAATCAGGGACATTAAGTTGTACTTGATTTTCTACAAGTGGTGTTTGATGTTTGAACCTAAAACTGTTATTTTTTTCAAGAGGTTGAAAGAACAATGTGATGAATCCCCTAACCTACAAGTGGTTTTATAAAATCAACAAAACTTATTTTTCGGAAAAACCATTTGATTAAAACAAACTTAAGTGTTTTGAAATCATAATGGGAAAATAGTTTGTAATAAGGGGGAGTTCTGATTGTTTATGCTAAGTGGATGGCGAATTGAAGTGATTTGATATTAGTTGTCACTTTACCTGTACAGTTTGTTTTCAAATTTCCTTTAAATGTATTTGGATTTTAGGGGGAGTAAGAATTTTCAGAAAATCCAAAAACATTTGAAAATTTGAAAAAGCCAAAAACATGATAAAAGCAAAAATGAGTTTTGTTATGACAAAGAGGAAATGATAGTACATCAGTGGACTATCACAGCATGCTAAAGAATTGGAAAGTCAAAATGTGATAAACGATCTCACTGATGATATGCCAGTAGGTTTTTGCACATTTAGTATATTGTGACAAGATATAAACCTAAATTTCAAACTTGCTTATATCGTGGGTAACATCTCTCGGATATATGGGTAACCCCCGAAATCTTGTTTGAAAGGTCCCTCTTTCTGAGATACTAGGTCTTTATGCTCAGTGATATCTGGGGTATTATCCTGGGACTTCTGATTTTGTGGAAGCAATGGCCTAGTCCCCGGAGAATACTTTCTGCATTGCTTGAAATATATCTCACCCTCAGCATAAAAATGATAAAACATTGCAAAATGCTAATCATGTGATGTTGAAACAAAAGATCCTCTAAAGGGGACACACCATAAGTCGAAGCCGTCATCTCTCTGCTGAACGGAAGTTCTGACCTGAGCTCTTACGGCCCTCGCATTTAACCCTTTACAGATATCATATGTGGTATACTCACCTGTAAGACTGAATATTGGGATCTGGATACGGGAGTATATTCTGAGATGGGACACGCGATTAAGTTTAAGTGCTTAAAACATTAATATCGTATCTCGAAACAGTTGAACTTTGTGTGAGAATTTAAGTGGATCAGTATACTGACAATCTAAGTGAATCGTTTAGAATTGAAAATGTTTATAGCTTAACGGTGATTGGTGATTTGTCTCATAAACTGATATGATCCTCTTACACAAACTCACAAAAATATTGTCTGTAAATATTTCTTTATTGTATTTCATTTCATTCAAAAATCCAAAAAGATTTTCAGTGTGTTTTAGCATAAATTTTGAAAAATTCAAAAAGATTTTCGACAACTGATGTTGGAGAACTGATTTTCAAAATTCCAAGTGCTAAACATGATGACAACTTGTGAGGGGGAGTATGTTTGAAATAAGAAAAGATTTTATAAAAAATGTTTTGCATACAAGTGATTCATCAGAGATTAACACTGTAAAATCATTTATTGATTAGTTAAAATCTGCAAAGAGTATAAATTGGTCATATGTTAAATTTGTGAAATTTATTGTGAGGTAGAGGATGTGCAGGATAGTCTGGTTTCTGAGTCTGAGTATAGAGCCAGGACATGATCCTGATCCTGTGAAAGACAGATTGCGATCAACATCCGAGTGATAAAAAGAAGATAGAGTCAGATTGAGATTCTGGGAGAAAGAGATAAAGTTTGAGGATGCTTACACTGTCAGATACTTCAAAGAGCATTCGGACTGATAAAGACTGAAGACGTTGAAGACTCGACACTTAAGACTCGTCAACATCCGAGGGGGAGTCTGTTGGTGCATACGTCTGCTGACTTCGTCTTGTATCGAGTCTTGCATTGTTCGGGGCACGAAGTTCGAGAAAATATGACAAAAAGTTAATTCCACTTGAAGATTATAATTCCGTTTGAAGAGGTTATCGAGTAATTCCGTTTGAACCATGTAATATCGTTTGAATGTGTAATTCCGTTTGTAAAGTAATTCCGCATGTGTCATGTTCAAGCGGAATTACCTGTCTATATATAGGTGCTAGATCCGTGTCATTTGAAACGGAATTAGCAAGGTGTTTTCCAATGGCGAAGCTCTGTCGAAGTGTCTCCGTGGTGTAAATTGTTTCCAGATCAATATATAAGACAGTTTAAGTGTATATCTTGCTGAATCACACACAATATGTCTGTTTCCGCCTTTCATATTGTGTAGAACGCCTCTGATTGACTCGTTTCGGGTCCGTACATGATCCTACAGATTGCGGCAATTCTGTCTTAGAGTCTTCTGAGGTTCGAGATTTGCTGAGGGAGTGCACTTGAGCGACAAATTGAGGAATGACCTTGGCCACTTCCTTGGCCACAAGTGAGGCAATCCTCTTTTCGGTGCTTCGTTTGGCTCTTCTCTTAGCTGTTTGTCTCGAGGTAGAGTCATTGGAAGACATCTAGACAGAGAGAGATTTGGAGAGAGATTCGATCATAATGATTTTTGAGTTTGCGATGCGATTGAGCGCGATCAAAACTTGTTGTAGGTAGCATAATAGATTTCACATAGGAGCCACATAGGAGACACGAGATTCCTAGGTTCCCACACAATTGATTTGCTTGTTTATATAATTAGTTGTAGCTTATACTTGTACACATACATGTCGGTATAGGATGCGCGATGACGCAATGCAGAGAGCGAGTAATTAGACATTAGTTTTGTTGCGAACATTCGGCTTTCATTTTAGATTGCGATGGCTGTGCGAGTTGTGCGGTTGCAAAAACAGGGAGCGAAAATCGATAAATCAAGAAATCGATAAAGCGTAAAGTTTTAAATCGTAAACACATAAGCGTAAATAGGTTCCATAAAGCGTAAAATCGACGATTCGTATGCTAGAAAAATAGATAGAGTGCCTCGGGTGTTTAGGCGTCGACTGCCCAAGGTAATCTAACTATACCCAACAAGTTCGTGCACGGCTTAAGCTTCCACTGGGATGCAGCTCATGGCATTCGTCTTCCTAGTCATCGCGTGACTCGAGTTATTGTTATAGCCGAGTCCTTGGTGAGAGCTTTTGAAAACCATTTTATAGAGAGCGAAATGGTTTATTAAGATACGGGTTTCACCCCTGACTTAATAACTTCGCTCCTAACTGTGGTTGTGCTCTTCGAATAAATTCGGAAGTTCCACTGGATTTTAAAATGGAGACTTTCGTTGAGATATGGATGTCACTCCTAGCTCAACGGAAAGTTCTCGTGCTTGAAAAGTGCGATGAGTGAGCGATCTTGTCGGGAGTTCTTGGTTTTCACGCCTGATCTCGATTGGACCAATCGGTTATGTTGCGCGAATATTTTCGAAAACGGGTGTATTGTGTTGGCCTTAGGAAAGGCTAAGTAATATTCCAGCCTTAGGAAAGGCTCTTCGCGTGAAGTTGTAGTATGCGGTGTTTACGCGAAGTTGTAGTTTCAGCGGATTCGAACGAGAGTATCAAGTAGGCCCATGCAATTTCCTACTGGGCTCACATGAGTCGGCCCGTTGGTACTTAGACTATAGACTAGGTCGTTTCCTAAGACATCGACCCGGACTAGGTCGAGTCTTGCCTAATTCCCTATAGTTATGACTCTGATACCAATCTGTCACACCCCAACCCATGGCGGAATCATCGGGGTGCGACACTATCCGAATCAGATTGCTTAAGAGAATCCATAACAACTATAAAACGACAATATTTATTTCATTTGTTATCCCATACTAACAAACAATACAATCACATAAGTTATCACAGATTTCTTGTCCTCTCGAACAATACAAATCTGACAACCTAGATTTTAGGTGAGTTTCTAGACTTCCTAGCTTGATTTGATGTAGACTGCGACTAAACCTGCAACATACGTTAAAACAACGTCAATACAAAAGTATTGGCGAGTATACAAGTTTTGATAGTGTAGCGTAAATAGATAAAAAGTGCTACGAATTACCAAATACATAAACGAGATACCTCAACACACATGCATATAAGACAGATACTACCAGCTAAGTCACTCGAGCTGCGATTGCTATTCATCCTAACTAGACCCCATTGGGTGCTATAGTACTATACTAGTTAAGGCAGGACCTCGCGAGTATAAGTCCTAACACATATGTAACTAGCATCACGTGTAAATATGCATAACAGTTATTCGCAAGTGATAAATAGTTTGATTGAATAATTCGTTTTGATAACTTTGATTTAATAGAAACATATGTTACACCCAAAATGCGATAAAAAGGGGTTCGAGTATACTCACAGTCGGTGCTCAGCAGGCAAGCAACCACAACTTGGTTGGATTGAAGGGAGCGCGTCTGAGAATAGCTTGATCACAGTTTGATAGCGTAAGCGTTGCGTAGTGCGTTAAACGGTGTAAAGTGTCAAAGGATCAGACAGTACTCCGATCGGATGGCAATCCGATCGGGTGGCAATCCGATCGGGTGACTGTTCGATTGGGTGGTGATCCTATCGGCGAGAGATTCCTCAAAGATAACAAGTTTCCAACAGGGTGGTCACTCGATCGGATGGCAATCCGTCGGGTGGCACTCTGATGGAACTGCAGGCCTTGGAAATGCTAAGTGTTGAAGATCTAAATGTTATCCAATAGGTTGGTCACTCGTTCGGGTGGCATTTCGTTTGACGTCCAGATCTTTAGAGGGTTTGAAAAATGACTAAGTGGGGGGCCTCAAGTGCAACCCGATCGGATTGCAGGTCTATCAGATGGCAGTCCGATCGGGTGGCAATCCGATCGAACGGCAGTCCGTCCGGCAATCTAATCGTCTTGTAACTTGAGTATTTTGTTAAGTTTTTTTTTTTTTTGCAATTTGATCGAGACAGTATGACTACGAGCTAATCAATGGAACTCCACCAAGCACAAGTCATCGGATCGGATAGGAATCACCCTGTCCGATCAGTTAACTGTTCTTAACGGTTGTTCGTGTTCATCTCGCTAAGCCGGTCGTCTCGTTGACAGAAATCAGTTCTCAAACCGACACATCACTAGCGAATGAGTAGAAGATCTGATTGAGTTCTGGTTCTATCGGTTTTTGAGTAAAAAGTTAAGAAAGCTTGAAGAAAACCTTGAAAAACTTAGATTCGGCTTAGATCTAGGTGAGATTAGTGTTTATACACCGTTGAATCTATCAGGTCTGGACTGTTCTTGATGAGATGAGGTCACACTTCATTGTTCCTAAGAACTCCATGATGACATCACCTTAGAACAGCTCAAATCCGAGGATTTAACGGTGAAAAAGTGAAATTTGATGGTGAAAAAGATGAAGGAGTGCGTGTTGATCATAGAAGTACAAGATTTAAGGTGAAAACTTACAAGAATCATGAGAAATCGGGCGAAAATGGCGAGAAAGCGTCTGGTCGAGCGAGAGCAGTCACATCAACTGTTGTTGATGTGATAAATGGGGTATTTATAGGCAAGGAGGAGGAGAAGGGCGGTGCAGTGAATCGGATCGGACGGCTGTCTGATCGAGTGGCACCCTGATCGGGTGGCACCTCGATCGGGTGGCACCTCGATCGGGCGGCACCTCGATCGGGTGGCCATCCGATCGAGTGGTCAGTCGATCGGTGGCATCCGGCGAGTTGTATTTCGGCGTTTCATTTCGATCGTTAAGCGCTGCGATAGTTTGGTTACACGTCTTTATCCACATTTTCATATATTTATTATAATTAGTCACGTTGGGTCGTATATACATATCCATATCTCAAATCATGCGATAATCGAGTTACGCGTGCCTGCGAGTGCGTTTTCTTGAGTATTGAGTTGCACTGCGACACATCACAGCTATCAAGGAGGGTAGAATTGGTCCTCACTTGACATCTTCGTGGTTGTCAGCAAGTGCAATGTGATGTGATAGCGATAAAGTATGCGAAATTATGTGAAAATACTGCGATATAGCGATATATGCGATATAGGTACATTATGATCCAAATCTCTGGTGCTAGGCGTGACGAGTATAACGAGTAGTAACAACGCACGAACGTGCTGGTTATTACACCCGTCCCCTAACAACCCAGGAACGGGCGACCGCGGCCAATTTTGGTGGTATCGGTGTTTATCATTTTGGCAGCGGAAATTTTCAATAGGAAATATTTTATCAGAGTAAAATACCACGCTTTTAATATTTTAAATACATAGGAAAATCCCAAGTTTCAAGTACACAGATTTTTATAGGGTTAAACCCTATTTTATTTAAATAAACATTTCTTTATTTTAGGTAACTTTATAGCCACTTTTCCAAGCCTTCAGTACTGTCCAGCTGGCTTCTATCTGGCTTTCACATTTTGTTACCTGAAACGCGTTTAAAAACATTTTGTCAGTGGAAAATACTGGTGAGTGAATCTCAGTTTAATCAAGACAGGTTTTATCAGTCTACAGCATTGAGGGCGGTCGCGCAATTACATTTGTTTCCATCTACTTTAATTACCACCCACGGTACTGTCAACCCGACTTGTGGTCATGTTACTACTCACAATGTAGTAACAAATTTTGTATACAAAACCCCAACATACCGACGATAATTGTAGAATACAAATACTCAATCACTGTTTAATATAATGTTAATCATATGAGGTTTTGTAAAAACAGTTTGCAAAAAGGAGGATTACTCACAAAAAGGTTTACACAAAAAGAGGATTACTCACATTGCTATCTTAGGGTTTTCCTTAAGGATTTCCTGGTGATTATCTATTAATTACACAAATGTACATGCGTTAGTATAATAACCCAATATTTACATTTGTAATACCCTCCCTGAGACGGCATTCCAACGACTACGTCGGGTAGAACCACGACAGCCGTTACGGAACCCTGGATCAATCGGGCAGCGTATCTAATACGTAACCGGGGTTATGATACTTACAATGAGGCAGAACTTCGTTATTTAGGGGGTTATTATGCCCGAAAAGCACTTTGACTATATGGAAATTCAAGAGAAAGAAAGAAAATGAGCGAATTCGACTGAAGGCCGATGCCCTCAATTTATAGAGCCTGATTTCAGGTCCCTCGCGCCCCGCGTAAGATGAAGCGGGGGCTTACGCGGCCCGCGACCTAGGGTGGGTAGGCCCTAGCTGATCTGGGTCAGCACCCTAGGGTCGACACGATCTTAACATGTGGCAGCACCTGGCTGCGCCTCATGTCCCTTCGCTCGCGCCCGCCACAGCCATTAAAATTTTGATTTTTATTTTATTTTTAATTATATATGGTTCTGGGCTCGGTTTTCACATATGGGGTGTGTTTTAGGACATGTAGGGATATTTTAAATATATATTAGGGGTGTCGAAAATTATTTAGGAAGGTTGTTATATCCTCCCCAACTTGTTTTAGAGCTCGTCCTCGAGATCTACTGGAATAGGTGTGGATATTTCCTTTGCATTTCTGACTCAAGCTCCCCTGTGTATTTTGGTCCTCTTTTGGAATCCCATTTCACTTTGACCAGAACTAATCTCTTGTGTTTGAGATTCTTGACTTTCCTGTCTTCAATCTATAGAGGTCTTTCTACAAATTTTAACTGTTCATTTACCTCTATATCCTTAGGAGGTACTACGAGTGATTCATCAGCTAAGCATTTCTTGAGATTCAATACATGAAATACATCATGTATTCCTGCCATTTCCTCTGGTAGTTGTAGCTGATAAGCTATAGGTCCTATTTTTCTAATAATTTCAAAAGGTCCAACATACCTGGGGCTTAACTTTCCCCTTTTGATGAATCTTACCACTCCTTTCTAAGGAGAGACTTTTAATAACACTTGGTCTCCTACATGAAATTCCAATGGCTTTCGTCTGTTATCTGCATAACTCTTCTGTCGATCGCGTGCTACTTTCAATCGTTCCTTAACTTGAATGATCTTGTCTGTTGTTTCTTGTACTATCTCGGGTCCGGATAGTTGTTTTTCTCCAATTTCTGCCCAACAGACTGGAGTTCGGCACTTTCGTCCGTAAAGTGATTCGAATGGTGCAACATTGACACTTGTGTGATATCTGTTATTATAATAAAATTCTATCAATGGTAAGTGATCGTCCCAATTACCTCCGAAATCAATTACACAAGCTCTAAGCATGTCCTCCATTGTCTGAATTGTCCTTTCACTTTGTCCGTCCGTTTGAGGATGATAAGCGGTGCTTAGATTCAACTTGGTTCCCGTTGCTTTTTGGAAACTTGTCCAAAAATGAGAGGTAAACGGCTATCCCTATCAGAAACAATTGATAAAGGAATTCCATGTAATGAAACTATTTCATTTACATATAATTTAGCTAATTGTTCCATACTGAAAATTTCCTTCATGGGTAGGAAATGAGCTGACTTAGTTAGCCTGTCTACAATCACCCAGATTGTATCATTACCTTTTCTTGTTTTGGGTAGTTTGGTAACAAAATCCATTGTTATCAATTCTCATTTCCATACAGTCATTTCTAATTGCTGCAATAAACCTGAGGGTTTCTGATGTTCAGCTTTAACTTGTGAACAGTTTAGATACTTTGCAACATATGCTGCTATATCATTTTTCATTCCTATCCACCAGAAATTCTTTCTTAAGTCCTGATACATCTTATCATTTCCAGGATGCATCGTATATTTAGACTTATGGGCTTCTTCTAATATACGGTGGCGTAGGTTTCCTAATTTAGGTATCCACATTCTTTTCTTATGGAATCTCCAAATTCCATATGTTCCTTGTTCTAGTTCTTTAATCATTCCTTTCAATTTTTCAGTATCATCCTTGATTACTGATTCTTGTGCCTTTCTAATTTGTTCATTTAAATCTACTTGTAGATTTAGTTTAAGTGAACGTACTCTTTTCGGTTTTTCGTGATACTTTCGACTTAAAGCATCAGCTACTACGTTTGCCTTTACTGCATGGTACTGGATATTGCAATCATAATCACTAAGTATCTCCATCCAGCGTCTTTGCCTCATATTCAACTCCTTTTGCCCGAAAACATACCTTAAACTCTTATGGTCGGTGAAAATAGTAAACTTACTACCGTAAAGGTAATGTCTCCAAATTTTAAGGGAAAAAAATATAGCTCCTAATTCTAAATCATGGGTTGAATAATTTTCTTCATGATTCTTAAGTTGTCTAGATGCATAGGCTATGACCTTTTGACGTTGCATTAACACGCATCCATAGCCTAACTTAGAAGCGTCACAATAGACTATAAAGTCTTCAGTTCCTTCTGGTAATGCTAGTATGGGTGCATTGGTTAGTCTTTGCTTAAGAAATCTAAAGGCTTCTTCTTGTTTTGGTCCCCATTCAAACTTAACAGATTTACAGGTTAGCTTAGTTAAGGGAATGACTATTCTAGAAAAATCTCGAATAAATCTTCTATAATAACCGGCCAATCCTAAGAAACTTCTAACCTCGGTTGGTGACTCAGGGGTTTTCCATTTGGTAATCGCCTCGATCTTTGTGGGATCCACATGAATTCCTTCATGATTGACTAAATGCCCAAGAAATTGTACCTGTTCTAACCAAAATTCACACTTCAAAAATTTTGCATAAAGTTTTTCTTTTCTTAACAGACTTAGAAGTGCGTGCAGATGCGCTGCATGTTACTCTTTACTCTTTGAGTAAATGAGAATATCATCTATAAAGACAATTATGAATTGATCCAAATATGACTTACATATTCAGTTCATCATGTCCAAAAATGCGGCTGGGGCATTGGTTAAACCAAATGGCATGACAGTAAATTCATAATGACCATACCTTGTTCTAAAAGCGGTCTTAGGAAGGTCCTCTTTCTGTACCTTTAATTGATGATATCCTGATCGTAAATTGATTTTTGAGAAAAATCGAGCTCCTTGTAATTGGTCGAACAGATCATCGATTCTCGGTAATGGATACCGATTTTTAATCGTGACTTTGTTCAATTCACGGTAGTCAATGCACATACGCATTGATTCGTCCTTCTTTTTGACGAATAAGATTGGTGCTCCCCAAGGCGATGAACTTGGTTGTATAAATCCTTTCTCCAGTAATTCATCTAATTGCCTCTTCAGTTCCTGCATTTCTGCAGGTGCCAAACGGTAAGGTGCTTTGGCAATTGGTGTTGTTCCTGGTAGCAGGTGGATTCTGAATTCAACTTCCCTGTCTGGCGGTAGTCCTGGTAATTCTTCTGGAAATATATCTGAAAACTGGGATACCACTGGAATATCTTTTAGTTCATTTCCTTTAGTGTTAGTGATTATGGAAATCAAATACACTAATGATCCTTTTCTTATATAACTTGTTGTTTTCATCACAGAGATGAATTTCGTGGATCTAGATGGTTTATCTCCTTTAATTGTGATATTGTCACCCCTTGGTGAATTTACTTGAATTGACTTTTGATCACATAAAATACTGGCTTTATTGGCTATCAACCAATCCATTCCTAATACAACAAAAAATCCTACCAGATTCATTGGGTAAAGATTTGCAATAAATTTTTTATTTAAAAATTCTATTCTTGCTCCCTGCAAGATTTCAGAAATCTTAATAGTTTCCCCATTTGCTGTCTCTACTAGACATTCTTGTGGGAGTTTAGTTAATGGTCGATTGAGAAGTTTGCAAAATGAAGAATTAATAAAACTTTGGTTTGCACCAGAGTCAAATAACACTTTAGCAAAAATATCATTAACTAAAAAAGTACCGGCGATCACATCCGGGATCATCTTTGCTTCTTCTGCGGTCAGAACAAATGCTCTAGCATTTTTAGTATTCTTGGCGTTCGTGGCTGGAGCTAGTTTTGGACAGTTTGGTTTGATATGACCTTTTTCTCCACAGTTGAAGCACATTCCATTATTTGGTTTCTTCCTACAATCTTCTTCCTTATGTCCTGGTATCTTGCAGAAATTGCAGTAAGTGGAGCATTTTCCTGAATGCTTCTTCTTGCAAGCCTTACAGTATGGTGCAGAGGTAGAATCTATATTTTTTCCACGGTTGGAATTTCCATAACGAAATTCTTGGGTAAGCCTTTGAGCTAGGTTTCTCCTCTGATCCTCTTCTCGTGTACGCACTAATTCATCAGTCAAGGTGTTTGCTAGTTCTACAGCTTCTTCAATGGTTTGAGGTCTAGTTGCGTTGACTACATGCCTAATTTCACTGATTAATCCCCAGATATAACGGGAGATTAATATTGGTTCAGGTGATGCAAGGGTTGGCACTATTCTAGCGTATTCAAAGAATAAAGTAGTGTACCCCTTACTATCCACTCCTCTAGACTGGAGGATAGTGTTCCACCATTCTAAGGCTGAGTTCTTGAACAGATTGGAAGCAAACATTATCTTATCTTCTTCTGCGCACTTGCTTATTTTTAAGACTGCCTTAGTATTTTCTATCCAGCGTAGAGCTGCAACGGTCCCTTCATTGCCCAAGAATTCCATTGGTTTACAAGACCAAAATTCCTTATAAGAACAACCATAAGACATGGTTCTTCTTCTTTTGGGAATGGGCACTTGAAGTATGGGTCCATTGTTTATGTTGTGTTCAGGTTCGGTGGGTCGCTTACTGCCATTGTTACTTTTATTATCTGTTTCCCTAACTGTTTTGATAATATATGGAATTGCATCTATTATCCCTCGTGCCACTATGTGTTGGATGGCACTGTTATCCACTTGGTTTCCATTATTATTGTTGTTCGGGTTATTGTTACTCTGGTTTTCCTGGTTCACTTCGATGTCCATCTGAATTTTAAACATTTGCCAATTATTAATATCACAAGACAGTATTTAAGGCAAATAATCACACAACACACATATCGATCAAAAGCGTCGAACATTACGACTTACTCTTTCTTATATATTATGCATGTAATACAAACTGGAATTTAAAATTACAATACTAATATGCATCATTAACCACGAAGTGGTCTATACTACAACATATATATTATTATTATTATTATATATATATATATATATATTTCATACACACATATTATATATATATATATATATATATATTTATTATTATATTATTAATACTACCACCATCACTGATATGGGTTCTTCCTGTGGATATGGATTCTCTAGGATTTCCCTAATGTATTCATCATTATCATAATAGGGATCTAGAGGGTCCAGACCTGGGTAACCAGCTAGGTTCGGCATGAGTTCTTCTGATATTGGGTAGCATTGTTGATAATCCCTATGATCATCAAACCACGGGTCGTAGTCTGGGTCTAAGGGATTGGGTGCTGGTACTCTACGTATCTCAGTTGGGTCAAAGGCTGGTGTTGGAATTTGGTTTTCTGGGTTGACTTCAATCTCCATTGGTTGTGTGGGAAACAAGGGTAATGGTTGGGGTGCTATGAGTTGCTCCAGGTTTAGGTCGGCAGTTGTGGTTGCTAAGATATGAAAATTTGCTAAACTCCTATTAAGCATATCTTGGGTGTGAGCATCTGTTTCTCTCTTAGCGGCTGCTAGGACTCGCTGCTGTTGTAATTTTTTCATTCTCTTCCTACGCTCATGCGCTCCCCTACTGAACCATCCTCTCTATTTAGGAGGGAATGGCTCTTCAGACTGAGCCTTAAAAACGAATATCCCATCTTCATTGTCAGCTGAATACCCTGAGAGGGCAGGCTGTGAAGATGTGCCTTCGCTCCTAGGTGAGCTGGACAACTGACGATAGGCGTCAGATGGTCCTTGATCGCTCATACTGTAAACTAACAAATAGTCAAATAACACACAACAATAAAATACAGATATGCACGTATTTCCTTAATTAATTTCCTAACAATTTGAATAATATCTTGGTGTCAGCAGAACACTTCTGTGGCTGAATCAGTGGCTTGGCTCTGATACCACCTTCTGTCGGAACCCTCGTCCCCTAACATCCCGGGAACGGGCGGCCGCGACCAATTTCAGTGGTATCGGTGTTTATCATTTTGGCAGCGGAAATTTTCATCAGGACCGTAGTTAGGAAATATTTTATCAGAGTAAAATACCACGCTTTTAATATTTTAAATACATGGGAAAATCCCAAGTTTCAAGTACACACATTTTTATAGGGTTAAACCATATTTTATTTAAATAAACATTTCTTTATTTTAGGTAACTTTATAGCCACTTTTCCAAGCCTTCAGTGTTGTCCAGCTGGCTTCTATCTGGCTTTCACATTTTTTTACCTGAAACGCGTTTAAAAACATTTTGTCAGTGGAAAATACTGGTGAGTGAATCCCAGTTTAATCAAGACAGGTTTTATCAGTCTACAGCATTGAGGGCGGTCGGGCAATTACATTTGTTTCCATCTACTTTAATTACCACCCACGGTACTGTCAACCCGACTTGTGGTCTTGTTACTACTCACAATGTAGTAACCAATTGTGTATACAAAACCCCAACATACCGACGATAATTGTAGAACACAAATACTCAATCACTGTTTAATATAATGTTAATCATATGAGGTTTTGTAAAAACAGTTTGCAAAAAGGAGGATTACTCACAAAAATGTTTACACAAAAAGAGGATTACTCACATTGTTGTCTTAGGGTTTTCCTTAAGGATTTCCTGGTGATTATCTATTAATTACACAAATGTACATGCGTTAGTATAATAACCCAATATTTACATTAGTAATACCCTCCCCGAGACGGCATTCCAACGACTACGTCGGGTAGAACTACGACAGCCGTTACGGAACCCTGGATCAATCGGGCAGCGTATCTAATACGTAACCGGGGTTATGATACTTACAATGAGGCAGAACTTCGTTATTTAGGGGGTATTATGCCCGAAAAGCACTTTGACTATATGGAAATTAAAGAGAAAGAAAGAAAATGAGCGAATTCGACTGAAGGCCGATGCCCTCAATTTATAGGGCCTGATTTCAGGTCCCCCGCGCCCTGCGTAAGATGAAGTGGGGGCTTACGCGGCCCGCCACCTAGGGTGGGTAGGCCCTAGCTGATCCGGGTCAGCACCCTAGGGTCAACACGATCTTAACACGTGGCAGAACCGGGATGCGCCCCATGTCCCTTCGCTCGCGCCCCGCGTAGGCCGGAGGGTAATCCTTCGCTGCCCGCCACAGCCATTAAAATTTTGATTTTTTATTTTATTTTTAATTATATATGGTATTCTGGGCTCGGTTTTCGCATATGGGGTATGTTTTAGGACATGTAGGGATATTTTAAATATATATTAGGGGTGTCGAAAATTATTTAGGAGGGTTGTTATACAGATACCGAATATCAAAACATAAATAAAATTGTCGTGAAAATGATAGTCACTCCGTCCAAAAAAAAAGCGATTTTAAATAACCTAATATAAAATAATAGGACCCACACGTCCTACACGTTGGAAAGTCGGTTGTTTTCAGTTCAGTTATTACGGTGCTAACACGTTAAAATATGGATGAGCTAGGTACCGGTAACGGTTGCGAAAGTACCGATTCGGAAAATCATCGAAATTAGGTACCGGCACCGAAAATGCTCGGTACAATACGGTATGGTTGAAGGTAAAAATCAATAAATACAGGTATGGTGCTAGATCGGTGTCGAACCGGAAGTAACGATTCTGAAAACGCCAAAAGGTGGGTACCAAATTGGTACCGAAAATGTAGTAAATTTGGTACCAATACGATACCGGTTTGATTATAGGATTTGATACGATTTTCTCATCAATAATCTAAATATCCAACTTATTTTTACATGCTACAATTCGTTCATTACGGAAAAAGATAAAAAAATAAAGCAAAATAAGTTGTTGTGTATATAAAACATCATTCAAACGAAATACAGTTTATTTACTGTGTGTATGAAAAGTAATCTAAACAGTGCAATTACTTGCATTGCTACGTTGCTACATGATTTGATGAGCTCGATACCAACCGGTATGGAAAATACCGTTACCCAAATCCACAAAAGTGGGTACCTGTACCGAATATACCTGCTACGCTACGGCTCAGTACCGGTACCGGTACTGGTACGACACCGGCATTTGAGGGTAAAAACCATTGAATACCGGTGTCGAACCGGTACCGAAAATACACCCGGTTTGGTAAATTTGATACCTGTACCCGATACCAGCTCATTCCTTAGTGATATTACTATTCATTCAATTCTACTTTTATTACTATATATTTATTCAATTTTGTTTACTTTTGTTTACTGTTCATTCATTCCTATTTAAATATCCAACTTAATTTTACATGCTACAATTCGTTCATTACAGAAAAAGACAAAAAAAATAAAGCAAAATAAGTTGTTGTGTATATAAAACCTCATTCAAACGAAATACAGTTTACTTACTGTGTGTATGAAAAGTAATCTAAACGGTGCAATTACTTGCATTGCTACGTTGCTACATGATTTGATGAGCTCGGTACCAACCGGTACGGAAAATACCGTTACCCAAATCCACAAAAGTGGGTACCGGTACCGAATATACCTGGTACGGTACGGCTCAGTACCGGTACCGGTACTGGTACGGCACCGGCATTTGAGGGTAAAAACCAATGAATACCAGTGCCGAACCGGTACCAAAAATACACCCGGTTTGGTAAATTTGATACCGGTACCCGATACCAGCTCATTCTTAGTGATATTACTATTCATTCAATTCTATTTTTATTACTATATATTTATTCAATTTTGTTTACTGTTCATTCATTCCTATTTTTAATATATAGGTAAATGTTCTTTGATATTTTAAACTATACCAGGTATCTCCACCATACTAAGGCTATAGGGTGTGGTCATGACCCTTATGACCACCATGACCCTCCATGTTGGTGCCATGTAACTCACCTCTAATCCACCATCCAAAACTACTATCCTAAGGGTGTGGTTATGACCCAAACCACTAGTCCCTTATTTATTTTAAATTATCTTTGTCTAAAGAAAAAGGAAGTGATTTGTTGAAAAAAGAAAAGGAGGAACATGGTTGCCATGGTTTAATCCATGCAAACCATGGTGGATCAATCAAGGGCGTGGTGAAGACTTCCATTCATGTTCCTAGGTGGCAAATCGTGTCCCAACCATGACCCCCACACCCATATTGTCTGAATCACCAAACCAGTACTTACCGCCATAACTGGTACGATGTTCAATTTCTATTTTTACTCATTGTCAGCTTCTGTTTTAACTTTTCGATATAAGTGTTATTGAAAACGTCGGGACAGACTGTTGGGCCATCAATAAAACAAGTGTGTAACATGGAGGTGGTAGAGATGAGGATGTTAAGGTGGATGTGTGGGCACACGTGGTTAGACCAGATAAGAAATGAAGTTTTTAGGGAAATGTTAGACGTTGCTACATCTAGATACAAATTTTACTAACGGAGTTGTGAATAAGATATACAAGTGATCGAAGCACAAACGTACATATCATTTCTCGCAATCAATGTGTAAGGGTTCTTCTACAAAATGCATTTTTCCTACAAAATGTAATAAGTCTATGTAGGTATTTTGTTTCAAATTTTAGGCATGATATTTTAGATTCTTCTCACATGATATAATATACGAAAACACCAAATGTTACAATTTAAAACACAATTTAATATATTTAGGCATGAAATCTGAAACACCATGCGAAAAAGTTAATCAATGTGTTTTAAATTCAACGCCTATAACACATAGGATCGTGTTTTAAATATTTGTGGGTGTTTTTCTGTATTATACAATCCCAAAAGAATCTAAAACACTATGTCTAAAATTTAAAACACAATGACTACATAGACTTCTCACACTTTGTATAAGGTAACGTCGTTTACCATTCTCCATTTTAATAATGAAAAGTGTTACAAGAATTATTGTTACGACGTGCTTATCTTTACATGGGTTCGATAAAAGTTAAAAATCAAACACGCAAATATACTTGATGGTTTTGTTCTTCACAGTGACGAACCAAACTGACACTGTTCGAACAACACTAACAACACTAGTAGCAGTACCATATTAGTTTTATGGCTCTCTCGACTTGGCAGCATAAAATTAATTGAAAACAAAGTTATGTTCGCAATGTTGTATTTTTTGTCTCATAAGCTATAACGAGTGTCGATATGATGAAAGTACCGTGAGGAGCCGACAACCATACAGTGTTAGTACAGGTATTCGTTTCCATGGTTTTTCGTTCGATGTAAAACATGTGCCGATATTCTCTTGAGAAAATATCTATTTCGGTTGTTATATCAAGTGCTAGTATCGTACCCGTATTGTAACAAAACGAAGCGATGCCAACTAAAAGCCCGCTTAAATTCCTTTTATAATTTTTTTCATGCTTTTTTAGATCCCAAAGCTAGATCCCAAACCTATGCTAGCCATATAAAACACGTGTTGGGCATTCGGGTTTTATTTTCTTTCAATTGTTCTAACGAATGACGAGTGTCGGTACCGTAACAAACCAAACGATACCGACTGAATTCTAGTACTATTTACATGCTGAACTGATATCGATCAAATTCTCTCCGCAAAACACGAAGAGATACCACTGGTTTATATTTTTCTACCTACGTATTTGAGTACAAAAAATATTTACTGATCACATAGTTAAATAACTAGGCATATTAACTTTCGTTGATATTATATTCCATTATCTAACATATAAATAATTATAAAATTGAGTACCAGTATCGGTACCGTGTACTGGTATCGAAAATACCAATTTTGAAAATCGTCAAAAATGAGTACCAGTATTGAGACCAAAAATGCTCGATATGGTACGATATTTGAAGATAAAAATCGGTAAAATACCGGTACCAGACCAAAAATACCAATCCCGGATACGTCAAAAAGAAGATACCGAATTAGTACCAAAATTTTATCGATACGGTATCATTACGTACGGCCATTTTTTGGTACCGGTACCGAAATGCTTATCCCTAATCCCAAGTTCAGCATGTATGTTTAACTTACTCAGAATTCATAGGTGAAGTATATTCAGTGTAAAACTATATGTATTTTATTGAGATATGTTAACAGAATTAAATTACTAAGACTAGACGGTGTGGTTTCGTGCCCCCTGCCATCTCACCCATTTTGGCGCCTCTCCCCCATTTTCTAGGTGCTATGGGGCTGCCATCCTATTCCTCGTCATGCACATAATGGGCGTCAAGCGTGTTTTTCGAGAGAGAAGGTCATTATGACCGTTTCCAAACGGTCAATTTTTTTATTAAAAAAAAAAAGAAAAAAACTCTTTTATATATATACATATATTAAACACAAACCAAGCACAAACTCATTCACTAAAACCTACAAATTCTCTCCAATCATTTAACAAAAATGCCATCCAACTCTTCATCTGATTCGTCCGGCTCTTCATCCGAGGAAGTGATCGACGATATGCTTATCACAGTGACGCATGAGGCGATTCAGTATTTGCGAGAAGAAGCCGAATCGTCTATAATGCGTAGCAGACAAGCGCCTATTGAACGAGATCGGTTGTGTACTCATGACCGATTAATTAATGATATACTTGTGAAAATCCGCTGTACTCGTTTTTGTATTAAAATTATGTTTGTTATATTTTATTTATGTTATTTAAATTTTGATTAATGATGTTTAAATTTAATTAAAAATTAATTAGGTAATGATAATGAGAGCTTTAAATCATTGTAAGTATGTTAAAGGAATGAGCTTTAACCCCCTCCCCCCACCCCATATGACGTGACGGTGATGTGGTATAATAAAACCCCTAGGGGCTTTATACACACTATATTTTACTTATGAAAGACGATTAATATTATTAAATAACTAGCCTAAGGACCCGTGTATTACACGGGTTGATTAAAGATAATATCTCATCATCATCGTCGTTTACATAAAATGTTATGAATAAATACACGTCCTGAAACGGATCATGTAAAAACTTTTTATTAACCATGAATATGCAGACATCACAATTCGTTGAAAATCTCTTTATACACCACATTAGTTGTTTTATCTGTAGGTTTTCCGTTGTTGTCACGTATGAGTAGTTTGACCCCATCTCTTGTTTTCACCCTTGATAAGGCAACATACAATTGATCAAACATATAATATCTAATGACATTGAGATGAACTTTGTAATGAAAAAACTTTTCAATATAAACGTAGAAAATTTATACTGAACTAAAAAATTATAAATATATAGGTACACGGGTAGTCTTACAATAAATTATATTATTCAACAGTGTTGATACAGGAATTAGGTGGAGAAATAGTTGATAGATTAGACGCAAGCTCGGATTCAGGTCCTCCACAATTGTCACTTTATCCCAGTTCTTCGCTAGCTCAAAAAAACCAAAAATATCTATCTCCGATTTTGTTGTGGAAAGTAAAATGTTCAAAATTTGAATATCCTTCGTATTGAAATAAAAGGAGTATCAAACAGAGGACATACAATGCTTCCATGTATGGACATCCCTTTTGCTTTTAAGCTAAAAAATGCACTCCGAATGTTGGCGATTGATGTAAGAATTTCAAAAACAAAGGTTGCTGTAGAAAATTCACCGTTGTACATTGGAGGCATCCTGCAAAAGTTGGCGTAAATTAAATATCCTCCTCTTGCATGTGTATAACATGTGTCTAATCATCACGAAGAGGATTATTGTGTAAGTTAATAAATATGCTATGATATTAAAGAAGGTACTGTATTTTTTTTCTAGGGCACTCCAGATCTAAAATTTACACCAATTTAGCAACAACTTTAAGATCACAACCAACAGATTTTCCATTCTATGGTTAAAATTACCATGTTCTAATACCTTATTAGATGGCTAGATGCTTTATAAAGAATCTTGTTATTGCTTTTAATTATCAATAAAGATGCAGCTTGTATGTAATTTTTTCACACATCCTCCTCGTACATCATTTTAATAGAAAAGATTCAATAGTGAAACTATATTACTACTGTAACAAAATATAGATTATAAAACTTCAAAAAATTGGGACAAAAAAATGTTTCGGCTCAACCCGATGTGCTCCGACCCGCATATGATAATGACTCGTCTTGACTCATTACGCAAACCCACCCTACCCATGTCTAAATCTTTAGTAATTGTATGGCTGGATTAAACGCATACCTCATTGTTATATGCAAATAAAAAACATACGGGGTAATAACTTTCTACAATTGGTTGATTCATTTCAAGATCCATGTAAGCTACATGTAGTCTCGAATCTGTAACAAAAATGCAACTTTGGAGTATTTCTTGAAAGTATGTCTAATTCATTCAAATGTAACTTCAGCAAAAACCATTTTCATCCAACTCAGTTCCAGCGCTAAAAGCCACTTGGTACAGTTCACCCATATACTTGAAAGATTAGCACGTTCTAGTAACGATTTAGACAAACTCTCTTCAACATCAAAAAACCTTAGCAAACAAAAGCAATCGTCATATTACACAGGGTACCAGTGCCCCGGTGTAAGAGTGTAATCAATCGAAACAACGCCAGGTACTTTTCTCACCATCCTACACATGGAGGATTACATAGATTAGTGAATCATTTTGTTTGTTTAGCAAGTTATAGTTTATAAATAAAAAACTTAATTTATCATAAATAAGGAGGCAAGAATCAATCACCTTAACTGAAATTGCTTACTAATCCCACATTTTTCCTTAATGTCTTTATCAAGTTTGTAAGCCTACAAAAATACACAACTTAACATAAAAACAATCATCAGAGTCTATATCAGATGCATTAATATAACATATATATAACAACCTAATAGTAAATTTAACAACTTAATTTGGTATTTAGACACACGTGCCTCTAGTCACATGCGGAGCAATAATCTGGTATATAAATTCCATTGGCATTAGCACCTGCACCTGCCTCAATATAAGCCGAATATGCAATTCCGATAACTATTTCAAGATCAAACTCCGAAATCCTAGAAACCTATGTAAAAGCACTAATGAGTGGCTTATTGGTTCATACTAACTTTTGTTATAGTAGCAGCCCAATGACTATTGGCGCAAGATGTATGTAATTCAATCAACGCTACAATAAATTGTTCCTAATTCAGCCTATAATATTAGTGGGATCTGTCAAATAAAATAACAAATCCGGTGATAATAATTAAGCAAACCAAAACAGTAATAAAACATGATGAATAAGCCTTTTTCATCAGCGCTGTCATATTTCTGACATAATGATTTAAGTCCATTACTTTTTTCCTACTATTTTCATCTTCATTCATTTCCTTACAACAAAAAAGCTTAATGTAGAAGAGTTTAGAGTGATTCTACAGCTTGATGAATTACTCGACTATTTTGTAGTAGAAATAACAATATTAATAATAACTCATACAGTTACAGAAAAAGCATTACGAAACCATCTCTACGCACACAAAAAGAGAAAAAACCGTGAAATTTTGACATTAGAGCTAAAACTTCACTAACCTGAAAAAGGTATGATATCTTTGTCAATGAGTTTTTGCCAATGATGCCGGTACCTGAGCCGGTTTTGATGACGAAGCATAACACAATATCATTGCATTTGCTTGATTTTGTTCAGCCTATAAACAATATAGCACACAAAGCAATAAGTATGAGATATTGATCAACCAAACTCAAAGTGACTCAGTTTCAACACCTATCCATTTTGACCAATTACCAACCCATCCGCATAACATGTTATCTATCGACCCAAAAAATGTAAGATGTTCTACCTGGATGTCACCAGCAACTACCAGTATACCAGCAAGATCTCCACCAAACTTGTTCAGGACCTACCAAAGTAAAGCTCAACCCACAAGACATACCTTTTTGTTCCACCATTGTTATTTTACATAAATGCACCCAACAACGAAAGGATTTCAAATCAACCTATACAACATTTCAAAATATTTATACCCAAAGATCGGACGTGACTCGTGGATACATCACTTTCTATAGAAGAAAGTAAAAGAAGAAAGAAAAGGGTTGTACCTCATATGCTAAGGTACCTCTAGGAGAGTTAGAAGAGTTAGGCTGACGAAGTGTTACATTTGAAATTGCACCGATTTCAATTTAGATTTTCAGTACCCTTGGCTAAATATTGAACAGATTTCATGTAAATCTGAACCAAATGTCACAAAATGTCAAGGTATTGTAAAAGTTCGCAAAATATACTATCACCATACATATAAAACAAAAAGAGACAATCCTTTAAATATCTATAAGTACTTCTAGTTTGACCAGTTTGAGATGAGACAGAAACTAAATCTATATATGTAACCAAATGGTGTTTACTACTTATATAATGAAAAATATAATGCAGGGAAGCATTGTTCATATGTACGCACTTGTTGCTCAAGATTTGTTAAATATGATTTTTTTTTCCTTTTTCTTAAGCACCTAGCAATCTCTCTATTCAAAACCATCCTTAAATCATAACTAACCATATTAAAGTAGGACTGACTAACCTTCCATTCTTAGACTCAAAAAAATCTTGGTTTCAACTACAACAAAGAACATCATTTAAATATAAGAGATCTCTTCCAACATAAAGTTAGAATGTAAATAATTGAAAGAAAATATTGATTGTGTAAAGCCTTAGGCAATTCTTCATCAGTAGAATGAAATTACCTCACCAACCCCATGATCCTTTTAATTTTTAGAAACTGAATTCACACTCTCAGCAAGTCATCAGAGCAGCAATCACCAGCATATTACCAACTCTGTTGCCGAAGAATACTCTATGCAATGTTGACATGTAAAACCAAATCCATTTGACTTTTTGAGTCAAACTTTAGTTTAAAGAGTCAAAATTTCATGGATTCCTATTTAAATTTTATGTTTTTTTCCTAGAGGTCAATTTTTTAAGTTAAGTTCTCTACAATAGACGTCTTTTTTGAAATTCAAAGAACTATCATCAGCTATAAAACCAAAGATTAACTTATACCTGAAAACACCATTGCTCCATTGTTCAAGCGTATCGCCAAAATTTACCACAAACGCTCTAAAACGTGCATATAAGCAATTGAATTTAAGCGATCCAAGATGTAAGAACACCTTGTCCATCATCTTCTATGGTGTAAAGATTCAACCGCCTACCCTTTTAAAGGTTTGACATATTCCCACATTTGAGGCTTCGCGTCTTTGTCCTTGCATATCTATAAAATCACCCAAAATCATTTAAAAATATTTGAAATGAAAAAAATAATATGCATAGTCAGTAATATCAAGTTTGCATATTTGAAGTCCAGAAACACTATCGATTGCCAAGAGAGTAACCAAACCATAATCAGAGTGTGTACCAGCTCCATATATATTCCATTTGTAGAGTCAGATGCAAAAACCAACTTTCTATCTAATATCATTAGATGTTAAAATATTGTAGCCATACTAACAGTGGCGGATCTAGGATTCCGACCAAGCGGGAACGTTTTATAAATAAGCGGTAACGAAATCGAAAAAACGTCAAATTTTTCCAAAATTTACACTAAAAACGTCAAAAAATTTCCGGCCAAGCGGTAGCGGAGGCTACCCCTTACATCAAGGTAGATCCGCCCCTGCATACTAAATACGCAAACTGTATTTAAAACTAAGTGAAAAGGCTAATTAGCTGTCAAAATAGCAATAATAATATATTATCCAATAACACATAATGGATTGTAAGCGTGTTAGTAACTTTATTAACAATAATTAAAAAATTAAAAATAATAAAAGTGAAGATAATGATGTTTAGATGAAACGTACACCGAGTGGCTGGGGTTTGTCGTTGCCGAGATGTTTCTGCCAAAGATTGAATCTCATTCATTGATTTGTGGCCTGCCAAAGATTGATCTGCACCGCAGAATAATGAGTCCATACGCCTTTTTCTTCTCAATCAAACACATTTTAGCCATATCTCCCTCATCATCCATGAGTTCCTCTATCTCATCTCTTACCTATACTTAAGTATTCAACATTATCATAAATCAAAAAAAAATTAGAGTGACAAAATCAACCATTTTACATGTATCTCTAACAGGTTCAAGGAAAAAAAGTTGGATAAGCCATATCTCCATCATCATCCATGAGTTCCTCTATCTCATCTCTTATCTATATTTAAGTATTCAAAATTATCATAAATCAAAAAAATATTAGAGTGACAAAATCAACCATTTTACATGTATCTCTAACAGGTTCAAGGAAAGAAAGTTGGATAACTACGGGTCAATAGTGGACCAAAGTGTAAATTTAAAACAAAAAATATAAAACTATTTGTTTAAAAATTATAATGTTACTAAAATAACGGAATTTTGTAACAAAATTTGACAGTAAATACTTTTTTACAAAACCTACAACATTTGAGCGGAAAGTGTTACGGGTCAACTCGACCCATTTAACCCGTCCATTTTAAACTTTTTTTTAAAATTTGACTGAAAAAGCATTTTGCTACCGCAATATAGTAACATACCAGACGAATTTTACCTCAAATCCATGATATGCAACTATAGCTCAATAAACTCTAAATAGACACAACAATGTAAACCAAAGTAGTGAACTATCAAATCGGATGCAATATTAAGCGAATTCAGTTTCCAGCAATTTCAGTGAACAGATCCAATCTAACAAACTTGATTCCAATTCTAACAACTTTTCCCACGATGAAATTCGAAATTTCCAGGTGTAATTCAAACAATCTAGATTATCCCGGGTGAAATGCAGGTCAAAGAGATGCACATGTAGCACCCCATGGCCCACAATGGGGTGCCGCTATTGTTTATCAAACTTGTGTAATAGTAATTGTAATAGTAAGAGTAATAGTAGACGCATCAGCGTGTTGCGGCGGGCTTTTAAGGTATAAACTAAATTAGCATCCGATTTCCGGCCGATTAAAGCTCCAAAATCCAACATCAGTGAATTTAGTGCAAAATATGAACAAAATGAACAATTTCAATTTACCTTCTAAATTTTATATCTATTAGCATGGAAGCTCATAATGTAATTATACTTACCAGATGTAATAGGTGGTTCGACTAATGGTTCAAAACCGTAACGTCAGCTAGGAGTGGGTCCGATCACGTAGTGGACTTAAAACACTTCATTGCCCAACTATTTATAAAAAAAAATATGTGTTAAATTTGATAAAGAGAAAGTATTATTACGATAATAATCTTTTTCAGCAAAGATATTTAGATAAATTATAGCAAAGTTAACCCATTTTTATATAGATGGGTCAACCACCTTGGATACTACCAGCAACATATGTTTTAGACCATGCAATTTAATTCAATTTACTTGTGGTTTGAGTTGTAATAATATAAGTTTAATTAATAATCCAATCTAATCACTAACTACTAACTCATGGATTTGGATTGCTTACGTTAACATTTACTGAATAGGTCTACCCGATTATCTTAATTACAAATACCAATGGGTCAGAAGTTAAAAAAGTAAAATAAAAAAGAAACAGGTCAAACGAACTAAAAGCCGCCAAAAGTGTAACAAACATAAGTTTAATCAACAGTCATGAGGTGGATGTAAGTATGATTCATTACTACCTCTGTCTGGAACTCTTTCTCGCCTTGTTTGGAATCAGTTTCAAGAACTTTATAACAGAAACTGCTTCGCTAGTGAATATCTGAACTTTACAAACTGGTCTAAAATTTTTGCTACCCAACCAAAACTTCATTTTTCAATCTTCAAACAATACCGATGTTCATTTCCAAACACAATCTTTAAGTAGAGAATAGAATCTCTGTGTGTTCATCGATTTTTAACAGGAAACTCAAATAGAAACATTCCAGAGTTGAAACTAAAAAGAATTCTATGAGAAACAAAAAGATTCCTAATCAAAGGACACAATGTTTAAGAAAAATAAGAATATATAGCATAGAGGTTAAATGGGCCAGGTTGCTAATTTTTGCTTTTGCAGGAGGTTAAATGGGTCAAACCTGATGATTCAATTTGTGAAAAAAAAATATTAATGACAAAAATCAAAGATTAGAACAGGTAGTTTAGTTGATAAGCGAAACTTTTTTACAATTCAGGAAGGGGTATTAAGGTGATCTTTTCCGTAAGATATGATTGCCAAGGCTAACAAAAATGATTGCTAAAATTCTGAGAACACAAAGCATATATGGCACACCAATCAAAATCAAGAAATTAGAATTGTAGACCTCAACCGCAAAAGTGATTGACAAATTGATTTGAAAATTAGCTAAATTATTCAGTGTGCCTCATCAATTCGAAAGCGATTAAAAAGAAGAAATCATAAAGATGAACAAAAAAGATACCCTGTTCTGATTGCGTGAAGAAAAAAAGTCTAATTCTTAACTTCCTAGGGTTCACTTAGGTTTTCATCAAAGAGGTACCTGGTTGGACCAAGTATAAGCACATATGGATCAAGTCCAGCCGCCATCACAAAAGATCCAACTGTAAATATCACATCAGCAATTAGCGTAGCACTTTTGCGTCCTCGCACATCGTTTAACCACCCACCGGCTGCAGCTCCAATCATTGTGCCAAGTAAAGCCATGCTAACAATTGTCTCCTGCATATAGCATATAATATTTAAAAGGTCAAAGATTGAAGCAAAGGAAGAGTTAAGTAATTAATAATTGAATTTGTACCTATAAGAAGCTACTTTGATCAACGGCCTTGAAAACATCACATATGTTCATAAGGGCTCTTGATATGACTCCTGAAATAAATTTTTTAACATGATTAAGCACGAATACATTGGATGTCTGATAGTCAGTATGCATAAAATTCTCCTGACCAAAACCAGCGAAGTTACATACGATTAAACCCTATGCTCGATTAAATCGAGAACGATTCTCATCACATGACCTTCGAAACCAAACTGTTTGGTCAAATATTTGCATACCAATTAGACTGATTTACATACACATATGAACATATTTGCTAATCAATCGTAATACCTTTTAAAAAATATCGTTGAAACTATCCAAATCTTCCTAAACACAGTTAAATATCCAATTCGTATATTAACTGATTCAAGATATGGTGAATTTATCATCATCACTTCAATTTACATTCATATTATCAGGGTATACGCAATCAAATCTCATAATTACAATTCTAAATG
This sequence comes from Helianthus tuberosus, assembly GCA_030545235.1. Taxonomy (NCBI): domain Eukaryota; kingdom Viridiplantae; phylum Streptophyta; class Magnoliopsida; order Asterales; family Asteraceae; genus Helianthus; species Helianthus tuberosus. Next base: position 151,093,870 of record CM060410.1, on the reverse strand, counting down.
CCACAATCATGATATCCATTATTCTAGCTGAGAAAACATACTTAGGGAGTTCTTGATTATTTACTCAGACATACAATGACTGCTAATTTTATATTCTTACAGGGTTCTTGGACCGGTTGTTGTAGTTGTGGGAGTTTATATGGTTGTTTGGGGTAAAAGTAAGGATCACAAACTTTCATCGGTTTCTCAATCCTTGGCAAATATATTAAAATGGGTCACACAATGGCACAAGATGTCTTGATATCACCCCAAATGTCCTGCCTTCAAAACGTCAATCATGGACCCACATTTGGCGTATAGGTAGTAGTGTGTCCTAGTAATAGAGTGATCCTAAAATTATGAAAACAATAATGTAAGTAATCGAGAACATTCAACTTTTGTTATGGACGTTTAGAATCCAAATTACCTTTCTTAACGGGCGAATCAAGGAACATGATGCACAATATATCTTCTGCAGAACCATTTCAATAAGCTTATGTTCATGCTCATTAAAAATTGCATTTCATCCTTTTTATGAGACATTAATTGACCCATTAAGGTGCTCCATATTGGATTCGTATGTGAAATATTTATACCCTTTTCGATTCAGATGTTAAATATTTATACGCTTTTCAATTCAGATTCAATCGCAAACCCCACCCGAAATAAAAACCCAAAAAGTTTTCAAATTTACACACCCCATATGACATAGATGAACATAAATCGCTGAAAATATCTTATAAATCACGAGTAAACGATTAAACCAGTAAATATCGATGTAAATAAGAGTAAACTTACCTGGATTAGCGTTCGACTGGTTCCGATTTAGGGTTTGTGATAATCTTTTTTATGAGAATCGCCTAGTATAGATGTAGAGTTTATGAAAGGAATCAGAGATAGATGAGAATCGCTAATACTTTTCTGTCATATTAGTAATCCACAAAACAATAATATGAGACACATAATTCAGTAAAAATCAAACCTTGACTTTGTTTACCAAGACTTAATTGTTACAGCATGTTCACATAATTGCCATGAAATTGATGCCCTAGCATGATTCTTCACAAATTGAATAAATGAAAAAAACATAACTGAACCCTAATTTCAGAATCCTAATTTAGAATGTGTGCAAGCTTGTCCAGCAATATTCAAATACAAATCAGAGAACGAAAGTTACACATGCCCTATTTTGAATCAACAAATTTGCTGTATCACAAAAGCCCAATAGGAACCAAAAGAACCCTAAACAAAACAAACAAAGAAGTTCAACTACCTATTGTAAATTTAGAAACCGAGTACCTATTGTATCGAAAATTAGGGTTTTCGATAACAGAACTAAATTAACATAGTAGACGAAAACATAATAAAGGACGAAGAATACATGGTTAATCAAAACGGGATAAACTCGATTCCGATTGAGCACAGGGTTATCAAATCAGGATAAACTCAAAAAACGGTTGAACACATGGTAAATCAAATCGGGATAAACTCAAACGGGTTGAATACATGGTTAATCAAAATGGTTAACCGAATCATAAGCACGTCTTGATTGAGTAACATATAATCATGAAAAAGATGAAAAGTATTTTGTTTTCTTGAATCTAGGTTTTTGAAAAACCCTAATTGATAAAGAAAGCATACAGATCAGAGATGAAAAATCACAAATAGAAAAGGGACAGATCTGACCTTCTTGTTTGCGAGGAAGATGTTGAAATAATGAAGCGGAAGAGATAAATCCAGTCGATTATTTTGTTGATTATAGCGGTCGAAGATGAATTGTAGATGAGAGAGAAAGCGGTAGAAGATGAATTGAAGAGCAAGGAGAATAAAGGAAAAGGGTTTGGCGCTCTTGAACAATTATCTGGCCAAAGAGGATGTCCACATCAACAAATTGATTGGCTAAGAATAGCCCATGTGGCCTAAGAGAATTCATTTAGTATAATAGATAGATATGTCTAATGAAGTGACCAAGACATGTGGTAAAAGATTAGAGATATATGAAGAGTAAAACTTTTCTACTAAGCGTCAATATCAGATTCAATTATGTCTATTACGAACCACAACTGATATTCAATACATGAATTTATGTAACTTTCGTATATTTTCTATTGTGTACCTCAACAACGACATCAAAGGAAGATAAAAGAATTTAAACTTTTACACATCCATTTTCATCGTAAAATTATAAATCTCTACTACATCAACTTACATTGAAAGTCAACTGAAGTCTACTAAGATAAAGAATGGACAGACAGATTTGACAAGATCCTCAAAACGTTTCAACTCTTTAACATACTCTGAAACTCTCAAATTGATTCGATAAATAAGGTTTAGATCTCAAGCACACTGACATCCATCGAATTGATATTGACCTCAACTACATATAGAATACTTATGATTAAGCAAAAATAAAGCATAAAAACCCATATATGAAGTAAATATTAGAATATCATTAAACAGAAATATAAAGCAGTTCAACAAAAATGAAAGTCACCCCCCAAATGTCAACCAAAACATAAAAATAACCTACAAAAGTTGAAGAAAACATCTTGTGCAGCAAGCATAGCTGCTTATGGAGACGACTCATCTCTATCAGCCTTTACCTTCATTCCACCTAATGAAAAAAATAAAAAGATAGTAGATAAATATTAAGATATAAAAACTATAAACCAAACACTCAATAGCATTTGAATTACAGTTAATATCTTGTGGAAAAAATATTAAAACTACAAATTACTAACCACTTTCGAAAAAAAAAATCTGTTGAGAAAAAGCCTAGACAAATAAACTTAATTCATGTTCTCTTTGCAATGGATCATAAAAACAATGTGCATGTAATTATATCTCCCAGTATGAACAAAATAAAAGATTGCTCACAAAAAAATTGAACATACAACATATGTTCCTAGCGGAATATATTATATACACATGAGTGTTTTTAGCATTTACTTAAGGGTTTTAACTTCAATATCAGTTACGACTTTTGGTTTGTATATAGATTAGTGCAAGGCTAAACCCTTCAAATACTAATAGTTAATTTCCTCATCAATTCAATAATGATGGCCTTGGTGATCATTACTTATTAGTACCCATAACTTTTTGAATTATTTTTATTTAAAAATGTGCCAAAATCCTTAAAATGCCCCTAAAGTGTCTTAAATGTTTTGGACAATGTGCAAGTTTACCCTCTCTAAAATAGTTTGGCTCTCTTGTACATGTTGCTTCAAAATATGTACACAATGTAAAATTACTATAAGGGTAGAAAACCTATTTATAGTCCATATAAATCTATTTATTCTATTTATAAATCCCAAATGTTGCATGTCTAACATTTAATTTAATCAATTAATTTCTTTAATTATTATAAAAGTTTTAGGAAAAATTACAAGTTTTGTCCTTTATATTTATACCACTTTTCAGGTGGTGTCCTTTTTAACGAATGCTGACAGACGGTGTCCTTTACTAGGTATTTTGTTGCAAGTTTAGTCATTTACACCCAAGCCAGTTAAAAAACCATGTTAATTGTTGGGTGTAAAGGACTAAACTTGCAACAAAATACCTAGGTAAAGGACTAAACTTACAACAAAATACCTAGTAAAGGACACCGCCTGTCAACAATTAACAAAGTTTTTTAACTGGGTTGGATGTAAAGGACTAAACTTGCAACAAAATACCTAGTAAAGGACACCGCCTGTCAACATTCGTTAAAAATGACACCGCCTGAAAAGTGGTATAAAGATAAAGGACAAAACTTGTAATTTTTCCAAAGTTTTATTTAATTCCTTAATTTAATTCAATTAATGAAAGACATAAGTGGGCATGGATTCCATGAATGAAATGTCTAGATTGCCCTCAAAGTGTCTTAAAACGTTGGAGAATGTCCAAGTTTTCCCCCTCTAAAATGGCTTGCTTCATTTATACATGGCGCTAAAGATTTGTAACTAGGCAAAATTACGAAAATGGTGGAAAACCCAGTTCTCTTAATATAATATTATATTTTTAACTATTTATAAAATAACATGTCATTTACAACCCATTATCAGTTAACCGGTCCAAAATATCCCTATTTAATATAGGTTATGATTTCGACCCCATCCCCCAAACCGGTTATTAACCGACCCTTATCTGGTTTTGACCAAATTTTAAAGATTAAAAAAAAAAGATTGGTTAGGTTTTTTCAACTATTTTAAAAAAAAAAAAAGGTTTTTTCAACTAACCAAAATATGCACCTCTAAATTCTATTCGTCCTCCCAATTCCAACGGTTGTTAGTTCATGGATGTATGCAAGTGTAGGGATGAGAACAGTACCCGTTTGATACTGAACCGGTACCGGTATCGAAAAACGGAAAAAGTGGGTACCGGAATCGAATAACGGGGAAAGTGGATACTGGTATCGAATATAATACCCGGTATGGTTCGGTACCGGTACCTATGCTCATCCCTATGCAAGTGTAAAACCCAGACCATGCTGTACATTTAGTGGATATGAAACAAAACAAAAATAAAAAAGAATAGAACTGAGAACTGGGGCCAAACTTAAGAAAAAAACGTTACATAGTTAAACTGTTGAACTAGTCTATTATGTATATTAAAACAATACATTTTGGTGCCACATGGCAGTAACTTAAGCCAATCTCTGCCACGTGGCAATGTGATATTCCTCCTCTATTGATTTTGAGCGGCATTTTATTTTCTCAATAAGCGGCTTCTCAAACACGGCTTCTCATCCGTGTCATTCAAAAACCCTAATTCTATCAAACACAAAAACTCTCATCTAGGTTTCTTTATCATCTTCAACATGCTTTCAGATCTTGAAGATCCATCCAATTCTCCTTTTCCTTCGTTCATCCCTTTTCATTATCATCGATTTTCTTTTGTCTTCCCCTTTCATAATCCTCTGTAAACCCTTGAGGAGTCTACACCAGTTCTTCGAGGTTACTGATTCAATCTGATGGAATGATGGATCTTTATTCAGGCATTTGGAGAGAGGGAAATGGTCGATATATGGCAATAAGAGAGAGGGAGTGAGTGTTAGAGATAGAGACGGTGGTGGCTGTTGTTGCGACACCACTCGCCACCGGCGACGAGGATGACCATCGGTGGTCAAGGGTTTAGAATAGCGGTCTCGCTTATGACCACAGTGGCCTCCGGCAAGCGTTACATAGTCGATTGGCTCCCGCTTCGTTTTTACCCAACATGTGTCGATTTCTTCATCTCGAAGGTTTGTTTTTCGTATAATTATCCTGCTTCGTTTTAACTTTCTTTCATCGATTTAATGTTAAATATGCATTTGTTTTTTGGTTAGGGTTTTTAGAATCCTCCAATTGATTTGATGTTGAATGTTCATTTGTAAGGTATGTTTCATTATCATTTAACTTCCTATTTTTTTGAATCCATCTATTTTTTTTATAGATTGGGGTTTTCTTTAGGCATCCATTTTAGATTAGGGTTCTTTTTTGGGTCTGGAATGTGTTTCTATTACGCATAAGGTGAATTCAAAAACCTTTTGAGATAAAAGATCAATATGTTGTACTTTATATCTAATCTGATGGTGTTTTCTGTAGGTATAAACACACATTCATTAGGTATATTTTCTTAAAACGTTAAGTAGAATTTTTACGTTTAAATTCATTCATAAACCCTAAAGTTAGATTTGGGGGTTTTTCTAAATCTGTAGCCCTAATCTTTTAAAAAACAATTTGTTATATGTTGTTCGTTGAATCGTTCTTTCTATTTCAGATTGTGATTCTGAGATAAATGTTTTCCGCTTGAAGCAATACAGAAAATATGTTGTTATATATGTTTTTTGTTTGTCATTTATGTCAATATATGTAGATTTGGTTTTAAGTTGTTGTGTTTCATATTAGCTACAGATAATACTGAATCTGTATTGAATATTTAAAGATATGTGCAATGTGTATTTGCGGTTCGAGTTGTTGTATTCTTATTTTTAAGGTGTAATGTTTATGTGATTAAAATTAGTTTTGGTTATAACTACTGAAGGTAGATGGATCCAAGTTTTGCCACGGTTTTAGTCTACCCAAAATCCTTTTATTTGGTGAGTTTTCAAGGTACATCATTAGCTTTCTTGATGTCCTTATATGCTTTTGAGGTTAAAAAGTGGGGTTTAGACATCCTAAACTGTGATCTCAAAGTTATATGTTATTTAGACATTCATTTTTGTTGTTTTACACGAAGAATCAAGCTCAATCTTCTTTCGATCTGGTAGGTTTTCAACTTGATTTATGTTGGTTTTTTATTCAGCTGTGTGGTTGAAGTTGCGTAGGTGATATATGTTGCCCTAAAAGTCGATAACTTTATTTGACAATTACTGATTATCCCTTATTTTGTAACAATGATTTCTTGCATAGTCTGGATGCTATATTATATGTTGGTGGAATCATAGAGGACCACTGAGAATCTACCACAAAGTTTGCAATTATGGTTGGTGCATAAGTTAATACAACAGGTAAATGATTTTGTTAAATGACTTCAAGAAACTATTGGTTTTTTTTCCATACTTATAGCCTTATTTTTCGGTATTATAAATTTGTTAGTGTAACTTTTGATGCTTGCTCCGTAGCCTTGCAACGGAGATGAAAGATTGTTTATATGTCAATCCGTATGCCTTATTACACTTTTTACCAAAAAAATTCTTTTTACGGGAACTTAAACCTTACCGTATATATTATTATTTTTGTATAGAAGTTATGAAATGGGTAGTAAAAGAACGTCAACTCTATGTATAATAGATTTGGGTGTATGTATATCTAGCAAAATAAGTGGGGTAACGGGTTAGAATGGGTTCGAGGTTTGGATCAAACCTATACGAAACTTGATTTCCGATCAATTTGAATATTATCTTCATCGATTTTGAACTATATGCTTTCCGATGTGTATGGAAACTTGATTTCCGGTTGATTTGAATATTGCTAACCACTTATTGTTTTGTTATTAATTACATGTTAAGTTTCATCGATCGTTGTCGCCTATGTATTCATTTGACAAAATCGAGTAGAAGAGCATCAGGTAACTATTCATCTTCCCCGATTTTAATCGCGTATCTAAATTTTTATCCATATTTTGTTGTTTTTTTTGTTGTGTTGGGTGTATATGATTTTACAATCACACATATGTATTTTGTTATGAAGGGGGTTTTAATATTTTGCAAGCCCTTTTTAGTTTTTTTGATTTTATGCATTTTGTTGTTCTTATGTTAGCTGATTAATACATATTCTTCGATTTCCAACTTACAAGTTTCAGCTGGTATCTCACACTGTTCAACTAAAGTATAGCCAAATGATTTGATTTTTGTCATTAATGTGTTAGGTAGGTTGAAGGGGCCAGTATTTAAATGCATATGAAGACTACCTCCTAAATTGTTTTATTGAAAGATTTAGATTATCATCTTACGAATTTTGTTTTTTGTTTGTTATTTGTTTTTTTGCATTCATAAATAGCATATTAATAATTAATAATAATAAGTTTTAATAAATGGAAAAAAAGTATGTTTGGGTTAACCTGTCGAGTACTAAAACTTTACTACTTAATTAGCTTTATACTTTCATTCATGATTATTTTGCAAAAGAGCTTATCTTTCGACATGAAATTTAAGCTTATGGCATTAGTCTTGCAATCTGATAGATAAGTGTGTATATAAAGTACCCCTAAAACAGTTTACTGAGACAAGGTGGTAGTTCATTATCAAGTGGAAAAGTCTGTTTAAGTTTACATGCATTTGGTTGGTGGATTGTTTTGGGTCATTTTTGAAATTCAAAGTATTTATCGTTTAGTCATCTTCATTAGCTATTGTTTGAGTAGACAAATTTAAGTGAATGATATTTTTCTTTGAGTAGAATGTGGAAGTTAATGTGTTGTTTGGCATAAAGTAACTGATTATGGTTTCAGTTTGATGGATATTAAGGGATGAGATTCAGACAAATAGGGCAATCTATTTTTTAACTAGCAATAGTCTGTTTGAGTACTAATATCCAAACACTCTCATAAGTGACTAAAATAGTTTTGTAGAAACTTATGATGTATGCATATGCTTTGGGTTTTCATTGTATTCTTTTTTGTCTATGAAAACAACTATGGCAATACGGGTTGGTTAAGGTAATGAAAATTAAATCTGGCAATACTGGTAAGTTGGGGTAACGGGTCATACTGGGTTCGCTTCTAAGTGATAAGTCAAACATTGATTATCATTTTTTTTATTACCAGTTAAATATCTACTCGCTTCTGGTAGTTTTGATATGATTTTTATTTTAATTTTAAAACTAGCATTGTTTTGGTGTAGTATTGGATGTGTATATGTTAATGGCGGTTATTTTTTTGGCTTTATAAATGTGGTAGGTGGAAAAATGTTTCTTACAATCAGTGGCGAAGCTTGCCGGAGAAAACGGAGGGGACTAAAACATATATACCCAAAAATTTCTATAGAATCGGGGGGGTAAAAACGTATATATCCAAAAATTTCTATACGAAAACTACATATATAACACTACTGAGCGAAAAATCCCGGGGGTCGGGCGACCCCCCCGGCCCCCAAGAAGCTGCGCCCCTGCTTACAATAAACAGTTTATATGCCCGTGTCATCTTTGTCACCAGTAACGGTTAGTTTTCTATGTCAAGGATTAGTTTGATACCTTCTGATAAAAAAATTCCTTTTGAGTTTCAAAGGAGACAATTTCCGTTGGCTGTTTGTTTCGCAATGACTATTAACAAGAGCCAGGGACAATCACTGTCTAGAGTTGGTCTGTATCTGTAACAGCCAGTTTTCACCCACGGTCAGCTGTATGTTGCTTTATCGAGAGTTAAAACCAGACAAGGAGTTAAACTTCTGATTTTGGACAATGACGCCAAACCTACTAATAAAACGACAAATGTAGTTTACAAAGAAGTATTTCGTGACTTGTGATCTCCATGTACTCATTCATCGTTCTATCATTCATTCCATGTAACTGTTCTCTAAAATGATCCATAACATTTTTTTGAAGTCATTTAATGTTTATTTTTTGTTGTTTTTTAATGAATTTTGTTAACGTAATACAAAACATGTATACTCATACACACTTAAATATTAACCTAAAATTCTACATAAATAAACAGTACGTTGACTTATAATTCGCAATCCATTATCTTCCATAAACACAATATTACACAAATTTGCATCATCATGTATCTCGAGAGATTAAATTATTTGTCTCATTGTAGTTTACTAATTTATTATTACTTGAACGGTCATTTAATTCAAACGATTAGCTCAATAAATTAAACTTATTCATTTGTGTTTTAGTCCACCCGCGAACCTCGCGGGTTCTTAAACTAGTTAATTACTAAACGAAATGACCGACGTATCAAAACACTACATAGGTTGGATGAAAGTTTGTGTTTGGATGGGTTGGTACGTAGCTGTCAGTGCGAGTACACGAACGGGTGGATTAGGTTGGATGTGATGTGATTGAAGGGCCTGACTATGGTCAGGTCATGGGGTTTGGTTTACTCACCACAACTTGTGCACGTGCACATCCACATAACACCACCAATAAACAACTACACTCTTCGGATAGGATGAGAATGATGAGTTGGTGTGGAGCTCAAACGAAGCCGTATTATCAAATTTCAAATTGGTGAGGCCAGATTCTTAAAAATCCAATATTTTACACTGAAAAAAAAAACGAAAATTTTCGGTAAAATTAACACTACAAGTGAAAAATTGATGTGGATCGGGGCACCTCCCGCCCTCAATAAAGCTTCGCCAGTGGCCCTGCCCCCTTGGTACCGAGAATCCCATACGAATTGAAATGGTGATGTTGGCCATCCTCAGTCTCTCTCTTGCGTCTCTCTCTCTTATTATTATTTAATATATTATTTTGTTTAAAATAAATAGGTTGAGAGGATGGTAACGATGGATTCCATGGGTTTGAGAATGAAAAGGATGAGATCGGACGGAAAAGGATGATGTGGCGTTGTTGCAGCTTGAGAACAGTGAAGATGGATTCCCTCCGCCATTAGGCTAAAGGGTGTGGGGGCATAGGTTGGATCATCAATGTCACATACGACCATTAATAAATTGCTACACCACCCCCTTGACTCATCCATCATAGTTGACATGGATTAAACCATGGCAACCATGAGCCTACTTTCCTTTTTAAATATTTTTTTTCCTTTTTCACAAAAATAAATTAAAATAAAAAAATAGTGGTTTGGGTCATAATCACACCCTTAGAGTAGTGGTTTTGAATAGTGGATTAGAAGTGGGTGATACGACACTGATGTGGAGGGTCATGACCACACCCTATATCCTTGTCATCATGCATGTGTGTATAAATATATATACACACATCAATTATCTAATATATTTGTTGCATCATATATTTTATGGCCTCAAAGTGATTTATTGTTACAAAATACAAGTTTGGTACTAAATTAACAATTTGTATCTTTGCTAGTTTGTTGTAGACTTGTAGGTAAGTTACTTTGTACATATAAACACTAAGGTTGAGGCAAGAGCCAATAGAACATGTAAAGGTACCATAGAGATCAAGTAGTTTTAACAATTTGCATTTACATTCCAACACCTCGCAATGCAAACAAATTTACAAGAATAATAACAATAGTAATATAGTCATTAACTTCACCATCAATTCAACAATCCTCGTCGTGTTTCGTCTGCTTTAAGTATTACATAAACACAAGATAGATGATAATACATACAAATGGTATCACAGTCGGACAAAAATCAGTAATCAATTCAACACGATGAAAACTCAGCCACCTTCCCTTCCCTTCCCCTCTAGTTACAATGTTCAACCTCACACGCAACGCACACTTACTTCAAGATGATAGTTGGAACCTACCGCTCGGTTTTTTTCTTCTCCATCCCTGAACAATAATCCACGACCAATCAAAAACACCAACTATTTGGTCCAAAATCATTGTAACAAATATAAAAAACTTACAAAAGCCGCATAATACACAAAGGTTAGGCCTGCTAGAGCCACAAATGCGATTTGGAATATGTTATACCTGCCAATGAGATCATCAGATATGAACATCAGTTATTAAAACACACCCAATATAAACACAACATTGTGGAAGGATGAGATACTTGTATAAGTATTTGATTCCACGAAGAGATTGCAACGTGTGACTAAAAATTTCTTGAGCCGCTGTAGCTTGAGCATAGTATGCAAATGCCGTTGAGCAGAACTGAATCACACTAAAACCACCAAAACAAAATGATCATAAGCAATGTTGTAGAAGGCGCTAGGCGCTAGTCGGGCGGTGAGGTACAGCCTAGGGATTAATCGGGATTAATCGGAATGGGATTTTTATATGTATTTTTTCAAAATTATATATATATACCCAATAATATAAAAATAATACTTCAAAATTCACATAAATACTTCAAGTTTCAGATAGTATGGTTCGATTTTGACCGATTTTGACCAATTTTGACCGCCTAGGACCGCCTAGAACTGCCTAGAACCGATTTTGATCGATTTTGACCGACTAATATTGTCCGATTAATCCGATTTTTGACCGCCTAGGACCGATTTTGACCGCCTAGGACCGATTTTGACCGATTTTTTATCATGACCGATTAATTGACCGCCTAACTCAAAATTAGGCAGTAGATGACCGCCTAGGCGCCGATTAATCGGCCGCCTAGGCCGATTTCTGCAACCATGATCATAAGTACTAGACCATATAATAATAATAACTTAAAAAATATACAAACAGAACTGAATCACACTAAAACCATTTTCGCACCTGAGGTTTGGTCAGTTTTTTGACTTTTGTCCAAAGGTGTGTTTTTCCGCATCTGGATCCAAAAGGTTTGAAATCTTGCCATTTTCATCCTGCTCATTAACTCCATCCATTTTTCTCCGTTAAGTCGGGTATTTTCTTCTTTTTTTGTTAACTTAAAGGGCAACTCGGTCTTTTTCACTTTATGTACAAGCATTTAGCATATGTACAAGTATTCAAAACCCTTTAAGTTAATAGAAAAAAATGGATGGAGTAAACGAGCTGGATGGAAAAGGGCGAGATTTCAAACCTTTTGGATCCAGATGCAGAAAAACAAACCTTTGAACGAAAGTCGCAAAACTGGCCAAACCTCAGGGCCGAAAATGGCATTGAATCAGCAGCCTACCTGATGGAGCAAAGAAGAATGAGACCGACATTGAACAGGAAAGAGTTCATGAGAGTAGCTCCCCACCTGTAACATCATTTCACAGGCCGCAACATAAACAACTGGATACCCACTAACAGAAATAGTATTAGGGGTAAAAAAGTAATTACTTCATAGGGTGGATGGTGATAAACACTAGTCGCAAGCCAAGCATCATTGCGCCAGCAATTACTGCAAGCAGAAGGTAGAAGCAGAAGAATGCAAAGGCTGCGGTACCGAGAAGACCTGGTGAAGCAGTATTTGGTTGATGTAAATGTGTTTGTTTGATGTAAAATGCTATAAGGAAAAGGATAGGAAATGAAAGTTACCCCAGATATCATCCAACTTTATGAAAACCTCGTTTAAGAATGAAGAAAGCGGAGGGTCAATCAACAGATATATCACTATGTGTGCAACCCAAGCGATTGAAACGATCAACCTGACAGAAAGAACACAATGAATGTAATTATAACTATGAAAAATTGATTATGATTTGAGCTAAAAATTCACCTAGAATATGGACAAAATGATCTATGCATAGCGTCAGCAAAAGAATATAAATAACTAGTCCATAAATGATATCAGTTCCGGTCTTCCGGAAGTAATTATATACTCAAAAAGAAAGCCAAATTTGAATTGAAGTAAAAACCTTTTCTCCAAAAAACAGAAAAAAAAAAATGTGATCGTTTTCTTGGATTCTTAACAACAAATTCAATGATAAACTATACATGCAGCATCACATACAAAGTTCAATTCTTTGTTTTAAAAACTTGGAGGTAGAAATGAGCCAAGTGGAGCGGATCAGTTGGCATAAACCATATTCTAATATAATTAATATATGAAAGTTTCAACTTAAATTTTACAAATAATACATGAAGTTTAAAAAGCAATAGAACCAAGAAAAAGTAAAAATAAAAAATAGCTATTACTAACAATTAACCTTAATTTCATTCTCTTGAACCCTATCCCCAAGTTTAATGTATGGTTTTGCATAACTAAAAAAACCCTCATTCAGCGCGCCAGCCAGAATGAGCTGATTTTAACATAAATTGATATCGTCTTTTTTACTTCTCTTATTACAATTATTTTAGTTTAGAGTTTATCCATTTACTTTAACACAATAATGTTTGTATTGTCTACAACCACAACAAAGTTTACTAATTTCAAATTTAAAACCCACACGTTTGGCACACATCAAATAGGCAACCTTATAACAAACACAGGTAGATAAGTCGTTAAATTGTATAAAATGATTCCTCGTAGCAGTGAAATGCTTATGGTTTGCTAGATGTTTTCAAACAAGTAGACTTGTTAGACAAAGGCCTTACCAATTGAAATGAACAAAGTAACAAAAAGTTCAGTTGAAGAATCACATAATAAATCACTCACCCAAAAACTCCAAGTATAAGCTTTGCCAGATAGCCAAGAACGGTCATAGCCCAGGTGGCCTCTGCCTGAATGAATTAAATTACACAACATTAGGTAGTCAACTAGCAAACAAAAACCATACCCAGTATAATCCCACCTATAGCGAAGCTATTGATAGGGTTTGGGGAGGGTAGGATGTAGGCAAGCCTTAACTAGCAAAAACATAAATAATGTAAAATAATAATTCAGAACACAATGTTACACGCTTATCACCTTTTCTCCTTGAGGGTACATCTCTTCTAAAGCCTTCACGTCATCCTCCAAAAGAAGCAACTCCTGAAAGATAGGAATATTCACATAACCTTGAAAATCAACTAATCATCTAATTTACAAAGAGAAACTAATTTTATATACATATACATACATACGTGGGGTTCTAAAGTGAACACCGGTGTATTTGCGAACTGAGTGAACAAATCCTGGCCATTGATTTACACACACATGTATGGCTAGGATTTCATCATCAAATCGTAAAATACACTAGTGTATTTCATCATCAAATCTTGGCCATTGATTTACACACGTGTATGGCCAGGATTAGTTCGCTCAGTTCGCAAATACACTAGAGTTCACTCTTGAACCTAATCCTACATACATATACATATATATGCCTCGTATTTATCCTACACTTTAAATGAATTTTTATTTTTATTTTTTGTGAAAAATATATATCTTAAAAATAAGTTACAAATTTAATATAGTTAGTTATTAAAGATGAAACTACCAATTAATGATGTATGTAAGTTTACTAATATACCCTTATAGTTACATTAAGTACAAATATTAAATGAAGTCTAATGAAGCATTCCTATTGGTTGAAATTTCTTTTTTTTTCTTCTTACAAAGAATTTCTTCTCATTTGAACCCTCCACTATATATGTATGTATATGTATATATAAGCTGTCTCCTTTCATTTTTCCTTACGTTTTATCTATGCAGTTAATGCGTTAAAAAAATCAGACATCGGTCAAGGACTGATATTTGAGATATCGGTAATTTTAATATCATGCTGAATTTATATATATATATATATATATAGAGTGAGGTTAACATACATTAAGCCTTATCGTACTTCACGTACGCGACACCAGTAACCGTCGGATCAGGGCACTAATCACGCATAAGGCACAAAATAACGCATGGGATCCATTTTTTTGGTGATAATCACGCATGGGGGTGATAATCACGCATGGAAAGTATAATCACGCACGTTATGATGGTAAAAAAAATAATCACGCACGTTATGTTTTTTGTCGCGTACGTTAATGTAGGTTAAGGCGTTTTGTACATTATACTCTCTCTCTCTCTCTCTCTCTCTCTATATATATATATATATAGCAATTTAACACTAAAAATTCATTATATACTCCTACCATAAACTAAATTAACCTTTTGTAACTTGCAAAACACTAGCAATTGTAGCAAGTAGAAACTGATTAAGACTTAAAACACTAACATTTAACAATTAAGACTTAAAACACTAATAGCAGCAATAAGAAGAAAGACGAATTGTAGAACTAAGAAGAAAGGTGCTGATAGCGGGAAAATCGGTGATATGTCGGTCAATATTGCCGATAATATCAGTACCGATATTTGACACCATATTTTACATGGGGACCGATAACCGATATATCGGTGATATATCATCGATATTAACTGCATAGGTTTTAATATTTTAACAGCAGAGGAAAATAACTCTGTTAGGCTAGCATACATGTTTTTATAGATATTAAAGTGTAAATGGCCAACATGTGCCTTTTACAAGATACATACAAGTTGGAATTGGTGAATATGAATAATGCTATATGCGTCCAGCGTCACACTTGAGATTTTTTTATGTGATTTTTTTTACTTTACGAAGCCCATACCTTTTCTAGAGCCTTCATGTTTTTACGCCATTTCCTTCCTTTTGAACCACTTCTTTCTTCTTGATGAAGTGCATCAGCTGCCTTTTTCAATTCTCTTGCTTTTTTACCAAGTTCTGTTGCTTCCTAAAAATTATTAAAACCAACGAATACGTTAATTTCTAACAGAAATCATTTACACGGCAATGTGATATATCATATATAAACATTAAACAGAACATAGGGCCCACCTTAATATACTGTGATCTAGTAATCACCGCCTTTGGCCGCCTTATGAAAGAAAATATAAGCCCTAACGGGAGGCAAGCAATCCCAACTCCACCAAATATCTTTCATAACAACGCAAAGAAATGCTATTACTCTACATGTGACATGAAATTCACAATAACATGTACAAGAAATGAACTTACAGCGAAAAGCACAGAGCCGACAATTGTGGCTAGAGCAACGACGTATTCGGGAAAAGTTGAACGCATGGTCCATGTTGTCTCTGATGACGGACTAGCATCATAGGCAGAACACTGTCGTTCATAAATAAATAAATAAATAAGATATAAAATGTGCTGCAAAAAATACGAAAGTGAGTGAAATAAATAAATGAACATGATGAAGTTTGTTTGTTTACCTGGCGACCGTTGTTGACACATGGTTGACCGTTAGATAACTGGAAGGTGCTTGGGAATGAAGTTGTCGAAGAAGTTAAGTGCCTAACGGTAAAATCAACTTTTCCGATAAGACCTAGCATATAAAATCAGTAGCACTCAGCAACAAAAACATACAACAGGAGAATAAACTTGAGCTATTACAGGCTTCATGTCAAGATATATTATATCGATAATGTGTTGGAACCTATTACATGAAGTTTAATAAAATAATGGTAAATGAATACAGTTTTTTACCCCATATTAACTAGTTCATGATGGCAAATAGAAGTCAATAGAAACATATAAGGTGAAAACCAATAGAAATCAGTAGTGGGAGATCTGCACAATCAGGAAAATAATATCATCCCTCCATAGTATTACCTAGAGTCGACTCATTTAGTTATATTCCACTACATGTGTCGCATGTTATAGCTCAAGGTCTAAAATAAAGACGACAACTATTTTCTGAGTTGTGATAAGCGCCTAGTTCTCCTCGATTCCTATTGACTCTAGAGCATCAGTTCTAGTACTATCTCGCTATCATTGTATGGTCATATACACCTCCACATAAAAATACATGTTATACTCGTCTAATATGTAGATGTTTTTACTGTGCCCAATTTTATATCCACATAACCATAGCAGGTTTTAGCATTATCTTATAAGAATACCGGAAAGTATTTACCTTTCTTTTGTTTTACTGATATTTACTAGAGTACTAGTAACTGATTAGAGTTATGTCTCCTAAGTCTACCGGTAAGTATTATCTTATAAGTTATAAGAATACCGGAAAATATTTAACTTTCTTCTGTTTTGCTGATATCTACTAGTAACTGATTTCCTAGGTCTACATTCATGTAACATTTTGTTCCAAAATATATTTTCGTTATAAAGAAACTCAACAATTTCATGATTTTTTTGTGTGGCGTCCCATGGCTAACCCCCTGCATAGGAAGACTTTATCTCATGTCCTTTAAGACAAGTCATAAATGATAAATCATATATCACATTGCTTCTCTTATAATTTGCATTCTTGCAAGAGCATTTGCGACCGTACTGCTTCTACTGCCATATAACAGCAGATGATAACTCTAGCAACGTATCCATGTCCTCTAGTATTACCGTGACAGTAACCACAGTCAGATTACTCTTGTAACATAAAATATTAAGAATACATCATTTTTTAATCTTCCAAACCATCAAATTATACATACATTCCACTAAAAAACAACTCCTATATCAATATATTTCCACTAAAAACAAATACTTTTTCTCTCTCCTTTTCAATTAAATAATATTATCATCACATTTTTCTCTCTCCTTCACTCACAACCACTTTCAATATATATTAAAAAAATTATACTGGGTGAACAGTGTCCCCCCAAATATACAGATGAACAGTAACATTTTCTCTCTCCTCCACTCACAACCACTTTTTATACCCTTTATAATATAAAAACCCCCTCTCACATATTTTGATGGATAGAATGTGAATGCTCTTACAGCACGAAAACAAGTACATAAATCTTTGTCGCAACCCTGTGTAATCGTTCAGCTAATGCTTTTATGAAGTGCAAATCTTACCTAGTTGTATGACAGTCTCCTAAACGCCTAAAAAACCAGTTCTACTCATACTTGCAGTCGATCATATGACAGAAATATATTCATGATAGGAATACATTAACAAGCAGGAACACTAACCGTATAAAATACCCAGCACCAAACCACAAACAATAGCTGTAGTTCCCACCCACAGCAACGCACTTTTAACCCTCTTGCCAACAGTCCTACACACAAAAACTCAACATATAAATATATACATTTATAATCGAACTTTAACAAACAAAAAAAGAAAATAAATACATGTCAATTTCAGAGATCAGCCCTAAAAAAAATTTAAATCGAACTATAATGTAACCTAAAACTAACATTTATTGCATCTGAAAACAAAACAAAATAAAACAAATCCTAATTTTTATTCCATAAATGACTTACTTGTCTTGGTCGCCTTCGTAGTAAAACATAGCAAAGGGAATAACAAAGAAGACAAGAACAGCATCGATAATATAAATAGCGAGCCACAGATCCTTCATAGGCAAAGTAAGATTACAAGCACCGTTATATATAGCGTGCCGGCAAGCCTGCCTGTTGGCAACATCAGCGGGGAGCATAAGTATAGAGATAGCAGCAACGGAGAGTCCCAAAACGACGACGAATTTGGGGAAATACGCCTGGTTTTTGTCATCGGGATGCTGGTAGTTGACAAGGAGGTACAGATTGAAGATGAAGACCAGCACACATACTACTATGGCTACGATCACAAGCGCTAGATTGAAATCCCCCATTGTTGGTTGAAGATCATCAACGGATTTGAATTTTTAGGGTTTTTGAACACTGTCAGATGAGATCTAGTGCGTGTTTGGCTTAGCTTATTTTGAGGGTGAAAGGACTTAGGAAGGCGAAAGGACTTTTGAAAAGTGTTTGGCTTTCCTTTTGAAGGGCAAAAGTGCTTTGGATTTGCCAAAAGGCAGGATTTCCTGACTTATTTTGGGCAAAAGTCCTTTTGCAAAAGTTGAAAATAAGCTAAGCCAAACATGCCCCTAGTTTTTCTTTGCGGTTGTCACCGGTGGCGATTGTGAAGTTACAATATTGCCCTCGGAGGAAAGGGAATCGGACACACTGGGAACAGCCTGGAAGAAAAATAGGATGAAATCATAGGGGTTTGTAACGTGGCCCCGAAGTGATTGTATATTTATTCTTTTCAAACTTATTTAGCTTAAAGTAAACTTATTTATTTAGAGGGTGTTTGGGATTACGTTTAGAAGTGATTATCTGCCTTCAAAACGCAGTTTTGGAGAAGCATGTATCTACATGCTTTTTCAAAATGCAGTTTTAAAAACGCAAAATCTATTTTGAAAACGCATAATCTATTTTGAAAACGCGACACCAAACACTCCCTTAATTTCATTTTATTAATTTACCAAACTTATGTATTAATGTTTTATTCGATCATTGTGACAATTAGTTTCGTTTTATTAGTTATTTTTAAAATGCTTATGGCATTTAAATTTGATTATCTCAAGAGTTATTTAAAAACTTGTATCAAATGGGTTTAAGTGTTTATGGCATTTAAAATAGGTGTAAGAGTTGTAATAAACATACTTCCAAAGGTTACTTGACTTTGTTACTTCACTACTTATATGTGAGGTTTTGTATACACTACTAGTCCATTGTTGCTATTAGATAAAGAGTTAGCCAATAGTAATATGATCACAATCACAGGAGCTGCTACCGTGACAAATACTGATTTGAGTAATTGAAATATATAAACAAATATAAAAACTCTTGATGTTGTAAATTACAATATTATGTCTTTTTATACAAATGAATGAGCTCACCAGTATTTTTCGCTGACAAAATGTTTTTAAAACGTGTTTCAGGTGACTTACTGTGAAAGTAAAGGATTATGCTATGAAGCACTGAAAACTTAAATAAAGTGGCTATATTACCAGAATAAAGAAAAGAAAATGTGTTTTGTAAAAATAATGTTTGTCCCTATAAAAATCTTTTATTGTAATATGGGTTTTATCTCATCTGTTTAATATTAAAACTTTGGTGTTTTACAACTCTGAAATTTTCCTAACTACGATCCTGATGAAATTTTCCGCTGCGAATTTATTAAACATCGGTACCACTGTTGTATCTGCCCACAGTTCTCGCCCAGGGTGGGGTCAGGGGTCGTGACAACAATCTTAGATCCTTTTTCACGAGTAAGAGGATGCTTATACATTACAACTTCCTTGAAGGCTCATTAGTATTGACCTGCATTGTATATAGTTTAATGATTCGTATTAGTTACTTGAAGCCGAAATAATTAGACAAGAATAAGGTTGGTGCAAAAATCGTTATCTCACTATACGTCTAAGAAAAACTAAAGTTGGCGATGGTCTTACCTTATGAAGTTGTTGCTTATTCTTTGCATTCATCAGATTAAAAAAATATCCAAACATTAGTTACTTGAAGCCAATATAATCAGATAATCAGTTCAAGACCGCATATCCAAACACATTTGATATCAGTATAAGAAAAAATAAAATTTTGCGATGAAAAATGGACCAATCCAACTTGACTTGTACGAAGAATCACCACCCATTTTGCCAGCTCTATGGTTGAATATATGAAAGGAGATACACGATGCTTGACTTCAACAGTTGAACTCTTGACAGAAACAAGTTTGTTTGCCAAAACACTCTCAAGATGGTCTAACATCTCCTTTGACTGAGCAAATCCAAACCCCAAATCTACATCCCAGTACTGCGAAACCAATGCACTTTTCTTAGTTTGAATAGTCGGCTCTGCCTCTGTGTATAGTTTCATCACAGGCTCAGCCATTTGCATCCACCCAAAATAATTACTATGACAACATATTTCCCATTCCACGTCAATATAAGCACAAAAAAGTTAAAATAAAAAGCTTTCTATAATTTAGAGAAACAAAAAGGAGAACATTAGATTAATCAGCAACCCCCAGCTTATCATCCACAGACGGACGGACAAAGCGAAAGGACAATTCAGACGATGGAAGATATGCTTAGAGCCTATGTAATTGATTTCGGAGGAAATTGGGACGACCATTTACCATAGATAGAATTTTCCTACAATAATAGCTATCATACTAGCATCCATGCTGCACCATTTGAAGCACTTTATGAACGAACGTGCAGGACTCCAGTCTGTTGGGCAGAAATTGAAGAAAAGCAACTATCTGGACCAGAAATAGTACAAGAAACAACAGATAAGATAATTCAAGTCAAGGAAAGACTAAAAGCAGCACGAGATCGTCAAAAGAGTTATGCAGATAACAGACGGAAACCTTTAGAATTTCAAGTAGGAGATAAGGTATTATTAAAAGTTTCTCCATAGAAAGGAGTAGTCAGATTCGTTAAAAGGGGAAAGCTAAGCCCCGGGTATGTTGGACCTTTTGAGATTATTAGAAGAATAGGACCTGTAGCCTATCAGCTACAACTACCAGAGGAAATGGCAGGAATACATGATGTGTTTCATGTATGTAATCTCAAAAAGTGCTTAGCAGACGAATCATTAGTAATACCTCTTAAGGACATAGATGTAAATGAGAAACTTAAGTTTATCGAGAAACCCATTCAGATTGAAGATAGAAAAATCAAGAACCTCAAACACAAGAGACTAGTTCTGGTCAAAGTGAAATGGGATTCCAAGAGAGGACCAGAATACACTTGGGAACTCGAATCAGAAATGCAAAGGAAATACCCATGCATGTTCCAGTAGACCTCAAGGACAAGATCTAAAACATGGTGGGGAGGATATAACGACCCTCCTAGAACCCCTAACGTAACCCTAGACGTCCCTAAATATACCCCGTATACGAGAAACGAGCCCGAAATACTCTTGTACTTATTAAAATCAACAAAAACAAAATTCAGGGGTTTGTCGCGGGGCGCGACAAAGACCTCCTTGGTCTTTCGCGGGCCGCGAGGCATAGTGACTTACCGGACAAACAAAGCCGCCACATATCGCCACGTGTCAAGCCTATACTCGC
The DNA here is from genome assembly GCA_030545235.1 of Helianthus tuberosus. Classification (NCBI taxonomy): domain Eukaryota; kingdom Viridiplantae; phylum Streptophyta; class Magnoliopsida; order Asterales; family Asteraceae; genus Helianthus; species Helianthus tuberosus. The sequence goes on along the minus strand of CM060410.1, from coordinate 151,072,198 downwards.
TGACTGGTCGAGCCTAAACCCTAGTCTACTCTCTCGAAGGCCGCGAGAGAGTTAGCTAAGTTCTACGCGGGCCGCGGGCTGCCATAAAATCTGCCTATAAATAGCAGGCAACGAGTTCATTTGAATTCGTTCAAAATTCTCTGATCTCTCTCAATTTCTGAATAGTAGAAGTAATACCCGGGCATAATACCCACTATAAAGCAAAGCTCTGCCTCGTTGTAAGGACTATAACCCTGTTATTACCCTACACGATCGATTGTCTCATGTTACACCCGATTGATCTAGGACTCTGTAATGCATGTCAAGGCTCTGCCTGACTCATTCATTGGAGTTCTGTCTCGAGTTGTACGGTTAATGTGATTTGGGTTATTTTACTAACACGGGTGCATTGTTTAATTTTAATAGATAATAACCAGGAGAATCACCAGGAAGTTATAGTAATATCACCTAAGTCAACAATGTGAGTACATTCTTCTTTTTAAATCTTTTTGTAAGTACATTTTTGTGAGTCAAAATGTTTTACCAAAACCTCAAATGTTTTCAAATACAATTACAGTGATTAAGTCTTTGTAATTCTACAATTGCTGACAGTATTATGGGGTTTGTATACAGTACTTGATAACCTTCACAATTGGGCACGGGTATCCAATGTGTGATATGACCATAGTCACAGATCCGTCGAGTGACACGTACTGACCAAGTAATTGTGTAGATATAAACATTGTAATCGCCCTTAATACTGTAATGTGTAAACAACTGATGCTTTACCAAAATGGAATGTACTTGCCAGTATTTCTTGCTGATAAAATGTTTTTAAAACGCGTTTTAGGTAACACAATGTGAAAGCCAAATAGAAGCCAGCTGGAGAGCATTGAAGGCTTGGAACAGTGGCTATAAAAGTTACCTAAATAAAAAGGAGTTTTTGTTTTCAATAATTAGGGTTTATCCCTACAAATGTATTGTCAAATAAACTTGGGTTTTATCCCAAAGATTTGTTATAAAAGTTTGGTGTTTTACGCTGATAAAAATATTTCCTAACTACGGTCCTGATGTATTCCACTGCTAAACTAATAAACACCTATACCACCCATCTAGATGCTCGCGGCGCCTGCTCCCGGGATAGGGGTTGGGGGTTGCGACACATCTAAATCATGAATATACTTAGTTTAGTTAGGTTGGATAAATTAAATTCAGTAAGAAATGGAATTAAGTGCAGGAGGTGGCCTATATCCGTCATAGACCACCCACAGCAAGTGACAACATATCCTTCCTTTTTCTTTTTTCAATCGCACCCACACCATTATTTCAACTGTTAGTTTTATCACCCATACTACTCTACTTTCACATCAGTGAGATTACACTTACCATATTATGTAAAGACATGAAAACCAAACTGGAATCACACATCCGTAAACGCAAGCAGTTGAAACAAACAACCTCCATGAGTCACTAGTTGGAATGTAACATTCGTCGAAATCGGGCCTCCGAAAACCCTACCTGGATTGTAAAACCGGGCCCTCTTTGAATTTAATAAAACTAAGAATTCTAATAATTTTTGTAATTTATATTATTTAATTTTCATCACGTAACGTATTCGACTAAAAACCGGAATAAAAACGTTAATTATATAGGCCATTTTAGTTAGCTCAGTTAGTTGTATATTAAGGAAGCATTAACAGGGTTAACTAAGTTAGTTAATAAATGTTATAAGTGTAGGGGTTGTATTGTAATTAATGGGAACTATAAACTTGAAGCAAATCAATGAACTAGGTTAGTTAGTTAGTTAAATTTGTAAAAGAAATACCCTAACTACGTTAGTGTTATAAGTTAAATATTTAAATAAGGAACATTTTAACAAAGTTAACCTTGTTAGCTTGTTGGTTGTTAACTATGAGGGGCCTTAGGTATTGTTTGTTTTTTAAGAGGTTACGAACCACACCTGAAGACATCATAAAAGAAGATGTGGACCAAACCTCTACAATTTGCAAGAAAAGACTGTTTGTTTTTTAACGTATGTAGACTTCTAAAATAACTTGGTGGTTTTGGTGTTGGTGGACGGTAGCGGGTGGTGGACGGTGGTGGTGGGTGGTGGACATGGACGATGGGTGGTGGTAGAAGGTGGTGGTGGGTGGTGGACGTTGGTGGTGGTGGTGGTGAACTGGTGATGAACGGTGGTGGTGGTGGGTGGTGGTATTTAACCCTCTGCAGACCTTAAGAAATCTTAGAAGTGGTTGGGCCAAGTCTGCACCAAGAAGAGCTCGCGCAGACGTTTTTTAATGAAATGTCTTCGGAAAAACAAACAGTCTGCAGATGACAATGTCTGCGCAGCACAGACAGGAGAGTTTGTGCAGATCTTTTTCAGAAAAAAAAACACCACCTTAGTGTATGTCACACTCCAACCAATGGTGGAATCATCGGAGTGAGACGAAGATAGATTGCTCATCACACATAACACTATTCTGATAATAATAAATTCAAAACCGAGTTCATATTATAAAAAAATTGTCAATTACAACATGAAATACAAAGTACAACAAGAAAGACAATACAACAAGTTCAAATAACAAAGTAACAAATCTAGAAATTTCAAGTGCGTTTCTAGCGTAGTCCCTACTAGATTTCGTCATAATCAATCCTCATTAACCTGCAACATGTTAACAAAATATAGTTCAACACAAAAATGTATTGGCGAGTACACAAGTTTAAGAAGTATAAGTATAAAAGTTTAAAACGAATCCACATGGCAACTTAGGTTATTCAAGATCAACATAACATGGCATGCAATATTTCTAGTCAACCCTCTGTTTACGCAATAAAGAATGAAATTTAACATGACCTCTCATTCACAGGTGGTGCGTTAATCCTATAGCGCTATACATGTTAAATGGAGGTGCGTATAAAGCTAATGACTATTGTATCACACAAGAATCACCCAAGTATATGCATCAAGTATAACAACATAATATTCATGTATTTGGATTGTGTTCATGCATTTGCATAAAGAATAAAGTATTTGTGATTTTTGATAAGGTTAACATATTGCACCCAAAAGTGTTAAAATGAAAAATGGGTCAAGTGTACTCACGGGTTTGCAAGCTTCCACTTGTTAATCCGTGAGAAGTTTGTTCGTTGATTAGGATGGAACACCAAGTCCTCCTACACGAGGAAACATAGGTGTATGAGTATTGGATGATAACGGAGGATTAGGAATTCGGAATTAGAAGTATAACAAAGTAAATATTCAAGAAAGTAATCACTTAGACTTAGCACTCGTTCTTGACACTATGAAAACCCATAGGGTTTGGAATGATTTCATGAGTTTAATACCCATTAGAATCGTAACGAGGAACTAAGCACTTAGGTGATGTAACTTAATAACTTGACGAATAACCATTTGGTTATCATCAAGGGTTCGGTTTCTTACATGTATCATATGTATTTTATATATTACATATAGTATTTTATAAGTTTAGTCCAACAATGTTACAAGTATAATCATAGAAGTCATGCATAGAGGTAGGAGGATAAATCTTCCATTTTAAAACCTCTTTTGTATTCACCAATGCACAAGTTATCATAAGACAACAAGGATGGTCATGAATGTACAATAAGAAAATGTAATATACACACTAACTAAGAGAAATCATCAAGTGAAGTGTGGATTTGTATGTAGGATAGCCCAAGCTATCCAAGTAATCACTCATACACAAGTTCAAGACTTGTTCATCACTTGTGGGTTAAAACCCTTTTAAAAACAGAAAGTTTAGAGGATTAAAACCACTGAATTTGTATGTTACAACCTTGTATTTAAGCACACATAATCATAGTGTAACACCCCGAAAATATAAAACTTTATAATTTTAATTATAAAGTTTAAATTAAACAAGAATATTATTTAACTAGGAAATTAAAACCTAGTTAACTACAAGTCTATAAATAACTTGAAATAGGGTTAATATAACCAAACTATATATTGAACAAAAGTGGAGGGGCCTAAGTTGTAAAGATTGAAATTACATTATTATTTTTAATAAAAACAAAACCAAACACCCCATTTTGGGATGTCTGGTCGTACAGAAGAAGCCAGGGGCGATTTCCCCACTCTCAAAACCCTAAACATCACTAAACTCTCAAATTGAAGGCTCAATCCAAGCTGAAATCGAAATTAAAGCATAGATTATTGATCCTCATCGCAAGAGGATTACAAGGTATGTAAAATTTGATGAAAACTCTCAACTCGAAATTCTCATGAAATTGGGATTATCTTAAATTTATGGTTGCATGTTAGTTTTATGATGAATTAGGAACAATACAGTGTCTAGGGACAAACCCTAGACCAATACAAGTTGAAATCATGTGAAATTTTAGTAAAATCCATGAACACCATTGTAGGTGATTAGTGGGTTATGTAGATTTTAATGAACACTAGGAAATTGTGTTGTTCTAGTGTAATTTGACAATTGTGAAGTGATTTCAGAATCATAGAAGCTAATAATCTTGTAAAATGGTTGATTGATGTGAAATTAGGGCTAAGAGATAAGCTAGAGACTTGATATTTAATCATGTAAAAATCTGCCTTTAAGGTGTTTGTGAAAATGCCTCAAAGAAGGCTTAAAACTGAAATTCAAAGTTGAAAAGCATAATTATGATGTTTCAGCGTATTATGCGAAGTATGATTTAAAGAGAGTTCTAAACATCTTATAAATGAACTCTATAGGAAAGGACGCAGGAGCGTCAAGCGGACAAGCGGGTGGCGAATCACGTTTGAAGGGCCTACTTTGAAGGTATGTAACTTGACCCGTTACATCAAATAAATTGTTGTTAAACTATACATAGTCGCATTGTAGAATAGAAGTTGTGTTGATCGTTACTTGAATTAATAAGGTTAGAATTGATAAGGAACCGTTTGGTGGTCATCAAATTGGAGGATTTCCACAAGATGAGCCAACGGGTCGGATAATAGAGTGAATTATAGTATTGTTGTTTTAATTAATTAGCAATGCCAATAACAAGCACAAGGGCATCAAACCATGGAATTGGTAAGGAAATGCAGGTGATGCTAAGCTCTGGAAGATGGGCATAAAGCGCCATAGGCTTGCTAGTGAAATGGTAGTAAAATGGGTAGAGTTAAAGTGGGTCGAATAAATGTATAGAGACATTTAGTCGTTCGGTCCGTAAGTTAAATTTTTGGTATGATAGTTGTAATGAGTGTGTCCGTAATGAATTTACAGACTTATAGAAAAAGAATCACCTAAAACAACATGTGGATTCGGGTGAAATCAACAATACGGTCAAAATGGTAAAGTTGCAGGAGCTACCGTAAGTTACGGTCTCCACCGTAACTTACGGTAGACAACAAAACAGTTACGGCAGACTTATACTGCCTTACGGCAGACTATAATGAATCAGCATCTACCGTAACTTACGGTAGACACCGTAAGTTACGGTAGAGTCTAGAAAACCTTGTATTTTTATTTTCCTTTCACATTTCGATGTCAGAACAGTTTTTATGCATTGCATAAATGTCAAAACTAACATTTTTAGTGGTTTTGACCTTAGGTGAGGATGTGGATCTTACGGATGGCGGTCAAGCAAGTTTTGAAGAACCGAACACACTTTAGAAGCTTCCGCGATATCTAACTTTAATAGACAATGATTTTGGCATATAAGCATTTTGATAAACAATTTATGAATGTTTGATTTAGTCGTTAGTAGACTAATGTTTTGCTACTTATGAACTTTATCTATGAACTTATGTTATAAGTTGGACATCTTTTATATAAAATTGTATGAATTTTATTAAATTCAAGTAGTAATTAGAAGGGTGTTACAAGTTGGTAATCAGAGCTTAAGGTTGTCAACAAAGTGTTCGGTTCAAGCTTGATCGATCGTCCGGTAAGAATTAATTGCTTTAGTAGACTTACTAGAATACTAGAAAAAGGAAATTTGAATTGATGTGCACGGGAAGTGCATGTTTACACACTCAAACCCGAAAAAGTGCACTAAGCATAAATGGTTTAAGCAAGTGGTGAACTTGGCTAGATCAAAATGAATGACGCATATGTCATAAATGAAATGTTTAATAATTAGTGTAAACATTTCAATTTCAAGATGACGGAAAGATGGGAGGAGTGTATGAATACGCTCGAACCCGGGAAAATAGACTAAGTAAGAAAGGTAAGGCAAGATATATACTTGACCAAACTGAAAAGGAATAACACGTTATTTATGATTGAATGAGAGTGATATAAATTTCCGTATAATAAGATGGAAATGAATTAAATAATTATTGATAAATCGTGATGGATGTTTCAGTTAAAGAAATGTCTGGAGTAACCGGAGATGATTCGACATCTCAATTGACTGAACAAATAAAAGCTAAGATTTCCGAGGAGGTCGGAAAAGTTCTAGAAAATAGTCTATCACAGTATATTGATAGATTACAAACCACAATCGTGCCGGTGGTAAACGATATGATGACTGAATTAAAAGACAGCATACTACAAGAAATAGAAGAAAGGAGGGTGTTGGATATGAATCCAAGATCCGTAAAGAAGTCCAAGTCTAACAAAGCTCTCAAGAAGGGAGTTACAAAAAGTGTGTTACATCAGTGTAGATTTTGTGGAAAATTTCACAAGGGCACAGGTGGTAAGCCAAGACATAAAAAGTCTAAATGTCCAGAGAGGCTTGGAACCAAGGACACAACCGACACAAAATCTGATGCCCAGAAATCAAGGACAAAGTTGTTTTATATAACAGCCACGGAGGCTAAAGCTGAACCTGATGTCGTTTCAGGTATACTCTTGTAAATTAAATTTCAGCATGAATTTTTAATTATTACGAGTGCAAATAAATCATTTGCTTTATATCGATTTATTTAACATTCTACATTAGTGTTAACGAAATTACCAAGTCTTTGAAAAATAAAAATAGGTAATAATAAAAGTTCTATTGTTTATAAGAGGTGCTGAAACTGTACGTTGAGCATTGAGGTAAAAATAATCATGATAAATATTGCCTTGGGAAGGGGTGCGCGCACACTCGAACCCGAGAACGTAATGAAAGATAAGCGTCATAATAGGGAGGAGTGTAATAACATCCGAACCCTGGGAGTTTACAATAGTAATAGATGACAAGGACATGGTTATAGACTAAGCCAAACTAAATGAAACAGATAGAAACATCGTTTATGTCAACAAACGATGTGGATAAATTCCATACAACGATATGAAACAATAACATGAAATGAATTGATTTTGTTATTGTAACAATGGGTTAAAGTCAGAAATCAAGAGATTAAGATTTAGATAGGAATATCCTCGAAAAAGAAACTAAATGGACAATATGTATTATTTGTTGCTGTAAATAATGAAATACCAATAAATTTGGATTTAGAAGCTCGGGTATGGGTAGATACCCAAGTAACATGTTATTAATAAATTCCTCCTGAGGAAGAATGATAATCGCCTTGATGAGGGTGAATATGTAAAAGAATTAGTAAGACAAACATTATGAAAGCGTTAGAATAAGAACGAGTAAACCCCAAAGGCCGAATAACAATAACAGTAGTTTACCAAATAAGACTTGAGACATGGGCCTTCGGGACATTTGTAAAAGAAACAGACCTAAGGATCGCTGACCAAAGAAAGGTGGTGTACGGATTGAATAAAGTATAGTAGTTGATATCCCAAGTAAGCGCGACCTGGATAATGAAAGCGTGAAATATTATTGAATCTATGGGATAAGTCATAAAAGAGTATGAAAGGGAAAACGCAAACCAATGAAACCGGAGTGTTAAAAAAAATATCAAGATCAACAACCCGGGTAACGGGTTGAAAGGAAATAGAGGCATAAACTAAATAACGGCATGAGTAAAATAAACCGACGCGAAGGACACATAAGAAGTCATAGAGTCGGAAAGATAATCTGAAAGAAAATGAGTGTAGCCTTAGACTACGGTCAAGGTCAAACGAATAGAAGATGATCCATGGGATCACCATAACCTTCAAATTATAAACAATGTAAAGGCCTACGGGAACAAAATGACCATAGGGCCGCAAATACAAATGGAACATACTAGGGGGGGTCTCACCCTAAAAAGGTGAAGACCTAATAGAATAGTCTACAAGGCTAAGGAACCTACGGGTCGATAATATAAAGCATGGAGAACCAATTATGATTCCTCGCGTAAAATGATAATTCCGAAGAATAATCCTCGTCGTCAATTCCTTGATATGATTAATCGACATGGTTAAAGAGAAAAACATTAAACTAAAATTCATTTTTAGTAAAGAAACGATGTTCTAACACCTAAGAATACCGAGAGAGAAATTAGAAAATGGTTAGTATTAAAGAATATAAGTCTAACGCCGAAAGCAGTAAGATAATGCAATCGGAGGAAAGATTCTTAAGAATGAAAGGTCAAGGTAAAACTAAACATGGCGTGATGTTATCACGGACACAAAAGTAATATAGAATGTAATCACGTTATAGTGTGAATGACTAGATATGGAAGTATAAACACGCAAAGGGCCGATGACGGCAATATTGCATACCCGAATGACGAGGTATGAGGTAAAATGGTGACCAATTAGTTTAGGCAATAAAACAAGTTGTAGCCTAAATAACACTGTGACCTAGGTAGAGCGCTTGTTAATATAAAACTAGCGTCAAGTAAGTATGGCTTACACTAGTCTTATATTTTAGAATATTCTCTATCGTATTAGTTACGAATAAGATAAATACATAGTTGAGGTATGATGTTTCGGCGTGTAGACGTACGGAACAAGATAGTTGAGCATGACAAGAAACCACGTGGAGGGTTTAAAAGGAGTTAAATCGGTAATTCGATCATTTTATGACAAATGGAAAATGAACTTTTAAATGATTACCTTATAGGGTAAACCAAAACAAACAATAAGGGTAAAACGGTAAATTGGTCACGCGTCGACCATAACTATTGGTTTTAAAAGACACTTATGAAGTAAGCCTTAATAGGCCGAAAAGTGTTAAGAAATGAATTATAAGTAAAACGACCGCACGATGTAAATCGGAGCGAGTCATATAGTCGAGATGAAAATACATGTCATCTCGCTAATAAAAGCGGTCATTTAGACCAAACAGGTCAAAGGGTGAAGATACCACCTTTTGATAATAGCGACTAATGATTCTTGTCGAGTTATATGATTTCAGGAGTAAATGTAGAAATGATATTTGCATCGCTATTATTTAGCGAATATTATAGCAAGGCATTAAAACAGGTCAATACATTGACCCGAGCCAGGTATGTGTAATAGAGTAATTACTCATTTAGAACGTAAGATTCAATGAGCATTAAATGAAGTCTTAGATAGACAATGGGTTACTTAAATGGGTAAACCGAATGTTAAAAAAAAAAAAAGGTCGTGGCGTTTCGAAAAGCATAATGACTTTTCAAACAAGATCATGACTCAAAAGAAGAATTATGGGTCAAACATGCTCTTAAAAGACCTTGTCGTAATTGAAAGACTAAAAAGGACCAAAACGCCCTTGTTAGCTAATTCGAACAAACAACCTTTAAAGGTTGTTTGGAAACGAGTTTTATGATTAGGTAAATACTTAGAATAAGTATAGAAGCTGAAAGAGGTATTATATTAGTCAAATGACACTATTTGAGTTTTTGCCGTAAAATAATGATTCGAGAGGTAAAATTTGGTTTATATAGATCACCACATTAAACCCACCATAAATATAGTTGTGGTGGGAGATTATAGGATAAGAAATGTGGTGATGGAATGCTAGAAGCAATTGCGAAACAAACAAATTGATCAAGTCAAGATCAAGTGGGAGCATAGGAAAGGTTCGGACACTACGTAGGAGTCCGAAGAGGAGATACAACGTCTCCACCCTACATTATTTGGTACGTACTTTGGTTTCGGGGACGAAACCCTTTTAAGGGGGGTGGACTTGTAACACCCCGAAAATATAAAACTTTATAATTTTAATTATAAAGTTTAAATTAAACAAGAATATTATTTAACTAGGAAATTAAAACCTAGTTAACTACAAGTCTATAAATAAATTGAAATAGGGTTAATATAACCAAACTATATATTGAACAAAAGTGGAGGGGCCTAAGTTGTAAAGATTGAAATTACATTATTATTTTTAATAAAAACAAAACCAAACACCCCATTTTGGGATGTCTGGTCGTACAGAAGAAGCCAGGGGCGATTTCCCCACTCTCAAAACCCTAAACATCACTAAACTCTCAAATTGAAGGCTCAATCCAAGCTGAAATCGAAATTAAAGCATAGATTATTGATCCTCATCGCAAGAGGATTACAAGGTATGTAAAATTTGATGAAAACTCTCAACTCGAAATTCTCATGAAATTGGGATTATCTGAAATTTATGGTTGCATGTTAGTTTTATGATGAATTAGGAACAATACAGTGTCTAGGGACAAACCCTAGACCAATACAAGTTGAAATCATGTGAAATTTTAGTAAAATCCATGAACACCATTGTAGGTGATTAGTGGGTTATGTAGATTTTAATGAACACTAGGAAATTGTGTTGTTCTAGTGTAATTTGACAATTGTGAAGTGATTTCAGAATCATAGAAGCTAATAATCTTGTAAAATGGTTGATTGATGTGAAATTAGGGCTAAGAGATAAGCTAGAGACTTGATATTTAATCATGTAAAAATCTGCCTTTAAGGTGTTTGTGAAAATGCCTCAAAGAAGGCTTAAAACTGAAATTCAAAGTTGAAAAGCATAATTATGATGTTTCGGCGTATTATGCGAAGTATGATTTAAAGAGAGTTCTAAACATCTTATAAATGAACTCTATAGGAAAGGACGCAGGTGCGTCAAGCGGACAAGCGGGTGGCGAATCACGTTTGAAGGGCCTACTTTGAAGGTATGTAACTTGACCCGTTACATCAAATAAATTGTTGTTAAACTATACATAGTCGCATTGTAGAATAGAAGTTGTGTTGATCGTTACTTGAATTAATAAGGTTAGAATTGATAAGGAACCGTTTGGTGGTCATCAAATTGGAGGATTTCCACAAGATGAGCCAACGGGTCGGATAATAGAGTGAATTATAGTTTTGTTGTTTTAATTAATTAGCAATGGCAATAACAAGCACAAGAGCATCAAACCATGGAATTGGTAAGGAAATGCAGGTGATGCTAAGCTCTGGAAGACGGGCATAAAGCGCCATAGGCTTGCTAGTGAAATGGTAGTAAAATGGGTAGAGTTAAAGTGGGTCGAATAAATGTATAGTGACATTTAGTCATTCGGTCCGTAAGTTAAATTTTTGGTATGATAGTTGTAATGAGTGTGTCCGTAATGAATTTACAGACTTATAGAAAAAGAATCACCTAAAACAACATGTGGATTCGGGTGAAATCAACAATACGGTCAAAATGGTAAAGTTGCAGGAGCTACCGTAAGTTACGGTCTCCACCGTAACTTACGGTAGACAACAAAACAGTTACGGCAGACTTATACTGCCTTACGGCAGACTATAATGAATCAGCATCTACCGTAACTTACGGTAAACACCGTAAGTTACGGTAGAGTCTAGAAAACCTTGTATTTTTATTTTCCTTTCACATTTCGATGTTAGAACAGTTTTTATGCATTGCATAAATGTCAAAACTAACATTTTTAGTGGTTTTGACCTTAGGTGAGGATGTGGATCTTACGGATGGCGGTCAAGCAATTTTTGAAGAACCGAACACACTTTAGAAGCTTCCGCGATATCTAACTTTAATAGACAATGATTTTGGCATATAAACATTTTGATAAACAATTTATGAATGTTTGATTTAGTCGTTAGTAGACTAATGTTTTACTACTTATGAACTTTATCTATGAACTTATGTTATAAGTTGGACATCTTTTATATAAAATTGTATGAATTTTATTAAATTCAAGTAGTAATTAGAAGGGTGTTACACATAGTCTTGATTAGTGGCATAAGGACATAGGAATGTATGAAGAAAACATGAGTTTTCTTCCAAAACATGAAGATAAAAATGAGCAGAATTTAGGTGCACTTTGAACCTCAAAAATGGTGAGGTTTCACCTTAGTTTGCCCAAGCAAACTTGTGAGAACCTTCCTAGAGGTTATCCAAGTGTTTTGAAAGAAGAAATGAGAAGAAAATTGAAGTAGAAGTGAGTTAAAACTCACTATTTATGGCTGGAACTTTCTGAAATGTTGCTGAAACTCAGTTGAGTTTGGGAGGGTTTTTGAAGTGTTTGGAGGCTTGTAAAAGTGGGATAAAGGATGGGGAAATGTTCGTTATATAGGGAAGGGATTAGGGTTTCAATGGGTTGGGCTTTGGACAAGATTAGTGGGTCATTAACCTTGAAACATGCCACTAAACCCAGCCCAAGGGGGGCTGTACACTTTTTATTTTATTTTTGTTAGTTAATTGATATACATTTGTTTATTTGATGCCATTTATTATATAATTAACATATATTAAGGTGTGGCATGGTATTTTTGAAGTATGGACATCATATGCTAGTGTTTACTTGGTAAAAAGAACAAGTTTATAAAAGTTTAATGTCACAAAGTAGATAACAAGGGTGAAATTTATAATGAAGTGATATCTGTCATTAAGGACATGCAAAAACCAACTAAACCACGTAGGTAGGGTAAGTCAGATATCAAACCAGAGGAGGATTGTGGAAAGTGTCACAATGTTAAGTATTGATTAACTATTACTAAAAAAGTAAAACTCAGTTGTGGGTTTGATTGATTATCTAAAATTACGAACTCAAAAGCGAAGTTTAAATCAATAGAGAAACAATGGTTCCTCCAGATTTCAGGTTTTGCAGCCAGATTCAATTATGTGTTTAATCGAAACACTTACATAGACATAAGTGTTGAATCTAATTAACAAATTGTGATAATCAACGACTAAGTACTCCGGTCAATACATAACGGGAGGTTATCAAATAATTATCAATTGCAATTACCAACCCTAATCCCATAGCTGTTAGTGCAGTAATGTCTATCGCCTCCGTCAACCCAATTCGTAGTTGAAACAGATTAATACTTGAGCTTATAGTGTTATATTTAGTAGAAAGGCAAGGTGGCATTATTGTAAATAAGGGTAAATCCCTTATAACCCCTTGGCCTATAAATAGAACCATTAGGGCTTAGATTGAGGACTTTTGCACATTTGGAGTTTGGAGAGCTTTGAAGGTAGAGAGAGAGTCTAGAGAGAGAAAGTGCAAGAGGTGATTATCGGTGCTTGTAATCTTTTCACATATTCAATCGAATCACAGACTTAGTACATTTTTGTGTTCAGTCCATGCACGTTCACGGATTCCGCACGTCGAACGTGTTATACGCAATCGTTACGGAGTCGAAAACCGATCCTACAAGTGGTATCAGAGCAGGAGCTCGATTGCACGGATCAAACACACTAAATCGCACGAGATTTCATCAGATTCAGATCCAATTTCATCCAGATTTGTCAAAATTTCTTCATTTTTCATCTCTTTGACGTTCTTAACTAAAAATCGCAAAATTAAACTGGTTTTTACGGTTAAAAATTGCTGATTTTTTTATATGTTGTGTGAAAATATTTGATCTAAAAGCCTACAAATTTTCAGATCCTAATTCAAAGCAGTTTGAGAGAAATCTAAATTTTTGTGTTCGAAAGTATATGTTCAAGATGATAACTGTTGCTGCTGTTATTATTCATGATGGTCACCGATCGGATGGCAATCCGATCGGATGACCATCCGATCCAAAACCTCACCCGATCCAAAATCATTCATTTCAAAAGTTAACTCTCACTCGATCGGGTCACTTGGTCAAACTTGTTTAAACAATTTTGTCAGTCAATTTTGTCAGCGGTTCATGTGAGTCATTAATTGAAATCGGTGTGTTTTATAAGTCAATGTCCATGTGATTAACGGCCCAATAAAATTGACGTTTAGTGAATGCATGTCGGTCCATTTAATATGTATCAGACCCACAAATTGTTGAGGCCCAATAGAAGTATTATATGACCAGATCTTGTTGGACATTAAATGGTTGCATGTGATAATTGTTGACCATACTTTAAAACTGTTGTAGCCCATGTGATTTAAATAATCTCGGCACAATCACTGATCTTGGATATTATAATTTGTCGGCCATTGATAAACTGCATGTGAAGTCATTATAGTTTACACGTGAATATACTGTCAGCTTACTTGTGAGTTTTTAGTTGTTATATTTTTGTGGTGTCCCTCGATCGAACCGCCACTCGATCGAGTAGCCACTCGATCCAAAAGTCCCACTCGATCCATTGCAAGTTAGTAAAAGTTGACTTTGTTGACTGTCACCCGATCGGATCACCATCCGATCGAGCGGTGATCCGATCAACAAACATTTTAAGTTTTGCCTGGGGTTAATACATCACGTGATCTCCTAAGTCCATTTATTACATCTTGTACATCGGCCCAATCAACATATTGCATTTCAAGATTGTCGGTTATTTAATTTGATATCAGTTTGCATGAGACAAAGAAAGGAGGTCCAATAAACTTTTAGAAATTAAGTTGTTTGTCAGCCAATTTTCAGCAATACACAAGAATTTTCAATTGTATTAAAAGCTTGTCAGATTACATGTGATTTTACATCATGATTAGTCCATTGAATTTGTGCATGTGATCTGTCAGTTTGCATGTGATATTTGGAAAACTTAGAACAAAATCAAAGTTGCAAAGTATCGAGTGGCGACTCGATCGGATCACCATCTGATCCATGTGTATAGTTGCCAAATTTTGCTTGTCCAAGTATCGAGTGGCAATCCGTACGGATTGTCATCCGATCCCCATCTTTCTTTCATATTTCATTTGTTTTGCATAATCATCGAACGACTACTCGATCGGATCACCATCCGATCCACAGCACATTGTTCGTTCAAGGTTTAAGTGTAAGCGTCGAGTGGAAATCCGAACGGATTGCCATCCGATCCTAATCACTCTATTTGATTGTGTCTCAGGTCAAAGTATCGGATACCCACTCGATCGGGTCACCGTCCGATCCTCAACATATATTGGTCAAGTATCGAATCCCCACTCGATCGGATCACCACCCGATCCAAGGCATATTGTGCAAGCATCAGATCGTCACTCGATCGGATCACCACCCGATCCAGAGCATATTGTCAAGCATCGGATAGTCACTCGATCGGATCACCATCCGATCCATTGTCATCTGATCATTATTATTCTGTTGACCTTCGTTGACCACACTCGATAGGATACTCACCCGATCCAGCGGTTTGATAGTTTTTTTTAACTGATCATTTTGTTTGATCGTTTGCAGGTGATTCAAGGTGATAAAAGAGGCGAAAGATTCAAGGAACGAAAAATTCAAGAAGCATTTCAAAGATGTCGAAAATTGGCGAAGAGTTTTATAACGCATTTTGTTAGTGCAGTAATGTCTATCGCATCCGTCAATCCAATTCGTAGTTGAAACAGATTAATACTTGAGCTTATAGTGTTATATTTAGTAGAAAGTCAAGGTGGCATTAATGTAAATAAGGGTAAATCCCTTATAACCCCTTGGCCTATAAATAGAACCATTAGGGCTTAGATTGAGGACTTTTGCACATTTGGAGTTTGGAGAGCTTTGAAGGTAGAGAGAGAGTCTAGAGAGAA
Organism: Helianthus tuberosus; assembly: GCA_030545235.1. Taxonomy (NCBI): domain Eukaryota; kingdom Viridiplantae; phylum Streptophyta; class Magnoliopsida; order Asterales; family Asteraceae; genus Helianthus; species Helianthus tuberosus. The sequence goes on along the minus strand of CM060410.1, from coordinate 151,056,534 downwards.
AAAGTGCAAGAGGTGATTCACGGTGCTTGTAATCTTTTCACATATTCATTCGAATCACAGATTTAGTACGTTTTTGTGTTCGGCCCACGCACGTTCACAGATTCCGCACGTCGAACGTGTTATAAGCAATCGTTACGGAGTCGAAAACCGATCCTACAATAGCAAATATATCCCAATTCCTAGAACTCTCGGGAATTGAATGATTAAGAACTAGGGTTAAACAAAGTGCAATTAGTTACAATCGATTAATCAAATCAAAGGTGAAAAGCATCGAATGCTTAGATCACCGAGTTCAAACGATACTCACAAACACATAATATCATCTAACTTACAAAAACCCCCCATCCGGAGGAAACCAAAAGAGTTTAGCCGCTCATCTCGCACATATGATCTTCAAAAGCTTGTAGAAACGATCGTTGCATGATTGATTCGGTAAGATGTGAAGATATGAGGATGATTGATTGAGCTTGAATGCCAAAAAGTTGCCTCCTTGCTTCCCTAGTCGACCCCCTATTTCCCAGCTTCAACCACGGTTCAGAACCGTTGGCCACAGTTTACATCAGAGCTGGCACAATTACCTCAACTGTGGGTGAAGGTCTGACCCGTGGCTCACAGTATAAACTCCCTGTTTGTTTTTCCTTCTTTGCATGCCCAATTGTGGGTCACGGTTTCCCTACCATGGGTGAAAACGTGAATAGCTTAGCTTCCTCCCAACAATTGCACAAGTTTCATCAAATGGCAAGATTGGTCCCCCAACTTTATTCCCATTATTTTCTTCACATATGCTCATCATATAACTTTCGTCTAAAGCCCAGGAGACCCCTTAACTTTACAAATTCGTGTTTCTTTCACATTTAGGCACAAAGCAACTTCCAATTAAGTACCGAATGGTCCCTGAACTTTGTTCTTTCATGTTTCTTGTATTCTCAAGTTGTTTTCCCAACCGAACAAATTCCGAATCCGTATCGAAAGCTGCAATACTCATTCCAATGCATTTCACTCCATCTCTAACCATCATAACTTCACCGAATTACATGTTTAACCTGCAAAACAACGAATACTCGTAGTTATCTCATTCAAGGCAAGTAAACACATAAATCATATACAAAACTCACTAAATAGGCACTTTAATGCTCGGGTTTCACCTTCTCCATCACATTCCCACACTTACCTTTGATTGTCCTCAAGCAAACCAACTTAGAACTACTCACCACAGTAACAACACCTCTAAATCCCTTAACCGATTCAACATTTTAAGTTCTCAAGCCATACCCGTCCCATAGACTAACACATTCGAGATTGACAGTCTGACAAGTAAATTATGTAACTTAAAAAATCAAGACTTGTCAATCTAAAACTAACATGTTTACACTCAAGAACCAAACATGAAATCCTGCAATCATAAGCTTGTATGACAATCACACCTCCACTGTATCATGTAACACTGCACATATCAAAAGGACATTTGGGTTTTGGGCTTAGGCTAAGGTAGGAAAATTTTTGGCTTTTTATTTTTATGTGGCTAACGAACAAATTACCAAACCGTGACAGCTTTATTCACACGACTCAAACTTTTGGGTTGGTTTCTACCCAAACAAAACAAGCATTATTCACAAAACTCTCTTTTTGTTGTTTTCCCTTTTTTCTTTCTTCTTTTTTTTCTATATATATTTTTCTTTATCTCTTTTTTTTTTCTCAAAACTCATAACATTGCATTCATGGTTGGTCTTACAGAATTAATATCGGGTGGACAACAGAAAGGTAAATAGGCTCAACAGGGCTACTAGGGGAATGATTGGTAAACATATCAAATACAAACACAATGGATGTAATGAGAAATCCTAATGCCTTTATCATATATGTGCACATGTCAAATCCACAATTTCAGCACGTATCAAATCACATAAGTTCTAACACAAAATAACATGTGGCCTGCACTCAACAAACGAATTAATAATATCAATCAATCTATCAATTCTACAGGCTTAATATCTCACTAAGAAAGGGTAAAAAGGGATACCGACATGTAGCATATGCAATTTAAAACATGTTACCCCTAGATATACATCTCTTTTCAACTCATTTTCTAAACCTATGTCAGACATACTCTCATGAAACTTAAAGGAACAACCATGACAAGAGACTAATTTAGTCTACTGCCGGTAAGGAACCCATTAGAGATTGAAACCTTAGGTTTTCATGTCCAATTAGTTTACTTAAGGCGATGAATTTTTTTTTTAAATTCAAAATTTCCAATTTTTTTTTCAATTTTCATCTATTTCAATCATTTTCAATCTCTTCAAGCTTTATCCACGAATCCCTTCCCAGGCTCCCACATCCCCACACTTGGGCAACATTGTCCCCAATGTATAGTGCTTTTAAAACTAGCCCGGGAATACCAACCAAACAAACCAATAAGCGGCTAACTCCTAACACAACTAAATAAAACACATTCCCTAAGCAAAACAAAGTTTCACACCACCAAATACACGAAAACAAATAAAACGCAGGATAGATAAACACATGCACCTGACCAGAACACAAGTGAGTGTTTGTATTGGTGTAGCTGCTGCGATCTAACCGGAACATACGCCCTCATAGATTCTTTGAAGGGATGTTGCCAAACATCCCCACACTTAATTCATTGCATCCGTGAAGATAGGATCGTAGGAACTTGTCAAAACACAAACACACCAACACGAGACCAAAACAAAGTACAAACTCTACATCCTTAGGCCGCCTCCCTAGCGCGCAAAGTTTTAGGTCTTCAGCCAGACCATACCTGATGTGCTCACGGTGGCTCAGATGCACGCTTACCTCCCCACTTATTTCCATACATCTCCATCCAGTCTTTCGGGAGAGTCATAGGTTCACCTCGGTTGGGTTTACGATCAATTTGGTCACCCCATCTCAACCCACCATCAGGTGGTTTCCTCTCATCAGTTCTCCTTCTGACACTTGTCTTTTCCGCCCGATTTCCACCACTCTTCAACTCAGACCTACAAAATTCAACACCACTAGACCCGATCTCATTAGCAGTACCTGCGTGATTCAAATCATCAAGATCATAAGCAATAGATTTTAAAAATACATTGAAGTACAGCTTACGATTCTTGTAACTTAGAATGATCATCCCGTTCCTGCAATCGATTTGCGCATTTGCTGTATACAGGAACAGCCGTCCCAAAATCACTTGCGGTTGTGCATAAGTCGGTGTTGGTGCATAATCGACCACCACAAAATCAATCGAGTAATAGAACTCGCCGAGCTGGATTACCACATCTTTTACAACCCCTCGGGGTTGCTTCAAACTTGCATCTGCAAACATGGCCATACTATCACAAGCTTGCAGGGGAGCAAAGTCATATTGGTCATACAAGCTTCCGGGAAGAACGTTCACTCCTGCTCCATAATCCAACAATGCGCGGTGGATTTTAAACTTTCCGACCCGAATTGGGATGACTGGTTCCCTTAGATCAACTCCATTTAGCTCTTCATCACTATCCGTCACACCTGCAATCACATGAGACACAGACAACCCGTTATCAAAACAATTATTTTTAAGAACAAGATTACCCCACTGATCGGAATGTTCTTTGAATTCTTAGGGTTCATATGCGTGTCACTTGGCAGCTTCCCATTCTGCCGCTTCAGCTCTGCCACTTCACTCGCCAATTGCCTAATCTAATTCGTCAATGATTGGATGGCCTTATCACGAATTTCATTTTTTTGGGCCTGTAAATCGTCCATCTGACCCCTCTTCTTCAGCTCCTGTTGTATTGCTCTCAGCATCCCCATCATCTCATTGTTCCCTTGACAAGTACCCTGCTGGTAGTTCCTTTGATAACCGAAGTTATTTCCCCTTGATAGTTATTTTGATTTCGGGGTTGGTAATACTGATTGTTGCCTTGGGAACCCGAATACCTGTTCCCACTGCCTTGCAGCATATTCACATCATCCTGCTTACCAATTATATTAGGGCACTGATCAGCGATGTGCCCTATATCCCCACAATGACCGCACAACGGGTATTGTCCACTAAAATCTGGTGGACTGTCCACCGCTCTCACTACCGAATGTCGGGTGCTCCTTGAAGATTGAGCTTTTCGCTTTGATGTATTCGCATTCATCTCCAAGTATTCCCAATCAATATGCTCATAGTTAGTATCGAATGTACCGTTTGAAATTGAGCTAAGATCCCGAGCATCTTCGTCTGTTAACCCTTCATGAAATGCATTTAAAAGTTCCCATAGCTGAATTCCATGATGCGGACAATTCTTTAACATCATCTTAAACCGATTAAACGCATTATGGAATAGCTCACCGTGTTGCTGTTGAAAACCCCGAATATCCTTTCGAGTGTTATTTGTTCGCTACGGTGTATAAAACTCATCCAAAAAGAGTAGTTGCATCTCTGGCCATGTGAAGATCGATGCGGACGGTAATGAATGAAACCATTGTTGGGCTTTATCTTCAAGTGTGAACTAGAAGAGTACCAGTTTCACATCGTCTGCTGAAAAGCCTTGACCTCCGATCGTTTTATAACGCGCGTCATATGCTGCAATGTGTAAATACGGCTCTTTATGTGCTAAGCCATGATACTTAGGCAAACTAGATATGGACTGAGCACGAACTTCAAATGACCGTCCTCCTTGTAATTTTGGGATCACAACCGGTGATGGGTTGTTAGCTATGGTAGGTTTGAAGTGGCTTTCAACACCGCGAACCGGTCCCTGATTAAATCTTCTTGGGATGCCTTCCGGTGGATTAACCGGTGGTATCAAATTCCGAGGAAGAGGCCTTGCCTGACCCGACATTTGAGGTACCAGTGGTGGCAACGGAATGTCTAACGATCTTCTCGGGATAGGTTGTTGGTTAATCGGGTTAGGTTGTTGATATTTTGGTTGTTGCATCAGTATTTGTTGTGTTTGTGGCATGACATTGACCGGCTACTGCACATACTGTTGATACGCAGGATTACTCTGTGTTCCTCTCTCTGTAAAACCAAACCCTGCTGCATACCTTTCAACATTCCCCGTCTTTAACACTTGTCGATCACCGTGATTTGCATAACTATCGTGCTCCTCAAAACCGTCTTCAAATTCCGTTGAACTGGTCCCTTGATCAAACATGGATGCTTTATATGAGAACTGTGGTTGTTGAGCTGGTTGATAATGGGAGGGTTGTGTTGGTAATGGAACTGAAGTGGATAAGTTGATGGGTTGTGATTGGTTTGGTGATGCGGTGATATTATCAGTGACAATCTTCACATATGGTGAAGAATGTTGGATATTGGATGTTTGGGTGAAGGTAGGGTATTGGAATGATGTGGTTTGGTTTGTGGCTGGTTTTAGGTTATCAAGATTTGAGAATGGAGATGGTGGTATTTGAGTGGTGGAAGTAGGTTGAGTGGATTGTGGTGGTGGTTCAGATGGTATAGTAGTGTTTGGTGCGGGTTAAGTAGGTGTTGGTGAGAATTGAGGTGTTGGTGGAGATGTGGGAGGTTGATTACTTGAGTTTTCCATTTGTCTGATTAATGATAGTGGTGAATTCAAGATCTTGTTTCTCGGTGCAACACTCGGGTGTGCCGAATGGTTCGCTCAATTTATGGATCGTAAGCTAGAGGCGAAGACTTCCTGGACTTCCGAGTATGATGCATACACGTAAGAGTTCACCTGCACACCACAAACAAGAAAAATCTCGCGTAATTCTGAACAAAGCAAAACAAAATAAAATGACACTATTTTTGGGTTTTTATCTATTTCTACTAAAAACTTAACACTAAACACTTTGCGCACGCTGTAAGGACCTGCAAAAATGTCCATAAATGACCTGTAAGTGAAAACCTGGAACCCTAAAACCCTAATATTCATGAAAAATCAAGAAATTAAGAAAATTGGTTTCCACGCGGGCCGCGTAAGCCATAAGGTAAGGCTACGCGGGCCGCGACAACTTAAAATTCCTCCGGATAAGCGCTTAGGCCACGTATCACACACGTGGCGGACCTACCAATGACACGGTAGCCCTACACGTAGACTAGGGGGCCCTCGCGGGCCGCGTAAGACCTTGTTAAGGTTTACGCGGGCCGCCTAAAACTTGAAAAGTTGCTATAAATTGCCTGGCCCTGGGACTTGAATCTGTGTTCGAAAATTTAGATCAAAAACGTTTCTTACTGCTCAAATTCGAATTTTTACGTAGGGAAACGCTGCTACGATACAATGTCCGATCGATTGAAACCGATCCGATGGATGTTTAAGTGCTGCCCGTATTTGGGCTTTACTTTGTCATTTGTCGTGAGGGTTTTGATTTCGTGAGTTTATCATAAATGTTGTATTAAGTTACTGACCTAGTTTCGTGTGCATTGTTAATTAACTAGGTTACAAGGCTAAATCAGTAGGCAAGGTTCTGTCCAACTAAACTTGCCAAGTGAGTCATTCTCTTTTTATCAAAGTGTTTTACAAAACCCTAAATGTTTTCCAGTTATACTTTGCAGTGATTAAGTCTTTGCTAATCTTTAATTACTGGCAGTATATGGGGGTTTTGTGCACATTACTACTAAAGATTTATCACTTTAGGTGGGCGAGCCTAATTAGTGATATGTCCACAGTAATAGATTCGGTCGAGTGACAGCTTAACCAGATAATTATATGATAAAGGGCAAATATAAAAACCCTTAATGCTGTAAATTTATAACAATGTGTCTTTTGTGCAAATTGAATGACTCGCCAATATTTCCCCGCTGATAAAAATCTTTTTAAACGTGTTTCAGGTGATCTGCTGTGATTTAGGAAAAAAGTGCCGAGTAGCACTACAAGCTTAAAGAAGTGGCTCAATAAAATAAATAAATATGCTTTGTAAAACAGGGAATTTCCTTGTGAAATTTCCTTTATTGTAAATTATGGGGTTTGTCCCAAATGTGTGTAATAAAATAAATTGGGCATTTTCAAGTTTAAACGATCCTGTTAACATTTCCGCTGCCAAATTAATTAAAATACCACGGGTTTTCTGTCCCGCGGCCTCTGGACCGGGTCACACCGGGCCGGGGGTCATGACAGAAAAATGTGGTATCAGAGCCACTGATTTTAAGCTAATTAAGTATTTAGAAATACTTAATTTCTTTTCAAAAATTTTATTTTGTGATTCTGTGAAATTTTAATTTACAATAAATAAAAATTTAATTTAAATTGTGTGTGTTTCTTCATGTGTGTTATCAGCATGAATGAACTGTCGGAGGCACTCCGAAATATTTCTATCCATAGCACAGATATGGATACCACCGGCACCTTCACTGGCTACCAGGCTGATACTGAAGAGCCAATAGTATTCCAGGCCCAACCGCAGGAGAGACCAAAGCCGAAAAAGAGAAGGAGAATCTTGGACTGGAAGCGTGGGCGTAGGAAGAAACCAGCTGCACAGAAGGTTAAAAAGACTGAGGATCCGAAGGATAAAGGGAAAGGAAAGGAGATCGGGGAAAGTTCAGGGCAAGCCCAGGAAATGCCACCAGGGGAGGAGCTGGATCGCAAACTGGCCAATAGCGACCTCATCGGACCTGCCGATGAAAACCTCTTCAATTACCCTGCTGAATCCCAACTCCCAGTGAATTTGGAACCTGCTATCCCAGATCCCATTGTCAACCCACGACCCCTACAAGGAGAGCTGGAAGAATGGTGGACAACTGACTGGCAATTTCAGAATCTCTTGAATAACCCTAACACCTATTTTCCCCAGTTTGACCCTGAGCCTGCACCAAACCCACCTATGAGCACAGAAAACTTGGCTGAACTCCGCCACTATGGTGAGGAACTGGTGAACGTAGGAAATCGAATCCGAGAAGTGGGGGAACATATCTCATGGAAATACGACGAGAGGGAGCGTCGTTTCTGAAATGCCAGTTGACTGTGGTTGTATGTTTAATAATAATAAAATAATAATAAATAATAAAAATATAATCATGTAAAATAACTTAAAATAAAACTTTTGTTATATAACTTGTGTGTACAGATGCCTAATAATATATAAAAATATCAACGTCGCAAAGTCGACAATTTTGGCTATACGTGTTTATGTGTGATTATTTTATTATGTTAGTTGTTATTTATTTGTGTCAATAACTTATATATTGTCAATTAACAGATGGAACACACTGTTAATGAACCAGTTAACGAAGTTAACCAATCCGAGCAAAACAATGAGGATCACTTTCTTAATAGGCAAGATATAGAAAATATCGTTGCCCATGGAATAGCAAATGCTATCCCAGCAATCGTCGCTGCTGTCAAAAGCCCTGTTGAGCCTTCGCAAGCTCACCCCAGTAAACGCACACGCGATGATAATTTCATTAATAGTGTTAATGGAGGCGGCAATAACGACAACTTGATTCAAGCCCCGATACTTAAGAAAATGAAAGTTGCAACACCTGGTTGCACTTATAAAGAATTTCTTGCCTGTAAACCTGTTGAATTTGCAGGCAATGAAGGGGCAACTGCTGCACTACGTTGGTTGGAGAAAACCGAGGCAGTGATTAAAATAAGTAAATGCGCCGATGAGGATAAGGTCATGTATGCTTCTCACCTTTTTAAGGAAGAGGCATTAGAATGGCGGAACACGGTACTGCAAGCCAAGGGAAGTGACATGGCTTATGCCATGAGTTGGGAAGAATTTAAGCGTCTGGTGGAAGGGAAATTCTGCCCCGAATATGAAAAGGAACAAATGGCGAATAAGTTCCTGAGCCACCGAATGGTGGATGTTGACTGTCGATGTCACACCCCGATATTTCCACGTATTATCGGTGGGCCCGGTGGGGAGTATCGTGACGTAGTTGATATCATCATAGTCAAACAACACAAATTATAAATGCACAGCGGAAGCAAAAGGTATGAATCACATTACAAACCAAATAAATAGTAATATCAAAGTATTACAACGGACTGTAAAAGATTCACAGGCGGATCAAAAATATAAATAAGATCATTGTTCAACAGACTTTAACATCTAGAGCTTGCAAGACTTGATTATTGATGCCTGGAGTAGCCAGCCTATTTCGTATAGTACCTGCACTTAACCTTTTTGGAAAAATACGTCAGTTTACACTGGTAAATACAATTGACTCATTTTGAAAAGAGTTTAAGAAAATTAGTTTGAATGCACATGGCACAAAAATATCTTTTATAACTTGGGATAATTATTTAAAAATAAATTTGTATACAGTTTTACATGTTTGTCGTCCATTTAGGACCCGGTTAGAAGAGCCGGTTTAACAAGATTAATAGACACACCACTTGGTATAATACCCACAAGAAGATACCCTTCTTGTGGACTACCCTTTTTCATACGCTACTGTCAGGTGTATGCCTACACCCCGTGCTTAAGTCGTGGCCATTTCTAACGAATGAGCCGAGGATATCCAGGACACGGTCATTAACCCCCCAAAGGCATTGCATCAAACAAAATAGAATAAAACGGGTTATGCATCTTTTTAATCAATATCTGATTGTACGACTTCATACCCGACCAAGCGGTATTATTATAATACCGTACCCCAAGCCCGTATAGGGAAAATAAGTTAAAAGTATTTACCTGAGCAAATATTCAAATTTATCTCAACCGTATTCAATCAGCAAGTGCAGATAGCTTTTACTGGTCTCCTAAATCTGGAACGAAGGTTTTAATAACCTATTAGATTCCTAACGGGTCCTAAACTTAGACCGGTTAGTTTTAAAGAAAGGTATACGGTTCAAAAATGCAAGATTAAGCGAAGACCGGATTAGAATGTGGTTTAGACCCGACAAGTTTGTATACTTGTATAATATGGGTAAACTAAACACATTCTGGATTTTGAGATAAAAATGATAAGGTTTGACCCGTTTCGGTTAGTTTATGCAAACTAGTTACATAAACCGCGCTGATCGCGAATAATGCGTAACGGGTAACCGAATGATTCATGAACAGGTTTCCTATGTTAATATGCTTTAAATATGTTGTGATATCAGTAGGATACCTTCCATTATGCCCAAAACAAGTTTAATTTCAATTTAAGCCCCGTAGGGGTATTTTGGTCATTTTAAAGATTATAAAAGAGATTAACTAAAATTCTGATGTTCGGGTCTGAAGTAATCAGTAACATTACTTATTTTAATAAGTTATATCAGTAGGTGATAAGTCTTATATGACAAGAATGGTTTTAACCCAAACTATATGTTTAAAACGCGTAAAAAGTCGTTTTAAGCGATTTCCGGGTTAGAGTAGGAATCTGAATTTCCTGATTAGTTTATAAAGTTCAAAATACTCCATTTATCATATAAAATCAGTAGCCAAAGATTTGGTGTCAAATTGTTATGAAAAACTCATTTTATAAGCATTAGGGTATAATCGACAATAACCGAATCAAGGCGATAACCCTACGTTGTGATCAGTTTAATAATAATTAAAAATCTTCAAAAATCACAAAATATTATATTACATCAGTGGGTAAAAGGTTTGGTGTCAAAAATTGGGTTTAGATAGGCTTTATGCTAATTGCGCCGTTTAATTAAATAAAAGCTTTCTAATTACGCTATTGAGCATAACTCCTAATCTAGACCTCCAACTGATGTGAAAATTTAGGGACATGTTTATAAATCAGTAACAAAGATTATTGTCCTCTCACATTTCCAAAATTCTCGTTTTAAGGTCAAATGGGCATTATGGTCAACATTATGCAATTAACGGAAACGTGTAAAATGAATCAGACAATCAACGAGGCAATCACAGAGGGTTATACTATCATGTAACCCGGTCCTATTGAAGCTTTAAGGCATTTCTAAATCATGCTAAAATGGGTCAGAACTGAAAGTCAAAACAATGGTCAATTTATGCGACTTTCGGTTCCGAACCGGTCCTAAACTGAAAATTGTCGGGTCGGACATGCTTAGACATGTTCTTGCATTGGTTACCAAGTTATATGAGTGGTAAAACAGGTTACACGTCTTCTACATTGCTAATTATGTGTTAATTCAAAAATTATGTTTCTGTTGACTTTTTCGGATTAAGTTTAACCCGACATTTGACCTAGTTAGAGTGGAATTCAGAGGGTGCCCTTTTAAGGGTTTATTGCCCACATAAATACCAACTTATAACTACTTTCAATTTGGCTAATCACCAGACCATTAGTGATTAATCGATAAGTCAAACCTTAATTACGATGGTTTGACTTTAAGCTAATTAACTAAGTAAAACACGATTAAGGAAGGTCAAGGAAGCTTACCAAGGTCCTAATTACGACTAGAGATTCTTAGGGACTGATCTTGAACTCCAAAAAGCTCCAGAAGTTGGGTTTGAATGAATGATCAAAAGTTGCAACATTGAAGTCTTTATATAGTGCTTTTGATTCATCATGATCATGACAAACAAGCCTATGAGGGGATCCCTGATCGATTACAAGTGTCCCTAGAGCCTAAAAACAAGTTTGTGCAGCACATGGTATTGAAAACAAGTGATTTAAGTCGGTTAAACTTGCTGGGAGACTTGCGGACCGTAAGAGCTTCTTTACGGACCGTAAGACCTTGTCTTTGCGGTCCGTAACAGACCCCGGATTAAGTTGCCCAATTGCTATCTTACGGACCGTAAGGTGGATCCTTTGCGGTCCGTAAGCCTTCATCAGAAAACAAAAAAATTGTAACTTTTTAAGCTTTGACCATGCAACTTTACAACTTCGAATCTTATGTCTTTTCCTTGTAGAGGGGGCCATGTATCAGGCTGGCATACCTTTACATGTGCTGCCATGCATGATGAGGTTCTTGGATGCATTAAGAATTCTTTTGGAGGAATTTGTCGTATATAACATAGGATCCATTTCTTGTGCAAAATTTGAATTATATTTTATCAAAATACTCGGACTTGAATATATCAGATGTTTATAATATAGATTTGGGTCTTGGGATTTATAACGAGGCCATTCAGAGGTACAAATTAACATGTCGACACTTTTAAATCCTGCCATACATCTTTAATTTGATCCGAGTTTATGGCGTGTTTGCTTTACGTGACACGTGTCTTAACTTTATTGGACATAAATTTTCGAGGTGTTACAGTCGAGAGTATACTTCGAAATTCTTCGAATATGCCATAATTGTGCTCACTCTGGCCTCGCCAGATCTGGTACTTATCTCTCGCTACATTTGGGGTTTAATTAGCAAGATTCGTGATATTGTCAAAGCTGCGAGACCCCGCACTATTGACGATGCAGTGGAGTTAGCCAATACTTTGACCGACGGCCTGGTGCGTACGCGGGAAGAAAACAGGAAAAAGGAGTTAGCCCAAAAGATTACCCAAGGATTTCGTGGGGGTAATAATATTAACTTCAAGAGGAAGGGAACTAGGTCCTCTTCCACCCCGCCATTTTGCGGGAATTGCAAAAAAGAAGCATTTTGGAAAATGTAGAGAAAATTGTAATTTCTGCAAAATTCCAGGCCATTGGGAAGAGGAATACTAAAAGAAAGCAAAGATCTGCTACAACTGTGGAGAAGCTGGGCATTTCAGACCAGAATGCCCTAAATTGGTCAAACCAGTAGATAACAAGGCCAAACCTGCTGAAGGAACTAATAAGAAGAATGCAAGAGCCTTCCAATTGACCACGCAGGAAGTCGAACTGATTCCCGACGTAATAGCTGGTACGTTTCTGGTACACAACGTTTATGCGAAAGTATTATTCGACTCTGGTGCAAACCAAAGTTTTATAAATACTTCTTTCTGCCAAGCTCTTAAGCTACCTTTAACCAAACTTAGGCAGATTTATACAGTAGAAACGGCAGACGGGAACTCTGTTAACATAGATACGGTTTTGCAAAAAGAAAATATAGAACTTTCAGGTCATAAATTTTCTGCAAACCTATTACCTATGAATTTAGCTGGATTCGATGTTGTATTAGGAATGGATTGGTTAGTAGCCAACCATGCTCGAATCCTTTGTGACAAGAATCCCATAGAAATTCATACACCATCAGGAGAAATAATCGTGGTTACAGGAGATAAGCCACATAAATCAATGAAATTCATTTCTATAATGAAAGTTGCTAGTTATGAACGAAAGCAAGGAATAGTGTATATGATTTCGGTAATCATTAGCACTAAGGGTAAGGAACTTAAGGAAATTCCAGTAGTATCAGAATACTCGGATGTATTCCCAGAAGAACTACCAGGATTACCACCAGATAGGGAAGTAGAATTTAGAATTCATCTGATTCCTGGAATTACACCCATAGCTAAAGCACCCTACCGGTTAGTACCCACTGAAATGTTAGAACTGAAAAAGCAATTAGATGAATTGCTCAGTAAAGGATTCATCCCCTTGGGGAGCGCCATTGTTGTTTGTAAAGAAGAAAGATGGTTCGATGCGAATGTGTATCGATTATAGGGAATTGAATAAGGTTACAATTAAGAATCGATACCCATTGCCTAGGATTGATGATCTTTTCGATCAACTTCAGGGGGCTAGATATTTTTCTAAGATAGATTTACGCTCCGGATATCATCAATTGATGGTACAAGAAGAAGACATACCTAAAACCGCTTTCAGAACTAGGTATGGTCACTACGAGTTTACAGTCATGCCATTTGGATTAACAAATGCTCCTGCAGCATTTATGGACATGATGAATAGGATCTGTAAACCATATTTGGATAAATTTGTAATTGTCTTCATCGAAGATATACTTATTTATTCCAAAAGTCAGGACGAGCATTGTGAACATTTACGAGCACTCTTAACTTTGTTAAGAAAGGAAAAGCTTTACGCCAAATTCTCGAAGTGTGAATTTTGGCTACAGGAGGTGCAATTTTTAGGACACATGGTGAATCACGAAGGTATTCACGTAGATCCCTCCAAAATAGAAGCGATCACCAAATGGAAGGCCCCGCAATCAGCTATGGAAGTTAGAAGTTTTCTAGGGTTAGCTGGATACTATAGACGATTCATTAAAGATTTTTCTAAGATAGCTGTGCCATTAACTAAGCTAACCTGTAAATCAGTTAAGTTTGAATGGGCACCCAGGAAAGAAGAGGCCTTTAGGATTTTAAAACAAAAGTTAACAAACACCCCAATTCTTGCCTTACCCGAAGGGACAGAAGATTTTGAAGTTTATTGTGACGCTTCTAAGCTAGGATTAGGATGTGTGCTAATGCAACGCAAAAATGTAATTGCGTATGCCTCAAGGCAATTAAAAAAGCACGAGGAAAACTATACGACACATGACTCAGAATTAGGATCGATAATTTTTGCCCTTAAGATTTGGAGACACTATCTGTATGGAAGTAAGTTTACCGTTTATACAGATCATAAAAGCTTAAGGTACATATTTGGGCAAAAAGAATTGAACATGAGGCAAAGAAGATGGATGGAAATTCTAAGTGACTACGACTGTGATATCCAATATCACGAAGGAAAAGCAAATGTAGTCGCAGATGCTCTAAGTCATAAGTATCATGAAAAACAAAGGCGAGTTCGTGCTCTTAGATTAAATCTACAGTTAGATTTAATGGAACAACCGAAGAAGGTTCAAGTAACAGCAATTGAGGATGATGCTGAAGGAATGAAAGGAAGAATAAAGGAATTAGAACAAGGAGCTGATGGAATTTGGAGATTCCACAAAAGAAGGATTTGGGTACCTAAGCAAGGAGAGTTAAGAAATAAGATTTTAGAAGAAGCCCATAAATCTAGATATACCATGCACCTTGGAAATAATAAGATGTACCAAGATTTAAGAAATAACTTCTGGTGGATAGGAATGAAAAAGGACCATAGCTAGATATGTATCTAAGTGTCTAACTTGTTCACAAGTTAAGGCAGAACACCAGAAACCTTCAGGGTTACTCCAACAATTAGAAATGCCTGTATGGAAATGGGAACTAATAACCATGGACTTTTTTACTAAGTTGCCCAAAACCAGAAAGGGTAATGACGCGATTTGGGTAATTGTGGATCGATTAACCAAATCAGCTCATTTTCTACCCATGAAAGAAACCTTTAGCATGGAAAGGTTAGCAAAATTGTATGTAGACGAAGTAGTATCTTTACATGGAGTCCCACTCTCTATTGTATCAGATAGAGATAGTCGTTTCACTTCACATTTTTGGACAAGTTTCCAAGAAGCCATGGGGACGCGATTAAACTTAAGTACAGCTTACCATCCCCAAACAGATGGACAAAGTGAAAGGACGATCCAAACCCTGGAAGACATGCTCAGGGCATGTGTAATAGATTTTGGTAGAAACTGGGACGACCACCTTCCCTTAATTGAATTCTCCTATAACAATAGTTACCATTCAAGCATCGAAGCTGCCCCGTTCGAAGCATTGTATGGACGAAAGTGTAGAACTCCAGTTTGTTGGGCAGAAATAAGAGAAAGGCAATTATCAGGTCCCGAGATCGTGCAAGAAACCACCGACAAGATCACTCAAATCAAGGAAAAACTGAAAACGGCGCGAGATCGCCAGAAGAGTTATGCAGACAATCGACGCAAGCCACTGGAATTTCAAATTGGAGACAAGGTACTCTTGAAAGTTTCTCCTAGGAAAGGGGTAGTCCGATTTGGAAAGAAAGGAAAGCTAAGTCCAAGGTACGTAGGACCATTCCTAGTAACCCAGAAAATAGGACCGGTCGCCTATCGCTTACAACTACCAGAAGAGTTAGCCGGGGTACATGACCTATTTCATGTATCCAACCTCAAGAAATGTTTATCTGACGAATCCCTGGTAGTACCTCTTCAGGATATAGAGGTAAATGAAAAGCTAAAATTTGTTGAGAAACCACTCCAAATAGAAGACAGGAAGATTAAGTTTCTTAAGCACAAAAGATTGGTACTAGTCAAGGTCAAGTGGGATTTAAAAAGAGGACCTGAGTACACCTGGGAGCTAGAATCGGAAATGAAGCGAAAGTATCCTCACTTATTTCAGTAAATCTCGAGGACGAGATTCTAAATAAGGTAGGGAGGATGTAAGGACCTGCAAAAAATGTCCATAAACGACCCGTAAGTGAAAACCCGGACCCCTGAAACCCTAATATTCATGAAAAATCAAGAAATTAAGAAAATTGGTTTCCACGCGGGCCGCGTAAGCCATAAGGTAAGGCTACGCAGGCCGCGACAACTTAAAATTCCTCCGGATAAGCGATTAGGCCACGTGTCGCACACGTGGAGGACCTACCGATGACACGCTAGCCCTACACGTAGACTAGGGGGCCCTCGCAGGCCGTGTAAAACTTGAAAAGTTGCTATAAATTGCCTGGCCCTGGGACTTGAATATGTGTTCGAAAATTTAGATCAAAAACGTTTCTTACTGCTCAAATTCGAAGTTTTACGTAGGGAAACGCAACTACGAGTACAGGGTATTAACTCGATCACTACTACGATACAATGTCCGATAGATTGAAACCGATCCGATGGATGTTTAAGTGCTGCCCGTATTTGGGCTATACTTTGTCATTTTTCGTGAGGGTTTTGATTTCGTGAGTTTATCATAAATGTTGTATTAGGTTACTGGCCTAGTTTCGTGTGCATTGTTAATTAACTAGGTTACAAGGCTAAATCAGCAGGCAAGGTTCTGTCCAACTAAACTTGCCAAGTGAGTCATTCTCTTTTTATCAAAGTGTTTTACAAAACCCTAAATGTTTTCCAGTTATACTTTGCAGTGATTAAGTCTTTGCTAATCTTTAATTACTAGCAGTATGTGGGGGGTTTTGTGCACATTACTACTAACGATTTATCACTTTAGGTGGGCAAGCCTAATTAGTGATATGTCCAAAGTCATAGATTCGGTCGAGTGACAGCTGAACCAGATAATTATATGATAAAGGGCAAATATAAAAACCCTTAATGCTGTAAATTTATAACAATGTGTCTTTTGTGTAAATTGAATGACTCGCCAGTATTTCCCCGCTGATAAAAATCTTTTTAAACATGTTTCAGGTGATCTGCTGTGATTTAGGAAAAAAGTGCCGGGTAGAACTACAAGCTTGAAGAAGTGGCTCAATAAAATAAATACAATATGCTTTGTAAAACAGGGAATTTCCTTGTGAAATTTCCTTTAGTGTAAATTATGGGGTTTGTCCCAAATGTGTGAAATAAAATAAATTGGACATTTTCAAGTTTAAACGATCCTGTTAGCATTTCCGCTGCCAAATTAATTAAAATACCACGGGTTTTCTGTCCGCGGCCTCTGGACCGGGTCACACCGGGCCGGGGGTCGTGACACACGCCTCCGCAGCAACGGCGCCATTTTAATGTCTGTCGTTAAGGACATGCAAAAACCAACTAAACCACATAGGTAGGGTAAGTCGGATATCGAACCGGTGGAGGATTGTGGAAAGTGTCACCATGTTAAGTATTGATTAACTATTACTAAAAAAGTAAAACTCAGTTGTGGGTTTGATTGATTATCTAAAATTACGAACTAAAAAGAGAAGTTTAAATCAATAGAGAAACAATGGTTCCTCCAGATTTCCGGTTTTGCAGCCAGATTCAATTATGTGTTTAATCGAAACACTTACATAGACATAAGTGTTGAATCTAATTAACCAATTGTGATAATCAACGACTAAGTACTCCGGTCAATACATAACGGGAGGTTATTAAATAATTATCAATTGCAATTACCAACCCTAATCCCATAGCAAATATATCCCAATTACTAGAACTCTCAGGAATTGAATGATTAAGAAATAGGGTTAAACAAAGTGCAATTAGTTACAATCGATTAATCAAATAAAAGGTGAAAAGCATCGAATGCCTAGATCACCGAGTTTAAATGATACTCATAAACACATAATATCATCTAACTTACAAAAACCCTCCATCCGGAGGAAACCAAAAGAGTTTAGCCGCTCATCTCGCACATATGATCTTCAAAAGCTTGTAGAAATGATCGTTGTATGATTGATTCGGTAAGATGTGAAGATATAAGAATGATTGATTGAGCTTGAATGCCAAAAAGTTGCCTCCTTGCTTCCCTAGTCGACCCCCTAGTTCCCAGCTTCACCCACGGTTCAGAACCGTGGGCCATAGTTTACATCAGAGCTGTCATAATTACCTCCACTGTGGGTGAAGGTCTGACCCGTGGGTCACAGTATAAACTCCCTGTTTGTTTTTCCTTCTTTGCATGCCCAACTGTGGGTCACGGTTTCTCTACCATGGGTGAAAACGTGAATAGCTTAGCTTCCTCCCAACAATTGCACAACTTTCATCAAATGGCAAGATTGGTCCCCCAACTTTATTCCCATTATTTCTTCACATATACTCATCATATAACTTTCGTTTAAAGACCAGGAGACCCCTTAACTTTACAAATTCTTGTTTCTTGCACATTTAGGCACAAAGCAACTTCCAATTAAGTACCGAATGGTCCCTGAACTTTGTTCTTTCATGTTTCTTGTATTCTCAAGTTGTTTTCCCAACCGAACAAATTCTGAATCCGTACCGAAAGCTGCAATACTCATTCCAATGCATTTCACTCCATCTCTAACCGTCATAACTTCACCGAATTACATGTTTAACCTGCAAAACAACAAATACTCGTAGTTATCTCATTCAAGGCAAGTAAACACATAAATCATATACAAAACTCACGAAATAGGCACTTTAATGCTCGGGTTTCACCCTCTCCATCATGAAGCGTCGAATGATTATAACTTTCGCGATTGAATAACCAAGTATCTTGTATGAATGAAATGCTTTAAGAATTACGATTACACGAGAATTTTTTACGAGTTAATTTATGATAAGAACTATGTTAATAAACGTGTGTATGAATCGATGTATAAACATGTATAAGTAATGTATATTCCACATAAAGATCAATTTCATTACGATCGAAGTCTCGGATTTACAACGATTCTACATGAGATGAGATACGAAGGAAAAAGTTTCCGAAAATAGAATTACGATACAATCTTACTAAAAATGGAAAGCTGCGAAAAGCGAGGCGTTAGAGTGTATATCTTTGAAACTTTATAAAAAGAAAATGAATCAAAACCGGGCGGAGCGGGGTTCGAACACAAGTCTCCATCCGGGTAACTTAAACATGCGCACAATAGGCCACTAGACCACAATGTGTTTTGGTGACAAACCTACTGCTATATACCTTATAAATCTGTACCTGAAAATGTCAAAGCTTGAAAGATGTTTAAAGCAAAATAAAACAAAACAAACGTGGGGGACGGGATTCAAACCTGGCACCCTACGAACAACATATAACACACAAACCATCTGAGCTAGAGATGAGCACGATACCCATTCGATATCGAACCGGTGCCGAATACACCGGTTCGATACCGGTACTCATACGGTACCAGTACCGAAAAACGAGGAAAATGAGAACCAGTAACAAATATACCCGGTATGGTTCGGTACCGGTACCAAATGTTCATCCTAATCTGAGCTACGCAATTGTTAATGATAGGATCTGTTTCGTTTGCTCTTGAAACTCTTCCTAGATGACAAATGTTGAAATGATTTAAGTGGAAAAAGAAAAGAAAACGCTGCTGGGAGGACTCGAACCCGGGCCATTCGCTTGCACTAGTTGTCACACCCCAACCGATGGCGGAAACATCGAAGTAAGACGAAGAAGATTGCTCATCACACATAACGCTAATTGTGACAATAGAATTAAAAATAAATTGATTTCATTCATAACAAAGTGTTACAATACACGGAACTTGAAATACAACATATTCAATACAAGGAAAATGTTAGACCCCTTACATTCGCTTTATAATTTATACACTACATATTTCATTATCATTCACTTGTCTATGTAAAACATCGAATTAACGACATTCATACAAGATCCAAAACTTTCAAAAAATATGTTCGCTAAGGTTTCAAAACCATATTGTTAAAACATACCATACTTAACCTTCAAAACATTTCAAACCATATCTACAAAGTAGGATAACACAACATTTAAAGCGTTTGTAACAAAAGTAATCATTTTCATTTGCGGAAGCTTCTTTGCGCGTGTGTTCGGTTCTCTAACATAGCTTGATCTTCATCCGCAAGTTCCTACTGTTACCTATGACCAAAATCATCCAAAACATTAATTATATGAGTTCATAAGATGATTAAACAAGTCGGAAATATAAAAACACAGCAACAACAACATTTACAGCATCTGACATGCTGTCGCGGGCTGCGACAGAGAGAGACTAGGCTCTCGCGGGCCGCGAGCCCTGTTGCGTGTCGCGCTGGGAACCTGTGTCGCTGTCGTGACAGCGTTGTTTTTCCAGCGGATTCAAGTTAAAAACCTGCATTTCCCAGCTCATTCATATTTTACGAAATTTGTCATAACTTCTTCTTTCTTGGTCCGATTTGGGTCACGTTTCTTTCTACGTGACCGTAATCAGATCATTTATAACATGGAATAAAAATCCAACATATGAATTACCAATTTTATTGAGTTTACGCTTTCGGCTTATAAAAGTTTTTCATAATTATTTGACCTGTTCATTAACATGAATCATGAACTTAGTTTCTACCCTACCAGGTTCTAAACCACTAACATATATAACACGCGTAACTCAACGGTACATTATATATGAAATTTATGTGACCTTCCCTATATAGAGATGGTTAAATTCGATAATATTTCGACATCTTTATACATGTAATCTTTCCGGATTACACCAAAACATCAAATTGACCCGTTTAGCTTTATTAGTGGGAAAAATTACAAGTTTTGTCCTTTATCTTTATACCATTTTTCAGGCGATGTCCTTTTTAATGAATGTTGACAGGCAGTGTCCTTTACTAGGTATTTTGTTGCAAGTTTAGTCCTTTACACCCAACCCGGTTAAAAAACCCTATTAATTGTTGGATGTAAAGGACTAAACTTGCAACAAAATACCTAGGTAAAGGACTAAACTTGCAACAAAATACCTAGTAAAGGACACCGCCTGTCAATAATTAACAGGGTTTTTAACTGGGTTGGGTGTAAAGGACTAAACTTGCAACAAAATACCTAGTAAAGGACACCGCCTGTCAACATTCATTAAAAAGGACACCGCGTGAAAAGTGGTATAAAGATAAAGGACAAAACTTGTAATTTTTCCTTATTAGTGAAATTCATCGGTTCCTTTTTCCAAAGTTCATTACTTTGGTTGTTTTTTACCCGTTTGGTTTCCTTAACAACATCCGTCGCTTTATGTTACCAAACAATCATTGATTAAGTCCAATTGACCCATTTGACAATTCTAGTGAAATCCATCACTTTCATTATAGAATCATAACTCTGATTTCTGAGTTAAATTATTCGGTTTGTCTATACGAAAATCCACCGTTTTGACAATTTCCGAAATTTATCACAAGACATATATTATTCAATAACAATTGAACTAAATAACAAACAATTTCTACGAAGCGTATAACCACGTACCTTTCAAAGCTTTCCTTTTAAACGGTTATTCGTCCCGCCTTGCACACTCGACGATCTGTGATAACTGGCACCAAACCGGTAATTTCCGTACTATTTTAATATTATTTATTAATTGCAATTATGTGCTTAAACGTCAACATTATGTGATTACTTGCTTTACATATGAATTCATGCATGTTTTATACCTTAAATATTGCCTTGTGCGTTACATTAAGCGTTGCGTCAGAAAGACTAGTAAACTCACTGGTAAGACACACTGTGTCAGCACTTCTGCAGAAAGCAGTCAGACAATAGATTTTGGGCCTAGGAGTAGGTCCAACATCTAAAATACATTAAAACCCAAGTATGGATACAAGGGTTAACATATAAACTTTCCGGAAGCTAAACTATGCACTAAAAGACACCCGAAACTCACTTAAAATGCTGAATTCTGCAGAATTCAGCAGAAAATTAGCTAAAAACCGCAATTTAACACCAAAATATTACGCATAATTTATGTTTTAGTGTCTAGAATAACTTACAAAGTGTCGGGAATTGAAACTGTCACAAAAGTGTTTCATACTTAGTGAAACTGCACAATTTAGCACTTTAACGCACCGTAACGAAACGAATAACCAGACACTACCGGAACACCAAAATTTAACTAGAAGCATTGTTTTAATGTTAGAAAGCTAGTTATGATCACCAAACACCATATCACATCTTAAAACACCTAAACACACTTAACACCTAATTTGAACAATTAAGATGTAACTAGATACGTTAACTTACCTTTGAAATCCAACTAGAAGACCCCCCCCCCCCTTAACAGTTACAATAGGGGTCCCACCCCATGATTTTCTTTGATTAATTTATAGGATTTGTTGTTTAGATATGAGACACTTTAACCTTTGTCTAAACACTTATTGGAAGGATTTTATAAATAACCACTTGTAAGTAAACATAACTTTACCACCTTCAAAACTTCATCACCTTCCTCCCTTCTCCTCTCCTTGCTCTCGGCTCACCCACACCACACTACCACCATCATTTTCATTCACATATCAAGCAATCTAAGGTCACTACAAGGTGTATGGAGGCTCACTAAGAAGGCTTGAGGTGCTAGAACTTGAAGGACCACTTGGAGGAGCCTTTAACCACTCACTTTCTTCCATCTTCATCATCTTCCTTCTTGTGCCACTTCCCTAGCCATTAGAGCTTGTTGTAAGCCTCCTAATCACTAATTTAGTTCATGTTTATGTTATGTACAAGTCTCACCATCTAAGTAACTAAATTTTAAAAGATGAAAATGAGAAGATCTAACATAATCATGAACAAAACAAGTGATTTTAGTAATTTTTGGTGTATGTAATGAAGTTGATGTTGTTAAATCTTGTGTGATCTAGTATGTTAAGCATGTCAGAAGCTTAGATCTAACAAGTTTAAGCATGGATCTTGAAAGATCCATGGTTAAACTTGAAGATGAACATGTGAAACACTTATGTGAACTTGAAAAATGAAATTTTAAGCATGAACTTTTAATCTTGAAGTAACAAAGTGTGTATAAAACTAACTTTTGAGACTAAAATCTATAAAGAGCTTGTTGATGGTTCTTCAAGAAGCTTGTTAGTGTAAAACTTAAAGATGTTAAGTGTGGATCTTAGAAGATCCATGATGAAACAAGGTTTTAAACACAAAGATCTTTCTAATAAACATAAAAAGGATTTTTAAACAGGATTTTTAAGACTATGAAACCATAGAATCATGAATGATTGAGTTAGTAAATTAAAGTCTCATAAAAGTTTGTTTAAAAATTACAAGAGGACTTGTTTTTGGAAATATCATTGTATGTTAAGTGTAGATCTCAAAGACTACACATTTTTAACAAGAATCAAGTTCACCATAAAGTTTTACATGAAGTATTTAGTGTATGTTGTTGATGAAAATTGGTTTTGGTAATAAAAAGAAAATAAACACATGTTTTGAAAACATGGGAAACCTCCATTTTTAGGGAAAACTATGTCAAAATTTTATAAAAATTTTGACACTTAGAAAAATATAAGTTTTGGTGAAACTTATTCCCCAAAAATTCATCTAAAATATTTACCAAGGTTTCCCTAATTTTTGTATGAAATTTCAAGTTAAAAGATGATGATTTCTTCAAGTTAAAATTTATATTAAGTATGTATATTTTGGGAATATATATATATATATATATATTTAGTTATCACCAAATTTTGTGCTAAGTGTATATAATGTGTATTATATGTAGTAGTGTATTAGAAACTTAAAAATACACAAAATACTCCCAAGGAGTATAAATACCAAAATTCACATACAAATACATGAGAATACCTAAGTATTCAAGTATACAAAATTCCTCTCAAAGAAGAGTATTTGGACGATACAAGAAAATATATTTGTAAAAATATATTCCACAAATATTTGGACTTTGGGCATAACTATATATATTTGGACAAATATATAACCATTACCAAGTAATGGAAATTCCACAAAAATCGGGTGAATAACAAGAATAATTATATATATTTTATAGCATGACAAAATATATATATTCCACACAAGACTTAAAAAAACATTATTTTTAAGAAATATAATTCCGAAAAGTAATAAAAATCAAAGTATTGATTTTTGGCGAATAAGGTAAAATACACAAGTATTTACATAAAATACAAGTATACTTTCCTAAGTATACCTGTACAAAAATAATATTGAGAATATTATTTCACAAAATACTTATATTTATTTTTGGAAAAAAAAATATAATATAAGTAACGTATATGGACAAGTTAAAAATAAAGTTTATTTTTAACACTTATTGCTTTGACAAATTCTACTTGAATAAATATATATTTTTGAAAAGTGAAATATATATTTACAATAGACAATATACTCAAAGTGCAATACACAACAAACGGGCAAGACCCGACAAACAAGGGCATGACCCTCACAAAGGACGAACATACAAAGAACAAATTCATAAATTAAAGATGTTGACTTGTACTTGTGTGTTACAAGTCTAGTGACTAACATACATAGAATAATTATAGGTCACGACGCTTACTAAACAGCAGGTGTAGTTTACGACGCAGGTTACGCAAAATCGTGAGTTCATGTCCCCGCTTTTAAAAAATTTTCTTGTTTTCTAAACTTGGGGAAAATACATGTACTGTGGTATGACGAAACAAAACTAAGGAATGACTTAATGGATCATGTCACGAATAGGGTGTCATAAGCACCATTAATCAACATAAGTCCTAGACCGCAGAACAAAAGGTTAGATCTAATGGGTTTCAGGAAGCCACACTCTTGGCCACACTTTTACCGAGAGTGCTTTTATGTCTCTAGTCGTGAATCGACAAGTAAAATGCCTATGGTTTGGATGCTTCCTATGTCGTTACATATGTTAGTGGTGATGTGCGTAGTGCGTGATATATTTTAAGCCCTTTTTAACACTTTAGTCAAGTTTTAAATTTATAAAACACGATATTTTACTAACACTAAACACACATATGGGCAAGTGCACCCATCGTGAGCGTAGTATAGCGTTGGTAAGATACCGAGGTCGTCCAAGGACACAAGAGCTTTTAATACCGGTTTATCCTCAACGTCTAATCAAATCAAAAATTTAGAAAAAGAGTTTAAACGTGAAAATAAAAACTAAAAATGCTGAAAAATAAAATAAAATAAAAACAGATAGACAAGATGAATCACTTGGATTCGACTCGCCTTTAGTGTAACCTTTGATGATTTCTGCACTTTTGCACTTTTTAAGAGATTATCTTAGTTATAGTAGTAGGCCCCTCTTTTGAAGGTGACGTTACCCTCAACCCAGTAGTTTGAGTTAGCAAGGATACAATCCTAAAGGGTCAGAATATTGAAAGATAATTAATTAAGTTATTAATGCGTAATGTGGTAGGCTCTTCTTCTGAAGGTGACGTTACCCTCGGCTAAGTGGTTTGAGTCAGCAGGGATACAATCCCAAGTAGCCGGGTTAATGTATTAATAGTAGTTTACATATGAGGGGATCAAGCCATTCGCACCCCCGCCATCCAATACCAGTGGGTATTGAAGGAGGTCCTAGTAAGCTTGACCCAGGTCCTTGCAGGATCTATACACTGAACAAGGCAAGAACCTTACCAAACCATTCCCTTAACCCCCGACCAGGTAGCCAACATATCTCTATATAGACCGTAGAGATATGAATGGTGTAAATCTTTTATTTTATATAGACAGTAAAATAATGCCAAGACATCATGGACAAATGATAAGGAAGTTTCACCTTCAACATAAGAAACTAGTTATTAAAGTCATTAATACAAAACCAAATAAAAAGTGCGAAAAGATTAAATATCAAAAGTATTACACTAAATGCTTGTCTTCACCAAGTGATGTAAGAGACTTAGGCAACCATGGCCTTTGATTGTCAAGAACTCTTACTGTCAATCTTGGATCCCGAGACTACTACACACACTCTATGATGGATGATGGATGATGGGGGTGGATGTGGGTTGTAGTGGTGGTGGAGTGTGGGTGAAGTGCGAGAGAGGCGGTTTGCCGAGGGATGCTTTTGAAGTGAACCAAGCACCTCTATTTATAGCCTGCATAGAAGCCCGGACACGACCCCGTGTTCATTGGGCACGGCCCCGTGTACATCCTTATTCTCTTTCTTCATTAATTTCAATTTGTCTGCATTAGCTCCACACGCCCCCGTGTCCGCTGGGCACGGCCCCGTGTGCAGAAGCGTATCTGTACAATCAAGATTTGCTTAGATTCTGCGAATCTTAGCCTTGACCATGGCCCGTGTTGAGCTGGGCATGCCCCCGTGTCAGGAATAGAAGCTTCTATTCTTTGTCTTTTCTGCAGACACCTGGCCATGCCCAGTGTCCGCAGGGCACGGGGCCGTGGTCAGCCTTCTGTTTTCTTGTTTTTGCTTGGGAAGATGCTATCGAGGGGTCGGGCATGCCACGTTTGTTCCTTTTCTTGTATTTATGTTAGATTTTGCTGCATATTTGTTCCTTTTGTTCATTTAAACTCATTTAATCCTGAAAATACAAAAGGAAGACAAAAGTACACTTTTTTCCAACATTAGTACTAAAAAAGGGTTAGTTTTATGCCTCATTTGATGTAATTTATATGTTGCATTTTACACACATCAAATACCCCTACACTTGAATCTTTGCTTGTCCTCAAGCAAAACTCTTTATAATGTGGCTTACACTCCCAAATGGAATGGGTAGAAGAGAAGTTTTGGGCTTGTCTTGAGTGTCGGGAATCCAAGATCTTTATTAGGCTTTATTTTTATGTTATTTACAATCCTATCCGTTATGATTTATTTAGAACATTTCATAAGAGAAATTACTTATTTGGGCATAACATACCTCTTTAAAATTCCATTTATATACAAGTTCACATATCTCACGGGAGATCACTCAGCACTCGGCCAAAGATGTATTTTTGTGAAACACTCGAGACCTGCATGGAACTTACTTCTACCATATGCTTGCCAAGCAATCAATCCTCCTCCTTTTTAACTATAAACCTTTGTAAATATCAAGAGGACTTTGGGGAAGGGTTAGGCTTGGGTTAAAGGTAGGTGGTTTTGGGTTAGTGGTTAGTAAAAGGGCGAAAAGCGTAAAAAGCGTCGGTCGTCGTAAAACTTTTTGTTTTTGTGACTTTTATTCAAACAAAGTTTTTTGAGGAACTTTTTTTTATTGCTATTCTTCATTTTTTTTTTTATAAGGGACGTCACATGAAGACCGAGCTTTTTACTAAAATAAAGGGTTAAAAATAAAAGGGTTTTGGTGGGTAAAGAGTGTTTGTTTTGTGGGTTTAGAAATGAAAAAGGTTTAGGCTCAAAGGGGTTAACTAGGGGAATTTTGGGTAGGTGATAAAAAAAATTGAAAAATAATGGTATTGAAAAGAAAAAGAGTTAGTCCTAATGCCTCCATCATTTACTTACTTGGATTTAAGTTGGTAAGGACCGAGAATGTATTGTCATGGCAAGTTCTAGAGTCGTAAGAAACCAAGCGGCTATTCACACAAGAAACGAACGATGAGCATTTAATTTAAAGGTGTATGCTTGTATGCTCAATAAAGGCTCAAAACTCACTTTTTGTGGGAATAGGTTTTTAATGTGATCAAGTATATATAATCAAATTTTAACTAGATTTGTCATGTCGTTTCATAATTTTCTTATGTTAGTTCTTTTTATCACGATGCTGTCGGTTGTAAATTTGTAAAAACATAACCTTTTTAGAACTTGTTATTCCCAAATTAAACCAAGACAAGTAAAAAAAAATGAAAAGTTTTTGAAAAAAATTGGGGTTATTAGCTGTTCCAATAGAGTTTTGTGTAAGGCTTGTTATTAGGACTTGCAAAATTCAAGGTTTTAGCATCCCCCCCCCCCCCCACACTTAAATTACACATTGTCCTCAATGTGTCCCCAAAATAAGTTTTTAGGTTGATTGAATGTGTAAAAGGGTGTTAAAAACAAAATTTTATGTTACTGGGCATCTGGACACGGGCCCGTGTTGGTCCAGGCACAACCCCGTGTTCAGATTTCCAATATCATAATTAACAGAAGGCTGGGCATGTTCAGTGAACACGGCCCCGTGTCCAGTTACCTGAACTGGGCATTTTCTGCAGAACCTTGGGCAAGGGGCATGTTGGGATGAGCACGACCCCGTGCTGAACTTGCTGTAATGAAGAAAAATTGTCGAGTGGCTCTATTTTTGTGCATGGGGTGTGGGTTCAAGTTTCCCTTAGTAACCTCCATCATTCCGAGTGTGTTTTATTACTGAAAATTAAAACTAAACTAGAAAGCATAAAAGTTAATCTAAACTAAAACTAAGGATAGTTCCGCGAATGCCTCAGTGGTGCGCCACGTTTATAAGGGTCCTTGGCTAGACCCAAAGTCAGTCATATGTTACGCAAGTGGGATGTTTTGCATCCCATATTGCACCGTCGGAGAGCATTATCCAAACTTGAGTCTATGACTTTCATGTAGTTGACCGGGTCGTCGTCTTCTACTCTTTTCCCAACCCCAAATTCCATCTCCTTGTCCCCAACCCTCAATGTTAATGTCCCACCATTCATATCCACCATTGCGTGGGCGGTGGCTAGAAATGGTCTTCCTAAGATAAGCGGTACCTCGGTATCTTCCTCCATGTCTAGTATGACAAAGTTGGCCGGGAAGATAAAGTCTCCGACTTTTACCAATAGATTTTCGGCGGCACCTTGTGGATATTTAATGGACCTATCGGCGAGTTGTATGCTCATCTTTGTAGGGCTTGTTTTCCCTAGTCCGAGTCGGTCGAACATTGATGCGGGCATGAGGTTGATGCTAGCCCCGAGATCGGCTAGTGCATTGCGTATGGGTGATCCCCCAATCGAACAAGGGATGGTGAAGCTTCCGGAATCGATCTTCTTTTGTGGGAGTTTGTTGAGTAGCAAGGCGGGGCATTCTTCGTTTAAATTAACCAATTGCAATGATTCAATTTTCCTTTTATGGGTGAGAAAGTCTCTCATAAATTATGAATATTTAGGCATTTGAGTGAGGACTTCTACAAATGGAAGATTGATGTGCAATTGTTTTAGTACATTTACGAATTTTGTGAATTGCTCATCGGTCTTTTGGCGAAGTAACCGACCGGGGTAAGGTACCAGAGGATTCTTGGTAGGCTCTTGATTTGGTGGAGGAGTCGTCTCTTTTTGGGGTGTTGGTGAAGTTGCGGTTTGGTTAGACGGGCTCTTTTCAGTTGGAGGTAGTGGAGCCTCCTCGGGACCTACAGTACGGTTTCTCAACGTGTTGAGATGTACTTGCGCCTTTGGTTGGTTTCGGTATTGCTGGGTAACGCGCCTTGCGGTCTCTCGAAGAAATTTTGAGCTAGTTGATTTAGTTGTTTTTCAATGTTTTGAATACTAGCTTGTTGATTTCTAAACTTCGATTCCATTTGTTGAAATCGATCCGAGTTTTTCTTTTCGGTGTCGGAGATGAGGCGTGAGATAGTATCTTCAAGCCTCTCTCATCCCCCTTGTTGTTGTTGAGAGAAATTTTGTGACTCGTTTCTTGGTTGTTGAAAGTTTGTTCGTTGGTTTTGATTTTATTGGTTATTACTATTCTCGGTTTCTCTCCAACCAAGGTTAGGGTGGTTACGCCATCCTTGATTGTAGGTACCCGTCGGAGGAACTGACGGCCTAGGTCTATTATCAATGTAGTTTACCGTTTCTGTTTGATTATCCATTTCTTTCATACAACTCCAATTTTCATGTGGTCCACCACACCCTTCACAAGCCATAACCGAGGCCGTTTTTGCCATTTCTAACTTTTTGATTTTTGAAGAGAGGGCCTCGATTTGGGCTTGTAAAGAGGTGCTTTCGTCAACCTTATGGGCGCCCGGGGCAATAGATTTTGTGCCTCGGGGAGTGTGCCACTGAAAATTGTTTTGTGCAATTTCCTCAATTTGATTATAAATTTCATTTGGGCGACGATTACCTAGAAGTCCCCCGGAGCTAGAGTCAAGTGTTTGTCTTGTGTGTGGCAACAACCCATTATAGAAAGTGGATACTCGTTGCCATACCGCAAGACCATGATGAGGACACTTTCTTAGTAGCTCCTTGAACCTTTCCCAAGTTTCATATAAGGATTCCCCGTCCTCTTGTGAGTATGTATTAATTTCAGTCATTAATTTAGCCGTTTTAGAAGGAGGGAAATACTTATACAAAAACTTTTGGGCTAGTTCATCCCAGGTGTTTACCGATCCAACTGGGAGGGTGTTAAGCCAAGCCTTAACTTGGTCTTTTAGTGAAAATGGGAACATTCGGAGGCGGATGGCATCATTAGATGCTCTGTTGATCCGAAAAGTATCACATATTTCCAAAAAGTTGGTAATATGTAAATGGGGATCTTCGTCCGCAAGCCCGTGGAAAGTTGCGGAGTTTTGGAGCATTTGAATCAAATGCGGCCGAAGTTCGAAGTTGTTGGCATCGACATTCGGTGCATTGATAGCGGCGCCGAGATTACCTACCATGGGATGTAGGTAATCCAATAGAGTACGTTGATCCGCCATTGGAAGTGGGTCCCCGAAACTTTCTCTTGGTTTTTAGCTTTAAGTCTTTTTCTTAGAAAGAGTTCGGGTTCGTCTAGAGGTTCTTTTATGTCTTTATTAGAACTGGAGCTCATGCACAGCGTAGGAAGTTCAGGTGCGGCGCCTGGGTTCCAAGTCCTGCGATAAAAACAAAAAAATTGTTGGTCAAAAGTTTCACCACGGCCCGTGCTAAGCTGAACACGGCCCCGTGGTCGGAGTTACAGTGATTTTTTTTCCGGATCCCTGTTACTGGGGAGTTCAACACGGCCCCATGCTACACCAACACGGCCCGTGCTCAACTCTCTGTAAATCGGAAAATAAAAACTGCCAGTAACGATGCTGGGCACGGCCCCGTGCTGAGCTCTGTAGAAGCTGACAAATTAAGAAAAAATCCTAAAAAAGAGAAAAAAAAAAAACCAGAAAAAATAAGAAAAACGATTAGGCCGTTGATTCCTAACTTTCTTAAAATCCTTGTGTCCCCGGTAACGACGCCAAAAACTTGATGTGCGTAGTGCGTGATATATTCTTAGTTATATTTTAAGCCATTTTTAACACTTTAGTCAAGTTTTAAATTTATAAAACACGATATTTTACTAACACTAAACACACATATGGGCAAGTGCACCCATCGTGAGCGTAGTATAGCGTTGGTAAGATACCGAGGTCGTCCAAGGACACAAGAGCTTTTAATACCGGTTTATCCTCAACGTCTAATCAAATAAAAAATTTAGAAAAAGAGTTTAAACATGAAAATAAAAACTAAAAACACTGAAAAATAAAATAAAAACATATAGACAAGATGAATCACTTGGATCCGACTCGCCTTTAGTGTAACCTTTGATGATTTCTATACTTTTGCAATTTTTAAGAGATTATCTTAGTTATAGTAGTAGGCCCCTCTTTTGAAGGTGACGTTACCCTCAACCCAGTAGTTTGAGTCAGCAAGGATACAATCCTAAAGGGTCAGAATATTGAAAGATAATTAATTAAGTTATTAATGCGTAATGTGGTAGGCCCCTCTTTTAAAGGTGACTTTACCCTCGGCTAAGTGGTTTGAGTCAGCAGGGATACAATCCCAAGTAGTCGGGTTAATGTATTAATAGTAGTTTACATATGAGGGGATCAAGCCATTCGCACCCCCGCCATCCAATACCAGTGGGTATTGAAGGAGGTCCTAGTAAGCTTGACCCAGGTCCTTGCAGGATCTATACATTAAACAAGGCAAGAACCTTACCAAACCATTCCCTTAACCCCCGACCAGGTAGCCAACATATCTCTATATAGACTGTAGAGATATGAATGGTGTAAATCTTTTATTTTATATAGACAGTAAAATAGCGCCAAGACACCACGGACAAATGATAAGGAAGTTTCACCTTCAACATAAGAAACTAGTTATTAAAGTCATTAATACAAAACCAAATAAAACGTGCGAAAAGATTAAATATCAAAAGTATTACACTAAATGCTTGTCTTCACCAAGTGATGTAAGAGACTTAGGCAAACATGCCTTTGATTGTCAAGAACTCTTACTATCAATCTTGGATTCCGAGACTACTACACACACTCTATGATGGATGATGGATGATGGTGGTGGATGTGGGTTGTAGTGGTGGTGGAGTGTGGGTGAAGTGGGAGAGAGGTGGTTTGCCAAGGGATGCCTTTGAAGTGAACTAAGCACCTCTATTTATAGCCTGTACATAAGCCCGGACACGGCCCCGTATCCATTGGGCACGGCCCCGTGTCCATCCTTATTCTCTTTCTTCATTAATTGCAATTTGTCTACATTACCTCCACACGCCCCGGTGTCCGCTGGGCACGGCCCCGTGTGAAGAAGCGTATCTGTACTATCAAGATTTCCTTGGATTCTGCGAATCTTAGCGTTGACCACGGCCCGTGTCGAGCTGGGCATGCCCCCGTGTCAGGAATAGAAGCTTCTATAGCTTTGTCCTTTCTACAGACAACTGGCCACGCCCCCGTGTCCGCTGGGCACGGGGTCATGGTCAGCCTTCTGTTCTCTTGTTTTTGCTTGGGAAGATGCTGTCGAGGGGTCAGGCATGCCACGTTTGTTCCTTTTCTTGTAATTATGTTAGATTTTGCTGCATATTTGTTCCTTTTGTTCGTTTACGCTAATTTAATCCTGAAAATACAAAAGGAAGACAAAAGCACACTTTTTCCAACATTAGTACTAAAAAGGGTTAGTTTTATGCCTCATTTGATGTAATTTATATGTTGCATTTTACACACATCAGTGGCCTCGCGAACCATTAGCGATCACGTATTCCTTACATTTACAGTATACTTTTTCAAGTACAATCGCATACCATGATTCTTACAACAATACTTGAATGTTTTACACTTTTCCAAAACTTACATGTATTTCAGGTAAATAAGTGGATGTATGTGCGGTTCCTCTTGCTCAAGGATGTCGTTTATGTTTTTAGTTATGTCATGTCAGGACTCCAATGCCTCTTTTGTGGGATTTGGTTGTTATATTCCACCTTGTGTGGTGATATAATGATCAAAACCTTGATGTTTGTCTTTGAAATAAAGTTGTAAGCTTTTCAAACAATTATCTTTCGTGTGAAGTAAACACTTAACGTAACTTATGTTTTGGATATTTAATGTCAATGGCATCATGGAGTTTGTTTATTGATCATGTAGTATGTTTACCATTTGTATACAATGAGAACCTTTCAGGATCACACCTCATGCTTCCGCCTTAAAAAGGGGTGTAACACGATCCACCCAAATTACCTATAGAATTTAATTCGAATATATCGCTTAGAACTCATGGTTCAATATTCGCCATATAATACTTCTAGTTAAATCAATTAAGTGATTACTCCATGTTTTTCAAACATTCTGATTCACTTAGACATTTTATCGA
Organism: Helianthus tuberosus; assembly: GCA_030545235.1. Classification (NCBI taxonomy): domain Eukaryota; kingdom Viridiplantae; phylum Streptophyta; class Magnoliopsida; order Asterales; family Asteraceae; genus Helianthus; species Helianthus tuberosus. The sequence continues at coordinate 151,023,159 of CM060410.1, read as the reverse complement.
ACACCTTAAAGGCGAGATCATAACACTAACATGATTATATTCATAATTAACAAGTTTCTCATATGAATTCATCATGTTCAATATCCTATGTCTAGTATGAATGAAACAACACTCAAATCGGCATCATAACATTCAATTAACATCAAGTATCACAAGAATTCAAATATTCTTCACAAAACCCATATAACCACACCTATGTTAACAGTGAATTCAATAGATTATAACATGAATGAATCAAATTATTGTCTAAGACTTAATCATAGACTTATATTCATCATAATTCACCCATAACATCACTCAATTCTTTACTAATTTCAGTTATAAGAAATCATTTAAGTTCAAAACATCACCAAATCTAAGAATTTAACATACCTTGTGATCTACTAAGTATGATGATCACAAATTCAGCCTTGACTCACTTTCAAATTGGTTTTGTTTCTTTGATTTTGAGTGAAATTGGATGGATTAGGGTTTTGAGAGCTAGAGTTTGCCCAAGGGTGTTTTAGTCGAACTGGAACACACACAAAGTGTGTGGTTTGAAGTTTATCTTGTGTTATCAAAACATATTTTCCAAATTTGGCACCATTGGCCCCTCTAGTTTCTAAGTTTTATAAAAGGGTTAGAATGCTTTAATTTTCCATCTTTTAGGACAAGATTTTAACTAGGTTAATTATTCCTAGTTTTTATTCTCACTATTTTATTAGTAATATTATAACTTATACATGTACACAAACATATATATAGTTTAATAATTTAGGGTTAGGGGTGTTACAAATCTACCCCCCCTAAAGAGGATTTCGTCCTTGAAATCATAATACGTACCGAATAAGGAAGGGTATAAACGTCTCATTTCTTCTTCGGACTCCCAAGTGGTGTCTGATCCCTTCCGATGTTCCCATTTGACTTTAACTTGCTTGATTTCTTTGTTTCTTAAGCTTTTAATCTTTTGATCAAGAATTGCGATAAGCTTTACGACATAATTCAGTTTATCGTTGTCACACCCTCAAAATCCACGAGCGGAGTATCACCGCAGGAGGCGTGACCGACCAGGATCCAACCACAATCATATTGAACAATGTAATTTAATTAAGTAAAAGTCCAACCACACAATATAACTGGTGTTCAAACAAGTTAATCCAATTCAAGTCATCAGCGGAAGCAATAAAGTTTAAAACCAAAAACCAAAGTATAAGTTTAAAAGTTCAATGTTTATCATGGAACTCAACAGTCCCTGTACCACAACGACATCCGCTCCCCTGCAAGCTCAGCTAACATCTAACGACCTACAAGGCATGTAACAACGAGTCAACAACAAAGTTGAGCGAGTTCACAGTTGGTTATCCAATTTATAGTTGTTTCAAAAACCACGAGTTCATTCAAAAACCATGAGTTATCCAATTCATTGTTTCCCAAACCATCACCAGTGGGGGCTACCCCATGTAACCACTAGACTGTTACCATATCGACAACTGACTGAGAAAGTTGTGCCCTACGTCAATGCCTATCATCATTGACTAAGTGCCCAGATCCATTAGTACACGCCCATCCTCCCGGCACGGTGTGAGGCTTGTCAACCCTAATAGCGCTATTAATTAATGACCCGCTCGCCATTGGCCCGACGATTAAGTCGATATAAAAATGAGGGACTTAATGATAGAGTTTTGTCTAGTAAGTTATAGGTTGTCGTCCTTCCAACTGAGGACGGAGGTACGTAATCTATCCAAGGAGAATACGCAGGTTAATGTTGTCATCTTTCTCAACGAGGATGGAGGTACATATTCTGTTAAAGGTGAATATGTAGGTTTCGTTTTAGCTTGTTAACCCATTCCCAAACTACAGGAAATCCCATGCCTTATAAAAAGTGTGAACTCACCTTGGTTTGCTCGGTTTGTTAAACTACTTGATCACAGTTTATCAGTCAAAGCCTAGAGTATGCATACATACGAAATCAGATTATATTCGCATTGTTTTCGCGTAAATTATAATCATGGTGCGCATGTAAAACGACAAGCATTGAATAGCACGTAGCAGTTATACAACTTAATCAAGTCCACAGTTCATGTATATGTTTCGTATGCAAATCCATGTTTTCTCAATCATGATTAACATTATATACAATCAAGTATTGAACATCCAAGTTTCATACACATGTTAAACCACACTCTGTTGAATCATGTACTGGGTGGCGAAACTCCAGGCGACGAAACATATAGGGTTTCGTAGGGGTGATATGTGACGAAACAGGTAGGGTTTCGTCGAGATGTTATGTGGCGAAACTCATAGAGTTTCGTTGGGTTATCATGTGACGAAACACTTCAGGTTTCATTGAGATAAAGTGTGGCGAAACTTTACAAGTTTCGTCTGAATCAGTTATAGAAACCTTAACTGCACAATCTTAACATAACTATGGGTCGAGCGATGGTTACTAAGTAACCCTAATAAGAGCCTTCATCATGACAATTTCCAGTCATTAAATCACAGTACACAAATTTAGCGACACCCTTAATCATGCCCATTTAACAGTTTATTTCCCCACATACAGTTTATTCACAACATACAGGTTTGTACAAACGAGTTAACCTTTAATCGTCATCGTTAAACAAGCAGCACATTAGTGGATTACGAAATCAAGATTCCATATATATATATATTACCATTAACAAATCATCTATTAAGTTGCACCAGATCATTCAGTCCCCTATTAATCATGCAATCATCATGTACCCTAATCATCCTTTGCTCATACCATTCTAACAGTTTGCAAAAACTCTGAGTTTACCAAGCAAAACATAAATCATAATCTACCACATGTTTCTATTTTATAAGTATAATGTCATAAATCAGTCTATTAGCAGGAACCCTAGTTGCTACATAACAACCCAGCGTCAAGACCATACCAAAAGCAACATCAATGATCATATAACCAAGCGATAACAAAACACTAACCGGAAAGCCAAAGTGACTAGTTTGAACGTGATGGGGGGGGGGTTGCCGCCGCACAAGAGAGAGCGTAGGGTTTGTTGATAGATCAGTTATGTGCCATCGTTTAACCCTACTCTGATATATATGTGTGTATCCGTGTTGGGCCCTTACTGGGCTTCGACGTAACCTGGGCCGGCGAAACCCCTAAGGTTTCGTCTAGTACGGGGATGGCGAAACTTCTAAGGTTTCGTCGAGTAAGGGGATGGCGAAACTTCTAAGGTTTCGTCGTAGCCATGAAGGTGAGAATACACATGTTAAGTTTATAATTCAAACAACTCATAAGTTTTATTACTAATTAACAATCATGTAACACATAAATCATATAGCAATCATGACCAAGTTACAACACAACGAGTTAAGAAAACATGACTGTAAACAAGTAACGTGTCGAGGAAAGACCTTGAAAACTCGGGTTGTCACAATCGTCAACTTCTATGTCGTCATAGCTTATATAGGTTGTTTCATCAGCTAAGCACTTTCACAAATGTGAAACATGGAAAATGCTATGTATACTGCTCAATTCTTCTGGCAATTCGAGTGGGTAAGCTACCTTACCCACACGTTCTACGATTTTGAATGGCCCAGTAAATCTTGGACTTAATTTTCCCCGTTTTCGGAATCGGATAACCCCTTTCCACGGAGATACTTTAAGCAAAACCATATCACCGACCTGAAACTCGATGGGTCTTCGTCTTTTATCCGCGTAGGACTTCTGTCGATCTTGAGCAACTTTTAAATAAGCCCGGATCCCTTCAATCTTTTCATTAGTGACCCTGACTACCTCTTTGTGAGCTAATTCTCGTGGACCCACTTCACCCCAACACACTGGGGTTCGACGCTTTCTGCTGTAAAGCATTTCATACGGGGCCATTCCAATACTGGAATGGTAGCTGTTGTTATATGAAAATTCAGCTAGTGGTAGATAGATATCCCAACTACCACCAAAATTGATAATACATGCTCGTAGCATGTCTTCGAGCGTTTGAATAGTTCTTTCGCTCTGCCCATCGGTCTGCGGATGATATGCGATACTAATGAACAACTTAGTACCCATCTGCTCTTGGAAATCGCGCCAAAAGTTTGAAGTAAACCGTGTATCTCTATCCGATATGATAGACACTGGTACTCCATGGCGAGATATAATTTCATTCCTGTATACTTCTGACATCTTCTCGGAAGTGTATATTTCCCGAATTGGAATAAAATGAGCACTCTTGGTCGATCTATCAACTACTACCCATATGGCATCAAATCCACGTGATGTTCTTGGTAGTTTAGTTAGCAGATCCATAGTGCTTTTACTTGTAAACAAGTTAAGCATTTTTCCACATACTTAGTGATGTCTCGCTTCATTCCGGGCCACCAATAATTTTGTTTTAAGTCTTGGTACATCTTGGTAGCTCCCGGATGAATAGAATAGCGGGACTTGTGGGCTTCATCAAGAAGAAGAGTCTTAACATTACAAGTGTTTGGAACCCAGGTTCGATCGAAACGGGTTTTCAATCCATTACTATTATCTTTCAAGTCTTTGAGCTGACCCATAATCCTTTCCTTTTTCAAATTCTCTTCTTTTACAGCTTCCGTTTGTGCCTCCTTGATTTGTTTGAGTATGCCCGAGGTCACTACTAACTGCATCGACTGTATCCAAATAGGTGAATATTCTTCTTTTCTGATCAATACATCTGCACATATGTTGGCTTTCCCGGGATGATAATGAATTTCACAATCATAATCCTTTACCGTCTCTAACCAATGCCTTTATCTCATATTCAACTCCTTTTGATCAAAGAAGTACTTGAGACTTTTATGGTCAGTGAAAATAGTACATTTGACGCCATACAAATAATGCCTCCATATCTTTAAGGCAAAGACCACTGCCGCCAATTCCAGGTCATGTTTCGGATACTTCTTTTCATGAATCTTTAATTGTCTTAAAGCATACGCGTTCACTTTTCCTCATTGCATAAGTACGCACCCTAGACCAAGATGGGATGCATCAGAATAAATGACCATGTCTTCAGTCCCATCTGGTAACGTTAATACCAGGGCATTGGTCAATTTTTCTTTAAGTATACGAAAGGCATCTTCTAGTGCGCTTCCCCATACAAATTTCTCGTCTTTACGGGTCAACTTGGTTAATGGAGTTGCGATTTTAGAGAAATCTTGAATAAATCTCCGGTAATAACCAGCAAGACCTAGAAAACTCCTAATCTCTAATGGATTTTTCGGAGGTTTCCATTTAGACACAACTTCTATTTTGGACGGATCTACCAACACCCCATCGGTACTAATAACATGTCCCAGAAACTGTACCTCACGTAGCCAAAAGGCACATTTCGAAAATTTCACGTAAAGTCTTTCACGCCCAAGCATTTCAAGTACTTCACGCAAATGACATTCGTGATCCGCTTCGCTCTTCGATACACAAGAATATCATCGATGAAAACAATCACCGATTTTTCTAGCATCGGCTTGCAGACACGGTTCATGAGATCCATGAAAGCCGGATGTGCATTAGTTAATCCGAAAGACATTACTAAAAACTCGTTCAATTGATGAGATCCATAACGCGTTCGGAATGCTGTTTTCAGTATATCTTCTTCTTTAACCTTCAATTGATGATAACCCGACCTCAAGTCGATCTTTAAAAACCAACTCGCGCCTTGCAGCTAATCGAATAAGTTGTCGATCCTAGGAAGCGGGTATCGATTCTTTACCGTAAGTTTGTTTAACTCCCGGTAATCAATACACATCCTCATGCTTCCGTCTTTCTTCTTCACAAATAATACTGGCGCTCCCCTCAGAGAAACGCTAGGTCGAATAAATCCCTTGTCTAGAAGATCCTGTAATTATGACAGCAATTCTTGTAGTTCCGATGGCGCTAATCGATAAGGAGCCTTGGCTACCGGCTTCGCGCCCGGAACTAATTTGATGCCAAACTCCACCTCACGTTCTGGTGGTAACCCCGGTAGATCTTCCGGAAAAACATCTTCAAATTCCCGTACAACTGGTACGTTTTTAATTTCTGGAGACTCTTTAGTTGAATCATGTATGTAACCATATACGCCTTACATCCACGCCGTACCAGTTTACAAGCTTTAATAAAAGAACAGATTATGGGGCTGCAACTTTTCTCCCGATAAATAGTAACATGTTTTCTGCTTGGAGACCTTAGTTGTATCTCCTTACAGTTACATATTACTTTGCGTGATATCGAGCTAACCAATCCATGCCGATTACCACTTGAAATTCTCCCATCGACATGGGAATTAGATCGACGAAATATTCTTCATTGTCAATGCTCAATTTGCAATTCCAGCACATATCACAAACAATAAAACTTTTATTATTACCTATTTCTACTTCTAATGGCATAGATAATTTCGTTAATGTGAACGTAGGGTCTTGAATAAATCGATGTGATTTGAAAGATCTATTTGCACCCGTATCAAATAAAATTCGTGCTGGGATTGAATTTACAAGAAATATACCTGAAACAACATCAGGTTCAGCTTTAGCATCTGCGGCTGTCATGTGGAAAGATCTTGCCCTCTCTTTCTGGGCATCAGATTTTCTATCAGTTGTGTCTTTGGTTCCAACCAGTTCTGGAAATTTAGACTTTTTATGTCCTGGTTTATAACATTTATAACACACCGACACCTTTCCCGGGCAATTTGAAACCACATGTCCCATTTTTCCGCAAGTAGGACATGGTTTATTTTTAAAATAACATTCGCCCTTATGAGTCTTTCCGCATATTTTGCATTGAGGTACTCCCCCTTTTGCAACTCCTTTCTTAGGAGCTTCATTCGGCTTTGGTTTCTTTGCAGGGCTTGGATTTATATCAAACACCCTCCTTTCACCCCTTTCGATATGCTTTTTCAGCTCAATTTCTCTTTCTCGTGCAGCATTCACTATCTCTGTAAGATGCCCGTATTTTGAAGGAGTCATAAACTCCCGATACTCCGCACTTAGCATATTATAGTAATAGTATATTTTCTATTCTTCCGTCTGAACCAGCTCATCACAAACCTGAGCTTATCAATAAAGATTCCCGTAATATTTTCTATCAACTCACCACTATGCCTTAGCTGAATAAACTCTTCTTTAATCCTATTGATTACAGCTTTCGGGCTATGGTGTCTAAGGAATGGTGTTTTGAATTCTTCCCATGTAATAGTTATCGTGGCCTCAATTCCCTGTTCCTTCTTCAGATTATCCCACCAATCCTTAGCTTGGCCTCTTAACTAACCGGTTCCGTATGCCACGAAATCCGTCTCATCACAATGGGTCCTTTCGAATACCCCTTCAATGTCGCTAATCCATCGTTGACAAACGATCGGATCAACTTCACCATTATAGAGCGGGGGTTTGCATGCCATAAATTTATTAACGGACACGCTTTCGATTTACCCGTATCTCTCTTTTCGTTCATCTTATCATCTATTACCGATAAGAGCGTAGTTTGTAGTCTATCGATAAACTGCGGTAGACTAGCTTCTAAGGCCTTTCCGACTTCCTCGGAAATTGTAGCTTTCATCTCTTCAGTTAAATGAGATGTTGATTCATTTCCGGTTACACCGGCCATTTCTTTAACTGAAATGTTCACAATAGTTAATCAATAAATATTTAATTTATTTCCATCTTGTTACATGGAAATTTATATCACACATACTTAATCATAAGTAATGTTATTCTTTTTCGGTTTGGTCAAGTATATAACTTGCCTTACCTTTCTTACTTAGTGTATTTCCCGGGTTCGAGTGTAATAATACCCTCCTCCCATACACTTTTCTCATATTTTTCATCATCTAAATCTATAAATCTAGACTCATTTATAAGTAACTCTTACTGGATGTCTTGATCAAGCTTTGAACCGAACACACTTTGTCTTAATGAGGCTCTGATACCAACTTGTTAGACCCCTTACATTCGCTTTATAATTTATACAATACATATTTCATTATCATTCACTTGTCTATGTAAAACATCGAACTAACGACATTCATACAAGATCCAAAACTTTCAAAAAATATGTTCGCTAAGATTTCAAAACCATATTGTTAAAACATACCATACTTAACCTTCAAAACATTTCAAACCATATCTACAAAGTAGGATAACACAACACTTAAAGCGTTTGTAACAAAAGTAATCGTTTTCATTTGCGGAAGCTTCTTTGTGCTTGTGTTCGGTTCTCTAACATAGCTTGATCTTCATCCGCAAGTTCCTACTGTTACCTATGACCAAAATCATCCAAAAAATTAATTATATGAGTTCATAAGATGATTAAACAAGTCGGAAATATCAAAACACAGCAACAACAACATTTACAGCATCTGACATGCTGTCGCGGGCCGCGACAAAGAGAGACTAGGCTCTCGCGGGCCGCGAGCCCTGTCGCGTGTCGCGATGGGAACCTGTGTCGCTGTCGCATGACGCGACAACGTTGTTTTTCCAGCGGATTCAGGTTAAAAACCTGCATTTCCCAGCTCATTCATATTTTACGAAATTGGTCATAACTTCTTATTTCTTGGTCCGATTCGGGTCACGTTTCTTTCTACGTGAACATAATCAGATCATGTATAACATGGAATAAAAATCCTACATATGAATTACCAATTTTATTGAGTTTACGCTTTCGGCTTATAAAAGTTTTTCATAATTATTTGACCCATTCATTAGCATGAATCATGAACTTAGTTTCTACCCTACCAAGTTCTATACCACTAACATATATAACACGCCAAACTCAACGGTACATTATATATGAAATTTATGTGACCTTCCCTATATAGAGATGGTTAAATTCGATAATATTTCGACATCTTTATACATGTAATCTTTCCAGATTACATCAAAACATCATATTGACCCGTTTAGCTTTATTAGTGAAATTCATCGCTTCCTTTTCCCAAAGTTCATTACTTTGGTTGTTTTTTACCTGTTTGGTTTCCTTAACAACATCCGTAGCTTTATGTTACCAAACAATCATTGATTAAGTCCAATTGACCCATTTGACAATTCTAGTGAAATCCATCACTTTCATTATAGAATCATAACTCTAATTTCTGAGTTAAATTATTCAGTTTGTCTATACGGAAATCCACCGTTTTGACAATTTCCGAAGTTTATCATAAGACATATATTATTCAATAAGAATTGAACGAAATAACTAACAATTTCTACGAAGCATATAGCCACATACCTTTCAAAGCTTTCCTTTTAAACGGTTATCCGTTCCGCCTTGCACACTCGACGATCCACCCAAATTACCTATAGAATTTAATTCGAATATATCGCTTAGAACTCATGGTTCAATATTCGCCATATAATACTTCTAGTTAAATCAATTAAGTGATTACTCCATATTTTTCAAACATTCTGATTCACTTAGACATTTTATTGAACACCTTAAAGGTGAGATCATAACACTAACATGATTATATTCATAATTAACAAGTTTCTCATATGAATTCATCATGTTCAATATACTATGTCTAGTATGAATGAAACAACACTCAAATTGGCATCATAACATTCAATTAACATCAAGTATCACAAGAATGCAAATATTCTTCACAAAACCCATATAACCACACCTATGATAACAGTGAATTAAGTAGATTATAACATGAATGAATCAAATTATTGTCTAAGACTTAATCATAGACTTGTATTCATCATAATTCACCCATAACATCACTCAATTCTTTACTAATTTCAGTTATACAAAATCATGTAAGTTCAAAACATCACTAAATCTAAGAATTTAACATACCTTTTGATCTACTTAGTATGATGATCACAAATTCAGCCTTGAATCACTTTCAATTTGGTTTTGTTTCTTTGATTTTGAGTGAAATTGGATGGATTAGGGTTTTGAGAGCTAGAGTTCGCCCCTGGGTGTTTTAATCGAACAGGAACACACACAAAGTGTGTGGTTTGAAGTTTATCCTGTGTTATCAAAACATCTTTTCCAAATTTGGCACCATTAGCCCCTCTAGTTTCTAAGTTTTATAAAAGGGTTAGAATGCTTTGATTTCCCATCTTTTAGGACAAGATTTTAACTAGGTTAATTATTCCTAGTTTTTATTCTCACTATTTTATTAGTAATATTATAACTTATACATGTACACACACATATATATAGTTTAATAATTTAGGGGTGTTACAGAAAACAATACAACAATCAAGTACAAAAATTTATACAACATATTAAACCTAAAACGTCTATATGTGTATCTAGATATCATCACTACTTCAGTTTCATAGCATCGTCATCATCAACCTGTAACATGTTAAAAAGTATAGTTCAATACAAATATGTATTGGCGAGTATACAAGTTGTCATACATAGCATAAAAAGATAAGTTTTGAACAATTCCACATGGCAAGCTAATCATACGAGATAAAAAATAAAACCGGCATTTGTTTAACTAATAAAACCAAGATGCAACGCAATAACCTCTTAACATAACCCAACATTCACAGGCGGTGCGTTAATCCTATAGCGCTATATATGTCAAGGATAGGCTCGTACGAAGTTAATGATAAGTCTAACACAAAACGTATAACCCCAGATTTAAAGTATCAAGTATGCATGCATGTATAAGGAATGTTTGTGCATTTTGGAAATAAGTATAAGTGTAAGTTTTAATAGTTAACATGTTACACCCCAAAAGGCGGTAAACGAAAAAGGGGGTTCAATTATATACACAAAATTGCTAATTCTTTCGATTATCCAAGTGTTGACGAGTGAATGAGTTTAGGAGGTTGAATGTATACAGATTGGAGTTCAAGGTAAGTTTAAAGTCAGAATTCGGAATTTAAAAGTATATGGAAAGTAAATATTTATGGGAAAATAACCATCTAGTACATAATACTCGTTTTTGACACTATGAAACCCATAGGGGTTTGAATGTTTTCATGGGTTAAAGTACCCATTAGAATCGTAACGAGAACTAAGTTCTTAGATGGTGTAACTTAGTATTTTGACAAATAACCATTAGATTATCATCAAAGGTTCGGTTGCTATAGGTTTTATATATTCTATATAGTATATAACATAAGTCTTAGTCCATGAAGTATAACAATATTATCATGGAAGTCATGCATAGAGGTAGGAAGATAAATCTTCCATTTTAAGACCTCTTTTGTATTCACCAATGCACAAGTTGTCACAAGACAACAAGGATGGTCATGAATGTACAATAAGGAATTGAGATAAACTAACTAACTAACTAAGAAGAAAACATCAAGTGATGTGTGGATTTGTAAGTATGATAGCCCAAGCTATCCAAATAATCACACATATTCAAGTTCAAGACTTGTTCATCACTTGTGGGTTAAAACCCTTTTAAAACAGAAAGTTTTAAGGCTTAAAACCTCTGGATTTGTATGTTACAACCTTGTTTTTAAGCACACATAATCATAGTCTTGATTAGTGGCATAAGGACATAGGAATGTATAAAGAAAATATAAGTTCATGTATGTTTAATAAATTTTCCTTCCAAAACAGAAAGTTGGACCTCATTTTGGTGATGTTTCACCTTGGTTTTCCGTGAAAAACCTTGTGAGAACAATTCTAGAGGTGTTCCACACTTTGTAGAGGAAGAAGAAGTGAAAAAGATGGAAGAAAGGTGAAGAAAAGTGCTCATTTAGCACTTAGAATAACCTGTCCAAAACTTGCATTTTCAGCTGAGATTAGAGTATTTTGAGAGTGTAAATGAGTTGGAAAAATGAAAATGAGTGTTGGGAGGCTTGGTTTTATAGTTGAGTGAGGTTAGGTGAGTGTTTAATGAGGTTTAGAAGCCCATTGGTGGAGAATGGAGGTGGAGGTTGGAGCTATAAATACAAGATTCAAAATTTATATTTTAGGGTGGAGGTTGGAGCCAAAAATGCAGATTCAAAACATGGGTTTCAGGGGAGGTTTGGATTTTTGTCACAAATGGTCCCTCAAGTTTGATAAGTATGCAATTAGGGCCCCAAAGTTAGGTTTTAGGGTGTTTTCGAGTGCTTTTCACGTAGTTTCAAGCATGTAACAAGCATACAAGTATTGTAAACTTAATAGTGATGTCAAGTATGTCCATGTATATGAAATTATGTAAAAAAAGTATCGGTAATGCCGGTTGTAACACATAGTTGTCGGTTATCGCACAAAATGCAAGTATAGGCTATTTACGATCTACAACACATAATTGCAAGTATAATTAATATGTCGAAGGTGGTTACAAGTATAATATGATGTATTATGATGTATAATAAGTATTGGAATCATTAATTGTTGGTTATCACAAGTATTGCACGTAAACGCGTTGAAAGTCGGTTATTTGCACTTATCGTCACATAGTTTCGTATTAGGGTTCGCTGCATGCGATTACAAGTATAAATTGAACATAACAAGTATAAATGGAACATAATTGATATAAATATGACTTTCATAATGATCGGTGTCTCGGATTACAAGGTTTCAAAATGAAATACGATTACAAGGAATACAAGTTTCCAAAAATAGAATTACAAGACAACTTTCTAATTAAGGAAAGTTACGAAAAAGCGGAGCGTTATGTCACACCCCAAAAACGTCGCAGCGGAACATTAAACGTAGTGGTGACGGAAGTTGGTGCCCATTTATATCTTGTTGAACGATGCACTTATTTGTTGGACATATTGACTTATTTTAAAACATAAGTTATTAAACATTACATTTTAAAAACCACGACACAACCACATAAGTTAAGTTGTCTTTGATCCTTGCGGATCTTATTACATTCGTCCCAGAAAGTTTAAAAAGTAGTCCAACATTTTTAAGTAAGACAACATGCATCATCAAACACAAGATACGCCATGATTCCCGAAGCCAAACTCAAGTACCTGTAGAACACGTTAAAAATCAAGTGTCAACACAAAGGAAGGTGAGTTCACATATTTAAATTTAAACAATTTGATACAAAGGAAAACTTTCTAATTATGTGTTTATTGTAAAACATCCATATAATTTTTAGAAAGTCCATTTACTTCCTTAATAAAATCCATGGGTCATCCGTCGTAAGTTCAAAAACACGACATTAAGGCATTTTCCCAAGTTTTGTATATTAAATTCATAGTGTCAACTTTCAGACTCATATGTTAGCTAGACAATACGAACTATATATTTACCATGCAGGGATAATCAATGCTAGACAATAACCAGAATCTAAATTCGTCGTTTGACTTGACACGGGGCGACGGGTCACGACGGGGTTGTCAACCCGATAGATCTACCAACAATTCCTCGCGTGCAATACTTAATCGATTAAACGACATCATTGGCGCAGGGTCCATATTGAGACCATATATGATGTCTGCCTCACATATAATATATATATCCGACTAATATGACAAATTTAATATACGAAGTTGTACGAATCCCCTGAAATCCCCACCGAAATGTAAGCCGATGTTGTTACTTACTCTCTTGAGACCAGGAAATATTCATTCCAACTTCACGGTCGGTTTCTCCTCAGAAACACCGTACCATCCCAATTTCTCCTCCAAACATACATTCATCAAAAACATTTTACCTCGAAATGTATGATTTATCAAACTCCATATATTTTCAAAGAAAATATATATTTTATATTAAAAGGTATTTTTTAATCCAAAAACATTATTAAACCCCTTTTGTCGTGTTCTACCCCCAAAACATATACAAAGCCGTAAAAGAGGGGTTTAGTGACACTCACCTTTGGGTGCATATTTTAAATAGCGCAATCCCATACATTGATTTCTACACGTCCTATTATATGTAGGAACGATTTTTAAATCAATATATATCACAAAAATCCTAAGTTTCTCCGTTTCATAGAATTGTCACAAAACTTTGAGATTTTCTCGAAAAGTTCACGTTTTTTATTATGTTGGTACGTTAATATATATATATATATATATATATATATATTTAAGATTTTGCGACTTGAAAGATTTTATTGGTGACCGTTATCATGTAAATCCATTATCACTCCCGTTTATACGTAATATATCTACGATTTGCGCGTCGTAATATATATACATAAACGTTCACATAAGTTATTATCGAAACACGCGTAATTTCGTTAACTTATCTATTTTGTCATTTTTAAGGCAAGTATACATAAAATATCTTATATGTACCAATTTTCATGCTCGACAAACAAGTTATACGTTTAACGCGATTTTTACCGTTTCTATCACATAAAACGCACAAGTGTACATGCATAAGCTAAATTTCCAATATCATGTTAAAAATTTAACATATTTTCTCATTAACATGTTTAAATCACATAACACATCTTAACACATAAGGTTCACCCAAAAATTACCCATACTAGTGTTCATTGAAAAATGCGTATTTTAGCGATTCGGTAACATTTTCGGGCGTCGGAAGTCACGTATGACCAACCAAACACCAAGTAAACTTAAAATTAGTTAAAATACTTGTTTTTAAACTAAAAATATCAGTTTACTTACTGATCTAAATCAGTTTTATAAAAATCTTTTGAAAAGCCGATTTTTGACTGTTTTAACGCATAGTTTTGCGTTAAACATTACTATAATCATCCCAACTCGGAATGACTTGATATTTTAACACAATATATTTTATTTACTGATTTAAATAGTGGTTATAATACGATTAGTGAAGTTTTTGTGTAAGTCACATAAATCATGCGATTTCACGTATTTTACAACTTTTAAAGCACCAAGTACAACATGCAAGACTAGTAAACATCATGACAAGGTTATATGTCACTAAACACTTTAAAATAACTTTATTTTAGTGTTTATAATCTGATTAAAACTGATTTTTATTAAATCATACTCATATGATCTTTCATGCCTTCACATCATCATGTAAGTTCACATATGTGCATCTAATGCACTCATACATCATCATTATCATCACTTATGATCTAATCATACTCTAAAACTCACTAACATCATGTTCTTAAAAACTTTACACATATCATCATAATCATTCAAATCATTCATATTCATTCATGCTTATGTCTTTCATATTTAAGATTGTATAACAACTTTTACATGCATGCATACATATATACATACATATATATGAAATATATACACACACATACTTCCAAAAATTTACTTTTCAACATATCACTTTCAAATCTCTAATCACTTTAGAACATTCTTGTATGACACTTAAAAGTTCCTTCATGCATCATACTTTTCAAGGAATCAAAATACAACTTATACACATACATACACACATTCTCGGCCATATATACATACATGCATACACCCATTTTTATTTTGTCTAAAATCTCATTCATTGTTAGTTTCAAGTTTGTGATTAATTCCAAGTTTAAGAGAAACCTTCCAACATCTCTATCATTACTAAAAATCAAGAATGTTGTTTTGAAAATAAGTTTATAACTTCAAGATTTCTTAGTGGGTTTTTGAAAAAGATGATGATATAAGGCCTTGTTCTTGATTGAATCTACTTGAAATCACCTCTAAACCTCCTTACAAGCTTGAAATCACCTTGTAATGCCTTTGAATCTTCATGAAATAGTTTGAAAATTTTGAATGGGTGTGTGTAAGGGGGTGTTCGGCCGAGATGCTTAAGGAGAGAGAGAGAGAGAATGAAGTTTTGAAATGAATTTCTTGGAATGTGAAGTTTATGGAAGCATGTTAAAGGGTTAATCATCACCATCATTCTCTAGGCCTTACATGTGTTCATGTTGCAAGAATCAAGAACATTTGGGCAGCCCATGGTGCCGCCACATACATCTCCTCTCACATACATTATATACATATACACTCATATATGTAAATTTGAGTTAAAAACATGTATTTTACTGAATACCGGGTATTTTATCTAGCGTTTTAATCCCGTTTTAGTGCGTTTTAAATTATTTTTATCATTATATAAAAATAATCACATAAAATTATTACTGAAATAATTACCAGTTGCCTTGACTGGCTGCGTTGACAGTATTTTGTCTAATACGCGTAGTATCGCGCGGTACGCGCTCAAACTCGAAAAATAGAGTTTCTTAGCGTTTTAATTTATTTTTCCTCACGGATTTGATTAAAATTACTATTCTAATCATAACAGACTATTTTTAGGATTTTAACATTGATCGGGTGGTCACCTACGTTCGTTTCGCATTTTAATTGTTACGCGATAAGCGTTTATTTTATCGTTGCCAACATAAATTTTATATACGTTTGAATTTACCAACACATCAAATATCATATATAAATATCACAATCAGTCACATATAGCCTTTTTACATGTTCACTACACATATTACTATCGTACGGTACGGCCTGAAAAGTCGGGTGTCACAGTCTCCCCATGTTTAGGGAATTTCGTCCCCGAAATTCTACTTCACATGTCTCGTTTTCGCACTCGGTGGGAAGAGATGAGGATATTTCTGTTGCATTTGGTCCTGTCGCTCCCAGGTGAACTCAGGTCCACGCTTAGATGTGACATCTGTGTATTTTAACCCTTGTACTGTTTCGAACAACTTTGTATTTAATAAAATATGGTGTTTTAATTTCAATATTTGTTTAATTATTTGTGACATTAGTACGTTTTTAATCATTGTTCAATTCCGAACTCTCAAACCTGTTCCGAAAGTGAAATCATAAACCGTTACGTAAACATAATCAGTTTAATGCGACGTACACTTCGGAACTGTGACATAAGCCAAACATACCCAAAATACCCCTTTACATAACTTAGAAATAAGTTTCAAAGGATTCGGTATGGCAAAAACATGTTTGTTCGAACTTTAGAACTAATTACGACAAAACTACGAAACGAACGTTGGTGACCGCCCGGATAATATTTAAACCCTAAAAATATTCTGTTATGATTAAAATTTTATTTTTAATCATGTTCGTGTTGAAAAATAAATTAAAACGCTTAAAAACGTTATTTTTCAAGTTTAAGCGCGTACCGCGTGTTACTACGCAACACAGTGCTTATACTGTGAAACGCAGACAACGCAGCCAGTCTCGG
The DNA here is from genome assembly GCA_030545235.1 of Helianthus tuberosus. NCBI lineage: Eukaryota > Viridiplantae > Streptophyta > Magnoliopsida > Asterales > Asteraceae > Helianthus > Helianthus tuberosus. The sequence continues at coordinate 151,006,163 of CM060410.1, read as the reverse complement.
CAACTGAAATTTATTTCAGTAATATTTTGGCGAGTTTATTTTTATAGAATAATAAAAATAATTTAGAACGCCATAAACCGGGATTTAAACGCTAGATAAAATACCCGGTATCCAGTTAAATACCTGTTTTTATCTAATTTACCAAACAAAATTACATTTAACCTCCCCCCCCCCCATATAATTTTCGGTCACTACGACCCACCTTCCACTCAAGGATTTGATTCTTGATTGTATGGACACTTGTTAATGCATGCTTCCCCCTAAATCTTTTATAAATCTTTCAATATCTCTATATATCCTACACAATCCTTCCAAGATCACAACACCATCTTCAAGCAATCTTCTCCTCCCTCTCTCTCCTCCCAACTGTAAACACCATCACCATCCCATCTTCATCTTCTTCAACTTTGTTCTTCATAATCAAGCTCCATTTCAAGCATATTTCAAGTTGGTGTGAAGATACAAAGGAGTTTCCAAGGTGCTTTCAAGTGATTTCAAACTCCATATCATCAAAACCTCATCCAACAACTTACTTGAATCTTGAAGGTATAAAGTTTATGTTTAAATCATACTCTTGATTCTTGGTTGTTCTTGATGATTTGAAGTTTCTCTTGAATCTTGGAATTTTTCACAAACTATAAATCAAAAAAGAAATGGGTCTTGATACAAAATAAAAATGGTGATGTATATGTGTGTATATAACCGTACATATATATAATTGTGTGTATGAGCTTTGAGCTTGATCATTGGTAAATACTTGTTTAAGTTATTGCTTGTTCTTGAATGATAGTTAAAATGCAAGTGTTGAATGATTTGTGTATGATATGATAAATGTTCAAATACATCAGCAAATAAACATGAATAAGTTGCATATTGGATGCATTTAGATTCATATAAAATGATGATGATATGATAGTGTGCTTTAGGCACTTGTACATGAGAATACATGTTGATTTAACGCTCAAGAAGTGATAAAAAAATGGTTATATGACAAAAATGTTTTAGAACAGGTTATAAACACTAAAAATAACATTATTTGGTATATTATAATGGCATGAAACTTTGACATAGGTTTGATAGCTTTGCATGTTGTACATATAGCTTAAAAAGTGGTAAAATATGTGAAATTTGCATGATTTATGTGCTTTATGTGAGACCTGCACTATCATGAGTATAACCACTATTTTATTCAGTAAATAACATGGGTTATGTTAAAATATCAAGTCGTTTCGATTTGGGATGGTTAGGGTAACGTTTGATGCAAAACTATGCGGTAAAACGGTTAAAAATCGGCTTTTCAGAGGATTTTTATAAAACTGTTTTAGATCAGTAAGTAAACTGATATTTTTTATATAAAAATAAGTACTTTAACTTATATTAAGTTTACTTGGTGTTTGGTTAGTCATACGTGACTTCCGACGCCCAAAAATGTTACCGAATCGCTAAAATACGTGTTTTTCAACATACACTATAATGAGTTGTTCATGGGTAAATTTTATGTGTTACAATGTGTTATGTGTTTTATAATATGTGTATGATGATGTGTTAGTGTTGACAAGATTATGTGTATCACGATATTTATTTTATGTTACATTTGAGTATATATTACGACGCGCAAATCGTAGATATATTGCTTATGACATGATGAGGGTCACCAATAAAATCGTTCAAGTCGCAAAGTTTTTAAAATATATATATGAACCCATATATATAAATACACCAAAATAATCAAAAATAATAACTTTTCGAGAAATCTCAAAGTTATGTGAAAATTCTAAGTAACGGAGAAACTTATGTATTTTTGTGGGTTTTTGATTATTAAATCATTCTTATTTAATTTAGGACGAATAAACAATTTGAGGGATTGTGTTAACATATAAAAACGCACCCAAAGGTGAGTACATAGATCCCCTCTTTTTACATGTTTTGTGGTAACTATGTGAGTGCATAGTTCCCCTATTTTACTGTTTTCGATTGTTTTGGGGTGATTCATATGTATCAAAACGATTTTGATATTTTACGATGATTTAAAAAAAAAACGTTTAAGATGGTTTATACTAAATTAATAACGATTTCGACAATGTGAACGAACTTGTTGGTTGTAGTTACATAACGAATGACATTCATTAATTTTGGTCGAACCGACCAGTATTAGGTTATGGTACCATAGGATCTGATAAATTCCGTTATCAGACTGCACCCATGGTTATGTGTGGGTTATGTGGGTAACGACTGAACCTGTTGATTGTTAACTTACCCTTTGGTGGTTTGTTAATACGAGTTAAACGATGGACGAGTTGCGAAGGTTTGAATGTTATAAGCGAGACGACCAAAAGTAGTTTTCACAATTAAAACGAGAACGGTTTGAACGAGAACGATATTAAAAGATTGAATGATTTTGAACGATTGAACGAGAACGATTTGAAACGATGTCACACAAACGAAGTTTACTAAACGATATAAACCATACGAGTTTTATTACGAGAACGATTTACGATTTGGTTACTTAAACAAATGTTTTGAGTTAAGATTCATGGCATCGAGGTTTATAAACTATAACCAATCTGTTTTGACTTGGTTATTCATTTTACAATACAAATGGTTTACAAAACAAGGTTTTCTAATATCGATTAACGAGGTTGTACGAGTTATTTAAACAAATAAACGAGCCATGAATCTGACACTTACACAAAACCTATGTGTTCGCCAGTATTTCTTTGTTGACTTTGTTTTTACATATGTTTCAGGTGATGTTGCTTGATGTTGATTGCTAGGATGCATGAGTCACATAGGATCTGGCGAGGCCTTAGTGACATAATAACAATGATAGTCGATATATAACCTGTTTGTTTCATGCTAAAACAATGTAAATTACTTAATGAATAAATAAAACGAAACTCTTTTGTATCCATGGTTGTGAAATGATAATTTTGTTACAACACTCCCCGACGTTTTCGCCACGATTTGTTGTTTTACGTGGTCGGGGTGTGACAGAAGAGTTGGTATCAGAGCCAATGGTTATAGGGAATTAGGTTATTAGTAATGCTTTGACCTAGACTATAACTTTCTAGGACCTCAACGCAAGTTTAATTGCGTTTAGATTTTTAAAGACAAAACCGTCACCTACCCTTAGGTGATAACCACAACGAGGACACAAAATCCGAATCTGCTTCGAAAATTAATCATCCGTTCTAAGATGATTGATTACTAGGTTTTGAACCCTCTGTTATAAGGTTTTGAACCCTTCCAGTTTGACTCATTTTTGGCTTAGTGGCTTCTGAGTTTTCAAAATCTCGTCAAAGTTTGGGTCTAAATAATGTGAACACGTGCAAACAGGAAGAGTGAATGCCTGTACCCTGAGTTTTCTGTCTAAGGCTAGAGTGTTCGTACAAATCCACATAATCGGACCAGTCACTCTTACCTGGGAACTCTTGGGGTGAGTGTTCACTTATAGGCGAGCATGTCTTCGCGATACATTATTTTGATTCATTACTTTGATTAGTCACTGCGTGTCATTTGTTTGTTCGAGGTAACGAACAAATGATCGCCTTCCTTATGTTTCATCGATATTTTCAATACCTCTTTTGTTTTTCCTAATTATCGACCTTACTCGTTTCTCATATTTCCTTGTTAGACAATGCCTCCTCGACGTGATGCACAATCTTTTACTGCTGAAGAAGTCGCAGCCCTAGTCTCTCAGCAAATGGCTGCTGTGCTTCCAGGCGTGGTGACCCAAATCCATGAGCTATACAACAACAATAATAATAACAATGCACAATGTAATTTCAAGAATTTCAATTCTGCTAAGCCGCTAAAGTTTTCTGGGTCGCAAGGAGCAACTGCGCTCCTTCAATGGTTCGAAAGTATCGAGAGCACATTCAGACATGTGCAATGTCCGGATGGGTGTAAGGTTGAATTTGCATCAAGTGTGTTTGAGAAGCGTGCTCTTACATGGTGGAACAGAGTGATGCGCGATAGGGGTGCCGAAGTGGCATTGGCACACACATGGGAAGAGCTTCGAGCTCTCATGATGAAAGAGTTTTGTCCCCGTCATGAAATTCGAGCTTTGGAACGAGAGTTTGATGATCTAAAACAAGATGGGGGAGAACACCGTGCGTATACGGATCGATTTGAGGAACTCAGTCTTTTGTGTCCTACTATGGTTACCCCGTTGGAGAAAGCGATAGAGAGGTATATCGATGGTTTACCCGATTCCATACAGGATATTGTGACTGGCGTTAATCCTACTACTGTTCGTCACGCGATCGAGTTATCTGCTACCCTGACTGAGTCACAAGTCAGGAAGGGTAAACTTACCTGCAAGGGTGATAAGAAGAAGTCGACCGAATCTGTCAAGGAAAAGGGTAAGGGTAAGAAAGGTGAGTCGTCGAAGAAGTCGAGAAAGCGAAAGGGTGCTCAGAACTTTGCAGTTACTGCTCAGAACCCACCAGCTCAACCGCCTGCGAAGAAAGCGTATGCTGGTACCGCACCTCATTGTGCTCGCTGCAACGGTCATCATGTTGCACAAGAAGCTTGTAAGCAATGCACAACGTGTGGTAAGCTTGGGCATCTGGCCAACATCTGTCGTTTGGGTCAGAATCAGATTGTTCAGAATCAAGCTCCAGTTCAGGGGAATGCTGCTAGATTCCCACCGAGTTCATGTTTCAATTGTGGAGAGTTTGGTCACTTCCGCAACAACTGTCCGAGGTTGGCGAATGCAAATGCGAATCCGAACGTGAATGTCAACGCGAATGCGAATCCCGCTCATGGACGAGCATTCAATCTAAATGCAAACGAGGCTCGAGCTGACAACCTCGTTGTCAATGGTACGTTTCTTGTTAACAATCGACCTGCATCTATTCTTTTTTATTCTGGTGCCGATAGAAGTTTTGTTTCATTATCTTTTGAACCTTTGCTTGCGATACCTAGAACTAAACTGAGGAAACCCTTATCTGTCGAAGTTGCTACTGGTAAACCTCTTGTTCTCGATTTTGTTATTCGTGATTGTCAGTTAAACCTTGATAACCATCTTTTTCCCATTATCCTCACGCCGATGCAACTTGGGTGTTTCGATATTATCGTGGGGATGGATTGGTTAACCAAACATCATGCTGAGGTGGTTTGTTTCGATAAGATTGTTCGTATTCCTCTTCCATCTGGCGATGTTCTGGAAGTTCGTGGCGAGAAGCCATCTGGTGGTTTGAAGCTTATGTCATGTACAAAGGCCCAAAGTTATTTGCGAAAAGGATATGTTGCTTTCCTGGCACATGTCACCAAGGAGAAAGGCAAGAGCAAGAGTATTCAGGATATTCCGATTGTTCGGGATTATCCAGAGGGGTTTCCCGATGAACTGCCTGGTTTGCCTCCAGTTCGTCAAGTTGAGTTTCATATTGACCTTGTACCCAATGCCAACCCGATTGCGAAAGCACCTTATCGTCTCGCACCGTTGGAGATGCAAGAGTTATCGAAACAGCTTCAAGAGTTGTCTGATAAAGGATTTATCCGTCAGATCTTTTCGCCTTGGGGAGCTCCTGTCCTCTTTGTGAAAAAGAAAGATGGATCTTTTCGAATGTGTATCGATTATCGTGAGCTTAATAAGCTTACCATCAAGAATCGATATCCCCTACCTCGAATTGATGATCTCTTCGACCAGCTGCAAGGTGCTTCATGCTTTTCCAAGATCGATCTGCGATCTGGGTATCGTCAACTTCGTGTACTCGAAGAAGATATTCCCAAAACTGCATTCCGTACGAGATATGGGCACTACGAGTTCACTGTCATGCCTTTTGGTTTGACAAATGCCCCAGCTATCTTCATTGACTTAATGAATAGGGTTTGTAAACCTTATTTAGATAAGTTAATCATTGTGTTCATCGACGATATTCTCATTTATTCAAAGTATCGAGCCGACCACGGGCAACACCTTCGTTTGACCTTGGAACTTCTGAAGAAGGAGCAACTTTTTGCTAAATTCTCCAAGTGTGAATTTTGGCTTAGAGAAGTTCAGTTTTTGGGTCATATAGTCAACGAGCAGGGTATTCATGTAGATCCATCCAAGATAGCTGCTATTAAGGATTGGAATACACCAACGACACCTACAGAGATTCAATCATTTCTTGGTCTTGCTGGTTATTATCGTCGATTCATTTCTAATTTCTCAAAGATCGCGGTTCCACTCACTGCTTTGACTCAGAAAAATAAGCCTTTTGAGTGGGGACCTAAGCAAGAAGAAGCGTTCCAAACGCTGAAACGGAAGCTCTGTGATGCCCCTGTTTTATCTCTACCTGAGGGAAACGATGATTTTGTTGTCTATTGTGACGCGTCGAATCTAGGACTTGGTTGCGTTCTTATGCAACGAGGTAAAGTCATAGCTTATGCGTCTAGACAACTGAAAATTCACGAGAAGAACTATACGACTCATGATCTTGAATTAGGAGTTGTGGTTTTCGCACTTAAAATCTGGAGACACTACCTCTATGGAATGAAGTGTGTGGTTTTCACAGACCACAAAAGTCTCCAGCGTATTCTCAATCAGAAGGAGCTGAACATGAGGCAACGACGATGGGTTGAACTTTTAAACGATTATGATTGCGAGATCCGCTACCATCCTGGTAAGGCGAATGTCGTAGCCGATGCGCTTAGTCGAAAGGAACGAGTCAAGCTTCATTCTGTTCGAATTCTATCTGATATTCAATCTCGTGTCCTTCAAGCTCAACGATCTTGTGTGATCAAAGACTTATTGAAATATGAGCTACCGCTTCAACTCGAACTTAAACTCGAAACGAAGGACGATGGGTTGCTATATTTCAAGGATCGTTTGTGGATTCCGAAACAAGACAATCTTCGCACCTTGGTAATGGATGAATCTCACAAGTCTCGATATTCTATCCATCCTGGTGCTGATAAAATGTACAAGGATCTTCGTACTCAGTTCTGGTGGCCTGGTATGAAGAAGGATGTTGCCTTGTATGTATCGAAATGCCTAACTTGTCTCAAAGTCAAGGCTGAACATCAACGACCTTATGGTTTGCTTGTACAACCAGAGATACCGGTTTGGAAGTGGGAGAACATTGCAATGGATCTCATCACTAAGTTACCGCGTACATCTAAAGGTCACGATGCTATTTGGGTTGTTATCGATCGATTAATGAAATCATCTCATTTTATTTCGATTCGCGAGGATCTATCTGCTGATAAACTTGCAAAGATTTATGTTGATGAGATTGTATCACGACATGGTGTTCCTTTGGATATCATTTCCGATCGTGATGCTCGGTTTTCATATCATTTTTGGAAGACAATGCAATCTGCTTTGGGAACCCAACTAAATCTAAGCACTGCTTATCATCCCCAAACAGATGGTCAATCTGAGAGGACGATTCAAACTTTGGAGGATATGCTTAGAGCATGCGTGATAGACTTTGGTGGTAATTGGGATTCTCATCTTCCACTGACCGAGTTCTCTTACAACAACAGTTATCATGCTAGTATTAATATGGCACCATTCGAAGCTCTCTGCGGTCGAAAATATCGTTCACCTGTCTGTTGGAATGAGATCGGTGAAGCTCAGCTTACTGGACCTGAGCTCATTCTGGAAACAACAGACAAAATCAAGAAAATCCACGATAATCTTGGGACAGCTCGAAGCCGTCAAAAGAGTTATGCGGATATGTGACGCAAGCCCTTAGAATTTCAAATCGGAGACCGTGTCCTACTAAAGGTGTCACCTTGGAAGGGAGTGGTGAGATTTGGAAAGAAAGGAAAACTTGCACCCCGATATGTTGGACCATTTAAGATTGTTGAAAGAATTGGAAAGGTTGCCTGTCGACTAGAGCTACCTCCAGAGCTTGGAAATATTCATACGACTTTTCACGTGTCCAATTTGCGAAAGTGTTTAGCTGATGCTGATCTTCACATTCCTCTAGACGAGATTCAAATCGATGAAACGATGCACTTTGTCGAGAAACCTGTGGAGATAGTGGACCGTACATTTAAACAGTTGAAGAACAAACGGATTCGATTGGTCAAAGTTCGCTGGGAATCCAAACGTGGCCCCGAGTTTACTTGGGAACGTGAGGACCAGATGAAGATGAAATATCCGCATTTGTTTTCACAAGTTTCCTCTAAGTAAAAATTTCGGGATGAAATTTCCTAAAGTAGGGGAGACTGTGACATCTGTGTATTTTAACCCTTGTACTGTTTCGAACAACTTTGTATTTAATAAAATATGGTGTTTTAATTTCAATATTTGTTTAATTATTTGTGACATTAGTACGTTTTCAATCATTGTTCAATTCCGAACTCTCAAACCTGTTCTGGAAGTGAAATCATAAACCGTTACGTAAACATAATCAGTTTAACGCGACATACACTTCGGAATTGTGACATAAGCCAAACATACCCAAAATACCCCTTTACATAACTTAGAAATAAGTTTCGAAGGATTCGGTATGGGAAAAACATGTTTGTTCGAACTTTAGAACTAATTATGACAAAACTGCGAAACGAACGTTGGTGACCGCCCGGATAATATTTAAACCCTAAAAATATTCTGTTATGATTAAAATTTTATTTTTAATCATGTTCGTGTTGAAAAATAAATTAAAACGCTTAAAAACGTTATTTTTCAAGTTTAAGCGCGTACCGCGTGTTACTGTGCAACACAGTGCTTATACTGCGAAACGCAGACAACGCAGCCAGTCTCGGCAACTGAAATTTATTTCAGTAATATTTTGGCGAGTTTATTTTTATAGAATAATAAAAATAATTTAGAACGCCATAAACCGGGATTTAAACGCTAGATAAAATACCCGGTATCCAGTTAAATACCTATTTTTATCTAATTTATCAAACAAAATTACATTTAACCTCCCCCCCCCATATAATTTTCGGTCACTACGACCCACCTTCCACTCAAGGATTTGATTCTTGATTGTATGGACACTTGTTGATTCATGCTTCCCCCTAAATCTTTTATAAATCTTTCAATATCTCTATATATCCTACACAATCCTTCCAAGATCACAACACCATCTTCAAGCAATCTTCTCCTCCCTCTCTCTCCTCCCAACTGTAAACACCATCACCATCCCATCTTCATCTTCTTCAACTTTGTTCTTCATAATCAAGCTCCATTTCAAGCATATTTCAAGTTGGTGTGAAGATACAAAGGAGTTTCCAAGGTGCTTTCAAGTGATTTCAAACTCCATATCATCAAAACCTCATCCAACAACTTACTTGAATCTTGAAGGTATAAAGTTTATGTTTAAATCATACTCTTGATTCTTGGTTGTTCTTGATGATTTGAAGTTTCTCTTGAATCTTGGAATTTTTCACAAACTTGAAATCAAAAAAGAAATGGGTCTTGATACAAAATAAAAATGGTGATGTATATGTGTGTATATAACTGTACATATATATAATTGTGTATATGAGCTTTGTGTGACACCTGTGCCTCCACGGCCAGCAAACAAACACTGTATCAATGAAATATTGTATTTCATACTTGGTATTTGTATAAATATGTGTATCCTTTGCACATATCAATTCTTGTTCGACTTCAGGCTTTAAATCGCTTTCTGGAAGGTTATACGCGCACTGATGCATATATATAACCCGTTTAATGCAACTAACACTCCGGAATAGTGAAATAGGCTTAACATACCTTAAATAACCTTTACATAACTTAGAAATAAGTTTTGAAGGCTTTGGTATGGCAAAATCGAGTTAAATCGCTTACAGGGACTAAAGTTGACAAACTGCAAAAGTATGCCAATTTGAACTGTAACGGACATTCCGGAACATGACCATAAGTTAAACATACCATAAATATCCTTTACATAGCTTAGAAATAGGCTTTGAGGGGTTCGGTGTGCTAAAATAAACTTTTGGGTCATTCAGGGACTAAAAGCGTCAAAAAGTGCACAAGTTTGCACTTTCGCGCATAACTTACGTTCTGAATACATCCGGACATCCAAAAATTTATGTAAGCACTAAAATATTTTATTTTAGTGTTTGGCATAAGAAAAATCCATTTGTCACGCAATTTGGATCGTTTTTCGCGCTTATGCGCATTCCGTCGTAATTAAGCGAACATCGCGATCGTACGGCCAAACGAACCGACACCCGAGATATTTTTGAGCACATTTTAGGTTCCCTATACTTTAACTTCATTTTAGAGCTTTGAAATGGGGTTAACGGGCCTTAAACGCGTCGGAAATGGCCTTATAACACAACAGGGACCAAATCTGCCAATTCAGCATAGTTACTGGCTTACGGACCGTAAGCCATACCCTTACGGTCCGTAAGGGGTCCCCAGACAGCAGAATATGCAGAAACTTGGAACTTGGCCTTTCCACCTTTTGCACTTGCCTCTTCATGATAATGAGGGGCCAATTGTGTTGTTCCACAGAAAATTCAACAAATGTAGGGTTGAGATCAAAGCACGTTATTCGATAAACGATCCTAACGGTCTTGCAAATCCTATAAATACCCACCAACATCACAACTCAAAACCCACTTGAATTCTGATTTCTTCTCTAAGTTGGGGTGTTCTATCACTTCATACCTGATAAATATTTGGAAATCAAAGCTTTCGGGGACCCTTTGTAAGTGTTCCTTCGTTCTTTTTATTCTTTAGCGTTAAAAGTCAAACTTTGTTTGACTTTTTGCGTTCACCAGTTTATGGTCAATGCGAAGTTCGTTTGAACTTCATAACGTGAGCGTAATCACGATGGTTATAGTCCCTAGTAACTATACCTACTGATTACCACGTTATCTAGGCTCAGTGATGAGTTGTAGTTTCGGCCAAAATGCGTATTATTGCGTATTTTGTAACCAAACTACTCTTAGGTATCAAAACCGTTTGTTTTGATACCAAACCTATTTTCTAAACTTAGTTAAGCATGTTTTAACATGCTTAGCTCGTCACTTTTAGTTTAGTGCTTATATAGGGTCGTAAGGTAAGCAATCTAAACAATCGCTTATACTTTCGAACCCGACCCGTTTGGTCGATCATTAGGATCCGACCAAACACATTAGGTGACCATAGTATGTAGGGAATAACCTTCCGAGGTTATACCTTATGGTCACGATGTTTAGTTAGTTGTATGATAGGTAGTATATATGTCTTAGGTAAATTACCAAAATACCCTTTTTACGCCAAAATTCATTTTAAGCATATGTAACATAACTTTTGGTATCTAAACTGATTTGGCAACAATATTAGACATGTTAAGGCATATTTTACTTATCTTAGGACTAGTTAGGCATTCCGAACGCGTTTCACGCAAACGAGGCGTTAAAGTAGCATAAGCTACCTAAACGGGTCGTAATGGGTCGTAAGCACTTAGGTTAGGTTTCATTGTAGTATGTAGGCTTTGTTAAAACCATATTACATGAGTCCCCATACTCATTTGGTTGACGAGCCCTCATTCTATCCGATCCTCCGGTATAGGTCCGGTATATTAACATAGTTACCTATATTAGGTACCGTTTGATTTCTGTGATCTCTAGCATTGTTTGGTTGTTACTCAAGGACTACTAAGCAATCTCAAGTGAGTACATAGACCCCTCTTTTACTGTTTTCCAAACATTTTGGGGGTGAAACACATGTGCCTACTTGTTACTTTCGTGCCTTTCATGTTTTCATATCATATGCTTGTTATGTTCATTAGTACATTTATAGTACATGATTTCATTATGTTTTTGCTATGTATGTCCTTTGTTGCATACTTAGTACATCGTTTTACATTATATTTTATGCTATGTATGTCCATTGTGTGCATACTTAGTACATTGTTTTACAATACATTTCACATCACATGCTATGTATGTTCATTTGTTGCATACTTAGTACATTTGTTATTTATCACATGCGTACATTTTGGTATGCCATTTGGTTTGTTTAAATGGGACAATATACATTCATTAACATTGATCACGCCATTCGTTAGTAGGTAGTGGTACCATAGGACTTGACAACTCCCATTCCTGAAATCCCGGGTCTGTTTGGACGTAAGGAATGACCGAATCCGAATACATTTCTAGGTGGACCTTAGACTTTGTGCTAGGGTTTATTCTACAGTCGCAAGGCTTGGATGTATGAATTTTTACAATACCGCATAGATGTTTATATCAGTATAGCATGCATTTGTTCCACAAAACATAACTTTGATTTAAACCATGTTTTACTTCAATACCTTGTTTTTGTGCATTTTTACATATGGATGAGTTGATATATTTCACTTACCATGCATGATATTTTGGATACACATTCCATGATTTACATTAGACGTAAATATTTTGACATTGATATACAAAATTCATGATTTACATTAGACATAGACATTAGACATGGTTTTCACCCAAACATTTTGACATTTGATTATACATAAACATTTTACTTTGGTGGTTTGGTTTGAGTAAGTGATTTAAGTAACGAGGCGTGTGTAATATGATACAAGCATGGTGGATACGCCGCTGGTTCTTCCTATATATAAGTGCTTGTATGGTATTAGATATCGTAGCGTTATTTGAATCATTTCGATTTAGACATATAACATTTTATACAAATAACATACTTTTCGCAATACATTGTTTTACAAACAACTTATCTAATACAAACTCATTTTACTTGGTTATTTACTTAACCATGTATTATTCTTTTATACATATATATCATTTGGTTTATTTATCACTTCTCAAATGATTTACAAGACAAAGCAAATTACAAGGTTCATGACTAAACATTTTCTCAAACATAAGTCATGAATTCTATTTTCACAAAACCTATGTATTTCACAGGCATGTTTATGCTGACGTACCTATTTTCACATGTGTTTCAGGATATGATGCATAGGATTTATCAAGATACACTTAGGCGGACTTGGGCCTTAGTGACAATAAAAGATGCAAGACTAGTTATTTATTTGATTGTCAAGACATTGTAACTCTTTTAATCAATAAAACAATATTTCAATTTCCATGTGTGATGAAACAATGATTCTGTTACAACACTCCCCGACGTTTCCGCCACGTTTTGTTGTTTTACGTGGTCGGGGTGTGACAGAAAAGTTGGTATCAGAGCTCATGGTTATAGGGAATTAGGTTATTAGTAATACTTTGACCTTGTCTATAACCTTCCTAGGACCCTAACGCGAGTTTACTTGCGTTTAGTCATAAAACAATACTGTCACCTATCCTTAGGCGACAACTACAACAAGAACACAAATTTCAAAACCGCTTTGAAAACTAATCATCTGTTCTAGGATGCTTGATTACTAGGTTTTGAACCCTATGTTGTAAGGTTTTGAACCCCTTTGAATTCAAAATCTCGTCAAAGTTTGGGTCTTATAATGTGAACGCGTGCAAACTGGAAGAGTGAATGCCTGTACCCTGAGTTTTCTGTCGAAGGCTAGAGTGTTCGTACAAATCCGCAGTATCGGACCAGTCACTCTTACCTGGGAACTCTTGGGGTGAGTGTTCACTTATAGGCGAGCATGTCTTCAGTGATACATTAATATGATCCGTTTACTTTGATTTGTCACCGTCTCATTTGTTTGCCTTAGGTAACAAACAAATGATCGCAAATTCTTATGCATTGCCATTCTATATTGTTTATCCGATGACGTTTCACTTGTTTCTTCCTATGTCTTTCATTTTCTTCTAGAATGTCTCTTCCTCCCAGCAATGGTCAAATGTCCGAGCAAACAGCCAAATTTGCCCTGCAAATAGGCGAAGTGATTCTGAAGACTGTGGATTTAGGCATTGCCATGTCTCGTCTCAACAATGAAGCCTCTCGTCTCAACAATGAAGCCACTCAAGAGCCACCAAAGGAAGCAGAAGTCAAGCCAGCACCAAAATCAAGGAAGCGTAAGGCTTCCAGGAAACCCGCAGCAGTTACACCTAATCAAGCCGGACCTAGCCAAGTGACAACACTACCAGCCAGAAAGCCATACAACGGAACTGCACCCTTGTGCAACCAATGTAGACTTCATCATCAGGCTAGTGTAACGTGCCGCAAATGCCAAATTTGTGGACTTATAGGTCATACGGCAAGGGTTTGCCCAACTACAGCAGTACCAAATCAAGCAGGACCCATCCGGGTGGTAACACAACCTGCTAAGAAGCAATACAAGGGAACGGCACCAATATGTGACAAATGTAATGGGCATCACCAAGCTCACTTACAGTGCCGTCTGTGTGTATCATGTGGACGAGTTGGTCACCTGGCAAGTGCTTGAAGACGTAACCCGAACCAAGGTGGTACAAACCAACCACAAGCCAACTCTGCTCAAGCTCGTTTCTCACCAGGGTCTTGCTACAGCTATGGTGAGATGGGCCATTTCCTAAGGGATTGCCCAAAGCTCGCTAATGCAAATCCAACCCACGGATGAGCAGTTGGCTGACTAAAAGATGTTGCTGTCTTATGCTTTTATTCTTCTATTTTCTTGTAATGTGAAACAATCTGTTTTGTTTATAAATAAATTATTGTTCACAATTCTGATATACGAGTGTAGTTACATGTGTGTATGACTTTTCCTATGATACCTACATCAAGGAACTATATTCCTTACAAACTACTCTTGCGAATTTTCCCATTCTTGCGTTTGCTCATGATTCCCTTGGAAAAATTCTAAGTACTCGTTTCACTCTAAGAAACAAAGTACAGAAAATAAAGTGACATTATGAGTAATCGTGCTTTTGCACATCTGTACCTTTGAATCCTTGGTTAGATAACCAAGGACATTTTCAAATCTCATACCCATTACGTTCTGATTTTTTTTTCAACATGCATAACATAAGTTTTCAAAACATCCTACATGATTTCAAAACATTCTATATATAGTTCGAAAACATTTTAATATAGTGTATTTACTTAACATAACAAATGCACAAAGCTTTGTCTGTATTTTCAAAAACAACCTTCATGATTTCAAAATGTCTCATATAGCCTGAAAACAATATTAATACAATATATTTTCTTATCAAGTGCATGATTTCAAAAGCATCATTCATGTTTTCCAAAAACCTTATACATAATTTCAAAATTCATCTCGCATGATTTTAAAACATTTTTTATAAATATACTTACCTAGTACACCTACTTTATGATTTCAAAAGTATTATATATAAGGTTTCAAAAACATTGAACACAATTTTTTTAAAAAGAAACCCCATACATAGTTTTCAAAATAGTTTCCTCATACATTGACTTAACTTTCAAATTCTGCTTCATATGTCACCTTGGCATATCTAGCATCTCAACTTCATAAGCATTTTTACTTCATGTTTTGACATAAACACATCCAGTGCAAGGTTTCAAAACATCTTCAACTTCTAAAATCCATATGGGATCTTTTTATCTTCACATTTAGACCCTTGTGGATTATTATCATTCAAATCAGAGTCCTTAATTGGATTCCTTATGTACCTAAATTCGAACATTTCGGTTCCTTATAATCGAAATCGAATTTTTCTTTTAAAAATCTTTCTATCTTTATAGTTAGATTCTTGATAATGTTTAAAGTACCAAATGAAATCCACGAGATGGATTCCTAGTGTGCTTTAAATACATGTGCTCTGTTAGCAAAACTAATTAACAAATTAAAGATCTAGATAAGCAATCTTTGTGGTTATATGACTATGTGTTTATGCATCTTGTGTTTTCTTTTATGCATTTTGTGTTTTTGTATACTCTGGATATTCGTTATCCAAATCCTCGTAGAATCTTTCATATCTTCATATGAGGGATTCGTAGTAGGATATTCAAAAAGGTACTACCTTAAATCCTTAATGGGCTTCTATGTAATAGTTAAGACCCTTGGATTATATAGTACCACTCCATGATTCATAAGAGACCCTTTTAGGGGTCTAGTAAAAAAGATTGATTCAAAAATCTGGTTAAGAATGACATGTGATGATATAAGCTGAAAAGACTCCTTGGTTGTCTATTAAAATCATTTATTGATTTAATAAAAGGGACCCTATGGTGGTCTAGTGACACTCATCACAGGTTTGTTCATTTGGTTTTCCCCTACACATTATAAAATAGACTGTGTGAACTATGCAAGGAATTGTCTAAATTATGGACGCGTACATAATTATGAAATTTAGTGCACAGAAACCCAGTAAGATTTATTATGTGTAAGAACCGATAGTGACAACAATAACAAAATGAGAACGATGTAATGGAGGTACGGTGGACGCACCAATGACGCTTCATATACTTGTATATAAGTATCCCTCTTACATTGCAAGCATGATGTTATTAAAGTTACTAGAAGTTCAGAACCCTAACCAATGTTGTTCGATCTTTTCAACTTCATGTTTTAAACTCTCACAAGTTTCCTCTAAATAAAATTTCGGGACGAAATTTCCTAAAGTAGGGGAGACTGTGACACCTGTGCCTCCATGACCATCAAACAAATACTGTATCAATGAAATATTGTATTTAATACTTGGGTTTTGTATAAATATGTGTATCCTTTGCACATATCAATTCTTGTTCGACTTCAAGCTTTAAATCGCTTTCTGGAAGGTTATACGCGCACTGATGCGTAAATATAACCCGTTTAATGCAACGAACACTCCAGAATAGTGAAATAGGCTTAACATACCTTAAATAACCTTTACATAACTTAGAAATAAGTTTTGAAGGCTTTGGTATGGCAAAATCGAGTTAAATCGCTTACAGGGACTAAAGTTGACAAACTGCGAAAGTATGCCAATTTGAACTGTAACGGACATTCCAGAACATGACCATAAGTTAAACATACCATAAATATCCTTTACATATCTTAGAAATAGGCTTTGAGGGGTTCGGTGTGCTAAAATAAACTTTTGGGTCATTCAAGGACTAAAAGCGTCAAAAAGTGCACAAGTTTGCACTTTCGCGCATAACTTACGTTCTGAATATATCCGGACATCCAAAAATTTATGTAAGCACTAAAATATTTTATTTTAGTGTTTGGCATAAGAAAAATCCATTTGTCACGCAATTTGGATCGTTTTTCGCGCTTATGCGCATTCCGTCGTAATTAAGCGAACATCGCGATCGTACGGCCAAACGAACCGACACCCGAGATATTTTTGAGCACATTTTAGGTTCCCTATACTTTAACTTCATTTTAGAGCTTTGAAATGGGGTTAACGGGCCTTAAACGCGTCGGAAATGGCCTTATAACACAACAGGGACCAAATCTGCCAATTCAGCATAGTTACTGGCTTACGGACCGTAAGCCATACCCTTACGGTCCGTAAGGGGTCCCCAGACAGCAGAATATGCAGAAACTTGGAACTTGGCCTTTCCACCTTTTGTACTTGCCTCTTCATGATAATGAGGGGTCAATTGTGTTGTTCCACAGAAAATTCAACAAATGTAGGGTTGAGATCAAAGCACGTTATTCGATAAACGATCCTAACGGTCTTGCAAATCCTATAAATACCCACCAACATCACAACTCAAAACCCACTTGAATTCTGATTTCTTCTCTAAGTTGGGGTGTTCTATCACTTCATACCTGAGAAATATTTGGAAATCAAAGCTTTCGGGGACCCTTTGTAAGTGTTCCTTCGTTCTTTTTATTCTTTAGCGTTAAAAGTCAAACTTTGTTTGACTTTCTGCGTTGACCAGTTTATGGTCAATGCGAAGTTCGTTTGAACTTCATAACGTGAGCGTAATCACGATGGTTATAGTCCCTAGTAACTATACCTACTGATTACCACGTTATCTAGGCTCAGTGACGAGTCGTAGTTTTGGCCAAAATGCGTATTATTGCGTATTTTGTAACCAAACTACTCTTAGGTATCAAAACCGTTTGTTTTGATACCAAACCTGTTTTCTAAACTTAGTTAAGCATGTTTTAACATGCTTAGCTCGTCACTTTTAGTTTAGTGCTTATATAGGGTCGTAAGGTAAGCGATCTAAACAATCGCTTATACTTTCGAACCCGACCCGTTTGGTCGATCATTAGGATCCGACCAAACACATTAGGTGACCATAGTATGTAAGGAATAACCTTCCGAGGTTATACCTTATGGTCACGATGTTTAGTTAGTTGTATGATAGGTAGTATATATGCCTTAGGTAAATTACCAAAATACCTTTTTTACGCCAAAATTCATTTTAAGCATATGTAACATAACTTTTGGTATCTAAACTGATTTGGCAACAATATTAGACATGTTAAGGCATATTTTACTTATCATAGGACTAGTTAGGCATTCCGAACGCGTTTCACGCGAACGACGCGTTAAAGTAGCATAAGCTACCTAAACGGGTCGTAATGTGTCGTAAGCACTTAGGTTATGTTTCATTGTAGTATGTAGGCTTTGTTAAAACCATATTACATGAGTCCCCATACTTATTTGGTTTACGAGCCCTCATTCTATCCGATCCTCCGGTATAGGTCCGGTATATTAACATAGTTACCTATATTAGGTACCGTTTGATTTCCGTGATCTCTAGCATTGTTTGGTTGTTACTCAAGGACTACTAAGCAATCTCAAGTGAGTACATAGACCCCTCTTTTACTATTTTCCAAACATTTTGGGGTGAAACACATGTGCCTACTTGTTACTTTCGTGCCTTTCATGTTTTCATATCATATGCTTGTTATGTTCATTAGTACATTTATAGTACATGATTTCATTATGTTTTTGCTATGTATGTCCTTTGTTGCATACTTAGTACATCGTTTTACATTATATTTTATGCTATGTATGTCCATTGTGTGCATACTTAGTACATTGTTTTACAATACATTTCACATCACATGCTATGTATGTTCATTTGTTGCATACTTAGTACATTTGTTATTTATCACATGCGTACATTTTGGTATGACATTTGGTTTGTTTAAATGGGACAATATACATTCATTAACATTGATCACGCCATTCGTTAGTAGGTAGTGGTACCATAGGACTTGACAACTCCCATTCCTGAAATCCCGGGTCTGTTTGGACGTAAGGAATGACCGAATCCGAATACATTTCTAGGTGGACCTTAGACTTTGTGCTAGGGTTTATTCTACAGTCGCAAGGCTTGGATGTATGAATTTTTACAATACCACATAGATGTTTATATCAGTATAGCATGCATTTGTTCCACAAAACATAACTTTGATTTAAACCATGTTTTACTTCAATACCTTGTTTTTGTGCATTTTTACATATGGATGAGTTGATATATTTCACTTACCATGCATGATATTTTGGATACACATTTCATGATTTACATTAGACATAAAAATTTTGACATTGATATACAAAATTCATGATTTACATTAGACATGGTTTTCACACAAACATTTTGACATTTGATTATACATAAACATTTTACTTTGGTGGTTTGGTTTGAGTAAGTGATTTAAGTAACGAGGCGTGTGTAATATGATACAAGCATGGTGGATACGCCGCTGGTACTTCCTATATATAAGTGCTTGTATGGTATTACATATCGTAGCGTTATTTGAATCATTTCGATTTAGACATATAACATTTTATACAAATAACATACTTTTCGCAATACATTGTTTTACAAACAACTTATCTAATACAAACTCATTTTACTTGGTTATTTACTTAACCATGTATTATTCTTTTATACATATATATCATTTGGTTTATTTATCACTTCTCAAATGATTTACAAGACAAAGCAAATTACAAGGTTCATGACTAAACATTTTCTCAAACATAAGTCATGAATTCTATTTTCACAAAACCTATGTATCTCACAGGCATTTTTATGCTGACGTACCTATTTTCACATGTGTTTCAGGATATGATGCATAGGATTTATCAAGATACACTTAGGCGGACTTGGGCCTTAGTGACAATAAAAGATGCAAGACTAGTTATTTATTTGATTGTCAAGACATTGTAACTCTTTTAATCAATAAAACAATATTTCAATTTCCATGTGTTATGAAACAATGATTCTGTTACAACACTCCCCGACGTTTCCGCCACGTTTTGTTGTTTTACGTGGTCGGGGTGTGACACTTTGAGCTTGATCATTGGTAAATACTTGTTTAAGTTATTGCTTGTTCTTGAATGATAGTTAAAATGCAAGTGTTGAATGATTTGTGTATGATATGATAAATGTTCAAATACATCAGCAAATAAACATGAATAAGTTGCATATTGGATGCATTTAGATTCATATAAAATGATGATGATATGATAGTGTGCTTTAGGCACTTGTACATGAGAATACATGTTGATTTAAGGCTCAAGAAGTGATAAAAAATGGTTATATGACAAAAATGTTTTAGAACAGGTTATAAACACTAAAAATAACATTATTTGGTATATTATAATGGCATGAAACTTTGACATAGGTTTGATAGCTTTGCATGTTGTACATATAGCTTAAAAAGTGGTAAAATATGTGAAATTTGCATGATTTATGTGCTTTATGTGAGACCTGCACTATCATGAGTATAACCACTATTTTATTCAGTAAATAACATGGGTTATGTTAAAATATCAAGTCGTTTCGATTTGGGATGGTTAGGGTAACGTTTGATGCAAAACTATGCGGTAAAACGGTTAAAAATCGGCTTTTCAGAGGATTTTTATAAAACTGTTTTAGATCAGTAAGTAAACTGATATTTTTTATATAAAAATAAGTATTTTAACTTATATTAAGTTTACTTGGTGTTTGGTTAGTCATACGTGACTTCCGACGCCCAAAAATGTTACCGAATTGCTAAAATACGTGTTTTTCAACATACACTATAATGAGTTGTTCATGGGTAAATTTTATGAGTTACATTGTGTTATGTGTTTTATAATATGTGTATGACGATGTGTTAGTGTTGACAAGATTATGTGTATTTCGATATTTATTTTATGTTACATTTGAGTATATATTACGACGCGCAAATCGTAGATATATTGCTTATGACATGATGAGGGTCACCAATAAAATCGTTCAAGTCGCAAAGTTTTTAAAATATATATATGAACCCATATATATAAATACACCAAACTTGTATGCTTTCTCTTTTTGTCACCGAACGACTCAGCATGCGTCTCGGTCTTTTCTGTTGGGTTCAGTGACAGCTTCTTCATACGAACACAATCTTCAGTCAGGCTGACAGCCAGAGTTACAGCCTCGGTGATTGTTTGTGGTTTGGCCGACGTCACCATGCCACGAAACTCTGGGGCCAGTCCCCAAATGTAGCGTTCAACGCGCTTGAATTCGGGAGTCACCATGTAAGGAAGCACTCTAGACAGATCGTGGAACCTTCGAGTGTATCCATTAATGTCAGCACCTTCCATGGTCAAGTGCCAGAACTCCGTTTCCAGCCTTTGGAGTTCAGCCCGAGAGCAATACTTCTCTCTCATTCTTTCCTTCAGTTCATCCCAAGTTAGGCCATAAGCGGCATCATCGCCCAAAGTCTGAGCTTGCAAGTTCCACCAAGTCAGAGCTCATCGACAAACAACCCAGTAGCAAAAGTGACTTGCTGATCCGCGGTACACTTGCTCATGCGGATAGTAGCTTCAGTCTTCTCCGTCCAGCGTATAAATGCTACTGCACCTCCTGTGCCGTCATAGCTTATCGGCTTGCAGTCGAGGAACTGCTTGAAAGTGCAGCCTGGAATTGATTCAACCAATTCACATGTGAGCAATCGAAGAAATAATGAAACAAGGACCGTTCATAAATTTCTTCATGCTTAGTGTATTGTCTTAAGGTTACCTTGAACTGCGTTCCCTCCAGACGAATCTCCATGCCCGTTACGTCTAGCATTGCTTGGTCCTCCACTGTCTTGAGTACGGTTCGCCTCGTACTGGGCGATAGCAGCGGAGATCCTTTCTTCCAGTAGAGCGTTCAGCTCTTTATCAGTTCTTGGCAGTGGGGGAGGAGGAGGTTGATCATCATTGCGAGCATTCACAGCTTTCCTGGGTGCCATGTTCTGACAGAACATAACACAACAGGGTTTAGTATTTGTTTGATATCGTCATACTAGACAGTAGTAGTATATATATTCACAGGTATATACCACATAAGTGACATCAAACAATTATTACTCTAGCAGAGTACTTAGTAGGCTTGCACTGAGGGAATCTATACGTGACAAGACTTGCTGTGGTTTCTGTGCACTGAATTCCATAATTATGTATGCATCCATAATTACGTAACTCCTTGCACAGTCCGCACAGTTCGTTTCATCCTCGTATTTCTTCCTTCAGATGGGCCATCGCTTTCAGATAAAGTCACGTATACTTGTGACATTCTACTTCAAGTACATGCTAATTATCACACATAATTGCAATTAACTCTCAATCACAGACGAGTGCTACTCTTGTGCACCCTAAGTCTCGTAGTGTCTTTCCTAGACTCATGTAAACAGTTTCAGGTAGTGGATGTCGCGGGACGTTTTATGCAATGAAAACTCTTTGAAAATTGTTTTCATGAAAGGATCCTAGAGATTGTAGACTAGACTCGAGAAGGAATCCTGGTTCACTACAATCGCAGCTCTGATACCAATCTGTCACACCCCTTTCTGCGGCGGAAGCACGAGGTGTGATCATGAAAGGTTCTCATTGCATACGAAAGGTAAACATACTACATGCTCAAAAACAACTTCAAACATTACATTACTGAAAACATATGTCAAGTGTTTACAACACGAGATAGCATATTGTCTTAAAAGTCACAACTTTATTTAATGATAAACAAAGCGACATCCACGAGCATGAGTAAGACCACGCGCACATCCATCCTAGTTACCTGAAATACATGTGAGTTTTGGAAAAACGTCAACATAATGTTGGTGTGAATTCATGCAGTTTTTGTATTTCATGTTTGTATACTTTGTATGAAAACATAGTTTGTGTCATGTATAAATCAAGTTTTCATATATACATCAAGTATCCATGTGTACACCACGTACTCATGTATAATTCAAGTTTTTCTTGAGTACCCCACGTACTCAAGTATAATTCCCGTTTTCTTGAGTACCCCACGTACTCAAGTATAATTCAAGTTTTTCTTGAGTACCCCACGTACTTCAAGTGTTAATCAAGTTTTAGTATGGTATGAATTTTATGTAAATAAAGTATTCCTGTAAGTATCAGGATTGTTAATGGGTTGCAAGGCCATTAACATGTGACACGACATAGGAAGTCACCAAACCTTAGGCATTTTTCTAGTTGGCATATTCTGAGACACAAAAGCACTACTCGATACTCGCCCTCACCGAGAGTGTGGCTGCCCGACACCCGTTAGATCTAACCTTTTGTTCTGCGGTCTAGGTATATTGTTGATTAATGGTGCTTATGTACCCTATTCGTGACACGATTTCTCGTATCATTTCTCATAACGCATCATACTCGGTACTCGTTCTCACCAAGTACGCTTCTTGTATTCTTTTATCCCATCACACTTGGTACTCGTTCTCACCAAGTGTGCTTCTTGTTATCATACCATTTATAAACATTGTGTTATTTGTACATGTATTTCACCCCCGAAGTTATAAAACTGAAAACAGTTAAGAGAAAAGGGGGAGCATGAACTCACAACTTTGCGTTCCTTGCGTCGTAAACTTCACCGGATTTGCTTAATTAACGTCGTGACCTATACGCGTTTTTTTAACGTTAGTCACTAGACTTGCGTCGCACAAGTACAGTCACTCTCTTTTGTATTTGTATTGTTGTGTTAAAAATATTTTATATTTTTAACTATGTATCTTACTTATATTATTTTCTCAAAAATTAATATAAGTATCTCGTGTTTTGCACTTTGCACCCGAATTATGTATCTTGTATGTTGTATGTGTATTTTGTGTTTATACTTCTCATGAGTATTTAGTGTATTTTTAAGTCTTAATACACTAGCACGTATAACACATACTATATACACTTAGCACAAAAGTTGGTGATCGAATAATATATATTTTTCTCTCAAAAATATACATACTTAACATAAATTTTAATCTTGAAGAAATCATCATTTCTTATCACCATAAATTAGGGAAACCTTGGTAATATTTTTAGATACATTTTTAGGGAATAAGTTTCTCAAAAACTTATATTTTTCTAAGTGTCAAAATTTATAAAAATTTTGACAGAGTTTCCCCTAAAAATGGAGGTTTCCCATGTTTTCAAAACATGTGTTTATTTTCTTTTAATCATCAACCACATTAACAACACAATCTTTATTTACCAAACTTGTCAAAACAAGCATAAACCACAAACTTATGAACTTGGAAGTTTGTAAAAATGTGTAGTAACTTACTAGCACATTTAGTAAGTCTTGTTACCTTTAAAAATAAAATTAGTTTCTTAAAAACTTTATTTTTAAAGAACTTGGAGTTTTACAACTTCTAGTCAAGATTTTTCAAAAATATTTCTTGTTAAATTTTCTTGTTCACACAAGTGTTTACGCACTTGTTTACCTTCTAAAATATATTTAGTTCACGTAAGATCCGGGTTTTAAACAAGACTTGCATCTTTCACTTGGTTTTTCCGAAAAACCACTTGTAGATCTTTAGATCTACTAGTTTAGAATCTTATTTTACAAGAAAAATTATATTTACACAAGTTCATGTTTCATGAGTGGAAGGGTTCACCATCTTTAATAATTTTTACACTAACACACTACTAGTTCATGTTCTCGAACATAATCTAGCATGGTTAGATGATGATCCATTCCACTACTAGCATCAAACAACATAAAATAATCACAACTAGACAAGTTTCACAAGATTTACACACATATCTACTCTTTATCCAATTAGTTTATCTTTCTTTCAAGACTTTTAGTTTTGATCTTGTGTGTTCTTGAGTTGTAACCGTTAAATCACCTATTAACCACTTTAAACAAGATCAAGAAGATGTTTAGAGACACTTACTACTAGCTCGAGGCTAGGGAAGAATCAAGGCGAAAACAAGGTGGATAAAAGCAATATAGAGAGGTTCTTGAGTTTTCGTAAGCACCGAGCCTCCTTGTATGTCAGCTAGCACCTTGGTATGTATGTGGATTGAGTGAACAAGACTTGAATGATGGTGAGGTGGTGGGTGATGGTTTCGGCCGTAAGCAAGCAAGAGAAAGGAGAGAGAGAGCAAGTTTGGTTTATGGTATGATGAAAGAGAATGCATATCCTTTGTTCTTATTTAATAACCAATCAAGTTTTTATCCAACATATAACATGCTTTCTAGATACTAGACATAAGGGATTAAAAAAATAAAAAAGGTGGGGAGTGTGTCACCACATGGTGACCGTAAATTGAAGGGGGGGGGGGGGGTATATGGTTGGATTTTGATGATATAGTTAAGTGTTTAGTTGAAATCCAAAAGGACTTAGTTAGTACATTTATGTGTGTTATGTAATATAACGGGTGTTTGGGGACCCTAACTATCTCAGAAAAGTGTAAACAATGTCATTGACAATATTTTTATGTTCCGGGTAAAGTCCGGTTGTTCAGTTGGATACTGGTTCGTTAAAGTGCTAAATTACACTTTTTAGTGTCTTTTAAGTACCTTTTTGTAGCATTTTCGATTCCCGACACTTAGGGAAGTATTCTGGATGTTAAAACGTAATTTCTGCATAATATTTCAGTGCCATAATGCTGATTATGGCTGAATTATATAAAATTCTGCACTTAAAGTGCGTTTCGGGTGCTTTTTAGTGCTTATTTTTGCTTCCGGAGAGTATATATATTAAACCCTTGTATGCACTCTTGGGTTTTAATGTATTCTTGTTGCTGGACCTACACCTAGGCTCTAATTTTATTGTCTGACTGCTTTCTGTAGTTCTGTTGACACAGAGTGTCTTACCGGTGAGTTTACTTAGTATTTCTGACGCAACGCTCTCGTTTATGCATAAAGCAATATTTTGTAGTATACAACGTGCATGAATTCACTTGTTTAGTATGTGTTCAGACATTGCTGACAGTTAAGCACATAATTGCAGTCATTAACTAATAGTTAAAGTGTACGGAAATTACAGGTTTCGTGCCAGTTGTCACAGTCTCCCCCCGTTAAAAGAATTTCGTCCCGAAATTCAGGCTGAACTAACTCTCGCAGGAGTCTTCTTGAATAGGTGGGGATAGTTTTCTTTGAACTGGTCTTCACGTTCCCATGTGTACTCGGGTCCGTGCTTAGAGCTCCAACGTACTTTGACAAGTTTCACACTGCTCCTCCTGGTCTTGTTGACTTTCCAGTCGGTAACCTCAACGGGTTGTTCTGTAAATCGAAGGGCATCATCAATATGCACTTCATCCACAGGGATGATCACGTCTTCTTGTGTTGGACTCTTCTTGAGGTTGGATACATGGAACGTATCATGTACTCTGTTAAGTTCTTCCGGTAATTCCAACTTGTATGCCACGGTACCAATTCTTTCTAGAATCTTGAATGATCCGATGTATCGTGGATTCAGCTTTCCACGTTTTCCAAATCTTACTACGCCCTTCCAAGGTGAGACCTTTAACAACACTTTGTCTCCCACCTCGAATTCTACTGGTTTTCTTTTCAGATCAGCGTAGCTCTTTTGTCGATCTCGAGCCGCCTTAATGCGCTCTCGGATCTACGCAATCTTGTCGGTTGTCTCTTGTACAAGTTCAGGACCAACCATACGTTTATCTCCAGCATCTGCCCAACATAAGGGCGATCAGAACTTGCGGCCATACAGAGCTTCGAACGGTGCGGCTTTTATGCTCGTATGATAACTGTTATTGTAGGAAAACTCAACTAAGGGTAGATGAGTATCCCAGCTGCCGCCCAGATCCATGACACATGCGCGAAACATATCTTCTAACGTTTGTATAGTCCGTTCGCTCTGGCCGTCTGTTTGTGGATGGAAGGTCGTGCTTAGATCTAATTGAGATCCAAATGCTTCCTGAAATGATTGCCAGATTCTTGAGACAAAGCGTCCATCTCTGTCTGAAATGATTGAGATAGGCACTCCATGACGTGCCACAATTTCTCTTAAGTATATCTCTGCAAGCTTTCCAGTGCTATCCTTCTTTCGGATCGGTAGGAAATGCGAAGATTTCGTTAATCGGTCAACTATTACCCATATCATATCGTGCCCACTCCCACACGGGTATCTCTGGTTGTTGTAGTAGGCCAGACGGTTTCTGATATTCTGCCTTAACCTTGGCATAGGTTAGGCATTTTCCAACATAGACAGCAACATCGCTTTTAAGTCTCGGCCACCAGTAGTATTATTTCAAATCTTGATACATTTTATCTGATCCTGGATGGATCGAGTATCTTGATTTGTGCGCTTCGTCAAGAATGACTTCTCGTATGCCACCATAGAGCGGAACCCAAATATGCTTCTTAAAGTATAAGGCTCCCTCTTCATTTGGCATCATGTATTTCGACATACCCCGGAGGTATTTGTAACATTCATATTTTTATCATATAAGAATTATAGGTTTAACCACTAGTAACTAGTTTATTTTAATATAAATATTCAACCCAAATAGTTTTAAACGCTATTTTATATAGTTGGTTGAAATATTATTCTAAATACTTGGCCTATATATGGGTGACATTTCTAATAAAATAAAAGTCTATAAAAACTTATATTATTAGACAGGTAGATTACGGGTAAGCTGACCGTTAAAAATATGAAGTATCTAGACGGGCCTAGTGACCGTATACTAATTAAATTATAAAAAAATACATTATATTTTGAACCTACTCTATTTTTAATGAAACTTAGACCCAAAAGTAGATAAGATTATTCTCGTTCTGGTGATATATTTATTATTTCTAGAACGCCATATTTTAAAAGTTATACGAGCCAAATAACTGAAGCAGTTAAATTAATTATAATATATATAATAAAATAAATAATAATAAATTTAACCATTGAATTTGAAATTGTAAATATGTACGTTCAAATAGAAAGAAAATAATAAGATAACCATTTAAAAATATCTAAAATAAAATGGTTGAGGTATTTTAGCAAGTAACTTACGTGTCTTCATACTAAAGTAAGAAACAAAACAAAATAATAAAATAATTAACATAGTTGTTTACGTGTATGAAATTAGGAAGTGTGGTGGAAGTTTTTAAAACAATATGCATTTAATGCTATGTGTACGTGTATACACTTGAGTAAACTCTAACAATGTTTAGAATAGTATAAATAGAGACCCTCAGCCATTTCATTTGTTCAGACTTCTTTCCTTCATTCGCCTACTCTCTCTCTCTCGATATTTAATTTATTTTCTTATTTCCATTAATAATAATAATAATGCCATGCCCTGTTTTAAGTGTTTTAACTCCCGATTACCGCTACCCTTTTCGATTGATCTGAGCCTCATAACGTATGTCAGGGCTCTGCCCGACTAAGTTGTTGGGGTTCTGTCTCGTGACATAGGGACAAGGTTGAATTAGGGGTACTATACTTAACACGAGTGCTTTATATATTTTTAAATAGTCCAGAAGTTATACCCAAAATTTATACCAGGAGGCTTTCTAGTTGAACCCTAAAGTTACAAAGTGAGTCCATTTTCTTTTCTCACTATTTTTTCCCTTTTTCTTTGTAATATAATTATATTCAAAAATGTCCCAAACCATAACAACTCTCACCAAAACTATTATATTTTATTATTATTATTATTATTATTATTATTTATATTTTGTCTAAAAAGAAACCCTAATTGAGACACCCAAGTAATCCTACACAATTCCTAAAATTTTCAGAACAATCCGAATTAGGATCAGGACCCCTAAAACTCAGGGGGGGTTTTCCCTATTGACGATTATCCATATATTTTGCTGTCAAAAATTGAATTTATCATTTCCGTCGACTCAGCTGAACTCCAAACACACGTGGCAACCATATGATAAAAAGTAACCCGTCGCGCCATGCGACAGGCGCATATGTTCCTGTCGCGACACGCGGGGGAACCATTTTTCAAGTATAAATAGAGGGGTGTGGGACCTGAATTCCTGCGTTCGTTCAACTTTCAAATTCATTTCGTACGTCCAGATATTCACAGTTTACTACCAAACACACACTAGCTCGAATTCTGCTACGATGCCGGGTATTAACTCGATCGCTGCTACGATTCAATGTCCGATCGATTGAAACTATCCGATGGATGTTTAAGCGCTATCCTTTGTCATTAGTCGTGATTCCGACAGGATACTTGAGTACCACCCGAACTCGGGGAATACTCTGGCATGCGTTGTGAATCCGATGGATGTTTAAGTGATTGCACTTTGTCATTCGTTGTGAGGGTTTTAATCTCGTGAGTTATCGTAAATGTTGTATTAAGTTACCTACCTAGTTCGTGTGCACTAGGTTACAAAGACTAATCAATAGGCTAAGCTCTGCCTGTATAAATCTGCAATATATCAAGGCTTATCTGTAGACTAAACTTTGGCCGTATGAATCTGCATGATTATAATGTGAGTCATTCTCTTTTTATCAAATTACTTTCAAAATCATGGTTATTTTCAAAAGTTATAATTACAGGGATTAAGTTTATGTAATCACCATATTACAGCCGGTATGGGGGGTTTTGTATACATTACTTGATAATCTTCACCATTGGACAACGAGTTAGCCAATGGGTGATATGACCATAGTCACAGAAACGATTCGAGTGACAAATACCGAGGGTAGTTGGTTGATATCTGAAACATTGTAATTGCTCTTAATACTATAAAATTATAACAAACGTGTCATTTTACTAAAAAGAATGATTCACTCAGTATTTCCCACTGACAAAACCTTTTTCAAACATGTTTCAGGTAATTACAGTAGATTGGAGTAAGATATGGATACGGCATTGAAAGGCTTCAAGAAGTGGCTTATTTTATTAATTAAATCAAATTAAGAAATATTGTTTTATGTAATTGGGTTTATCCCTTATTAAAGCTACCATTGTAAAATATGGGTTTATCCCATCTATTTAATAAATAAAATCCGGTGTTTTCTAAACTCTGATATTTTTCCTAACTCACGGTCCTGATGAAATTTTCGCTGCAATATTTTTTCAAAAAAAAAAATAATCACCGGTACCACTTGGCTGTTCGCGGCTCCCGATTCCGTCCAGGGTGGGTCGGGGGTCGTGACAGAAGGTGGTATCAGAGCCACTGATTTAAGCCTTTTAGGTGTTGTGACAATAATACCTAAATTTGTATTAAAGAGTTAGGAGATTGCTGTTAACTGGTAGCACACATGATAACATTTAGACTTGAACTTAAGAAAAGATGCCTTAGTATAAGCTTCGAGATAAGCTAAGTACTTGTGTAGATAAAGTATGATGGGTTTTGATATACCATAAGAATGGTAATTAGAATATTACAAGATATGATAAATAAGCAAGAATTAATAGTAATTATTGCTTATTGATATTACTTGATCTAGAATAAAGATATGTTATGGAAATATAAATTTCCTTGATTCTGGATAAAAGCCCTAATAAAAGAGGCACTTTTAAAATCTTGAAAAGATACTATTTATGGGAAATATAAATTTTCTCCGACAAGACTGGGTATGGTGTAGCAGACTCTCCAGTTTGTCCCGATATACTGAGGTTACCTCTCCAGCGCGAACCAGATAAGACAAGGTATATAATATGTCAAGCAAGTGACAAGATTTCCCTAAACAGTATCATAACCTGATATCTGACTTGTTTTTGGAAATATGAATCTGTTAAATACATTGACCTTATAGAGGGTATGTATATTACAGCATGTGAAATATATAATTATATAGATATGTATATCTATACGGAATTCCAAAAGTCAATTAAGAATAAAGCACAAGCATCTGTATCTAGATTTCTTTATCAGGAATCTCTTTTCCGATATCAAACATTATTTCGTTTGATCATTTACCTCGTAACTCATGTGAAAATATAAACAATGGAAACCCATTAAGTTGAGATACCATCAAAAGTATAAAAATTTCCAATACGTTACCATAGACTATTAACGCAAGTAAAAAGCATGTAAAGTTGTGCTAGTGCACAAGAAAACATATGAAACTTAAATTATACGTTCACAGACATCGAAGTATATCACATACGACTTCCAAGGCAAGACATTTGGAAAATATAAATTAGGCACGATGACACCAATGCTAATTCCGTCAGTAGAAAAAAAAAACTACTAAATAAAAAAGAAGCACATTGCCACGCGATCCTACAAACGATATAAATCTCGCTGAGGTACGTTGTAACAAGATTTCACAACCATCAGTACACAGTCTAATCAGAGTCATAAACTAGCACTACAAAAGAAGTCATATATTTTATTTTATTTAACATTCCCTGGTAATGTCACTTAATAACGGTCATCACACGAAATTCCAGATAAAGTTCTTATATTTCTTTTTCTGACTTCTGCATATAATAAGTTGACTTTCGTGTTTCTACTTCCCCTAATGGTCATCATACCATGAGGATTTCTTTCATAGTAGCGAATATTGATCTGTTTCATTTCTTGGTAAATCCACACGTTACACATGCACTGTTGTTACGCATGTGGTTCGTTTGATTTATGAAGACCACTGGAGGGCTTCATTCCGATTTGTTATTTTATCCAAACTCAAATATCATTCTGCGTTTTGCACTGTGAACCGCATTATTGTAAAAAAAAA
Source organism: Helianthus tuberosus (assembly GCA_030545235.1). Classification (NCBI taxonomy): domain Eukaryota; kingdom Viridiplantae; phylum Streptophyta; class Magnoliopsida; order Asterales; family Asteraceae; genus Helianthus; species Helianthus tuberosus. The sequence goes on along the minus strand of CM060410.1, from coordinate 150,974,571 downwards.
AAAAAAAAACGGTGACTCTTTGATATCGAGTTAATGAATTTTGTTAAACCATTGAGGTAAAGAATTTATATTTTATATATATAAAAAATTTTTATATTGAGATATACTCTCATTTAAGTTTATGTTTAAGTTATTTATTATTAATAATTTTATTATTAGTAATGAATTAATAACAGAAGTGTTAGTATTATTTTTAGGTATTAGGGTTATTGTCAGGGGCAAGTATTGAATAGCCGAGCCTTAGTTAGGCATGGACTGGCCACCTATGCTTAAACAAGGCAGCACTAACCAATATCCACCATGATAATGACTAGTTAATATATATAAATTAAGTCATCATACTTATTTAGTAAATTTTAATTATATATGAAAATATATATACCTTGGAGAAGACATATTTTCATAAAATAAAAGGGACAAATAAAACTATATAAATAATAGTCTATCACATGTTTTGTGGTAACTATGTACAGTAACACTCTAGCAAGAAAATAACCATATAAGAATAATATGGTAGTCATCAACTACGTTGGGTTAGGGGAACATGGTAATATATACTAATAGTCCCCGTTTTCACTTATTTACAATATTTGTAAATACCTTCACAACGTTATATGGTTTCAAAATGAAAATAAGTAATCACATAGAATCGACCCATTAAGTGTTATATATTTACAAAATATTTTACAAATACTTTTATACAATAAATATTTTTACACCTTTATTTATAAACTTTTATTTAACGTTATAAATAATAGTGATTTCTTTTACAAAATAATAATACTAAAATATTTTGTAAGGTAATAACTTCATTGCAGTGTTTTGTAATATATATTACATAGTAAATATAAGTTATTTTACATAGTATAGTAAAATACTAAAATAATATTTATTTAAAAGTGGTGACCATTTACATATAGTAAAAATGCGTCACAAATAATATATATTACATAGTATTTATATTTGATATGTAAGATACGGTTCAGACAGGAACACAAATAAAATATATTACATTTGCTTTACAAATATAATATAATGGTTGGTCATGCCAAAACAATTTGTTCTTATTATATTTCGATCTCTAGGACATAGTATGAAAAATATGGTCACTAATAGTGTACTATCACATTGTTTCACAATTAAAACAACTTGGAACTCTAAACAATGATACACTAACTCTATTGTCTTTTGGTGTATCTTTGCAATTCACTCATCTCAACACTTTGATTGTCTCATATCATAAATATTTGACAAATCATTTTTCATGCTTTTATTTCATTTTTCTTCCTCAGTAGCCAATCAAAGTAAGCTTTCTTTTGACAAAGAATTTTATTGATTCTAAAAAGTCCTTCACATTCATCTTAAAATATCTATTGATCATATATCTTTTGGCTTGAACCTAGTCATTTTGGAAATTATATCATTTCATCTCATTCATTGTCATCGATTTCTTGAACTAATTCAGTTGAACCGTTGAATCTTATATTCACAAAATTAGATATTTTGGTTCTGTGTCATTTATCTTAATATTGTTTTTATTAACTAAAGATGTGACATAAGTCTCAAAGAAATATCGTAACCCAAATCTCGAGGACGAGATTTAAAACAAGGTGGGGAGAATGTAACATTCCTATTTTTATCATATAAGAATTATAGGTTTAACCACTAGTAACTAGTTTATTTTAATATAAATATTCAACCCAAATAGTTTTAAACACTATTTTATATAGTTGGTTGAAATATTATTCTAAATACTTGGCCTGTATATGGGTGACATTTCTAATAAAATAAAAGTCTATAAAAACTTATATTACTAGACAGGTAGATTACGGGTAAGCTGACCGTTAAAAATATGAAGTATCTAGACGGGCCTAGTGACCGTATACTAATTAAATTATAAAAAAATACATTATATTTTGAACCTACTCTATTTTTAATGAAACTTAGACCCAAAAGTAGATAAGATTATTCTCGTTCTGGTGATATATTTATTATTTTCTAGAACGCCATATTTTAAAAGTTATACGAGCCAAATAACTGAAGCAGTTAAATTAATTATAATATATATAATAAAATAAATAATAATAAATTTAACCATTGAATTTGAAATTGTAAATATGTACGTTCAAATAGAAAGAAAATAATAAGATAACCATTTAAAAATATCTAAAATAAAATGGTTGAGGTATTTTAGCAAGTAACTTACGTGTCTTCATACTAAAGTAAGAAACAAAACAAAATAATAAAATAATTAACATAATTGTTTTTTTTTTTTGAACGGCGATTGACTCCAACAGTCGAGAGGATCACACCCACATTGCATGGGTCCTAGTCCCCCTCGGGCGAGGCATCCGAGGTTGACCATAGGCGCTCCACGAGAAAATTTCCAACCGACAGCCACTTGACTGTCGTTGCAGCCTCCGCACTCAAGAGCCGGAGTAACCGCGTTGTAATAGAAAACTCGTGTGCGGCTCAAGACTCGAACCCGGGCTATAACGCACTCAAGGCTCTAATCCATCATTGCCATGACCCCTCAACAAGTTTGGGGTCATTTTCCCCCAAAATGCAAGGGGTGGGGATCGAACCCGGGTCTCCAAGGAAACCCAAAGTTCTTTCCACCACTCCACTATACGTGTATGAAATTAGGAAGTGTGGTGGAAGTTTTTAAAACAGTATGCATTTAATGCTATGTGTACGTGTATACACTTGAGTAAACTCTAACAATGTTTAGAATAGTATAAATAGAGACCCTCAGCCATTTCATTTGTTCAGACTTCTTTCCTTCTATCGCCTACTCTCTCTCTCTCTATATTTAATTTATTTTCTTATTTCCATTAATAATAATAATAATGTCATGCCCTGTTTTAAGTGTTTTAACTCCCGATTACCGCTACCCTTTCCGAATGATCTGAGCCTCATAACGTATGTCAGGGCTCTGCCCGACTAAGTTGTTGGGGTTCTGTCTCGTGACATAGGGACAAGGTTGAATTAGGGGTACTATACTTAACACGAGTGCTTTATATATTTTTAAATAGTCCAGAAGTTATACCCAAAATTTATACCAGGAGGCTTTCTAGTTGAACTCTAAAGTTACAAAGTGAGTCCATTTTCTTTTCTCACTATTTTTTCCCTTTTTCTTTGTAATATAATTATATTCAAAAATGTCCCAAACCATAACAACTCTCACCAAAACTATTATATTTTATTATTATTATTATTATTATTTATATTTTGTCTAAAAAGAAACCCTAATTGAGACACCCAAGTAATCCTACACAATTCCTAAAATTTTCAGAACAATCCGAATTAGGATCAGGACCCCTAAAACTCAGGGGGGGTTTTCCCTATTGACGATTATCCATATATTTTGCTGTCAAAAATTGAATTTATCATTTCCGTCGACTCAGCTGAACTCCAAACACACGTGGCAACCATATGATAAAAAGTAATCCGCCGCGCCACGCGACAGGCGCATATGTTCCTGTCGCGACACGCGGGGGAACCATTTTTCAAGTATAAATAGAGGGGTGTGGGACCTGAATTCCTGCGTTCGTTCGACTTTCAAATTCATTTCGTACGTCCAGATATTCACAGTTTACTACCAAACACACACTAGCTCGAATTCTGCTACGATGCCGGGTATTAACTCGATCGCTGCTACGATTCAATGTCCGATCGATTGAAACTATCCGATGGATGTTTAAGCGCTATCCTTTGTCATTAGTCGTGATTCCGACAGGATACTTGAGTACCACCCGAACTCGGGGAATACTCTGTCATTCGTTGTGAATCCGATGGATGTTTAAGTGATTGCACTTTGTCATTCGTTGTGAGGGTTTTAATCTCGTGAGTTATCGTAAATGCTGTATTAAGTTACCTACCTAGTTCGTGTGCACTAGGTTACAAGACTAATCAATAGGCTAAGCTCTGCCTGTATAAATCTGCAATATATCAAGGCTTATCTGTAGACTAAACTTTGGCCGTATGAATCTGCATGATTATAATGTGAGTCATTCTCTTTTTATCAAATTACTTTCAAAATCATGGTTATTTTCAAAAGTTATAATTACAGGGATTAAGTTTATGTAATCACCATATTACAGCCGGTATGTGGGGTTTTGTATACATTACTTGATAATCTTCACCATTGGACAACGAGTTAGCCAATGGGTGATATGACCATAGTCACAGAAACGAGTCGAGTGACAAATACCGAGGGTAGTTGGTTGATATCTGAAACATTGTAATTGCTCTTAATACTGTAAAATTGTAACAAACGTGTCATTTTACTAAAAAGAATGATTCACTCAGTATTTCCCGCTGACAAAACCTTTTTCAAACATGTTTCAGGTAATTACAGTAGATTGGAGTAAGATATGGATACGGCATTGAAAGGCTTCAAGAAGTGGCTTATTTTATTAATTAAATCAAATTAAGAAATATTGTTTTATGTAATTGGGTTTATCCCTTATTAAAGCTACCATTGTAAAATATGGGTTTATCCCATCTATTTAATAAATAAAATCCGGTGTTTTCTAAACTCTGATATTTTTCCTAACTCACGGTCCTGATGAAATTTTCGCTGCAATATTTTTTCAAAAAAAAAAAAATAATCACCGGTACCACTTGGCTGTTCGCGGCTCCCGATTCCGTCCAGGGTGGGTCGGGGGTCGTGACAGTATTCAGCTTTACGGTTCTCTCCTTTAAGAGCTTCTTGTTGTGCATCACGAATGCGTGCAGTGAGGTTCGTTCGAATAGTCATTTCTAACGCTCGAACCCTTAGGGTCTTAAACCTTTCTTTTCGACTTAGCGCGTCTGCTACAACATTTGCCTTTCCAGGATGGTACTTAATCTCACAGTCATAATCGTTTAGTAGCTCGACTCATCGTCGTTGGCGCATGTTTAATTCTTTCTGATCGAATATGTGTTGTAGGCTTTTGTGATCTGTGAAGATTGTACATCGAGTTCCATATAGATAGTGTCGCCAGATCTTCAAGGCAAATACCACTGCATAAGCACGCAACCCAAGCCTTGTCGTGAAGCGTATGTGAATACCACTGCTCCAGGTCGTGAGTGGTATAGTTTCTTTCATGTACCTTCAATTGTCTTGAAGCGTATGCGATGACTTTTTGGCACTGCATAAGCACGCAACCCAAGCCTTGTTGTGAAGCGTCACAGTATACCACGAAGTCATCAGTGCCTTCGGGTAATGATAGTATCGGTGCATCGCATAGCTTGTTTTTAAGTAGCTGAAAGGCTTCTTCTTGTTTAACACCCCAGCTGTATTTCTTTTCTTTCTGCGTAAGGGTCGTTAGCGGTTGAGCTATCTTTGAGAAATTCTCGTGAATCGCCGATAATAGCCCGCTAAGCCCAAAAATTGTCGAACTTCAGTTGGGGTCTTGGGAGCTTCCCAATTCTTTATTGCTTCTATCTTGGACGGTTCTACATGAATGCCCTTCTCATTCACAACGTGACCAAGAAATTGTACTTCGCGAATCCAGAATTCGCATTTCGAGAACTTTGCATAAAGCTTCTCTTTCTTCAGTAGTTCCAAGATGGTTCTGAGATGTTGCTCGTGTTCTTCTTTCGTTTGCGAGTAAATCAGGATACCATCGATAAATACAATCACGAATTTATCGAGATATGGTTTGCATACGCGGTTCATCAGATCCATAAAGACCACTGGTGCATTCGTCAACCCGAATGGCATCACAAGAAATTCGTAGTGCCCATAGCGTGTTCTGAATGCAGTCTTTGTTACGCTTTCCTCTTGGATTCTCAGCTGATGGTATCCAGATCGAAGGTCGATCTTGGAATAGTAGCTTGATCCTTGCAATTGATCAAATAAGTCATCAATCCTCGGTAGTGGATACCGATTCTTGATCGTGAGCTTGTTTAGTTCCCTGTAGTCGATACACATCCGCAGAGTTCCATCCTTCTTCTTTACGAACAATACCGGAGCTCCCCAGGGCGAGAAGCTTGGCCTTATGAATCCTTTATCCAACAACTCCTGGAGTTGTGTAGATAATTCTTGCATTTCGGATGGCGTAAGTCAATAGGGCGCCTTGGCTACAGGAGCGGCTCCTGGAACCAAGTCTATACGGAATTTGACTTGTCGTTGCGGAGGTAGTCCTGGCAGATCTTTGGGGAAAACATCAGGAAATTCCTTCACCACAGGAATGTCTTCGAGTTTCGGCTCCTTAGCCTTCTTATCTACAACGTGTGCTAGGAAGGCAACACATCCTTTCCTTAAGCACTTCTGTGCCTTCATACAACTGATGATTCGAAGAGGTGCGTCTCATTTCTCTCCATGCACGATGAGCGTTTCATCATTTGCCAAAGGGATGCGAATGATTTTCTCATGACAAATAACCTCAGCTTTGTTCTTGGACAACCAGTCCATTCCGACTACTACATCGAAGCTACCCAACTGAATAGGTAAGAGGTCGATGCTAAATCTTCGTTCACCAAGTTCTAGTGTGCAGCCTCTAACAACTTCGCCCGATTCAACAAGTTTACCATTGGCTAGTTCTATGGAATAAGGAATTTCTAATCTACTAGATTCTATTCCAAGCATGCGTTTAAATTCCACAGACATGAAGCTATAATCGGCGCCAGTGTCAAATAATATGGATGCAAAGTGATTGTTAATGAGAAACGTACCGGTGACCACTTTAGGGTCCTCGCGTGCGCTCTTTGCTCCAATCACAAATGCTCGAGCCTGAGCATTGTTTCCCTCTGGGCAGTCTTTCATGAAATGATCATTTCTTCCACATCTGAAGCATCCTTGGTTCTGCCCTTTACCGTTACCATTCTTGTTACCAGCGCCATTTCCATTCCGGTTCTTTCCTTTTCCCCAACAGTCTTCCGTTTGATGACCCAACCTTCCACATTTGTCGCACCTTGGAATGCGACAAGCTCCTTCATGATGAAACTTACATTTTTGGCATTTAGGCATGGTGCCTTGGTATCCTTTGGTTGCAAGGGTTTTCGCCTCATGAGGCGGTTTAGCGCCACACTTCTTGTTGAAACCCTTGTTGTTGCGAGTTGCTTGATTCAAACTTGTATGCTTTCTCTTTTTGTCACCGGACGACTCAGCATGCGTCTCGGTCTTTTCTGTTGGGTTCAGTGACAGCTTCTTCATACGAACACAATCTTCAGTCAGGCTGACAGCCAGAGTTACAGCCTCGGTGATTATTTGTGGTTTGGCCGACGTCACCATGCCACGAAACTCTGGGGCCAGTCCCCAAATGTAGCGTTCAACGCGCTTGAATTCGGGAGTCACCATGTAAGGAAGCACTCTAGACAGATCGTGGAACCTTCGAGTGTATCCATTAATGTCAGCACCTTCCATGGTCAAGTGCCAGAACTCCGTTTCCAGCCTTTGGAGTTCAGCCCGAGAGCAATACTTCTCTCTCATTCTTTCCTTCAGTTCATCCCAAGTTAGGCCATAAGCGGCATCATCGCCCAAAGTCTGAGCTTGCAAGTTCCACCAAGTCAGAGCTCATCGACAAACAACCCAGTAGCAAAAGTGACTTGCTGATCCGCGGTACACTTGCTCATGCGGATAGTAGCTTCAGTCTTCTCCATCCAGCGTATAAATGCTACTGCACCTCCTGTGCCGTCATAGCTTATCGGCTTGCAGTCGAGGAACTGCTTGAAAGTGCAGCCTGGAATTGATTCAACCAATTCACATGTGAGCAATCGAAGAAATAATGAAACAAGGACTGTTCATAAATTTCTTCATGCTTAGTGTATTGTCTTAAGGTTACCTTGAACTGCGTTCCCTCCAGACGAATCTCCATGCCCGTTACGTCTAGCGTTGCTTGGTCCTCCACTGTCTTGAGTACGGTTCGCCTCGTACTGGGCGATAGCAGCGGAGATCCTTTCTTCCAGTAGAGCGTTCAGCTCTTCATCAGTTCTTGGCAGTGGGGGAGGAGGAGGTTGATCATCATTGCGAGCATTCACAGCTTTCCTGGGTGCCATGTTCTGACAGAACATAACACAACAGGGTTTAGTATTTGTTTGATATCGTCATACTAGACAGTAGTAGTATATATATTCACAGGTATATACCACATAAGTGACATCAAACAATTATTACTCTAGCAGAGTACTTAGTAGGCTTGCACTGAGGGAATCTATACGTGACAAGACTTGCTGTGGTTTCTGTGCACTGAATTCCATAATTATGTATGCATCCATAATTACGTAACTCCTTGCACAGTCCACACAGTTCGTTTCATCCTCGTATTTCTTCCTTCAGATGGGCCATCGCTTTCAGATAAAGTCACGTATACTTGTGACATTCTACTTCAAGTACATGCTAATTATCACACATAATTGCAATTAACTCTCAATCACAGACGAGTGCTACTCTCGTGCACCCTAAGTCTCGTAGTGTCTTTCCTAGACTCATGTAAACAGTTTCAGGTAGTGGATGTCGCGGGACGTTTTATGCAATGAAAACTCTTTGAAAATTGTTTTCATGAAAGGATCCTAGAGATTGTAGACTAGACTCGAGAAGGAATCCTGGTTCACTACAATCGCAGCTCTGATACCAATCTGTCACACCCCTTTCTGCGGCGGAAGCACGAGGTGTGATCATGAAAGGTTCTCATTGCATACGAAAGGTAAACATACTACATGCTCAAAAACAACTTCAAACATTACATTACTGAAAACATATGTCAAGTGTTTACAACACGAGATAGCATATTGTCTTAAAAGTCACAACTTTATTTAATGATAAACAAAGCGACATCCACGAGCATGAGTAAGACCACGCGCACATCCATCCTAGTTACCTGAAATACATGTGAGTTTTGGAAAAAACGTCAACATAATGTTGGTGTGAATTCATGCAGTTTTTGTATTTCATGTTTGTATACTTTGTATGAAAACATAGTTTGTGTCATGTATAAATCAAGTTTTCATATATACATCAAGTATCCATGTGTGCACCACGTACTCATGTATAATTCAAGTTTTTCTTGAGTACCCCACGTACTCAAGTATAATTCCCGTTTTCTTGAGTACCCCACGTACTCAAGTATAATTCAAGTTTTTCTTGAGTACCCCACGTACTTCAAGTGTTAATCAAGTTTTAGTATGGTATGAATTTTATGTAAATAAAGTATTCCTGTAAGTATCAGGATTGTTAATGGGTTGCAAGGCCATTAACATGTGACACGACATAGGAAGTCACCAAACCTTAGGCATTTTTCTAGTTGGCATATTCTGAGACACAAAAGCACTACTCGATACTCACCCTCACCGAGAGTGTGGCTGCCCGACACCCGTTAGATCTAACCTTTTGTTCGGCGGTCTAGGTATATTGTTGATTAATGGTGCTTATGTACCCTATTCGTGACACGATTTCTCGTATCATTTCTCATAACGCATCATACTCGGTACTCGTTCTCACCAAGTGCGCTTCTTGTATTCTTTTATCCCATCACACTTGGTACTCGTTCTCACCAAGTGTGCTTCTTGTTATCATACCATTTATAAACATTGTGTTATTTGTACATGTATTTCACCCCGAAGTTATAAAACTGAAAACAGTTAAGAGAAAAGGGGGAGCATGAACTCACAACTTTGCGTTCCTTGCGTCGTAAACTTCACCGGATTTGCTTAATTAACGTCGTGACCTATACGCGTTTTCTTAACGTTAGTCACTAGACTTGCGTCGCACAAGTACAGTCACTCTCTTTTGTATTTGTATTGTTGTGTTAAAAATATTTTATATTTTTAACTAAGTATCTTACTTATATTATTTTCTCAAAAATTAATATAAGTATCTCGTGTTTTGCACTTTGCACCCGAATTATGTATCTTGTATGTTGTATGTGTATTTTGTGTTTATACTTCTCATGAGTATTTAGTGTATTTTTAAGTCTTAATACACTAGCACGTATAACTCATACTATATACACTTAGCACAAAAGTTGGTGATCGAATAATATATATTTTTCTCTCAAAAATATACATACTTTAACATAAATTTTAATCTTGAAGAAATCATCATTTCTTATCACCATAAATTAGGGAAACCTTGGTAATATTTTTAGATACATTTTTAGGGAATAAGTTTCTCAAAAACTTATATTTTTCTAAGTGTCAAAATTTATAAAAATTTTGACAGAGTTTCCCCTAAAAATGGAGGTTTCCCATGTTTTCAAAACATGTGTTTATTTTCTTTTAATCATCAACCACATTAACAACACAATATTTATTTACCAAACTTGTCAAAACAAGCATAAACCACAAACTTATGAACTTGGAAGTTTGTAAAAATGTGTAGTAACTTACTAGCACATTTTGTAAGTCTTGTTACCTTTAAAAATAAAATTAGTTTCTTAAAAACTTTATTTTTAAAGAACTTGGAGTTTTACAAATTCAAGTCAAGATTTTTCAAAAATATTTCTTGTTAAATTTTCTTGTTCACACAAGTGTTTACGCACTTGTTTACCTTCTAAAAATATATTTAGTTCACGTAAGATCCGGGTTTTAAACAAGACTTGCATTTTTCACTTGGTTTTTCCGAAAAACCACTTGTAGATCTTTAGATCTACTAGTTTAGAATCTTATTTTACAAGAAAAATTATATTTACACAAGTTCATGTTTCATGAGTGGAAGGGTTCACCATCTTTTATAATTTTTACACTAACACACTACTAGTTCATGTTCTCGAACATAATCTAGCATGGTTAGATGATGATCCATTCCACTACTAGCATCAAACAACATAAAATAATCACAACTAGACAAGTTTCACAAGATTTACACACATATCTACTCTTTATCCAATTAGTTTATCTTTCTTTCAAGACTTTTAGTTTTGATCTTGTGTGTTCTTGAGTTTTAACCGTTAAATCACCTATTAACCACTTTAAACAAGATCAAGAAGATGTTTAGAGACACTTACTACTAGCTCGAGGCTAGGGAAGAATCAAGGCGAAAACAAGGTGGATAAAAGCAATATAGAGAGGTTCTTAAGTTTCCGTAAGCACCGAGCCTCCTTGTATGTCACCTAGCACCTTGGTATGTATGTGGATTGAGTGAACAAGACTTAAATGATGGTGAGGTGGTGGGTGATGGTTTCGGCCGTAAGCAAGCAAGAGAAAGGAGAGAGAGAGCAAGTTTGGTTTATGGTGTGATGAAAGAGAATGCATATCCTTTGTTCTTATTTAATAACCAATCAAGTTTTTATCCAACATATAACATGCTTTCTAGATACTAGACATAAGGGATTAAAATAATCAAAAAGGTGGGGAGTGTGTCACCACATGGTGACCGTAAATTGAAGGGGGGGGGGGGTATATGGTTGGATTTTGATGATATAGTTAAGTGTTTAGTTGAAATCCAAAAGGACTTAGTTAGTACATTTATGTGTGTTATGTAATATAACGGGTGTTAGGGTGTTCGGGGACCCTAACTAGCTCAGAAAAGTGTAAACAATGTCATTGACAATATTTTTATGTTCCGGGTAAAGTCCGGTTGTTCAGTTGGATACTGGTTCGTTAAAGTGCTAAATTACACTTTTTAGTGTCTTTTAAGTACCTTTTTGTAGCATTTTCGATTCCCGACACTTAGGGAAGTATTCTGGATGTTAAAACGTAATTTCTGCATAATATTTCAGTGCCATAATGCTGATTATGGCTGAATTATATAAAATTCTGCACTTAAAGTGCGTTTCGGGTGCTTTTTAGTGCTTATTTTTGCTTCCGGAGAGTATATATATTAAACCCTTGTATGCACTCTTGGGTTTTAATGTATTCTTGTTGCTGGACCTACACCTAGGCTCCAATTTTATTGCCTGACTACTTTCTGCAGTTCTGTTGACACAGAGTGTCCTACCGGTGAGTTTACTTAGTATTTCTGACGCAACGCTCTCGTTTATGCATAAAGCAATATTTTGTAGTATACAACGTGCATGAATTCACTTGTTTAGTATGTGTTCAGACATTGCTGACAATTAAGCACATAATTGCAGTCATTAACTAATAGTTAAAGTGTACGGAAATTACAGGTTTCGTGCCAGTTGTCACATCAGGTGATGTTGCTTGATGTTGATTGCTAGGATGCATGAGTCACATAGGATCTGGCGAGGCCTTAGTGACATAATAACAATGATAGTCGATATATAACCTGTTTGTTTCATGCTAAAACAATGTAAATTACTTAATGAATAAATAAAACGAAACTCTTTTGTATCCATGGTTGTGAAACGATAATTCTGTTACAACACTCCCCGACGTTTCCGCCACGATTTGTTGTTTTACGTGGTCGGGGTGTGACAGAAGAGTTGGTATCAGAGCCAATGGTTATAGGGAATTAGGTTATTAGTAATGCTTTAACCTAGACTATAACTTTCTAGGACCCCAACGCAAGTTGAATTGCGTTTAGATTTTTAAAGACATAACCGTCACCTACCCTTAGGTGATAACCACAACGAGGACACAAAATCTGAATCTGCTTCGAAAATTAATCATCCATTCTAGGATGATTGATTACTAGGTTTTGAACCCTCTGTTGTCAGGTTTTAAACCCTCTGTTGTAAGGTTTTGAACCCTTCCAGTTTGACTCATTTTTGGCTTAGTGCCTTCTGAGTTTTCAAAATGTCGTCAAAGTTTGGGTCTAAATAATGTGAACACGTGCAAACTGGAAGAGTGAATGCCTGTACCCTGAGTTTTCTGTCTAAGGCTAGAGTGTTCGTACAAATCCACATAATCGGACCAGTCACTCTTACCTGGGAACTCTTGGGGTGAGTGTTCACTTATAGGCGAGCATGTCTTCGCGATACATTATTTTGATTCATTACTTTGATTAGTCACTGCGTGTCGTTTGTTTGTTCGAGGTAACGAACAAATGATCGCCTTCCTTATGTTTCGTCGATATTTTCAATACCTCTTTTGTTTTTCCTAATTATCGACCTCACTCGTTTCTCATATTTCCTTGTTAGACAATGCCTCATCGACGTGATGCACAATCTTTTACTGCTGAAGAAGTCGCAGCCCTTGTCTCTCAGCAAATGGCTGCTGTGCTTCCAGGCTTGGTGACCCAAATCCATGAGCTATACAACAACAATAATAATAACAATGCACAATGTAATTTCAAGAATTTCAATTCTGCTAAGCCGCTAAAGTTTTCTGGGTCGCAAGGAGCAACTGCGCTCCTTCAATGGTTCGAAAGTATCGAGAGCACATTCAGACATGTGCAATGTCCGGATGGGCGTAAGGTTGAATTTGCATCAAGTGTGTTTGAGAAGCGTGCTCTTACATGGTGGAACGGAGTGATGCGCGATAGGGGTGCCGAAGTGGCATTGGCACAAACATGGGAAGAGCTTCGAGCTCTCATGATGAAAGAGTTTTGTCCCCGTCACGAAATTCGAGCTTTGGAATGAGAGTTTGATGATCTAAAACAAGATGGGGGAGAACACCGTGCGTATATGGATCGATTTGAGGAACTCAGTCTTTTGTGTCCTACTATGGTTACCCCGTTGGAGAAAGCGATAGAGAGGTATATCGATGGTTTACCCATTCCATACAGGATATTGTGACTGGCGTTAATCCTACTACTGTTCGTCATGCGATCGAGTTATCTGCTACCCTGACTGAGTCAAAAGTCAGGAAGGGTAAACTTACCTGCAAGGGTGATAAGAAGAAGTCGACCGAATCTGTCAAGGAAAAGGGTAAGGGTAAGAAAGGTGAGTCGTCGAAGAAGTCGAGAAAGCGAAATTGTACTCAGAACTTTGCAGTTACTGCTCAGAACCCTCAGAACCCACCAGCTCAACCGCCTGCGAAGAAAGCGTATGCTGGTACCGTACCTCATTGTGCTCGCTGCAACGGTCATCATGTTGCACAACAAGCTTGTAAGCAATGCACAACGTGTGGTAAGCTTGGGCACCTGGCCAACATCTGTCGTTTGTGTCAGAATCAGATTGTTCAGAATCAAGCTCCAGTTCAGGGGAATGCTGCTAGATTCCCACCGGGTTCATGTTTCAATTGTGGAGAGTTTGGTCACTTCCGCAACAACTGTCCGAGGTTGGCGAATGCAAATGCGAATCCGAACGTGAATGTCAACGCGAATGCGAATCCCGCTCGTGGACGAGCATTCAATCTGAATGCAAATGAGGCTCGAGTTGACAACCTCGTTGTCAATGGTACGTTTCTTGTTAACAATCGACCTGCATCTATTCGTTTTTATTCTGGTGCCGATAGAAGTTTTGTTTCATTATCTTTTGAACCTTTGCTTGCGATACCTAGAACTAAACTGAGGAAACCCTTATCTGTCGAAGTTGCTACTGGTAAACCTCTTGTTCTCGATTCTGTTATTCGTGATTGTCAGTTAAACCTTGATAACCATCTTTTTCCCATTGACCTCACGCCGATGCAACTTGTGAGTTTCGATATTATCGTGGGGATGGATTGGTTAACCAAACATCATGCTGAGGTGGTTTGTTTCGATAAGATTGTTCGTATTCCTCTTCCATCTGGCGATGTTCTGGAAGTTCGTGGCGAGAAGCCATCTGGTGGTCGGGGTGTGACGTTAGAACTCCAGCCATCTTTTGTATCCATGGTTGTGAAACGATAATTCTGTTACAACACTCCCCGACGTTTTCACCACGATTTGTTGTTTTACGTGGTCGGGGTGTGACATTAGAACTCCAGCGGACCTTGACCAACTTAATCCTCCTCCTCCTGAGTTTCTGGGTTTTCCAATCCAGAACCCCTACTGGTTCCTTAATAAACCTCAGTTTGTCGTCCACTCGAACCTCTCCAGGGGGTATAATTAGTGTCTCGTCGGATAGACACTTTTTCAGGTTGGAGACATGAAATACATCATCGACTCCACTCAGTTCCGGCGGCATCTTAAGTCTATATGCGACTGGTCCAACTCGAGATGCGATTTCGAAAGGACCAATATAACGCAGGCTCAGCTTTCCCCCTTTCCCAAACCTCACAACGCCCTTCCATGGCGATACCTTTAACATGACTCAATCACTGACCTGAAACTCCAGCGGCTTCCTTCGGTTATCTGCATAACTCTTTTGTCGATCCGCGGCAGCCTTCAACCTATTCTTAATCTGGACGACTTTGTCCGTGGTCTCCTGGATAAGCTCGGGTCCGGTCAAATGCTTCTCGCCGACTTCAGCCCAACAGAGTGGTGATCGACACTTCCTTCCATACAGGGCTTCAAACGGAGCTGCCTTAATGCTAGCGTGGTAACTATTGTTGTAATAAAACTTTGCCAAAGGCAAATGAGTATCCCAACT
This sequence comes from Helianthus tuberosus, assembly GCA_030545235.1. Lineage (NCBI taxonomy): Eukaryota > Viridiplantae > Streptophyta > Magnoliopsida > Asterales > Asteraceae > Helianthus > Helianthus tuberosus. The sequence continues at coordinate 150,959,290 of CM060410.1, read as the reverse complement.
TCCACCGAAATCTATCGCACACGCTCTCAACATATCCTCTAATGTCTGAATGGTCCTCTCGCTCTGACCATCCATTTAAGGATGATATGCAACACTCATATCCAAACGAGAACCCAGCGATTTTTGGAGAGATCGCCAAAATATGGAGTAAAATCGTTCGTCTCTATCTGAAATGATTGACACTGGTACTCCATGACGGGCTACAATCTCGTTAATGTACAATTGCGATATCTTCTCCATACAGTCTGTTTCCTTAAGCGCCAAGAAATGAGCAGACTTTGTCAATCGATCCACAATTAACCAAATCATATTGTGTCCACGCGACGTACGGGGTAATTTAGTGATAAAGTCCATCGTAAGATGTTCCCATTTCCACTTAGGAATCTCTGGTTGTTGCAGAAGCCCAGACGGCTTCTGATGCTCAGCCTTAACCTTAGAGCACGTCAAACATTTACTTACGTAGATCGTAATGTCCCTCTTCATCTTCGGCCACCAATAAAACTCCTTAATGTCCTGATACATTTTGGTAGAACCTGGGTGAATGGAATACTTGGACTTATGAGCTTCGTTCATAACCAATTCACGGAGGTTACCTCTAAGTGGAACCCAGACTCGGTTCATGAAGTACATTACTTCATCCGCTTTTGGTATCAGTTTACATTCTAAGCCCTTCAAACTTTCTCTTCTCAGACTTTCATCCTTCAAAGCTTCTCGTTGTGCATTACAAATTCGATCGGTCAAACTCGTCTGTATGGTCAAACCCAAAGCGCGCACACGTAGAGGCTTTTCTCGTTCCTTCCTGCTGAGCGCATCTGCAACAACGTTTGCTTTTCCTGGGTGATAACGGATATCACACTCGTAATCGTTGAGTAACTCTACCCAATGTCGTTGCTGCATGTTAAGCTCCTTCTGATCAAGGATGTGCGGGAGGCTCTTATGGTCCGTGTATATCGTATACTTCGTGCCATACAAGTAGTGTCTCCAGATCTTCAGGGCAAACACAACAGCTCCAAGCTCTAAATCATGTGTTGTGTAGTTCTTCTCGTGCACTTTAAATTTTCTGGATGCATAGGCTATCACTTTGTCTCTTTGCATTAAAATGCATCCAAGGCCCAAACGTGAAGCATCACAGTATACAATGAAAGCCTTACTTCCCTCAGGAAGGGAAAGAATAGGTGCACTGCAGAGCTTTTCCTTCAACGTCTAAAAAGCTTCCTCTTGCTTCTCCGTCCAATCAAACTTCCTCTCTTTTTGGGTTAGTAGCGTCAAAGGTTGCGTTATTCTGGAGAAATTCTCAATGAATCTCCGGTAATACCCAGCAAACCCTAAGAATTGTCGCACCTCCGACGGAGTCTTTGGCGCTTCCCAATTCTTAATCGCTTCGATCTTAGACGGATCTACATATATACCTTTCTCATTTATGACATGTCCGAGAAAATGAACTTCTCGAATCCAGAACTCACATTTAGAGAACTTGGTATACAGCTTCTCTTCCTTCAACAACTCCAAAATCAACTATAGATGGTGCTCATGATCTTCTTTGGTTCGTGAATAGATAAGTATATCGTCGATGAATACTATCACGAATTTATCCAAGTAGGGTTTGCACACCCTATTCATGAGGTCCATGAACACAGCTGGCGCATTAGTTAATGTCACGAACCCCGACCCCACCCTGGACGGAATCGGGAGCCGCGAGCAATCAAGTGGTACCGGTGGTTATTTTGAAAACATTGCAGCGGAAATTTCATCAGGACCGTGAGTTAGGAAAAATATCAAAGTTTAGAAAACACCGGATTTTATTCATTAAATAGATGGGATAAAATCATGTTTTGAAAGGTAGCTTTAATATGGGATAAACCCAAATACATAAAACAACTTTTCTTAATTTAATTTAATTGATAAATCAAGCCACTTCTGTAAGCCTTTTTGGTGCCGTATGTGACAACCCGTACTCTCAATCCCGAACATCGAGAGAATGGTATTTTATTTGAATCACTTAATATATTATAATATATTTATTATTATTATTATTATTATTATTATTATTATTATTGATTGTCGTTTAATAAAACAATGATAACACGCGACGAACGATTTATTTAATTACGTATTAGATAATAAAATTGGGCCTATTTGTTTAAGCGAGACACGCGATCATCTAAACAGGTTCATGCACTTGGGCTAGGCCCAACCCAACTAACCCAAATCTAAACCCTACCCTTTATATTAAAACACCCCACCTCCCTAATAATTTGAAAACCTCGAAACCCTCAATCCCTTTGCAATATTTCAGCCACACACCCCACTGTTTTCCCTCTTGTGCGATCAGAGGAGTCCGGCGACCAGAGCCGTTCTCCGGCATCCACACCTCCACACCGCTCCTCCTTCTTGTATCTCCCTTGCATCACCTCATCCACACACAAATGAAAACCACTAAATCCAAACACCCACTCACCTGCTACTCCCTCTCTCTCGTAATACCCTGAGCCGACGGTAATTGGTGCCGGTTAACCGGCGAGCCAACGAGACACCCACATCAGCGAAGCCCCCCCCCAATCCTACGCACACCTCATCCGCACAACCCCTTCTCTCCCTCGTTCAGGTCTCCGGCGACATCACAGGCAACAAACACCGCTCACGACGGCGGTTGTTCACGCGACGGCGCTGGCTTGGAGGGTTCTCCGATGAACCCACTCATGACAGAGGATGAAGATGTTGACGGTAATGGCAGCCGACAACAGAGGCGGCTGCCGGAGCTCCGGTTCGTGCACAGTAGCCGTGGCATCAAGCAGTTACCCCTTATCTCGAAGTCTCTATGGTCAGTGAGTGTTTTCTGTGAAAATCTTGTCTGTCTTGAAAGCTCTATTTCTTTTATGTTGATGAACTCGTGTCTAGCATGTTATATATTTGAATATAGATGAGTTGTTAGTTGAAACTGGTTGGTATGAAACATTTGGAGAAGTCTGCTATTTGTTTGATAAATGGTTGATGCACTGTTTGGTATTGCCATGTTCTCTCGTGCTTCACATCAGACGCACATAGGGATTTAATAGTATGATCATTATAATATATGTTGACTAATTGTTTTGATAAAAACTGCAATTTGTAATACTCGGTCGTTTTGTTTGTGAGTTTTGAATCGAGTCATTTGTTTGTTGATTTTTGGATTTTTAATGATGTTGCAGTAAAACATGAAATATGAGTCTGTTTTAAATACCATTTGGTGATAAACATATGTGTTTGTTGTGACTCTCGACTTTGAATATGTTCGTTGATTCTTGGTATGAAATAAAGTATGTTGTGGAAACATGTGCTAAACAATTATCAGTGATGGTCTTGCATTCCTTGTATGGTGTTATGCTCGATTTAATGGTAAAACAGTGTTAGAAGATGTTGGATTGGATTCTTTTTGAATTACGAGCATGCCGATATGCTTCCAAAATTAAAAATGATAGACCTAGGATGATGTATTTTGGGTCTGTTTTGTATGAAAGAACATGATGAACATTTTGAAAAATTCTGCTGTTTGATCTGAATTGATTAGAATGGAATAATGAAAACATGTTAGGGAATTTTGATTGGACAGTACATGATTATGCAATTTGATTGGATAGTACAAAAAGCTGGCAAATGTTCTAGAAGGATTCCATCACCAGGTGTGCGAGTCGAGACCGCAATGTTGCGACTCGAGACCATAGAACTACAACTTGAGACCAAAACATGTATCATGAGACTCGAGACCACTAAACTACAACTTGATTGGGTAGCTCCCCATGACGTGATTATAAATGTTTTATCTAAACAACTTACGTTTTCAAAAACTAAAACTGGACAACTCGTGAACTCGCCAACTTTATGTTGATACCCTACTGCATGCTTTGCAGGTTGCTCGATACAGTTTAGGACGGACATTGCAATCGAATGGAGTGCGTGGTTTGTAAGTTCATGATAACAAACTTGTGGTTTTAAATTACGATATGTTCTACTTTCCTTTCCGCTGCAAACTAGAACCATGTTTTATGAAATTTTAAATTGGGTCACTAATTATCCTAATGATTCTAGTAATAACCAATCAGTTCAAATTAAATAGTGGCTAAGATCCTGGTCATGTCACACGCCTCGCGGTGGTACTCCGCATGTGGTTTTGAGGGTGTGACAGATTGGTATCAGAGCCATTGGTTATAGTGAACTAGGTTTGAGATATAAAATATTTTTAAGATGTAAAATATTTTCATATGAAAACCAGACTATAACCGTTCTTTAATGAAAACCACAACGACACCACACTCCGGATTGCAAGGCTCGTCAGTTTCAGGTACTCACATGGTAATTATGGTCATCGTCATTTACTTGTGCACACGTATATGTGTAAATGTGTATGTATATGCGTAGCATATGAGCGTAAATATGTAGATGATGTACGAAAACCACTAACTTTGATGTATGAAAACCACGCAAACCTGATGTACGCTAAGCAGGAGCGGATTCTCCTAACTTTGATTCAAAACCATGACACACTTAGGGCAAGGAACCAGTTATTCCAAGTCCTCGCCCACATATTTCCTAACGTCGTCCCTGGACTATGACGAATCGACGCGGGAAACGTGTACACGATATACATGCTTACAGGAGGCCTCCTACGGACCACTCAGAGAAGATACGAGAACGAAGCGACGAAGGAGAGCCATCCATATATCATGTGATGTTAGAAGGAATGACGACGTCATTCGCATCCTTCTTACTCACGCATTTCTTTTCCCAACTTAAGTGGTGAGACTTATTCCCTCATCCGACCGATAACCTAGATTCTTGCAGCACTTTAGTAAGCCTACAGTTTTCGGATTTCTGATTGCACATCTCAAACACACGAAGCCTGCGCGGTGTATGCTCCTCATTGCAGTACCAACGATCGTATCGCATTCTCATCGATCACGAAGCTAGTTCCTCACATTCCTCGTTACATGGTGAAACCTTATTCCAGTTCAACCTTACACCTTTGCATGCCCCAAAACCACGCAAATTGGTATCTTTTCTACAAATCGACATATGTGGAGGCGTGACACGACGAAGACACAAACCAGACAACCCACCGACAAGCACGGTGACTTAGATGCTTACCTTATCCTTCTTTTGCCAGAGCTGTTATTCTTTGACGACTTTTCTGATCCTGAGAATTCTTTTGCTATCTTTCGTATGGACCAACAATTATTGCTTAGGGCGGTATCCTCACTTCTGGCGTTTCTTCATCACGACATCCCCGTTTATTCATATAGGAGCCTTGACCAGATCTCCCTTCAGTTTGGTGAATTCAACAAACTCAACCTTCAGTCGACAGACTTTTTTTTTTGCCCTTGAAATTTAGCAACGTGCTACTTCAATCATACTTTCTCGAAAACTTGTTTTCGCAGTTTTACATCGAAATCCCTCGACAACGCAAGCGCTACTTCGAAATCATTAGCACGACTTAGAACAATCCACTCGAACTTGGTTTCTTACCGACTTGAGAAATCACACCCTGCCAGACGTTTCAGTAAATCCTAAAACCTACAAATCTGCACGACGATCATCCCTCTCTAGCTACTTATTGTGCTAACCACATCGACGTAACACTCCTTATCGGCAAGCGACGTCCTCTATTCTAACTGCATACAACTTGTGTACGACCAACTACCTCATCGACATCAGATAAATCCTTATTTCCGATCCTAAAGCCTTTATGTTTTGCCTCAAGCTGAACGCATCGGTTGCGACTACCCTTCTTGCATATTCTCGCTACTCGTGTTAGGGTTCACGAATTCAATGATTTTTTTTATCATACTCTCTTCTGCACAAATCTCTGTTTGGACGAATTACTTCCTACGAATATTACTCGTTGGAGCAACGAGCCAAGGATACCCCGGGGGTAGCGGGTATCGCAAGCACTATTCTTCGAACTCGATACGATTAACACCTAGTTACGACACTCGAATTTATTCCATCCTGTCAAAATTCGACACTTGTTTCTTTCGGCGACGCCCAAACCTATCCCGAAAACTAGTGGGAATCAGGACGACTCCTACGTACTACCTTGGTACTTTTACGACACAAAACCGCCTTGTGCTAAGTTTTCAATGCACGACTTTTAACATCGCAACGCCCGCATTTCTCGACCGTATACGCAACCCCTAACGATTTTGACTCAAAAGAGTATCACCTGACATTAGGGAGATGCTCAACAATCCGCAACTTCAGCAAGTGGAAGATAATCTATGAGGTGCTTCTATTTTATTCTATCCTGCCCAAGGCATTGATGAAAAGCCTGCTAGTAATGGCAAGCGACCAAAGAAACCGACAAGTTTTCGAACTGGCAACCATCTACTTGAAAGAAGTAGATGTCAGGCACGGAGTGTCAACTTCTGTTGTCTATGATCGTAATCCACATTTTGCATCCGATTCGTCGCAAGCTGCGGCCAGATCCTTTGGCTCACTGTTAGACATGAGCACTATTTACTACCCGCGGATGGGTGGCCAACCGAACGCACTCTCCGAAACCCTAGAAGGCATGCTGAGAGCATGTGTTATCGACGTCGGAAAACAAGTGACACTTCCTTTTATAGAATTTTCTTCCAACAACAGATACCACACTAGCATTCACGCAACACTGTTTGAGGCATTGCACGGACGCAAATGCCGGTCACCTCTGTGTTGGACGGAAGTTGGCGGAAGCCAAATTACTGGCCCAGAACTTGTACTTGACACAATGGGTAGGATCACTCAGAACAGACAACGAATGGCGGCAGTTTGAGACCGTCAGAGAAGCTACGTGGTATGCGTAGGAAGAATTCCAGGTCGTCGACAGGGTTCTACTAAAAGTCCCACCTTGGAGAGGTCTGGTACACTTTGACAAAATGGGCAAGCCTAATCCGCGATACGTTGGACCATTTGAAATTCACCAAGAGGATCGTTAAGGTAGCTTACAGACTGAACTTGCATGAAGAGCTGAGTGCGATACACAACGTCTTTCACGTGTCTAAATCTGAAGAAATGTCTGTCAGATGAAACATTCGTTGTTCTTTTCTTTAAAACTCACGATCAACGATCAACTACGCTTTGTTGAGAGATCGGTCGAGATCATGGATCGAGTAATCAAAACCCTCAAACGTGGCAAGATACCTATCGCTCAAGTTCGTTGGAACTCGCATAGTGGCCCAGAGTTCACCTGGGAATGGGAAAACCAGATGATGCGCAGGTATCCCCAGTTGTTTACAAACAATACTTCCAGCACTGAGACTACAATCAAATTTCAGGAAGAAATTCGAAGCAAACAGGGGGATGATGAGACACCCCGCGAAAACGTTTAAACACACTAGCTTGTCAGTGGCTGCGCGCTAAATTTCAGGACGAAATTTCTTGAACTCGGGGATAATGTGACACTTCGGGTTTTCCTGTACGTTTCTTTGATGTTTTAAGTTATTTCATGAAATTCTATCTTATGTGAAATATGTACAAACTCTGTGAATCTTGTGCTGCGTGACCTTTCGTGTTATGTGACTTTATGTGCTATGTGGCTTACACGATCGTTTTGTGAACTTTCGAGAAACTATGTGTATTACATGCAACAATAAGGTTGTTAACAAATTTGTAAATAGAGCGTACTGTATTTCTTAGCTTAAATTTCGAGGACGAAATTCCAGTAACATGGGGAGAATGTGACAACCCGTACTCTCAATCCCGAACATCGAGAGAATGGTATTTTATTTGAATCACTTAATATATTATAATATATTTATTATTATTATTATTATTATTATTATTATTGATTGTCGTTTAATAAAACAATGATAACACGCGACGAACGATTTATTTAATTACGTATTAGATAATAAAATTGGGCCTATTTGTTTAAGCGAGACACGCGATCATCTAAACAGGTTCATGCACTTGGGCTAGGCCCAACCCAACTAACCCAAATCTAAACCCTACCCTTTATATTAAAACACCCCACCTCCCTCATAATTTGAAAACCTCGAAACCCTAAATCCCTTTGCAATATTTCAGCCACACACCCCACTGTTTTCCCTCTTGTGCGATCAGAGGAGTCCGGCGACCAGAGCCGTTCTCCGGCATCCACACCTCCACACCGCTCCTCCTTCTTGTATCTCCCTTGCATCACCTCATCCACACACAAATGAAAACCACTAAATCCAAACACCCTCTCACCTGCTACTCCCTCTCTCTCGTAATACCCTGAGCCGACGGTAATCGGTGCCGGTTAACCGGTGAGCCAATGAGACACCCACATCAGTGAAGCCCCCCCAATCCTACGCACACCTCAGCCGCACAACCCCTTCTATCCCTCGTTCAGGTCTCCGGCGACGTCACAGGCAACAAACACCGCTCACGACGTTGGCTGTTCAGGCGACGACGCTGGCTTGGAGGGTTCTCCGATGAACCCACTCACGACAGAGGATGAAGATGTTGACGGTAATGGCAGCCGACAACAGCAGCGGCTGCCGGAGCTCTGGTTCGTGCACAGTAGCCGTGGCATCAAGCAGTTCCCCCTTATCTCGAAGTCTCTATGGTCAGTGAGTGTTTTCTGTGAAAATCTTGTCTGTCTTGAAAGCTCTATTTCTTTTATGTTGATGAACTCGTGTCTAGAAGGTTATATATTTGAATATAGATGAGTTGTTAGTTGAAACTGGTTGGTATGAAACATTTGGAGAAGTCTGCTATTTGTTTGATAAATGGTTGATGCACTGTTTGGTATTGCCATGTTCTCTCGTGCTTCACATCAGACGCACATAGGGATTTAATAGTATGATCATTATAATATATGTTGACTAATTGTTTTGATAAAAACTGCAATTTGTAATACTCGGTCGTTTTGTTTGTGAGTTTTGAATCGAGTCATTTGTTTGTTGATTTTTGGATTTTTAATGATGTTGCAGTAAAACATGAAATATGAGTCTGTTTTAAATACCATTTGGTGATAAACATATGTGTTTGTTGTGACTCTCGACTTTGAATATGTTCGTTGATTCTTGGTATGAAATAAAGTATGTTGTGGAAACATGTGCTAAACAATTATCAGTGATGGTCTTGCATTCCTTGTATGGTGTTATGCTCGATTTAATGGTAAAACAGTGTTAGAAGATGTTGGATTGGATTCTTTTTGAATTACGAGCATGCCGATATGCTTCCAAAAATTAAAAATGATAGACCTAGGATGATGTATTTTGGGTCTGTTTTGTATGAAAGAACATGATGAACATTTTGAAAAATTCTGCTGTTTGATCTGAATTGATTAGAATGGAATAATGAAAACATGTTAGGGAATTTTGATTGGACAGTACATGATTATGCAATTTGATTGGATAGTACAAAAAGCTGGCAAATGTTCTAGAAGGATTCCATCACCAGGTGTGCGAGTCGAGACCGCAATGTTGCGACTCGAGACCATAGAACTACAACTTGAGACCAAAACATGTATCATGAGACTCGAGACCACTCGGAGGCCACTCGAAACCAGTAAAAAAACAACAGGGGACTCGAGACCGGGTAGGTTGCGACTCGAGATCTCCTGATCTCAACTCGAGACTTGACTCGAGACCCCAAAGGTTGCCACTCAAACATGCACAACTCGAGACCATCCGTCGCGACTTAGAAACTCGTGGTTGCGACTCGAGACCCCTTGTTCTCGAGTCGAGACCACCCGGTTTCGACTGGACTCCTTTGCTTAGTTATTGGGCCACACAAGTTGATGTTATGGACTGTGTGCTACTGTTGTTGCTTAACTGTTGCTGTTTAACTGTTCACATGCTAAGATAGGCCCAATAACATATATGCTGGTATGATACGTATTACTGTTGCCATTATTGTACATTATGCAAAGTGTGTGTATTATATGAAATGTGGATTTACATGCTACGTGTAATTTATACGAGACGTTACTTGCATACGAACCTAATAAATATATATAACCATAATAGGGTATGGTTGACCAACATAACACAAGTAAAATTGTCTGCCGAGCAAACCAAGGTGAGTTCACACACTAAAAGCATGCGTCCCAGGGAGGGACACGAACAAACTGCCATCTTTGGGAAGAATACTTTCGAACTAATATTTCCGGGGGAAAATACGAATGGGTATTTTTAAATTACTATCTCCGGGGGAGATACGTTTGGATATTATTTATAAATCACAACTAGCAAAACTAAACGAATCTCTATCATTAAAAGTCCCTGCTTATAGTACCGATTAATCGCCGGGGGCGAACGGGTTATTAGTTGATAGCGCTATTAGGTTTGACAACCTCACACCGTGACCGGGGGAGATCGGGCGTGAACTAGTATACCTTGCATCTTGGTCAATGGCGATAGACATTGACTCGGGGCACAAAATCTTCTCGTCAATAGTTTCGGTAACGCCAGTTTAGTAGCTTTCGTATGGGGTAGCTTCCCATGACGTGATTATAAATGTTTTATCTAAACAACTTACGTTTTCAAAAACTAAAACTGGACAACTCGTGAACTCGCCAACTTTATGTTGATACCCTACTGCATGCTTTGCAGGTTGCTCGATACAGTTTAGGACAGACATTGCAATCGAATGGAGTGCGTGGTTTGTAAGTTCATGATAACAAACTTGTGGTTTTAAATTACGATATGTTCTACTTTCCTTTCCACTGCAAACTAGAACCATGTTTTATGAAATTTTAAATTGGGTCACTAATTATCCTAATGATTCTAGTAATAACCAATCTGTTTAAATTAATTAGTGGCTAAGATCCTGGTCATGTCACACGCCTCGCGGTGGTACTCCGCATGTGGTTTTGAGGGTGTGACACCGTATCCAACTCTTATTCCGATCTACTGTAATTACCTGAAACGCGTTTTAAAAACATTTGGTCAGCAGGAAATACTGGTGAGTTCATTCTGGTTTTATATAATGACACATTAGTTATGAATTACAGCATAAGAACGATTACAATGGCTTCTATCTTATTTTTATCTGGCGCCGTGTCACCTCCTGGTGACGATGGTCATACCACTATTGGGTCCTTTCACCCAAGTAGTGATGATTATCACTGTTAGGATTTATTAGCCTAACCGTGAGAGATTAGTAATGTGCACAATACCCCACTAGCCAGTGATTCAAGATAACCATGACTTAATCCCTGTAATTATAACTTTGAAAATAATTGGAGTATTGTAAAACACTTTTGATAAAAGAGAATGACTCACCTTATAAGCATGCAGTATTGATTTAACAAGCTTCTTGATTCTACTCCTTCTGATAATTAATCATATACTTTATTGTTTTGAACCTTCTGATGATTAAGCATCCATTTTAAGAGTATGGTGTAGAGTTTCGAGTAGTTAAACATTTAGTTTAACATAATGGGATACGTATTAGTGTTAAACCAAATCAAACCTAACGATGGTCATGAGATTCGAACCTTAACGAAATTCACAAAGTATAGCACTTTGGCATCCGTTTAACGAACTCACAAAGTGTAGCACTTTGGCATCCGTTTAATGAAATTCACAAAGTATAGTACTTTGGCATCCGTTAGTTGGTTCCTGAATCGATCGGATAGAATATCGCATCGGTGATTATTGGTTAGAACACCAACGTATAGAGAGAAGAAGAAAAGAAATGAGCAAGGAAGAATGAAATCCAAGGCTCCTATTTATAGGCAGGTTTCCTTCCTTAGCTAGGAAGTTTCCTTAACCATTAAGTTTCCTTAACTATTAAATTTCCTTAACTATTAAGTTTCCTTAACTATTAAGTTTCCTTAACTATTAAGTTTATTTAACTATTAAGTTTACTTATCCATTTAACTAAATAACTTACTTAGCTATTTAATTAATCTCGCTTAGCTTAAATAATCTCGCTTAGCTTAATTAATCTCGCTTAGCTTAATTAATCTTGCTTAACTGATTAATTAATCATACTTAACTTAATTAATCATACTTAACTGATTAATTAATCTTACTTAGCTTACTTAACTGCTAAGTTTTCTTAACCATTAAGTGTACTTAATCAGTAAGCTAACTTAATGACTAAGTTTATTTAAACACTAAGTTTACTTATTATTAAGTTTACTTAACTGCTAAGTTTTCTAGCTTAGCAGTTCCCTGGTTATGGGTTATAATTTCTAGACACAACGGAACTCGTATTAGTGTATTAACTCAATTCAACTTTAACGATAATCACGAGATCGAAACCCTCACAACGAATGACAAAGTATAACCAAATATTGGCAGCACTTAAACATCCATTGGATTAGTTTCAATCGATCGGATAGGATATCGTACCAGTGATTAGAGTTATTACCCTAATAACGGGCAGAGTTTCGGGATTTAGAAGGTATAATCCCGAGCTACTATTTACTATAATAAAAGCTGAAGGAAAGAAAAGAATTGAGCAGTTTGAAACGTAGCAGTGATCGAGTTAATACCCTGTATCGTAGCGGCGCCTTGATACCTTAAAACTTTGAATTTAGGCAGTATACTTCGTTTTTGAGAAAAGTTTTCGACACAGAATGAAAGCCCCATGCACAGGCTACTTATAGCCGGATTTTGAGTTTTACGCGGCCCGCGTAAGACTTAACAGATTCTTACGCGGCCAGCGAGAGAGTTTGGATTAGATCGGAGGTTGCTGAGTCATCGAGGGTCTTGACACGTGTAACGACACGTGGCCTTGATCTTTATCCGGTAGTTGCCTTGCTGTCGCGGCCCGCGTAAGCTTGGCTTAACTCTTACGCGGCCCGTATGAAGTCAAAAGCCTATATCTTTTCTTTTAAGTTGACGTGGCCCGCGTAGGCTAAAGCTTACGTTCTACGCGGCCCGCGTGAAGTCCGGAAATCTTGTTTTCTTGTTTTTTCATGTACATTAGGGTTTCAGGGGTCCGGGTCTTCATTTGCGGAGCGTTTTAGGACATTTTTGTGTGAGTCGTTACGTCCTCCCCACCTTGTTTTAAATCTCATCCTCGAGATTTGGGCTACGATATCTCTTTTAGAGTTATGTCACATCTTAGTCAATAAGAACAGTTTTAAGATATATTCAAATGAATAAGTGTTTTACAATAAATAGGGCTCAATGGTTTAACTAAATTAGTTCAAGAAGTTGATGTCAAATGAATGAGATGAAGTGATATAGTTTCTAAGGTGATTAGGTTCAAGTGAATGTTTACAAGTTGTGAATGATTTTTAGAAACAATAGAATTCACTGTCAATAGAAAATTTACTTTGATTGTCAACTGAGGAAGACTCAGAATCAACAAGCTCGAATGAAATAGAAGTACGAAAATGATTTATCAATTGAGAAAAATCAATGGGTTGACATTTATTGAATAGCAAAGCTACATCGAAATACAACAGAGTTTAGTGTATTATTTTCTTAATACATAGTTGTATTAAGACTACTTTCAAGGATGAGTTAAGCGAAAGGTATATATAGATTAGCTCAAGCTACAAGTCTATACCGACGCTACAAGGTGTCGTAGTGATTGAAATAATAATAACGGTGACTTAATGAGTTCACCATGCTTGAAACCAAATGAAAGTTCAACGAAGTAAATCCGAATGTTTGTTTCAAACAATCTAGTAGGATTTTTGATTGAAAATGAAACAATTGAATAATGTTTTTCGATCGAAAAGATCAAGAATGCTCGATTGATGTTGTAGGAACTGTTAAAAGATACACTGAAATATGACATGAATTTGTGTATCATTATCTTAACACATGATTGTGTTAAGATTGCTTTTATAGGATAAACCAACAAAGCGGATTCAATATAAATGAATAAATAATTAAATCCGTATATGATGTGTGCAACGAGATTAGCGCAAGCTTCAAATTTTTGAAAAAGTCACCATAAGGTGATCGTTATTAAACCCAGCTTGAATCTCGTTCAACCCATAAACACGTGCAAAACGATTCAATGAAGTCGAAGACCAAACAAGCATGTTATGGTTCAAGAGAATTGAAGTGCTTGTTGGGATTATTTCGAAGATGATGACTTCAATTCATCATAGGGGACTTTGAATTGAATACGTAATGCGAGCAAGTTCAAACAATTGAACTTGGTTTAAACAAAACGAGTTCATGTATCAATAAGAAAGTTCTGACATGGTCACAACAAAAACCATGTATGCCATTAAAGAAAATTGAGTTTTTCAAGAAATTCATTGACTCGATATCAAAGAGTCGTCGTTTTTCAAGAAACGCGACTTACAATGCAAAGATCAAGTATAGCGAAACGATATTTGAGTTTTGATAAAACAACAAATTGGAATGAAGCCCTCCCATGGTCTTCATAATTCAAACTAACCACATGCGCAACAAATAGTGCATGTGTAACGTGTGGATTTACCAAGAAATGAAACAACCAAATATTCGCGATTATGAAGGAAATCCTCATGATGACCATTAGGAGAGTAGAATGCAAACGTCTATTCACTATGTGCAGAGGTCTGAATTTTAACAAAAGGAATTTAAGAATTTTATCTGGAGTTTTGTGTGATAACCGGTGTTAAGTGACATTACTAGGGAATGTCAAATAAAATGAAATAGGGGAATTGTAAAGGTATGTGACTTCTTTTGCAGTGTCAAGAATTGGATTAGACTATGCACCGATTGTTGTGAAATCTTGTTCTATCGTACCTCAGCAAGATTCATGTTGTTTGTAGGATCACGTGGCCAAGTGATGCTTTTTGATTAGTAGTTCTTCTACTGACGGGATTCGCATTGGTGTCGTCGTGCCCAATCATATTTTCCAAAGGTCTTGCCTTGAAAGTCGTGTGTGATATACTTCGACGTCTGTGGACGTATAATTTAAGTTTCATGTGTTTTCTTGTGCACTAGCACAACTTTACATGATTCTTACTTGCGTTAATAGTTTATGGTAATGCATTGGAAATTCTTATACTTTTGATGGCGTCCCAACTTAAAAGGTTTCCATTATTTATATTGTCGCATGAGTTACGAGGTAGATGATCAAACGAAATAATGTTTGATATCGGAATTATAGATATATGGAAGAGATTCCTGATAAAGAAATCTAGAATTATTATTGACACTTATGTTCGTGATTTATTTTAAATTGTCAATCGTTATGGCTTTTGGAATTCCTTATAGATATACATATTTATATAATCATATATTTCACATGCTGTAATATACATACCCTTCATAAGGTCAATGTATTTAACAGATTCATATTTCCAAAAACAAGTCAGATATCAGGTCATGATACTATTTAGGGAAATCTTGTCACTTGTTTGACATATTATATACCCCGTCTTATCTGGTTCTCGTCGGAGAGGTAACCCCAGTATATCCGGACAAGCTGGAGAGTCTGCTACACCATACCCAGTCTTGCCGGAGAAGAAATTTGTATTTCCCATAAATAGTACTTTTTTTTCAAGATTTTAAAAGTGCCTCTTTTATTAAGGCTTTCATCTAAAATCAAGGAAATTTGTATTCCCATAACATATCTTATTCTAGACCAATTAGTATCAATAAGCAAGAATTAACAACAATTAAGTGTTATTGCTTATTTATCGTACTTTGCAATGTTCTAATCATTATTCTTACGGCATACCAATATCTATCACATTATACTTATACAAGTAATTAGCTCATCTTGAAACTCATATTAAGGCATCTTTCTTAAGTTCAAGTCTAAATACTATCTTGAGTGCTACCAGAAAATATCAAGTTCCGAACTCTTCGTTTAAACTTAGGTATTTTATTACAACACCTAATTGCTTAAACAAGTGGCTCTGATACTAGCTTCTTTCACGACCCCCGACCCCACCCTGGACGGAATCGGGAGCCGCGAGCAGCCAAGTGGTACCGGTGGTTATTTTGAAAACATTGCAGCGGAAATTTCATCAGGACTGTGAGTTAGGAAAAATATCAGAGTTTAAAAAACACCGGATTTTATTCATTAAATAGATGGGATAAAACCATGTTTTGAAAGGTAGCTTTAATATGGGATAAACCCGAATACATAAAACAACTTTTCTTAATTTAATTTAATTGATAAATCAAGCCACTTCTGTAAGCCTTTTTGGTGCCGTATCCAACTCTTATCCCGATCTACTGTAATTACCTGAAACGCGTTTTAAAAACATTTGGTCAGCAGGAAATACTGGTGAGTTCATTCTGGTTTTATAAAATGACACATTAGTTATGAATTACAGCATAAGAGCGATTACAATGGCTCTATCTTATTTTTATCTGGCGCCGTGTCACCTCCTGGTGACGATGGTCATACCACTATTGGGTCCTTTCACCCAAGTAGTGATGATTTTCACTGTTAGGATTTATTAGCCTAACCGTGAGAGATTAGTAATGTGCACAATACCCCACTAGCCAGTGATTCAAGATAACCACGATTTAATCCCTGTAATTATAACTTTGAAAATAATTGGAGTATTGTAAAACACTTTTGATAAAAGAGAATGACTCACCTTATAAGCATGCATTATTGATTTAACAAGCTTCTTGATTCTACTCCTTCTGATAATTAAGCATATACTTTATTGTTTTGAACCTTCTGATGATTAAGCATCCATTTTAAGAGTATGGTGTAGAGTTTCGAGTAGTTAAACCTTTAGTTTAACAGAATGGAATACGTATTAGTGTTAAACCAAATCAAACCTAACGACGGTCATGAGATTCGAACCTTAACGAAATTCACAAAGTATAGCACTTTGGCATCCGTTTAACGAACTCACAAAGTGTAGCACTTTGGCATCCGTTTAACGAAATTCACAAAGTATAGTACTTTGGCATCCGTTAGTTGGTTCCTGAATCGATCGGATAGAATATCGCATCGGTGATTATTGGTTAGAACACAAACGTATAGAGAGAAGAAGAAAAGAAATGAGCAAGGAAGAATGAAATCCTAGGCTCCTATTTATAGGCAGATTTCCTTCCTTAGCTAGGAAGTTTCCTTAACCATTAAGTTTCCTTAACTATTAAGTTTCCTTAACTATTAAGTTTATTTAACTATTAAGTTTACTTATCCATTTAACTAAATAACTTACTTAGCTATTTAATTAATCTCGCTTAGCTTAATTAATCTCGCTTAGCTTAATTAATCTCGCTTAACTGATTAATTAATCATACTTAACTTAATTAATCATACTACTGATTAATTAATCTTACTTAGCTTACTTAACTGCTAAGTTTTCTTAACCGTTAAGTGTACTTAATCAGTAAGCTAACTTAATGACTAAGTTTATTTAAACACTAAGTTTACTTATTATTAAGTTTACTTAACTGCTAAGTTTTCTAGCTTAGCAGTTCCCTGGTTATGGGTTATAATTTCTAGACACAACGGAACTCGTATTAGTGTATTAACTCAATTCAACTTTAACGATAATCACGAGATCGAAACCCTCACAACGAATGATAAAGTATAGCCAAATATAGGCAGCACTTAAACATCCATTGGATTAGTTTCAATCGATCGGATAGGATATCCTACCAGTGATTAGAGTTATTACCCTAATAACAGGCAGAGTTTCGGGATTTAGAAGGTATAATCCCGAGCTACTATTTACTATAATAAAAGCTGAAGGAAAGAAAAGAATTGAGCAGTTTGAAATGTAGCAGTGATCGAGTTAATACCCTGTATCGTAGCAGCGCCTTGATACCTTAAAACTTCAAATTTAGGCAGTATACTTCGTTTTTGAGAAAAGTTTTCGACACAGAATGAAAGCCCCATGCACAGGCTACTTATAGCCGGATTTTGAGTTTTACACGGCCCGCGTAAGACTTAACAGATTCTTACGCGGCACGCGAGAGAGTTTGGATCAGATCGGAGGTCGCTGAGTCATCGAGGGTCTTGACACGTGTAACGACACGTGGCCTTGATCTTTATCCGGTAGTTGCCTTGCTGTCGCAGCCCGCGTAAGCTTGGCTTAACTCTTACGCGGCCCGTATGAAGTCAAAAGCCTATATCTTTTCTTTTAAGTTGACGCGGCCCGCGTATGCTAAAGCTTACGTTCTACGCGGCCCGCGTGAAGTCTGGAAATCTTGTTTTATTGGTTTTTCATGTACATTAGGGTTTCAGGGGTCTGGGTCTTCACTTGCGGAGCGTTTTAGGACATTTTTGTGTAAGTCGTTACAGTTAATCCAAAAAGCTTGACTAGAAACTCTTAATGGCCATATCGTGTTCGAAAAGCTGTCTTCGGAATATCTTCGTCAGCAACCTTCAACTGATGATACCCTGAACGCAGATCTATATTCGAGTAGTAGCTGGATCCCTGAAGCTGGCCGAACAAATCGTCAATCCTCGATAAAGGGTACCGATTCTTGATAGTCAACTTGTTCAGCTCCCTATAATCAATACACATCCTGAAGGATCCATCATTCTTCTTCACGAACAAGACAGGTGCTCCCCATGGTGAAAAACTCGGTCGAATGAAACCTTTGTCTAGTAGCTCTTGAAGCTGATTCGACATTTCTTTCATTTCAAACGGTGCCAATCTATAAGGAGATTTTGCAATTGGTGCAGCACCAGGTACCAGATCGATTCGAAACTCGATCTGTCTCGCAGGGCGTAATCCAGGCAAGTTTTCAGGAAAAAATTATGGATAGTCACGAACAATAGGAATCTCTTCGATCATCCTACATTCAGCCTTCGTATCCACTACGTTGACTAAGAACGCGGGATAACCTTTCCGTAACATCTTGAACATCTTCATAACACTGACGACACTCGACACATGACCAGGTCGATCTCCGTGGACAACTATCGCTTCGCCACCACAAGGACGAGGTATCCGCACTTGCTTCTTCGAGCAAACAATCTCCGCTTTGTTCTTGGGCAGCCAATCCATTCCCACAACTACGTCGAAGCTTCCCTGCTCTACTTGTAGTAAATCGATACTAAACTTATGATCATCTAACTGAATACTACAGTCGCGAACGACTTCGCTAGTCTCTATCAGTTTACCATGTGCTAGTTCTATCGAGTACTTCTTATTTAGCTTACTTGCAGGTGAACACAAAAATGGTTCAAAGTTTTTCGAGACAAAACTCAAGTCAGCTCCGATATCAAAGAGTACGAACGCAGAATGGTTATCGATCAAAAACATACCAGTGACAACAACAGGATCGTCACATGCCTTGCCAGCGTTTAGCTCGAACGCTCTACCCCTGGCATTCTGGCCCTTCGCCTTAGGACAATCTTTCTTGAAATGTCCCTGTTCCCCACACTGAAAGCATCCCTCAAGCTTCGTTCCTTCCAGAGTACTCTTGGCATAGCACTCGCGGGCAATATGTCTAATTTGTCCACATCTGTGACATTTCTTCTGCTCATCCTCGTGAGTCTTTCTCTCAGAACCACTCCGGCTATCTCTGACGTTATCCTTTCTAGAGCTGCTAGAACTTGCTACATACGCCTTCCTCGAACTGCCTTTCCTGTCGCGCTTCTCGTCAGTTTCCTTCCTCGAGCTCTCGGACTTGTGTTTCTTCGAATCTTCAGTCTTAGTCTCATAACGCCCTGACCGTTTAGATTTCGCGTCTGCTTTGGCCTTGCCCGATGACTTCCTGGTTTCCTCCTTTTTATCAAGACCACTTTTGAGAGCAACGTCATCGGCTAACAATTTTGCCAATGTAGTAGCCTCTAGGTAGGTGGTAGGTTTCGCGGATGTAACCATACTGCGGATTCGTGGCGACAATCCCCAGATATACCTTTCTACCTTTACATATTCGGGAGTAACCATTCGTGGAACTAACCTTGCCAAGTCGTTGAAACAAGAAGTATAAGCTCTGTAGTTCAGACCTTCCATGGTTAGGTTCCAGAAGTCAGTCTCGATTTTCTGAATTTCACTGCGCGGGCAGTATTCTTTCAGGAGCATCTGTTTAAGTTCGTTCCAGGTCAGACCGTAGGCAGCGTCTTCACCCAAAATTTGAACTTGCGAGTTCCACCAAGACAGCGCTTCATTAAGAAAAGAACAAGAAGCATATCTAACCCGTTGATCAGCAGCACAACCACCGATTGCCATGACAGATTCCATCTTCTCAATCCATCGGGTGATATCTAAGGGTCCTTCAGCACCGGTAAATGATCGTGGGTTACAGCCCTGGAAGATTTTATATGTACATCTGTGCACTGTTCAATAATGTTAATGAAAATCAGGAATACATTCCAATGATATCGTAACACATGAACTACTAAAACTTTCTGATAATATTTTACCTGGAGGGTTTCCAATATGTGCCTCACCAAAACCTTGCCCATGTGCACCATGTCCACGTCCCTGACCATCATTTTGGTTAGCATTAAGCTGTTCCATGGCAGTATTAACGTGTTGGGCTATGAGTTGAGCCAACTCTTCCGGTGTGGTAGGCAATCCAGGACCCTGTCTTGCTTTTGACGGCATTTCGTCGTTTCTAATATTACAACAATAATATTCACATAAGACGATAACCAAAAATAATTCAATCATTAAATGTTAGTGGACCAAACATTGCGCATGTATAATATCCACATATTAATGAGAACAATTTTTAAACCAAAAGTAAATCATCGATATTCGTTATAGAAATTATTTAAACTTGTTTTCAGTACAAAATGACTATCCTTGGCATGTCTACGTCGACACCCATTACAAGTTCACGCAAAATTCCCACATAATATCCAAAAATGAAACTGGCACACTGGCCCCAAACAAAAGATTATAAAAAATGTCTAACAATACAACCCATCACAATAAACAACAAACAAACAAACATCACCGCTTCAAACCTAGAAACTCTAGCATTTCCTTGGCAAGTTTCTCTAGATCCACTATCCTCCAATGCATCTCATCTCTCGCAATATCATCTAAAACCTTCAACTCCTCGTGCTCATCCATCTGTCCCTCGAGGTACTTCGCCTTTCCCTTGGCTGAGTCCAGATCTCTGCGCAGTGTGGCGAGTTGTTGATCGCAGTGGCAATATCGGTCTACTCTATCTCCTTTCTGCTTCTTGGAAGCAGGTACCGTCTCAGCACATGATGTAGATGCTATATCCCCAGCGGGCCTAATCCTCTTCCTACGACGATAATAGACTAATAACGGCGTAGAAGAAGCGTGTGTCTCTAAGACAGGTAAAGAAGACTCAGACAAAACGGGTGGAGGGATCTCAGCAACATACTCGATCACAGCAGCAAGTGGGACGACTGATGGCTCTAACGGTCGAGTCGTGACAGTAGTGGCGTCCACCACTGTTGCGATACTGGGAGATCCTCCGACATTAGGGACACCTCTAATCACATCACCGATAACTGGTACAATGCCAGATGATCGTCCCGTCTCATGGATCGAGAGAGGAACGTCATCATCATCATCTATCCACCCGTTGCTAGTGAAAGCGTATCGGGGGTCTACCTGCCTGGCAAAGGCAGCAGGGTCGACGTGGAAAGATGAGGTGAGCTCGGTAGTACCAACCATCTGTGAAGTCGTGATAGGTATCTCTGGTAGCATAGGTCTGGGTGAAGTCTCGAAATCTGGCCTGTAACCTGAGTCGTGGATCCTGATGACCTCGTGTTCGTGCGACATCTGTGACACACATATAACCGTACAAGTAAGTGCGTAATCAAAATGAATAGTAACACATAAGGCCAAATAAACAGAAAATCACGTATGCACATAAACACATAACGGTTTTCATACATGATAAAATTTTCTATGTTTATTTAAAAAAAATCTTGGCTTCTAGAATTTTGGACTTTATATCTCAAAATTCTTCGGTTGAAGTCTAGTGTTTTCTCCCTAAAACATCTGTCACACCCCAAAAACGTCGCAGCAGAATATTAAACATAGTGGTGACGGAAGTTGGTGCCCATTTATATCTTGTTGAACGATGCACTTATTTGTTGGACATATTGACTTATTTTAAAACATAAGTTATTAAACATTACATTTTAAAAACCACGACACAACCACATAAGTTAAGTTGTCTTTGATCCTTGCGGATCTTATTACATTCGTCCCAGAAAGTTTAAAAAGTAGTCCAACATTTTTAAGTAACATAACATGCATCATCAAACACAAGATACACCATGATTCCCGAAGCCAAACTCAAGTACCTGTAGAACACGTTAAAAATCAAGTGTCAACACAAAGGAAGGTGAATTCACATATTCAAATTTAAACAATTTGATCCAAAGGAAAACTTTCTAATTATGTGTTTATTGTAAAACATCCATATAATTTTTAGAAAGTCCATTTACTTCCTTAATAAAATTCATGGGTCATCCGTTGTAAGTTTAAAAACCCGACATTAAGGCATTTTCCTAAGTTTTGTATATTAACTTCATAGCGTCAACTTTCAGACTCGTATGTTAGCTAGACAATACGAACTATATATTTACCATGCAGGGATAATGAATGCTAGACAATAACCAGAATCTAAATTCGTCGTTTGACTTGACACGGGGCGACCGGTCACGACGGGGTTGTCAACCCGATAGATCTACCAACAATTCCTCGCGTACAATACTTAATCGATTAAACGACATCATTGGCGCATGGTCCATATTGAGACCATATATGATGTCTGCCTCATGTACAATATATATATCCTATTAATATGACAAATTTAATATACGAAGTTGTACGAATCCCTTGAAATCCCCACCGAAATGTAAGCCGATGTTGTTACTTACTCTCTTGAGACCAGGAAATATTCGTTCCAACTTCACGTTCGGTTTCTCCTCAGAAACACCGTACCATCCCAGTTTCTCCTCCAAACATACATTCATCAAAAACGGTTTACCTCGAAGTGTATGATTTATCAAACTCCATATATTTTCAACGAAAATACCTATTTTATATTAAAAGGTATGTTTTAATCCAAAAACATTATTAAACCCTTTTTGGCGTGTTCTACCCCCAAAACATATACAAAGCAATAAAAGAGGGGTTTAGTGACACTCACCTTTGGGTGCGTATTTTAAATAGCGCAATCCCAGAGATTGATTTCTACACGTCCTATTATATGTAGGAACGATTTTTAAATCAATATATATCACAAAAATCCTAAGTTTCTCCGTTTCTTAGAATTGTCACATAACTTTGAGATTTTCTCGAAAAGTTCACGTTTTTTATTATGTTGGTACGTTAATATATATATGAGTTCATATATATATATATATATATTTAAGATTTTACGACTTGAATGATTTTATTGGTGACCGTTATCATGTAAATCCATTATCACTCCCGTTTATACGTAATATATCTACGATTTGCGCGTCGTAATATATATACATAAACGTTCACATAATTTATTATCGAAACACGCGTAATTTCGTTAACTTATCAATTTTGTCCTTTTTAAGGCAAGTATACATAACCTTTTTATAGCTTTCACATCACACCCTATGTAAGTAATGCCTCTATTTATTTCATATCTCTGATTTCATTTAGTAAAACTCTATTTAATTGCAAAACAACAATCATTAGTTTTACTGGTTTTACTTTTGTACATATAAAATGTTTTCTTTTCTATTGAACTATTATATAATCACATTCGTTAATGTGATCGCTACTTTTCTTAATAGCATTATATTGAGAGTTTTTTTTTCACTTGGATAATTACCCCCCGTCCAAGTTTCCATATGAACTAATCATATTATTTCTTTGTTATTCATCATCGTGAATAACACATGTTTCTATTAAACTTCTCTTGGAAACATCATCCTGAATAGACATCCTATTCAGGTTTTTGTTAGATATATGCAACTGTCTTTCCCTACGTGTTTGTTGCATATTACTACTTATACGATTAAATTTAAAAGCGTGCACCTGGTAATGCTTTCCCTTACGGGCTTCTCTTGCCGTTATCTTTGTTCGCAATCGTCACGCGATTTAAGTCCTTAATGAGTATGCTCTGCTTGTCATACCTCGGACCGTTCCACCGTCATGTCCGTCACTTGTTACACTCTCGCCATCTTCAGGTGCGAGTATCCTTCACTAAACATTTACAAAAGTTAGTAATTTCGACATTAATAAACGCCCGTATTGTAATACAAGGCTTTTTACTATATGTGTCAACGCACGTAATTTCGTCATCTATATCAATCATTTTAATTGGGGTAACGTGTATTACACGATAACCCTATGTGTTGTTTACAACACTTTAGCATGCTAAACCATTAACATACATGTACTTACCGGATTTGTGATCAAGCCTCGAACCGAACACAATTTACTCTTTAACCATGAGCTCTGATTACCAACTTGTAACACCCTTTAAATTAAATCAAGGTTTAACGTATAGTTTACGAAAAGGATCATGTAATTAAGTTTACATATACATCGGAAATACGGGTTTATTAAAACTTTTTACAATTTAAAAGTTTACAACGTAATGTAATTAAGTTCGTCATTTAAAATTAACAAAGAGACGTCGTGCGGAAGCTTGTTTCTTGATCGTGTTCGGTTCTTCATTGAGCTTGATCGTCCTCCGGTACTAGAAATATACCTACAACTCATAAAACATGAGTTAGATTAGTCATACGTAGCTTAAAACGTATTTAAACGGGTTCGCAATGCATATAATATTAAAATAAACATTTTTTCGAATTCTTGGAACCCGTCGCGTCACGCAACGGCTCCTTGCTTTTGCCGTCGCGTGGCGCGACGCCCTGCTTTGTCCAGAATTGTTTGTTGCTGAACTGCAGATTCCCAGCTCAAAAACTCAGACTTATAATTCACAAAAACGTGCATAACTTTTGTTCTACTTTTCCGATTCACGTGATTCTTTTTCTCACGCGATCGTAATTTAATTCTCCATCTTATGGAGTTAAAATCCGACATTCAAACTAATAAAATTCTAAAATTTTATGCATTCGGCTTATTACCCAAAATCAACATTTTTGACCCGTTTAAATTTAAGACCTCCAAACTTGTTTCTAGTTAATCATAAATAATATATCAAAGTGTTTAACTCAATTCTCTATCTCGGATTCTTAACTTTTGTGAATTACGCGGCAAACACCTAAGTTACGCGCGTAATTTATTTTGACCCAAAATCATACATATAACTAATATCTTATTTATGCGTACCCGGCTCGGTCAACATATATACCCGTTTCTTTTTTTTATACCTTGATTTTATTAGCCGCTAATTCAAAGCGACGCAATTATTCCATTTCTGTTCAATCCTGTGAACATATAACTTGACAAACAAATGTTAGTCGATATTGCCAAATGGTGTTATCATCACCATTTGGCCCGTTTGGCCTATATGACCAAACATTTACATACATAACAAAACATGGTTTTTAACTACCAATTCGCCCATCCGACCCATTTCAGAGTTTACCATTAGATCCTCCCTTTTTTTTTACTAACCAAGGTTTTTCATCATCTTATATGTTTCGTATTGTTTCATGTCGGAAACATATTCTGGGTATAGCTTTTTATCGTACTTACAATCTATGGATAAATACATGTCTAATAAAAGGGTGTAAGCTTTTACTTACCTCGCATCCAAATTACGCTTTCCTTTTCGTACTTGCTCCGTTTGACCCGCTTCATTCCCAAGCCTCCATCTAGCTTGTCAAGAGTCAAACTATCATCATAATTCACAAGGTGCTTAGATTAGTCATTATAACCACGACTATTCCACCTTACGTATTTTCTATGTCAGAACTACTATTCGACTCCGTCCATGTTTAGTTTAACTTTTCAAAAGTTAACTACCCTTAATTATATGATATGTGCATATAAGCTAAATCGACTTCATAATTAAAATTTGTATTACCCCCACATCACACGTAATTAGTCGAACTAGGAAATTACGTGTTTGATTCATAATTTCAACATATGAACATTGTGGGCATGATTTATAACATCAACAATCAAGTTTCGTATCACTGAAAATAGGTTGTTTTTGGTGACCTGTTTAACCTGTTTACAAGTCTTCAAAAATTATGATTTTTTTATGTGACGTACCTCTCGGAGGGTTAGGCCTTGTGTTAAAATTTCAAGATCTAACTCTTTACCAAGGATTCGTAAAAATTCATTTACTAAGCTGCAATCAGATTCGTCACTTCTGACTGCAGCTTACGGAAAAATTCATTTAAAATTCCTCGTTTATCCGATTGACGAAATTCCAATTGGAGATTCTTTTAATCGTTCAAAACTATCTACAGTAAAAATTTGAGATCATAACTAAATTCCTAAATTGAGTTATGACATTCGTAATAGGCTGCAAATTCTGCCAGAAAAGGCAGCTTGAACCTTCGATACGGAAAAATTCATAAAACGCTCATTTTTCGTCGAAAAAATGCGATTCCAGTGGGGTTTTAAAGATATTTCCTGGAATTACATTTTAGACTCAAGAAACACATGTTTTTGTCACGTTTTTCCATGTTACAGCCAATACAAGCCGGCTGTAAATTCTGATCAGGAGCTATTTGAATTCATCTTTCAATTAAAACATGTTCTTGACATCATAACACTATTTTTTAGCAATCAAAACCCTAAAAACATCTCATACATGAATTTAGTATCAACAAAATCTGAATTTACTTGAGCTAAACATGATTTCAACATATACTTGTCTAGGGTTTACTCCTAGACACTACTATGTTCCTATTTCATCCATATAACAATCATGCATCAACAATTTCCGAATTCTCTAAGTTCATCAGAATTTCAAGTAGAGATTTTCTATCAAATTTCATATACCTTATGACCCCTTTGCAATGGAGATCACCAATCTAGGCTCGGATTTCGTTTTGGAAATGATATTGACCTTCAATTTGATCTAACTTCATGAACTAGGATTCAATT
Source organism: Helianthus tuberosus (assembly GCA_030545235.1). NCBI lineage: Eukaryota > Viridiplantae > Streptophyta > Magnoliopsida > Asterales > Asteraceae > Helianthus > Helianthus tuberosus. The sequence continues at coordinate 150,932,490 of CM060410.1, read as the reverse complement.
GAGGGAGCTTGGTCGCCCCCTGTGTTTTCCTGCGACCAGACACACTTAAGTGTGTGTTTGGTGTGGGTTATTTTGATTTTAATTATTCAAGTTTCTAACTTTACAACTTAGGCCCCTCAATTTTTTGTTTTATTTATAATTTAGGGTTTCCATCCATGGTTTATAAAAGGCTTACTAGTCCATGCTTCTTTATTGTTTTTAAACTAATAATTAACTAGGTTAATTACCCCTAGTTAACTTAGTGAGTCCCGGGAGTTCTAACCCGTTTATTTTAAGTTCCGTCAACTCGGCCCTTTTATCCATTTTATTTCTCGAAAGTTCTTATCCGCTTTTTAATTAATATTAGGATTGTTTATTTAAATCCTAATATTTACCGGGTTACTTTACCACTAACGGTACTTTACCCGTCTTTTAGTATTAATGGGGTTTGATTACCAAACCCGTTTTCGGGGTGTTACAAGTCTACCCCCTTAAAGAGGTTTCGTCCCCGAAACCTTTCTCACGTACTTTATTAGTTTAGATCATTTGAATCCTTAGTTTTCGGTGATCACTTGAGCATTACTCGCATATAATAATCTTACCAAAAAGTATGGTAATGTGTTTTTTGTTTTAAGGCATATGTGCCTTTCACGTGTAAGGCCTCGAAGGCCTTTACCTTCAGCTTGTATTTCTTATTCTGGTCACTTATTTGACCGAGTTGTCATCTGATTACTCGGTCGTATTTATTATTTAGCATTTTTACTTCTAGCTAATTTTATATTGACAAGCGCCTTACGTAAGTCGTAACACTATTTTGACTTCGAATGGTTTTTACTGGCTAGACTGATTTGTCGCCATCATTTTATACTCCGTTACTCGGGTATATCATATTGCCATCCCGGCCTTTTGCGTATTTCTGATTTCATATCTCGTAACTCACGTTACAACGTGGTTAAATTCTATGTCACTTTTAGTGACCGTAATCACATCACATCTTGTTTAAGTTTATGTCGACTTTTCATTGTCGAAAATATTTCTTTCAAATGTATCGTTTCACACCTATCGGTGTTAAAACCTATATCCTTTAATATTAACTATTTCCGAGTTCGTCTCATAGTATTCATATTTGTTAAAACGTTGTTTTTTACTAAAACTGAATTTTAGTTTAACGTTTTTCTCTTTAGCTTATGTCAATTTACTCACATCAAGGAAATTGGCAACCAATAATTTATTCCTTTCCGTTCTCATTTTACACGGGGAATCGTAACAAGTTCCCTCGCTTTACGCTATTGACCCATAGGTTCTTTCACATAGCCTCACTGGCTTTTTCCTTAGATTTCCACCTTCTAAGGTAAAACCCCTTCTGTTCGTTTCTTTCTATTTGTGACCCGAGGGTCTTTTGGGTCCCGTAGACCTTATCACTACATTTAATCCCGTAGGTTATGATGATCCCATAGATCACCTTTTATTCACGTCTATATTCAAATGTATATTTATACATATATAGCTTCAAGACATCCCTTGTTATGCTTGGAATCATTTATTTTTGCTTTTGAACTTTAGTTAACCTTGACCGTAGTCTAAGGTTTCATTTGTTTACTTTCGGACTAATCTTCCAACTTTATGACTCCTTACGTCATTTACTCGTCGGTTTGTCCTACTCTTACCATTATCCGGTTCTTACCTGTACCTCTTGACAACCCGTTACCCGGGTTCTTTATCTTAATGTTTTTAACATTCTTGTTTCGCTAGTTTGCGTTTTTCCTATCTACATTCCTTTACGACCCATCACATAGGTTCATTAATATTCCGCGCTTCTATTATTTGGTTTGCGCCTATTTGTACTACCAATTTCTTATACTTTATTTGTCTCGTTTCACTTATTCGTGTGAGGTTTTATCACTTATGAACGTCAAACTTCGTTCTTTATTCGACCCGTTCACTCTAAAATAGTTGAACATAGTTATCAAAATTTCTGTTTACAAATTCTCACCATCTTTTAGTCATGACTCATATTCTGAGTCTTTTTACTTTCTTTTTCGCGTTCCCGTCTCTCGGTTTACGCATTCACCCACAATCCTACCCGTCCATCGGGTATCTTTACCAAACTCATCGTCAAGTAACCATTCTTATATGGTTTTAGACATCATCTTAATTTATTTGATCGTCTTAGCGAATTCCATTGCTTTTATTTAGTCAAGTCTTTTATTCTTTTATTCTACCTCTTTGACTTGTCTGTGTGAATTTCATCACTTATGACAGTCAAACTTTATCCCTTATGCCTTAGCATCCACATTAGTTGGTTTGTATTTTCATTCACTTTAATATTTGTCCCTTTTTTGGGGCTCGTTATTCTAACGTAATACGCTCCCTGTCATCCGACTTGCGTTTACGTTTACTATCAAACATCTTACTTGTTTGACTCATTTGGGTACCATTTAAGTTAGTCCCATTCACCCCGTCCTTACTACATCGGACGTAAATGTGTCCGCTACAAGAAGTTCATGGTATCATATGCCACTACTTACTAGGCCAGAGTAAGCGATCAGCACATGATACACATGACCTTTTTATAGCTTTCACATCACACCCTATGTAAGTAATGCCTCTATTTATTTCATATCTCTGATTTCATTTAGTAAAACTCTATTTAATTGCAAAACAACAACCATTAGTTTTACTGGTTTTACTTTTGTACATATAAAATGTTTTCTTTTCTATTGAACTATTATATAATCACATTCGTTAATGTGGTCGCTACTTTTCTCAATAGCATTATATTGAGAGTTTTTTTTTCACTTGGATAATTACCCCCCGTCCAAGTTTCCATATGAACTAATCCTATTATTTCTTTGTTATTCATCGTCGTGAATAACACATGTTTCTATTAAACTTCTCTTGGAAACATCATCCTGAATAGACATCCTATTCAGGTTTTATTAGATATATGCAACCGTCTATCCCTACGTGTTTGTTGCATATTACTACTTATACGATTAAATTTAAAAGCGTGCACCTGGTAATGCTTTCCCTTACGGGCTTCTCTTGCCGTTATCTTTGTTCGCAATCGTCACGCGATTTAAGTCCTTAATGAGTATGCTCTGCTTGTCATACCCCGGACCGTTCCACCGTCATGTCCGTCACTTGTTACACTCTCGCCATCTTCAGGTGCAAGTATCCTTCACTAAACAATTACAAAAGTTAGTAATTTCGACATTAATAAACGCCCGTATTGTAATACAAGGCTTTTTACTATATGTGTCAACGCACGTAATTTCGTCATCTATATCAATCATTTTAATTGGGGTAACGCGTATTACACGATAACCCTATGTGTTGTTTACAACACTTTAGCATGCTAAACCATTAACATACATGTACTTACCGGATTTGTGATCAAGCCTCGAACCGAACACAATTTACTCTTTAACCATGAGCTCTGATTACCAACTTGTAACACCTTTTAAATTAAATCAAGGTTTAACGTATAGTTTACGAAAAGGATCATGTAATTAAGTTTACATATACATCGGAAATATGGGTTTATTAAAACTTTTTACAATTTAAAAGTTTATAACGTAATGTAATTAAGTTCGTCATTTAAAAGTAACAACGAGACGTCGTGCGGAAGCTTGTTTCTTGATCGTGTTCGGTTCTTCATTGAGCTTGATCGTCCTCCGGTACTAGAAATATACCTACAACTCATAAAACATGAGTTAGATTAGTCATACGTAGCTTAAAATTTAAACGGGTTCGCAATGCATATAATATTAAAATAAACATTTTTCGAATTCTTGGAACCCGTCGCGTCACGCAACGGCTCCTTGCTTTTGCCGTCGCGTGGCGCGACGCCCTGCTTTGTCCAGAATTGTTTGTTGCTGAACTGCAGATTCCCAGCTAAAAAACTCAGACTTATAATTCACAAAAACGTGCATAACTTTTGTTCTACTTTTCCGATTCACATGATTCTATTTCTCACGCGATCGTAATTTAATTCTCCATCTTATGGAGTTAAAATCCGACATTCAAACTAATAAAATTCTAAAATTTTAAGAATTCGGCTTATTACCCAAAATCAACATTTTTGACCCGTTTGAATTTAAGACCTCCAAACTTGTTTCTAGTTAATCATAAATCATATATCAAAGTGTTTAACTCAATTCTCTATCTCGGATTCTTAACTTTTGTGAATTACGCGGCAAACACCTAAGTTAAGCGCGTAATTTATTTTGACCCAAAATCGTACATATAACTAATATCTTATTTATGCGTACCCGGCTCGGTCAACATATAGACCCGTTTAATTTTTTATACCTTGATTTTATTAGCCGCTAATTCAAAGCGACGCAATTATTCCATTTCTGTTCAATCCTGTGAACATATAACTTGACAAATAAATGTTAATCGATATTGCCAAATGGTGTTATCATCACCATTTGGCCCGTTTGGCCTATATGACCAAACATTTACATACATAACAAAACATGGTTTTTAACTACCAATTCGCCCATCCGACCCATTTCGGAGTTTACCATTAGATCCTCCCTTTTTTTTTACTAACCAAGGTTTTTCATCATCTTATATGTTTCGTATTGTTTCATGTCGGAAACATATTCTGGGTATAGCTTTTTATCGTACTTACAATCTATGGATAAATACATGTCTAATAAAAGGGTGTAAGCTTTTACTTACCTCGCATCCAAATTACGCTTTCCTTTTCGTACTTGCTCCGTTTGACCTGCTTCATTCCCAAGCCTCCATCTAGCTTGTCAAGAGTCAAACTATCATCATAATTCACAAGGTGGTTAGATTAGTCATTATAACCACGACTATTCCACCTTACGTATTTTCTATGTCAGAACTACTATTCGACTCCGTCCATGGTTAGTTTAACTTTTCAAAAGTTAACTACCCTTAATTATATGATATGTGCATATAAGCTAAATCGACTTCATAATTAAAATTTGTATTACCCCCACATCACACGTAATTAGTCGAACTAGGAAATTACGTGTTTGATTCATAATTTCAACATATGAACATTGTGGGCATGATTTATAACATCAACAATCAAGTTTCGTATCACTGAAAATAGGTTGTTTTTGGTGACCTGTTTAACCTGTTTACAAGTCTTCAAAAATTATGATTTTTTTTATGTGACGTACCTCTCGGAGGGTTAGGCTTTGTGTTAAAATTTCAAGATCTAACTCTTTACCAAGGATTCGTAAAAATTCATTTACTAAGCTGCAATCAGATTCGTCACTTCTGACTGCAGCTTACGGAAAAATTCATTTAAAATTCCTTGTTTATCCGATTGACGAAATTCCAATTGGCGATTCTTTTAATCGTTTAAAACTATCTACAGTAAAAATTTGAGATCATAACTAAATCCCTAAATTGAGTTATGACATTCGTAATAGGCTGTAAATTCTGCCAGAAAATGCAGCTTGAACCTTCGATACGGAAAAATTCATAAAACGCTCATTTTTCGTCGAAAAAATTCGATTCCACTAGGGTTTTTAAGATATTTCCTGGAATTACATTTTAGACTCAAGAAACACATGTTTTTGTCACGTTTTTCCATGTTACAACCAATACAAGTCGGCTGTAAATTCTGATCAGGAGCTATTTGAATTCATCTTTCAATTAAAGCATGTTCTTGACATCATAACACTATTTTTTTTAGCAATCAAAACCCTAAAAACATCTCATACATGAATTTAGTATCAACAAAATCTGAATTTACTTGAGCTAAATATGATTTCAACATATACTTGTCTAGGGTTTACTCCTAGACACTACTATGTTCCTATTTCATCCATATAACAATCATGCATCAACAATTTCCGAATTCTCTAAGTTCATCAGAATTTCAAGTAGAGATTTTCTATCAAATTTCACATACCTTATGACCCCCTTGCAATGGAGATCACCAATCTAGGCTCGGATTTCATTTTGGAAATGGTCTTGACCTTCAATTTGATCTAACTTCAAGAACTAGGGTTCAATTGAGGGAGCTTGGTCGCCCCCTATGTTTTCCTGCGACCAGAAACACTTAAGTGTGTGTTTGGTGTGGGTTATTTTGATTTTAATTATTCAAGTTTCTAACTTTACAACTTAGGCCCCTCAATTTTTTGTTTTATTTATAATTTAGGGGTTTCCATCCATGGTTTATAAAAGGCTTACTAGTCCATACTTCTTTATTGTTTTTAAACTTATAATTAACTAGGTTAATTACCCCTAGTTAACTTAGTGAGTCCCGGGAGTTCTAACCCGTTTATTTTAAGTTCCGTCAATTCGGCCCTTTTATCCATTTTATTTCTCGAAGGTTCTTATCCGCTTTTTAATTAATATTAGGATTGTTTATTTAAATCCTAATATTTACCGGGTTACTTTACCACTAACGGTACTTTACCCGTCTTTTAGTATTAACGGGGTTTGATTACCAAACCCGTTTTCGGGGTGTTACACATATTTTCAGATTCACATGTTTAAATCATATAACACATCTTAACACATAAGGTTCACCCAAAAATTACCCATACTAGTGTTCATTGAAAAATGCGTATTTTAGCGATTCGGTAACATTTTCGGGCGTCGGAAGTCACGTATGACCAACCAAACACCAAGTAAACTTAAAATTAGTTAAAATACTTGTTTTTAAACTAAAAATATTAGTTTACTTACTGATCTAAATCAGTTTTATAAAATCTTTCGAAAAGCCGATTTTTTACCGTTTTAATGCATAGTTTTGCGTTAAACATTACTATAATCATCCCAACTCGGAATGACTTGATATTTTAACAAAATATATGTTATTTACTGATTTAAATAGTGGTTATAATCAGATTAGTGTAGTTTTTGTGTAAGTCACATAAATCATGCGATTTCACGTATTTTACAACTTTTTAAGCACCAAGTACTACAACATGCAAGACTAGTAAACATCATGACAAAGTTATATGTCACTAAACACTTTAAAATAACTTTATTTTAGTGTTTATAATCTGATTAAAACTGATTTTTATTAAATCATACTCATATGATCATTTCATGCCTTCACATCATCATGTAAGTTCACATATGTGCATCTAATGCACTCATACGTCATCATTATCATCACTTATGATCTAATCATACTCTAAAACTCACTAACATCATGTTCTTACAAACTTTACACATATCATCATAATCATTCAAATCATTCATATTCATTCATGCTTATGTCTTTCATATTTAAGATTGTATAACAACTTTTACATGCATGCATACATACATATATACGAAATATATACACACACATACTTCCAAAAATTTACTTTTCAACATATCACTTTCAAATCTCTAATCACTTTAGAACATTCTTGTATGACACTTAAAAGTTCCTTCATGCATCATACTTTTCAAGGAATCAAAATACAACTTATACACATACATACACACATTCTCGGCCATATATACATACATGCATACACCCATTTTTATTTTGTTTAAAATCTCATTCATTGTTAGTTTCAAGTTTGTGATTAATTCCAAGTTCAAGAGAAACCTTCCAACATCTCTATCATTACTAAAAATCAAGAATGTAGTTTTGAAAATAAGTTTATACCTTCAAGATTTCTTAGTGGGTTTTTGAAAAAGATGATGATATAAGGCCTTGTTCTTGCTTGAATCTACTTGAAATCACCTCTAAACCTCCTTCCAAGCTTGAAATCACCTTGTAATGCCTTTGAATCTTCATGAAATAGTTTGAAAATTTTGAATGGGTGTGTGTAAGGGGGTGTTCGGACGAGATGCTCAAAGAGAGAGAGAGAGAGTGAAGTTTTGAAATGAATTTCTTGGAATGTGAAGTTTATGGAAGCATGTTAAAGGGTTAATCATCACCATCATTCTCTAGGCCTTACATGTGTCCATGTTGCAAGAATCAAGAACATTTGGGCAGCCCATGGTGCAGCCACATACATCCCCTTTCACATACATTATATACATATACACTCATATATGTAAATTTGAGTTAAAAACAGGTATTTTACTGAATACCGGGTATTTTATCTAGCGTTTTAATCCTGTTTTAGTGCGTTTTATATTATTTTTATCATTCTATAAAAATAATCACATAAAATTATTACTGAAATAATTACTAGTTGCCTTGACTGGCTGCGTTGACAGTATTTGGTCTAATACGCGCAGTATCGCGCGGTACGCTCTCAAACTCGAAAAATAGAGTTTTTTAGCGTTTTAATTTATTTTTCCTCATGGATATTATTAAAATTACTATTCTAATCATAACAAACTATTTTTAGGATTTTAACATTGATCGGGTGGTCACCGATGTTCGTTTCGCATTTTAATCGTTACGCGATAAGCGTTTATTTTATCGTTGCCAACATAATTTTTATATACGTTTGAATTTACCAACACATCAAATATCATATATAAATATCACAATCAGTCACATACAACCTTTTTACATGTTCACTACACATATTACTATCGTACGGTACGGCCTGAAAAGCCGGGTGTCACACGTTACACTAGTAACATGCAAACAACTAGGCTGTAGAGCTTGTTCTGATTAAACACAACGCTATTTGATCTTTATACATTAACCCAAACCCGACCATACTCCTTTCTCCTTCATAAACCTGCACCAAAACGCGACCCATGAAGTTCCCCCACTTGATTCGATAATCAATCACGATTATGCTAATTAATGAACCACTGAACAACCTCAATAAACTCATTATTATGGAGAAACTAATTGTACACCTTCAAATCATGCACCAACACTCTCTTAATCAAGCCATTAAACTCAAATTAAAAACACCATTAACAAGCATCAAGAACACATATGGGCTTGTCATCAAATAGTCAAATTGGATTACATAACTTATATAATTTGTTCTCCTGATCAAACCATGCAAAACCGCACTAGAATTTCCTCATTTCATCCACTATATCTTGCGAATTCACACGGGGAAGATTCTAGGGCTCGTATATTCAACGGACGATATCTCCATCAATTCTCAACCTTTTCAGGTGATTCCAAAGCCTAATATTATTTATTTTTCATTCTCTACAAAAGCCCTCTATCAATTTCAGTAATAAGAGGCTGAATTGTTCGAATTTAATTATAGTGGAAATTAGGGTTCTTCGTTCATACAATTTGGGGGTTTTTAGGTTTAGACTTGTGTTTTGATAAAATCGAGGGTCGAATACTATCTTATATCATGTTAGTATAATTTGTAGAATTTTTGGTGATTTTTAGATATCGTATGGATTTTTGGTGAATTATTCATGTTTTAATTAATTGTTAAAGCAATTAAAAATACAAAATAATCATAGGTAAATTCCCTAAATACTTTTACTAAATATTTTAGGTCACATAAATAGTATGGAAATTTTATATAATTTTCCATAACTTTTGGGAATTTATAGATTTAATTTGGATTATTTGCATATATATATATATATGTATATATATATATATTAATCCTTTTATAAAAAATTCTACAAGTTTATCAAAAATAAATTTTATAATTCTACTGATTTTTACATGTTATATAATGGTTATAAAATTTCTATGGAAATTTTCTATAATTTTTAATAATTATTATGTAATTAAAGAATTGGTGGAATTGAGTAAACAAATAAATCCCATTATATAAATTATTGTTTTAAAATAGGTTTGGGATAATTATTAAATTTGATATATATAATTTTTAGATGATTTCGATGAACTTATTTAATTATTGGCATTATCAAAATATTTAAAACCCATTGAAATGGTAATTCTTTGATTTGCCATTTTAGGATTCAATAATTATTGTTTTGGTTATTTTTCTTGAACAATTATTTTATGTATATTTAAGTCCCTAAATAGGATAACCCAATTTCCTAAAATCAATAGGTTATCCCTTCGTTTACTATCTATTTTATTTTTATTGCGGTTATTGTTAGGATATAAACCGTTCCTTTCCGTGTGTTGCATTCTCGTGGATCATTTCTTCGCAACTAAAGAGTAGATCTATTTCTCTCCGTTTTTAGTCATTAAATATTTTTGGGGTGTATCATATGTCATGTTTTTTATTGTTTTTCTATTTGATTAAATAACATGCAAAGTCAATGTATCACTATGTGTATTGCATTCATTGTTTCTATTATTTCTAGTATCTATTGTTGCATATACGTGTATCTATGTGTTTACTCGTTTTGTATCACAAGTTTCGTGTGGATCCACCTGGCTGACTAGGTTCCCCACGACTATGGGTTGTAGCCTAGTATCGCCACCAGTATTAGACTCGTTCTTCGAGGCTTGAGACTAATGCATGCTATAGTCTTTGAGCCTTATTGTTTCTATTGTATCTATATTGTGATTGTGGTGATTTGTTGATTGTTGTTGTGGTTGTGGTGATTATGGACATTTTTGCAACACATGGAATTGCATGTTAAATATATTTTTTAAAGGATTTATAAGTAAAATAAATCAATTAATAAGGCAAAACATTTTATTTAAAATCTAGATCTATTCACTGTAACAACTCTCCTAAAACCCCTATATGTGTGTGTGTGTGTGTGTGTGTGTGTGTATATGTACGAAGACAGCTAAACATAGGTAGGCAAATAGAGATGACAACAAATCTAACAAAATTAAAGCCACGTACTTCCTTCAGTTACCACCACAGCCCTCCTGGAACCCATAAATTAACCCCTAAACGTTCCTAAATGTACTCCGTACGTGAGAAACGGTCCCGGAATAACTCTATACTTAGAAAAATCAAAGAAAACAAAATCTGCCCTTCGCTCACGGGCCGCAACAGACGAAGATAAGGCTGTCGCAGGGCACGACAGTCCATTGCTTGGCGGACACTCTGAATGCCACATGTCAGGACACGTGTCGACATCACCCGGTGACTCAGTAAACCTTACGCCCCCTTTAAGGCCCTCGTGGGGCGTGAAAGATGAAGAGTAGTCTGTCGCGGGGCGCGACAGACTGTCCGAACAGCTATAAATAGGGCCAAACTCAGCCATTTCACTTGTTCAAATTTCCTATTTCTCTCTTAACTTCTAAAGGGCTAAAACTATAGCCAAATACCCCCTAAGAAGCGAAGCTCTGCCTCGTTGTAAGTACTATAACCCTGCTATTATCCTACACAATTGATCTAGGATTCCGTAATGCATGCCGGCTCTGCCCGACTCAGTCATTGGAATTCTGTCTCGTGTGTACACCCAATTGATTTAGGACTCCGTAATGCATGTCAGGGCCTTACCTGACTCAGCCATTGGAGTTCTGTCTCGAGCTGTACGGTTAATACAATTTGGGTTATTTTACTAACACATGTGCATTGTTTATTCAACTAGATTATAACAAGGAATTCACAAAGAAATACCTACAGAAGCAAATGTGAGTAATCCTTCTTTTCATAAACCCTTTTTGTGAGTAATCCTTTCTTTTATAAACTGTTTTCCAAAACCTCAAATGTTTTAAATTATATTTCACAGTGATTGAGTATTTGTATTTCTAAACTTATCGTCGGTATATTGGGGTTTTGTATACAAAATTTGTTACTACACTGTGAGTAGTAAGATGACCACCAGTCATGGATTGACAGTATCGTGGGTGGTAATTAAGGTAGAATGGTAAACAAATATAATTGCGAGATCGCCCTCAATGCTGTAAAATGATAAAACTTGTTTTGATTAAACTGGGATTCACTCACCAGTATTTCTTGCTGATAAAATGTTTTAAACACGTGTTACAGGTAACTTAGTGTGAAGCCAAATAAAAGCCAGCTGAAGAGCATTGAAGGCTTAGAAAAGTGGTTATAAAAGTTACCTAAATAAAAAGGAGAATTGTTTTCAATAATTAGGGTTTATCCCTATAAATATAATATAAATGAAAATCGGGTTTTGTCCCATTTATTATAACTATATTATCAGTAAAAATTCGGGTTTTATTCCATCAATCTATTTAAAATATGATGGTGTTTAACTCTGATAACAATATTTCCTAACTACGGTCCTCATGAAACTTTCCGCTGCCAAATATAATAAACACCGATACTATCTGACTAGTTCGCGGCTCTCGCTCCCAGGGTGGGGTCGTGGGTTTCGACAGAAGGTGGTATCAGAGCCACAGCCACTAATTTAAGCCGAAGAAGTGTTCTACTGACACTGAAATTCCAAATTTTGTGTTAGGAAATAAATTATGTGATTGTGTGTTAGGTGCTATTTGACTATTTATTAGTTTACAGTATGAGTGCGCAAGGAACTTCTAGCGCTTATCGTCACTTAGATAATTCACCAACAGATAAGGGAACATCATCTCAGCTAGATCCCTCAGGATACTCGGCCGCTACTAAGAAAGAAATATTTATATTTAAGGCCCAGTCTGAGGAACCCTTTACTACTAAGAAAAGAGCTTGGTTTAGTAAAAGGATTCAAGAAAGAATAAAGAAAACAAAGATGTCACAACAAAAGAAAGCGATAGTCAGAGCTAATAAGGAAATAAATGCACAAACTCAAGTAACAGGCAATAGACCACCATGGGAAGAGGAATTAGATAGGCAATGGGCAAATCTCCATATGTTAGCCACCATAGTAGTAGATGCTAACTTAAGTCAATTAACTGAACCATCACTATTCCCAGATCAACAAATGATAGAGCCAAATCAGTACCAACCAATGGAATTAGATCTTCACCACGAAAACTCATACCCTTACGAATAACCTATCCCTCAACACCCTGACCCAGTACCAGCACCCATGCTACCTATAAGCCAGGAAATTTGGAGGAACTTCACCCATTAAGTAACAAATTAGTAGAGGAAGGAGATAAAATTCAAATAATAGGAGAAAATCTTACATGGAAGCATGTTGAGCGTGATATACCTAATTAAACACATAAAAACTAGATAGACTAGAATAAGATACGGATGCATAACTACTAGTATATTTGCCAGTTGTAGTTTGTAATAGATGCATATACATATATATGAAAAGAGTAAAAGTCGCAATGTTCGACATTTTTGATTAATCTGTTTATATTATTGTAAAAAAATATTTGTACTAAATATTAGTCCGTAATAATTAATACATGGTAAATGTTCATAATTCAAATAGACAACGAAGTAAATCAGGAAAACTAGAATTATTACAATAGTTTGACGATTCTAAAATTTAAACACATATACATATACAACGGAAAATATAAAATATTTTTCAAAACTGTATCTATAAAACAGGAATATATACAACAAACTTGGTACTGTGTAATTCAATGATCTTAATACGTAATACCTATATATCAACAGGAAATAGCTTAAACTCATTTCTTAAATTATATGTAAGACAGATATATATTTTGTATCAATATTATAAATGATATTTCACCCATAAAGTAAAAATATGTACAAAAACAGTATAACTATATGATTTAAAATATATGTACATATAAGAAACAATTTTTAATTAATTTCTTAAATTATATTCAAGTCATATGTATATATATTCTGATATGAGAATGATATTTCATTACCTAATAAGGATCAAATTTAGAAACGCTAAACTTCATATTATCTATTATGATTCTTTAATAAATAAATATGGTAAATTAAGATTCAAGTTTTAAATATGTTATAACCCAAAATTGAGTCAACCTGTCAAGATTAAATCTTTATTTAAATTATTTCTTTTGATGAACTTCTTTTTATTCCAAAATATTATGATCAATAAATCTGATAGAAATTTATTTTGTTAATATAAAGGAACAGACAAAGTTATAAGAATAGATGGGATAACTAATACAATTAGTTATGCAATTGGATTCTTATGGATCACTATCATATATATACTACAAGAAATTTTAAAACTTTATATTTATAGGTATATAAGATATCGTTTTCTTGATAGTAAGCATAATAAATAAATATCTTCAGTAGAAAGACAAGCTTTTATAACAAAAGGAACAAGCCTACATGATTACTCAAAATCTATTTTGATAACCAGCTTTAATTCAAATGATACCTTAAGGATATTTATATTAGCACCTCCTCTTGAAGAACCATAGTAAGTCAATGACGCCAAACCTCAGAATTTTACATAAAATCCCTACCTCTAGCCACAACTGTCATTTCTAAATATCTATCCAGCCACGAACTCTGGAAATATAATTAAATTATGGTAATATAGAAGGAAATTTTTTTCAACAAAAGAAAGAAACAACATACATACTTTCCTTATATTTTGATGAAATATAGTAAGAGAAAATGTTAAAACATAAAATGTGTATATATGTACCTATTAATGCATGATACTGATAGGTATGATTATAAGTGTACTAATCCGAATAACAAAATGTGTCTGTGAAATTGCTTAGTTCTGTGATAATTATATCTGAACATGTTTGTAATTCAGATGTCAAAGGAAATAGCATGTAGTCAGGAAATCCAAGCTAGTAATGAAAATCGTTTGGGTAAAAGCACTATAGAAAATATAATAGCTCAAGTAATATCGAATGCCATCCCTTCGATCATTAAAGCTATTAAAATTTATGTGCCTATAAACGAGAACCCTACTACCCATTGTAGGCATACTCACCACTGCAAACCTAACTCTAGTATTAATGGAAGTCATGATATTCGTATCAAAACTCCATCTTCCAAACGAAAGAAAACCACAACCTATAGCTAAGCTTATAAGGAATTCCGCTCCGACAAATCATGTAAGGACAAAGGAAAGGAACCAGCAATCACGCAACCTATCTGCAACGACCATAACAAAAAGAACGCAAGAAAACGCCATTTTAAGATAACACTTTGCTGTAACTTCTGCAAGATGGCTGGACATGCAGAGGAAGAATGTAGAAGAAAAACCAATGTATGTTACAAATGCAGAGACCCAGACCACAGTCGTCCTTACTGCCCGAAACTATCTAAGGCACCCGATAGCGAGGACCTAAACTCAGATGAAGCTAGGAAGGATGTATGGACGACATAGGAAGCCACATCAAATTCTAACATAAGCGTCCGTACGTTTTATCTGTACTAAAGTATTAATTGACTTTTGATTCCAATTAAAGTCCTACAAATAAAAAGGTCTTTATTTTTCTTTCATAAAGACCAACACTTAGTAATCTCATCTCTTGACAAAACTCCTATGTCACACATACATTGCTTGTTACGCAAGTAATTTCATTTCAAAAAGATCATTTATTCACCAACTCGAATAAATATTTCGTTATACTTGTTCTGACAATCCCTATGATTGCAAAAACGTTGACTCTTGATATCAAGTCAACAAATTTCCTGGAAGAACTCCTTTTCTTTTTAAGAATTCTTACCAAATTTCATTGTAACCTTTCTCTTGCCAACTACATATATCCATTTTTGGAATATGTCCAAACCAAGTTCAACTGTTTGAACTTGTTCACGATATATATTCAATTCAAAATCCCATATGATGAATTGAGATAATCATATTCCAAATAATCTCATTTATTTGAATCCTAGCAGACTTGTTTAAAGTCTTTAACTCCAATGAATCATTTGTTAAAACACGAAACCTTGCGGTGGCGTTTCCTTTCGAAACTTGAACTCAGTTCATTTATCTACTTCTGTTAATCTGTCTTAATACAAATTTTGTGTTAGGATAAAGGTACCTAAAATCCTATTCCAATGTACCTCCAACATTCCTTTCATTTTTGATCAATCCTTCGAAATTCATTTATTCTTTCAAATTTGAACATCCTATCTTTTGAAAATCCAGATTCATTTCGTTTGAAACTTTCAGTTAATTTCGAAAATGGTGAATTTGTTCGGTCACCGTAATCATCGAATTCTTTTAATCATTACAACACCTTGTGATGTTTGAGCTAATCGATTCATATGCCTTTCGATCAACTTAAGAGTCTTGATACAATTATGTATCAGGAAAATGATACACTAAATTCTATTATGTTTTCGGTGTATCCTTGCTATCAATGTCACTGATTTCTAGTATGGCAATTGACAAATCATTTTTCATACTTTTATCTTCAAATTGAGATTATTGATTTAGAGTTCTTTTAAACGAACAAAATAAGTTCTCGTTTGGCATTGAATCCTATTGTCTCTAAAAGCCGTTTACCTTCGATTCGTATGTCTCTATTAAACTTTGTGAAACTTAGTTGTATCACGTTCAGCTAATAATTCCTGAAACTAATTGAAACATTTATGTTTCTCATTTTCTTCGATGTCCTTAAAGAAATCTCAATAAGAATTCGTCTGCTCAGCGTTTTTGTGAGATTTCATACATACATCATTTCTGTCAGTTGTAACTGACAAGCTACAGGTTCTATTCGTTTAATAAATGGTCCAACATACCTCCAACTTGACTTCCCTCTTTAACAAATCTGACTACTCCTTTCCATAAGAGAAAACTTTTAACCTTATCTCCCTCTTGAAAAAGGTTTTCATCCACCTAACTCGTTTGATAACCTCGTATTACTTTATCTTGTCTATTGTTTCTTATACTATCTCGAATTCAGATAAGTTGCTTCTCTCCAAATTTCTGCCCAACAGACAGAAGCTCGAAACTTCCGTCCAGTAAGAGTTTTCAAAGACACTTTGACACTGTTTTCTTTACTAGCTACAAAACTCGAAATACCTCAAACCCAAATCTCGAGGACGAGATTTAAAGCAAGGTGGGAGGATGTAACAACTCTCCTAAAACCCCCTATATATATATATATATATGTCCGAAGACAGCTAAACATAGGTAGGCAAATAGAGATGACAACAAATCTAACAAAATTAAAGCCACGTACTTCCTTCAGTTACCACCACAGCCCTCCTGGAACCCCTAAATTAACCCATAAATGTTCCTAAATGTACTCCGTACGTGAGAAACGGTCCCGGAATAACTCTATACTTAGAAAAATCAAAGAAAACAAAATCTGCCCTTCGCTCACGGGCCGCAACAGACGAAGATAAGGCTGTCGCAGGGCACGACAGTCCATTGCTTGGCGGACACTCTGAATGCCACATGTCAGGACACGTGTCGACATCACCCGGTGACTCAGTAAACCTTACGCCCCCTTTAAGGCCCTCGTGGGGCGTGAAAGATGAAGAGTAGTCTGTCGCGGGGCGCGACAGACTGTCCGAACAGCTATAAATAGGGCCAAACTCAGCCATTTCACTTGTTCAAATTTCCTATTTCTCTCTCAACTTCTAAAGGGCTAAAACTATAGCCAAATACCCCCTAAGAAGCGAAGCTCTGCCTCGTTATAAGTACTATAACCCTGCTATTATCCTACACGATTGATCTAGGATTCCGTAATGCATGTCGGCTCTGCCCGACTCAGTCATTGGAATTCTGTCTCGTGTGTACACCCGATTGATTTAGGACTCCGTAATGCATGTCATGGCCTTGCCTGACTCAGTCATTGGAGTTCTGTCTCGAGCTGTACGGTTAATACAATTTGGGTTATTTTACTAACACATGTGCATTGTTTATTCAACTAGATTATAACAAGAAAGTCACAAAGAAATACCTACAGCAGCAAATGTAAGTAATCCTTCTTTTCATAAACCCTTTTTGTGAGTAATCCTTTTTTTATAAACTGTTTTGCAAAACCTCAAATATTTTAAATTATATTTCACAGTGATTGAGTATTTGTATTTCTACAATTATCGTCGGTATGTTGGAGTTTTGTATGTAGGATCGGGATTCGATCAAACGAGTCGTTCAGAAGAGTTCTTGATCAATACGAAAGGCGGAATCAGACGTATTAATGTTATAGCAGCTAAATTTGCACGTAGAATCACTTTAACTGTCGATTGTATTGATTTGATAGTGATTACAGATCGTTCGGCACTTCTACAGCACTTCGTCTCCGGAATCACAAAGTTACAAATGAAGACCCAATACCACATATATATAGGCGAGCCAGACCCCACGAACCAGACCACACGAGCTGGCCCAGGTTGCACGAACTGGCCAGACCGCACGAACTTGGTCACCTCGTGCGAGGTGGCCTAGCCACTTCGTGAGGGGTGGCTGTTTCAGGTCTGTTTCCTGTTTCTCTCGTACAACGTGTCCTGGTCTTTCTATTCGAGTTACATGACTCGATACAAGATGAAGTCAACAGACATATGCACTAACAGATTCCCCCTTGGATGTTGACGAGTCTTCAGTGTATTGAGTCTTCAGTCTTGATCGGTCTTCTCGCTTTTTCCAAAGTATCTTTCTCTGTAAGCATCCTTCAATCTCTATCTTTCAATCTCTCTTGATCAGATCTCTCGATTCCTTAAACTCATCAGCATTAGCAGCTTCTATCTCGAGCGCTGTTCCAGAATAGTAGACTGGCTCTTTAACATTCAGACTCTTTTTTTACTCTGAAATCTTTCAATCAACAGACTCCCCTTTGCTAACAGACTCCCCTTTAAGTTGTTCCAGGATCGCAATCTGACATAGCACTCGTTCTAAGATCGTGTCCTGGCTCAAACTCTGCTCAGGCTTAGACACGGGGATCTGGCTCTACAGCTTTCACAGGTTCAGGAACGTCCCCTGGCTCTCCGTAGCAACAGGATCAGGAACCTGGTAACCTGCACAATTCTCTACCCAAAAGTAAATTTCACAATTGTTAAAATTTAACAAATTTAGAAACCACTTGTAAATATCATTCAACATCAACAATAGTTATATCAAGTTCAAATTAATTACCTTGATTAACTAACAGTAAAATCAGCCTCAAAACATCACTTGTAAGATTATCTGTAAAACATTTCTCAAATTATCTCAAACTTTAACTTCATTTTTCATTTCAAACACACTCTCCCAATCCACTGTCGTTCATCATGTTTAGCACTCGGAATTTTGAAAATCAGTTTTTCAACATCAGTTGTCGAAAATAAGATGAAATAAAATCTTTTTGATTTTTCAAAATTTTATGCTAAAACACACTGAAAATCTTTTTTGGATTTTGGGAAATAAACTATATACAGACATCTTTTTGTGAGTTTGTGTAAGAGGATCATATCAGTTTATGACAAATCGCTAGTACCGTTGAGCTTTAAACACTTTAAGATCTAAACGATTCAGTTAGATTGTCAGTATACTGATCCACTTAAATTTTCACACAAAGTTCAATTGATTCGAGATACGAGATTAGTGTTTTAAAAAACTAAACTTATTCGAGTATCCCACCTCAGAATATACTCCCGTATCCAGACTCCTATATTCAGTCTTACAGGTGAATGTACACTAATGATATCTGTAAATGGGTAACGCGAGGCCATGAGAGCTCAGGTTAGAACTTTCGTTCAGACAAAGAGATGATGGCTCGACTTTTAGGTGTGTCCCGTTTGGGGATCTTTTCTTCAACAGCACATGATTAGCATTTTTCAATGTTTCATCATTTTTTATGCTGAGGGTGGGCTTTATGGTTAAAGCAGTGCAGAGTATTATACGAGGACTAGGCTATTGCTCCCGCAAAATCAGAAGTCCCAGTATAATACCCCAGATATCATCACGCACAAAGACCTAGTATGTCAGAAATAGAAAGCCCTTCAAACAAGATTTCAGGGGTTACCTATATATCCGAGAAAAGTTCCCCACGTGATAAGTAAGCATTTGATATTTAGGTTTATATCTCGAAAACAATCTACTAAGCGTGTAAAAACCTACTGGCATATCATCAGTGAGACCGTTTATCACATTTTAACTTTCCACTTTTTTAGCGTACTGTGATTGTCTACTGATGTACTATCATTTCCTCTTTTTCACAACAAAACTCATTTTAATTTTTCGATGTTTTTGGTTTTTAGATTTTATCATGTTTTTGGATTTTTCAAATTTTCAAAATTTCTAAATTTTTACTCCCCCTAAAATCAAAAATATGTTTCAATTTTTTGATTTTCCGGGAAAATTTGAAAGTAAAAGCAATAAACTGTACAAATAAAATGACAAACTGATGTGAATTGCTTCAATTCTCCATTCTCTTGGCTTAAACAATCAGAACTCCCCCTGACAACAAACTATTTTCCCATTATGATTTCAAAACACTTAAGTTTGTTTTAATCAAAATGGTTTTTTCGGAAAATTAGTTTTGTTGATTTCACACATCATGGGGATTCATTCATCACTTTGTTCTTTCAACCACTTTGTAAAAACTATCACTTGTAGGTTTTTCACAGAAACATTTTTCAAGAATGATGTCGATTCATGCTCCACGATTACCAACTTGGGAGCTCCGGCAAGTCAGGATTTTACTTTTTAAAGAATCTCACCCATGCCTGATCAATCATGGGTGAACCATCATCATTTGGTTTAACAACTTTCGATTCATAAAATTCTTTCACTCCTTTCACCTTCCCATCAGCCATCTTACCAAAAATATGTAGCACTTTACCATTAAATGCTTTTTCAGTATCAAATTCTTTCTTATCAGAGAAGAATTGATCTGAAATCTCAATCTTACCAATTTTTGATTTCAAGTTTCCGTTTGACAATGGTGGAAAATTTTCATCATCCATTGTTGGAACGGAATTCTCATCATTTAGCACAAAAGGTGGCTCCTCTGACTTTGACGAATCAGATTCATTGCCAGAAACAACCTCTGATTTCTTAACAACCCATTTATGTTTGTTTAAATTGGCTCTTCTTTTGTAAAAATGGTTCGAACTTTCACCAACTTCGAAAGTCGAATTTTTTAACTCCTTAAATTTTTCTATTGGTTGTTCCTTTCTATCAACACATTTTTCTTTCAATTTAGAGTTAGAAGAAACTCCCTGTTTTGTGTTGGTGGACTTTGGGCAATTCCAAGCAATATGTCCAAGCTCTCGGCATCTGAAACAGGTTCTTCTTTCAACTCTCGGTTCAGATTCCTTCAACACATTCTTTTGCTTTTCGGCGAGAAACTCCTTGTTTGACTGTTTCCAGAAAGGTTTCTCCTTCTCCTCTTCAGAACTTGCTCCTGAAACAAATTTAGTTTTTGGTTTATAAATTTTCTCATTTTTATGATTTTCGGGTGGAATAAAACCTAAACCTTTCTTTTTGAAATTACTGTTATGGTTTGGTTTCTTTCGATAACCCGAACCAGAATTGTAACTCTTTTTCTTATTCACTCTTTGTTGAACTCTTGAAGTGTATTTTTTAGGTTTTTCAATAAGATTTACATCTTTTATTTCAAAAATATTAATTTCTGTTAATTTGAAGACCTTGTTAATCATTTCAGTTTTAACACCTCTTATTGGAAATTCTTCATCAGAATATAATTTGTCGGAGTCATTCAAAGTATATGCTACTTTGAATGTTTCGTCATTCAAATTATTTTTTGATATCAGAAAATCTTTATTGTAAACCCTTTTAACCGGTGAACTCGAACTTCTATCTGATGAACTCAAATTTTCAGATTTAGAATCTGACTTTGACTCTTCGTCTTTATCCAACACCTGATCGACCACTTTCTTAATTAACTCAGACTCATGATCAGTGTCTGACGCTGTGAAGGTGACATCAATATCATCTGGTAATCCATCGATAGACTCGAATTTCAGATTCAGATTGAGTGCTTCAGCCACCTTTTCAAAGTGTCGGGGGGTATAGCCATCCCACATTGGATTTGGTACTCTGTTATAATTCAAACCAGTTTTCTTACCAGAATTTTCTTCATCTTCTGCATACTTATGAGCTGCAACAGTAGGATAGATGCGATCAATAACATACTTTGAACTTTGATAACTTCGAAGTAAAGTATTCACTCTTTCTGTTTCAATCGTCATCACTGCCAATTCTTGTTTCAGCCCTGCAATAATCTCAATGTATTTGTTGATTGTCGTTTGCTTTTGAAGAACTGTTGCTTTCAGAAGATTCTTCATCTGGATATCCTCATCACTAGCTCCTTTGTACAAGTTCACTTTGCTGCTTTGGAGATCATATGATTCCTTTATGCTTCTCACATTGTGTAGCAAATTTTCTTTGAGCTTCTCTAATTCAGCATATTTTGTATCTTTTTCAGCACAATTTTTGCAAGGTACTAAACACTTTGCACAAGATTTTTCAACCTCTACAATCTTTTCAACTTCAACAATTTTTTCAACTTCAACTATTTTTTCCACCACCTTTTCAATCACAAACGGTTCTTTCTCAACTTCTATCTTCACTTCATTTTCTTCAACCTCGACCTTCTCTGTCGGTTTTTCTTCAACTTTTGCCGTATCAGCTTCTATCTTAACTTCAGTCTTTACTTCATCAACCCTTCTTGCTTCCATTTCTCTCTTCAGTCTAGCAGCCCTTTTCCCTTTCAATATCTCTATTTTATCAGCAAAAAAACAAATCAAAACTATAAGGATCCAATTGTTTTCTAGCTTTATTAATATACTCTTCCTCATCATCAGTGTCTTCATCACTTCCTGAAGACTTAAAAATCGGTTGTCTTCTAGGACTGTTCTTAGATTTGATTGATTCTTCTTCCGAGGTTGAATCTTCAAAGATTCGAGCAACAAATGCTTTAGAAACTAAAGGTCTAGAAGGATCATAATCATCCCAATTGAAATCTTTCGGAATCCTTTCATCTTCTTGATCTACCAGACCAAAACAAGCTTTACCCTTTGATTCTTCAATCGGAATAGTACGTGAGTGTGAAGATTGTTGTTGATATGGTTGTTGAGCAACCTGATGATAAATTGCTTTTCTATGATAATCATTATTTTCGAAAGGATCTTGTCTTCCGGTTGCTTCTCTGTTTGTACACTCTCGTTTAAAATGCCCTTTAAAATCCTCAATATACATAAGCTTTGGAGGTTTTTGGAAAGTTCCCGTTTCATTCTCGATACCAACAGTTTCAGCAACTGTAACTGGAGCAACCGGAGCAGTAGCAACCGCATTGTAAAATTTGTTTTCCATGTTTTGGTGAAAAGATTTACAAAAACAGAATTTCAAACGATCTGACGTTTTGAAACGAACTGGAATTCACAAACGGTCTGACAAGATCACACGATCTGAGTGTTTGATATTTCAAACGAGTTGAATTTCGTGCGGTCTGGTTCAACCCATGCGATCTGATCTGAGTTTTCAAATGACCTGCTAATTTATCAAACACCCCGTACGACCTGGTTCAAAGTTACAAGCGACCTGACAAGTTTTCACGCGATCTGATAAGTTTTCAAGCGACCTGGTTCAATTTCAAGCGATCTGAACCACCACGTGTGGTCTGAAACAACAAACTCAAATGACCTGGTTCAATTTCACACGACCTGAAGATTTTTCGAACGATCTGAAGGGTTTTTTCACTCGATTTGGACAGAGATTCACTTCGTTTGAAACTTCTAAGTCCAAAAATTCATCATTTTGTCAAATTTGATCAGTTTTTAGTTTGAATTTACGGTCAAATTTGTTCCCAGATTGTTCAAAACAGTGTTTTACATGTTATTTGTCAAGATCAGATCATTTTAGCCGTGGAATCTCGGTAAATTTGATGAAAAAATGTAGAAAAATGAGTAGAAATCAGTTTTATCTGTGAAAAACAAGCTGTATGGTAAGAAATCTTCATCTTGAGCTCTGATACCACTTGTAGGATAGGGATTTGATCAAACGAGTCGTTCAAAAGAGTTCTTGATCAATACGAAAGGCGGAATCAGAAGTATTGATGTTATAGCAGCTAGATTTGCACGTAGAATCACTTTAACTGTCGATTGTATTGATTTGATAGTGATTACAGATCGTTCGACACTTCGGCAGCACTTCTTCTCCAGAATCACAAAGTTACAAATGAAGACCCAAGACCAGATATATATAGGAGAGCCAGACCCCACGAACCAGACCACACGAGCTGGCCCAGGTCGCACGAACTGGCCAGACCGCACGAACTTGGTCACCTCATGCGAGGTGGCCTAGCCACTTCGTGAGGGGTGGCTGGTTCAGGTTTGTTTCCTGTTTCTCTCGTACAACGTGTCCTGGTCTATCTATTCTAGTTACATGACTCGATACAAGACGAAGTCAACAAACATATGCACTAACATTGTATACAAAATTTGTTACTATACTGTGAGTAGTAACATGACCACCAGTCATGGATTGACAGTACCGTGGGTGGTAATTAAGGTAGAATGGTAAACAAATGTAATTACGAGATCGCCCTCAATGCTGTAAAATGATAAAACTTGTTTTTGATTAAACTGGGATTCACTCACCAGTATTTCTTGCTGATAAAATGTTTTAAACACGTGTTACAGGTAACTTAGTGTGAAGCCAAATAAAAGCCAGCTGAAGAGCATTGAAGGCTGAGAAAAGTGGCTATAAAAGTTACCTAAATAAAATGGAGAATTGTTTTCAATAATTGGGGTTTATCCCTATAAATATATTATAAATGAAAATCGGGTTTTGTCCCATTTATTATAACTATATTATCAGTAAAATTTGGGTTTTATTCCATCAATCTATTTTAAATATGATGGTGTTTAACTCTCATAACAATATTTCCTAACTACGGTCCTGATGAAACTTTCCGTTGCCAAATTTAATAAACACTGATACCATCTGACTGGTGCGCGGCTCCCGCTCTCAGGGTGGGGTCGGGGGTTGCGACAGAAGATGGTATCAGAGCTACAGCCACTAATTTAAGCCGAAGAAGTGTTCTGCTAACACTGAGATTCCAAATTTTGTGTTATGAAATAAATTATGTGATTGTGTGTTAGGTGTTATTTGACTATTTATTAATTTACAGTATGAGTGCGCAAGGAACATCTAGCGCTTATCGCCACTTAGATAATTCACCAACAGATAAGGGAACATCATCTCAACTAGATTCCTCAGGATAGCCGCTACTATGAAAGAAATATTTATATTTAAGGCCCAGTCTGAGGAACCCTTTACTACTAAGAAAAGAGATCGGTTTAGTAAAAGGATTCAAGAAAGAATAAAGAAAACAAAGAAGTCACAACAAAAGAAAGCGATGGTCAGAGCTAATAAGGAAATAAATGCACAAACTCGGGGAACAGGCAATAGACCACCATGGGAAGAGGAATTAGATAGGCAATGGGAAAATCTCCATATGTTAGCCACCATAGCAGTAGATGCTAACTTAAATCAATTAACTGAACCGTCACTATTCCCAGATCAACAAATGATAGAGCCAAATCAGTACCAACCAATGAAATTAGATCTTCACCAGGAAATCTCATACCCTTACGAACAACCTATCCCTCAACACCTTGACCCAGTACCAGCACCCATGCTACCTATAAGCCAGGAAATTTGGAGGAACTTCACCCATTAAGTAACAAATTAGTAAAGGAAGGAGATAGAATTCAAATAATAGAAGAAAATCTTACGTGGAAGCATGTTGAGCGTGATATACCTAATTAAACACATAAAATCTAGATAGACTAGAGTAAGATACGGATGCATAACTACTAGTATATTTGTCAGTTGTAGTTTGTAATAGATGCATATACATATATATGAAAATAGTAAAAGTCGCAATGTTCGACGTTTTTTATTAATCTGTTTATATTATTGTAAAAAAATATTTGTACTAAATATTAGTCCGTAATAATTAATACCTAATAAATGTTCATAATTCAAATAGACAACGAAGTAAATCAGGAAAACTAGAATTATTACAATAGTTTGACGATTCTAAAATTTAAACCCATATACATATACTATGGAAAATATAAAATATTTTTCAAAACTGTATCTATAAAACAGGAATATATACAACAAACTTGGTACTGTGTAATTCAATGATCTTAATACGTAATACCTATATATCAACAGGAAATAGCTTAAACTCATTTCTTAAATTATATGTAAGACAGATATATATTTTGTATCAGTATTATAAATGATATTTCACCCATAAAGTAAAAATATGTACAAAAAGAGTATAACTATATGATTTAAAATATATGTACATATAAGAAACAATTTTTAATTCATTTCTTAAATTATATTTAAGTCATATGTATATATATTCTGACATGAGAATGATATTTCATTACCTAATACGGATCAAATTTAGAAACGCTAAACTTCATATTATCTATTATGATTATTTAATAAATAAATATGGTAAATTAAGATTCAAGTTTCAAATATGTTATAACCCAAAATTGAGTCAACCTGTCAAGATTAAGGTGCTGTTTGTTTTTGCTTATATTGTCTGAAAAGAGCTTATGTCTGCGGGCGGGCAGACATAAGCTCTTGAAGACTGTTTGTTTAAAAAAAAAGATCTTAAAATAGCTTTTGTTTGCTTAAAAAAAAAGCTATGAATCATTGCTTCAAGATCTTCACACACCACCAACCCTTCTTCTTCTTCCTGCCACCACCACCTCCGCCACCACCACCGCACCACCTCCGCCACCACCTCCACCACCACCATCGTCAAAACCCACCACCAATTTAGGGCTGTGAGAGATTGGGCGAGAGAGAGAGAGAGAGAGATCGTAGAGAGAGAGAGAGAGATCTGTGAGAGAGAGAGAGCTGTGAGGGAGAGAGACCGTAGTGGTGTGATGTCGAGCTGGCGACCAGAACAAGGAGGAGCCGACGCCGTTACGGCGGTTCCCCGGCCACTCACCCCAGTCCTCATGTCCGACCAGAACAAGGAGGAGCCGGCCGTTACGGCGGTTCCGGCGGTGATGATGAAGAATCGCGGCGACAGGTGGTTCCGTGACGGTGGTGCACCGTTTTCAGTTAATAAGAGGGCGGCGGTGATGGCGGAGGTGGTGCGGTGGTGGTGGCGGCAGAGGTGGTGCGGTGGTGGTGGTGGTTGTAGAGAGAGAGATAGTTTCTAGAGAGAGAGCAGAGAGAGAGAGCTTGTGTGTGTTGTGTGTGTGTGAAGTTGTTTTTGAAGGAAAAAAACAAACCCTCTTCTCCTTGCAGACTGCAGACATTTGGGCCACATCTTCTCTTGCAGATGCCTGCAGATGTGGTTCGCAGACTACAGACATTTTACATCTGAAAAAACAAACAGCACCTAAATCTTTATTTAAATTATTTCTTTTGATGAACTTCTTTTTATTCCAAAATATTATGATCAATAAATCTGATAGAAATTTATCTTGTTAATATAAAGGAACAGACAAAGTTATAAGAATAGACGGGATAACTAATACATTTAGTTATGCAATTGGATTCTTATGGATCGGTATTATATATATACTACAAGAAATTTTAAAACTTTATATTTATAGGGGGTAGGGATATGGTAAAAAGTGTCTAAAATGTGAGAAGGGTAAGAAGTGTTTTAAACCATTGGATATTTGATCTAATGGTTGAGATCAATAGGGTATAAAATGTAAATTGTGTTTTAATTAGAAGGACCTTATGTAAAATTGAAGGGCAATAGTGTCTTTTCCAATGTTTCAAATATGGTAACCGCCATCAATCTCCTAAAAACTAGCTATTCAAATTTAATTGCTAAATTATCTCGATCCTAAATTCTAAAAATAGAAAAATATGTAACTGCTGCAAAGAAACGTATAACACTATACATCCATCATATAACACTATACATCTATCATATAACACTATATAACAATATATAACACTATACATCCATCATAGGCATGCTACCAGAAAAATATAACACTATATAACACTATGCATCCATCATATAACACTATATAACCAAAGAACACTATATAACACCATGTAACACTATATAATACTATATAAAAATATATATAACACTATACAGTTCTAAATGGTGGTTGCACTACAGAATTAATAATTGATGGTGTTATATAGTGTTTTTTGATGGTTGCGCTACAGAATTATATAACACCAAAAACCATATTATAACACCAAGTAACACTATATAACACTATATAAAAAATATATAACACTATGCAGTTCTGAATGGTTGTTGCACTACAGAATTATATAACACTACACACATTCGTAGATTAATTCCTAAAATCGAATTCCTATAATAAAGGGTGGAAGTTATTTTGGGCAGTTATCTTTTAATCAATTAATTAAAAGAAATAGAAAATTACTAATTCACCCTTTTGAATTAATTTAGATATAGAACACTTGTCATCACCACATTATTTCTTACCCTTCTCACATTTTGGGCACTTTTTACAGGATCCTTTACCTATTTATAGGTATATAAGATATCTTTTTCTTGATAGTAAGCATAATAATCAAATATCTTTAGTAGAAAGACAAGCTTTTATAACAGAAGGAACAAGCCTACATGATTACTCAAAATCTATTTTGATAACCAGCTTTAATTCAAAAGATACCTTAAGGATATTTATATTAGCACCACCTCTTGAAGAACCATAGTAAGTCAATGACGGCAAACCTCGGAATTTTACATAAAATCCCTACCTCTAGCCACAACTGTCATTTCTAAATATCTATCCAGCCACGGACTCTTGAAATATAATTAAATTATGGCAATATAGAAGGAAATTTTTTTTCAACAAAAGAAAGAAACAACATACATACTTTCCTTATATTTTGATGAAATATAGTAAGGGAAAATGTTAAAACATAAAATGTGTATATATGTACCTATTAATGCATGACACTGATAGGTATGATTATAAGTGTACTAATCCGAATAACAAAATGTGTCTTTGTAATTGCTTAGTTCTATGACAATTCTATCAGAACATGTCTGTAATTCAGATGTCAAAGGAAATAACATGTAGTCAGGAAATCCAGGCTAGTAATGAAAATCCTTTGGGTAAAAGCACTATAGAAAATATAATAGCTCAAGGAATATCGAATGCCATCCCTTCGATCATTGAAGCTATTAAAATTTATGTGCCTATAAACGAGAATCCTACTATCCATTGTAGGCATACTCACCACTGCAAACCTAACTCTAGTATTAATGGAAGTCATGATATTCGTATCAAAACTCCATCTTCCAAACGAAAGAAAACCACAACCTATAGCTACGCTTATAAGGAATTCCGCTCCGACAAATCACGTAAGGACAAAAGAAAGGAACCAGCAATCACGCAACCTATCTGCAACGACCATAACAAAAAGAACGCAAGAAAACGCCATTTTAAGAAAACACTTCGCTGTAACTTCTGCAAGATGGCTGGACATGCAGAGGAAGAATGTAGAAGAAAAACCAATGTATGTTACAAATGCGGAGACCCAGGCCACAGTCGTCCTTACTGCCCGAAACTATCTAAGGCACTCGATAGCGATGACCTAAACTCAGATGAAGCTAGGAAGGACGTATGAACGACACAGGAAGCCACATCAAATTCTAACATAAGCGTCCGTACGTTTTATCTGTACTAAAGTATTAATTGACTTTTGATTCCAATCAAATTCCTACAAATAAAAAGGTCTTTATTTTTCTTTCATAAAGACCAACACTCAGTTATCTCATCTCTTGACAAAACTCCTATGTCACACATACATTGCTTATTACGCATGTGATTTCATTTCAAAAAGATCATTTATTCACCAACTCGAATAAATATTTCATTATACTCGTTCTGACAATCCCTATGATTGCAAAAACGTTGACTCTTGATATCAAGTCAACAAATTTCCTGGAAGAACTCCTTTTCTTTTTAAGAATTCTTACCAAATTTCATCGTAACCTTTCTCTTGCCAACTACATATATCCATTGTTGGAATATGCCCAAACCAAGTTCAATTGTTTGAACTTGTTCACGATATATATTCAATTCAAAATCCCATATGATGAATTGAGATCATCATATTCCAAATAATCTCATTTATTTGAATCCTAGCAGACTTGTTTAAAGTCTTCAACTCCAATGAATCATTTGTTAAAACACGACACCTTGCGGTGGCGTTTCCTTTTGAAACTTGAACTCAGTTCATTTCCACATCTGAGATACAGATTTATCTATCTTCTGTTAATCTGTCTTAATACAAATTTTGTGTTAGGATAAAGGTACCTAAAATCCTATTCCAATGTACCTCCAACATTCCTTTCATTTTTTATCAATCCTCCGAAATTCATTTATTCTTTCAAATTTGAACATCCTATCTTTTGAAAATCCAGATTCATTTCGTTTGAAACTTTCAGTTAATTTCGAAAACGGTGAATTTGTTCGGTCACCGTAATCATCGAATTCTTAATAGTCTTGATACAATTTGTTCGATTCATATGTCTTTCGTTCAACTTAATAGTCTTGATACAATTATGTATCAGGACAATGATACAATAAATTCTATTAGATTTTCGGTGTATCCTTACTATCAATGTCACTGATTTCTAGTTTGGCAATTGACAAATCATTTTTCATACTTCTATCTTCAAATTGAGATTATTGATTCAGAGTCCTTTTAAACGAACAAAATAAGTTCTCTTTTGGCATTGAATCCTATTGTCTCTAAAAGCCGTTTACCTTCGATTCTTATGTCTCTATTAAACTTTGTGAAACTTAGTTGTATCACGTTCAATTAATAATTCCTAAAACTAATCGAAACATTTATGTTTCTCATTTTCTTCGATGTCCTTAAAGAAATCTCACTAAGAATTCGTCTGCTCAGCATTTTTGTGAGATTTCATACATACATCATTTCTGTCAGTTGTAACTGACAAGCTACAGGTTCTATTCGTTTAATAAATGGTCCAACATACCTGCAACTTGACTTCCCCCTTTAACAAATCTGACTACTCCTTTCCATAAGAGAAAACGTTTAACCTTATCTCCCACTTGAAAAAGTTTTCATCCACCTAACTCGTTTGATAACCTCGTATTGCTTTATCTTGTCTATTGTTTCTCATACTATCTCGAATTCAGATAAGTTGCTTCTCTCCAAATTTCTGCCCAACAGACAGAAGCTCGAAACTTCCGTCCAGTAAGAGTTTCCAAAGACACTTTGACACTGTTTTCTTTAGTAGCTACAAAACTCGAAATACCTCTAACCCAAATCTCAAGGGCGAGATTTAAAGCAAGGTGGGGAGGATGTAACAACTCTCCTAAAACCCCCATATATATATATATAGGGAGAGGATCATGAGAAAACTAGATATAAATGAGAAAACTAGAAAACTAACTAAAAAGGAGGGGAGAGACTTTTAATGAAGGAGGGGGGACTTTTAATGAAGGAGGGTAAAATTGGAAAAAAAATATATAACTTTTCAAACATTTCCCATTTCTCCATACGTTATCATTTTAAAACAAAAATGACACCATAAGATCACAAATTTTTGTATCTTTCATTAAAGTATATTCGAGCATATTTTTTGTGCCATAAAAAAAGATTTATGGTGTCGTCTTGTTTTCAATACTATTATTATAGTAGTGCACATGTGCAATATAACATGTACTACAATTGCATTACATGCTTAAAATTAGCTTTTTGAGTCTAGTTTAGCTTTTAGGGTTAGTTTTTTTGGAGGTTTAGGATTAGGTTTTTGGGTGTGGGGGGAGGGGGGGTTTAGGTTTTTGGGGGGTGGGGGGTTTAGGTTTTTTTCGGGTTTATGTTTAGGGTTTAGTTTTAGGTTTTCGGGAGGGTGGGGGTGGGGGGTTTAGGTTTTTGGGGGGTGGGGGGGTTAGGCTTTTGGTGGGAGGGTGAATTTAGGTTTTTGGGGGGTGGGGGGTTTAGGTTTTTGGGGGGTGTCGGTGGGGGGTGGGTTAAGTGGTTTAAGCTTTATCTATTAGTGCACATGTGCAGTACAACAAAAAAAAAAATTTGTTTTTTTTTTTTTTTGAAATTTTTTTTTCATAAATAAAAAGTAGCGATTTTTCTATAAAAAATTATAAAAAAAAAATTGGTATGTTTTTAGGTTTTTTTTAAGGCTTTTTTGGTTAGTTTTTTGGTTTTCTCATTTAAACTAGTTTTCTCATGATCCATCCCCTATATATATATATATGTCCGAAGACAGCTAAACATAGGTAGGCAAATAGAGATGACAACAAATCTAACAAAATTAAAGCCACGTACTTCCTTCAGTTACCACCTGTAAGTCCCGTGAAACCGGATCTTTCAATGATATCAAACAATCACCAAGTTTGTGCGGAATCCAAACTTGGTGAGATTCAAGAAAAACACAAAAATATGAAATACGAACCGAATACGAAGAACACACCGAATCACTTTCAACACTTGCACACGATTCTATTACTATCAACTAGCAAAACCGTCTAGTACAAGTGCTCACAACCAAATCGCCTCCCCCTCTCTGTTTTCTCTAGAATTTCTGTAACTAGGAGGTTCCCAAAAGTTTAAACCTAAAAACAAGTTAGAAACTTGTTTTTATACTAACTCAAGCCCAATTCCCTACATGGGCTCCCTTTGGGCCTGCTTGGCCCACATGGCCTAAAGCTTGGCCCAAGTGACCTATAAAGGTCCAAAACCTAATATAAACTAACCCGGTAAAGCCCAGTTCGTAACCATAACCCGTTGTGTTAATTTGATGCGTCAGTCTCACACTTTAGGGCCTAACAATCTCCCCCTAGACTGATGCCATCAAATTGTCTTCATAACATGAATTCAGCAACGTCTTCAACTAAGTCTATGGTTGTCATAATGCTGCAGATGTTGTGGAAGTTCTTGACTTCTGAACTCTCAGCACTTCTTCAGCTCTTGTGGTTAGCTTCATATCAGGATCTCGATCAGCTTTGCTTGAAAATCTTGTTAAAAAGAATGTGAGAGGAGGATTCTCAACAACTCTTTTCTTCTTCAATCTTTTTCTTTCAAGCAGGTTCACGGTACTTCTTCAAATGCACTTTCACTGTCAGACGGCGTCTCGTATCCGGTTCTTCTGACTCAGGTACATCTTGTTGTTGTGCTGCTTCAGGCTTCTTCAGCAACTAACAGCATCTCAGTCTTCATCAACCCCTATTCTTGATTGAAATCAAGTTCTGCACATTCTCACAAACTCATAAGCAAACATTTCTTATGCAACAGGGAGAGTACCATATGAACACTAGGTACAACCAAGTACTTATACTCAGATTTCACAATTTAAATTCTTTCAACTTTTGATGATCAGTCAAATCTTCAAGAACGGTTATATTTTTAATTTTTAAGAAAACAAATAAACACTCTATTTTTGGATTTTTGGTTTTATAGAAAAGCAAGACACTATTTTTGTATTTTTGATTTTTTTCAATTTTTTTAATTTTAAGAATTAAAGCAAATAAAAACTCAAAATATAAACAACTACCATAATATACAATTACAATTGCAATGGGATCAAAATTCGTTCTCAGGCAGACTAAGGAACACTTTTCAGTACGAGCCTAATCAAACTGGTCTATGCGATTGCCAATATGTTTGTCCACTTAAACTTTAACGCTCAACTTTCAATTTTTCAACTTCGTGATATGCTTTAGGTAATATTATACTATCATACCCGTGTGTCCCATTCCAAGACATACCCCCGCGATCAAGGTAAGCACAACGATTCATCGTAGCAGGTGAGTATACTGATGTCATCCTTTAAGATATCCTGACTGTGTCTAGGTCTGCATATAATCTATTTTATCATGTTTTGATTTCTTAACAATGAACACCCAAATAAATACTAATCAAATCCTGGAAATATAAACAGCACACTCTATCATGCAAGTATCTTCCCTACCACATATTTCACAAGTCCAATCCAGATTTCTGAAATCTTAACTGGGAATAGGTTGAGAAGAGAACAGAATAGATCTTTTGCAGAGATGGTATAATATACAGATCAAATGAGTTTTTCTCAGTTTGATATAGGTTTCTTGGGGTTTCTTTTGGGCACTAGAGGGCCTCTTTCGGGTGTATTAGATCTATAGCGCGACAACGTACAGCTAGGTCAACATGTATCTGGATGCAGCAGAAGCTGTCGTTGCCTAGCACCTCCAGGTCAGCATATATCTGGATGCAGCAGAGGAGGTACACGACTTTTTCAGAAAAGATTTCAGAATCAGATCAAAATTGTGTGTATCGGGACAACATACAGACATTCAAATAGAAATGAGCTAATTCCAAGTGACTTTCTTTCCTGGGGTTATGTACAATTTTAGTTCTGAACAGAAGAACAGCCAAGATATCCCCGGATGATTCAACAATATAAAGACCCGAAACCTCAGATGTTGGCTATCTATCAACGCAAGATTTAAGACCATAAAATCATACGCCGTTGGTATGTTACCCACATGGTACATAGTTCGTTATGTTTATATCACTTAGTATCTTTTATCATGTTGAGCGTCAAGCCTATCGACATATCGCAGTAGATCCTAATCTTTTCAGCTATGGTACCTTACATGTGTTAGTCAAACCCTTTAACACGAACATTTATTTCACTTCCCATATCATGC
Organism: Helianthus tuberosus; assembly: GCA_030545235.1. Lineage (NCBI taxonomy): Eukaryota > Viridiplantae > Streptophyta > Magnoliopsida > Asterales > Asteraceae > Helianthus > Helianthus tuberosus. The sequence continues at coordinate 150,898,264 of CM060410.1, read as the reverse complement.
AATTTCTCTTTTTGGCTTTTTCATTTTTCAAATGTTTTTGTATTTTTCTCATTTTCTCCCCCTAAAACAATACATATTTACAGCAAACTCTTTTTGTATTTTCTGAGTTTTCTCCCCAAACAATACATATTTACAGCAAACTCTTTTTGTATTTTCTGAGTTTTCTCCCCCTAAACTCTATATCTATCTATATGTTCCTCTCCCCCCCTAAATTTGTGCATAAATCTTGTATTTTTGCGCAAATTTACCATTTACTAGAGAAAGGACACAATATGTACAAAGTTATAAACTAAGAAAAGAGAAAAATATTTTTGCTTAACCGTTCCGTCATTAGATTGAAGACTAATCAAATTCAAATCAAAGTACTGAATTTAAACGGTACCTTTTGCTGATCATTTCTTACTTCTCTAATCTCCTCCAAAGGAAACATATCATCTGTAAAAAAAAAAATTGAACTTTTTGCAACAGTGAAATGTTACCCGTTTTTATCTCTGGAACAACCGCTATCAACATTCCAGAGATTGTCAACAGCTCCTCCTTGGTTATTCCTGAAAGGTAAGGAGATTAGTAAGACATGGGTACCCAGGCCATCGTGGTCCTGGGATTTCCTGAAGCATCAAAATAAGACACTTCTTTCAAACACAAGTCCCCTTTAGTTTCAAGGATTGGAGATGTTGCTGCTTTTTGTTTTGCTCTCCAAATTTGTTTAGGCTTTTCTAGTTTCTTAGATGCCTTTAGCAAAACAGTTGACTTATCAACCTTGTTATTTTTCGAAATTTGTGTAGGTTTCAAAGCTTGTTTTCTTTTTGCTTTAGCAGCATTCCAATCCCCATCAGAAGGTTTAACCTTGGGATTCACATTCTTCATTGCCTTAGGTGAAGATACCTTCATTGGCTTAGAATGGTAGTTGTCCTTTGGTGTAACCCTCCGATTTTGCATATAATATGGTACGTAGGGACGATGTGTGCAGTTCCGAGCTATGTGACCAGCAATGCCGCAATTGAAGCATGTTTGTCTCTTCATGTAGAAAGCATTCTGATCAGCTGGATTTGCTCTTGCAGACCCTGAAGGACAAACCGGTCCTCTTCGTGTTGGATGCGCCTGCACATGACTTTCAGACGAAGACGAATTTGGGTGCTTATATTTGCTGTTTGCAGAACTCTTGTTGCTATGAGCACCATTCTTCGTCTTTTCTCCCTGATTGAATCTTTCATTCACCTTGTCACGAGCCTTATGAGGATTATTGCTGCCTTGTCCTTGATGAGCAGACTTCTTATACCCTCGATTTTGATCTACTCGTTTTGGCTCCTTTTGCGTGTTGTGAACCGGCTCACAAACATCAGCACACAAGTGAGTGTTGGCATTTTGTTGCACTTTTGGATGATGAACACAATTTCTAGCAATGTGTCCAGGAATTCCACAGTTGAAACATGTCTGTCGTTTCAATGTATGGAGATTCTGAGAGCTAGCAGCATTAGCTGTTTTGATAGGTCTAGATGACCGAGCTTGCGTTGCTTGTGTTCCATGTGCCTTTTCTGAGTTCTTCTGTACCTGCTGATCAGAACTAGCACAAGCATGAGATGTAGACGGATGATGAGATTCATCCTTCTCACTTTTATCTTGATCATTTTGAAAAACCGGTGTTTCAGGTTTATCTTTATTTTCAGAAACATTTTTCGGTGACTGTTCATTTATTTCAACTCCTTTTTCTTCTTTAATAGATTCAGATTCAGTTTTAATTTTAGAACAAGTTGAAATTTCATCAACACATGTTTCGTCAACACATGTATCATGTGAATCCGATTTAGGTTTGCTTTCATCCACGGTTTCCAATGGGGTCCCACTAGATTCAACATTAGGGACGTCCACTGAGACCGATTCAGAAGATGAATCAGGACATTCTTGATTTTCTTGAGAAGAAGTTTCAGTGGTTTCACTGAATGTATCCTGAGGGACCTCACCTGTAACACAATCATCAACTGAAGAGTTAGAAACATCACAATCACAATCATTAACTGAAGAAGATTCATCACCAGACTTATTGTTCAAAGGTTCAACACAAACATTATCAGTTTTGCCCAAAACATCAGGCTCAAAAGACGAAACATAAGCAGAAAATGACGCAAACAAAGAACGACTAAAAGCAAGGTCAGATTCAGTTGGTTCAGAATAAGGTTCAAGATAAGGTTCAGAAATATTTGAAATAACGACTGGTTCACTCCCATGAACATCTCCACACTTTACTTCAGAACTATCATCTGCACATGAAGATGAAACGTTAGGATCAATTGAGCCTTTGGAAACAAAATTTATTGGAGCAGACTTCTGTTTCTCAACTGGTTTGCCATTAAATGATGACTTATTGTTTTTGGGACCATAAGTCATTTGACTTTCATTTATCATCTCCTCCTCAGTCATAGGTAAATAAGTATAATTGTCATTATAAGGAGGAGGAGCCTTATTAAAACCCAAACCATATCCTTTCTTTTCCTTGTATGCAAGCTGTTGATCACACAAATTTTTGACTAATTTACTGGAAGAATCAAATTTCTTTATGTTTAGCTCATTTATTTGATATCTATCTCTGATATCTTCCAGTTCCTTAGTCAAAATACATACTTTCTCCTGAGCTTCTAGAAAGTGAGCTGTTTTTACACTTACATCATCTTTGAGTTTGATGATGTCTTTTCGCTGAGCTTCAATCTTTTCTTTATAAAGTTTTTCATTTTTCGATAATGTGAAATTTTTATTTTTAATTTCTTGATAGTCTTGAATTAGCTCAGCGTTGTGCATTCTATATGTCTCAACCCTTTCTCGACACTCAGGAGTGCAGAAAGCAGAAAGTGTATCTTCAACAGTCATTTCTTGAACCACAGGTTTGTGAAATATGAATGCCATAATTTCAACGGGTGGTTGATACTTTTGTTCTTCTCCTCAAAACACAAACCAAACGAGAACACGTGTACTTGGTAACTGAAACCCTTTGCACGCGAATGAACCCGATTTCTGAACCGTACCTCAACAATCTGTCAAAACCGTTATCACAAACAAACAAAACCCTTTTTTTTTATATTTTTTTTTATGATACACTAATTATTATTATTATTGTTAAAAAAACCCAATGATTAAGTAATGATTACCTAATAATGATTATTATAAAACAAATGATTATACAATGATTATCTTATGATTAATATTATAGTTATAATTATATTAAAAAAAAAACAAAACAAACTGAATGTCCACGACAAAACAGTCTTCTTCTTCGATAAACCCTAAATTTCTTTTGAATAGTTCAGCCGCCAGACTCCGATGAATTTGAAAAATTCAATGCGACGGTGAACGACGGTGGTTGTACGATGAAGACGGAGGACTGTGATGGTTGCAGGTGTGATGAAGGCGAACAGCGGTTGAACGGAGAAGACGGTTGAACTGGTGGCCGGAGAAAAGATGATGAAGGTTGATAAATGATGAAGGTCGCCGGTGTCAGAGAAGATGACCGGAGTTGCAGATGGTGTTCGGCGATGGTGAACGAAGGTGGTGGTCGACGATGTTAACAGGATGATGAACGAAGATGTTGTCAGATGAAGATGGCAGCGTTGTTGTAAATATCAACAACAACGGGAAGAAGGTGACAAACGATGGTGTTGCAGGTTTCCGGCGATTTGTGGTCGTGATGATGAAGATGATGATGAACGATGACCGTTGATGATTACGACTCGAAAATAAAACGTGATGACTCGAGATCTCGGTTGCGACTCGTAACCGTGGATGGTTGCGAGTCGAAACCAAAACAGGATGAGCCGAAACCGTAGATGGTTGCGAGTCGAAACCGTAGATGATTGCGATTGCGACTCGAAATCTGATGAGAGTCGGAACGATGATGAATATGATGAACGTGTGGACTCGTAATTGTGGTTGCGAGTCGAAGAAGGTATGAGGTGGACTCGAAATCTCTGTTGCGACTCTAATGTGGTAACTCGAAACCGTGATTGTTGACTTGAGAACTAAGATGAATTGGAGCTCTGGTTGCGACTCAGAGGATGATGACTCGAAACCGTTGAAAGCTCCTTTACACGTCAAGGAAGTTGTAAACAATTTTGAATTTCCAATTTTTTAAAAAGGAAACAAATAATTTTAAGCAAACTAATCAACCAGATTTTTCGAAAAAGTTGGGATTGATTAAATCGTTTTTCAAACTTATCGAAAAAAAATTCAAATCTTAACAACTTTAGAAAAATCAAAAACACCAAAATCCACTAATTTTTGATAGAATTTCGATGAACACTACGAAGAACACGAAGAACATCGAACCAAAAATTACGAAAAACTTGAATCTTTGATATCACACCGAGCCTAGAAACAGGTTCTTTGGCTCTGATACCACTTGTAAGTCCCGTGAAACCGGATCTTTCAATGATATCAAACAATCACCAAGTTTGTGCGGAATCCAAACTTGGTGAGATTCAAGAAAAACACAAAAATATGAAATACGAACCGAATACGAAGAACACACCGAATCACTTTCAACACTTGCACACGATTCTATTACTATCAACTAGCAAAACCGTCTAGTACAAGTGCTCACAACCAAATCGCCTCCCCCTCTCTGTTTTCTCTAGAATTTCTGTAACTAGGAGGTTCCCAAAAGTTTAAACCTAAAAACAAGTTAGAAACTTGTTTTTATACTAACTCAAGCCCAATTCCCTACATGGGCTCCCTTTGGGCCTGCTTGGCCCACATGGCCTAAAGTTTGGCCCAAGTGACCTATAAAGGTCCAAAACCTAATATAAACTAACCCGGTAAAGCCCAGTTCGTAACCATAACCCGTTGTGTTAATTTGATGCGTCAGTCTCACACTTTAGGGCCTAACACCACCACAGCCCTCCTGGAACCCTTAAATTAACCCCTAAACATTCCTAAATGTACTCCGTACGTGAGAAATGGTCCCGGAATAACTCTATACTTAGAAAAATCAAAGAAAACAAAATATGTCCTTCGCTCGCGGGCCGCGACAGACGAAGACAAGGTTGTCGCGGGGCGCGACAGTCCATTGATTGGCGGAAACTCCGAATGCCACGTGTCAGGACACGTGTCGACATCACCCGGTGACTCAGCAAACCTTACGCCGCCTTTAAGGCCCTCGCGGGGCGCGAAAGATGAAAAGTAGTCTGTCTCGGGGCGCGACAAACTGTCCGAACAGCTATAAATAGGCCAAACTCAGCCATTTCACTTGTTCAAATTTCCTATTTCTCTCTCAACTTCTAAAGGGCTAAAACTATAGCCAAATACCCCTTAAGAAGCGAAGCTCTTCCTCGTTGTAAGTACTATAACCCTGCTATTATCCTACACGGTTGATCTAGGATTCCGTAATGCATGTCGGCTCTGCCCGACTCAGTCATTGGAATTTTGTCTCGTGTGTACACCCGATTGATTTAGGACTCCGTAATGCATGTCAGGGCCTTGCCTGACTCAGTCATTGGAGTTCTGTCTCGAGCTGTACGGTTAATACAATTTGGGTTATTTTACTGACACATGTGAATTGTTTGTTCAACTAGATTATAACCAGAAAGTCACAAAGAAATACCTACAGTAGCAAATGTGAGTAGTCCTTCTTTTCATAAACCCTTTTTGTGAGTAATCCTTTCTTTTATAAACTGTTTTGCAAAACCTCAAATGTTTTAAATTATATTTCACAGTGATTGAGTATTTGTATTTCTACAATTATCGTCGGTATATTGGGGTTTTGTATACAAAATTTGTTACTACACTGTGAGTAGTAACATGACCACCAGTCATGGATTGACAGTACCGTGGGTGGTAATTAAGGTAGAATGGTAAACAAATGTAATTGCGAGATCGCCCTCAATGTTGTAAAATGATAAAACTTGTTTTTGATTAAACTGGGATTCACTCACCAGTATTTCTTGCTGATAAAATGTTTTAAACACGTGTTACAGGTAACTTAGTGTGAAGCCAAATAAAAGCCAGCTGAAGAGCATTGAAGGCTTAGAAAAGTGGCTATAAAAGTTAACTAAATAAAAAGGAGAATTGTTTTCAATAATTAGGGTTTATCCCTATAAATATATTATAAATGAAAATCGGGTTTTGTCCCATTTATTATAACTATATTATCAGTAAAAATTTGGGTTTTATTCCATCAATCTATTTTAAATATGATGGTGTTTAACTCTGATAACAATATTTCCTAACTACGGTCCTGATGAAACTTTCAGTTGCCAAATTTAACAAACACCGATACCATCTGACTGGTGCGCGGCTCCCGCTCCCAGGGTGGGGTCGGGGGTTGCGACATTCACCAACATTTTGTTGACTCAAAACTTTTTTTACGCATGATGCAGATATACAAGTAGGAAATAAAGTTGAAGGCAAAGACACGTAGGACATGCCTTAGTAATAGATTGGATCTTTGTTCATAACTATTTATCTTTCGAATAATGTATGAATTATGTTAAATGTTTTCTATGGTTATGTGTGACAAATTTAATTTGGTGATTTTAAATATTAAAACCATGTGAATGCGTTTTAGGATCGAATTCGAACTCCCGACGATTGCGAAGAACACGTATCACGTGCGGAATCCGTACGTGTGTGGATCGACACGAGACCGTAATAATATGATGATTCTATTAAAGATTTGACAATGTACAAAACCTTGAATCACCTTGTAGCAATTTCTCTCTCTAGATCTTCTCTAAGGTTCTCTAATGTGCAAAAGTTATAAAATGAACTAAAACACTCTTATTTATAGGGCTCTCATTAAGGAAAGATTCCTTATATACAATTAGGCCATTCTCCTATATTTAACCTTATAAAACATTATTTTGATCAGTTTCTTGCTACGACACGTGATTGATGGAAGTGATAGACATTATGCACTCACAAACCTATAATAATGTCATAAGCTATGGACAATCATCATTCCCTGAACCATATCCGCTGCGGGTCGGGGTATGACATGGAATAACCCTAAATGTATTGTCAATAGTAACATTCCTATTGTTTTCCCTCTTTATAATCAGATAGTTAAGCGCATAATATGTTTATCTACACATTAAACGACAAAACTTCCTTTCTATTTAACTCAAAAGCACAAATAGGACAATGTATCTTCTTTCTATTTAACAACTTGTATGTACTGTTATGACTCACCATTTGAATCGACTGATTATATATTCGTATCATGTAGAGTAGCGAAGGAGATCTCATAGAAGGTTAATATGTGGTGCAAAATCCCAGCAATTCAAGTCGATTCGGTTGCATTAATACTGGATATCTTGGTATAATTTTACCATTTAATTGTATGTTTTTCTATAAGTTATAGTATCTTGCTAGTTCCTTTCTAATAAACCTTCCACGCTTAAAAAAAAAGACAGAGCATTATAGAAAACAAAACAAACATTCAGCTTGACATTTCATCAAACACTTGGAAGGCAGTATAAACCTCTGACCTGAAAAGCTTTGGAAATAATATGATCGTGAAGAGCAAAATGACTTCGGAAATTAAAGCTTATTCACATTCTTTACTTTCGCGTTCGTATTCCCTTTTCATCATCTCCAATGCTGTAACACCCCAAAAACTCGAATTATTCAGTTACTAGTATGTACCACGTTTAAAAGAAGGAAATGAAATAACTAGGTTATTAAACCTAGTTATATTCTTGGTTAAAACAAATAAGGATAGGAAATTAAGTTAATTATGAACAAATGACAAACTTGAGGGGTTGATTTGGAAAAGATGGAAAGATGAAATATAAAATAAAAATAAAAACTCAAAAACACACACTAAGTGTGTGTGGGGGTGCATACGATCACACAGGAGAAGAGGCAGAAAGGGGCACAAACCCTAATTCGGCATAAATCTTCAAATCGAAAGAGGAAATTGGCTCTAACATGATGCATGGACCTAATTACATGATCATCTAGCCCTAACAAACACATGGTAAGTTGTTATTTTGAAATTGATGATTTTTGTATGAATTGGGTTATGATCAATTCACGAAATTTTATGAAATTGAGCACGAATATATGTTAGAATTATCATATGGAATGTGAATTTTACAAGATTTTGATGTTAGTTGATGTTTGAAGATGAAACCCACTTGGGCTAATGAAAATGGCGACATGGGTATAACACCCATGCCGAATTCTTGTTCAAAAATTGATGTTGCATGATTGTGATATAGATTATATTGAAGTGAAATAGTGTTTAGGAGAAAACCCTAGACAAGTATATATTGAAATCATGCCTAGCTCAAGTAAATTCAAATTTTGTTAATGCTAAATTCATGTATGAGATGTTTTTAGGGTTTTGATTGCTAAAAAAATTAGTGTTATGATGTCAAGAACATGCTTTAATTGAAAGCTGAATTCAAACAGCTCCTGATCAAAATTTACAGCTGATTTGTATTGGCTGTAACATGGACAAAACATGACAAAAACATGTGTTTCTTAAGTCTAAAATATAATTCCAGGAAATACCTTTGAAACCCCACTGGAATCGCATTTTTTTGACGAAAATTGAGCGTTTTATGAGTTTTTCCGTATCGAAGGTTCAAGCTGCGTTTTCTGACAGAATTTGCAGCCCATTACGAATGTCATAACTTAATTTAGGAATTTAGTTATGATCTCAAATATTTACTGTAGATAATTTTAAGCGATTAAAAGAATCGCCAATTGGAATTTCGTCAATCGGATAAACGAGGAATTTTTAATGAATTTTTCCATAACCTGCAGTCAGAAGTGACGAATCTGATTGCAGCTTAGTAAATGAATTTTTACGAATTTTTGGTAAAGAGTTAGATCTTGAAATTTTAACACAAGGCCTAACCCTCCGAGAGGTACGCCACATAAAAAAATCATAATTTTTGAAGACTTGTAAACAGGTTAAACAAGTCACCAAAAACAGCCCATTTTCAGTGATATGAAATGCCTAAATGAAATCACGGTCTACTTAGTTGTGTGTAAAACGTGATTATATTAAGTGTTCGGATGAATGCATAGAAATGTGTAAGGTGGAAGATCATATTAAATTATGGTTAATCTAACCATCTTGTGAACATTGGATAATAGTTTGGCGCTTAACAAGCTAGGTGGAAGTTTGTGGATGAAGCGGGTCAAACGGAGCGAGTATGGAAAGAAAAGCGTGGCATGGATGCAAGGTAAGTGAATATTACACCCTTTTATCTTAGAATGCGTAATGATTATAAAGGTTATGAAAATGATAAGCTAATATTTGAAATGTGATGTTCCGACTTAAATTGAAATGGGTCGGAATAAGCGAAAGTGATGAAAACCATAATGAATGGTAAAAAGGGGTAATATTGGGCATATAGGTCAAACGGGTCGAATGGTGGTGACAACACCATTTGACAATATCGACTAATGTGGTTGTCAAGTCTTATGTTAACAGGAGCGATTAGCAAATCGGATAATTGCGTCGCCATAGGTTGTGTGATATAAAAGCGAGGTATAAATCGGGTCTATTTGTTGACCCGGGGCAAGGACTCTTAGTCAAAGATGTATGGGGAATATTTTTACGGACCATTAGGAATAAGTTCTCGGTAGGTTCTGAAGTCTTTTGGGCAACCGTACGGCAGTAGCATCTCACCGTAAGCATTTTCAGGCCACCGTAAGCTACGGTAGACACCGTAGCTTACGGTGGGGATGTCGCGCCCCGCAAAATAGTAAGCATGGCTTACGCGGCCCGCGAGGGACCGTGCTGCCGGCTTTTTGCTGAATTTTTGATATTTTGAACATGAGACTTGACTAAAAAAATGGTTTTCCAAGGCCTCGTACATTATGTTAAGAATGGTTTTGAATATAAATGATGTTAAAGGTCGTCGGTTGGTGAATGAACGGTTTGTTTCGTGCTAGTGTAAGAAAGTTTAGAAGTATATATATATATATAGGAATCTAGATGTAACAACTCTCACTAAAATTAATATTTAGTAGGTTAATTATCTATTAAGAAAACCTTAATTGAGAAACCCAAGTAATTCTGCACTAACCCTAAAATTTTCAGAACAGTTGGAATCAGAATTAGGGCCCCTAAAACTCAGGGGGGTAAACCCTAGTCGGTAATATCCTTACAGTTTGCTGTCAAAAATTTAAAATAACACGAAACCAACTCACCCAAGCTACCTGGACACGAACCCACCCTATGCTAGACTAGGGTCTCTCGCGCCACGCGACGCGCACAAGAGATCCTTTCGCGTGGCGCGAGGGGGGACATTTTTTGGGTATAAATACAGGGCCTTGGGACTTGAATTCTGTCTTTGAAACGACGTAAATTCGGTTTACGTAGGCTGAGTTATAACAGAAACAGTCCACAAAACACACACTAATCTCGAAACGCTGCCGCAATCAGGGTAATAACTCGATCGCTATTACGATTCAACGTCCGATCGATTATAACTATCCAACGATTGTTTAAGTGCCGCTCAAATTGAGTTTATACTTTGTTAATTCATCGTGATTTCGACTTGAATGTTTGAGTACTGCTCGAATTCGGACTATACTCTGTCATTCGTTGTGAATCCGCTGAATTGTTAAGTATTGCACTAATAAATCGTTGTGAGGGTTTAATCTCGTGAATTGTCGTAATTGCTGTATTAGTTACTAACCGGTTTGTGTGTGCATTGTTATTTAAATTAGGTTAATCACGGCTAATCAGTAGGCTTATATTCTGCTCGTTAAATCTACAATGTGAGTCATTCTCTTTTTATCAAAATTGCTTTATAAATTCTTAAAAATATTTTCAAAGGTTATAATTACAGTGATTAAGTTTATGTAATCACCAAATTACAGCCGGTATGTGGGGTATTGTGCACAGTATTGCAGTTTTATCACTTTAGGTGGGCGAACCTAAATTTAGTGATATTCGGCATTCATTGGGGCAGCCAATGGTGATATGACCACAGTCACCGAAAAGAGTCGAGTGACAAATACTGTGGGTAGTTGGCTTGATATCAGAAACATTGTAATCTCTTAATACTGTGAATTATAACAAACGAGTCGTTTTAGTTAAATAGAATGATTCACTCAGTATTTCCCTGCTGACAAAACCTTTTTCAAACATGTTTCAGGTGATCTGTTGTGAGCACAGGAAAAGTGCCGTGAAGCACTACAAGCTTAGAAAGGTGGCTCAATGTAAATAAATAAAGAAACATGTTTTAAGAAATAAAGATTTCCTAGCGAAATCACTTTATTGTAAATTAAGGGATTTATCCCTATATTATATATAAACGAGCAGTTTTGATATTAATCGATCCTGTTTAAAAAGACTTCCGCTGTCACTTAATTAGATACCATCAGATTTCCTGCCTCGCGGCTCTGGACCGGGTCAAACCGGGGCCGAGGGCCGTGACACTAGAAAGCACGTAGTTCGATTTGTATGTCGTCTATACTATGTAAAGTTGTGATTATGTCATTTCTGCATAAATCCATGTGTAAGAAGTGGTAAACAAGAGCTAGTGCTTATTTTTGTGAATAATTGATTGAGCGTAGGAAGAGTGTAGACATGTGTGAAGGTACGTATGCATACAACTATATGTGATAATAAGTGTTTAAGTGTGAATGTATGTGTGAATGAATGTTCAATCCTAGAGACATATGTATGAACGTTATCTCGGTATTTGGGTACTTACGATTACTAATGATGTGCCATGAGTTGGAATGTAATGCAGGTATGAATGTGTCGGCTTCATGAAGGAACGAAACCGGATTTGGATAAGAGTATTAAGAAGGCGTTTGGACAGTTCCACGTTTATTTTATAGAATGCTTTACGAATTTCTAGTATATAGTTTAATGTTGCATGGTGTGTTATTGACTAATGGTTGGGTTATACGTGGTGTCCACAGGTATCGCTCGGGTGCCTCTACCATCATCGAAGTGAAGCGGACTTAGTTCGAGTTGGTGCAAGGATTGTACGGGGTAGAACGGTCACGTAGTTTGTTTTAAATAGGTCGTGAAGTCATGATATAATTAACATTGTGAATGTATTACAAGTTGTAAATGGGTCTTCATGTAGTTAATATGACTTTTCAAGAACGAAATTTTTGGGCTCGTATTTTCCGCTGTGTCGTATTTAAGTTCTTACAAGTTGGTCATACAGGGAATCGTTCATTATACAAACGGGCCATGCCCAAATTTTGTTAAATAAAACTATGATAATATCACATTTCGGAATGTGAAATTTGGGCGTTACAAGTTGGTATCAGAGCCCTGGTTTGAGGGAAATCAAGTAAAAGGAGGTGAATACTTGAACTCAAACCTGTGCGCTCTTGTGACAAGGAACCCGTACAATCCAAGACTCGATCAACGCCTAAAGTTAAAAGCGAATGTAAGTATGTATTAAATTATGTATTTGAAGGAAACTAATAGTATGTTATGTGAAGGGTAAGCGCAATTGCTTGGAAGGGATGATCTGTGAATGTGGTCTAGGACCGGCACCAAGGCATGTAATAAGACATATTGACCCAGGTATGTAAATTTAGCATATGGGTGCATGTAATGGTAAAATTTATCAAATGAAGGAAAAATTTTAATGAAATATAATAATAGGATGGAAACGAAGGTATAAAAATGTTACACGTGCCGAAACCTAATTCTTCGGGCATAAGGTGACGATTACACGAAGACACGAAACTAGTATGTGGATTGTGTACCTGGCCAGTACTCAAGAAGCATATGACGTTCGTGAGACCGTGATAATTATTGCAGGTATGTCTGTTAGAATTAGGTAGTAGGTAGACGTGAGGGTGAAGAGAAAGGTAAGACTTTCAGGGATTTGAAAGTACGAATGATATGTTAGAATCCGCGAGACGGATTCGAATCATGAAAGGAATGAAAGTATGAATGATATGTTAGAATCCGCGAGACGGATTCGAAACATGAAAGGAATGAAAGTATGAATGATATGTTAGAATCTGCGAGACGGATTCGAAACATAGAAAGGAACGATTAAAATTAAAAATTAAATAAATAAATAAAAGTTCGAATGTGTAAGTGATTATAGACTAAGCAAGTTGATGAAACAATGGTTAACCGGGCGGGTCAACTCACTGGTCTCGTCAAGAGGGTTAATCCCTTCTTTCCGAGGATCGCTGGCTGGATCGTCTGGTGGTGGGTTTCCTGCACAAGGAAACAAACCGTGACTCGCAACAAGGAGGATGTGGTGGGGGGTACTCCTTGTTACCACTCTCCGGCGTGAGAATCAGTAGTTTGCTTGGGAAGCAAAGTGTGATAGTAGTAGTATTGAGAGAGTTGAGAAGTGATACCTCAAACCTGGTTTGGGGTGAGTATTTATAGCCGAGGAGTGAAGGAGGGTAGTTGAGTAGTTAGCCTGACATCGCACAGCTATTTGCAGGTGTGTCAGGCCTGTCGGATACTGTGGTGATGCCACGTCCTGCTGTGGTGTCAGACTGTTGTATACACGTGGGCCGGTAGGCGACTGTTCCCAGTGCCACTTGCACTGTGGTGTCAGACCCACTTGCCTTGTAGGCAGGCTGCGGTGCCAAGCCGCATCGCTGCTTACGGTCATTGATGTTGTTCCCGCGTTGGTTGTTCCATCCATGATTTACGCGGGATGCGGTGTTATGCCGCATTACCTGCTGAGTGACTGTTACTATTGTCCAGATCCCTTGTCGTGACGAAAATGTTCATAGGATGCGGTGTGAGGCCGCATCGCTATGCGTAACATTAGTTTCCGTCCTTAAGGTAAGTCTTCTCATCACTGGATAGATTGGACCGCTGTGTTCGCGCGTGCGGACACAGGTGAGTTATTGCTGGTGGGGGTTTTTGATAAGGGTAATGGTCATCCGCGGTCATGTAGACGCGAGATTTGGGACCATACCCCTTCAAGTCCCCCCAGTCTAGTGTTTCTTCCGTATGCAAGTTGCATGTGGGAGGAATGCTGGACTTAGGTGTCTAGAAGGTAGAATATGGGCCATATGGATGGCTCCTCCTTCAAGCTGTTTGACCGTTCGTTTAGTCGGTAGGCCTTTCGAGTGGATTGTTTCTTCCTTTGAGACGGATGTCCGGTGAGCAAGTTCCGTCTGATGCGGAATTCTCAGCCAAGGATTTGGCTCTTGGTCTACCTTTTTCTGATGTCATCAGCCACCTGTTGGTGTTTCGAACCAACCTTTGAAATGGTGACTGATGTTGTTAGCAGGTTTCGAACCAACCTTTGAGATCGTGATGGAAGAGTGTTCCGCCAGGTTCGAGCCAACCTTTGAGATGGTGACGGAAGGTGTCCGTTGCCGCAACTCTATGTTAGCTTATGCAAAGTTTGTAAGCACTTTGCTCGAGCTCTATGTTCAACTGGATATCCAACGATGATCCCTATTTTGTGGGGTGTTCGTGTTCTCCAGTTTAGCTCTCTAGTAACCGCACGTCCTCTGCGGTTTATCTCTCAAGTAACCGCACGTCCACTGAGGTCTAGCTCTCTAGTAACCGCACTTCCTTTGCGGTTACCTCGTTGCCGAACCTTGTTGGCCATGTTTGTTTGAGGAACGTGGGGTAGTTGCGTCATTGTTGGCCGTGTTTGGTTGAACAATGTGAATCTGGACTATGGGTAGATAAACATGGTCATAGGCAGGGTTGTGCCCACCATTGTTTATCCTATGCGGTCCATAGGTGGGTAACTAGTCATAAGCAGACTTGTTACCGCTGTTCTGGAGCTACTTTCCTTCACGCTTTGGTGGAAAGTAGGTTTCCTTTAAGTAGTGTTGCCGGAGGAGACCAACTTAGATGCTTGGGAAGTTGGTTGAAACTCTTCCGCATTCGTTTTGTAGCCACTTTCCTTCATGCTTTGTTGAAAAGCAGTTTTCTTTGAAGTAGCTTTGCTCCACCGTGTGGAGGTTTAGTTGTGGCTCTTCCGTAGCTACCGTTCGCATAGTTGCGGTTTGTAGCAGCCACTCACGAGTGATTGCGGTTTGCAGCAAAGAACTCGCTTCTAGAAGTCTTGTAGCCTGGATGCAGCTCTTGAAGGATCAGGAGACAGGGTTGCTGATGTGCGGTTTGCTCAGCATACTTGTCCTTTTCCTTAAGGAGAAGCTGTTTGCGTTCCCTCCGTGGTTGTGAACCGGATACGAGGGATTTGAAGCCTGAAGAAACTTTTCTGGAGTGCGGTTAACCGCATCATGAGAAGCGGTTTTCGCAGTCCAAAGAGCCATGCTGGTTCTTAGTATCTGACACACCCGGGCGGGGTTGTGTGTGTTATCTCCGCATATTCCACGTGTGCTCGTGGGTATGTGCAGTTTATCGTTATACCCCCTTATATAATTTGGATATATATATTTTTGCCTTTTTTGAGGGGTATGTAAAAAACGACATGCGGTATGGGTTATGGTGCGGTAAACCAGAGAAACCGCATGCCGCCTAAGTTTGGATAATGTTTGTCGCTTTTGTGTTGTCTACGTGGCTGATGGCACGTGTGGGTTGTTGAAAGTTGGTAGAATTCTGACATGTGATGTTCTGAAAGGACGTTTGCATTGACCGAGGTCATAACTGCACTGTAGCAAGTAGTGTAAAGGTCAATTCTGTCAGGCGCGTGGGAGGCCACGCGCGCGTGATAACCGTCAGCTGAAAAGTCGTTGAACACGTGGCGAAACGTAAGTGGCCCTTTTTGAACTTTGTAAGTCGGTTACTCCATCGCATTAATTGCGATGAGTATATAAGGGGAAACCGTTTGGGTTTTCCTCACTTTGTTCAAAATTCAAAAAATTTCTCCGGTGAAAAGAGAGTGTTATCTTTGTCTTCTCCGATCAAACTGTCTGTATTTCCGGCGATTTTTCCGAGTTTTTGTGCAACTAAATCCTTCTCTTCTTCATATTTCCGATGGCTGAACCATCTAACCCACACAATGTGGAGGGTGAAAACCCTGAAACTTATTCTCCGGTGGGCGGTGAAGACGAAGATGATGGTGGTAGTGCCCCTGGTGGTGGCTTACCACCGTTGAAATGGTCGAAAGCGTCGTTCGATCAACTGATGATTAGTACCCAGATGCCTTCCGAGTTTGGGGCTGTTTATCCCCAAGATGGTGACACCGGTGCTTGTGCTCCGGCCGGTCATGTGACCATGTGGGCCGATTCCTTTGTCGATGGTAACCTTCGTTTACCATTGACCGTTTTTGTTGCTGAGGTGTTGGAGTTTTACAGGGTTCATATCTCCCAGATGAGTCCTTTTGGGTTTATTCGTATTAGACACTTTGAATCGACTTTTCGTGCCCTTGGTTTGCCAGTTACCGTTGATAATTTCCGGGGGTTTTATCAGTTGACGGTGAACACCGGGTTCTTCTCTTTCAGAGAACGGTACAGAAGTATCAAGTTGATGACCCCTCCCAAGGGTATTACAAAGTGGAAGTGCAAGTTCTTCTATGTTAAAGCTGCCGCGGTTGTCCTCGACATGACTTTGCGGAATGTTAATGAGCCTATCCCTGCGGAGGATATTGCCATTCCTAATGCGAGGAATGCGGAGTGGTTCCCAAGGTTGAGGACTATTGAGCATAGGCTGCTGAAGAACACCGAGTTATGGGTGCTGCGGATGTTGTTGACTAGGGCTGATAAGCATGCAAGGCCCATTGTGCGGGAGAAAACTGGTGGTAAGTGTTCTTACTCTTGTACGGTTTCATTACTCCCTTGTATCTTATTAATTTGAACGTGTATATCAGAAGAAGTTGTTGAGCTATGGAAGATATTTGATCCAACCTTTACTGGCAAGGTTGATGTTGTCAAGACTGCTGAAGGTGCAGGTTTTAATTTGACCATTCTCCATAACTTCCGCGTTCCTACACGCGAGGCAATGAAGGCACCCCTGCCGCAGGGCAAAGGTATAATTCATAGCTTTCTTTTCATGCCTTGTAATTTTTATGCTGCTGATAGTCTACCTGCAGGTACTCTTGGGGCCCTTGGAAAGTTTGAGTCAAAGGGTGCTCCCAAAAAGCATGCAGAGAAGAAGCAAGTTGATAAACCCGTGCGGGGTCGCGGCAAGAAGAAAACTGAAACTCCTGCGGTTCCGCCTTTGGTTCCGCAAACAGCAGGTATCTCTCGATCTTACTTCCGCAGATATACCGATTACGTGGTGGTATCTGACACCCTTGAGGGCTTGGGTGTTCCAGGTGCTGGTGCAGCCACAGGTGGAACCACTGCGGGTTCAAAGGCTGCTGATGAGAAGAAGAGGAAAGCGGGGAAAGCTGTTGATGCTGGTGAGGGAAAGAAGCCGAAGATTCAGACCAGACGCCGGGCTTTTGTGGGACAGAAAAAGCCTGCGGTTGTTCCTGGTGCGTGATGTATTACTTGGTCAAATAATTTGTATTTGAAGTTGTAATTTAAACTGTTTTTGCTTTGATTGCAGAACCCCAAGATGAAGGGTTCTCCATCTTTGATGCTCCTCCTCCTCCTCCCCCACATGACACTGCTGCGGATGTGGGGGTTCATAAGGTTGTTACGCCTGAGCCCTCTGTGCGGGAGGAGGATACTGGGAAGGGGTCTGCGGCCCAGATCCATGACACGGTGGATTCGCATGACAATGTCATTACCCCAGAGGATGCGGATGATCTGAACTTGAAATTTGCTTATACTGAAAAGCCAAAGTCTCCTGCTGCTGAGAAGGCTTCTGGTTCTGGTTCCGGGGGTGCGGGTTTTGTAGAGACTCCTATTCAGCCTGAAGAGTCTGAATTGGAGTATTATTATCGCTCCTACACGGAAGATCGGGCCATGGCTTATCACCGCCCTCCGTGGTCTGTGATGCAAGGGGATGACATTTCTGCTGATCCCTCTGCATGTAGGGAGATTTTGGGTGGTCTGGGCACCCCATTTGAAGTCAACCGGGCCCGTGCCTTACCAACCGAAGCCCAGATTAACCAACTCTCCTCCCTGCTTGTTGGGAGTTCTGTAATGGCCAACACCATTATGGAAAACTATAAGGTGTTGACGCGCAGGGAGGAGGAGAATGTGCGCTTGCGTGCAGAGGCTGAGGAGTTGGTTAAGGCTGCACGTGAGGGTGCGGAGCAGCTTGAAAGGGATAGGGCTGCGTTTGAAAAGCATAAGCAGACTGAAGAGTGGGCTGCAACTGCTGAGCTTAAACAGGTTCGTACCCTTGCCAAACTGCTTTCCACTGAGCGCCGGAGTTGGAAAGAATCTCTTTCTAACGAGCGCGAGACACTTTCTAATGAGCGCAAGGCTTGGAAAGACTCTTGGGCCAAACAGAATGAAATTCTCTTTCGTGTTCGCCAAGAGCTTGTCAATGCTAAGGCAGCAAATGCTGCGCTGGTTAAGGAGAAAACGGCAGCTGTTGCGGCTGCCCAAGAGGCCAAAGAGGCGGAAGCGCGCCTCGCCAAGGCTCTAGAAGAGGCCAAGGAGGCGGAGGTCCGCACTGCAAAAGCTCTTGAAGGGGCGAATGCTGACCGCACCACTTTAAGCAATACTATCTTGGGCCTCCAGGTATAAGTTTCTTGCTTTTGGCTTTGTACATTTCACAAGTGTTTATTTTGTGTACTTGTTTTTGTTTTGTTACCAGGCTGAATTGCGGACCCGGGGGGCCACTATTGAGGAGATTTATGCCCGCCTTGAGGAGGTTGAAGCGCGGGCAAGAGAGGCTGAGGAGGCTAGAGATAGTCTTGATTCGTCAGTTAAGTTGCTCAAGGCTGACCATGAATGGATGCGTATGCACGGGATCGGGCATGTAAGCGTTCGTTGCTTTTGTAATTTTTGTTATGTTTGCCTTTGATAACCTTTGTATTTTTGTATCGCAGATTGTTACTGCCATCCTTGACGCACCTGAGACCGTATCAGGTGTTAATGAGATCAAGGAGCGTGCCCGGGATGCTGGTTTTAAAGCTGACTATAACCGCTGTATTAGTCATTTGAATGTTGCAGCTTGTGGCGGACATACTGATGAGCGATCCGGGTTTCACGGCGTGGATACTGAAGCGCTTCTTGATGCTGCGGTTGAGATGTATAACGAAACAACCCTTTCTGATCTCGAGGATCTTGAAAAGTGTTTAGAAGCGGAGGACTATGTGGACCGCTTGCGAGTGTTATACGCTGATGAAGAAGATGAGGAAAAACCTTTTGTGGCCAGCAAGGATGGTGAAGGTTCCAGCGGCACGAAGAAAGATTAGGTTGGCCTGCGTGCCTTTTTCATATTTGTTTAAAACTTTATGTAAATTCTCTGTGCACCGCGCAGGTGTAGGAATTTTTTGAATATAAAGAATTGTTCCGTTCAATTTGCACAAGTGTTGTTACTACTTGCATATTTGAATTCGTAAGAGTTTAATGTTACTATGAGTAACACTAAACCTGTAATTGCCTTTTGCATATCTAGATGATATGCAAGTATGAAGGCTTGTCTTTGGTCAGACAAACAGTGTTGCCATTGCTGGCCTATTATAATAGTTGCGTGTGTTTACCACTCTGTGTGGGTATCACGAATGAAGATTTTGCCAATCTGTTTTTGTATATACCTCAGAGTGGAACACGCATTTATAATAGAAATAAATAAACAATATTGCATTGAATCGTCTATTTACTTATTTGCAAATGGCCCGTGGCCTGATAGGTTACATGGTAAATGTAAAAACAAAACATGGCTTACATATAACAGCGTCGAAGCTGTTGTGCGTTCCATGTGCGTGCGATAGTTTCGCCTTCCAATGTTTGAAGTTTATACGCGCCTTTGCCCAAGACCTCTTGGATGAGGTAGGGTCCTTCCCACTTGGGGGCAAGTTTCCCTGGGCGTTCCGCGTTAGATGCTTCATTGTCACGAAGGACGTAGTCTCCCGGGTTGAAAGTACAAATGCGAACGCGTGCATTGTAGTACTTTTCAAGTTTTGTCTTGTATTTGGCCTCATTGATGGCTGCGTTTTCACGCCTTTCTTCCAAGAGGTCTAAATCAACCCTGCGTTCCTCATTGTTGTCTATCTTGTTGATAGCCAACATTCTAGGTGATGGGAGGCCTACTTCCGCGGGGATCATCGCTTCAGTGCCATATACCAGGCTGAAGAGTGTCTCACCGTTGCTTGTTTTTGGGCTTGTCCTGTGAGCCCATAAAATACTTGGGAGTTCATCAACCCAGCCGCGTCTGGCTGTTCCCAACCGTGCTTTGATGCCTTCCACTAAGCTTTTATTGATACTCTCGACTTGGCCGTTCCCTTGCGGATGCGCCATTGAGGAGAATATGTGTTCAATGTTTAGCTCTTTTAGCCATTTTTGAAAGTCATCGGCGGCAAAGTTGGTGCCGTTATCGGTGACGATGCACATTGGTAGACCGAAACGGCAGATGATATGTTCCCACACGAATTTCCTTGTTATCATAGCGGTGGTTGATGCAAGTGGCTTTGCCTCTACCCATTTTGTAAAGTAATCAACAGCCACTATGATAAATTTCACTGCACCAGGTGCGTCTGGAAATGGTCCCACCACATCGATTGCCCATTTTTGGAATGGCCATGCGGTGGTGACAGGGATCAGGTTGTTCTTGGGGCGCAAGGTCTTGGGAGCGTGTCGCTGACAATTGATACACTTGCGTAAGACTTTGACTGCGTCCAGGTGCATGCCGGGCCAATAGTACCCGGCGTTCATGATTTTGGCCACAATCATGCGTGGGCCTGCGTGTATGCCACATATTCCCTCGTGAATTTCTTTGATAAGGTATATGGTATCTTCGGGGTTTACGCATCGTAGGAGTGGCCCCAGGTATGATTTACGGTATAAGATACCGTCTCCCATTTGGTAATGACACGCTTTGTATTGTAGCTTGCGTGCTTCTGCCTTGCTTTCGGGAGTAACACTTGATTGTAAGTATGCAATTATCGGTGTCATCCAGGATGTTGTACCGTACTGGATGACGTTGACTTGGCGCAGGGGTACTGAAGGATTTTGCAGAATCTCGATGCGTACCTCTTTTGCCAGGTGTTGGAAGCTGGTGGATGCTAGTTTTGATAGTGCATCCGCAGGTTTGTTGTCGCTCCTGTTGATATGGCGAATATTGAAGGATGTGAACCGTGATTTCAGTTGCAAGGCTTGTTCGAGGTAGAGGATCATGATGTCCCCTTTTGCGGCATAGTCACCGCGTATCTGCCCTGCAACCAGTAGTGAGTCGACATGTGCTTCCAAATGTTTGACGTCGAGTTTGACCGCCAAACGCAGCCCTGCCAGTAGGGCCTCATATTCTGCTTCGTTATTCGTGCTTTTGAAATCGAGGCGGATTGCGTATGTTAGCTCTTGGCCATCGGGGCTGACAAGTCGTAGACCTGCACCAGCACCATCTTCGTTGGACGCACCATCTGTATATAGTGCCCAGGTTTCTGCGGAGGGTGGTAGCGATGTAGGATTTTGTTCTTCTTCGCATTCTTGAATGCGGTTTGCTGGTACTTCAGCAACGAAATCAGCCAAAACTTGGCCTTTGATTGCGGGGCGCGGCTTATAGTTCAATGAAAGTGCGCCCAGCTCAATTGCCCATTTTGCTAACCTCCCAGAGATGTCTGGTTTGGACAGGATCGGGCCGATTCTGTAGTTAGTTAACACTGTGATGACGTGGTTTGCGAAGTAACGTCGTAAACGTCTCGATGCGTGCACTAGTGCTAGTACCAATTTCTCCATGATGGAGTACCTTGTCTCTGGGTCGTTGAGCATTTTGCTGATGTAGTAGATGGGTGTTTGAACTCCTTCCCGCTCCACTATGAGTACCGCGCCTACCGCGTTGTCTGCGGCAGACAAGTATAGAATAAGTGGCTCATCTTTTCGTGGTGCGGTCAAAGTTGGGAGCTGGATCAAACATTCTTTCATCTCCCGGAAAGCTTTTTCGGCCTCTGCGGTCCATTGGAATTGTTCCTTTTTTAGGCAGCTCCGCAGGGTTTTGATGAAAGGGTATGATTTAGCCGCGTGGTTGGCTAAGAATCTGTTAAGTGCGGCTAGCCTGCCGGCTAGTCGTTGCATTTCTTTCATCGTTGAGGGCGATGGCATGCGTTCGATCGCCTGAACTTTTTCCGGGTTTACCTTGAATCCATCCTTGGTTACGATGAATCCGAGGAATTTGCCTTCTTCCATTCCAAACGAGCATTTCCCTGGATTAAGCTTCATGTTGACGCTTCGCAGAGTCTGGAATGTTCTTTCGATATCGTTGAGCATGGTGTCTTCCTCCATGCTCATGACGACCAGGTCGTCCATATAGATTTCGACACTTTTGCTGATTTAACTGCGAAAAGTGTCGTTCATCAACTTTTGATAGGTTACGCCGGCGTTGCGCAACCCGAACGGCATTTTGGTGTAACAGTAGTTCCCGGTAGGAGTGCGGAATGCCGTTTTATCCTCATCCTCGATTGCCATCTGTACTTGGTGGTAGCCTTTGTAACAATCGAAGAAGCACTTCCATCGAAATGGTGCGAGGTTATCGACCTTTTCGTCGATCTCCGGAAGTGCGTAACAATCCTTGGGGCAGGCCTTATTGAGGTCTTTGTAATCTACACACATGCGCCAGCCCCCGCTTGGTTTTTCTACCATGACTGGGTTGGATAACCAAGTCTGGTATTTGACTTCCCGCAGGATCCCTGCGGAGAGCAGCTCCTGTACCTGCTCTTCCATGGCCGCGTTTTTTGCTAACCCAAGGTGGCGTTGGCCTTGGATCACTGGCTTGATACCGGGCATGGTATTCAAGAAGTGTTTCGCTATGTCGCGCGGTACCCCTGTCATGTCAGCGGGTGTCCACGCAAAAATGTCTTGGTTCCTGAAGAGTAGTTGCTTCAGGCGCGCTCTGATGGTAGGTGTCAAGGCATGGCCCAAAGTAATCGTTTGGTCTGGGTGCCTTGCATTAAGCACCCATTTTTCTGGTTGCGTTTTGGGGGTGGGCCTTGCTACCTTGGCTGGACGTAGGTCGTCCGTAGACAAAACTTCCCTTCTGGCGTATAGTATCGCGACCCCTGTCTCGGTTGGGAAACCGATAGCGGAGTGGGGGACGGATGTGATCATGTTAAAATCGCCCTGGGATTCTCTCCCGAGAATTACGTCGTATTTGGAGGTGTGCGGTAAAACCATGAAGTTTACCTCCTCCGTTCTTGTGTGCCTCCCGTTGGTGAGGCGCACCGGAAAAGTAATCTGGCCCAGGGGGAATACGGTTTCCCCTGCAAACCCGGCCAACGGGTAATCCGCTGGTTGCAGTCGATCTTTGTCTTCTTGATCGAACTGGTTGAAGCATTGCTCGTATATAATATCGGATGTACTGCCCGGGTCGATGAACAATCGCTCGGTACAGTAGTGAGCCAGGTGGCCTGTGATAACTACGGCGCGTCTATCGCGCGGGCCGCCTCGGACTTTTGGAAAGACGACTTGCTCGTCTTTCCAGTCATTCTCCGGTCTTCTTCCAGCCTTGCGTGGCCTACCTTTTCCTCCGTTGATCATGTGGGTAGAGGCTACGTACATGGTCCTCTTTCCCGTGGAGGTGCCCTCGTTGTGGGGAGTGATGCGCTTGGTAGCTTTTTGTGCGCCTGTCAACAGATGTTGCAGTTTTCCCTCTTTTAGGGCTCGCTCAATCTCCAGTCGGAGACTGATGCAGCTGTTTGTTGTGTGGCCATTGTCCTTGTGATACTCGCAGTATAGTGCGAGATTTTGGTTCTTTTTGGACTTCATCGGTTGGGCTGGTCGCAGGAATTGTGCGTTCGTGAGAAGAACGTCGCTTGGTGACTGGTTAATCTCGGTCCAGCTGCGGTCCCGAGACTCCTTTTTTGACGCCCGATTTTCACGCTGGGCGTTGATTGTAGCCCTTGCATCGGGCTGGTTGCTTCGTGGGACGTATGGTCTGGGATCGCTGCCACGATTCCATGTGTCCCGGTTGCGCTTATTGCTGCGCTTTGGTTCTTGGCGGGAAGACTGGCCTTCCGCCTGGGGTTGTGCCTTTGACATGTGCGGTTTTAGGGACCGCTGAGTCTGGGCGTATGTCTTGACCGCAGTCATGACATCTTCCCACTTCTTAGGCAACCCATCTTTGCCAGAGATATTCATAACCATCTGCTCGTCTTTAACGGCGACAATGAAATGGTTACGCGCCATTTGATCGGCAACATCGCCTATCTCTAGGCATTCTTTATTGTAACGGACAACGAATGCGTCAAGCGATTCGTTATCCCTGCGCCAGATATTCATGACGTCCATGGAATCACGTTCATGGCGTCGTTGTTGGCTGAAGTGTGCGAGGAACTTTTCTTGCAAGTCCTTGAATGAGGTTAATGACCCTGGTGGTAGAGAATCGAACCAGGCCCTGGCCAGACCTATTAGGGTCTGTGGGAAAAAATGGCACCAGGTGGGTTCATCCCACCTACCGTTGCACCCGGCGCCGACGAAGATGTTGTTGTGATCATCTGGGTCGGTCGAACCGTTGTACTTCCCAATATTTAATGGGAATTTTGTGGTGGTGACATCGGCGTGGGCGATTTCTGGGACGAACTTGGAGTTTTCGGCCGCTGACTTCGGCCTGTAGGGTTGTCCGCGGTGTTGCTTTGCAGCGCGGAGGTACGTAGTGCGGGGATAAGTGGGAGGAACGTAGTTCCGTCCTCCCGGTCTGCTGCTGGTGGCATGGGATTCCGCGCGGTATGTACCATCGTTCGGGTCGGTATAGCCTTGCCCTTCACGGTAGGACTGGGGTCCCAATCGGCTGTGAATGCCTAGACCGTGGTGGGCTGTAGACTGTCACCTGGTTTCGCCGTGTGGCCCTAGGCGACTCTGTATATGGCTCCTGTGGCGGGACCCATATGTGGAGTCGTCCTCATGAAGTGTGCGGACATCGCAGTAAGAGGAACCGCGATCTTCGTGCCTGCTTCTGGAGGCCGGATGTGATGGGGCCCTGCCTTCGTACTGTAAAGTACGACCTGCAGGGGTGTGTGGTGCTGGGGTGGGTCCCACAGATACCTGCGCTTCTGCGCAAGCTCTGTTATATGTTGCAGCCAGCATAGCTGCTTGTTGGTCGTACCAGGCATGAAGGTTCATGCCTGCAGGTATCACAGGAGCGTATTATGATAAATCGTGCCCAAACGTAAGGGATGCGCCCCCTTGCGTTGATGGGCCAATGTGTTCGGCATTTGGGGCTAGGGGAATGGTTCCTGCAGGCCCTTGGTTTGCGGGGTTTAGGTTATCCCCGGTGGTGTTGTTTTGACGATCAGACATGATCTTTTAAAGAGAAAGGGATGGTGGGAAAAAGTGCTAAGAATAGCGGTGGGCGCCAATGATGAAACAATGGTTAACCGGGCGGGTCAACTCACTGGTCTCGTCAAGAGGGTTAATCCCTTCTTTCCGAGGATCGCTGGCTGGATCGTCTGGTGGTGGGTTTCCTGCACAAGGAAACAAACCGTGACTCGTAACAAGGAGGATGTGGTGGGGGGTGCTCCTTGTTACCACTCTCCGGCGTGAGAATCTGTAGTTTGCTTGGGAAGCAAAGTGTGATAGTAGTAGTATTGAGAGAGTTGAGAAGTGATACCTCAAACCTGGTTTGGGGTGAGTATTTATAGCCGAGGAGTGAAGGAGGGTAGTTGAGTAGTTAGCCTGACATCGCACAGCTATTTGCAGGTGTGTCAGGCCTGCCGGATACTGTGGTGATGCCACGTCCTGCTGTGGTGTCAGACTGTTGTATACACGTGGGCCGGTAGGCAACTGTTCCCAGTGCCACTTGCACTGTGGTGTCAGACCCACTTGCCTTGTAGGCAGGCTGCGGTGCCAAGCCGCATCGCTGCTTGCGGTCATTGATGTTGTTCCCGCGTTGGTTGTTCCATCCATGATTTACGCGGGATGCGGTGTTATGCCGCATTACCTGCTGAGTGACTGTTACTGTTGTCCAGATCCCTTGTCGTGACGAAAATGTTCATAGGATGCGGTGTGAGGCCGCATCGCTATGCGTAACATTAGTTTCCGTCCTTAAGGTAAGTCTTCTCATCACTGGATAGATTGGACCGCTGTGTTCGCGCGTGCGGACACAGGTGAGTTATTGCTGGTGGGGGTTTTTGATAAGGGTAATGGTCATCCGCGGTCATGTAGACGCGAGATTTGGGACCATACCCCTTCACAAGTACATATTCTTTAAAAAGCGGATATTATCTAAGTTATGTCTTAAACATATGTATATATATATGTGAATATATATATATATATATCTATACAAATATGATTGTATGCAAGAATGGTTAAAGGGACGAATGAGTCATGCGGGTCAAATGGTAATCGCCATTTAAACCTTGTACTTAATGTTTATTTTGACAAGTTTTATGCTTATAGATAAGTGTAATGAATGGGCATGCATTGTCACAATTGGAAAGAAATAACCATTGTAAGTTATGGATAACGAGTCAAAAGGTTTTGATTCGTGCAAGGTATGTACAAAGGTTATGTTTTCTTTTAAGTAGGGGCTTATAGCTCGATTAGAGAAGGATACGCCAGAAATGGGTAGTTGGTGGACATATGGTCAGAATGCATTTTACAATTGGATTCTGAACAGTTAAATAAAGCAAGTGATAGTTATTAAGCAAGTAATAGTAAAATTAGCATGAAGTATTTGATTTACTATGTAGGTAAAACCGATGTAAGCTATTGTAGTAGCAAGAAACCTTAGTTGAAAGAAATAAGCTGTGAGCAAGTTACATGAAAGGTATATTACTAAATGACTCTTGTGGGTCAAAATGAATGACGGGCTACGACCCGAACAATAACTTAAGTATGGACGGGAAGGGTAAGTTTTGCAAGAAAAACAGAAAGGATGTATTAAAGTACTTGTATGTAAGCATGAATGGAAAGAAATACAATCGTGTACTTCATTACATCCATGATAATTAAGAAACGTCAGTTTGACCTTGGAAAGTCAACTGTAATGGGTCGGTGAAATAATTAACAAAACGAAGGAATTGTGGGTGTTTAAAACACTAAACAGAATAAATTGGAAAGAATGTAATAATGATAAGTACCAACGGAAAATGCTAACCTTGATGCTAGGTTAGTTGGCCATGTTCATTTAAACAAGATATTGTTAGAAGGAAGCCCATGAGCGGAAGCCATTCATGAAAGGAAGGGATCGAACCGGCCTTGACACGGACTCATTCAGAAGCGGGCCAATCCGGTTTGCAGATCGTTAAGTTATACAATGAAGGCAAGGTTAGTAAAATGTTTAATTCTAGATTGAAAGGTAAGAATCTATAAATTATTTGTACATATGAATGAAATGAATGGTAGGACAAATATGGTATAGTATGAAATAACCGACTAGCAATGGTCATCTTTAGAAAGTATTTATGTCAATAAGAGGAAGATTTAAGGACCCTGAATGAAAACTTGGAACTAGTTGATTAATGCTCATATGTTGCTCTTTGCACGACATGCCGGGTTAGTATAAGGAAGTAATGTGAAAGATTAAATATAAGGTTAGACATAAGGTTGTAAGTAGTTCAAGTGGCGGTAGAAATGTAGATTAATGATTGATCCTCATGACAAGTACGGATAATGAGATTTAAAAATGATAGTTATGTTAGAATGTTGATACTTGGATGTTTACGGTAATGCGTACTATCACACGCTCACTTCACATAGGGACATGAAGGAACCTAGAAGGGATGTTAGTTTCAAATTATGGAATATGGGATGTGTCACAAACGTCAATTCCTCAAAACATACTTATGTAAGTCGTCCAATGTAAACTGAATGAATGAACGAACGAAGAGTAAGACTAGACGGGTTATAGAAGAAATGAAAGAGGTTTCGGGGACGAAACCTTCTTTAAGGGGGGTAGATTTGTAACACCCCAAAAACTCGAATTATTCAGTTACTAGTATGTACCACGTTTAAAAGAAGGAAATGAAATAACTAGGTTATTAAACCTAGTTATATTCTTGGTTAAAACAAATAAGGATAGGAAATTAAGTTAATTATGAACAAATGACAAACTTGAGGGGTTGATTTGGAAAAGATGGAAAGATGAAATATAAAATAAAAATAAAAACTCAAAAACACACACTGAGTGTGTGTGGGGGTGCGTACGATCGCACAGGAGAAGAGGCAGAAAGGGGCACAAACCCTAATTCAACATAAATCTTCAAATCGAAAGAGGAAATTGGTTCTAACCTGATGCATGGACCTAATTACATGATCATCTAGCCCTAATAAACATATGGTAAGTTGTTATTTTGAATTTGATGATTTTTGTATGAATTGGGTTATGATCAATTCACGAAATTTTATGAAATTGAGCACGAATATATGTTAGAATTATCATATGGAATGTGAATTTTACAAGATTTTGATGTTAGTTGATGTTTGAAGATGAAACCCACTTAGGCTAATGATAATGGTGACATGGGTATAACACCCATGTCGAATTCTTGTTCAAAAATTGATGTTGCATGATTGTGGTATGGATGATATTGAAGTGAAATAGTGTTTAGGAGTAAACCATAGACAAGTATATATTGAAATCATGCCTAGCTCAAGTAAATTCAGATTTTGTTGATGCTAAATTCATGTATGAGATGTTTTTAGGGTTTTGATTGCTAAAAAAAATTAGTTTTATGATGTCAAGAACATGCTTTAATTGAAAGCTGAATTCAAACAGCTCCTGATCAGAATTTACAGCCTACTTGTATTGGCTGTAACATGGAAAAACGTAACAAAAACATGTGTTTCTTAAGTCTAAAATGTAATTCCAGGAAATATCTTTGAAACCCCACTGGAATCGCATTTTTTCGACGAAATTTGAGCGTTTTATGAATTTTTCCGAATCGAAGGTTCAAGCTGCGTTTTCTGGCAGAATTTGCAGCCCATTACGAATGTCATAACTCAATTTAGTAATTTATTTATGATCTCAAATTTTTACTGTAGATAGTTTTAAGCTATTAAAAGAATCGCCAATTGGAATTTCGTCAATCGGATAAACGAGGAATTTTTAATGAATTTTTCCATAAGATGCAGTCAGAAGAGACGAATCTGATTGCAGCTTAGTAAATGAATTTTTATGAATTGTTGGTAAAGAGTTAGATCTTGAAATTTTAACACAAGGCCTAACCCTCCGAGAGGTACGCCACATAAAAAAATCATAATTTTTGAAGACTTGTAAACAGGTTAAACAAGTCACCAAAAACAGCCAATTTTCAGTGATATGAAATGCCTAAATGAAATCACGGTCTACTTAGTTGTGTGTAAAACGTGATTATATTAAGTGTTCGGATGAATGCATAGAAATGTGTAAGGTGGAAGATCATATTAAATTATGGTTAATCTAACCTCCTTGTGAACATTGGATAATAGTTTGGCGCTTAACAAGCTAGGTGTAAGCTTGTGGATGAAGCGGGTCAAACGGAGCGAGTATGGAAATAAAAGTGTGGCATGGATGCAAGGTAAGTGAATATTACACCCTTTTATATTAGAATGCGTAATGATTATAAAGGTTATGAAAATGATAAGCTAATATTTGAATTGTGATGTTCCGACTTAAATTGAAATGGGTCGGAATAAGCGAAAGTGATGAAAACCATAATGAATGGTAAAAAGGGGTAATATTAGGCATATAGGCCAAACGGGTCGAATGGTGGTGACAACACCATTTGACAATATCGACTAATGTGGTTGTCAAGTGTTATATTAACATGAGCGATTAGCAAATCGGATAATTGCGTCGCTATAGGTTGTGTGATAATAAAAGTGAGGTATAAATCGGGTCTATTTGTTGACCCGGGGCAAGGACTCTTAGTCAAAGATGTAAGGGGGATATTTTTACGGACCATTAGGAATAAGTTCTCGGTAGGTTCTGAAGTCTTTTGGGCAACCGTACGGCAGTTGCATCTCACCTTAAGCATTTTCAGGCCGTAGCTTACGGTGGGGCTGTCGCGCCCCGCAAAATAGTAAGCATGGCTTACGCGGTCCGCGAGGGACCGTGCTGCCGGCTTTTTGCTGAATTTTTGATATTTTGAACATGAGACTTGACTAAAAAAATGGTTTTCCAAGGCCTCGTACATTATGTTAAGAATGGTTTTGAATATAAATGATGTTAAAGGTCGTCAGTTGGTGAATGAATGGTTTGTTTCGTGCTAGTGTAAGAAAGTTTAGAAGTGTATATATATATATATATATATATATATATAGGAATCTAGAAAGTACGTAGTTTGATTATGTCATTTCTGCATAAATCCATGTGTAAGAGCATTCACATCCAAACCATCAAATTATACATACATTCCACTAAAAAACAACTCCTATATAAATATATTTCCACTAAAAACAAATATTTTTTCTCTCTCCTTTCAATTAAATAATATTATCATTACATTTTTCTCTCACTTCCACTCACAACCACTTTCAAAATATATTAAAAAATTATAACAGGTGAACAGTGTCCCCCCAAATATACAGATGAACAGTAACATTTCTCTCTCCTCTACTCACAACCACTTTTTATACCCTTTATAATATAAAAACCCCTCCTCACATAATTTGATGGTTAGAATGTGAATGCTCTAAGAAGTGGTAAACAAGAGCTAGTGCTTATTTTTGTGAATAATTGATTGAGCTTAGGAAGAGTGTAGACATGTGTGAAGGTACGTATGTATACAACTATATGTGATAATAAGTGTTTAAGTGTGAATGTATGTGTGAATGAATGTTCAATCCTAGAGACATATGTTTGAACGTTATCTCGGTATTTGGGTACTTACGATTACTAATGATGTCCCATGAGTTGGAATGTAATGCAGGTATGAATGTGTCGGCTTCATGAAGGAACGAAACCGGATTTGGATAAGAGTATTAAGAAGGCGTTTAGACAGTTCCACGTTTATTTTATAGAATGCTTTACGAATTTCTAGTATATAGTTTAATGTTGCATGGTGTGTTATTGCCTAATGGTTGGGTTGTACGTGGTGTCCACAGGTATCGCTCGGGTGCCTCTACCATCATCGAAGTGAAGCGGACTTAGTTCGAGTTGGTGCAGGGATTGTACGGGGTAGAATGGTCACGTAGTTTGTTTTAAATAGGTCATGAAGTCATGATATAATTAACATTGTGAATGTATTACAAGTTGTAAATGGGTCTTCATGTAGTTAATATGACTTTTCAAGAACGAAATTTTTGGGATCGTATTTTCCGCTGTGTCGTATTTAAGTTCTTACAAGTTGGTCATACAGGGAATCGTTCATTATACGAACGGGTCATGCCCAAATTTTGTTAAATAAAACTATGATAATATCACATTTCGGAATGTGAAATTTGGGCGTTACAAATGCCTTCCTTGTTTTCATCAGCTCATCACACTCTTCATCATTTTCCTGCAAAAATAAAATAAAATAAATAAACAATACCCACTTCAAGAACCAAACAGAGCATGAAAAAATTTTTGAACCAAAAAAGAAATAGATGATTTAGGGTTTACTGGTAAAGGAAGATGAGATATAGGCATCGCGAATGAAGAAACTGGTTGAGATGAATGCATAACTGGCGTGAAGGAGAATATGGGTCTAGTGTTTGAGAGCAGGAATTGAAAAAGATAAAACATGTTTTTAGGTTTAAATATGGATCCGTATTAGATGGTTGGATCAGGTTAGTTAAATGGGGTTTTACCGATGAAAATAATAACCCGAACATTTTTCCGTCAAAACACCATTAAAGAAGCTCTAATATAGTAGCACCTAGCGCTAATTATTTTCATTTAAAAGTTGATTATTTTGTCTTTTTGTTCAGGGGCAAAATTGTCCATTTAAATTTAATATAAATTAATTAACTTAAATATCCATTTACCCTTAAAAAGCAGTTGATCACTTCATCTTCACCCCACCCCACCCCATACCAAACCCTAACCCAAACACCGTAGTCCGGCGCTCCGGCATCCTGTTTCTCCGACAAGCACACCCCGACGCCCTCCCCTCCTTCTTCTTCTTCTTCTTCTTCTTCTTCTTCCCTGTAACACCTCCCCCACCGCCGTCAAACAGATCGAAGAGATGAGAGAGAGAAAGAAGGTGGCCGCCGCTGCGGCAGCGGTGGTGCTTCTGCTTCGACGAATTTCCGGTAAGAATTGGCTTCCCCGTTTTCTTTTATATTTCCGATGATGATGACTGAAGACTGAAATCCAACTCAAGGTCCATTGATGACTCTTCGTCAGTTTCTTTAGCAGAAGCATGTTGGTGCACCCGGTGGCGGAACTTGACACCATTTTCTTCCTTCTCCGCGAAGCAATCGGAACCCTCATCGTAATTGGTTCAGAGAACCTTGGAAATCGAAGCAAATGAAGAATGGATTTAGCAATAATCAGAATTTATTGACACTCTTGGTTTATTTGCGGTTTGATTTATTTGGGTTTGTTGTTGGATTGCCTCCTCTTGATTCCTTGTGTTCTGAACTTGTTGATCCGGCTGATTGTTATGATTAACACTTCGATTAGGGCTTTTCTTATGAGTTCTTGATCTGGGTTTGTGGAAGATGATCTGCTTTGAGAGGGAGAGAGAGTGTGCAGAGTATGTTTTCATTTAAACAATTTTTTTATTTATGAAATGACCAATTTGCCCCTGAACAAAAAGACAAAATAGGCAGCTTGCAACAGTGAAAAAATATGGTTTTGAATTTTGGACTAAAATGGCAATAAAAGTGAAACCATAGGGACCCAGATTTAAAAAGTTTGAGATTTGAACTAAAATGACAAAAGTGTCCAAACCACAGGGACCAAAATGGCAGTTCTAAATTTTATCTTTTTTTTTTGTTTTTTTGTAAACCCATTCATAAAAATGAAAATAAATTATTTGTTGGGGGATGAATAATGAAAATTGAAAAGGAGGTGATGTACATATACACCCAATCCCAAGCCCCTTTCTTTCTTGCTTTTAGATTCTCATCTGATTTGAAAAATTTCAGATACCCAACTACCCGATCTGCGAATATCGAAAGAAGATTGATTGATTATATGGCAATGGGTTCCAGCCCTCGTACCGTTGAAGCCATTTTCAAAGATTACAGCGCTCGTCGTGCCGCCATACTTCGTGCTTTGACATACGGTCGGTAACCCTCCCTCCCTCTTATATCTTTCTTTTCTTTCAACTTATTAACTCACTTTCATTTCATTCCCGCAGATGTTGATGAATTCTATGGAATTTGTGACCCAGGTTATTTCTCTCCTTCTTACTTTTATTATTATTGCAGATCTATCTGTTGCAATTCACTTTTTACTATTTTTAGTTGTTGATCTTAGTATACAGAATCAATTATATGGAAATGAGGATGAAAGAAAACAATTTGGGTTATTAAACTAATTTTGTGTTTGGTGGTTGCAGAAAAAGAGAACTTGTGTCTTTATGGGCATCCTAATGAAAGTTGGGAAGTGAGTCTGCCAGCAGAAGAAGTTCCACCAGAGCTTCCTGAGCCTGCTCTTGGAATCAACTTTGCGAGAGACGGTATGAACCGTAAAGATTGGCTCTCACTCGTTGCGGTCCATAGTGACTGTTGGCTGCTCTCTGTGGCTTTCTATCTTGGAGCCCGACTTAACCATAATGAAAGGTACTTACTTTTTGTGTTTTAACTTTGTTGGGTTGTAATTCAAGTGTATATATATATATATGTTTACACTTCAAGCTTCATGCTATAATGTAAACAAAATCTTAGATTTGTGTTTGGTTAAAAGCGAAGAATCAAAACGCTATTAATTTTCATTTGACATGATGTGGATCCTCCATAATCTTGTTCTGACTTCTGATTAGGATTATTTCCGGTGACTATTGAATGTGTTTAACACGCCCGTGAATCTTGTCAATCTACGTATGGTTGTATAATGCTAATGCACGACTGTGGGGAACTTTTTAAAGAGGCGTTACAGTCGAAGCTTAATTCTTTAACAGGGACATATAAATGCCAGAAAGAATCTTTTCGGTTTTATGCATCGTTCTTTTATTGGTTTTCATATGAAAATGTATATTCGCTTAATTATACGTCTTTCTTTAGGTTGCTATCACCATCTATAATTGTGGATATATATATTCAATATATCATTATGTATTCCTCGTAGAAGTCGCACTGATTTTTATTTAAAATATAATGGTCATGGACTTTAAGTTATGAACGCCATTTTTTGTTACAAAGGTGGTACTGTACTTGCTTGGTGAACAGTGGCGGAGCTACTTTATGCCGGGGGGCAACGCCCGCTACGGCTTGGCGCGGAAAAATTTGGAAAAATTAGTGTAAATTTTGGAAAAATTTGAGGTTTTTTCAATTTCGTTACGGCTTATTTATAAAACGTTACGGCTTGGCGGATTTTCTAGATCCGCCGCTGTTGGTGAACAATGGATCATGCATACTTGTTTTTTTAAACTCTCGGGTCCTATTTTGAAATAAAATTAGGAAGTTCGTCAGGAAAGAAAGAAGATAACTGAAGCAGCTTACTTAAGAGATAATGAAGCAAAAATATCTTCTTTTCTTGTTGTTTATAGAAACAAATATGTTTATGTTAGTATTGATTGTGAAATATGTTTCATTACCTTCTAGAGATAGACTCTTTCTTCGGATTGTTCGAGTAAATAAATCCATACCAACCCCCACCCTAACGGGGGTAATTGCTCTCTGTACGCTATTAACAAAGTGAGAAACGGGCATAATGGTTTAGGAGAACTTCCAATGTGCTTTGATTTTGGTAGTGCAGGATACTAATTATTATATAAATAAACACGATTAGCTCACCAAACAACTTCTTTCACACATGTGCTTTCATGCTTTTAATATCCTGGGGGAGTTAAATGCCTGGTTGGTCCCTGTGGTTTGCAGATATTGCAGAATTGGTCCCAAGGGTTCGATAATTACAGAGTTGGTCCTAGTGGTTGTAATTTTTGCTCTTGTGTGGTCCTTAGCACTAACCCATGTTAAGTTTCCCAGTTAAATGTGTGTGCAGTTACTAGATTACCCCTGAACAGTTAAAAAATATAAAGATCCACCCCTATCTTCTTCATCCCCCCCTCTCTCACACACACATACACACATCAGCCATCACAACCACCTACCAAGAAATTGAGAAGTTGTGTGTTTGGTAGCCTCTTAATGATCATTCAGATGCTACCTCTTAATGGTTTAAAACCTCTGAATGAATAAGAGGTAACCTCAAGTCCGAATGCTTAAGAGGTAACCTCTGAATGGTAAATCATCACATGTCACATTCTTCTACCTTCTCATTGGTAAAATTCTTAATGATTCCATTAAGAGGTAGCCTCTTAATGACCATTCAGAGGCTACCAAACAACATCATACAACAGTTACATATGAACTTTGAACTGTGTTGCAGAAATCAGTGGCATTGTTCCAACTTCTAAGAACAGCAGGGTAATACGAAAGATGTTGAATTTACAAAAGGGTTTGTTCTTGGGTGGCATTATGTGGTTTGGAACAATAAATTGGTACAAACAGAACAACCAAGAGTACAACTAATATTTGTGACGTATCAAGATCCTGAACGCAAGAACAGATTTAATCAAACTGCTTGATGAAATTGAAGATTTTGAGTCATACCCGTTTCAAGAAACAGTGATTAGTGAAATCTGTAAGCCTTAATTACAACAAACTACCAAAAATTTAGCTGGGATTCCATGCTTTCTATCACTCTCACACACAGTGATATATACATACAGTGATATACACACTAACACACAATGTTCAGGTAGTAGTTTGTGGCCGTTGTGTTGCGGGTCCTGTTCTCAATTTCTTGGTAGGTGGCTGAGATGACCCGGGGGTAGGGTAGGGTGGGGTGGGGGGGGGGTGGATCTTTATATTTTTTTTATTGTTCAGGGGTAATCTAGTAATTTCACACACACTTAACTGAGAATCTTAACATAGGTTAGTGATAAGGACTACACGAGTGCAAAAATTGCAATAACTAGGACCAACTCTGTAATTATTAAACCCTTGGGACCAATTCTGCAATATCTGCAAACCACAGGGACCAACCAGGCATTTAACTCTATCCTGGGGTATATCTTAATGTTCTACCTAACGTAGGGTTGGGTTTAAAACTTCAAATACATAGTCTTCAAAAAATTGGAAGTCGTGGAAGGGTATCAAACGGACTCTGATTGAACTCATTCAAGCGGCATTGGAACCGTCTCGTTGAACTTTACGATATGAGATTTTAGGTTTTCGCTTTTGGATTTTTTGCTTGTAGATTTTAGAATTTTTGTTTAGATCCTTGTGTCTTTTTATTTAGCATTGTGTCTTTTCTTTATCTGTGTCATTGTGTCTTTTTTGCTACTCATTGTGTCTTTTTTCCTCGACAATGTGTTATATTTCTCACCATTTTGTTATATTTTGCGATCCATTGTGTCTTTGTACCCTTCTCATTTTTAGGAGACTTTGTAGGATGACTTTACCCACCTAATGTCAGTCTTGATAATCTTTGTTTTTGTCTCATTTCATTTTGACGCTCAACAGGAAACGTCTGTTTAGCATGATTAACGAGATGCCAACTGTCTTTGAAGTTGTAGCAGAACGGAAACCCTTAAACGAGAAGCCTAGTGCAGCAGAGAGTGGAAGCAAAGCAAAAGGCAGCACAAAGGTGAGATTAACATGAAAATACAAAAAAAAAAAAAAAAAACACTTGTTATGAAAATGCATAGTTAAAATAATCCGGATTAAAATTCTTTAATTAATCTGCAGAGATCAAGCGATGGGCAGGTGAAAAGCATCCAAAAGCCAGCAGCAGATGAGAGCTCCGAGGATGAAGAAGATGAACACGGTGACACACAATGCGGCAGCTGTGGCGGAAACTACAATGCCGATGAGTTCTGGATCGGCTGTGACATTTGTGAAAGATGGTATCATGGCAAATGCGTAAGAATCACCCCAGCTAAGGCCGAAAGCATAAAGCATTATAAATGCCCGTCTTGCAGCATGAAACGGGGCAGGCCATAATACTAAAAAAAACTTAAAAGAAATGATTTTAATGACCAGATACAAACTACAGTGGCCGTGTTACCATTTAAAAAGTCCCCTGTAATGTATTCTTTTCCTTGCCGACTGCTGATAACAGATTCCCGAAATGCACACCTCTCAGCTTCTTGAATTCTTGTTCTTTTATCTTTATGCTATTTATATGCATGCATGCACACATATATATGAGAATATTCATTTATTTTGTTGGCTTTAGTTGTATGTGATTTGTTATGTTGCTAGTATGAAGCGGAAGTAGCACATGTGATGAAGTTTAGTGGATTCAGCTTGTTATGATGTTCAATCCTACCTTTATGAATAGAACATTCTTCCTGTTGCAAGATCATAGTATATATATTTGTGTATGTGTATGTGTATGAAGCATGATGAATTTACCATGGTGACACCCTCCTCCATAACGCCCTTTACATGGTGTTTAACGCCTAAGATGGTACAATGAACAAACAGGTGTCGAAAAATGAGCTAGGTTCATGTATTGTCGATGCTCAAACTAGGGTTTTGAAAGCTATAATTTGAACATTGTGACCATTGAAAACTGGTTGCAACATCTTAACGATCTAAGCTAAACGATATGACGGCTGAGAACGTTGGCTACGACAGTCGGCCGTGAGAGCTGATTGTTCAAGATGAACATGTTTGAATGTAACAAAAGCCATTAAATGAAATTACGGTTTTGTTTTGACCTTTGACCTCAATTTATCGGTTTTAACATACTTTTTATTTTGTTTATTGCAAGAAGTAAAGTAATTATGCACATCAGTTTCCCCTTTTTTTATCACTTTAAAATGAAGTCAAAGAAGGTACACTGACCTTAGGTAGCGTTTGGTATGCAGGAATGGAAGGTGTAATGGAATGAACCATTGAGAGGGAATGAAGAAAAGAGTGTTTGGTTGGTCGATGGAATGGAATGGCCCATTCCAAAATGCATTCAATTCCCTCAAAATCATTCCATCCATCCCCCCTGTTTTTTTTTTTTCCATTCCATTCCATCTTCACAATTCATTAACAACACCACAACCCACTACCGTTGCCACCACCCACCACCACTGTCATCCACCGACGTCACCCACCTTCGCCGCCACCCGCCACCGCCGCCACCCAACACTGTCGCTGCCGCCACCCACCTCCATCCTCGCCACCGCCGTCGCCGCCATCCACCATCGCCGGGCAACCTCCGATCACCGCCACCACCGCTACCACCACCGTCGCCACTGCTACCACCTCTGACTACCGCCGCCACGCACCTTCGCCGTCACCCACCACCGCTGTCACCACCCATCACCGTCTCCACTCGCCGCCGTCTCCACCCACCACCACCGCCGCCGCTACAACTGCCACCTATCACCACCCACCATCGTCGCCCATCATTGACCACTGCCATCCGATTTTATTCCTTCGTCTTTTCTCGCATACCAAACAACAAAAAGTAATGGTTCATTCCATTCTCACATAGTAACCAAACAAGACATGGAATAGTAATGATCAATTCCATTACCTCATCCATTCCATTACCGCGTCCATTCCATTCCCCCATCAATTCCATTACCCCATACCAAACAGACCCTTAAAGTTATTGTTGTTGTGGTTTGGTGATTAACTGGTGGGTTACAGCCGCGCTTCGCGGTGGGGCGAGCCGATTTTTGATCCGATATAGCAGTCGAAAGAGAAAACTTACAAAATAAAGTCGTGGCAAGTAAAAAAGTATGTCGACACGTGTTTTACATCGACTGGAAAACTCGATTACAAAAGTACTTAGAAAGTTAAAGGGTTGTCAGTGTCAATGCTAAAAGTTGAGAAAATACAAAAAAAAAAAAAATAATGTCGAAATGTAAGTCAACTTAAGTTTATATCGACACGTAAGTAAAAATAAAGACGTAAAAGTCGATTAAAAAGTATTTAGAAAGTTAAGAGATTGTAAGAGTCAATGCTGAAAATTAAAGGTTAAAAGTAAAAAAAAAAACAAAAAAAACAAAAAGACAAAAAGACAAAGAAAAAAAGAAAAAAAAAGCAAAAAGACAAAAAAAAAAAAAAAAAGAAAAAAAAATCATCGACTAAAAAATATTTAAAAAGTTAAAGGGTTGTCAGTGTGAATACTGAAAGTTGAGAAAACACAAAAAAAATTTATGTCGAAACGTAAAACAACTTAAGTTTATATCGACACATAAATAAAAATAAAGACGTAAAACTCGGTTAAAAAGTATTTAGATAGTTAAGCGGTCGTAAAAGTTAATACTCAAAGTTAAAGGTTAAAAGTAAAAAACAAAACCAAAAGACAAAGTCAAAGATAAAAAAAAAATTAATGTAGCACACTGTAGCACTATTCATTGGGATGTTTTAATAAAAGTAAAAAACAAAACAAAAACACAAAGTCAAAGATTAAAAAAAATTAATGTAGCACACTGTAGCACTATTCATTGGGATGTTTCAAATTAATACATATATATGAATTTATTCTTCCATATATAAATAACCAAGTTATATGTGCATCAAGACTGGTACCTTGTGCTTGGGAGTGTTTCAAAAAAAAAAAAAAACTTCATTTTTCACTTTTTAACCTAAACATTTCATATTTTACATTTTAACATCTTTTTATTTTTTTTACTTTTAACCCAAAGTTTTCCATCTTTTATAATTTAACACAACACTTTATTATTTACAACTTTCGTCCC
This sequence comes from Helianthus tuberosus, assembly GCA_030545235.1. Classification (NCBI taxonomy): domain Eukaryota; kingdom Viridiplantae; phylum Streptophyta; class Magnoliopsida; order Asterales; family Asteraceae; genus Helianthus; species Helianthus tuberosus. Next base: position 150,858,653 of record CM060410.1, on the reverse strand, counting down.
CCATACTTTTTATCTTTCGCAAGTTTTTCGTTTTACGTTTCGTTCTAAATTTTGCGAGTTAACATGTCGTAGCGTGCGTGTGAGGTTCAACGTTTTTGCTCTATTTTTTCATATTTGACAGACCCGTCGCAACGCGTCCATTTTTCCCCTTTTGGAAAGTTCGCCACAACGGGCGGGTCGTTGATTGACTAATTTATTATTTTCTACGTTTTACGTTTCTGGTTAATTTCTTCGCACTAAGGCACTGTAACGGGTGTGCGTGGTTCAACGATTTTAGTCTGATTTTCGTTCAGTGTAATTTTTACCATTTTATCTATTTTATTTTTACGATGTTGAGAGTCGATGTAGTTGTGGCATTGGTGCTACTTGGCATGGTTTTACGAACATTTTTAACCTATTAAATTTTTTAATAATTTTTTGTTTCGGTTTACCCCTATACTTCCTTTACTTAAAAACTATTTTTTACGTGCATATTTTATGTGCGGGTATGTGTAAATATGATTTCTTCTATATTCCGACGTAAATTCTTTTTTATAGACGAGTCAGGTCAAATATAATACGTTTTCGTCTAAAGAAACCATTTTTACATGCATGTTTCTATGTCACTTTTCGTATAAATTCAAATGGTTCTACGTTTCGACGTAAACTTTTTTGGGAAATGATTCAGGTCAAATATAATATTTTTTCGTGTTTATTTTATGTATGTTTCGTAAAGTTTGTTTTGAACCGAGTGGAGTCAAATTTTGGTTTCTTTTTCTCCCATTTTTTCGAAAGCTTTAACTAATCCCTTTCGATTACATGTGCATATTTTCCTTCATACCCGTTACGTTTTCTTTGTATAAGTTGGGTCATATATAATACGTTATGATTGTTCGATATGAATTTCATTTACTTTACGTTTGATCAAATCACAATGTTTATACAGGTGACATTGAGTTCAACTGGATACGTCGAAATGTGTGTTTTCATATGGTTACTGCATGATACAACGTTTGGACTAATCCATTCAATATTTACAATGTACCCGCGCCGCAACGCGGGCGGGTCTTAACCCCAGTATACTATTATTTTACAACAAGTTTGTGCATATATGAGTTATACATGTTTTAGTGGGTTTTTGTTCAAAACCAATTATTCAAAAATTTAAATTAATTATTTTGCAACAAGTTTGTGCATATATGAGTTGTACATGTTGCTTTAGTGGTTTTTTTTGTTCTAAACCAATTTGTTCAAAAATTTAAATTAAGTTGTAATGATGAATGATATTTTTATACCATACATGTAAATATATATATATATATAATTTCGACATATTTTGTTGAAAGTAGAGTTGTATACGCAATGGAATGGAGTATCTTTCTTATATTGTAAGCTATAACGAGTGTTGGTACTAACGGATACCTTCACAATAATATGAGTTCCACTTCAATTCCGTTCGAACATCAGTATTGATATTCGTTTTTTTATGGTTTTTGATCAATGTGAACATGTGTCAATGTTCTTTTGGGCATACTACGACTATATTTTTTAGTTTTATCTTTCTGTTTCCCAGTAGTGTACCGCCATCGTAACGAACCGAACCGATATTGACCGAATTCTAGTTTATAACACTTTGTAATAAATTGCCATTTGTATATATGTGTAGTACGTACGTTCTTTTTAAGGCTCATGACCTCTTTTAAGTTTATTTTCTCTTGCTTCCCTTCTTGTTCAATTGTCGTTGTCATTTCAATAAATTTAAACTCATCACTAAAACAATAGTTACAGTTACTTGGAGAAGCTAGAGACTTGGCTCATGTCAAACCTATGCACCGATTTCTTAAACAACAATTTTTACACTTAAAATAATACATGCACTTGCAAATATGTAAACCCACATCACTATCGCTGTAAGATATGGTAAAATATTGAATTGATTATTATCGAATAGGTTGTCTTACAATATATAAAAATTATAAGAAACCTAGAAACCTAATGGAGCTGGTGAGCTCATACTAATAAACACTAGTCTAATGATACAATCCAATACTCTCCTACGGCCAGAGCAGTAGAAAAAGCAAACGCTTAGACGGGATAAAAACATAAATAATAATAATAATAATAATAATAATAATAATAATAATAATAAACTAGTTATGTTTCAACTTGAAAATGAAATTTATGATTTTAACAAAAAGATGTCAAAGTCAAAGATAGGATATTACTGTGATGAAAAAGGAAGTGCGAGATCATATGGTAATGGGTAGGGATAATTTACATTAATTTAAAAGTATGAGAATTGTTTTAAACCATTAAATCTTTGATCTAATAGTTGAGATCAGTAGGGACCAAATTATAAATTGTGTTTTAATTATTTGGACTGATTTGAAAATTGTAGGGGTAATAGTGTCTTTGTATATGTTTCAAATTAGGTAACCTCTCCTAAATTCTAGCGATTCACTCCTAAATTCTAGCGATTCATTTTTAAACTTATTTTAAAATTCGGACATTCTAAAAAATCCAGAAATATGTAATTGTTACAAGAAATATATAACACTATACATCCATCATATTGTATATAACACCATATAACACTGTATAACACTATGTAACACCATATAACACTATGTAACACTATATAACACTATACATCTATCATAGACATGCTATCAGACAAATATAACACTATAACACTATATAACTCTAAATAACACTATATAACACCATATAATACCATATCACACCATATAATACTATATAACACTATACATCCATCATATAACATTATTTAACACTAAAAAACACTATATAACACTATGTAACACTATATAACACTATATAAATATATATAACACTATACAGTTCTGAACGAGATGACACAAATTTGTAGATTAATTCTTAATTCGTATTCCTATAATTAAGGGTGGCGGTTATAGAAGGTTATCAATTAATTAAATCAATAAGAAAATTACTTGTTTACCCTTTTGAATTAATTTAGATTGAGAACACATGTCATCTCCATAATATTTCTCACACTTCTCACACTTTTGAATTAATGTACATGATATTCTAGCATATGGTAATATAATATCTTAGGGAAAAAATAATGTTTTTGTATCAAAGGGTGAAAGATAAAATTAAGTTGTGATAAAATGATATATAATGATGGGGAGATATTGAAGAAGAATGTGATTGTTGCTTTTGATTATGTGAAAATATATAACGATAGTATGAACATTCCTTAACGAGGTGGATTTAATATTTTTGACCACAAAGTATGTGTTACCCATAACATGCAAAATTAAGGTGGGCAAAACATAAGTCATTTAAAAAATAAATACTATATTATAATGCATGAGTGAGGGGTATTTTAAGATACCCAAAAAATAAGAACTTTTCCCCCCTTTAATTATAGAAAGACCCCTAAAATAAGGGTAGTTTGGTCTTTTAAACACTATTTATTTTTTAGCATCTAAACTTGTTACACTTAAATCCCTGAGGTTTTAACAAAATTATAGATAATTAGTTACAATTCACCCATCCACAACAAACTTATAATTTTTTACGTATTCTTGACATATCTTATAAACTATACTGTTTAAAAAAATTCCAAACATAGCATGACGACCTAAACATTTTTGTCGACGTTTCGGTAGTTGTCTTGTTCAATATCGACGCACGGATTAAAAGGTACAAGTCGATAATGCTTTAATGTACAAGTGATTAAAGAATAATATAACAACTAATCTATACTATATAATCATTTAATTTATGAGTTAACTAATAGGTTCTGTAACATTTTCATTCTAAAATTTTTAAAACTAAAACTATTGTCAAATAATTGATTAAACAATTTCTTTATACTTTAGTCAAATTTTAACAAAACTTCCTAATTTTAAGGAATTAGTCAAATGTGAAATGTCAACAGAAACTAACAAAAATTCAATTTAAAAGATTATTCAAATTTCAAAATAAACTAACAATACTATCCATCTCCATGACCTACTACTTATTCTCCCTCTCATAGTTAGTTAGTTAGTTACACAAAGACAATATAAAGAAAGAGAAAGAGAGAGAGAGAGAGCGCGGATGAGAGAAGCACAATTTTCTTATCCGTGTGTTACTGTATTGCATCAATAGTTTCTTAAAACATTGCCAGGTTAAATACTAAATTTATTAGTTACTAGACATGTGCAATGCTTATTACGTCTATCTAATCACAATAATGCTACAATAAATATTATACGAATAAGAAAACTATCGGAAACGAGTGTCGCAATGTAAAGTGTCGCCCCCGCCGCATCGCGCGGGCACCGGACTAGTATATATATATATCGAAGCTAAAGAGTTTGCTAAGACGTACAAATCGATCGTTTCAAACAAATATACTATTAAAGTTTAAGTGATCGATCAACCATTATATAATAGATAGAGTAAGATAGTATTACTATTGCATAAACATGTATAATCAATCTATCGTGGAGATTTGAGGGAGTCGACTTGTGATTTCCCATGAAGACCATTTAACCTGATGAATGTACGATACTCATTAAATGTCATGGGCTGATATAGCGATGCTTCATTGTTTGTTAATAGCAGTTGTTTGGCAGGTTCAATCAAAATATCTCCTCTCGGATTGTAGAAGAAGGCCAACGAGACTCGCTCTTGATTTGAATTCACAATCACACGATGTTCTACACTCTTGTACTGCGCATTGCTTACCACCTCCAATCAATCAAATCATATGTTAATAACATAACTAAAAAGACCGCGAGTGCAACATTTATATATAAAAATAAATGATTACCTGGAGTTGATCAGCAAGGTTGACAATGAAAGCGTTAGGGATGGGTTTAACTGTAAGCCAAGTGTTATCTTTACGGACTTGTAAGCCAGAAACATGATCATCCTGCAACAATACCGTAATGCCACCGGGATCTGAATGTGGTGAGATTCCTAGAGTCAAATCAGGTTGTGGACACTTTGGGTAGAAGTTCACTCTGAGTGAAGTCCCAATTTGATCCCCCCCTCCAAATGCATTTTCAAGATACTCCTCTTCTAATCCAAGGTTTAAAGAAAATATTTTCATCAATTTCCCACAAACTTTCACAACTTCCTCATTGTACTTGCTCACCAATTCCCTACACATCATCAATTACAACCTTATGTATTCAACTATTTATTCATACAATAAATAATTAACAACTTATTTAAAAGGCTAGTAGGAGGACAAATTTATGTTTTCTAAGCAATTTGTAAGAAATTATATTAAAATTAAGTTGTGAGCTAGGCCGGGTAAATTTATGTATGCGTTTTCCTTATAATCATCATACCTCAAAAATTAATAGTAAAAACTTTATTCTACCAATGGGGTGGTGGTCCATTAACAAAGGCAATGCCTTTAAATACTTTGGGAGGAGAATGTCTTAGGTTCAAGTCCCACAAACGATAGAAGTAAAGAAATTTGCCATTCAGAAAAAAAAAAAAAAAAAAAAAACTTTCTTCTAAAAACGGAAACATCACTGTTTCTCGTGATGTTTTGAATCAATATATATAGTAATGCTTCAGATGTAATGATTTTTATCTAAAAAAATCAAAGACAGGGCAATAATTGAATTGTCAATGCATGTTATGTTTCACATTGACCATAAGCATTCTAAGCATGTTTGAAATGTGTTAATTGACTATACATAACGTATGGACCAGTATATAATGGTGGCTTTTCTAGCCAAGAAAACATATAATATATATAAATATAATATTTGAATTCATTAACAGCTGGTAGAATTTGTAGGCTAATGGGTAGATGTCATTTGATATTCACTATTTTATTTTTATTTTAATTTATACATACAAGTTTTGAAGTTATATGTACAAGCCTCTACTGCATATAAAACTTTATGTTTTCTTTCCTAGGATTATTTCTAAAATTAAAAATCTTCCCTTAGAGTATTAGTATAAGTACCATATAATCCTTATGGTTTACTTTTAGTTTTAATAAACTCTATACTTTATAAATTTGTTTAAGTATTATTATTAGTAGTATTATTTATAAATTCAAATCCGATTGACTTGCGAGTTAACACGCCTCAACGCGAGTTCCATGTTCAACGTTTTTATATCTAATTTTTGTTCGGCTTAACTGTACTACCATAACGTGCTACACTTTTTTACATAAGATTTCAAGTATTGTCAACATCTTTGCTATAACGCGTGAAAATTTTTTTGTTTTACGTTTTGATATAAATTTTATAGTTCAACGTGTTTATGTCTATTTATTGATGCGCTATAACAGTCTTGCCGCAACACGTGAGTGTTTACTACTAGTTAAACACAACTTTACAACAAACATATAAAAACGCATCTACTTTTGGGGTTTCAAAGTCCGTTTAGGATATAGTTAGTAAAGTATTTACATTTTCTTCAGCATAATAACCTTTAACATATATGATAAAAAATCGTAGTATATAATTAAAAAACCATGTGTTATTCTAAAATTTACAAAAATATTTATTGATATTTAAATTCTTTATTTATGACTTTGGAAGTTGATATATGATTTAATATTATATTATTATTGCTTACTTTAAATATAAAATTGCTATTTCTATTCTATTATATTATATGATTAGGATGATATGTAATAGTTGTTTTATTTTATTGGTGGAGCTTGGTGGCTGCCAATCGGCCACCAAGGTATTTATTTTTTGTTTTTTCCGACCGCAATGTTTGATTATATACAAGCACAAACAACTTGCATTAGTTTTTTTTTTCCGACCGCAGTGTTTGATTATATACAAGCACAAACAACTTGCATTAGTTTAAGCGCAAACAAATTTCATTACAAATGATGAAGGTGGTGTGGTGTAAAAGAGGCTATTGTTTAAAGCTCCAGACCCAGGTTCAAATCTTGGCTGGAGTAACTTGCTATTTTTTTTTTAATTTTTTTTGTGCATTAGAACTTAGAAGTATTTACCAATTTAGGTTACTACCCTTAAACCTTAAATTTTACTATATTTTTCACCCGTTTTGAAGACGAACACCATGTTCAAATTTATAAACTTAACAGTTTAAAATATTTTTGAAAAGAGTTAAATGCTGAAATTGTGAATGGCTGTGATAACTCTACAAAAGTTATTGTATATCTAATCTAAACTTTAATAAAGGATTCCATAAAATGTCACTTAGCAATTTCTGATATAATTAAGCTTTTTACATACATATTAATTTTATCAATTTGCTTGTTTATGTTAACAATGGAAAACAAAATTTTAGTAAATAATTTAGACAATAAATTTTATAATCACGAAAGCAAAGTTTCCATCAATTTCGGGATTTTTCTCAAATCACTTATATTTTCCAATTATTAAGGGAACAACTAACTTAGTTTATATTTTTTAATTAATTAACATGTAATTAGTTTTACTTTGGTTTCTAAATTGGAATTTAAAAAATAGTTATTAGATTTCCTTAGACAAGGAATTTGTTTCATAATCACCGAACTCTCTCTCCAAGTTAACTCAGGTAGGTTTTCTAATCTCTATTCTCTAAGTAGTTATTATTCTCATTTTAGTCACTACAATCGTGATATATGTGATTCGAGCATTTACATTCGATCCCCAATATCTATGTGAGTGAGTTCTCTATACTATAAGGAGTGGTTGTGAGTGAAGATAGGAATGGCAATGGGTCGGGTATTGGTAATCCCAAGTCCGTACCCGATTGTAATTCTTTGGCTCATACCTGGCCGTTACCTATCGGATAATTACCCGATCGGGTATACCCGTTAATTTGTTAAAAATACCATTGAGACTCCTATGTGCATTTTTTACTCCGATGTTTATTTAATTTACTATTTTTACTCTGTTGTTTATTTATATATCATATTCAGATGCATATTTGAAACATATATCTACATAATTAACTAATTAAGGTACTACAATTTTGAAACATATAATGTCAGTTTATGTATTTTGCATTTAATCAAACACTAAACATGAAAAATAGTAGCATTAATAGGACACAAGTAATCTCCCTAACAACTTGAAATATATTTAGAAAATTCTAAAACTAATACAAATTTTTAATCTACATAGAAACAACATAACTAAAGATAAAATCTTGTATTTGTATGTTAAAGTCTTGAAGACAAACAACAAAGTAAAATCTATGAATAATGAATAACTTTATGTACTATAGTTTATATAAATGGAAAATTAAATTTAAATTAATATACTATTCGGGAATTATTCGGGTAAACGGGCCGGGTATCACTAAATCTCATACCCGTACCTGAATTATTTAATATTTTTAATCACATACCCAACCTATACCCGTCGGGTTCGGGTATACCCAACTCATATGTTTTGGGTTTCAGGTTTACCCGTGGGGCTTGGGCTTTTTTGTCGTCACTGGTGAAGGAGAGAAAAAATGTTACATTTTCATCAGCAAATTTGGTAAGACACTGTTCACCCTTCTATATTTTTTTAATATTTTTTTTAAAGTGGATGTAAGTGGAGGGGAGGAAAAAGATAATGATAAAAATATAAAAAAAAATATTATTTAATTAAAAATAATAGAGAAAAGATAGCGATTTTTAGTGTTATTATAAAGATGGAGATGGAGAATCAATTTTGAATGCTCTTACATATATAAATTTGTAACTACAAATTTATTTGTATCATATATATTTCTATTGTATGTTTAAAATTGCTTATCTAGATTTACCTATTTCTCTCACGGTTACCAATTAGTTGTTTATTAGGCTGGAGGGTGTGGGGGCACTACCTCCGCCATGTCACCATCAATGGCGCCTAAGGGCGCCACCACCCCATACCACCGTAATTAAAGACCAGACGCCATAGGGTCTTCGCCAAGATGGTAACGGAAGAAAGGTGGGCTCCATCCAATTTGATTGGCTTTAAAGGGGGGGGGGGGGGTTATAAAGCCCCTAGCCACACCCTCCACACCCTTCAAGTCAAAGGAGGGGGCTTTAAAGCCCTTATGTGACGTGGCGCTAAGGTGGCGGCGATAAAGCCCCTAGCCACACCCTCTAGCCTTACAGTAAGGGCCCTATCGGTAATGATGGTGATCACATTGTTTATGCACATATCTTATCTAAAAATAATATTTTAATGAAAGTAAAGAACATTTGCTATGTAAGATTGGTTTGTTTCTAAAAGAACCGGTTTTTATGCATGGCCAACTATATGTGGCATTGTACAAACTAAAAAGTATAGATGGCCTTAAGCTATTGATACTTGATGAGGATGATCAAATTACAAATAAAACTACAAATGTCGTGTATAAAGAAGTGTTTAGAGATTTGCAAATGTAATGTATATCTTGATTTTATGTTGTTCGATTTAATTAGAATAATTCATATATGTAAATTGGTTTACACATTATAGAAGTTACATTAATTTTATCTTCAATTCATACGCGTGTAATATGTGAGCCTATAAACTTGTTTTATTATATAACTAGGTTAGAACTCCGTGTATTACACGGGTTGAATAAATGTAATTTTATATACTAAATTAAAACAATTATTTTTTAAAAATCTCGTTTATTACAAGGGTTGAACAAATGTAATTTTATATATTAAATAATAAAAAAATTATATCTCTAAGAACCTCATGTATTGTACTGAATAAATGTAATTTTATATACTAAATAATAAAAACCCATGTATTGTACGGGTTGAATAAATCTAATTATATATACTACATAATAAAAAAAGTTATATTTTTAAAAACACTGTGTATTACACGTGTTAAATAAATGTAATTTTGTAACCTTGTATATTACACGGGTTGGATAAATCTAATGTTATAAACTAAATAATAAAAAAGTTATATCTTTATAAACCCCGTGTATTATACAAGTTCAATAAATCCAATTATATATACTAAATCATTATCATCATCATCATACTCAGTAAATCCAACCAATAGCAAAGCTAAGGTAGGGTCTGAGAATGGTAAGATGTAGACAGTCTTATTTCTACCCCGTAGAAATAGAGAGGCTGCTTTAGAGAGCCCCGACTCGATAGTAGTTTTGCATCAAGCCTTGGATGTAAGGCACATAACACTCAACAATCGGGACAAAGACCGATTAGTGCATGGTCCCTTTTGTCTTTCTACTATCAACGCCACCACATGATGATGATGGATGATTAACCGTCCTCCGCTTATAACGTTATTTTCACGAACTTAGTAAAATAATGTTACAATTAGTGCAATTTCACTTTTGCCCTCCGAGCGACCACACATATATACATTATATGCACATACCGCAACCGGGGAGAATCTATACTATATTGGATTCGTTTAAAAAAGCATAAATTTGGTTCGGTTTAATTCGAATCAAGTCATAAACTTGGTTAAGTTTAATTCGAATTGATTAGAACCCCAATTTGGAAAATCTAAAACAGAATTATATTATAAGCTTCCCTTCCTAATTAATGTTTTTTAAAGTTTGATCTAATGTCTAATAAGTTATTTTGTATATTTTTTTGTACTTTAAATTTTTTTATGAGCGTATTATTGTTTTTTAAGTTTAAGATTATTGTTTTGTGCTATTATTTAAAAAATCTTTAATTTATAATTTAAATTTGAAGATAATATATTATTAGATTAAATAGAATGATTCTATCCGACATTCAAAGTAAGATAACATTTAATATTAATTGATTATTTATTATTTAATTAATTGATATAAGATAAGTATGAAAATGCAGTAAATTAAAATGTAGACGCCTTCACCGATTGACACGTGTCCCAAAGTTTGTTTCTTTTATTATAGAGTATAGATTAAAACCCAAGATATATAACACTATCCATATTTCAAAGCTGTTTTTAAGAGAGAAAAAAAAATCATTATCAATTTCTTATTATAAGTTAATTACCTAACTTTTTAATCGTAAAATCACTACTTTTAATGTTCTTTTATTATTATGAATATTTTTATGATCGGTTAAAACATAGCATCACTATGCACTTTTTGGCATGGACAAATTCTATACGTGTTTACGAACAATATTTCTCTATTTAACTTTATTACTAATAGCACACAAAGTATACAAACATATCAATACTAATTAGAACTCCTTTAAAGCATTTTATTTACTTAATTTTAAATAATAATAAAACAATTTTCTCCATTTAACTTTATTACTAATAGCACACAAAGTATACAAACATATCAATACTAATTAGAATTCCTTTAAAGCATTTTATTTACTTAATTTTAAATAATAATAAAACAATATTAAACTCGAATGACCGATTTGCATAGTTGATAAAAAAACTCTTTTAATTAATGAAATATTACTGCAAGTTGAGTAGAATTTAATGATTTTCAGACTTTTTTTTTAACTGACTTCTTTTTGAGTAACCTAATGTCACACCGTCTAAACAGCGGCCCTAGCCAAGATCTTCCTAGACTACGTTGTCTTAAGCAGGTCCATGCTGGGTTGGTCAGACTTGGTTACGGCGTTCCCCCGGAAACCGTACTGCCTCCACACGAGATGTCTCGCTGAAGTAACAGCCGGATGAAAACCGGGGTGCGGCTCAAGATCGAACCCCCCGTAAGTTTGTCACCATCATTGCCCAATATCCACATTTTCAGACATTCTTTTTAATCTACATCTTGACTAAAAATATTATTAAAGTAAAAAATAATAAACATGCAAGTTTTTAATATTTATTAATTTAGGTAAATTCTAGAGATGTGATGAAAAAATAGCTAGTGGTAGGAGACTTGGGTTTTCCAATGTAGACTTAAGTTCAATTCTCACTGGTGTCATATTTGGGTGGATATTGGGCAATGATGGTGACAAACACACCGAGGGGGGTTCGATCCTGAGCTGCACCCCGGTTTCCATCCGACTGTTACTTCAGCGAGGCAACTCGTGTGGAGGCAGTACGGTTTCCGGGGGAACGCCGTAACCAAGTCTGGCCAACCCAGCACGGGCACAGTTAAGACAACGTAAGTCTGGACAGATTTGGCTAGGACCGCCGATTAGACGGTGTGACATTAGGTCACTAAAAAAGAAAGTCACCATTAAAAAAAACACTAGCGTGGCAAATGCAAGTAGAAAAAAGAACTTGGTCGTTCTTCAGTTATCCAAGGCATGACACGTAAGTGAATGTTGTTTAATGATTAATTAAATCAAGTCAATAAAACGTCAAAAGAGTTTTATATTGATATTAATTTTAGGGAGGCGGTGTCTACCGGATGATTTTTATGGTACAAAAAAATACGTAATATTTACTAAATGCAAAGCCTTTTACAACACAACATTTAGGTTTGAAAAGTTTAGTTTCTACTCACACAAAAATAAAGAAATGCGTCGTCCTAAAAATATATATAATTCAATTTTGACAAATAGTTCACATACCAAATTATATGAAATCATATTAGATGGTATGGTTTTGGTTTGCCCCCCCCCCCCCCCCCCCCCCCCCCCCCCCCCGTAATATCTTTAGAAAGTTGAAAAATGACCCTTTCAATCTGTGTTTCTATGAATCTTGATTAATCGATTGGTGCTATAACTACTAGACTTGGTGGTCCACTGACAAGGCAAAACCTTTTAATGTGTGAGGTTTTGAGTTCAAGTCTCACAAGGAGCAAGAAATTCGCTCTTAGATAAACCGCTTGGTGCGACAACAAGCGTGTACTTACTTAGTCGACACCCAGAAAGGAGATGACTTAATTACTTAATATCTTCCCTTTAGATACATGTAATATCATTAATCCTGCTTTTTAATATTTAATAATATACACGGTCAATGAAAAATTAAATTTTATTGTTAACATATTCTTTAGATGTATTACTTAGTATATAACTTAGATATTTTAATGGTTGAAAAGCAGTTAAAAAGACACAAAAAGTGTTTGCAAATTAATCTTTGATGATTGAATAACACCAAAGAACAATTTAAGATTATTTTTTGTACCAAACCAAATGCATGCAACTTAATTCTTTTATAAAAAAATATGATTGAGATCTATGGATAACAAGTGAAGTGGTAGAAAGAAAGAATATATATTTTAGTAAAAGTTGACAGCCAGATAGAAGAAGTAAGGATATCAAAATCTATCTTTAAAGACTGAATTTGTATGTATAAGTATAACACATATAAAGCTAGTCTAAATAGGCTCTCTGACCCACCAGACTAGTCTGGGCTGTAATAACAACGTACCTGCAGGATTGGGGGTAAGCAGGCCATTTAGATTGATTTCTGATGTGAAGAGGGAGGAAATGAAGGAAGAAGTAATCACTCCAGTCGAGCTTAGCCCCTTTCTCCACACCAAGGCGGCTACCGTATCCTTCGTAGGTGCTGGGAGAGTTTGCATACTCCTGCTTCACCTCCAACGGAAGATGGAAAAACTCCCGCCACACCCTCCGTGTGGCCGCCATCAGATCATGGCTCACACCATGGTTGATAAGCTGGAAGAAGCCCCATTCGCGGCAGGCTTCGGAGATGAGATCCATGGTGGTTTTGCGTAGGGAAAGGTCATCGGAGTAGAGGGCTGCAAGATCAATGACAGGAATATTATTACTATTATTATTGGGTTGGTTTGAGTCAAGTGAGGAGGGGCGGTCGTATATTGGTTTTACATAACAGTCTGGAATACAATTGATTCCGCTGTCGGATAGGGATTGAACTCGCACCACTGGTTCCGGCCAGCTTTGCAAGGCGCTCACCATATCTCAACAGTGTGGCTATGGCCAAGAGAGGTGGAGGGATGGAAGGAGATAAAGAAAAGTGAGTTGTTATATAAGAGGTCTTGGTTGAGGATATGGAATTAAAGTTTATATACTATATATATGTACACACTTATACCTTTAACTTTTAATATTACATATATATATGAAATTATTAAAATCAAAATATCATGGAACGTAGGCTTCAATTCAGCTCATTTTATATAGGCTGAATCACAATTCACAAATACTTGTATATAAAGTTAACTAGAGAACATAAATAAATAAGAAAAATACACAAGCCATTAATCTTAAGATTTTCATTTGCGAAGATTGTAGGGCAAAAATGTTTCGACACATTAGTTGTATGGTTTTCGCACCAACCTTTGGCAGCCGGGATTGGCTACGCAACGAAGAACACAATTGGAGGCGGGTTTTCGGTTCTTTCTCAGACATTTCTTGATTCGTATAACTATTGTTCCAAATCCAATTGAACTCTTGCATTGGAACCATCATGTCCATCTCTATGATATGAGATTTTAGGTTTTTGCTTTTAGATTTTTAACTTAGAGCATCCACAATAGAGTTGTTTTTTGGTGTTTATAAGGAGAGAGAAGGTGACATGGAGGAGAGAGGTTGTGAGGTGGAGGAAAGAATTTGTACTTTTGTTCTTGGCTAAAAACGCATATTTGAGTGAATGTGAGAAGGAGGGTGGAGAAAGGAGAGAGAGGGTTTCAGATTGGTGGGACCAAGTGCCATGTAACACCTTAAAAACACCCACTAAGACCGTGGGGTATGGTGGGGCTTGGGTTGGGCTTGGGTTGAGGCATTTGTTGACACGTGGAATGAGAACCCCCCCCCCCCCCCCCGCGTAGTTACGTTTCCGCGAGATATAGCGGGGCTTGGGTTGGGTGCACCGCGTGGCAGAATATTAAAAAAAAAAATTACAAAAAATTTATAAAAATCACACAACATTTATAAAAAAAACCTACAACTTCATTAAAATTTTAAAAATTACATAATCCTAAAAATTACATAATTTCTAAAAATTACAAAATAACAAACCTAGAGCGTTAAATAAATTTCAAAAAGGTCGATCTTGTCGAACGCCTTTCATAGCGTCAACGACGCTTGTGACGAGAGTCAATTCTTCCTCGTGGGTCCAGGATGCCATGTTCTTCGGGTTGGGGTAGCGGGTTCGTGGGATGTTGGGGTTGGGGTAGCGGGTTCGTGGGATGTTTGGGATGGACCACACGGTGGGGTTTGGGATGGACCACACGGTGGGGTTTGGGGTTATTTATAGGGGAAGTTGGGGTTGGGGTGACCGCTTGGCCAAGCCAAACGGTTTGAATTTAAAATTCAAACTTTTCAAATGGCCCGCTATGAAATGGCGGGGTCAGCGAATAGGAGGCCGTCAGCTAGGAAGTCAAGACCGCCTCACGCCCGGCTTGAAACCCAAGCCCCAAGGGCCACGCCCCAACCCAAGCCCACCCGGGGTGGTGGCTTGGGCGTTTTCCCCCAACCCACGCCCAAACCCCCGCCTCATACCCCATAGTCTAAATACTCTCTATTGTGGATGGTCTTAGTTGAGATTGAGTTTGGAAGTTAAAAATTGTTTGGCAATGCTAAAAGTACTTTTAATTTTGGCTTTTTACCAGAAGTAAAAAATTGTTTTACAAAGGCTACAAAATCCTAGCTTTTTAAATGCCTTTTGGGTTTTTGATTATTAAATTACCAATCTATTACTCCACTTTAAAATAACAACTAAACATGAAAATGTATTCTATCCTTTTTAGTCATTTTATTTTTCTCACCACAAAAGTTAAGCCAAACACTTTTTTAAAAACTAGTTTTGAAAAAGTTATAAGTCAATAAGCACGGTTAACAAAAAACACTTTTGGAGTTAAATAAGCAATCTCAAACACTCTCTTAAAATTTTAATTTAGGATTATGTCTTTTCTTTATTTGCGTCATTGTGTCTTTTTTTGCGACTCATTGTGTCCTTTTTTCTTCGACATTGTGTTATATTTCTAGGTATTGTGTTATATTTTGCGATCCATTGTGTCTTTGTATCCATCCTAGATTTAAGAGTTTTTGTATGATAACTTTACCTAGAAGACCAAACATGAACATGTAAATTTTGCTACATTTGATTGAACTAGAGTAGCTTAGCGTTGTGGTTAATTGTTACAAGGGATTTTAGAGTTGTGATTTGGTGGATATGGATTTAATTAGTTTTATTATTCATATTGTAGAAGGTAAAATAAACAAAATGTTGCAAGCAACAGAAATTTAAGCAGCCTCCTGAAATAGAACCAGCAGTGGATCACGGAAGACAAATTGAATGATCAACATACCCCTTGACTTTTATTTTGCCCCATTTTCGAATTTGAACTTTTTAATTGAAGAGTTTATTGAGGATCAAATTAATTAAATGAATTGGTAATATTCTTTGCTTTCATTTATGTTATTATTTTCATCACTAACTAGTGTGATTCCATCACGCTTCGCGGCGGGAATTCAGTCGGTATCAGTTCGGTTCGTTATGCTATGGTACCGACACTCGCTATAGTAATCGAAATATAAAATCTTACATCGATCGAAAACCATAAGAATGAATATCGATACCGGTACCGACGTTGTTTAGTTGATATTGGTTTGGTTTGTTTCGTTTCGTTTCGTTTGTGTTCTATGTTCAATTTTTTTACATTGTGATATAACTTTTATTGAAAATGAATACAATGCCTCTATCGTACCAAACCAAACCGAAACCGAATAAACAACATCTCTATCAGTATTTGTTTTTATTGTTTGTGCTTTTGATAAATTGATACCGTGTCGCTACCATACCGTACTGAACCGAAACAAACATCGGTACCTGTATGTATTCATTTCTATGGTTTCTTGTTTGATAACGGATATTGTGTCGCTACCATAGTGAACCGAACGAACAACATCGGTTTGGGTATTGGTATTTATTTTTATTGTTTTTTTTTCCGATAAAAGCTGACACAGTATGACTACCGTGCTATACCTAACAACATCGACACCACTACCGTGACAATTTGAATCGATTGATACCGTTCAATCAACATCTACTCCAGTACCGATGTTTGTTTTTATCGTTTTCGGTCAATCTAAAACACGTGTTGATATCTATACCGACTGCATGTACCGTACTAGTACTATAATGAACTGAACCGACACCGATCCAATGCCCGCAATAACTACCATCACAATAGTCAAGATTCGATGGGAAGGAAAACGTGGCACTGAATTTACTTGAGAACTAGAGAGTGATATGAAAACCAAGTATCCGCATCCATTCGCCGAGTCTTCCTTTTGAATAAATTTTGCGACGAAATTTCCTAAAGTAGGGGAGACTGTAACACTTCAAATTTTGTACTTTCCTTATTTAGAAAGTTGTAATCGTGTTTCTATTTTTTTGGAAACTTGTAATCGTATTATACTAGTCATTCACTTCCAATCTTGTAATACAAGACTTCGATCATAACGGAATTCATCTTTTATACTTACACTTGTTATACTTATACTTATAGACAAACAATATTTGTTACATGTCTTATTCAAACTGGGACTTATTATACGCTTGATTCTTGTTTATACATACACGATACGTAAACTCACATGCATTATACTCATACGATATCTTGTTACATATTAAATACCAAAAAATGGGTTAAAAATAAGTTATAGCATAAAATGACAAATGCATTATACTCATACGATATCTTTACATTTCAAAGTTTGGGGGGGGGGGGGGGGGCTGAAATGTAAAGAAACAAACTTAAGCTGGAAAAATGGCTCCTCGCGGCCCGCGAGCCAAAAGCCAAATCTTCTCGCGGGTGGCGAGAAGGCTTGATCCGCAGAAAGTTGGCATCAGCTCATGGGTTGGTCACTTTTCACTCACCTCTCCTTCACCCAATCACTTCATAACTTCATTAAACACCAAACCCTAATCCTCCATTATATAACTAAGCCTCCATTCACTTGTTTTCACTTTTCCAACTCTCCAAACACTCTCAAATCACTCTCTAATCTGCTGGAAATACAAGTTTGAGGCAGAATCCTCTAAGTGAAAAAATGAACCTTTACCTCACTTTTCTTCAAGTTTCTTCACTTTTTCTTCTTCTTGAAAGCTTGGAACACCTCTACGAGTGTTTCCACAAGTTTACCATGGTAAACTAAGGTGGAACATCACCATTTTGAGGTTCAAACTTTCTGTTTTGGAAGAACTTTTATTTATATCTTTATGAACTTGTTCTAACATATACAATCTTGTACCTACCTTGCTCCTAACCAAGTCTATGGTTAGAGAGCTTGAGTATGGTTGATTTGTACAAGTTTAGAGGTGCAAACACCATTTAAACTTTATGTTTTGATAAGGTTTTAGATAACCTACAAGTGTTGAAACCATCCAAGCTCACCATCTTCAATATGGTGAGACTTGTGTTTTGGTGAAAGTGTGAACCATGGAAGCATTGGCTCTCCAATCTTGTTCCACTACCTTACTTATTGATTTTGTTACCTTCATACCACTAAGTCACTAAAACAACTTTTTAGTCACAAAGTGTACAAAGCTACATCATGTCCCCAAACACTTTCCATGCTTGGGATGTACGCATCTAGCTAGCTCACTTGGTTGTTTAAGTGATTTAGATGAAAACTAAGTGGTTTCCAAGACCCAAAGTAAGTTAACCCCGCATCGCCTCCAACATTTGCCATGATGGGAATGACACACTCAGGTTGTTCTTATTTGGCTACTTAGTATCTTAGTTAGTTATATGTTTTATTAGCATTCATGACCAACCGGGTTTATCAACTATGTTGATAAACTTGTGCTTTGGTGAATCATACAAAGAGGTTTAATGGATGAAAATCATCCTACCTCCATGCTTGACTTACATGATAATACATGATGGACAAATTATAACATATACTCTGTAATATATAATATATAGTTATTAACCGAACTCTTGATGCTGACCGGATTACGGTTAGATGTTAAGGGCTAAGGTTAAATTGTCTTAGTTCTAGAGTCCTCGTTTATGATTCTAATGGGAAAATTGGTGCCCATGAAAACACATGAAAAGATAGTGTCCAAACGAGTATCTAGACAAGATATATTTTCGTTACACATATACTTTTATTTTAATTCCGAATCCAAACTCTCTACGAACTCCATGTACTCATACACCTTCATTTCCCCAATGTAGGGTAACTTTGGTGCTCCACCCTCAACGACTTGATGACTCACATTACTTCGGAAAGCTTTGCAAACCATTAGTGTACATAACCCCCTTTTTTTATTTTTTGTCACTTTTGGGTACAATACATATGATTTATTAAACTCACACAATCACATCAAACATGCTTAACACAAACAAACAATCCATTATACATGCATATTACGTTATGCTAGAATTCATACATGCTAGAATCTTTATTTGCACTATACTTTATCATTAACTTCGTACAAGCCTCCCTTAACATATATAGCGCTATAGGAGTAACACATCGCCCGTATTCTTGAGGTCATGATATGTCATACAAAACGGTCTTTTGCAAACCATTAGTGTGCTGAACGTCTATACGCCAAATTCTCCAAGTGCGAATTTTGGTTAAAAGAGGTTCAATTCCTTGGTCATACTGTCAACGAACTTGGTATTCACGTTGACCCCGCAAAAATCAAAGCTGTGAAGAATTGGATTGCACCAAAGTCTCCGTTTGAAATCCGTTCCTTCCTTGGTCTTGCTGGTTATTATCGTCGTTTTATCTCCAAATTTTCGAAGATCATTATTCCTTTAACCTCTTTGACTCAAAAAGAGAAACCTTTTGTTTGGGGTCCCGAACAAGAGGAATCTTTTCAAACTATTAAGGACATGCTTTGTAATGCTCCTATCCTCACGCTTCCCGATGGTAACGACGACTTCGTCGTGTATTGCGATGCCTCAAACTTTGGTCTTGGTTGTGTCCTTATGTAACGAGACAAGATTATCGCTTACGCGTCGAGGCAACTCAAAATACATGAGAAGAATTATACTACTCACGACCTTGAACTTGGCGCAGGTGTTCTTGCCTTGAAAATATGACGACACTACCTTTATAGTACTAAGTGTGTGGTCTTCACCGATCATAAGAGCCTTCAACATATCTTCAACCAAAAGGAACTGAACATGCATCAACGTCGTTGGGTGGAGTTACTAAACGACTACGACTGCGAGATTCGCTACCATCTAAGAAAAGCGAATGTAGTGGCCGACGCTCTTAGTCGTAAAAATTATGTGAAGAGTATTCGTTGTCTCCAACTCGTATACGACCTTCAGAGCCGCATTCGTGATGCCCAATGCGCCGCTATTAATGAGGGTAGTCTCTCTGTCGAAATACGAGGCGCTGTTGAGAAAGATCTCGGGTCTAAACCTGATGGTATTTTGTACTATTGCAATCGTATCTGGATTCCTAATCGTGAAAACCTTCGAGACTTTCTAATGAAGGGGGCACACAAATCGAAATATACCATTCATCCTGGCGCTGGCAAGATGTACCAAGATATGCGTATATCCTACTGGTGGCCTGGAATGAAGAAGGATATCGCCATCTTCGTTGCGAAATTTCTTACTTGTTCGAAGGTTAAAGCCGAACATCAACGTCCCTCTGGATTGCTCGAACAGCAAGAAATTCCTGTCTGGAAATGGGAGAGCATCGCTATGGATTTTATCACCAAACTCCCTCGTACTTCTTCTGGTCATGACAGTATTTGGGTGATCGCTGATCGATTGACCAAATCGGCTCACTTTCTTCCCATTTGTGAAGATTTCAAGGTCGAGAAATTGGCAAGAATCTACACTGATAAAATCATTTGTCGTCATGGTATCCCCATTGACATAATTTCTGATTGCGATGGTCGTTTTACGTCCCGTCTTTGGCAAACTTTTCAATCCGCTATGGGTACTGTTCTTAACCTTAGCACCGCTTTCCACCCTCAGTCAGACGGTCAAGCCAAGCGTACTATCCAAACCTTAGAGGATATGCTTCGTTCATGCGTAATCTATTTTGGTGGCAACTGGGATTCACACTTGTCACACCGTTACTTTTGCGGAAGCGTGGTTATTGGTGTGACCTCTTAATACCATAGCATTCAATCATAACAATGCTATATGATAAAACCATAAGATGTTCATCCATTGATTAAGTTTAAAAAATAACACAACATAATTGTCTGAAACGTTGACACCAACTTTTAAGTTACAAACCATAACATGTTTTAATGAGTTCACGAAGACTCGACAACATAACTTAAACCAACCCGAGCTTAGAACCATGTATCTCATCCAGGAGTAAGATACATCTCCTAAACCCTACGACCTCGGATGAAACACATGCATACACCTGCCAGATCCACTTAGTTCCCTGAAATACCTGTAGTGTAAAAACATCAACAAAAGTTGAGCGAGTTCATGTGTTTTGTATATGTATGTATAAACCTTTGTAAACAGTGTAAGTATGAAAGTCCCGGTATGATAGCAAACAAGGAAAATATCACCAATGGTTTGCAAGGCCACTGATATGTGTGACGGTGTAGGAAGACTCAAACCTAGCAAAGTTGTACCGGGCTTCCGGCTGGAAGACATAGTCACCCTATGGGCCACCCTGGTCCTCATGGGTGTGGGCTCGCTACACCCAAATAGATCTATCACTCATGCCCCTCGGTCCTTATACGAGGATTAATGGTCCCAAGTATCCGCCTAACCATTCACATGATCTATGGTTCTTTCCTAGGCTAACCATACCAATTGTATTTGTAAGTAATCCTTTTGTAACATGTATTTCACCCCCGAAGTAAATAAACAAAACAGTTTAAAGAAAAAGGGGGACATGAACTCACACTATTGCGTCTTCAGAATCGTAACCCAAATCTCTTCAGCAAACACGACTACCTACAATGTACTACTGTCTATTAGACGAACAGGCCGTGCCTTGGCTTAGAGTTTAACGTTTTTGAGTTACGTTTCTTATGTTCCCAATATTATTCCAAGTTATAATTACTTGTTAAAATAATAATCATTTTAACTTCAAATTATATTTAGTTTTGGAATAATTGTTTAAGCAATATTTCTGTATTAATACTTCTCAAGTATTTATTTTCGTATTTCCTTCCCAAGGATGGGGTATCTCATACATGTATCTTTGTATTCTCGTGTTGGTAGTCTCAAAATAATATATTTTCAAGTCTCACTTTAGAAAATATATATGTAAACTCATTTTGTCTAAAAATAATGTATTTCAAGAAAATATATATTTTTCTCAAAAATCATATATCTTCTAAATATTCAAGAAAATATATTTTACTTCCAAAAATAATATATTTTCTCTATGTCGAAAATACAATATTACTCTTGTAATACTTTCAAAGATTATATTTTCATTTCTTGTATCCAAAATAATATTTACCAAAAAACATATTTATAACGGCATTTTCCGAAATATTTTGTAAGTTACGTTCTTGCGTTCGATATCACAATATTAAGTGTGTAACTTATATATTTATTCCTTGTGATTTTTAGTATTATTTTGGATTGTAAATTCTTGGTGTTTTGTTAAGTTATATTACTTTAAAGAGTAAACTACCATTTTGGTCCCTGTGGTTTGGCCAGTTTTGCCACTTTAGTCCAAATCTCAAACTTATTACATCCAGGGCCCTGTGGTTTGCATTTTGTTGCCATTTTAGTCCAAAATCCAAAAACCCTATTTTTTTTACTGTTGCAACCTCCTATTTTGTCTTGTAGTTCAGGGGCATTTTGGTCCATGTTAATTTATTATAACATTTCAGTAATTAATAACATCTATCTTCAAGAACATCATCAAACTTCATCATCAAAACCCAGAAAATCAAGAACATCGTCAAACTTCATCATCAAAACCCAGAAAATCAAGAACATCATCTTCAAGAAAATCAAGAACCTAGAACAAAACCAGAAACCATCACAAAAACAAAACCGATTTGTAAAAAGAAACGAGGCCCAGATCTGTATCTTCAAGAACATCATCAAACATCATCATCAAAACCCAGAAAATCCAGAAAATCAAGAACATCATCTTTAAGAAAATCAAAAACCGATTTGTAAAAAGAAACGAGGCTCCAACAACAAATCAAAACCGCCATGGCTGCAAACAGAGGTTGCAAGCGCACTTGCCCTCCTCCGATTCTGCCACGCCAAGCTGCGGAAAATCTCAAATGTTGACCCAATTTTGACTCGGATTAGGTGAAATCATCACAGCCTCGCAGTTTACTAAAAAAAAAATCCACTGAATCACATAAAATTAATCTAAATCAGCAATTGAAACAACAAAATTCTACCAAAACCACAGGGACCAACCACATCCGATGAACCTGCAACTCCCTGCAACCACCCACTCGCACCCCCTGCAACCACATCCGATGAACCTGCAACTCCCTACAACAACCCACTCGCACCCCCTGCAACCACATCCGATGAACCTGCAACTCCCTGCAACTACCCTCTCGCCCCCCTGCAACCACCGCCCCTCTCTTAGGGTTAGGGTTTTCGAGCGTTTGAGCTTCGATTTGAGCACCAGCAGCGTTTGAGCTTCGATTTCGAGCGTTTGAGCTTCGATTTGAGCACCAGCAGCGTTTGAGCTTCGATTTCAAGCGTTTGAGCTTCGATTTACCATGTGTTTTCGAGCGTTGCGGTATTTTAGAGAGAGAGCAGGTCATTTTAGAGAGAGAGAGAGCAGAGTTGGCGGCGGTGGGATGGTGGTGGGGATGATGCGATGGTGGGGGTGGTGGTGGTGTGGTGGTGGTGGTATTTTAGAGAGAGAGCATATTTTATGTTGAGAGAGAGAGAGAGAGAGAGAGAGATGTCTGAGATGAGGTTGAAGATGATGATCTAAGGGTTTTATTATAAATGAGTTATTAT
This sequence comes from Helianthus tuberosus, assembly GCA_030545235.1. Taxonomy (NCBI): domain Eukaryota; kingdom Viridiplantae; phylum Streptophyta; class Magnoliopsida; order Asterales; family Asteraceae; genus Helianthus; species Helianthus tuberosus. The sequence continues at coordinate 150,835,001 of CM060410.1, read as the reverse complement.
AAAGAGATAAAAAATCTAAAATGACCAAAATGCCCCTGAGGGTAAAGACAAAATAGCAGGTCATTAATGGGATATCTGGTCAAATTTGAAATTTGGACCAAAATGGCAACAAAATGCAAACCACAGGGCCCTGGATGTAATAAGTTTGAGATTTGGACTAAAGTGGCAAAACTGGCCAAACCACAGGGACCAAAATGGCAGTTTACTCTACTTTAAATCCTAAAATAACATAACTATTACACCAAGTATACAAATAATCACACACAATTGGTTATTAATGTAAATATATATTCTAAATACATATTTATCCATTTTTATTTATAAAAAACAACCTCCGATACTTGTATTTTTGTAACAAAATCTATGGCAAAGTTTATATTGAAAACTATGGTTAAAACTCACTTGTAATCACTTGTTTAGAAAATATTTTTCTAAGTGTTTGCATTTTTAGAAAATTTTGCCATAGTTCCCCCTAAAAATGGAGGTGTCCATGCTATTAAAGCATATCATTTTCTTTTTAAAAATCATCATAAACAATCAACAATCAATCTACACTTACCAAGTGCTAAAACAAAGCTATCTACATAACTAACTCAAAAACATTAAAACAATGCTTCTAGTATAATTTTGGTGTTTCGGGTTGTGTCCGGTTGTTCGGTTAGATACCGCTTCGTTAAAGTGTCAAACTATACCGTTTAGTGTTCTTTATGTACCCTTTTGTGACACTTTTAATTCCCGACACTTAGGAAAGCATTCAGGACCATTTAGTCATATTTTTACATGAAACTAGTTTGTTAAATTGCTGAATTTTGCTGAAATATGCAGAATTCTGCACTTTATGTGGGTTTTAGGCACTTTCCGGTACTTAAACTATCACCTAGTGAAGCAGTTTTATGGTCCTTACTTCCCTACACTCCATGCTAGTGTATTACTTAGTCTCTGGCTCATACTGGGCCTCAAAACACTGACTGTCTATGTACTGAACATTGTCAGCATTTTCTGAGTTATCTGCTAACTGTGCAAGCTGTGCTTTGTGCATCATGTATGTCAATAAAGTTTGCATGTGATAATGAGATAACGTTATGTAATATGTGATGCACATGTAAGTATGTTGCAGTAATCAGAAAGCAGTTTAAGTCGTTAATTGTAATTCAACACAGTCATTAAGCACTAATCAATATTAATTAATTGTACGGATACCTGTATTTTTTACGGTTGTCACATTCTCCCCCTGTTAAGAAAATTTCGTCCCGAAATTTTAGTTCTGCTACCAGCTGCAGGGGTATTGGGGAACAAATGTGGGTATTTTGCTTTCATGCGATCCTCACGTTCCCAAGTGAACTCGGGGCCGTGACGCGCGTTCCAACGAACCTTGACGAGTTTAACACTACTCCGTCGCGTCTTGTTAACCTTCCAATCAGTAACCTCAACAGGTTCTTCAGTAAAGTGGAGTGTGTCGTAAATGTGGACTTCATCGGTAGGAATGACAACTGTTTCTTGAGTTGGACTCTTTTTCAGATTAGATACATGAAATGTATCATGAACGCCATTCAGTTCTGCGGGTAAATCCAACTTGTAAGCTACAAGACCAATCCTCTCTAGGATTTTGAATGGTCCAATGTATCGCGGGTTCAACTTCCCACGCTTCCCAAAGCGTGCTACACCCTTCCAGGGTGAAACCTTTAACAAAACCATATCTCCTACCTCAAACTCCAAAGGTTTCCTCCTTTGGTCCACATAACTCTTTTGTCGATCACGAGCCGCCTTGATGCTCTCTCGGATCTGTATAATCTTGTCTGTCGTCTCTTGAACCAATTCGGGACCAACAAGCTGTCTATCACCCGCATCTACCCAGCATAACGGTGATCAACACTTGCGTCCATAGAGAGCTTCAAACGGTGCAGCTTGGATACTCGCATGGTAGCTGTTGTTGTACGAGAATTCTACCAAGGGTAAGTGAGTGTCCCAACTGCCACCCAAATCCATTACGCAAGCTCGCAGCATGTCTTCCAATGTTTGAATCGTTCGTTTGCTCTGGCCATCAGTCTGTGGATGGAATGCAGTACTCAGATTCAACTGAGAACCAAAGGCTTCTTGGAAGGATTTCCAGATTCTTGACACAAACCTTCCGTCTCTATCAGAAATGATCGAGAGAGGCACTCCATGCCGTGCAACTATCTCTCTCATGTATAGCTTAGCAAGCTTGCTAGTGTTGTCTTTCTCCTTGATCGGCAAAAAGTGTGCAGATTTCGTCAAACGGTTTACGATTAACCAAATCGTATCATGACCTCTGGGTGTCCTTGGTAACTTTGTTATAAAATCCATTAAAATCTGCTCCCATTTCCACATGGGTATTTCGGGTTGTTGCAGAAGTCCTGAAGGCTTCTGATATTCGGCCTTTACCTTGGCACAAGTCAAACATTTGCCAACATACGTTGCAACATCACCCTTTAATCTCGGCCACCAATAAAAATCCTTTAAATCTTGGTACATTTTATCCGATCCTGGATGGATCGAGTACCGTGACTTGTGAGCTTCATAAAAAATAACGTCTCGTAGACCACCGAAGAGGGGAGCCCAAATTTTTCCCATGAAACACAACGTTCCTTCCTCGTTTGGTACCAACTGTTTCTCCATCCCATGGAGATACTCATCCTCAAGATTTTTTTCCTTAAGAGCTTCTCTCTGCGCGTTACGAATGCGCAATGAGAGGTCCGTTTGAATAATCATTTCCAAAGCCCTAACCCTTATGGGCTTGATTCTTTCTTTCCGACTCAGGGCGTCTGCGACCACATTCGCCTTCCCTGGGTGATACTTGATTTCACGATCATAATCGTTTAACAACTCTACCCATCGTCTCTGTCTCATGTTAAGCTCTTTCTGATCGAATAAATGTTGTAAGCTCTTGTGATCGAATAGATTGTGCATCGCGTACCATACAAATAATGTCGCCAGATCTTTAAAGCAAACACCACAGCGCCTAGTTCCAAATCATGTGTGGTGTAGTTCTTCTCATGAATCTTCAACTGGCGTGAAGCATAAGCTATAACCTTTTGTCGCTGCATCAGCACGCAACCCATCCCTTGACGCGAGGCGTCGCAATATACCACGAAGTCATCAGTGCCTTCGGGTAGGGATAAGATGGGTGCATCGCAAAGCTTGTTTTTCAACAACTGAAATGCTTCTTCTTGCTTGTCTCCCCATTCATACTTCTTGTCTTTCTGAGTGAGGGAGGTCAATGGTTGTGCGATTTTCGAAAAATCCTCAATAAATCTACGATAATATCCTGCCAAACCTAGGAACTAACGCATCTCAGTTGGCGTCTTCGGAGTCTCCCAATTCTTGATCGCCTCGATCTTTGTGGGATCCACATGAATTCCATCTCCGTTAACCACGTGACCAAGGAACTGAACCTCACGCAACCAGAACTCGCACTTTGAGAACTTAGCGTATAATTTCTCTTCCTTGAGCAGCTCTAAGATAGCTCTTAGATGTTGCTCATGTTCTTCCTTCGTCTTCGAATAAATCAAGATATCGTCAATAAACACAATCACAAACTTATCGAGATACGGCTTGCAGACTCTATTCATCAAGTCCATGAATACTGCTGGCGCGTTCGTCAACCCAAACGGCATAACCAGGAACTCGTAGTGTCCATAGCGAGTCCTAAAGGCCGTCTTTGGAATACTCTCCTCTTGGATTCTCAACTGGTGATAACCTGATCGAAGATCGATCTTGGAGTAAAAACTTGAACCTTGCAGTTGATCTAACAGGTCATCAATCCTTGGCAAAGGATACCGATTCTTAATGGTCAACTTATTCAGCTCGCGGTAGTCGATACACATGCATAAACTACCATCTTTCTTCTTAACGAACAAAACTGGAGCTCCCCAAGGGGAAAAGCTCGGTCTGATAAATCCCTTGTCCAATAGCTCCTGAAGTTGTGTTGACAGCTCTTGCATTTCTGAAGGCGCAAGTCGATAAGGTGCCTTGGCTACAGGCGCAGCACCTGGAACTAAGTCAATGTGAAACTCGACTTGCCTTTGTGGCGGCAATCCTGGAAAGTCTTTGGGGAAGACTTCAGGATATTCCTTCACGACTGGAATGTCTTCTAGCTTTGGCTCAGCGGCTTCCTTGTCCACAATGTGTGCCAGGAAGGCGACACATCCTTTCTGCAAACATCTGCGGGCTTTCAAGCAACTAATGATCCTTAGGGGTGTATCGTGCTTCTCTCCATGTACTACAATTGTTTCTCCATTCGCCATCGGAATGAGAATGACCTTCTCGTGACATACGATCTCTGCTCGGTTGCTTGACAACCAATCCATTCCGACTACCAAGTCAAAGCTTCCCAACTCAACGGGCAAAAGATCAAGCGAAAACTCGTGCTCTCCCAGTTCTATCACGCAACCTCTGATTACTTCATTCGCTTCTACTAGCTTTCCATTTGCTAGTTTTATCGAATACGAAATATCTAGCTTACTAGCTACCAACCCAAGTATATTCTTAAATTCTAGCGATACAAAACTATAATCGGCACCGGTATCAAATAGTACAGATGCAAAGCGTTGGTTGATAGGGAACGTACCAGTGACCACATTTGGATCTTGGCGAGCTTCCCTCGCCTCGATGTTGAAAACCCTTCCTTGAGCTTGATTGAGCTTTGGGCACTCTCTCTTGAAATGCCCCACGTCTCCACAATTAAAACAACCTGGTCCTCGACCATTACCGTTCCCATTACCACCTTAATTGTTATTCACTCCACGGTTTCCATTTCCAGTTTGATTCCAAAAATTACCACGATTTCCGTTACCGCCATTTCCTCCTTGAGGGTGGTTTCCATACCCATTACCACCGCGGTTACCGTTTCCATTGCCATAACCACTTTGACCACCACTACCACGACCAGCACCAACCCAGCACGTCTCATTCGAATGACCAACTCTTCCACAAGACTCGCATCTTCCAGCTCGGCATTGTCCATTGTGATGCAACTGACACGCATCGCATTTGGGCAAGGTGCCCATATACCCTTTTCCTTTGTTTTCAGCACCAGTTTTGGCCTTGGTTGGTGCGTTTGCCTCTTCCTTCTTGTTAGCACTGCTGGTACCTTTCTTGAAATTTGAGAACTTCCTTTTGTTCTCACCGGATGACTCAACGTGAGTCTCATTCTTCTTCTGGTCAGAGATCGAAAACTTGTTTAACCTGATTGCCTCTTTAGTTAGTGCTACACTCAGATCAATAGCCTTGGTGATTGTTGCAGGCTTTGACGTCGTCACCATACTCATAATCTGAGGTGCCAACCCCCATATAAATCGCTCGATGAGTTTGAATTCCGGATCAACCATGTATCGTACCACTCGAGACAGGTCGTGAAATCTCTGCACATACTCTGCAATCTTCGGACCATCCATCTTGAGGTTCCAGAATTCAGTTTCCAACTTTTGGATTTCGGCCCTTGAGCAATACTTCTTTCGCATGAGTTCCTTCATTTCATCCCATGTCATGGCATAAGCAACATCTTCTCCCAAGGTTTGAACTTGGAGATTCCACCAGGATAACGCTTCATCTAAGAACAATCCAGAGATATAGGTGACTTGGTGTTGCGGAGCACACTTGCTCATTCTTATCATAGAATCAGTCTTCTCCGTCCATCTGACAAAAGCTACAGCACCCCCGGTGCCGTCGAAATTTAGAGGCTTACAGTCTAGAAACTGTTTATAGGTACAGCCTATACAAGTAACATCATTCACATAAAGCATTAGCGATCGCACATGGAATATCCAAATGTAACGTAATGTTTCTTTAATGACTCAAACATTACCAAGAGGTGGGTTGCTTCTTGAGGTACCTATGCTATGCTCGGAGCGTCAGGCCTCGTGTTGTGCTATCTCCTGTGAAATCCGTTCTTGTAACTCGGCCTCAGTTGTAGGCAGTGCGTTGTCTCTTTGAGGAGACATCTTCTAAAGAAGATAGTATAGGTCAGGTCTTATGTATATAAGTATATAGTACGTGTATGTAATAACATTTATCAACGCAAGTAAGCACATAACATCCCAATCATAACGCAAACAAGTATTTCAACAACGTATATAATGAGAATATTGCGATTGAGCTTTCATATATCAATGACCACAATTACAGTTTTACATGTTCTACAATGTATCATATTACACCAAAAGGGACCAAAGGGTCACATCACCCTTGCCCAAAATATCCATCAAACTATAACAATCATGACATCAAACTGTGGTTCTCAAAAGGCTATGCAAGCTGGCCCAATAGCTACATTCTCACCAAAAGTATGCTACCTGCATAAAACCAAAAACTGCTATGCTGATGGTGGAGGAGGAGGAGGAGGTGGAGGAACGAAAAGCAAACTGCGCAGATGCGCTAGCTCCTCCTCGAGGGCATGAACATAACACAACAGATAGCTGATCTGCTGCTCCATAGTAAGGAAACGAACATCAAAATCTGGGTATGGTAAAAGAGGAGCGGGAGGAGTCGCGAAGGGTGACTGACAAGTGCAAGGTGGAGGACGCGGAATCCTCTCAAGATCCATGACTCTGCGATACAACATCTCCTGCTGGAGCTGTAAGGACAAAAGCAGATCATCCCTCGTGTATCCAGTGTAATGGAAGGGATGGTATGGATCAGAAATAGGCATCGTGTTGGGCGGAAACCAAATCAGTGGCTCGCCCGATCGTGCAGAAGTAAAAGGTGCAGTATGTGAAAACTGAGGCATGAAGGGGAAAGCTGCTGACACAGGAGGAATATGACCAGGCTGCTGAGTCGATGGACCATCCCCTGGACAGGGTGGAGGGATATCCTGTAGGAACGTGACTGGTAGATCAGTGCGGTGTATGTCTGACACATGTTGGTGAAACGGGGCAATGTTAACTGGTGCAGGTGGGGGAGTAACGGGCACAACGAAAGGAGGCAGGTCATCATCATCTATCCACCCATTGCGGGTGAATGCATAACGAGGATCTATATGGTCAGCAAAAGGAGCATGGTCTGCGGGTGCAGGTAGAGGGTCATGTAACAATGGTGCAACAACTGGAATGTCAACAGGGTCATGCTCCGGTAGGGGATCGTGAGCAGGTATAGGCTCGGGTGCAATCAAAGGCTCGGGGTCGGCCGATGCTAACTCAAGATCAGCGGGTATCGGCTCGAGATCAGCGGGTATATCAAGAAGCTGATCGTCAGGAATGAAGTCGACCTCGTGCTCAGGATCAATGTTAGGATCAAACTCATCATCAAACTCGAAGTCCTATGGAGGAACAGGTGCGGCAGACATAGCTGTGTCGGAATCAGAATCAGTGGGATAACGCTGTAATCCCAGTGCGTGTAGAGTAGTAGATGACACAGACTCGAATGAATCAGGACCAGAATCGTCAGGCGAAATCTCAACGACAGGAATCTCAATAAGCGGAACAGCAATGACATCGTCGACTGGAATCTCGACTAGTGGAGCGACAACGACATCATCAACTGGAGCTCCATCATCCTGGGCACCCTCAGGGGGACCCTCAATAAAAAGATCGATGTCGTCGTCATACATGGCATCAAGAGGTAGATCCTCGAGAGGAAATGCAGCAAGAGGAAAAGGAGCAGGGATCTGAATAAGAAGTAGATCCTCGCCAGGAAGACCATCAGCTAGCGGTATATCATCGCCAAAATCTGGTAAAGCAAACGGCTGGAAATCATCATCATCGCTACTCGTAGTGTCAGACGTAAAAACCTCATCCTCTGGGATGATCTCATCATCCGAAACTATGGCCATAGGGTCTACGGTATCTGATACTCCATTATCAAAAGAGGACATGGTGTCTGTGATAAAACAATCACACATATGCACATATATCAACAATCATCAAATAAGCATATAAGTAGTAACAATGTAAGCATGTATGTATCCTAGTCTTCCCAAGACTATCCCACCCAGCCTCTCAGACTGAACTACTTAGTCTCTCAGACTAAACCTCCTAGTTTCTCAAACTGAACTACTCAGCTAGTCTCTCAGACTAACTCCCCAGTCTCTCAGACTGAATTATAAACGAGTTCTTTGAAATGTACTTTGTGTCTTTTATTTGTAAAAATGTTTGTTTCCTGGATCTGGACATTTCGTGTATGCAATGAAAACATGTTTTGAAAACATTTTCGTGAGAGCCCTAATGATCGTAGTCTAGACTCGAGAAAGAATCCTAGTTCGCTACGATCGAAGCTCTGATATCAAGCTGTCACACCCTGACTTTTGCGGAAGCGTGGTTATTGGTGTGACCTCTTAATACCATAGCATTCAATCATAACAATGCTATATGATAAAACCATAAGATGTTCATCCATTGATTAAGTTTAAAAAATAACACAACATAATTGTATGAACGTTGACACCAACTTTTAAGTTACAAACCATAACATGTTTTAATGAGTTCACGAAGACTCGACAACATAACTTAAACCAACCCGAGCTTAGAACCATGTATCTCGTACAGGAGTAAGATACATCTCCTAAACCCTACGACCTCGGATGACATCTTTTATTTATAACGCAGCTTGAAATATATGCATACACCTGCCAGATCCATTTAGTTCCCTGAAATACATGTAGTTTAAAAACATCAACAAAAGTTGAGCGAGTTCATGTGTTTTGTATATGTATGTATAAACCTTTGTAAACAGTGTAAGTATGAAAGTCCCGGTATGATAGCAAACAAGGAAAAGATCACCAATGGTTTGCAAGGCCACTGATATGTGTGACGGTGTAGGAAGACTCAAACCTAGCAAAGTTGTACCGGGCTTCCGGCTGGAAGACATAGTCACCCTATGGGCCACCCTGGTCCTCATGGGTGTGGGCTCGCTACACCCAAATAGATCTATCATTCATGCCCCTCGGTCCTTATACGAGGATTAATGGTCCCAAGTATCCGCCTACCCATTCACATGATCTATGGTTCTTTCCTAGGCTAACCATACCAATTGTATTTGTAAGTAATCCTTTTGTAACATGTATTTCACCCCCGAAGTAAATAAACAAAACAGTTTAAAGAAAAGGGGACATGAACTCACAGTATTGCGTCTTCAGAATCGTAACCCAAATCTCTTCAGCAAACACGACTACCTACAATGTACTACTATCTATTAGACGAACGGGCCGTGCCTTGGCTTAGAGTTTAACGTTTTTGAGTTACGTTTCTTATGTTCCCAATATTATTCCAAGTTATAATTATTTGTTAAAATAATAATCATTTTAACTTAAAATTATATTTAGTTTTGGAATAATTGTTTAAGAAATATTTCTGTATTAATACTTCTCAAGTATTTATTTTCGTATTTCCTTCCCACGGATGGGGTATCTCATACATGTATCTTTGTATTCTCGTGTTGGTAGTCTCAAAATAATATATTTTCAAGTCTCACTTTAGAAAATATATATGTAAACTCATTTTGTCTAAAAATAATGTATTTCAAGAAAATATATATTTTTCTCAAAAATCATATATCTTCTAAATATTCAAGAAAATATATTTTACTTCCAAAAATAATATATTTTCTCCTTGTCGAAAATACAATATTACTCTTGTAATATTTTCAAAGATTACATTTTCATTTCTTGTATCCAAAATAATATTTACCAAAAAACATATTTATAACGGTATTTTCCAGAATATTTTGTAAGTTACGTTCTTGCGTTCGATATCACAATATTAAGTGTGTAACTTATATATTTATTCCTTGTGATTTTTGGTATTATTTTGGATTGTAAATTCTTGGTGTTTTGTTAAATTATATTACTTTAAATCCTAAAATAACATAACTATTACACCAAGTATACAAATAATCACACACAATGTGTTATTAATGTAAATATATATTTATCCATTTTTATTTATAAAAACCAACCTCCGATACTTGTATTTTTGTAACAAAATCTATGGCAAAGTTTATATTGAAAACCATGGTTAAAACTTACTTGTAATAACTTGAGTGTTTACAACTTGTTAGATGATTTTTCCAAAAATCATTCTTTAGAATTTTTCTTGTAAACAAAGTGTTCTTATACTTGTTTTATCACCAAAAATAGTGTATATTTATGTAAGAACCAAGATCTTCTAAAAATCACATTTTGAACTTGGTTCTTTTGGAAAACCATTCATAAATCTTAGATCCATAAGATTACTAACTCACTTTGTTTATCATTTTTCAAGAAATCAATTTATTCTTCAAGTTCATGCTTAACACATGAGGATGATCATCTTGCTTTATCACATAATCATCCTCTCTCTGGCTAGATCATGTGTTTAATCACAATCTAGCAAGCTCCTTATGATGATCAACATCATAATCTCAAGTAAATAACAAGCAAGTATCATTCATACACTAAATAACATAGTTTCATCATATATCAAGCTTATGTTCATGATTCATGTTTATGTTCTTTGGTGTTCTTGCGATTAACAACATACTACATCTTTTAACCAACTACATATGAAGTAAATAAGGATTATGAGAGTCTTACAACTAGCACAAGGCTAGGGAAGAACACAAGAGACGGTGATGACAAATGTGGAGGATAAAAGCAATCGGGAGAGGTCCTTCAAGATCCACAAGCTCCACACTTCGTTAGACACCTTCTTACACCTTTAGATGATCTTGGATTGAATGAACAAGACTTGGCAATGGTGGTGGAGTTGTTGTTGATTCTCGGCCGAAAATGGGAGAGGAGAGGGAGGAGAAGGGTGTGTGTGTTAGTGTGTTAGTGTGTGAGAGATGTGAGATTAAGAACCACTAACTTCTTCTTATAACCACACTTAGGCTTTTACCCAATGGTTATTGTGCTCCATAAGTACCAAACAAGATCTTCCACAATCTTAGGGAAATCAAGAAAGATCAAGGGTGGGCCACACCCTTGATGTCGTGAACAATGAGGGGGGGGGGGGTATTGTGTAAGTTTAAATCATAGTTAGATTAAATAGTTAGAAGTTAAGTATAATGTTTACTGTTTATGTGTAACATGTGTTATATAGTGTGTTTGGGTGTTCGGAGATCATAACTAGCTCAGAAACATTAAAACAATGCTTCTAGTATAATTTTGGTGTTTCGGGCAGTGTCCGGTTGTTCGATTAGATACCGGTTCGTTAAAGTGTGAAACTATACCGTTTAGTGTTCTTTATGTACCCTTTTGTGACACTTTTAATTCCCGAAACTTAGGAAAGCATTTAGGACCATTTAGTCATATTTTTACATGAAACTAGCTTGTTAAATTGCTGAATTTTGCTGAAATATGCAGAATTATGCACTTTATGTGGGTTTTAGGCACTTTCCGGCACTTAAACTATCACCTAGTGAAGCCGTTTTATGGTCCTTACTTCCCTACACTCCGTGCTAGTGTAGTACTTAGTCTCTGGCTCATACTGGGCCTCAAAACACTGTCTGTCTATGTACTGAAAATTGTCAGCATTTTCTGAGTTATCCGCTAACTGTGCTAGCTGTGCTTTGTGCATCATGTATGTCAATAAAGTTTGTATGTGATAATGAGATGATGTCATGTAATATGTGATGCACATGTAAGTATGTTGAAGTAATCAGAAAGCAGTTTAAGTCATTAATTGTAATTCAGCACAGTCATTAAGCACTAATCAATATTAATTAATTGTACAGATACCTGTATTTTTTACGGTTGTCACAACACTCGCCTTTGATCGAATTCTCGTACAATAACAGTTATCACGCGAGTATTCAAATGACACCTTTCGAAGCATTGTATGGTCGCAAGTGTCGTTCGCCTATTTGTTGGCACGAGATTGGTGAAGTTCAAATCACTGGTCCCGAGCTCATATAAGAGACAACGGAAAAAAATTTATAGGTTAGAGACAATTTACTGAAAGCCAGGAGCCGACAAAAGAGTTACGCCGACAAGCGCCACAAGCCTTTGGAATTCGAGATAGGTGACTACGTACTCCTCAAGGTATCCCCTTGGAAGGGAGTGGTTCGATTTGGTAAGAAAGGAAAACTCGCACCTCGCTACGTTGGTCCTTTCAAAATTCTCGAAAGGATTGGCAAGGTTGCGTATAGACTGGACCTACCTGAAGAACTCAACAACGTGTATCTTGTCTTCCACGTTTCTAATCTAAAGAAGTGTCTAGCTGATGAAGGACTTCAAGTTTCACTCAAAAATCTTCAAATCAACGAGACTTTACATTTTGTGGAAAAACACGTTGAAATCATGGACCGAAGAGTCAAGAAACTAAGGCGCAGTCAAATTCCTATCGTCAGGGTTCGATGGGAAGGAAAACGTGGCACTGAATTCACTTGGGAACTCGAGAGTGATATGAAGACTAAATATCCGCACCTTTTCATTACTTCTTCCTAAATTTCGGGACGAAATTTCCTAAAGGAGGGGAGACTGTAACCCCCTGCTTCTTCGTACTTTCCATAATTAGAAAGTCTTGCTTGTAATTCTATTTTTGGAAGTCTTGTGTTCTTGTAATTGTCCTTTCATTGTAATCGTTGTAAAATCCGAGACTTGAATCATAAATAAAACTCATATTTCTTTAAATTCGTGTTATACATATTTCATACATGTTCGTACACTTGAATTCGTGTAACAATTGATGATTTACTTGGATTTCTTGTAAACTATGTGTTAAACTTGCAAATATGTGAAACATGCTAATCATACGTCTTTTGAATGCATACGATACGTAAATACGACATTCATACGCTTAAACAAACTTCATTATACTTGTTTTATGTTCATTATACTTGTTACATCCTTATAATATGCCTATATATCTTAAAAAACCCTTAAAACATCTTAAAAACCTAAATAAGAAACAAGAGGGCCAAATATGTCAAACATTGAAACACAAACCTCACCAGGCCAAGGCCTGGCGGGTCACGACTCGCCCCACGTGGGCCTTCGCTGGCCGCGAGCCAGCCGGATCCAAAAACAGCACAACCAGCTCACTGGTTGGTCGAATTTTGTTGGTTTTGCTGCTTCCAAAGTGTGTTTCTTACATTTAAAACCTCACCAACCCAACCCTAATCCATCCCTAACCCAAGCCTCCTCCAAGCATTTTTCACTTTCTAAACACTCTCAAACTCACTAAAATCGCAGTTGAATTCAGGAGCTAAGGCATATTGCCATCTTCTTACAAAAGTGAGCATAACTCACTCATCTCTTAACCTTTTGCTTTGATTCTTTTTCCTACTTACTTGGATTGACCTTAGGAATATTTCCACAGGTTTTCCATGGAAAACCAAGGTCTGGAATGTCACCAAAAAGGCTCCAAAGTTGATTGAACTTTCTGTTTTTGATTCAAACTTTGTTAAACTTAGTTAAACTTGTGTTATCTCATCTCAAACCTATGTCCTTATGCTCATAACCACATCTATGGTTAGTTGGGCTTAAAAACAAGGTTGAGACATGTAAAATCAGAGGTGTAAACCTCACAAACTTTCTGTTTTGTGTAGGGTTTTTACCCACAAGTAGTGTTCAAGCTTGAAGCTTGATGTTGTGTGATTAAAGGACTTGGGCTATCCTACTTGAAGATCCACACACTATTTGATGTTTTCCATAGATTAGTTGTTCTTATTTCATTCTATACTTGTATGTTCTTGACCCTCCTTGATTGTTCATAACAACAAGTGTAGTGTTGAACAAAGAGGTATCTAAATGGAAGACTTGTTCTTCCTACCTCATGCATGAATTATTTGACACAAAAGAGGTTCCTAAATGGAGGATTCGTCCTCCTACCTCATGCTTGAACTATTGGACGTATTGATATATTACATAACCTATATATTACCTAAATAATCAAACCTTTGATGATGAACTGGTAGTGGTCACTTGTGAAAGTGTTTGGTTACATCATCTAAAACATTATGTGTTAAAGATGATTACTTTCATATGTTTACATTCACACGTTTTAAAACTCCGAATCTTTACTCCACCGAAATACTACAATACTCACACGCCTTTGTTTCTTCGTGTAGAAGGACTTGGTTTTCCAACCTCCCTTAACAACAACTCTCTCGCGGATTCACAAGTGGAAAGCTTGCAAAACCGTGAGTATACTCGAACCCCCTTTTTTCATTTACCACTTTTGGGGTGTAACATGTTAAACTATAAATGACACACAAACTTTACTCTTTATGCATGCACAAAACAATCCAAATACATGAATACTATGTTGTTATACTTGATGCATATACTTGGGCGATTCTTATGTGATACAATAGTCATTAGCTTTATACGAGCCTCCATTTAACATGTATAGCGCTATAGGAGTAACGCACCATCCGTGAACGAGAGATCATGTTAAATTTCATTCTTTATTGTGTAAACAGAGGGTTGACTAGAAATATTGCATGCCATGATATGTTGATCTTGAATAACCTAAGTTGCCATGTGGATTCGTTTTTATGCTTTTATACTTACACTTAAACTTGTATACTCGCCTTTGCTTTTGCATTGAACTTTATTTTAAACATGTTACAGGTTGAGGATGAAATTGCTATGAAATGAAGTAGCAATGATGCCCAAATACACATATAGACGTCTTAGGTTAAAATGTTGTATCAATTTTGTTCTTATTGTTATGTATTTCCGTTGAACTTGTTGTTATTTGAAATTCCATGTAATGTTTGACAATTTGATTTATGAAATGAAAACGGTTTGAATTAAATATTGTCAGCAATAGGGGTTATGAAGTCTCTTGCAATCTCGAACTCGTCCCACTCCAATGATTCCGCCATTGGTTGGGGTGTGACATCAACTTCCAAAATTATGGACTACTCTCAGCTGATTTGACCATTTAGATCAACTGATGCTTTCCATGGCAAGGTATACGTTCCAATTTTGCTTTTCTTGTGCATAATTTAAGAATTTGACTCAACAATATATAATCAGCTAACCATTTGACTCAACAATATATAATCTGTCCATCGCTGCCTCCCTTGCAACCACAACCTCCCCCGCCGCACCTATAACTTCGCAGGATCTAGGCAAGCTCTCTCTACTCTCTGTCACTATCTAGGGCAAGCTCATACCCTCACTACCACCTGCTGCCACCACTGCACCACCCCATATCAATTCCTCTATCAAAATTTAAATCAAATCCTCTATATAATTCACTAGATTAGCATAATAACACTCAAATTAAATTAAATCCCAAATCAAAATAAAAACACAAACCCCAACAACGAAATCAAAGCCAACTGTTGGCTGCCGTAAGTGTTGGGGCCATCGCTACCACTGTAGCAACACAGGGCCGCCGGGAAACCATCCTCCACCGTTGCCCCTAAAACAACAACCACACCACCTCTATTCGCCGGATCACCACCATCACCATCACGCCGGATCACCACCATCACTGTCACACCCCGACCACGTATAACATACAAGACGTGGCGGAAAACGTCGGGGAGTGTTGTAACAGAATTAACTGTTTCATAACCATGGCATACAACGATGTATTTTATTTATCAACATAAGAGTAACATTGTCTTAAACAGGAAACAAAGAGTTTATAACATAATTAAACATAGTCTATCTTCATTTTAAGTCTCTAAGGCACAGGTCCGCCCTAGTGTCACGATCATCATCCTACGCAAAAGCTCCTGAAAACACATGTGAAAGTAGGTACGTCAGCATAAAAATGCCTGTGAGATACATAGGTTTTGTGAAAATAAGATTCATGACTTAAGTTTAAGAAAATGTTTAATAAAGTTTAGTCATGAACCTTGTAAGTTGTTTTGTTTTGTTTTGTAAATCATTTAAAAAGCGATAAGATCAGATGATATGTATAAACAAAAGAATAATGTATGGTTAAATGAATAACCAAGTACAATGAGTTGTATAAAATAAACTGTATTGTAAACCAAAGTCTTGTGAAAACATGTTACATGTGTAAAATGTATAAGTCCAAAATGAATGATTTAAATAACGCTATGATATGTAATATAATACAAACACTTATATATAGGAAGTACCAGCGACGTATCCACCATGCTTGTATCATATTACTCACATCTCGTTACTTAAGTCACTTAAACAAACCACCAATGTATAAAGTCTATGTTTAAACCAATAGTCAAAAGTCCTTGTATAAGCCATGTCAAATGTTTACAAGTCCAAAAGTAGTCAAGTAATGTGTATCAAATGTTATGTATTGTAAGTAACGTATTGTCCCATAATCATAATGTAGAAATGTACAAAACAAAGTATTTTGAATATATCAAAAAGTTATGTTTTGCAAAGTAATGCATTTTACATTGATACAAACATTTATGTGGTAAGTTAACGCATACATTCAAGCCTTGAGACAGTCGGATAACCCTTTCAGTCAAGGTTATCAAAAGAAATGTTTTCGGATTCAGTCATTCCTTACATCCAAACAAACCCGGGATGTCAGGAATGGGATTTGTCAAGTCCTATGGTACCACTACTTACTACCGAGCGGCGTAGCAAATGTTAATGAACATAATAAAGACCCGTTTGTGCAAACCAAATGTTATAGCAGTTGTATACATGTCATATGAAAACAATGTACTAAGTATGCTAGGTTAACATACAAAGCATAAAAGTCTTGTAAATCAATGTGCTAGCATGCTATCAGTCAACATACATAGCATAAATGTAATGTAAAACAATGTACTAAGTATGCACACAATGGACATACATAGCATGAAATGTAATGAAATCATGTACTATAATGTACTAACAAACATAGTCGGTATATGATGTGAAAACAGGAAAGCATGAAAGTAACAAGTAGGCACATGTGTTCCACCCCAAAACAGTTTGAAAACAGTAAAAGAGGGGTCTATGTACTCACTTGAAATTGCTCAGTAGTCCTTGAGTGATAACCAAACAATGCTAGAGATCACGGATATCAAACGGCACCTAATATAGGTAACTATGTTAATAAACCGGACCTAAATCGGAAGATCGGGTAGCATGAGGGTTTGTAAACCAAACGAGTATGGAGACTCGTGTAATATGGTTCAACAAAGTCTACATACTAAATGAAACTTAACCTAAGTACTTGTGACCCATTACGACCCGTTTAGGTAGCTTATGCTACTTTAACGCGTCGTTCGCGTGAAACGCGTTCGGACCGCCTAACTAGCCCTATGACAAGTGTTATATTCCTAAACATGTTATATAATCAGTTATGTGAAAAAAATTTAGGTTACATATGCTTAATTACCAATTATACATGAAAAGGGTATTCTGGTAATTTACCTAAGGCATATAAACTACCTATCATACAACTATTCAAACGAAGCGACCATAGGGTATAACCTCGGAAGGTTATTCCCTATATACTATGGTCACCTAATGTATTTGGTCGGATCCTAATGATCGACCAAATGGGTCGGGTTCGAAGGTATAAGCGATTTATTAGATCGCTTACCCTACGACCCTAGACAACGTGGTAATTAGTAGGCATAGTCCCAAAGGACTATAACCAACGTGATTACACTCACGTTGCGAAGTTCTAACGAACTTCGCATTGACCATAAACTGGTCAACGCAGAAAGTCAAACAAAGTTTGACTTTCAGACTCGAAAATACTCGAAAAGCAATAAAAAAACGAAAGAATACTTACGAAGGGTCCCTGAATGCTAATCTCGATTCAAGAATCTCAGGTATGAAACAATGGTTTCAACTTAGAGTTTCTCAAATCAAAATTCTAGTGGGTTTAGCAATGGATGGCATGGGGTATTTATAGTGTTCGGTTAGCCTTTAGGATCGTTTCTAGGAAACCGTGCTTTGATCTCAACCATACACCTCAAGAACATGGTATTACAAAACCATTTGAGCCCATAGTATTGAGAAAAACCATGTGCAAGGGTGGAAAGGACCAGATTCAAAGTTTCTGCATGTTTTTGCTGTCTGGGGACCTGATGCGGCCCGCTTCAGGATCAGGCAAAACTCAGGCGGGCCGCATGGCCTTGTCTGATCAGAACAAATTTTCAGAAATTATAGTTTTGGTCCCTGCACGTGTTTAAGGCCATTCCCGACACTTCTAAGGCCCGTAAAGCCAACTTTAAGGCCCTAAAATGATGCCTAAACATTGTGGACATGAAACATGCTCAAAAATATGTCGGATGTTGGTTCGTTTGGTCGTACGATCGCGATGTTCGCTTAATTACGACGGAATGCGCATAAGCGCGAAAAACGATCCAAATGACGCAACGAATGGATTTTTCTCAAGCCAAACACTAAAATAAAATATTTTAGTGCTTACATAAATTTTTGGATGTCCGGATGTATTCAGAACGTAAGTTATGCGCGAAAATGCAAACTTGTGCACTTTTTGACACTTTTAGTCCCTGAATGACCCAAAAGTTTATTTTAGCATACCGAACCCCTCAAAGCTTATTTCTAAGCTATGTAAAGGATATTTATGGTATGTTTAACTTATGGTCATGTTCCGGAATGTCTGTTACAGTTCAAATTGGCATACTTTCGCAGTTTGTCAAGTTTAGTCCCTGTAGGCGAATTAACTTGTTTTTGCCATACCAAAGCCTTCAAAACTTATTTCTAAGTTATGGAAGGGTTATTTAAGGTATGTTAAGTATATGTTGAAGTTCCGGAGTATTTTTCGCATTAAACTGGTTACGTTTACGCATCAGTTTGCGTATAACTCTCCAGAAAGCGATGTAGAGTTTGAAATTGAACAAAAGTCAAAACATGAAAAATGTAAAACACAACCAAACAAACATTGGGATCAAATAACATTGTTTTATTGATATCTGAACTGTTCACAATGATTACAAGCACAGATGTTACAATCACCGCCGCCATCTCAGAAGAGAGAGAGAGAGAGGAGAGAAAAGAGATGAGGAGTTTAGTTTAGAGAAAGAGAATGTGCGGACTTTTAATTTTTTACATCTTCTCTTTTAAATTTTACATAATAGTCCTAATATAAATTGTTTTACACAATGGTCCTAGGGAGGTGAAATAACAAGTATGCCCTCATGTGCAAGGCACATGACCATACTTAACCAAAAATATGACTGAGTTAGTCTCAAAGGACAAACCGTGCAAGATTTTGAAATATAAAGTACAAAACTCGTCAACTTTTGCGCTAAAGGAAAACGCCTGCAATTTGGTGTAAACATAAAGGACAAAACTTGTAATTTACTCTATTGTTTATCTATAAAACATTAATTATATAAGAGGACAATTTACTAGATTTGACGACTTGCTTGATCTATAAATACACTTATTTTCCCGCACATCGTACATTTTAAATAAATTTTTACATTCGTTGTTCACATCATTTAAATGGTCCAACCCGTAAAAAAATACGGGGGATAACCTTTAATTAATGTACCTTATTCGTTACGCATTAATGCATTATTCATTTTATACATATATATATACACACACAGTTGTATTTAATAAAACTTAATATCCAAACACGTGAGTATTCACTTTTTTAAAATATATATACACTTGTGTTTAATAAACTTTAAATATCTAAATCCGTGAGTATTCACGGGTGATATCCTAGTATACGTATAGATCTAAGGGAGTTAAAGTTGTTTAAAATCTATCTTGGTGTGTGTGTGTATGAACTAAGATTTTGGTTTAGGTCTATTATTCGATGTATTATCATATCTTGTTTTTTAGTTTGCAAGCGTAAAGTTGTTTAGAAAAAGAAATCGGGTAAAAGAATGGATGAATGTGGTTCACCGTCCTGGATTAGGAATGTTTCAATCATTACTTAGATAAACCTAACCAGGTAAGGTTTCCAAGAGTTAGGAATTAGACCAACTTGCAGGATAGTGTTAAGGGCTACAACTTTTGATCTCCAAACTTGTCTCCCACCTCCCTCTTTGTTTGTTAGGTTTTAGACCCAACACTCACAAATAATTATTCTAGTCTTTTCTTAACCCTTTTTCCACTTCTTATCAACAAAACAAGACAATCTACCAAATTTTTTTCATTCATCATTTATACACAATGCTGTTTAGCAACTTCTGACTGGTTAAGTGCTGAACCAATAAGAGGTCTGAACCATTAAGTGCTGAATCAGTAAGAGGTCTGAACCATTAAGAGCCAGTATAATGCTTAGCCGTTTAGAGGCAAATGTCTGACCAATTCAGATTAGAGGTCTTAACCATTCAGACTTAGTATAATGCTTAACCATTCAGAGGCAAATGTCTGAACCATTCAGACATCTGCTCGCGAAACAAACAGTCTGAACCATTAAGTGCTGAACCAGTAAGAGGTCTGAACCATTAAGAGCCTCGTTAAGAAGTAAACAAAGAGCTCCATAGATATTACTTATTTTTCTCTTTAACCTGCTTCTTTGTTAGGTTCTAAACCCAACCCACTTATATGATGAATTATTTGCAACTCTCCTAAATCTTCTTTATTATATGACTACAAAAATATTAAACGAGTGATAAAATCAAACAATTTTAACACTATAACTTCATGTTTTTATTATTATTTCAACACAAAACAAGATTCAAATAAGGGCCGTCATTCGGGACTTCATAAAAACCCTGCTCCACAATGTTTGTGTCGACGAGTGGTGAAGTCCACTTGGTTGCCACCTAAGATTCGACCTAGAGGAGGGAGGCACATTGTGGATGCACTAATATGTTGTGTTTAATACGAGTGTATGATTAGGTGTGTCAGTCGTGTTGGGTTGTCGAGTTATATTGCTCAACTCAAACGCATATTGCATTTTTATGTGCGTAAAAAACATCAACCCAAACGCACACACTTTTAAAATCATGTAACCCAAACTCCTGAAGACGACCCATTTAACCTATTTACCTAAACGTGTCAAATGAGTTGACAGGTAATAATCAAGTTGTAAACGTATTAATTGGGGGTTGGTTGTAAAGTAAACGGGTTAAATGAGCCATAAATGGTTAAACAGATTGATGAGTTTAGTTAAACACGTAGGTGAGTCGGCCTATCTAATCAAATCAGTTAAACAGATCAACTCGTACATGACATGTTTAATTAAACAAGCCAACCTAACCATAATCTGTTTATTAAACTCGCTATATATAGCAACCCAAACCTGATCGTATCTGAATTTACCAGCACCGGTTATTACGCCAATCCAAAATCCTGAATAGGCCCAAAGATGAAGGGACATGATGTTTAGAAAAGCAAGTGCAAACTCATATATTGTGACTACAACACCATGTATTAACATCTGATATTATTGTTTAAAAAAGAAGGAAATAATTATAAAGCTAAAAAGGATATATTATTTGAATGTAGTATATTAGCTCATCTCATTTTCTGACTTGGAAAGAAAGATGGAAAGAAAAAACATCCCACGAGGCTTTATATTTTCACATGGTTGGTCGAGGGCCTCGTCCCAACCCGTCCTTTTCACTCCTAGTATTTTGTTTTGAGTTTCACGATACATTTTCTTTAAGCTTCAAAAACACTACTTTCAATAAACATAAATCTATCTTTGATTGCCACCAAGTATTCATCTTATTTAGTTAGCTCTCAAACCAAGTATTCATGTGTTCAATAGCGAAAGCATAAAACTATACACGAGACAGGACCATACGTATGAACGTTGTGGCTTTCAATATCTCACAGACAGTTGACAAGTAATTAGAGTCGATTGACCCGACATAAATGTTTTGTGAGGGGAATGAAAAACTAAATTAGTTATGTTACTCCATGGGTTGGGTCTGGCCGCATAGCCATTTTAGATGATAGTCCAGTAACCGCCCAATTCCACATTCAAGCCCAATTTGCCTATACTAAGCCCACAAGATGTACTTCTATAGATTTAGTAAATTTATAAAACCTAATCATATATAGATTTGTTTCAATTAGAACTAACATAAAAGATTATGGATACCTAGATACAGGACTTTCATACAATGTGAATTTTTTTTTTTTTTTTTTACCATACTTTAACACAATGTAAACAAGATTTTTTTTTTTCTCTCGAATGCCATTATAAGCAATATTTGGACTTGGAGTTGGACCAATATCATTCTTAGGCCTTTATTTTAAACACATTGCTAATAAGAGCTTGTATAGAATGTGGTTTCATCTTCCAAACAATTGCACATAAAACCAAAATTAGAGCATTTTTTAAATACTCGTCACCATTTGATTGCGTAAATACGTCTTGATAAGCTTTATTTTAGAAAAAAAAATATCATTCAACAGTTGCGGTTGTGGAACCATAAATTTTTAACTAAATAGAATTGACTTTCGGTCGAGAAAAAATTGACTATTAGTCTAATGGCGGAACTAAAACTTCTTGTTTGGGTCTTAACAATAAGAACTAGCTTTGTTATTACTAGTAAGTGCAGTCGTGCGTTGCGGTGAGGACGTTGATAATATCAAAACATCGAAAAAAATCCATACAAAAAAAATCCATAAGCTCATTGCAATGAAAAATCCATATTAAGAAGAAAATCAAAATCGATGAAGAAAAAGTTACATGGTTAAAGAAATATATATTAAAAAACTCAATGAAGTTAGACTATGGGTGTGGAGGAGGCAAGTCCTTGAAGGATGCCCCTTCACATCATCATCACGTCAACATTTAAGGAGGATGCCCGTTCAAGGATGAACCAATGGGGATGGAGGATGGGCCTCCCCCCATTTTTAAATACTTTTTTAAATTCAACATATTTTAACATTTAATAAGTTATAAAATAAAATCATTAATATTAAAAAAAACATTACATAACTTAAAAAATACTAGATTGACAAAAATTAAAAATCCTAAGAATTCCATCTTTTAGCGATCTTCTCTTTCATTTTACGCAAAACTGGATGCTCTTCTTCCGGATACTGACCAGTGAACTATAGGAGGATCTTTAAGTTGATTAAATAAGAAAGAAATTGATATGTTTCATATTTAAATTGGTGAATCTAGATTACTACGGCGAACTTGATGATTGCGGGTTAAAGGAGCTAAGGAGGCGCAAAGAAGAAGCATGGAACAAACTAGAGCTTAAAATGGAAGGAATACGGAGCATAAATGTTGGTCCCCTTTTCTGATCCTGTTCGAATGATGCAACGTTCTTCGGTCGTAGAGACGGGTGTTTGTGAAGTATATAAACATTCAAAGAATAAAAATAGAGATAATAGAGTGGGATTTCTTCAATGATTAACTCTTATAAATAAATGTATCATTCTATGAACATAAGAATTAATCTTTGTTTGGCGGAATCAAACAAAGAAGAAGGGGTCGATCCGAGAATAAACTCGAATCTTGAATATCACCCCTGGAACAAACGAGGGGGTAAACTCACATGAAAACTCTATTTGTAAATTTTACTTCAAATGACACACATATTCCTACAAAGGAATTATGTATTTATAGAGATTCCATTTGCATATCTCAATTATAATTGGTTGATAGAATGTTGGTTTTTGTGCCCATCTATTTGTCATGTGGCTTATCTTCTTTATTCGCCAACTTGTTCTTTTTCCTCTTCTGATGATTGCTTTTCACATATTGAGATATTTTCTTTTTCTTTTCTGATGAAAGCTTTTTCACGTATTGAGATATTTAATGTGTTCATAAGATATATTATCTTATGAACACAATTCTTTGAATTTGTATCATGTAAACTGCATAATGTCCCGCTAACATTTTGAATTCTTGTAACCTTGTAGTGATCTTTTAATCAAAGAATTAGAAGCTTGATTTTTTCTTTCTCGGTCTTCATATTCAGTGTTTCTGGGACGGTTCATCAGTCGGTTCGCGTTGACGGAATTAATTCTAAGTAACTTTAACGAGTTACAACAACAAATACAATAAAGTTTCCTAACAATCACCCCCTATTTGCTGTTGAAAATACAAACAATGCATTTAAACTTAGAAATAACAAATAAACTTGTTGAAGATGTATCTTTCTTTTCTTTTCTTCTTGTCCTTTTATCTTGTAGGCACCTTTTTATTGATCTTTCTTGACTGTGTCTTCAGCATATGATCAGGTCGATCATCTTTTTTTTTCAATACTTACATAAAAGTTTCCTAACAATGTGTGTGCATGTTATTTCAGGTTTCGAGGACGAAACCTTCTTTAAGGGGGGTGGACTTGTAACACCCCAAAAATCAAAATAAGACTATTATTGTAACATCTCATTTTGGGATTTACTTGATACGGGAAAATGGAAGTTAAACGGCGCACATGCCCCTCGATGATATTGAAATTGACAAACGAATGAATTCCATTGAAAGACCGATAGCTATCAAGGATTCTAAGGTAACGCACCTTCGCAACAAGGCTATAAGGCAAGTCTTGGTGCAAATGCAACATCGAAAAGGATCGGATCTTACATGGGAATCAGAAGATGAAAGGCGGGAGCACTACCCGACGTTATTTAGTACGTATTTAGGTTTCGGGGACGAAACCTCCTTTAAGCGGGGTAGACTTGTAACAACCCAAAGTCCTTATATATGTATATATGTTAAAATAAGTTTTTATAAATGTAATTGTTGTTAAAATGGTAACTAGGATTATGAACCTAGTTAGAGTGTAAGTAAGATTATAACCTAAAGAATAGATTTTAGCCATAAAAATATAAACATCCAAATATGAGGGGCCAAATTGGAATGAATGGAAATATAACATATAAAACCAAAATTAAAACCCTAAAACACACATAGGTGTGTGTGGGTGTCGACCAGAGAAGAAGAAAAGAAGGGAGAACTGGTGTGTGCGAAGCGTGATATATTTTTATTGATATTTTAAGCCAATTTTACACATTAGTCAAGTTTTAAATTTATAAAACACGATATTCTACTAACACTAAACACACACTTGGGCAAGTGCATCCATCGTGAGTGTAGTATAGCGTTGGTAAGATACTGAGGTCGTCCAAGGACACAAGAGCTTTTAGTACTGGTTTATCCTCAACGTCTAATCAATCTAATTTTTTTGAGAAAAGGTTTAAACATGAAAATAAAAATAAAAATGCAGAAATAAAAAAATAAAATAAAAAACAGATAGACAAGATGAATCACTTGGATCCGACTCGCCTTTTATGTATCCTTTGATGATTTTTGCACTTTCGGACTTTTTAAGAGATTATCTTAGTTATAGTAGTAGTCATCTCTTTTAAAAGTGACGTTACCCTCAACCCAGTGGTTTGAGTCAGCAAGGATACAATCCCAAAGGGTCGGAATATTGAAAGATAATTAATTAAGTTATTAATGCGAAAAGTAGTAGGCCCCTCTTTTGAAGGTGACGTTACCCTCGGCTAAGTGGTTTGAGTCAGCAGGGAAACAATCCTAAGTAGTCGGTTTAATGTATTAATAGTAGTTTACATATGATGGGATCAAGCCATTTGCACCCCCGTCATCCAATACCAGTGGGTATTGAAGGAGGTCCTAGTAAGCTTGACCCAGGTTCTTGCAGGATCTATACACTGAACAAGGCAAGAACCTTACTAAACCATTCCCTTAACCCCCAACCAGGTAGCCAACATATCTCTATATAGACCGTAGAGATATGAATGGTTTAAATCTTTTACTTTATATAGACAGTAAAGTAATGCCAAGACACCATGGAAAAATGATAAAGAAAATTCACCTTCAACATAAGAAACTAGTTATTAAAGTCATTCATATTGTAAACCAAATAAAAAGTACCGAAAGATTAAAAATCAAAAGTAATACATAAAAGACTTGTCTTCACAAAGTGATGTAAGAGGCTTAGCCAAACATGGCCTTTGATTGGCAAGAAGTCTTACTATCAATCTTGGGTCCCGAGACTACTACACACTCTCAAGGTGGATGATGGATGATGGTGGTGGAGTGGTGGCAAAGTGGGAGAGTAGTGGTTTGCCAAGGGATGCATTTGAAGTGAGCCAAGCACCCCTATTTATAGCCTGAACAGAAGCCAGGCTACGGCCCCGTGTCCTGCGGACACGCCCACATGGCCATCCTTTTCTCTTCCTTCATTAAATGCATTTGTCTGCATAGGGCTCCACACAGCCTGTGTTCAGCGGGCACGGCCCCGTGGGCAAAAGCGTATCTGTACTATCAAGATTTTGCAAGATTCTGCGTATCTTAGCATTGACCACGCCCCGTGCTGAGCTGGGCACGCCCCCGTGGTGGGCATAGAAGCTTCCACAGCTTAGTCTTTTCTGCAGGCACCTGACCATGCCCCCGTGGTCAGTCTTCTATTTCTTATTTTTGCTTTTGGGGATGCTGCCGAGGGGTCGGGCATGTCACGTTTATTCCTTTTCTTTGTATTTATCTTGCTTTTGGCTGTATATTTATTCCTTTTGTTCGTTTAAGCTCTTTTGGTCCTGAAAATTCAAATGAAAGATAAAAACACACTTTTCCAACATTAGTACTAAAAAGGGTTAGTTTATGCCTCATTTGATGTAATTTATATGTTACATTTTGCACATATCAAATACCCTCACACTTGAATCTTTGCTTGTCCTCAAGCAAAACTCTTTAATATGTGGCTTACACACCCAAATGGAATAGGTAGAGGAGAAGTTATGGGCTTGTCTTGAGTGTCAGGAATCCAAGATCTTTATTGGGTTTTATTTTTATTCTATTTACAATCCTATTCGTTATGATTTATTTAGAACGTTTCATAAGAAAATTTACTTATTTTGGCATAACATGCCTTTTTAAAATTCCATTTATATACAAGTTCACATACCTCACGGGAGATCAATCAATACTCGGCCGGAAATGTATTTTTGTGAAACACTCGAGACCAGAATGGAACTTACTCCTACCATATGCTTGCCAAGAAATCAAACCTTCTCATTTTTAACTATAAACCTTCGTAAATATCAAGAGAACTTTGGGAAAGGGTTAGGCTTGGGCTAAGGGTAGGTGGTTTTGGTTAGTGGTTAGTAGGGGGTACTGCACGGACCTCCCGGTCGCTGGAGTGAACCCACTCCACAAGCTAGCTTAGCCCCATAGCTGCCTGGCGGTTAATACCCTCCGTGCTCGCTTCTTAGCAGAAACTAGTCATACCAAGACTCGAACCCGGGTCTCTTGGTTAGTGGTTAGTAAAAAGGGCTAAAAGTGTAAAAAACGTCGGCCGTCGTAAAACCTTTTGTTTTTGTGACTTTTATTCAAACTAAGCATCTTCAAACAAAGTTTCTTTGAGGAACTTGTTTGTTTATTGCTAGACTTTCATTTTTTTCATAGGGAACGTCACAAGATAACCGAGCTTTTTACTAAAACAAAGGGTTGAAAAGAAAAAGGTTTTGGTGGGTAAAGGGTGTTTGTTTTGTGGATTTTGAAATGAAAAGGTTTAGGCTCAAATGGGTTAACTAGGGGGATTTTGGGTAGGTGATAAAAAAAATGAAAAATAATGGTGTTGAAAGGAAAATGGGTTAGTCCTAATGCCTCCATCATTTACTTACTTGGGTTTAAGTTGGTAAGAACCGGGAATGTATCGTCGTGGCAAGTTATAGAGTCGTAAGAATCAAGCGGCTATTGACACAAGAAACGAAAAATGAGCATTTAGTTTAAAGATATATGCTTGTATGCTCAATAAAGGCTCAAAACTCACTTGTTGTGGGAATGAGTTTATAATGTGATCAAGTATATATAATCAAATTTTAATTAGACTTGTCATGCCAAATAATTTTCTTACGTTGGTTCTTTTTATCACGGCGCTATCGGTTGTAAATTTATAAAAATATAACCTTTTTAGAACTTGTTATTCCCAAATTAAACCAAGACAAGTAAAAAAATGAAAATTTTTGAAAAAAAATTGGGGTGATTAGCGGTTCCAATAGAGTTTTGTGTAAGGCTTGTTATTAGGACTTGCAAAATTCAAGGTTTTAGCATCTCCCCACACTTAAATTACACATTGTACTCAATGTGTCTCAAAAATAAGTTTTTAGGTTGATTGAATATGTAAAAAGGTGTTGAAAAAAAACATTTATGTTACTGGGCATCTGGGCACGGCCCCGTGGTCAGATTTCCAGCACCAAAATTTAACAAAAGGCTGGACATGGGGCGTGTTCAGTGAGCACGACCCCGTGTCCAGTTACCTGAACTGGGCAAATTTTTGTAGAGCCTGGGCACGGGGCTTGTTGGGCTGAGCATGACCCCGTGTTAAACTTGCTGTAATTATGGAAAATTGTCGGGAGGCTCTGTTTGTGTGCATGGGGTTTGGTTTTAGCGTTCCCTTGGTAACCTCCACCTTTTCGAGTGTGTTCGACCATTACAACATCATCCAAACACCATTCAATAACTTAGAACATCATTCATTAAAGAAGTGCGAAGTACATAGTTCCTAAAAATTTAAAAAGTACAAACTAAAAACTAAGATAGATAAGTAGGTCCTAGAATGCAAGAAATTTTAAACCACAAAGAAGTTCTATCCTAGATGTTTTTATTATAAGAGCAACAAAATCCCAAAAAATGATTTTTTCGGTTGAATGAGGCTTTTAGAACTTCTTTCCGGAGAGTGCTCCTCACACATTGTTAAGTCACTCCTCTATCTCCCGAGGGAGAAGGAAGGCGGGCTCATTGTCTTCCTTATGTGGAGGAGGTGCGACTTCAACCGGAACCTCTTGTATGGCATCTAGAGGAGGTTCTGGGGGAATGTCGTTATTAGGATCTGAGTTTCTTTGATTGTGTTTGTTTGAATTAATTGATGTAAAATGAAGGAATAGAGATGAAGTAATTGCAGCGGAAATAACAATCAAACTATGTAAACACAATCAAGGAAGAAAAGTTTAAGCAAACATGCTTTCCATTGAATCGAATGATTGTATCAATTACAATAATCAAAACAAATTGCATGCATGCACAAGACTCCCACTCAGCCTGAGCTTAGTGATTTGTTCGTACAGAATGACTTGTGAAGAAAGAGCTAATGGAACAGTACAGAGTACTGTTCTATTTGTAGTACAGACAAACCACTGAGCATCTTTTGCTGACGTCGCCATGAAAGTGACATCTAACCTTCTAACAAACTCTAAACACTGTTACATACAACCACTGATTACATAGACACTGATTACATAAACTACTGATTCTACATTCCACTGTTGTAGTCTAAGCACTGATGTTGAGCATCAGTGCTTTCTTCAAATGTGATCAGTTTTTTGAATGGGCAGTGCTTTGGTCTTCAACAGTGCTTGGAAGAAATCAATAGATTGAGCTTCTGTCTTTATTCTTCGTCTGCAGTTTGGCTTAACAGCGGTTGAGATGATCAGTGCTTTGGAGTCTATCAGTTGCTAGTAAACCACTGTCAAGAGGAAAGTCTTTGTACAAGCTCTGCTTATGGTGATCCACTGTTCTAAACCAGTTTTGGCTTTCCTTATCATCTGTTCTTTCTGGGTTTGAGTGCATGAACCAACAATCTCCCCCTAGAACAGATGAGGCCAGAACACTTCATTATTCAAGATCTTTACTGTCTCATCAACATTTCCCTAACTTGCCCCTTGAATTGTAATTCAAAGTTCAGGGAATCTTCATCATCCTCATCCCTGCAAAGTTGAAGCTATAAAAGATCTTGGAGGTAAGCTACACTCAGGCCTAGTGCATCGTCCCTTGATATGTGCTTAACTTCTCCAATGAACTTGAGCAAGGTTAATACGTGGGTCTTTTGATCAGAATTACACTTTAGTATTTTTGAGTTCAGTGGGTTTCTTGGGAGAGTTTTTATTTTTGATGAGTTTGGTGATGGAGGCCTGCTCATGAGTCTTTTAGAAATTTCCTGTAACTTTGCTGAGTCAGGATCCTCTTCAATCATTTTTTTTTGATGGCCTTTTTCATATAGACAGCTTCACTTTCTGCATCTCCTGCATCAGTCTGTTTTTGCCTCTTCCTTTGATTTAAAGCAATGATGGAAGTGTCAGATGACGTGAACAATGTTTTTAAGAGAAGGCGTGCTGCTGAGACTCATCAGTTTTCTTGGATCTGTATGCTAGTTTCTTTGGAACTTTAGGACCTGTCTCTCTTAGTTTTTCCAGCTTCTCATACACCATGTCAGTGTACTGTCTTGACCATTTTGATATGACTTTTGCTGTACCAAATTTGGCTGCAACCAACTCTTGCTTCTTTCTTTTGTATTCCAAGGTAAGATCAGCAATTGTCTTTTTGTACTTATTCCAATCTGGTGTTGATCTTTTCATACCTGGATCATTTCTTACCCTTTCAATTCTGTTTGCTTCACCTTTCAGTGCAATGAGTGACCAGTCTTTAAATTGCTCAACCTTGGCAGGATAGAATTTGTCTCTCATTATTAGCTCTAAGAGGTCTTTTCTCATCTCCTTTTGTAGGTCAACATTTGGTGGTAAGTTAGACATCTCTTTGCTTAAGTCTCTTGCATAATCTTCTAGTTTCTTCACTTTGCTAAGAAGATGTTGCATTCGACTTGAGATGCTACTATCATTCTCCCATTGACCTTCATACTTGGCCTGTAATTCAGCTTACCTTGCTTTGAGTTTTAAATACTCATCCAAGTTCTTTGGAGGTCTATAACCACAGAGAGAAGGAAATTTTCTTTTTGCAGGATCATCCACTGTATATAGAATTACCTCATTTCATTTTCGACTCCATGCAATTCTAGGGGATAATCAGCTGCTAATGGAACTACTCTTGAAGGATCATGTCTTTCAAGTGTTTTGGGTCAGTGATTGGGTTGGCTAATGATGGAGGAATGAATGGTTGAGGTTTGATTTGATTAAAGGGTGCAGATGATATAGGATTAGGTGCTGGTATGTCATCATCATGCACCTGAAACTTCCTTTTTCTGGTGTAAACCTTTTTAGGAGAAGGGATTTTTGGTTGGGATTTTGGAACATAAATGATTAAGGCTTGGGAAGGAGTATTGGAAGTAGTGGGTGGCTGACTAACAGTTGTTGAAACAACTGGTGTTTCAACCACTGTTGTCATTACAACTGTTGATGTGTCAACTGTTGTCTTCTGCTTTTTGGCAGGTGGTTTTTGTGGTAAAGATGTAGTTTTAAGTGTGTCAGTGGTTGATGAGGTAGGTTTGGTTTTAGGCTTTTTGGTGGGTGGTTTTTGTGGTGGTGGTGTTGGTTTGGGTGTATCAGTGGTGACTTTGGTGGTGAGGGTGATTTTGGATATGTGGCTAGAGGTGGTTTGTTGTGTTTGTGGGATTTACTTCTTTTTGAAGTGCCAAGATCCTTTGTCTTCATTTCCCATTCCTTCAATTCCTTTTGTTCCTTTTTCCACTACCTTTCCTTGGTTTTATTCTGATTTTCAATTGTCCTTCTGTTTTTCTCCACTTCATCTGCAAGAATATTTAGGGTTTCATCAACTCCCTTTTTCTTTTCTTTAACAGGTTTTTCAGCAGTGGTTTCAGAAGACTTTTTCTCTTTCTCAAATTCTGGCTTTTGATTTGGCTTCCTTGGAGTAGGCCTGCCAAACTTTTTCATATCATGTTTCTCCCTCTTTTTGGCATCATCATCTTGATCATCATCTTTGTAGATAGATGCAGGGGTAGTGCCAGTAATTTTAAATAAGGCCTCTTTGATGGCTCTAATGTCATCCTGAGTGTCCTTATATCTTGCATCAACCATGTTTCTGAGGATTGCCATTTGGTGGTTGTGCTGAGTTTCTGCAAGTTCCCTTTGAGCTTTAATGATAGGCTAAACTGCATTCCATATCTCTTGGGAATAATGTTGTGGAGTGGGTTGACTTTTGGAAGCTTCAACCATAAACTCAATTGATGTATGCATTTTTGTAACCACTGTTTCTAAAGTAGAAAGCCTCTCTGTCAAATCCTGATATCTTAAACCATCACCCAAGTTAATGGGATCATCTGATTTCCCACTAGCAGTGGTTGTATCAGCTGTTGGACCAGGAGAATTCTCCAATGGTTCATCAGCTGATGCCCCTTTTTCTTGGTACTGGGGACTTCTTTCCTCAGCAGTGGTTACCTTAGTAATCTCACCAGTGGTTAACTTGAATACACCAGTGGATACCTTGGTTCCCAAAGAAGAAATTGCCTTCAAGGGAGTCTGACTTATGAAACTACTGTCCAGGTGTAAATCAGTGGATTCAACACCTGTAGTAGCTGCTCCACTTGAACTACTAACAGGAATTTCAAGAAAATCCTGTAGTGTAACCTCCTCAACTGTTTGTGGGATAACCAATTGAGTTATTTCAGACACAACCATTGTTGTGGTTGTACTCTCAGTAATGTGTTGGTGAGAGGGGCTGTTTTGTGTCTGAAGCTCAATGGCATCAAACAGAGGTATGATGGATGGTGGTAATTGTGATGAGAGGATAGGGGTTGAAAGAGAATTTGCCCAGGGAGAAGGGCTGTTAAACATATCCTCAAGTGAGGTATATGCTTCATTTTGTGGTGTCCCTGTGCTTACAACCTATTCCTTTTGTGAGGAAGCAGGAGGAGTTGAGGCTTTGGGTGGAGATCTTTCCAAGTGTTGTGAGGAAGTAGCAACAGTGGTTGTTTGTGACATTTGTGTTGTCACTGGATTAACTTCTAGGATCTCATCTTCCAGAAGTTCCTCTTTAGAGGGTTTGGGGGGCTTTTTGGATATTTTATTTTTGGTATTTTGGGAGTTTTTGGTGGGGGTTGCACAGCAGTGGTTGTGCTGCTATGGTCACCAAGAGAAGTGGGCTCAACAGCAAAAACCCGAGGAGCAGATGTGGACTCATCCAAATTTTGCTCAGGCTCCTCTGTTTGTGTTTTAGAAGATTTTGACTTTGACAGCCTTGTAAAAGTTTCAGAAGAAAGGCTGTTAATTTGACAAGAAGCACCTTGGATAAGCACTTATGCACTATCCTTTGGGATTTTCTTTTGTAAGTAATAACTCAAAAATCTTGGAAACAGCAAAAATGGTTTCTTCTTTTCTTTTATATTATTTACGTTTTTCACGAAATCATTGAAAATCTCTTGGGAGTAATTTAAATCAACTTCTTCCATGATAGCATATCCCAAGTATTGAATTTTCAATGGAATTTCATTGAAAGCTGTTGTTTTGTTTGAAACACACACGAGCAGGGTATGGAATAAAAATTTCATGGGAGGTGGGAAATCTCCCTTTTGCAAAATAGCTTTAGTCATTTGTCCCACATACCCTCTTTCGATCAAATCTGTTGATACTCATCTTTAGGAAAGGAATTTTTACCTGTATGATCATTGCTGTGCGTGAGTGTTATTAGTTTTTAATGTATATGTTAAGCCCTTTTTAACACTTTTTAGCCAAGTTTTAAATTCATAAAACACGATATTTTACTAACACCAAACACACATATGGGGAAGTGCACCCATCGTGAGCGTAGTATAGTGTTGGCAAAATACCAAGGTCGTCCAAGGACACAACAGCTTTTAGTACCGGTTTATCCTCAACGTCTAATCAAATCAAAAGTTAGAAAAAGGTTTTAAACTAGAAAAAATAAAAACTAACTAAAATGCTGAAAAATAAAATAAAAATAAAAACAGATAGACAAGATGAATCACTTGGCTCCGACTCGTGTTTAGTGTACCTTTGATTATTTCTGCACTTTTGCACTTTTTAAGATATTATCTTAGTTATTGTAGTAGGCCCCTCTTTTGAAGGTGACGTTACCCTCAACCCAGTAGTTTGAGTCAGCAAGGATACAATCCTAAAGGGTCAGATTATTGAAAGATAATTAATTAAGTTATTAATGCATATTATGGTAGGCCCCTCTTTTGGAGGTGACGTTACCCTCGGCTAAGTAGTCTGAGTCAGCAGGGATACAGTCCTAAATAGCCGGATTAAAGTATTAATAGTAGCTTACATATGAGGGGATCAAAGAGTTTGGACCCCCGCCATCCAATACCGGTGGGTATTGAAGGAGGTCCTACCAAATTTGACCCAGGTCCTTGCAGGATCTATACACTAAACAAGGCAATACTCTTACCAAACCGTTCCCTTAACCCCCGACCAGGTAGCCAACATACCTCCATATAGACCGTGGAGATATGAATGGTGAAAATTTTTTATTTTATATAGACAGTAAAATAATGCCAAGACACCACGGACAAACGACAAGGAAGAATCACCTTCAACATAAGAAACTAGTTACTAAAGTCATTAATACATAACCAAGTAAAAAGTGCGAAAAGATTAAAAATAAAAAGTATTACACTAGACACTTGTCTTCACCAAGTGATGTAAGAGACTTAGGCAAACATGGCCTTTGATTGTCAAGAACTGTTACGATCAATCTTGGATCCCGAGACGACTCACACACTCTATGATGGAGAATGGATGATGGTGGTGGATGATGGTGTTGTGATGGTGGTGGGTGGTGGGTGAAGTGTGAGAGAGGTGGTGTGCCAAGGGATGGTTTGCAAATGAGCCAAGCACCCCTATTTATAGTCTGAACAGCAGCTCGGGCACGGCCCCGTGTCCATCCTCTTCTCTGTCTTCATTAATTGCAGTTTGTCTGCATTAGTTGACCACGTCCCCGTGTCCGCTAGGCACGACCCCGTGTGCAGAAGCGTATCTGTACTATCAAGATTTGCCTGGATTCTGCGAATCTTATAGTTGACCATGGCTCCGTGTCCGCTAAGTACGGCCCCGTGGTGACGATAGAAGCTTCTACAGCTTTGTCTTTTCTGCTGACACTTGGGCACGCCCCCGTCCTCATTGAGCACGGGGAGTGTTCAGTCTTCTGTTCTCTTGTTTTGCTTGGGAAGATGCTGTCGGGGAGGCAGGGCATGCCACGTTTGTTCCTTTTCTTGTATTTATGTTAGATTTAGCTGCCTTTTTGCTTCTTTTGTTCATTTGGGCTCATTTAATCCTGAAAATACAAAAGGAAGACAATAACACACTTTTTCCAACATTTGTACTAAAAAATGGTTAGTTTTATGCCACAATTGATGTAATTTATATGTTGCATTTTGTGCACATCAAATACCCTCACACTTGAATCTTTGCTTATCCACAAGCAATACTTTTTATAATGTGGCTTTACACTCATAAATGGAATGGGTAGAAGAGAAGGTTTTTGGGCTTGTCGTAGAGTGTCGGGATATCCAAGATTCTTTATTAAGTTTTATTTTTATTTATTTACAATCCTATTCGTCATGATTTATTTAAAACATTACATAAGATAAATTACTTATTAGGGCATAACATGCCTTTTTTTTAAATTCCATTTATATACTAGTTCACATACCTCACGGGGGATCACTCAACACTCAACCGAAGATGTATTTTAGTGGATCACTTGAGAGCGGCATGGAACTTACTCCTACCATAAGCTTGCCAAGCAATCAATCCTCCTCCTTTTTAACTATACACCTTTGTAAATATCAAGAGGACTTTTGGGGTGAAGGGTTAGGCTTGGGTTAAAGGTAGGTGGCTGGGTTAGTGGTTAGTAAAAAGGGCGAAAGGCGTAAAAAGCGTCGGTTTTCGTAAGACTTTTTAATTTTTGAAAATTTTATTTTGATGAAGCCATTATTCAAACAAAGTTATTTTTGATAAACTTGTTTTTTTATTTCTCTTTTGCTTCATTATATATATATTGAAAGTCATAAGAAAAACCGAGCTTGTTACTAAAACAAAGGGTTAAAAATAAAAAAAGGTTTTGGTGGGTAAAAGGGTGTTTGTTTTGGGTTAAGAAATGAAAAGGTTTAGGCTCAAAGGGGTTAACTAGGGGGATTTTTTGGGTAGGTGGTAAAAAAAAAAGAAAAATAATGGTGTAGAGAATAAAAAGGGTTAGTCCTAATGCCTCTGTCATTTACTTACTCGGGTTTAAGTTGGTAAGGACCGGGAAAGTATCGTCATGGCAAGTTCTAGAGTCGTAAGAACCAAGCGGCTATTCACACAAGAAATGAAAAATGAGCATTTAGTTAAAGATATATATTTGTATGCTCAATAAAGGCTCAAAACTCACTTTTTTGTGGGAATGAGTTTTTATGTGATCAAGTATATATAATCAAATTTTAATTAAGCTTGTCATGCCGTTTCATAATTTTCTTATGTTGGTTCTTTTTATCACGAAGCTATCGGTTGTAAATTTGTAAAAATATAACCTTTTTAGAACTTGAAATTCCCAAATTAAACCTAGACAAGTAAAAAAAATGAAAAATTTTTAAAAAAATTTGGGGTGATTAGCGGTTCCAATAGAGTTTTGTGTAAGGCTTGTGATTAGGACTTGTAAGATTCAAGGTTTTAGCATCCCTCCACACTTAAAATACACATTGTCCTCAATGTGTCCCAAAAATAAGTTTTTAGGTTGATTGAATGTGTAAAAAGGTGTGAAAAAGCAAAAATTAATGTTACTGGGCGTCTAGACACGACCCCGTGGTGTCCAGGCACGGCCCCGTGTTCAGATCGCCAGTAACAGAAATTGTCAAAAAGAAACAGAAGCCTGGGCACGGGGGCGTGTTCAGTGAGCACGCCCCGTGTCCAGTTACCTGAACTGGGCATTTCCTGCAGATTGTGCAGTACGGGGCCGTGTTGGGCGGGCACGGCCCATGCTGAACATGCTGTAATGAAGAAAATTTTATCGGATGGCCCTGTTTTCGTGCATGGGGTGCTGGTTCAAGTTTCCCGTGTTATCCTTCACCATCCTGAGTGTGTTTTATTCCTAAAAATTAAAACTAAACTAGAAAACATAAAAATTAATCTAAACTAAACTAAGGATAGTTCTGCGGAATGCCTCCGTGGTGCTCCACGTTTATAAGGGTCCTTGGCTAGACCCAAAGCCTGGTCATATGTTACCCAAGTGGGATGTTTTGCATCCCATGCTACACTGTCGGAGAGCATTATCCAAACTTGAGTCAATGACCTTCATGTAGTTGATCGGGTCTTCGTCTTCTACTCTTTTCCGACTCCAAACTTTACTTCCTCGTCCCCAACCCTCAATGTTAGTGTTCCATCATTCATATCTACCACTGCTTGGGCCGTAGCTAGGAATGGCCTCCCTAGGATGAGTGGTACTTTGGTATCTTCCTCCATATCTAGTATGACAAAGTCGGCCGGAAAGACAAATTCGCCAGCTTTGACCAATAGATTTTCAGCGACACCTTGTGGATATTTGACGGATCTATCGGCGAGTTGTATGCTTATTTTTGTAGGACTTGTTTTTCCTAAGCCGAGTCGATTGAACATTGATGAGGGCATGAGGTTGATGCTTGCCCCGAGATTGGCTAGTGCATTACGAATGGGGGATTTCCCAATCGAGCAAGGAATTGTGAAGCTTCCGGGGTCAAGCTTCTTTTGCGGGAGTTTGTTGAGTAGTAAGGCGGAGCATTTTTCGCCTAAGTTAACTAATTGCAATGATTCAATTTTCCTTTTATGAGTGAGGAAGTCCTTCATAAATTTTGAATATTTAGGCATTTGAGTTAGGACTTCGATAAATGGAATATTAACATGCAATTGTTTTAGTAAATTTTCGAACTTTGCGAATTGCTCATCGGTCTTTTGAAGAATTAACCGACCGGGGTATGGAACCGGAGGAGTCTTAGTAGGCTCTTGAACTGGTGGAGAAGCCTTCTCTTGTTGGGGCGCAGGTGGAGTTGTGGTTTGGCTAGATTGGCTTCTTTCAGTTGGTGGAAGTGGAGCCTCTTCGGGACCCACGGTATGGTTTCTCAATGTTATGAGATGTACTTGCGCCTTTGGGTTAGTCTTGGTATTACTTGGTAACACGCCTTGTGGTCTCTCGGAGAAATTTTGAGCTATTTGATTTAATTGTTTTTCAATGTTTTGAATGCTAGCTTGTTGATTTCTAAAATTCGATTCCAATTGTTGAAATCAATCCGAGTTTTTCTTTTCGGTGTCGGAGATGAGGTGAGATACAGTATCTTCAAGCCTTTCTCGTCCACCTTGTTGTTGAGAGAAATTTTGTGGTTGTTGAAAGTTTGTTCGTTGGTTTAGATTTTGTTGGTTACTACTATTGTCGGGTTCTCGCAAACCATGATTGGGGTGGTTACGCCATCCTTGGTTGTAGGTACCCGTTGGAGGACCCGACGGCCTAGGCCTATTATCAATGTAGTTAACCGTTTCCGTTTGATCATCTAATTCTTTCATACAACTCCAATTTTCATGTGGCCCACCACACCCCTCACAAGCCATAACCGAGACCGTTTTTGTCATTTCTAACTTTTTGATTTTTGAAGAAAGGGCCTCGATTTGGGCTTGTAAAGAAGTGCTTTCATCAACCTTATGGGTGCCCGGGGCAATAGATTTATTGCCTCGGGGAGTGTGCCACTGAAAATTGGTTTGAGCAATTTCCTCAATTTGATTATATATTTCATTTGGGCGACGATTACCTAGAAGTCCCCCAGAGCTAGAATCAAGTGTTTGTCTTGTGTGTGGCAACAACCCATTGTATAAAGTGGATACTTGTTGCGATACCGCAAGACCGTGATGAGGACACTTTCTTAGTACCTCCTTGAATCTTTCCCAAGTTTCACATAAGGATTCCCCATCCTCTTGTGAATATGTATTAATTTCAGTCATTAATTTAGCCGTTTTAGCAGGAGGGAAATACTTATATAGAAACTTTTGAGCTAGTTCATCCCAGGTGTTTACCGAACCAACTGGGAGGGTGTTAAGCCAAGCCTTAGCTCGGTCTTTTAGTGAGAATGGAAACATACGAAGGCGGATGGCGTATTTTGATGCTCCATTGATCTGAAAGGTATCACATATTTCTAAGAAATTAGTAATATGTAGATGAGGATCCTCGTCCGCAAGCCCATGGAAGGTTACGGAGCTTTGATGCATTTGTATCAAATGTGGCCGAAGTTCAAAGTTGTTGGCTTCGACATTCGGTGCATTGATAGCGGCGCCGAGATTACCTACGGTGGGTCGTAAGTAATCCATGAGGGTACGTTGGTCCGCCATTGGAAGTGGGTCCCCCGAAACTTTCTCTTGGTTTTTAGCCTTAAGTCTTTTTCTGAGAAAGCGTTCGGGTTCTTCTAGAGGTTCTTTTATGTCTCTACTAGAACTGAAGCTCATACACTACGTAGAAAGTTCAGATGTGGCGCCTGGGTTCCTAGTCCTGCAATAAAAACAGAAAAGAACGTTGGTCAGAAGGTTCACCACGGCCCCGTGCTCAGGTGAACACTGCCCGTGGTCGGAGATACAATGATTTTTTTTCGGATCCCTGTTACTGGGGAGTTGGACACGGCCCCGTGTTGCACCCACATGACCCCGTGCTCAACTGTCTGTAACTCGGAAAATAAAAACTGCCAGTGACAATGCTGGGCACAGCCCGTGTCCGACCAGGCACGACCCGTGCTGAGCTCTGCTGAAACTGAAAAACTAAGAAAATCCTAAAAAAACAGAAAAAATAGAAAAAAAGATTAGGCCGCTGATTCCTAACTTTCTTAAAATCCTTGTGTCCCCGGTAACGGCGCCAAAAAGTTGCTGTGCGTGAGTGTTATTAGTTTTTAATGTATATGTTAAGCCCTTTTTAACACTTTTTAGCCAAGTTTTAAATTTATAAAACACGATATTTTACTAACACCAAACACACATATGGGCAAGTGCACCCATCGTGAGTGTAGTATAGTGTTGGCAAGATACCGAGGTCGTCCAAGGACACAAGAGCTTTTAGTACCGGTTTATCCTCAACGTCTAATCAAATCAAAAGTTAGAAAAATGTTTTAAACTAGAAAAAAATAAAAACTAACTAAAATGCTGAAAAATAAAATAAAAATAAAAACAGATAGACAAGATGAATCACTTGGCTCCGACTCGTGTTTAGTGTAACCTTTGATTATTTCCGCACTTTTGCACTTTTTAAGAGATTATCTTAGTTAGTGTAGTAGGCACCTCTTTTGAAGGTGACGTTACCCTCAACCCAGTAGTTTGAGTCAGCAAGGATACAATCCTAAAGGGTTGGATTATTGAAAGATAATTAATTAAGTTATTAATGTATATTATGGTAGGCCTCTCTTTTGGAGGTGACATTACCCTCGGCTAAGTAGTCTGATTCAGCAGGGATACAGTCCTAAATAGCCGGATTAAAGTATTAATAGTAGCTTACATATGAGGGGATCAAAGAGTTTGGACCCCCGCCATCCAATACCGGTGGGTATTGAAGGAGGTCCTACTAAATTTGACCCAGGTCCTTGCAGGATCTATACACTGAACAAGGCAAGACTCTTACCAAACCGTTCCCTTAACCCCCGACCAGGTAGCCAGCATACCTCCATATAGACCGTGGAGATATGAATGGTGAAAATCTTTTATTTTATATAGACAGTAAAATAATGCCAAGACACCACGGACAAACGATAAGGAAGAATCACCTTCAACATAAGAAACAAGTTATTAAAGTCATTAATACATAACCAAGTAAAAAATGCGAAAAGATTAAAAATAAAAAGTATTACACTAGACACTTGTCTTCACCAAGTGATGTAAGAGACTTAGGCAAACATGGCCTTTGATTGTCAAGAACTGTTACGATCAATCTTGGATCCCGAGACGACTCACACACTCTATGATGGACAATGGATGATGGTGGTGGATGATGGTGTTGTGATGGTGGTGGGTGGTGGGTGAAGTATGAGAGAGGTGGTGTGCCAAGGGATGGTTTGCAAATGAGCCAAGCACCCCTATTTATTGCCTGAACAGTAGCTCGGGTACGGCCCCGTGTCCATTGGGCACGGTCCCGTGTCCATCCTCTTCTATGTCTTCATTAATTGCAGTTTGTCTGCATTAGTTGACCACGCCCCCGTGTCCGCTGGGCACGACCCCGTGTGCAGAAGCGTATCTGTACTATCAAGATTTTCCTGGATTATGCGAATCTTATAGTTGACCACGGCCCCGTGTCCGCTGAGCACGGCCCCGTGGTAAGCGATAGAAGCTTCTACAGCTTTGTCTTTTCTGCTGACACTTGGGCACGCCCCCGTTCTCATTGAGCATGGGGCGTGTTCAGTCTTCTGTTCTCTTGTTTTGCTTGGGAAGATGTTGTCGGGGAGGCCGGGCATGCCACGTTTGTTCCTTTTCTTGTATTTATGTTAGATTTAGCTGCCTTTTTGCTTCTTTTGTTCATTTGATCTCATTTAATCCTAAAAATACAAAAGGAAGACAAAAACACACTTTTTCCAACATTAGTACTAAAAAGGGTTAGTTTTATGCCACAATTGATGTAATTTATATGTTGCATTTTGTGCACGTCAATCATTCATCTCAAAGACCTCAGATATGGTTTGTGGTGTGATTGAAGCAAGAATTTCACCTAACTTTGAGGTAATAGCCCAAGGCTTTTTGTCTTGGATTTCCATTGTTGCATTTTTCCAAAAATCTCGTAGGGGTTCTTGATAGATGGGTGCGTTGCAGGTTAACAAATACCCTCACACTTGAATCTTTGCTTGTACTCAAGCAAAACTCTTTAATATGTGGCTTACACACCCAAATGGAATAGGTAGAGGAGAAGTTATGGGCTTGTCTTGAGTGTCAGGAATCCAAGATCTTTATTGGGTTTTATTTTTATTCTATTTACAATCCTATTCGTTATGATTTATTTAGAACGTTTCATAAGAAAATTTACTTATTTTGGCATAACATGCCTTTTTAAAATTCCATTTATATACAAGTTCACATACCTCACGGGAGATCAATCAACACTCGGCCGGAAATGTATTTTTGTGAAACACTCGAGACCAGAATGGAACTTACTCCTACCATATGCTTGCCAAGCAATCAAACCTTCTCATTTTTAACTATAAACCTTCGTAAATATCAAGAGAACTTTGGGAAAGGGTTAGGCTTGGGCTAAGGGTAGGTGGTTTTGGTTAGTGGTTAGTAGGGGGTACTGCACGGACCTCCCGGCCGCTGGAGTGAACCCACTCCACAAGCTAGCTTAGCCCCATAGCTGCCTGGCGGTTAATACCCTCCGTGCTCGCTTCTTGGCAGAAACCAGTCATACCAAGACTCGAACCCGGGTCTCTTGGTTAGTGGTTAGTAAAAAGGGCTAAAAGTGTAAAAAACGTCGGCCGTCGTAAAACCTTTTGTTTTTGTGACTTTTATTCAAACTAAGCATCTTCAAACAAAGTTTCTTTGAGGAACTTGTTTGTTTATTGCTAGACTTTCATTTTTTTCATAGGGAACGTCACAAGATAACCGAGCTTTTTACTAAAACAAAGGGTTGAAAAGAAAAAGGTTTTGGTGGGTATAGGGTGTTTGTTTTGTGGATTTTGAAATGAAAAAGGTTTAGGCTCAAATGGGTTAACTAGGGGGATTTTGGGTAGGTGATAAAAAAATGAAAAATAATGGTGTTGAAAGGAAAATGGGTTAGTCCTAATGCCTCCATCATTTACTTACTTGGGTTTAAGTTGGTAAGAACCGGGAATGTATCGTCGTGGCAAGTTATAGAGTCGTAAGAATCAAGCGGCTATTGACACAAGAAACGAAAAATGAGCATTTAGTTTAAAGATATATGCTTGTATTCTCAATAAAGGCTCAAAACTCACTTGTTGTGGGAATGAGTTTATAATGTGATCAAGTATATATAATCAAATTTTAATTAGACTTGTCATGCCAAATA
Organism: Helianthus tuberosus; assembly: GCA_030545235.1. Classification (NCBI taxonomy): domain Eukaryota; kingdom Viridiplantae; phylum Streptophyta; class Magnoliopsida; order Asterales; family Asteraceae; genus Helianthus; species Helianthus tuberosus. Next base: position 150,792,552 of record CM060410.1, on the reverse strand, counting down.
ATTTTCTTACGTTGGTTCTTTTTATCACGGCGCTATCGGTTGTAAATTTATAAAAATATAACCTTTTTAGAACTTGTTATTCCCAAATTAAACCAAGACAAGTAAAAAAATGAAAATTTTTGAAAAAAAATTAGGGTGATTAGCGGTTCCAATAGAGTTTTGTGTAAGGCTTGTTATTAGGACTTGCAAAATTCAAGGTTTTAGCATCTCCCCACACTTAAATTACACATTGTACTCAATGTGTCCCAAAAATAAGTTTTTAGGTTGATTGAATATGTAAAAAGGTGTTGAAAAAAAAAATTTATGTTACTGGGCATCTGGGCACGGCCCCGTGGTCAGATTTCCAGCACCAAAATTTAACAAAAGGCTGGACATGGGGCGTGTTCAGTGAGCACGACCCCGTGTCCAGTTACCTGAACTGGGCAAATTTTTGTAGAGCCTGGGCACGGGGCATGTTGGGCTGAGCATGACCCCGTGTTGAACTTGCTGTAATTATGGAAAATTGTCGGGAGGCTCTGTTTGTGTGCATGGGGTTTGGTTTTAGCGTTCCCTTGGTAACCTCCACCTTTTCGAGTGTGTTCGACCATTACAACATCATCCAAACACCATTCAATAACTTAGAACATCATTCATTAAAGAAGTGCGAAGTACATAGTTCCTAAAAATTTAAAAAGTACAAACTAAAAACTAAGATAGATAAGTAGGTCCTAGAATGCAAGAAATTTTAAACCACAAAGAAGTTCTATCCTAGATGTTTTTATTATAAGAGCAACAAAATCCCAAAAAATGATTTTTTCGGTTGAATGAGGCTTTTAGAACTTCTTTCCGGAGAGTGCTCCTCACACATTGTTAAGTCACTCCTCTATCTCCCGAGGGAGAAGGAAGGCGGGCTCATTGTCTTCCTCATGTGGAGGAGGTGCGACTTCAACCGGAACCTCTTGTATGGCATCTAGAGGAGGTTCTGGGGGAATGTCGTTGTTAGGATCTGAGTTTCTTTGATTGTGTTTGTTTGAATTAATTGATGTAAAATGAAGGAATAGAGATGAAGTAATTGCAGCGGAAATAACAATCAAACTATGTAAACACAATCAAGGAAGAAAAGTTTAAGCAAACATGCTTTCCATTGAATCGAATGATTGTATCAATTACAATAATCAAAACAAATTGCATGCATGCACAAGACTCCCACTCAGCCTGAGCTTAGTGATTTGTTCGTACAGAATGACTTGTGAAGAAAGAGCTAATGGAACAGTACAGAGTACTGTTCTATTTGTAGTACAGACAAACCACTGAGCATCTTTTGCTGACGTCGCCATGAAAGTGACATCTAACCTTCTAACAAACTCTAAACACTGTTACATACAACCACTGATTACATAGACACTGATTACATAAACTACTGATTCTACATTCCACTGTTGTAGTCTAAGCACTGATGTTGAGCATCAGTGCTTTCTTCAAATGTGATCAGTTTTTTGAATGGGCAGTGCTTTGGTCTTCAACAGTGCTTGGAAGAAATCAATAGATTGAGCTTCTGTCTTTATTCTTCGTCTGCAGTTTGGCTTAACAGCGGTTGAGATGATCAGTGCTTTGGAGTCTATCAGTTGCTAGTAAACCACTGTCAAGAGGAAAGTCTTTGTACAAGCTCTGCTTATGGTGATCCACTGTTCTAAACCAGTTTTGGCTTTCCTTATCATCTGTTCTTTCTGGGTTTGAGTGCATGAACCAACAATCTCCCCCTAGAACAGATGAGGCCAGAACACTTCATTATTCAAGATCTTTACTGTCTCATCAACATTTCCCTAACTTGCCCCTTGAATTGTAATTCAAAGTTCAGGGAATCTTCATCATCCTCATCCCTGCAAAGTTGAAGCTATAAAAGATCTTGGAGGTAAGCTACACTCAGGCCTAGTGCATCGTCCCTTGATATGTGCTTAACTTCTCCAATGAACTTGAGCAAGGTTAATACGTGGGTCTTTTGATCAGAATTCCACTTTAGTATTTTTGAGTTCAGTGGGTTTCTTGGGAGAGTTTTTATTTTTGATGAGTTTGGTGATGGAGGCCTGCTCATGAGTCTTTTAGAAATTTCTTGTAACTTTGCTGAGTCAGGATCCTCTTCAATCATTTTTTTTTGATGGCCTTTTTCATATAGACAGCTTCACTTTCTGCATCTCCTGCATCAGTCTGTTTTTGCCTCTTCCTTTGATTTAAAGCAATGATGGAAGTGTCAGATGACGTGAACAATGTTTTTAAGAGAAGGCGTGCTGCTGAGACTCATCAGTTTTCTTGGATCTGTATGCTAGTTTCTTTGGAACTTTAGGACCTGTCTCTCTTAGTTTTTCCAGCTTCTCATACACCATGTCAGTGTACTGTCTTGACCATTTTGATATGACTTTTGCTGTACCAAATTTGGCTGCAACCAACTCTTGCTTCTTTCTTTTGTATTCCAAGGTAAGATCAGCAATTGTCTTTTTGTACTTATTCCAATCTGGTGTTGATCTTTTCATACCTGGATCATTTCTTACCCTTTCAATTCTGTTTGCTTCACCTTTCAGTGCAATGAGTGACCAGTCTTTAAATTGCTCAACCTTGGCAGGATAGAATTTGTCTCTCATTATTAGCTCTAAGAGGTCTTTTCTCATCTCCTTTTGTAGGTCAACATTTGGTGGTAAGTTAGACATCTCTTTGCTTAAGTCTCTTGCATAATCTTCTAGTTTCTTCACTTTGCTAAGAAGATGCTGCATTCGACTTGAGATGCTACTATCATTCTCCCATTGACCTTCATACTTGGCCTGTAATTCAGCTTGCCTTGCTTTGAGTTTTAAATACTCATCCAAGTTCTTTGGAGGTCTATAACCACAGAGAGAAGGAAATTTTCTTTTTGCAGGATCATCCACTGTATATAGAATTACCTCATTTCATTTTCGACTCCATGCAATTCTAGGGGATAATCAGCTGCTAATGGAACTACTCTTGAAGGATCATGTCTTTCAAGTGTTTTGGGTCAGTGATTGGGTTGGCTAATGATGGAGGAATGAATGGTTGAGGTTTGATTTGATTAAAGGGTGCAGATGATATAGGATTAGGTGCTGGTATGTCATCATCATGCACCTGAAACTTCCTTTTTCTGGTGTAAACCTTTTTAGGAGAAGGGATTTTTGGTTGGGATTTTGGAACATAAATGATTAAGGCTTGGGAAGGAGTATTGGAAGTAGTGGGTGGCTGACTAACAGTTGTTGAAACAACTGGTGTTTCAACCACTGTTGTCATTACAACTGTTGATGTGTCAACTGTTGTCTTCTGCTTTTTGGCAGGTGGTTTTTGTGGTAAAGATGTAGTTTTAAGTGTGTCAGTGGTTGATGAGGTAGGTTTGGTTTTAGGCTTTTTGGTGGGTGGTTTTTGTGGTGGTGGTGTTGGTTTGGGTGTATCAGTGGTGACTTTGGTGGTGAGGGTGATTTTGGATATGTGGCTAGAGGTGGTTTGTTGTGTTTGTGGGATTTACTTCTTTTTGAAGTGCCAAGATCCTTTGTCTTCATTTCCCATTCCTTCAATTCCTTTTGTTCCTTTTTCCACTACCTTTCCTTGGTTTTATTCTGATTTTCAATTGTCCTTCTGTTTTTCTCCACTTCATCTGCAAGAATATTTAGGGTTTCATCAACTCCCTTTTTCTTTTCTTTAACAGGTTTTTCAGCAGTGGTTTCAGAAGACTTTTTCTCTTTCTCAAATTCTGGCTTTTGATTTGGCTTCCTTGGAGTAGGCCTGCCAAACTTTTTCATATCATGTTTCTCCCTCTTTTTGGCATCATCATCTTGATCATCATCTTTGTAGATAGATGCAGGGGTAGTGCCAGTAATTTTAAATAAGGCCTCTTTGATGGCTCTAATGTCATCCTGAGTGTCCTTATATCTTGCATCAACCATGTTTCTGAGGATTGCCATTTGGTGGTTGTGCTGAGTTTCTGCAAGTTCCCTTTGAGCTTTAATGATAGGCTAAACTGCATTCCATATCTCTTGGGAATAATGTTGTGGAGTGGGTTGACTTTTGGAAGCTTCAACCATAAACTCAATTGATGTATGCATTTTTGTAACCACTGTTTCTAAAGTAGAAAGCCTCTCTGTCAAATCCTGATATCTTAAACCATCACCCAAGTTAATGGGATCATCTGATTTCCCACTAGCAGTGGTTGTATCAGCTGTTGGACCAGGAGAATTCTCCAATGGTTCATCAGCTGATGCCCCTTTTTCTTGGTACTGGGGACTTCTTTCCTCAGCAGTGGTTACCTTAGTAATCTCACCAGTGGTTAACTTGAATACACCAGTGGATACCTTGGTTCCCAAAGAAGAAATTGCCTTCAAGGGAGTCTGACTTATGAAACTACTGTCCAGGTGTAAATCAGTGGATTCAACACCTGTAGTAGCTGCTCCACTTGAACTACTAACAGGAATTTCAAGAAAATCCTGTAGTGTAACCTCCTCAACTGTTTGTGGGATAACCAATTGAGTTATTTCAGACACAACCATTGTTGTGGTTGTACTCTCAGTAATGTGTTGGTGAGAGGGGCTGTTTTGTGTCTGAAGCTCAATGGCATCAAACAGAGGTATGATGGATGGTGGTAATTGTGATGAGAGGATAGGGGTTGAAAGAGAATTTGCCCAGGGAGAAGGGCTGTTAAACATATCCTCAAGTGAGGTATATGCTTCATTTTGTGGTGTCCCTGTGCTTACAACCTATTCCTTTTGTGAGGAAGCAGGAGGAGTTGAGGCTTTGGGTGGAGATCTTTCCAAGTGTTGTGAGGAAGTAGCAACAGTGGTTGTTTGTGACATTTGTGTTGTCACTGGATTAACTTCTGGGATCTCATCTTCCAGAAGTTCCTCTTTAGAGGGTTTGGGGGGCTTTTTGGATATTTTATTTTTGGTATTTTGGGAGTTTTTGGTGGGGGTTGCACAGCAGTGGTTGTGCTGCTATGGTCACCAAGAGAAGTGGGCTCAACAGCAAAAACCCGAGGAGCAGATGTGGACTCATCCAAATTTTGCTCAGGCTCCTCTGTTTGTGTTTTAGAAGATTTTGACTTTGACAGCCTTGTAAAAGTTTCAGAAGAAAGGCTGTTAATTTGACAAGAAGCACCTTGGATAAGCACTTATGCACTATCCTTTGGGATTTTCTTTTGTAAGTAATAACTCAAAAATCTTGGAAACAGCAAAAATGGTTTCTTCTTTTCTTTTATATTATTTACGTTTTTCACGAAATCATTGAAAATCTCTTGGGAGTAATTTAAATCAACTTCTTCCATGATAGCATATCCCAAGTATTGAATTTTCAATGGAATTTCATTGAAAGCTGTTGTTTTGTTTGAAACACACACGAGCAGGGTATGGAATAAAAATTTCATGGGAGGTGGGAAATCTCCCTTTTGCAAAATAGCTTTAGTCATTTGTCCCACATACCCTCTTTCGATCAAATCTGTTGATACTCATCTTTAGGAAAGGAATTTTTACCTGTATGATCATTGCTGTGCGTGAGTGTTATTAGTTTTTAATGTATATGTTAAGCCCTTTTTAACACTTTTTAGCCAAGTTTTAAATTCATAAAACACGATATTTTACTAACACCAAACACACATATGGGGAAGTGCACCCATCGTGAGCGTAGTATAGTGTTGGCAAAATACCAAGGTCGTCCAAGGACACAACAGCTTTTAGTACCGGTTTATCCTCAACGTCTAATCAAATCAAAAGTTAGAAAAAGGTTTTAAACTAGAAAAAATAAAAACTAACTAAAATGCTGAAAAATAAAATAAAAATAAAAACAGATAGACAAGATGAATCACTTGGCTCCGACTCGTGTTTAGTGTAACCTTTGATTATTTCTGCACTTTTGCACTTTTTAAGATATTATCTTAGTTATTGTAGTAGGCCCCTCTTTTGAAGGTGACGTTACCCTCAACCCAGTAGTTTGAGTCAGCAAGGATACAATCCTAAAGGGTCGGATTATTGAAAGATAATTAATTAAGTTATTAATGCATATTATGGTAGGCCCCTCTTTTGGAGGTGACGTTACCCTCGGCTAAGTAGTCTGAGTCAGCAGGGATACAGTCCTAAATAGCCGGATTAAAGTATTAATAGTAGCTTACATATGAGGGGATCAAAGAGTTTGGACCCCCGCCATCCAATACCGGTGGGTATTGAAGGAGGTCCTACCAAATTTGACCCAGGTCCTTGCAGGATCTATACACTAAACAAGGCAAGACTCTTACCAAACCGTTCCCTTAACCCCCGACCAGGTAGCCAACATACCTCCATATAGACCGTGGAGATATGAATGGTGAAAATTTTTTATTTTATATAGACAGTAAAATAATGCCAAGACACCACGGACAAACGATAAGGAAGAATCACCTTCAACATAAGAAACTAGTTACTAAAGTCATTAATACATAACCAAGTAAAAAGTGCAAAAAGATTAAAAATAAAAAGTATTACACTAGACACTTGTCTTCACCAAGTGATGTAAGAGACTTAGGCAAACATGGCCTTTGATTGTCAAGAACTGTTACGATCAATCTTGGATCCCGAGATGACTCACACACTCTATGATGGACAATGGATGATGGTGGTGGATGATGGTGTTGTGATGGTGGTGGGTGGTGGGTGAAGTGTGAGAGAGGTGGTGTGCCAAGGGATGGTTTGCAAATGAGCCAAGCACCCCTATTTATAGCCTGAACAGCAGCTCGGGCACGGCCCCGTGTCCATCCTCTTCTCTGTCTTCATTAATTGCAGTTTGTCTGCATTAGTTGACCACGTCCCCGTGTCCGCTGGGCACGACCCCGTGTGCAGAAGCTTGGGCACGCCCCCGTGCTCATTGAGCACGGGGAGTGTTCAGTCTTCTGTTCTCTTGTTTTGCTTGGGAAGATGCTGTCGGGGAGGCAGGGCATGCCACGTTTGTTCCTTTTCTTGTATTTATGTTAGATTTAGCTGCCTTTTTGCTTCTTTTGTTCATTTGGGCTCATTTAATCCTGAAAATACAAAAGGAAGACAATAACACAATTTTTCCAACATTAGTACTAAAAATGGTTAGTTTTATGCCACAATTGATGTAATTTATATGTTGCATTTTGTGCACATCAAATACCCTCACACTTGAATCTTTGCTTATCCACAAGCAATACTTTTTATAATGTGGCTTTACACTCCCAAATGGAATGGGTAGAAGAGAAGGTTTTTGGGCTTGTCGTAAAGTGTCGGGATTTCCAAGATTCTTTATTAAGTTTTATTTTTATTTATTTACAATCCTATTCGTCATGATTTATTTAAAACATTACATAAGATAAATTACTTATTAGGGCATAACATGCCTTTTTTTTTAAATTCCATTTATATACAAGTTCACATACCTCACGGGGGATCACTCAACACTCAACCGAAGATGTATTTTAGTGGATCACTCGAGAGCGGCATGGAACTTACTCCTACCATAAGCTTGCCAAGCAATCAATCCTCCTCCTTTTTAACTATACACCTTTGTAAATATCAAGAGGACTTTTGGGGTGAAGGGTTAGGCTTGGGTTAAAGGTAGGTGGTTGGGTTAGTGGTTAGTAAAAAGGGCGAAAGGCGTAAAAAGCGTCGGTTTTCGTAAGACTTTTTAATTTTTGAAAATTTTATTTTGATGAAGCCATTATTCAAACAAAGTTATTTTTGATAAACTTGTTTTTTTATTTCTCTTTTGCTTCATCATATATATATTGAAAGTCATAAGAAAAACTGAGCTTGTTACTAAAACAAAGGGTTAAAAATAAAAAAAGGTTTTGGTGGGTAAAAGGGTGTTTGTTTTGGGTTAAGAAATGAAAAGGTTTAGGCTCAAAGGGGTTAACTAGGGGGATTTTTTGGGTAGGTGGTAAAAAAAAAAAGAAAAATAATGGTGTAGAAAATAAAAAAAGGGTTAGTCCTAATGCCTCTGTCATTTACTTACTCGGGTTTAAGTTGGTAAGGACCGGGAAAGTATCGTCATGGCAAGTTCTAGAGTCGTAAGAACCAAGCGGCTATTCACACAAGAAATGAAAAATGAGCATTTAGTTAAAGATATATATTTGTATGCTCAATAAAGGCTCAAAACTCACTTTTTGTGGGAATGGGTTTTTATGTGATCAAGTATATATAATCAAATTTTAATTAAGCTTGTCATGCCGTTTCATAATTTTCTTATGTTGGTTCTTTTTATCACGACGCTATCGGTTGTAAATTTGTAAAAATATAACCTTTTTAGAACTTGAAATTCCCAAATTAAACCTAGACAAGTAAAAAAAATGAAAAATTTTTAAAAAAATTTGGGGTGATTAGCGGTTCCAATAGAGTTTTGTGTAAGGCTTGTGATTAGGACTTGCAAGATTCAAGGTTTTAGCATCCCTCCACACTTAAAATACACATTGTCCTCAATGTGTCCCAAAAATAAGTTTTTAGGTTGATTGAATGTGTAAAAAGGTGTGAAAAAGCAAAAATTAATGTTACTGGGTGTCTAGACACGACCCCGTGGTGTCCGGGCACGGCCCCGTGTTCAGATCGCCAGTAACAGAAATTGTCAAAAAGAAACAGAAGCCTGGGCACGGGGGCGTGTTTAGTGAGCGCGCCCCGTGTCCAGTTACCTGAACTGGGCATTTCCTGAACATGCTGTAATGAAGAAAATTTTATCGGATGGCCCTGTTTTCGTGCATGGGGTGCTGGTTCAAGTTTCCCGTGTTATCCTTCACCATCCTGAGTGTGTTTTATTCCTAAAAATTAAAACTAAACTAGAAAACATAAAAATTAATCTAAACTAAACTAAGGATAGTTCTGCGGAATGCCTCCGTGGTGCTCCACGTTTATAAGGGTCCTTGGCTAGACCCAAAGCCTGGTCATATGTTACCCAAGTGGGATGTTTTGCATCCCATGCTACACCGTCGGAGAGCATTATCCAAACTTGAGTCAATGACCTTCATGTAGTTGATCGGGTCTTCGTCTTCTACTCTTTTCCGACTCCAAACTTTACTTCCTCGTCCCCAACCCTCAATGTTAGTGTTCCATCATTCATATCTACCACTGCTTGGGCCGTAGCTAGGAATGGCCTCCCTAGGATGAGTGGTACTTCGGTATCTTCCTCCATATCTAGTATGACAAAGTCGGCCGGAAAGACAAATTCGTCAGCTTTGACCAATAGATTTTTAGCGACACCTTGTGGATATTTGACGGATCTATCGGCGAGTTGTATGCTTATTTTTGTAGGACTTGTTTTTCCTAAGCCGAGTCGATTGAACATTGATGAGGGCATGAGGTTGATGCTTGCCTCGAGATTGGCTAGTGCATTACGAATGGGGGATTTCCCAATCGAGCAAGGAATTGTGAAGCTTCCGGGGTCAAGCTTCTTTTGCGGGAGTTTGTTGAGTAGTAAGGCGGAGCATTTTTCGCCTAAGTTAACTAATTGCAATGATTCAAATTTCCTTTTATGAGTGAGGAAGTCCTTCATAAATTTTGAATATTTAGGCATTTGAGTTAGGACTTCGATAAATGGAATATTAACATGCAATTGTTTTAGTAAATTTTCGAACTTTGCGAATTGCTCATCGGTCTTTTGAAGAATTAACCGACCGGGGTATGGAACCGGAGGAGTCTTAGTAGGCTCTTGAACTGGTGGAGAAGCCTTCTCTTGTTGGGGCGCAGGTGGAGTTGTGGTTTGGCTAGATTGGCTTCTTTCAGTTGGTGGAAGTGGAGCCTCTTCGGGACCCACGGTACGGTTTCTCAATGTTATGAGATGTACTTGCGCCTTTGGGTTAGTCTTGGTATTACTTGGTAACACGCCTTGTGGTCTCTCGGAGAAATTTTGAGCTATTTGATTTAATTGTTTTTCAATGTTTTGAATGCTAGCTTGTTGATTTCTAAAATTCGATTCCAATTGTTGAAATCAATCCGAGTTTTTCTTTTCGGTGTCGGAGATGAGGTGAGATACAGTATCTTCAAGCCTTTCTCGTCCACCTTGTTGTTGAGAGAAATTTTGTGGTTGTTGAAAGTTTGTTCGTTGGTTTAGATTTTGTTGGTTACTACTATTGTCGGGTTCTCGCCAACCAAGATTGGGGTGGTTACGCCATCCTTGGTTGTAGGTACCCGTTGGAGGACCCGACGGCCTAGGCCTATTATCAGTGTAGTTAACCGTTTCCGTTTGATCATCTAATTCTTTCATACAACTCCAATTTTCATGTGGCCCACCACACCCCTCACAAGCCATAACCGAGACCGTTTTTGTCATTTCTAACTTTTTGATTTTTGAAGAAAGGGCCTCGATTTGGGCTTGTAAAGAAGTGCTTTCATCAACCTTATGGGCGCCCGGGGCAATAGATTTATTGCCTCGGGGAGTGTGCCACTGAAAATTGGTTTGAGCAATTTCCTCAATTTGATTATATATTTCATTTGGGCGACGATTACCTAGAAGTCCCCCGGAGCTAGAATCAAGTGTTTGTCTTGTGTGTGGCAACAACCCATTGTATAAAGTGGATACTTGTTGCCATACCGCAAGACCGTGATGAGGACACTTTCTTAGTACCTCCTTGAATCTTTCCCAAGTTTCACATAAGGATTCCCCATCCTCTTGTGAATATGTATTAATTTCAGTCATTAATTTAGCCGTTTTAGTAGGAGGGAAATACTTATATAGAAACTTTTGAGCTAGTTCATCCCAGGTGTTTACCGAACTAACTGGGAGGGTGTTAAGCCAAGCCTTAGCTCGGTCTTTTAGTGAGAATGGAAACATACAAAGGCGGATGGCGTATTTTGATGCTCCATTGATCTGAAAGGTATCACATATTTCTAAGAAATTAGTAATATGTAGATGAGGATCCTCGTCCGCAAGCCCATGGAAGGTTACGGAGCTTTGAAGCATTTGTATCAAATGTGGCCGAAGTTCGAAGTTGTTGGCTTCGACATTCGGTGCATTGATAGCGGCGCCGAGATTACCTACGGTGGGTCGTAAGTAATCCATGAGGGTACGTTGGTCCGCCATTGGAAGTGGGTCCCCCGAAACTTTCTCTTGGTTTTTAGCCTTAAGTCTTTTTCTGAGAAAGTGTTCGGGTTCTTCTAGAGGTTCTTTTATGTCTCTACTAGAACTGAAGCTCATACACTACGTAGAAAGTTCAGATGTGGCGCCTGGGTTCCTAGTCCTGCAATAAAAACAGAAAAGAACGTTGGTCAGAAGGTTCACCACGGCCCCGTGCTCAGGTGAACACGGCCCGTGGTCGGAGATACAATGATTTTTTTCCGGATCCCTGTTACTGGGGAGCTGGACACGGCCCCGTGTTGCACCCACATGACCCCGTGCTCAACTGTCTATAACTCGGAAAATAAAAACTGCCAGTGACAATGCCGGGCACAGCCCGTGTCCGACCAGGCACGACCCGTGCTGAGCTCTGCTGAAACTGAAAAACTAAGAAAATCCTAAAAAAACAGAAAAATTAGAAAAAAAGATTAGGCCGCTGATTCCTAACTTTCTTAAAATCCTTGTGTCCCCGGTAACGGCGCCAAAAAGTTGCTGTGCGTGAGTGTTATTAGTTTTTTATGTATATGTTAAGCCCTTTTTAACACTTTTTAGCCAAGTTTTAAATTTATAAAACACGATATTTTACTAACACCAAACACACATATGGGCAAGTGCACCCATCGTGAGTGTAGTATAGTGTTGGCAAGATACCGAGGTCGTCCAAGGACACAAGAGCTTTTAGTACCGGTTTATCCTCAACGTCTAATCAAATCAAAAGTTAGAAAAATGTTTTAAACTAGAAAAAGATAAAAACTAACTAAAATGCTGAAAAATAAAATAAAAATAAAAACAGATAGACAAGATGAATCACTTGGCTCCGACTCGTGTTTAGTGTAACCTTTGATTATTTCCGCACTTTTGCACTTTTTAAGAGATTATCTTAGTTAGTGTAGTAGGCACCTCTTTTGAAGGTGACGTTACCCTCAACCCAGTAGTTTGAGTCAGCAAGGATACAATCCTAAAGGGTTGGATTATTGAAAGATAATTAATTAAGTTATTAATGCATATTATGGTAGGCCCCTCTTTTGGAGGTGACATTACCCTCGGCTAAGTAGTCTGATTCAGCAGGGATACAGTCCTAAATAGCCGGATTAAAGTATTAATAGTAGCTTACATATGAGGGGATCAAAGAGTTTGGACCCCCGCCATCCAATACCGGTGGGTATTGAAGGAGGTCCTACTAAATTTGACCCAGGTCCTTGCAGGATCTATACACTGAACAAGGCAAGACTCTTACCAAACCGTTCCCTTAACCCCCGACCAGGTAGCCAGCATACCTCCATATAGACCGTGGAGATATGAATGGTGAAAATCTTTTATTTTATATAGACAGTAAAATAATGCCAAGACACCACGGACAAACGATAAGGAAGAATCACCTTCAACATAAGAAACAAGTTATTAAAGTCATTAATACATAACCAAGTAAAAAATGCGAAAAGATTAAAAATAAAAAGTATTACACTAGACACTTGTCTTCACCAAGTGATGTAAGAGACTTAGGCAAACATGGCCTTTGATTGTCAAGAACTCTTACGATCAATCTTGGATCCCGAGACGACTCACACACTCTATGATGGACAATGGATGATGGTGGTGGATGATGGTGTTGTGATGGTGGTGGGTGGTGGGTGAAGTATGAGAGAGGTGGTTTGCCAAGGGATGGTTTGCAAATGAGCTAAGCACCCCTATTTATAGCCTGAACAGTAGCTCGGGTATGGCCCCGTGTCCATTGGGCACGGTCCCGTGTCCATCCTCTTCTCTGTCTTCATTAATTGCAGTTTGTCTGCATTAGTTGACCACGCCCCCGTGTCCGCTGGGCACGACCCCGTGTGCAGAAGCGTATCTGTACTATCAAGATTTTCCTGGATTCTGCGAATCTTATAGTTGACCACGGCCCCGTGTCCGCTGAGCACGGCCCCGTGGTAAGCGATAGAAGCTTCTACAGCTTTGTCTTTTCTGCTGACACTTGGGCACGCCCCCGTGCTCATTGAGCATGGAGCGTGTTCAGTCTTATGTTCTCTTGTTTTGCTTGGGAAGATGTTGTCGGGGAGGCCGGGCATGCCACGTTTGTTCGTTTTCTTGTATTTATGTTAGATTTAGCTGCCTTTTTGCTTCTTTTGTTCATTTGATCTCATTTAATCCTAAAAATACAAAAGGAAGACAAAAACACACTTTTTCCAACATTAGTACTAAAAAGGGTTAGTTTTATGCCACAATTGATGTAATTTATATGTTGCATTTTGTGCACGTCAATCATTCATCTCAAAGACCTCAGATATGTTTTGTGTTGTGATTGAAGCAAGAATTTCACCTACTTTTGAGGTAATAGCCCAAGGCTTTTTGTCTTGGATTTCCATTGTTGCATTTTTCCAAAAATCTCGTAGGGGTTCTTGATAGATGGGTGCGTTGCAGGTTAACAAAGTTTTGTACTTTGAGATGAGAGAACATCGATGATTGAGTGGAAATATGTGTTTTTACTGGTTTTTTTCACGTGTACACAGATAATTATGTGGGTTTTTGAGTGTAAGAACCATGGTAATTCAAAGAAATTTGCGAATTGGAGAAGATGAATGGAAGATGGAAACCGTTTTTGAAGGAATTTTGAATTCGATACGGCAGTGTAACCTCTGATTGGGGTTTTAATCAGGGTTTTATAAAGTGAAAAGTGAGTGCTGACGTGGCAGCGGTTACAAAGACCGGACGGCTAATTACTGTCCACATGACAACCTCTGATGAAAATGGATGATAGTTGTTTAGGGAAACCATGGTGGAAAATATCAGTGGATGTCAACAAAAATGTGAGCAGTGACTATTTTTCACTATCAGTGGATAGCCAACAGTGATTGAAACACTGATGTTTGGTCAATCAGTGGTCAACATGGAGAATGAAGAAACAAAGGTTGTCTTTCAGCAGTGGATAACATTCAACAATCAGATGTTTGAACCAATCAGTGAAGGATTAATGAAAACTTTCATTTTTAACTATTTTTAAGGATGAATTTTTGATTTACTGAAAACATTTTAATGCTTTATTCATGGAAAAACAGGATTTTGCCTGCTATTCCATGTTTAGCATGCCAATTCTAGAGATCAAGCTTTCAAAGGTGGACTTGTCTAATGCTTTTGTTAGCATATCTGCCAGCTGATCCTTAGTTAGAACATGATGTAGAGAAATCAAACCTTTTTCATAGCAATCCCTCACAAAGTGATGTATGATGTCAATGTGCTTGGTGGTTGAATGTAAGACAAGATTTTTGATGATATTTTCAGCTGCTTGACTATCCAACACGAGAGGTGTCTTTAAAGCAGTTATACCAAAATCCAGCAGTTGATTTTGAAGCCATAACAGTTGGGCTGTGCAGCTTGCAGCAGCAATATATTCTACCTCAGCAGTGGATGTTGAAACAGCTGCTTGCTTTTTGATTTGCCAAGACACCAAGCAATTGCCTAGGAATTGACACCCTCCTGAAGTGGACTTCCTTGTTGTGTTACATCCAGCAAAGTCACTATTTGAGAAACCTGAAAGCTTGATATTTCCATCAGCTGGATACCAGATACCAAGTGTGGGAGCACCTTTTATGTATCTGAATATCCTTTTTACAGCAATAAGATTTGACTTTCTAGGGGCTGATTGGGATCTTGCACAAACACATGTTGCAAACATGATGTCTGGCCTAGATGCAGTTAGGTACAATGAAGACCCAATCATGCTTCTATAAAGAGTTTGATAAACCAAATCATCCTTTTCATCAGACTTAACTATCTTGGTGGTTGCCATGGGTGTACTACATGGTTTGCAATCATTCATCTCAAATTTGTTTAAAAGTTCTTTGGCATATTTGCCTTGATGAATGAAAGTACCATTTTGTAGTTGCTTTACTTGGAGACCAATAAAGCACTGTAGTTCACCCATTGCACTCATCTCAAACTCAGCTGTCATGAGTCTCCTGAACTCTTCACACATTTTGGTACATGTGCTTCCAAAAATGATGTCATCCACATAAATCTGGACAATCATCAAATCTTTTCCTCTCCATTTTAAAAACAATGTTTTGTCAATTTTGCCTCTTGTGAAGCCAATAGAGATAAGAAAAGTGGATAGAGTTTCATACCAGGCTCTAGGTGCTTGTTTCAAGCCATACAGAGCTTTATTTAGCTTGTAGACATGATTTGGATTAAATGGATCCTCAAAACCAGGAGGCTGACAAACATATACCTCTTCTTGAATCTTACCATAGAGGAAAGCACATTTGATATCCATTTGAAACACCTTTATGTTGTGATTGATAGCAAAGGCCAGAAATAGTCTGATAGCTTCCAATCTTGCTACAGGGGCAAAAGTTTCATCATAATCAATGCCCTCTTCCTGTCTGAAACCTTGAACCACAAGCCTAGCTTTATTCTTGAAAACAATGCCCCTTTCATCAGTTTTATTTTTGAAGACCCACTTTGTGCCAATAGGACTCACACCTTCTGGCAGTGGTACAAGTTCCCATACTTGTTGTCTTTTAAACTGCTGAAGCTCTTCCTACAGAGCTTCTACCCAACTGTTGTCTTTCAGTGCCTCTTGGTACTTGACTAGTTGATGGAGTGATAGAAAGCCAACAAAAAAACAAATGTTTTAGGATTGACTTCTGGGGATAACCCCTTCATTGATGTTGCAAATATTTTGATCTGGTAGATGGGATTTTAGGAAGATTAGATCTCCCTGGTATGGAACAATGGCATCAAATGGTGAAGGCTACAGATGTGAATCATCTGAGCAAACATCTGTTGGGGACTTTGATGATCCAACATCTGTTTGAAATAGAGGTGGAGGGATAGGAGGAATTGGTGTGACACAATATTGATTTTTATCCACTGTTGGTAGATTTTTATCAACAGTGGTTGATGATATGGTGACAGAGGTTGAAGGGCTACTTTGGTCAACAACTGTTGATGTAGAAGTGGTTGAGATTTGACAGCTGTTTTGGACATCTGATGCTCTGTAGATAGGTGTGAATTTTTGTTGTGGAATTACAACTTCATATCCATTATCTGGTGGTGGAGATTGTGGTGTACCTACATGGTTAGTCTTGATAGACACATCTTCGAAAGTGAATTTATCTAAATCAAACAATTCAGCAGGATTTGCTGGGATTTTCAGAGATGAAAGTTCTTGAACTTAACATTCAAAGTCTCTTCCACACACCTAGTCCTTGTGTTAAACACTTTGTAGGCCTTGGCAGTGGTTGAGTATCCCAGATGATAACCACAATCTACTTTGGCTGCAAACTTTGAAATTGAATCTTTTAAGTTTAAAATGAAACATGGGCAGCCAATGACTTTAAAGTATGAGATCAGTGGTTTTATTTTATATAGAATTTCATAGGCAGTCTTTTGATGCCTGGGGTTGATCAAAACTCTGTTATGGACATAGCAAGCAGTGTTTACAGCGTCTGCCCAGAAAGTTAATGGCAAACCTGAATCTGCAAGCATGGTTCTGGCTGCTTCAATTAAAGTTCTATTCTTCCTTTCAACCACCCCATTTTGTTCCGGTGTTCTTGGGATGCTGTACTGTCTTATAATCCCTTTTGACACACAAAACTCGTCCAACTCCCCATTTCTGAATTCTGTGCCATTGTCACTCCTAAAGACTTTTACTGGCAAGTCAAATTGCGTTTCAACCTGTTTTAAAAAAGTCTTGCAAAATGCCTGCAGTCTCATCTTTAGAATGTAAGAAATAAGTCCATGTAAACCTAGAAAAATCATCTACAATTACCAAACAATATCTTTACTTTTTAAGGCTCATGATTTTTACTGGGCCAAACAAATCCATGTGCAGCATTTGCAAACACTTGGTTGTTTTGGACTCTTCAATAGACTTAAATGAGCTTTTATGTTGTTTGACTTTTAAACAGGAAACACAATGCTTAGGATATGTGAACAATTTTTGTGGAAAACCTCTTACAAGGCCTTGTTTTGACAAAGCACCGATTATCTTGAGATTTGTGTGCCCCAATCTTCTGTGCCATAATTCTGTCTCTTTGTTAGAGGTAGCTGAGAACAGACAGGCATCAGTCATAGGGCTCTCTTTTGACAAATCAACTACATAAACATTGCCACTTCTTTGAGCAACAAGTTGGGTTTTTCCATTGGCTATTATTTCTTCAATCTTTTTTACCATTTCTGGTCCAACATTTTTGCAACTCTCCTTAGTAAAGAATGACCCATAGCCTTTGTCACTCATTGTGGAACACTAAGGAGGTTAAATTTCAGATTTTCAATCAAATTAACATTTTCAAACTTGACTTTTCTAGACTAAACTGTTCCAGACCCCAAAACCTTACCCTTAGAATTCTTACCAAAAGATATATCACCCCCTCCATGAGTTTTGAATTCTTTGAGTAGGGCTCTACATCCGGTCATGTGCCTGGAGCCTCCACTATCTACATACCAAAGACTATCTAAGCATGCAGAAGCTCCCTGCACATCAAGTAAACAATTAGCTCAGGAGGGTCTCCAAAGCCAATAAGGCTTTGGATGGGGTTACAACAGTGTCAGTGTCAAATCCAGGAATATGGACAGTGGTTAGATCAGGGGATTGAGCAGATTTTGAAACTTGTTTCTCTAACCACTATTGTGGACCACTTCCTGTCAGATGTTGAAACCCATAAGGATGCCTATTCACTTTTGGTTTAGGGGGCCTTTTGTAGGCCTTATAAACATGTGGGACCCTTTGGTCTGGTGGTTGACCTTTTCCTCTTTGGAATTGGTTGGCAGGTGGTGCATCTGTCACTTGTACATCTCTTGGAGCAGTGTTTTTGTTCAGCTATTTTGTAACAGTTGTTTGGAAAGATACAAATGGTTGTTGTTTCATGACAGGTTGTTTTCATGAGCTCATGGGTGTTTTTGAAGTGTACTCACTTCTTTTGACACAAAGGTTTTGAGATACACACACTCTAGAGTAACATGGTTGGTTTTACCACAGACAGAACAGCTGTTTGAATGCTTAATTATGCTTGTTTTGTTAATGTCATAGGATTTTAAAGGAAAAGAATCTTTTGTTGAATGATTTTTCTTTTCACAAAAATCACAAAACAAGTTTTTAACATTTTCTCTCTTTTTCTTCTTTTCAGACTCCTTTGCAACAGAGTTTTGAACCACTGTTGGGATGTCCTTCAGAGGAATCACCTTGGCCTTTGGTTCTTTCACACCTTCCACTGTTGAAAAGTCCATGGGTTTGAAATTTTCAAGGATGTCACACTCATCTGACCAAGTGGGTTTGAATTGGTATTTTTCAAGCTCCTCAAAAGTTGAGGACCCCTCTGGTCTTTTAAGAGTGATTTTGTTACCATTTTTATCAGTTATTTTTATTTCATGACCATCCTTGTTTGTTGGTATTATCTCAACAGTGTTTTGAACAGACTCATTTGCAGCAGTGTTTTCAACTTGGTCATTTTTTCTGAAACCTATGCCAAATTTTACATTGATTTTGATATGTTTTTTCTAGCATAGCTTCATAACCTTTGCAGGATTCCACCCATTTTTCACATGTGATTTGGGTGGATTCCAACTCCTTTTTACAGGTTTGATATTTTTCTATCATAGCCTGAAGTTGGTCCTTGGTTATGCTATGCTCATGATTGAGACTGCAAATTTCACTTTCTTTTTCAAACAATTTGTTTTTCAGTTCTTTAACAGATTTTTCAAATTGTATTTCATCTTTTAAGATCTTGTCTCTAAGGTTTTCATTCACATCTTTAACATTAGCAAATGCTATGATGAATTGTCTGAACATAGGTTTTTCAAGACCTGAGGTGATACCTTAGTTGCAGCCATCATGGCACAATCACAAACATTTTCACAATCATTGTTGTTCTCTTTTTCTTTCTCTTTCTCTTCTTCCTTGCACCATGGGTCAGCAAGAGGCTCTAACAGTGGTTTGACTTCCTTCTCCATCAGATGTTCACCAACAACAGCAGTAACCACTGCTTCAGCAATCTCATCCACTGTTTCAGCACTGGATTCTCCTTCTTCAGTTTCCAGCCTTTCAGGAATTGACTCTAATGCTACAAAATAGAACTCATCAATAGGAGCATCATTTTTAGCAAATAGAGCAAAGTTTTCATCAGTTAATTCATCAGGCATACTACTCCAATCAACAAAGCCTTGGGTAAAGAAGCTTTGCTGACTGGCCTCTGCTGGAGCAGATGTTTGTGCAGCATGTTGTGTAGGTTGTTGCACTTGGACCTGAGAAACTGGGGGTTGGACATACTGTATTTGAGGAACAGTGGTTTGAACATATTGCACTGGAATAGGTGTTACAGGGCGTGCATAATGAGCAGTGTTTACCTGAGCAGCAGGGGTATTTTGGTAATAGTGCACAGTGTTTTGTGTTTTGAGGTCTAGGGCTAGGGTGTGTTATGATTGGTCCACTGGTTTGGTTACTTCTACACTCTCTAGTAAAGTGTCTTAGCCTGTTACACTTGTAGCACTTTATCTTTGATTTATCCAACCTAACTTTCAAGTTCCCTTGTAACCTTGGAAATTTTCTCCCTGTTCTCTTATAAAATTTGCTGGTTCTTACACTCAGCAGTGCCAATTGATGCAATATATCCATTTCCTCCAGATCAGTGGGATCAAAATGCTGGAGAACATTGAGTTCAAAGGATAGATTGTCAGAATTCTGGTTTTCACTACTAGCTGTGAAAGCATAGTTAGCTGACTAAGAATCAGAGTTGTTAAATGCTCCACCAGCAGTTATGTCAATGTAATGATCATAACTCTAATCCTTACTACTACCAGAATCCTCTTGACCAAGAAGTGCTGTGCTACCAAATGAGTAGTCATCAGTAACCTTCCCAGACTCTTGTAACTTCTTTTTCTGATTTAACTCTCTCTCATAGGTGAGGAGTCGACCATGAAGTTGAGTCAGTGTTAAGTGTTTGAACCCAACTGAATTTTTGGTTACAAAAGCAATTGTGTCCCATTTTTCAGGAAGTGACCTTAGAAATCTACTATTTATGGTTGATTTTGTAAGTTCAACTTTAACAAGTTTCAGTTCACTAATGAGACAGCTAAAACGTTCAAACTGTTGTGTCAGTCATTATCCTTTCATATGACAAAATGTTTCATACTGTTAGTTCAAAACTTCTCTGTTATTTTCTGTCACCTCTTCTGTACCACCGAACTATTCTTTTAGAGCATCCCACAACTCTTTGGCACTGTTACAATGTAACAGTCCAGCATAAATGTCATTTGGAAGAGCTGAGGATACTATGCTAAAAGCCTTTGCATCTAGTTCAATTTTCTAAAAATCATGTTCTGAGTAGTTTTCTAGGCTTTTAGGAACAAAGCTTTTGGGATCTTCAGCACTAGGCACCTATGGAACATGTGATCCATAGATGACTGACTTCCAACAGCCGGTATTTTGTTGTGTAAGGACATGACCCATCAGACGCTGCCAGATGTTGTACTCGGATCTGACAAGCATCGGTGGTTTGAAAAGAGTCCCTGTGTTGTGAGGGTCGTGTGA
The DNA here is from genome assembly GCA_030545235.1 of Helianthus tuberosus. Taxonomy (NCBI): domain Eukaryota; kingdom Viridiplantae; phylum Streptophyta; class Magnoliopsida; order Asterales; family Asteraceae; genus Helianthus; species Helianthus tuberosus. Next base: position 150,771,980 of record CM060410.1, on the reverse strand, counting down.
TTGTGATGCTATTCTGGTTGATTTTCACAAAAGTTTTTAGAATAATCAACTTTGTACGTGATTACCTTTTTACTCTGTTTTTATCAACTGATACGAACAACTTGAGTATCAATAAAACTGAGCTAAACTTTTACGTCAAATTGATGGTTAGATCGAATTTTGAATGTCTGAGCTCTGATACCAATTGTTAGGATTTGATTTTCTTAGATTGTGTTTGTTTGAATTAATTGATGTAAAATGAAGGAACAGAGATGAAGTAATTGCAGCGGAAATAACAATCAAACTATGTAAACACAATCACGGAAGAAAAGTTTAAGCAAACATGCTTTCCATTGAATTGAATGATTGTATCAATTACAATAATCAAAACAAATTGCATGCATGCACAAGACTCCCCCTCAGCCCAAGCTCAGTGATTTGTTCGTACAGAATGACTTATGAAGAAAGAGCTAATGGAATAGTACAGAGTACTGTTCTATTTATAGTACAGACAAACCACTGAGCATCTTTTGCTGACGTCACCATGAAAGTGACATCTAACCTCCTAACAAACTCTAAACACTGTAACATACAACCACTGATTACATAGACACAGATTACATAAACTACTGATTCTACATTCCACTGTTGTAGTCTAAGCAATGATGTTGAGCATCAGTGCTTTCTTCAAAGGTGATCAGTTCTTTGAATGGGCAGTGCTTTGGTCTTCAACAGTGCTTGGAAGACATTAGTAGATTGGGCTTCAGTCTTTATTCTTCATCAGCAGTTTGGCTTAACAACGGTTGAGATGATCAGTGCTTTGGAGTCTATCAGTTGCTAGTAAACCACTGTCAAGAGGAAAGTCTTTGTACAAGCTCTGCTTATGGTGATCCACTGTTCTGAACCAGTTTTGGCTTTCCTTATCATCTGTTCTTTCTAGGTTTGAGTGCATGAACCAACAATCATCCCATCCGGTGGGATTAATAACTTCTTGTGCTAAGTTCCAATCTTCTTGTGGGAAGATTGGTTCCATAGGTGGTATTTCAAGAATGTTCAATCTTTGGTGCAAAAGGTTGATTTCTTGGAAGCTATTCTCTAGCCCCACCGTTAGATAGTTGATACGGTCAATTAGGACTTTCTCCACGGATGTCATCTCATCGAGTGCCTCTCTTAGCGCCATTACGTAACGCACAAGGGTTGCTTCAATCGATGGCCTTCTTTCCCTGCGACTGTTCCTAGAGTGAGCTGAAGAGGTTCCGCTATTCTGGCTAAACACTCTAAGAAAACAAGTCCAAAAGTTCAAAATAATGAAACAGTAACTCCGGCCACAGCCCCGTGTTCGCTGAGCATGGCCCCGTGGCCACCATTCTGTAGATTTTTTAAACAAGGAATCTCAGTGCTTTAAATTATTTTTCTGACTTTTGAAACATTTCTGAGCATAAATAACTTAAAACGGTTTTATAAAACTTATTTTTGATAAGATTCCTTGGTTCAAAACCTAGCAAATATCACATTGATAAGATTCATTGGTTCAAAACCTAGCAAATATCACAATAAAGCTTGAAGACATGGAAGTTTCAAGCTTTAATGGAGGTTTTAGGAGTTTTTGGAGAAGAAGGAAAGAGACAAAAGTAGTAAAGACAAGATGGTTGTTGAGAACCCTCTTTGGAATATACCTTTTAAGGTATATGTGAATATCCCAACAGATCTTGGTCTTTGGAATGGGTCTAAATGTGCAGGAATCATGCTAAATTTATAGAAAACGACATCACGCTGACCACGACCCCGTGTCGGCTGGACACGGCCTCGTGGTCAGACAAGACTCTGACACATTTTGTTCGTATTCTGATCACGGGGCGTGTTGGCCCAGACACGACCCCATGGTCAATTTTTAGGCGGGCACGGGGCGTGTTGACCTTGACACAGCCCCATGGCTAGAGAGTTTTATGAAGTTTCGTCTTATTTTAAGTAATTTTTCCGGATCGGGCGGTTCCTTACTAGATGGAACAACACCGAAGTGCCTAAGGTACCTTGATTGCTCTTGATTTAAACAAGAACGCAAGAGGTTATCGGAAAGGGTAAAACCTAAGCTAAATACCGGTGGGCGAAACCGACCTTTATTCCCCTTATTCGGGCTCTCGTTAAAGAAGGTGTATGTCGAATCGCTCAGGTCTATGAACACATCGGCGGAGACCGATCAAGAGTCCTTCAGTGCACAATCGACACAGGGATGATTATCGCTCAAGTTCTCACAAGAGTTGGAGGTGCTTTCGGTACAGTCGATGTTGTTAGAATCCGAATGTGTCCCCAATAATTCTCCTTGATTGTCGTCTTGTGATGAATAACTTGTTTTCATCTCAAGCTCTTTTATTATTTGGAGAAGTATTTCTTCGAGCTGACATAATTCTTCGAAGGTTATGTCATCTAATAGAAGTGGTTGAGGGCATTCAGGGGAGAGATAGGGATCGTTTTTACTTTCGCCCATTTTAAGGTTACAGGGAAAGATGGGTCTATATAGTGGGGAGTGTAATTTAGAAAGTAACATTCTAAATCGTTGTGAAATCCTCCACATATTTGACACCACTCACCGTATGAGGAGCGAAAGTAAAAATAATCAATATCGCTCATATTTTTGTCAGAAATTACCAACCGTCGGGATCTTACGGTTCTGTTTTCAATAACTGGGGTTTGGACACGGGGGCGTGTTCAGTGGCCACGGCCCCGTGTTCAGCTACTGTCTGACTTAAAACAGGATTGCCAGTAACAAAGATTGGGCACGGGGGCGTGTTCAGTGGGCACAGCCCCATGCTGAAGTCTGCAGATGCTGAAAAATAAAGAAAAATCCTAAAAAGTAGAAAAATAAGTAAAAATGATTAGGCCGTTGATTCCTAACTTTCTTAAAATACTTGTGTCCCCGGCAATGGCGCCAAAAACTTGGTGTGTGCGAAGCGTGATATATATATATTTTTTGATATTTTAAGCCCATTTTACACATTAGTCAAGTTTTAAATTTATAAAACACGATATTCAACTAACACTAAACACACACTTGGGTAAGTGCACCCATCATGAGTGTAGTATAGCGTTGGTAAGATACCGAGGTCGTCCAAGGACACAAGAGCTTTTAGTACCGATTTATCCTCAACGTCTAATCAATCTAATTTTTTTGAGAAAGGTTTTAAACATGAAAAATAAAACTAAAAATGCAGAAATAAAAAACTAAAATAAAAAACAGAGGGACAAGATGAATCATTTGGATCCGACTCGCCTTTTATGTATCATTTGATGATTTTTGCAGTTTCGGACTTTTTAAGAGATTATCTTAGGTTATAGTAGTAGGCCCCTCTTTTAAAGGTGACGTTACCCTCAACCCAGTGGTTTGAATCAGCAAGGATACAATCCCAAAGGGTCGGAATATTGAAAGATAATTAATTAAGTTTGACGTTACCCTCGGCTAAGTGGTTTGAGTCAGCAGGGATACAATCCCAAGTAGCCGGTTTAATGTATTAATAGTAGTTTACATATGAGGGATCAATCCATTCGCACCCCCGCCATCCAATACTAGTGGGTATTGAAGGAGGTCATAGTAAGCTTGACCTAGGTCCTTGCAGGATCTATACATTGAACAAGGCAAGAACCTTACTAAACCATTCCTTTAACCCCGGACCAGGTAGCCAACAAATCTCTATATAGACCGTAGAGATATGAATGGTGTAAATCTTTTACTTTATATAGACAGTAAAGTAATGCCAAAACACCACGGACAAATGATAAAGAAAATTCACCTTCAACATAAGAAACTAGTTATTAAACTCATTAATACAAAACCAAATAAAAAGTGCTGAAAGATTAAAAATCAAAAGTAATACATAAAAGACTTGTCTTCACCAAGTGATGTAAGAGGCTTAGCCAAACATGGCCTTTGATTGGCAAGAAGTCTTACTATCAATCTTGGATCCCGAGACTACTACACACTCTAAAGGTGGATGATGGATGATGGTGGTGGGTGTTGGTGGTGTAGTGGTGGTGGAGTGGTGGCAAAGTGGGAGAGTAGTGGTTTGCCAAGGGATGCCTTTGAAGTGAGCCAAGCACCCCTATTTATAGCCTGAACAGAAGCCCGGCCATGGCCCGGTGTCCAGCGGACACGCCCCCATGGCCATCCTTTTCTCTTCCTTCATTAAATGCATTTGTCAACATAGGGCTCCACACGGCCCGTGTTCAGAGGGCACGGCCCCGTGGGCAGAAGCGTATCTGTACTATCAAGATTTTGCAAGATTCTGCATATCTTAGCGTTGACCACTCCCGTGCTGAGCTGGGCACGCCCCCGTGGTGGGCGTAGAATGTAACAACCCGCTTTTGGAAAGACAAAGTACAAGTCAAAGTCAAAGGAAGAAAAGATTACTAATTGCGATCTGTCACTCCTTGCTTGACTAGCAAATCGTACTTTTTGACTTGTAATCGAATCTTTTTATTTTAAATCTCTTTAGTTGTATTATGTGGTGTATATATTAATAATCGAGGTTTAATCGCTTGTTTATCGCTAATCAACTTATCGTAAATCGCATCGCTATCGCATTCGCAACTCGAATTATATGTTCTGGATATTGTTTTACGTGTGTGTGCTTTTATGTGTTACTTGTGCATGTTATGTTTATGTTGAGGTGTTAATCGTAATCGCAATTCTATCGCATCACAATCTAATCGCAAACGCTAAACGCAAGTTATTTATAGTGATTGTATGTTAGATATAGTAGATAGGATATTTGTGTAGCTTTTGGGTAATACTATCGCATCACTCACTCGAATCGCATCGCAACGCTTAACGCGCTAAACGAAACGCCAAAACTTAACTCGTCGGACACCTGGATCGAATGGCCATCCGATCGAGGCGCCATCCGATCGGTGCACCATCCGACCTGTTCCCTGCTCCCACTTTCCTCTTTTGGAAACCCTATAAATACCCTCCTGTCACATCACTTGTGGTGTGACAGCTCTCTCTCACTCGACCAGCACGCTCAAGCCTTCTTTCTCTTGATTTCTCGCGATTCTTGTAAGTTTTCAACTCAAATCTTGTACTTCTATGATCTACACGCACTTCTCCATCAATTTTACCTTTGAATTTATACTTTTAACCGAGAAATCACCGGATTTGAGGTGTTTTAGGATGATGTCATCATGGAGTTCTTATGAACTTCAAGATTTGGCTTCATTCCACCAAGAACAACTCAGATCCGAAGGATTTCCACATGATTTCACAACGATTTCGCATAGATCTAAACATTTCCAAGTTAAAAGAGATTGAAAGATGTTTATCCAACTTTCTTTCAACTCTTTTACACTCAATGCACTCAAAACCGATAGAATCGGGGCTCATTCATGCCTTCTACTCTTCTCTAGTGATGTGCCGGTTTGAGATCTGAATCCTATCAACGAGAAAACTGATTTCTGATCGAACATGAGACCACCGGTCACGAACAGTTATCTGATCGGATTGGGGTGATTCCCGTTCGATCGGATAGCCTGGATATGATGGAGTTTCCGTTGTTTGACACGTCGTCATACCGTCTCCAACAAACCGCTAAACTTTTCAAAACTTAGCAAATTTGCTAAGATTCAATACGATCAGATTATGGGACGGATTACCGTCCGATCAGATTGCCATCCTATCGAACCGCAATCCGATCGGATTGCACCTGGCTCCACACTTAAACCTTTTTCTTAACTTTCAAAGAACATCAGTTTCTAAAGGATTGACAACCGATCGGATTACCATCTGATCGAGTGACTGTCCTGCTGTGAACTTGTTCTCAACTGAGAAGCCTCGCCAATCGGATCACCATCCGATCGAACGATCGTTCGATCGATCGACCTGAAAGGTAGAGATACTTCTCTGTTTACAAATTGCTACAACGAAAACTTCAAAGCCATCATACACAAACACATCCTTGCCAAACGAATGTCAATCCGACCGAATGGTCATCCGATCGAATGACCATTTGATTGGATTGCCATCCAATCGGATTACCATTCGACACTTGGTCACTTTTCACCGATTTACGCACCGCTCTTCGCTTATGCTATCGTTAACCGTTAAGGCTAATCACCCTAGTGCTCCCTTCAATCCATTACTTCCATCGCTGTGAGTATACTTGATCCCTTTTTGCTTTATGCACTTTTGGGTGTTACATACGTTACTTATTCTAAATCACTATCGATCACACAACGCAAACACTATTTATACGCTGACCGTTATTGCATGTTATGTGTTACTCGATGAATGCTTGTATGTTATGTTAACACAGTGATTGTTGCCTGACGCCTTAGCAACGATAGTACTATTTGTTTGGACTCAGCACCTATCATGGACAGGGGTTGTTAAGGTTACCTCTTCACTTGTCACAGTGGTGATATGTGTTGCGCATTCTACAACTCGCAGTCTAGTCTATGCATATTTCATTGTCGATATCCTACTAGCTTCGCATTATACATGTTACATGCTGGTTATGCGTAAACGCTTTCGAACTCTACTATTACTATTAAACTTGTATGCTCACCTTTACACTATGTGTATTGACCTCTATTTTAACGTATGTGACAGGTGCTTAGGATGTTTGCTTGCTGTTTGATGAAATCGAGCTAGGATGGAGTCTAGAAACAAACAAACTATTTATATTTGAGTTATCAAAACAGAACTATTTGTCTTTGAATTGTCTGTAATAACTATGCTACTTATTATGTCATGGTATGGGACGTGATGCTTAAATAATTGGTAATCGTAGTTGTTATGGAAACTCCTGGACAATCTGTTTCGCTCAGCGCCATGCCCCGATGTTTCCGTCGCTAGTTGGGGTGTGACAGATTGGTATCAGAGCCATAACTATAGGGAATTAGGCAAGACTCGACCTAGTCCTGGCCGATGTCTTAGAAACGACCTAGTCTATAGTCTAAATACCAACAGACCGACTTATGCATACCTAGTGGGTTTTGTACGAGCTTACTCGCTATTTCACGCTCGAACTCGCTGTACACAACACTCTTGCGCGAACATCACATACTACAGTTCCGCACAAGATTAGTCTTTCCTAAGGCTGAATACACACACAAATGAATGACCTGGTTAATATTAGGTGGGAAAACCGCAAACTCTCGACCAGATCACTCGTTAAGACAGGGGTGAAATCCATACTTTGACGTAATTCTCGTTATCCATCTCATGATTTTACCATACGAAACAAGGATGTAGTCATTAAGACAGGGGTGAAACCCGAACCTTGATGACTCGTTCCGCTCTATACTATTGGTTTTGAAAAACTCTCGCCAAAGTCTCGACGGACTCCAACGACTTGAAGTTGCACTGTAACTAGAAGGATGCGTGCCGATCGCTCAAATTGAAGCGAGAGCACAGTCCAGAAGGCGAAACTGTGTACCTAAAGTCCTTGTGAATAGTCGAATCACTTTGGGTAGTCGATGTCTACACACGCCTGAGACAATCTCTCTTCCATTTTATGTATTTTGATTCTGGAATTGCCGCCGCTGACTCTGTGATTTATTGTTTTTATGTGAATTTTATGTGGTTTTATGCGATTATGTGCTCTGATATTTGGTGATTTACTCGCTATTCGCTTCGATCTATACGCACGACTCGCACAACACATCTACCTCAAGACGCTGACAAATCGCTTGTTGTTGGTGCATATGTCTGTTGACTTCGTCTTATATCGAGTCTTGGATTCGTTGCGGATCTGAACAAGAATGATGTCATCATTCTTGATGATGACATCATACAAGTGACATCACATATGACAACATACATACACAACAAGTTCAAACAAAATAAGATACACGAAATAGAATTTCAATTCATACGAAATATGAAATTATATTATAATTTCGTTTGAACTTGTAACTTGTAATTTCGTTTGAACAAGCCATGTTATGTTTCAAACGAAATTAGTCACCCTATATATATGGGTGTTGTCTTCTCATTTTGAAACGGAATTAGTCAGTGAGTAACGAAGTGCTGCTGAAATTCCACCGTGAATTCACGTTATATTTTGAATGAGAAGCTAGTTTTAAAGTGAATTACTCTGTTTCTACTCAATTCTTACTGATTCTAAGCTGTTTGTTTGATTCCGCCTCTCAAACAGTTGTGTATTGTCTCTGATTGACTCATTTGGTCGGTAAACGATCCTACAATTGGTATCAAAGCCGGTTATAAGCCAATACACTTGAATCAGTGCCTTTTCTACACTTTTTTGGACTTCTGGACATTTTAACGGACAAAATGGACTGATTTTCTAGTATTGTGTGTAAAACAGTGTTTTAACAAACCCTTGAGAGAATCAGATCAAAATTCGAACTAAAACTGATAAAAATGGACTAAAAACCTTATTCCGCTTGAACGATACATCTGATTCCGCTTGAAAATTTGTGATAATTTCAAGCGAAATAAGTCATTCCGCTTGAAAACATGTGATTTCGCTTGAAAAGTTGAAGTAGTTTCAAGCGAAATAAGTGATTCCGCTTGAAATACAACTGATTCCGCTTGAGAAGGTTATTCCGCTTGAAAATCACTTGATTTCGCTTGAAAGTGCTGATTCAGCTTGAAATCTAATTTTTCTTGAAAGCATGTGTTTGTTGTGAAAGTCCATTTCGTTCTTGGTATTTCGTTTGAAGTTCATTGTGTGTAGAAAGTGTTTTTACTTAAAAATAACCTGTTTTCAAAACTTGAAAATTTTTTCCGTAAATTGAATTTGTAAAATGGATAACAAGTTTTACAACATGTTTTCTGGTACTGGAATGACGGCAGCACAAACCCCGGCTAGTATAGTACAAAATGTGAATATGGAGAATGAGCTCGGGACGATGCAGAAACCACCTAAACTGATGAATATCGATGAGTATTCGGGTTGGTCTGGAAGGTTTAAGACATGGAAAGCAAATCACTTTGAATGCTGGATGAAGATTGAATCGAAATATGTTCCTCCGAGAGATGGTTTAAATCTTGTGAAGTCGATTGGCAGTTTGACACAAGCTGAACAAGAAGATTTTAAGGCAGAAAAGAAGATGATGAGTATTCTACAACTGGCCATTAAAGAAGATATCTTGGTATTGTTGCAGCATGAGGATAATTCACAATCCATTTGGCAGTCGTTGAAAGTAAAGTTTTAAGGGAGTGTGTCCATGATCAAAAGCAAAAAGGCTTTGATAAAGAAATAATTTGACATCTTCACTAGTATGAAAGGTGAAACTACAAAACAATTGATTGAAAGATACTGCCATCTAGTTGTGGAGATGGGGAGATTGGAGATAACCAAGACTAATGAGGAGTGGATCGATAAATTGGCAGATGCATTGCCATACGATGAATGGGGTACTTATTTGCTTGTGATGAAGAACAATTCAGATTATGTTAATTTGAATCTTAGTGGTTTCATAGAGAAGATCGAAGCACATGAGTTAGAGTTAACAAAGATTAAACAGATAAACTCTGCAAATGTTCAACAGGATGTTTCACTATATTACAAAGGCAGTTCTCCAGCAACAACGAATCTAAGCCCGAAGATTCAAACAGCTTTTAGTGCAGATTCAATTTCCAGAGCTTCATCAAGTACTTCAAGCAACAACAAGCCTTCACCATTTGCAAGTTATGAGCCAAATACCAAGACATCAGAACAAATGTCTCCACAAAGCTCTTCAAGCTCGAACAATCAGGGATATGTTTCTGGGATACAGTGTAACATTGCTGTAAACATAAAAAATGGACAAGAGTTTACAGAAGCAGCTGCTAAGCAACACATTGCACTGTTAGCTTCCGTTCTGGAGTCATATGAGAGTTTGGTAGCGGGGAGTATCGGTAATCCAGATATGACAAAGGAGGATTACGACCAAATCGATCCAGAGGAGTTAGAATTGATTGATATCAAGTGGGGGATGGCTAGTTTGGTTAGAAGAGCCCAAAGGTTTATGGAAATTACGGGCCGAAACAGTTTGTCAGGTCCGGATCAAAAGCTTGGTTTTGATAAGTCAAAAGTGACTTGTTTCAGATGTAAAGAGAATGGGCATTTTAAGCGGGAGTGTCTGAATAGAGAGGTCAACAATCATCAAAATCCATTCACCAACGATTATTATAGACAGGCGATCTATCACAAGACAAATCAACAACCTGTCGTTCAAAGACCTCAGATCGAAAACAAGCCGGAAAAAGCTCTTATTGTCAACCAAGATGATGAGAAGGTAGCTGAAGGGTTCAGTTGGGACAAGTATATCCCGGGCAGTGAAAGTAGAGCAATGATGGCTGAGATTGTGGAGGTGTCTGAGAGTGTTGTTGAAACAGAGGTTGTTAGTGAAGATGTGTCTGAAGAAAGTTCGGTTGATCACGAAGAAATTACTGCAGAAGTCTACTATTATCAGTCCGAACAGGAGGTTTTAGCTAGTTCTTTAAAATCAATTATGCCTCCTAATGTGTTTAATTCTTTTGCAGGTTATTTCAGTGATCCAACAACAGGATCTTGCCCACAGTATGATGTTAAGAAAGATTCTGTTGAAGAGATAATTGATGTCTCGAAAGAAATGCCTGAAGAAACACTGAAAGAGATTGCTGACAAACCCTTAATGGCAAAGCTGAAAGAGGTAGACACAGAATCTGTAAAACCAGAGTTTGTTGATACCGAGTAAGTTGAAAGTGTGTCAGTCAAAACAGAGTCAGGTCAAATGGAGTCTGACGGGAAATCTGAAAGTCAGGAGGTCAAAACCGAAGGAGTGTCTGAGTCAGAGTCTGATAATGTCGGTAAACAAGATGTTGATTTTGAGCAAGAGGAAGAGATTGTTGAAAAGATTGATTCAATCTCTGAAACTTCATGCAAAAACTGTTCAAAACCATGCATGGAATGTCTTGAAAAGGACAAAGAGTTTCAGGAATTGAAACAATACACTGATGAGGTTAAATTTGATCTGAGTGAAGTAAAAGAAGCATATGACAAGTTGGCTAAATCTATCAAAATGATTCAAAAGGAGAGTCTTGAAAACGATAAAGCCACAAAATTGTTAAAATCAACAGTTTTTGATAAACAAAAAGAAATCAACTTTCATTTGGACACGATTGCTTCATTGAAAAAAGAATTGGAGTTAACAAAAATTGAGAATGAAAGAATTGATAAGAAGTTGATGAGTTATGTTGCATCTTCGTATGTAATTGAACAGATTGTCCCAAAACAACCAAATGCAACACCCGTCTTTAACAGTGTTCCACCCCCAATGTGGAGTCATTACACTCAGAAGTATCCAGATGGGGTGGAAGCTGCTTTGAACCTCAAACTGAGAACCATTGAGAATGAATTACCTGAGAATATTGATGTTACATTCTCTCCGTCCGACACTGACAATGAGTCACAGGTGATCAAAACCGTTGTTGACCAAGTGTTAGACGAAGAAAGTGATAACTCGGAGTTTGAGACTGTGAAAACTCATTTTGAGAATTCCATGTCTGAGTCTGAAGAAGATGGTAACTTCTTAGACAGATTCATACCAATGATTGGAATTCCATGTCTGACTCATTTTGAGACAAAGTCACGAATGATGATCCGATCATTGTGGTTTACACAATGATTGGAACTGACAAGCTTTATTCTAATTTTGAGTATCCGCTCCAAAATGCTAGAATTGAGAATGTTGAAAAGGTGTTTAAATTGGTCGAAATTGACATTTCTGAGGTGAACAGCAAAGAGTTCTTTTCAAAACCCAAAAAGTCTTTTGTTAAGTCACAACCTAACAACTCGGGAAAGAAAGAGTGGGAGGGAAATGGTGGTAAAAATAAGAGAAATGGAAACAATTTTAAAAACAAAGGAATTGGATTTGAAAAGAAAATGGCTAAGCAGAATGTCAAGCCAAAGGAAAAGATGAATGATGTTTTTGTGGCAGGAATGAATTTTGTTGATGAAAAAGAGTATATTTTCAGTCAAAAAGCCATTGATGATTTCAATGCAGCGAAGAAGCTAAAAAAAGAATCGTATAAATCAACTTTTGTCGAATATGACAAAAGAGTTTGTTATCGCTGCAATGAGATTGGTCATATGGCTAAACAATGCATGAAAGTCTTTGAAAAACCTGTTTTGCAAAAACCCCGACCTAAAACTCCAACTGATAACAAGGGTAAAAAACCAATGATTTCACCGGTTCGTATTTTGAAAAGAGGTGAATCTCTGAAGCCCGAAGAAAAGTCAAAATCAACTTTTAAGGTTGGCGAATCTTTGAAAGTCCAAAAGGCTTCAAAGATTTATCTAAAAATGAAAGTTTTTGAGAATCAATCATGGGTTGCAAAACCAAAATCGTCAGTTGAAGAGAAAAAGATGGAAAGTGTTTTGAAAACGGAACCAAAGGTTTTTAAAGATGATGTGGAAAAGCTTGAATTTGAACTTGATAAGTTGCTTGAGGAATTTCCTCCAATCAAAGAGGGAAAGTCAAAGCCAAAATCTAAACCTGTGATCCCAAATGTCATTTTTAGTATTCCGAAAGTTGAAGTGGATTGTGATCTTGTGTTTGGTAGTGTTTCAACTGTTAAGAAATCATGGGCCTCATTATTTGAATAAATTCTCTGTGACGTTTGCAGGGGCTTCCGAAGTCGTTCATCTCGAAGTGGATAATGGAAAGCGGAGAGTCAAGACACATGACCGGAATGCTAGCATTGCTTTATGACGTTAAATCTTTAAATGGTGGATACGTGGGATTTGCTGGGAATCAGGGAGGAAGGATTGTTGGTCAAGGGACTCAAAAAATGGAGTCATTTTGTTTGATAAAGTGATTGAACTAATATTAGATTGTGTGAATTTTCGTATCGTTTGAAAATCTGTCTTCGTGAATTTTTCAATACTGAAACATGGATTCTGAGTCGTATAACTCATCTTTCGGATATGGTATGCTTGTTCAGAATACAGAAGATATTGCACAGAAGAAGTTTGATAGTTTTACTGGTATCAAGGGAGAGTCTACAAAAGAATTGATCGAGAGGTATTGCAAGTTGGATATAGAGATGAGAAATTTGAACATTAACAAAATGGATGAGACGTGGGTTGATATGTGTAAAATGCAACATATAAATTACATCAAATAAGGCATAAAACTAACCCTTTTTAAGTACTAATATTGGAAAAAGAGTGTTTTTTTCTTCCTTTTGTATTTTCAGGATTAAATGAGCTCAAAAACACAAAAGAAGCAAAAAGACAGCTAATTCCAACATAAATACAAGGAAAGGAACATTAGTGGACTGCCCGACCCCTCAACGGCACCTTCCAAAGCAAATTAGAGAAGTCAGAAGACTGAACACGCCCCGTGCTCAGCCAGCACGGGGCCGTGCCCAAGAAGCAGCAGAAAAGACAAATCTATAGAAGCTTCTATTGCCCACCACGGGCCGTGCCCAGCGGACACGGGGGCGTGTCGAAAGTACAGCAGGCGCATTTATTGTAATTGCGAATTACAATTAATGAGGAGAGAGAGTGTCAGACAGGCACGGGGCCGTGCCCAGCGGACACGGGGCCGTGCCCAGCTCTCTGTTCAGCCTATAAATAGGAGTGCTTGGATTCATTTCAACTCATCCCTTGGCACACCACCTCTCTCACACTTCATCCACCACCCACCACTATCACAACACCATCATCCACCACCATCATCCATTGTCCATCGTAGAGTGTGTGAGTCGTCTCGGGATCCAAGATTGATCGTAAGAGTTCTTGACAATCAAGGCCATGTTTGCCTAAGTCTCTTACATCACTTGGTGAAGACAAAGTGTCTAGTATAATACTTTTTATTTCTAATCTTTTGCACTTTTTATTTGGTTTTGTATTAATGACTTTAATAACTAGTTACTTATGTTGAAGGTGATCTTTCCTTATCGTGTGTCTGTGGTGTCTTGGCATTATTTTACTGTCTATATAAAATAAAGGATTTTCACCATTCATATCTCCACGGTCTATATGGAGGTATGTTGGCTACCTGGTCGGGGGTTAAGGGAACGGTTTGGTAAAGGTCTTGCCATTGTTCAGCGTTTAGAGGTCCTGCAATGGACCTGGGTCAAATTTAGTAGGACCTCCTTCAATACTTCACGGTATTGGATGGCGGGGGTCCAAACTCTTTGATCCCCTCATAAGTTAACTACTATTAATACTATAACCCGGTTATTTAGGACTGTATCCCTGCTGACTCAGACTACTTAGCCGAGGGTAACGTCACTGCCAAAAGCGGGGCCTACCACAATACTGCATTAATAACTTAATTCATTATCTTCCAATAATCCACCCTTTTAGGATTGTATCCCTGCTGACTCAAACTACTGGGGTGAGGGTAACGTCACCTTCAAAAGAGGGGCCTACTACAATAACTAAGATAATCTCTTAATTATGTGCAAAAGTGCGGAAATAATCAAAGGTTATACTAGATACGAGTCGGAACCAAGTGATTCATCTTGTCTATCTGTTTTTATTTTATTTTTATTTTTCAGCATTTTAGTTAGTTTTTATTTTTCTTAGTTTAAAACATTTTTCTAAACTTTGTATTTTGATTAGACGTTGAGGATAAACCGGTACTAAAAGCTCTTGTGTCCTTGGACGACCTCGGTATCTTACCAACGCTATACTACACTCAACGATGGGTGCACTTGCCCATATGTGTGTTTAGTGTTAGTGAAATATCGTGTTTTATAAATTTAAAACTTGGCTAAAATAAGTGTTAAAAAGGGCTTAAAATATACACCTAAAATATACGACACTTAAACGCGCATCAAGTTTTTGGCGCCGCTGCCGGGGACACAAGGATTTTAAGAAAGTTAGGAATCAACGGCCTAATCTTTTTTCCTTTTTCTTTTTATTTTTTTAAGATTTTCTTAGTTTTTCAGCTTCTGCAGAGCTCAGCACGGGCCGTGCCCGCTGAACACGCCCCCGTGCCCAATCATTGGAACTGGCAATCCTGTTTTACGTCAGACAGTAAGCTGAACACGGGGCCGTGCCCACTCAACACGCCCCCGTGCCCAAGTTTCAGTTACTGAAAACAGAACCGTTAGATCCCGGCGGTTGGTAATTTCTGACATAAACATGAGTGATATTAATTGTTTTTACTTTCGACACTCTAATGGTGCGTGGTGTCAATTATGTGGCGGCAAACATGAAGAAGTAGAATGCTACTTTCTAAATTATAGGCCCCACTACATGGACCCACCGATTTCTTACAACCTTAAGAGGGGCGAAAGTAAAAATAAGCACTATTTCTCCCTCGAATGCGCCCAGCCGGATATTCTAGGGGAAATGCTCCTTGATGAGTTATTTCAACTAGAAAAGCTAATTCAGAATTGGTTAGAAGAGCTTAGGAAGGATTTTATTAATCCACCCCAAGACAATGACCATGACGAAATGCTGGAACCGCATTCCAACAACCTCGTTGCTCCCGAAAATGCCTTAATACCTAGCAAAGACTTGGACGATAGTCGTCCCTGTGTCGATTGTGCCGTGAAGGACTCTCAATCGACTTCGTTCGGTGCATACATAGACCTGAGCGATTCGGCATACACCTTCTTTAACGAGAGCCCGGGAAAGGGTTGGACTTGTCCACCTAGAATGAAAATAGGAATTACCCTCACCGACAACCTCTTGCGTTCTCGCCTTAGTCTAGGACAATTAAGGTATCTTAGGCACTTTGGGGTTGTTCCAACCAGTAAGGAACCACCCGATGTCGATGAGATCCTTAGAAGTAGCGAAACTCCATAAGACAGCCTCCAGACACGGGGCCGTGTCCACTGGACACGGGGCCGTGCCCAGTGCGCTGTCGTTTTCTTTAAATGCAGCCTGATTCCTGCTCATTTTTTACCACTTCAATTGACAGAGATCCCTGGGATTTTCACTCATACCATCCTAGGTAAGTGCTAAAAGAAGGTTCCAAAGGACCCTCTTGTCCCTTCCACTTTTACTCATTTCCTCCTCTTTCAAAAATTTTCAAAATTTCCTCCATGGAAGCTTGGAAATCCCTTGATTCCAACCCTCTATGTGAAGTTTGTAAGATTATTTGCTAAGGATTCTTGTTTAAAGTTAGTTGTATAACTTTATTTTAAATTATCTAAGCCTAAAAACTAGCTAAAAATCATGAGAATAATTTAAAACTCCAAGACTCATTAGCATAAAATCCTGCAGACAAGTGGACACGGGGCCGTGCTCAGCGAGCACGGGGCCGTGTCCGGGGCTCTGTTTTGTAAAAATTTAGCTTTCTTCGGTTTCCTTCACAGAAAATGGTAAGCAGAACAAGCGGATCATCTTCAAGAAATAACCGACAAGGGAGGAGATCTTCAACAGCAGAAGACTCTCTTGTAAACTATGTTTACGCTCTAAGGGAGGCTATTGATGAAATGACGGGAGTGGAGGAAGCATTGGTCGACCGTATCAACCATCTTACAGTGGGGCTGGAGGGCTGTCTCCATGAAGTAAACCTCTTGCACCAGAGGTTGAACCTTCTCGCCTCCCCGCCTTTGGTTCCTATAATAACCCAAAGAGCGTGGAACATGGTACCCATTCCAGCCGAATGGTACGCCATGCACCAAGAGCCTCCTCGAAGAGTGGTGCAAGGAATCCCGGTGAATGTTCCCCCTCAACCACCAGCTGCGGAGGAAAATGAAGCCGCATTCTTCCTTCCTAGGGAGATCGAAGAATGGCTTTAAACAACGTTTAAGGAAGAATCCATTCGGCTAAAAGTCCTACTATATCGGGAAACTATTCTCGAAATTTTCTTAGAATAGTAGAACTCTCTATGATAACCTCGTGTACCTCCTGACCTATTTAGTTAAGTTTTTTTTTTATTATCTAGTTTAATTTTAGGATTATGTAAGTTCTCTCTATGATGAAATGAAATGATGGTTTTAAGGTTTGGATGGTTTGTAATGAATAAAACACACTCATGGTGGTAAAGGATGAAAAAGGGAACGAGAAAAATGAACTCATGCACAAGAACAAGGCAACCCGACAATTCTCTCCATTTCAGAAGGTTCAACACGGGCCGTGCCCAACCAACACGGCCCCGTGCTGAACCACCTGCAAAAAACGCCCAGTTCAGGTACCTGGACACGGGCCGTGTTCACCCAACACGCCCCCGTGTCCAGACTTCTGTATCTCTTATTTCAATTTTGTTACTGGCACTTGAACACGGGGCCGTGCCCGGATAACACGGGGCCGTGTTCAGTGCCCAGTAACACAAATTTTTGCTTTTTAAACACTATCTTACACATCTAATCAACCTAAAAATTTATTTTTGGGACACATTGAGGACAATGTGTAATTTAAGTGTGGGGGGGATGCTAAAACCTTGAATTTTGCAAATCCTAAATACAAGCCTTACACAAAACTCTATTGGAACCGCTAATCACCCCAAATTTTTTTCAAAAATTTCAATTTTTTTTACTTGTCTAGGTTTAACTCGGGAAATTCAAGTTCTCAAAAAGGTTATATTTTTACGAATTTACAACCGATAGCGTAGTGATAAAAAGAACCAACATAAGAAAACTATGAAAAGGCATGGCAAACTTAGTTAAAATTTGATTATATATACTTGATCACATAAAAACCCATTCCCACAAAAGTGAGTTTTGAGCCTTTATTGAGCATACAATTACATATCATTAGACTAAATGCTCATTTTTCGTTTCTTGTGTGAATAGCCGCTTGGTTCTTACGACTCTAGAACTTGCCATGACGATACATTCCCGGTCCTTATCAACTTAAACCCGAGTAAGTAAATGATGGAGGCATTAGGACTAACCCCTTTTTATTTCTACACCATTATTTTTCTTTTTCTTTTACCACCTACCCAAAAATCCCCCTAGTTAACCCCTTTGAGCCTAAACCTTTTCATTTCATCACCCAAACCAAAAACCCTTTTACCCACCAAAACCTTTTTCATTTTTAACCCTTTGTTTTAGTAACAAGTTCGGTTTTTCGTAAAAAAAAAAAAATTTGTGTTGATGATGAAGCAAAAAGAAAATAAACAAACAAGTTCATCAAAAAAATAACTTTGTTTGAATAAAAGCTTCATCAAAATAAAAAGTTGCAAAAATAGAAAACCTTACGAAAACCGACACTTGTTACGCTTTTTCATTTTTCTTTTTCTACTAACCACTAACCACTATCCCAACCACCTACCTTTAACCCAAGCCTAACCCTTAACCCACAAAGTCCTCTTGATATTTACAAAGGTATAAAAGTTAAAAAGGAGGAGGATTGATTGATTGGCAAGCCTATGGTAGGAATAAGTCCCATGCCGCTCTCGAGTGATTCACTAAAAATACACCTTCGGCCGAGTGTGAGTGATTTCTCCCGTGAGGTATGTGAACTTGTATATAAATGGAATTTTAAAAAGGCATGTTATGCCCAAATAAGTAATTTCTCCTATGAAACGTTCTAAATAAATCATTACGAATAAGATTGTAAATAAATAAAAATAAAACCCAAAAAAGATCTTGGACATCCCGACACTCTACGACAAGCCCAAAACCTTCTCTTCTACCTATTCCATTTGGGAGTATAAGCCACATATTAAAGAGTTTTGCTTGAGGACAAGCAAAAGTTCAAGTGTGGGGGTATTTGATATGTGTAAAATGCAACATATAAATTACATCAAATAAGGCATAAAACTAACCCTTTTTAAGTACTAATATTGGAAAAAGAGTGTTTTTTTCTTCCTTTTGTATTTTCAGGATTAAATGAGCTCAAAAACACAAAAGAAGCAAAAAGATAGCTAATTCCAACATAAATACAAGGAAAGGAACATTAGTGGACTGCCCGACCCCTCAACGGCACCTTCCAAAGCAAATTAGAGAAGTCAGAAGACTGAACACGCCCCGTGCTCAGCCAGCACGGGGCCGTGCCCAAGAAGCAGCAGAAAAGACAAATCTATAGAAGCTTCTATTGCCCACCACGGGCCGTGCCCAGCGGACACGGGGGCGTGTCGAAAGTACAGCAGGCGCATTTATTGTAATTGCAAATTACAATTAATGAGGAGAGAGAGTGTCAGACAGGCACGGGGCCGTGCCCAGCAGACACGGGGCCGTGCCCAGCTCTCTGTTCAGCCTATAAATAAGAGTGCTTGGATTCATTTCAACTCATCCCTTGGCACACCACCTCTCTCACACTTCACCCACCACCCACCACCATCACAACACCATCATCCACCACCATCATCCATTGTCCATCGTAGAGTGTGTGAGTCGTCTCGGGATCCAAGATTGATCGTAAGAGTTCTTGACAATCAAAGGCCATGTTTGCCTAAGTCTCTTACATCACTTGGTGAAGACAAGTGTCTAGTGTAATACTTTTTATTTTTAATCTTTTCGCACTTTTTACTTGGTTATGTATTAATGACTTTAATAACTAGTTTCTTATGTTGAAGGTGATTCTTCCTTATCGTTTTTCCGTGGTGTCTTGGCATTATTT
Organism: Helianthus tuberosus; assembly: GCA_030545235.1. Taxonomy (NCBI): domain Eukaryota; kingdom Viridiplantae; phylum Streptophyta; class Magnoliopsida; order Asterales; family Asteraceae; genus Helianthus; species Helianthus tuberosus. The sequence continues at coordinate 150,752,547 of CM060410.1, read as the reverse complement.
TACTATCTATATGTTGGATCTGAGTTTCTTTTTTATTGTACTTTTGTTTGAAATTAAGATGGAAAATGAAAGAGTTGTGCAGCGGAAATAAGATGAAAGCAAACTTTGCATACAATCAAATGAGAGTAATACTTTAATCAAACATCTTTACACAATGAATCGAAAGATTGAATTTATTTCAACAACGATTACAATGATTGATGTAAGAATGCAAACTCCCCCTCAGCCAGAGCTCAGTAGTTTGTTCGTGCAAAGAAGACGATGTGGTGGAAGAGCTAATAGAACAGTACAAAGTACTGAACTATTTATAGGCACTTGCAAACCACTGAGCATCTTAGCTGACGTCACCATGAAAGTGACATCTAACCTCCTAACAAACTCTAACCTCTGATCTATACAAACACTGATGTAGTAACTACTGCTATTACAATTTATTTACATAAAAGACACTTAAACAGCTGCTGCATCCTTCCACTGCTGTGAATCCAGCAGTGCTTGTCCGGATCAGCAGTACTTGACTTAAGGCAGTAGATTGAGTCAGCAGAGCTTTGGTCTTCCATCAGTCTTTAACATTCAGCAGTAGATGCAAGGCAGCAGTTGTGGATCAGCACTTGGTAAGATCAGTAGATAGGAGGTCAGCAGATATAAAGCCACTTTCAAGGGGAGAGATTTGCATGAACTAACTGTAAACGTCTGCTTATTCTGGATCCACTGCTTTGATCCAGTTTTGGCTTTAATTATCTGTTCCTCTGATAGGGTTCAATCCCAACAATCTCCCCCTGGAACAGATAATGCCAAAACTCTTCATTATTTGTGGAATTCTTTATTGCCTCAACAACAGCTCCCTTATCTGACCTTTAAATTGTAATTCAAAGTCTAGGGCATCTGTATCTTCATCATCCCTGCTGAGTGGAAGATCAAGGAGATCCTGCAAATCTTCAAGACTCAGGCCAAGAGCTTGTTCCCTTGATATTTTCTCCACTCCTCCACCAGACCTGAGCAAAGTCAATACGCAGGTCTGTTTGTCAGTTTCCCACTTTTGTATTTTTGAGCCTGGTGGGTTTCTTGGGAGATGCTTATTTGCAGAAGTATTTGGTGAGGCTGGCCTATTCATGGCTGGCTGAGCAGCACTGGCAGTTTGTTCCAATTCAAGATCTTCTTTTATCATTACTTCTGTCCCTGCTTTTACAATGGCATCTCCAGCCAATAGATCTTGAATTGTTTCCATGCTAAACTGGTTTTTGCTCCTTCTTTTGTAGATGGCAGCACCAGCTGGAGCAGTGGTTCTTTTGACTTGCAGCTTTGGTGGTCTTTTTGAAACCTCTGCTTTAGAATAGTCAGGCTTTTGAGGAACTGTGGGATCTTTCTTTCTTAATTGTTCCAACTTTTTGTAAGTAGCCCTGACCACATCTTCTTTCCATCTAGCCACTTGTCTTTTGTTTCCATAATCAGCAGCAACCAGTTCCTCTTTCATTCTTTGCAGTTCTACCTGTTTGTCAGGTACATTCTTTCTAAACTTTGCCCAGTTAGGAGGAGTGTGAGTGACCTTCCTTTTTATCATGTCTTGAATTCTTGCAGCTTCATCTTCAAGCTCAGGAACAGTCCACTCTTTGTACATATATCTCTCTCCTTTGTACTTTTTGTGAGCCATGATGCTTTCAATGTAGTCTTTCTTCAGAGATTCAGCTGCTCTTTCAGAAATTTATTGACTAACATTTTTTGCAAATTGCTCTAGGGATCTGACTTGTGTGAGCAGATATTGATAATTTCTTGAAATTTCTTTGTCAGACTTCCCTTGTGTGTTTCTTTTTGAAATATCCTCTGCTTGCTTGGCTTTGATTTCCAAGTATTCATCAACATTTTTAGGCCAAGGATATCCCTTTATTGATGGCAAACTCCTTTTGGCAGGGTCATCCTCATAGTAAAAAGATTTTATTTCATCTCTAACAGCTGCTAGTTCAAGAGGAAATTGAACACCTGCAGGAGGTAAGGGCTTGTACATTGGAACTGAAGAGAGAGGAACAGGTTTTGGTATTGTGACAAGAGCTAAAGATTTTGAAGATGTTTGTGGTGGTGATGTGTCATCATCTTTTAAAATTAGCCTTCTCCTTTTTGGTTTAGGAGAGACTGATGATGTTTTGAATGGAACAATGGTGGTAGATGTAGTGGCAGTGGATTGTGATTGACTAACAGATGTTGAAACAACTGGTGTTTCAACCACTGTTGTCATTACAACAGATGTTATAACATCTGCTGTCTTCTGCTGTATGTCAGCAGGTGTTGTTTTTGGTGGTGATGATGGTAAAGCGGTGGATGTTGTGTGTGTTGAAGTGGTGTGTGTTGATGGAACAACTGTTTGGCAAGCAGTAGTTTTTGTAACTCCTGCTGCATCAGCTGTTTTGTATGGTGGTTTTTGAGCAGACTTTGAACGTCTGATTGGAATGGATTTGGGTTGCCTCACTTTTCTAGTAGGCTTCTTCTTTTCCTCAACAAGATTTTCATGATCCTTTGAACCAGAAGTACCCTGATCTGGATGATCCATTCTGTCTACCCTGGCTTTTCTTTTGGCCTCTCTATCTCTTTTTACACTTGCAACTGCTTCTGCTAGTGCATTTGTTGTCACATCAATCTTCTTGCTGCCATCTGGCAAAGGGATCTTTTTGGTCATGTTTGAATTCTCTGGTTCAAGATAAAGACCATCTTCTATACCCTTCTTTTTCCACTCCTTAATTTTCTCCCCCTTTTTGGCATTATCTTCTGGGAGGTCATAAATGAAGCGTACTTTTGGAGGAGCAGTGCCAGTGGTGTGCAAGATCTGAGTTTTGAGAGCCTTTAAGTCAGCCTGAGTGTTCTTGAACCTTGACTCCATTGTATTTCTCAGCTGTTGTACATGTTTTTCATGTTGCTGATCTGCTAATTGAGCTTGTTGTTGGAGAAAAGATTGAAATAGATTCCAGAGCTCATTTGTAGCAGGTGCCCTTTGTGGAGCAGGTGCTTGAGGTGGAACAGCAGTTGATTGTACCTTCTGAACTTGTAACACCTGTTGTAGCATATTTTTGAGTTCTGTAACAGAGTTATCAAGCTTTGCAATGCGATCCGTCAATTTCTGGTACTTTAAACCATCACCCAAGTTAATGGGATCATCTGATTTCCCACTAGCAGTGGTTTTATCAGTGGTAGATGTAGGGAATATACTCCAAACATTAACCACTGATGCCCCTTTTTCTTGGTACTGGGGTCTTCTTCCTTCAACACTTGACAACCTTTTGATGTTGCCAGTAGGATAAATAAATCCACTGGTGGTTGGCAGAGGTGCTATAAAAGGAATTGCCTCCAAGGAAGTCTTATTAATGTAACCACTGTCCAAATGTAACCCAGTGGGTGTAACAGTTGTAGTGGCTGCTTCACTTGGATTACCACCAAGAGTTACTTGTAACTCAAAGGGTGTAACCTCCTCAGGTTGTGTTGGTGGGTTAGCAAAGATTGATACATCAGACCCAGTCAGTTGTTGAGGTATATTCTCATTAATAGGTGATTGAGAAGGACTGGATAATGCCTGGTTCAAATCAATTGCATCCAACAGTGGTTTTATTGGTGAGGGAATTTTGGATGTGAGGATTGGTGTAGAAATAGGAAGTGTCCCGGGCATTGGACTGTGGATGATAGAAACGAGTGCTTCCAGAGCATCATGATGTGGAGGCCCTATTTGTACAACCTGTTCTTTTTGTGAAGAAACAGGAGGAGTTTCGGTTATGGGTTGAGATATTTGTACCAACTGCTGTGAGGAAGTAGCAGCAGTGGTTTCTTGTGACTTTTGTGTTGTCACTGGCAGAAGCTCTGGTATCTCATCCTCCAGAGATGCCTTTTTGATGGTTTTAGGGGGGTTTTTGTGTTTTTCTTTTTGTTGGCTTTTTGGTGATTTTAGGTGTGGGTTTCAAAACAGTTGTGCTGCTGCTTTGATCACCTTGAGCAGTGGGCTCAGCAGCAGATACCTGAGGAGCAGTTGTAACTGCTAAAATCTGCTCAGGCACCTCTGCTTGTGTTTTGCAAGGTGCTAACATTCTTGAAAAAGTTTCAGTTGTTAAACTGTTTATTTGAATAGAATCACCTTGGTTTATTACAGCTAAATCATCCTTACTAAATTTCTTTGCAAAATAGTAACTTAAAAACCTTGGAAACAGTAAGAATGATTTTGTTTCAACATTATTAACCAAATCTTTAAAAATTTCCCGAGAATAGTTAAAATTTTCGCCTTGAAGAATTGCATATCCCAGATTTTGAATCTTTAAAGGGATTTCATTGAAAGAAGTGGTTTTGTTTGAAACACATAATAGGAGGGAATGAAATAAAAATCTGGTTGCAGAAGGAAAATAACCTTTTTCTAAGGTAATTTTCTTCATCATTGTGGCTTCATACCCTCTCTCAATGAAGTCAGTTTGTAACTCGTTTTTAGTGAAAGAAATTTTACCTTCCTGATCACCGAGTTGAAAGACCTCTGAAATGGATTGTGGCGTGATTTGGACAGCTTTACCCTTTATTGAAGAGTTTATGGTGGTTGCAGTGTCTCCTTGTTTTACAAGGGTTGCATTTTTCCAGAACTCCCTTTGGGTCGCCAAATAAATTGGTGCATCGGCAGTAAACAAAGTTTTGTACTTTGATTTTGCCATGAGATCAATGGTGGAATCGAAAATATTGGTGGTTCCTGGTTTTGTGAGAAGACCTAGGAGATTGTGAGATGGTTTATGTGGAATCTCAGTGGAGATTGCCTTTTGAGAGGCTGTTTTCGATGATGATTTGGATGAGGGTTTTGAAGATTTCTTTGATTTTGTCATTTTGAGGATGATTGATCGAAGAAATTTGTGAAGAAATGTGAAGAAAAACTGCTTTGAGAAGAGAATTTTTAAGAATTCAATTCGACAGTAAAACCCTGTTTTGGTGGTGAGTGGGGGATTTTATAGGGAAGAAAGTGAATGCTGAGGTGGCAGCCGTTACAAAAGGTCTGACCAATATGTACTGCCCACGTGACAACCCCTGATGAAAGTGAAGGACAGTACTTTGTGTGATATGGACATATGAAGGCAGTGGTATGAAAGCAGTGGATGATTTTCACTATCAGTGGATAGCATATCAGTGGATAAGACACTGCTTTTGAACAACAGAGTTTATCAAAATAATGAGAGAGCAAGGGTTGACTTTCAGCAGTGGACAGGCTTTTGAAGTAAAGCAGACTTTTGAACAATCAGTGGTTAATGGCAGACTTTTAAGGACTTTAATGAAAATTTTTCATTTTTAGCTATTTTTAAGGATGGAGTTTTGATTTTCTGAAAACATTTTGTTGCTTTTATTCATAGAAAAACAAGATGTTGCTTGTTATTCCATGTTCAGCATCCCAATTCTAGAGACCAAGCTTTCAAAAGTGGCTGTATCAAGTGCTTTTGTGAGCACATCAGCTAGCTGATCTTTAGTTGGGACATGATGCAGAGAAATCAAACCTTTTTCATAGCAATCCCTCACAAAGTGATGTCTGATGTCGATGTGTTTGGTGGTTGAATGGGAAACTGGGTTTTTGATGATATTTTCTGCTGCCTGACTGTCCAACACGAGTGGTGTCTTTAAGGCAGTAATACCAAAATCCAGCAACTGATTTTGAAGCCACAGGAGTTGAGCTGTACAGCTTGCAGTAGCAATGTATTCAGCTTCAGCAGTGGATGTTGAAACAGCTGCTTGCTTTTTGCTTTGCCATGAAACTAAGCAATCACCTAGAAACTGGCACCCTCCTGATGTGGACTTCCTTGTGGTGTGACATCCAGCAAAGTCACTGTCTGAGAAACCTGAAAGCTTGATGTTCCCATTAGCTGGATACCAGATACCAAGTGTGGGAGCACCTTTTATGTATCTGAGGATCCTTTTTACAGCAATGAGATTTGATTTTCTGGGAGCTGATTGACTTCTTGCACAGACACATGTTGCAAACATGATGTCTGGTCTAGATGCAGTTAGGTACAATAAAGACCCAATCATGCTTCTATAAAGTGTTTGGTCAATCAACTCATCTTTTTCATCAGACATGACCAGCTTATTTGTTGCCATGGGTGTGCTGCATGGTTTACAATCATTCATATCAAATTTGGTTAAAAGTTCTTTAGCATATTTGCTTTGATGAATGAAAGTTCCATTTTGCAATTGCTGTACTTGGAGACCAAGAAAGCATTGCAGCTCACCCATAGCACTCATTTCAAACTCAGCTGTCATGAGTTCTCTAAACTCTTCACACATTGAGTTACATGTGCTTCCAAAAATAATGTCATCCACATAAATCTGGACAATCATTAAATCCTTCCCTCTCCATTTTAAGAACAGTGTTTTATCAATGGTACCTCTTTTGAAACCATTTGAAAGTAGGAAGTTGGAAAGAGTTTCATACCAGGCCCTTGGTGCTTGTTTCAAGCCATACAAGGCTTTGTTTAGCCTGTAGACATGATCTGGATAAAATGGATCCTCAAAACCTGGAGGTTGACAAACATACACCTCTTCTTGAATTGTACCATAGAGGAAAGCACTTTTGATATCCATTTGAAACACCTTCATATTGTGGTTGACAGCAAAGGCCAGGAACAGTCTAATGGCTTCCAATCTTGCAACAGGGGAAAATGTTTCATCATAATCAATCCCCTCTTCCTGTCTGTAACCTTGAACCACAAGCCTGGCTTTATTCTTGACAACAATACCCCTTTCATCAGTTTTGTTCTTGAAGACCCACTTTGTGCCAATGGGACTAACCTCTTCTGGCAGTGGTACAAGCTCCCATACTTGTTGTCTTTTAAACTGTTGGAGCTCCTCTTGCATGGCTTCTACCCAGCTGTTGTCTTTCAGTGCCTCTTGGTACTTGACTGGCTGATGGAGTGATAGAAAACCAGCAAAAAGACAAATGTTTTGGGTTTGGCTTCTTGTGAGCACCCCTTCATTTATGTTGCCAATGATTTGATCAGGTGGATGAGATCTCAAGAAGATTAAATCTCCTTGGTATGGTATGATGGCATTGGTTGGTGAAGGCTGCAAATGTGTATCATCTGAGCTAACCACTGCTGGGGACTTTGATGATCCAGCAGTGGTTTCAAAAGGTGGTGGTATAGGAGGTAATGAAGTGGACAACTGCTGACTTTTATCCACTGTTTGAGGACTTTTGTCAGCAGTGTTTGAGGATGTGGAAGCAGTGGTTGATGGGCTACTTTGGTCAACAACAGTTGAGGTAGCAGTGGTTGAGCTTTGACAACTGTTTTGAACATCTGGTGCTTTTCCCTTTGTGGCAGACCTTTGAGGGATGATGATTTCATACCCATAGTCTGGTGTTGTATCTTCTGATGGACCTGCACTGTTAGTCTTGACAGCAGTATTTTCAAAAGTGAATTTTTCAAGATCAAACAGATCTGCAGGGTTTGCTGGGATTTTCATTGATGAAAGTTCATTGAACTTTACATTCAAGGTCTCCTCCACTGCCTTGGTCCGTGTATTGAACACTTTGTAGGCCTTGGCAGTGGTTGAGTATCCCAGATGATAACCACCATCAACTTTGGCTGCAAATTTTGAAATGGAATCTTTTAAGTTCAAAATAAAGCATGGGCAGCCAAACACTTTGAAGTATGAGATCAGTGGTTTAATTTTATACAGAATTTCATAGGCAGTCTTTTTGTGCCTGGGGTTTATTAGAACTCTGTTCTGAACATAGCAAGCAGTGTTTACTGCCTCTGCCCAGAAAGTTAATGGCAAACCTGAATCTGCAAGCATGGTTCTGGCAGCCTCAATCAGAGTTCTGTTCTTCCTTTCCACTACCCCATTCTGCTCTGGTGTTCTTGGGATGCTGTACTGCCTTACAATCCCTTTCTTCACACAGAAGGCATCCAACTCCCTATTTTTGAATTCTGTGCCATTGTCACTCCTAAAGCTTTTCACTGGAAGGTCAAATTGCTTTTCAACCTGTATTACAAAGTCTTGCAAAATGCCTGCAGTTTCATCTTTTGAGTGCAAAAAGAAAGTCCATGTGAACCTAGAAAAGTCATCAACAATAACCAAACAGTATTTTTTCTTTTTGAGGCTCATGACTTGAACTGGGCCAAACAAATCCATGTGTAGCATTTGCAAACACTGGGTTGTTTTGGACTCTTCAATGGACTTGTAAGAACTTTTATGCTGTTTTCCTTTTAAACAGGAAATGCAATGTTCAGGACATGAAAACAATTTTTGTGGTAGGCCTCTCACCAAACCATTTTTTGAAATTTCTGTGATTGTCTTAAGATTTGTGTGTCCCAGCCTTCTGTGCCAAAGTTCTGTCTCTTTGTTAGAGGCAGCTGAGAACAGATAGGCATCAGCTCTGGGACACTCTTTTGACATGTCAACAACATAAACATTGCCACTTCTTTGAGCAACAAGTTTAGTTTGACCAGATTTGATTATTGCTTCAATCTTTTTGACCATTTCTGGTCCAACAATCCTACAACAATCTTTTGTGAAGAATGACCCAAAACCCTTGTCACTCATTTGGGACACACTCAGAAGGTTGAATTTTAGATTGTCTATTAGATTGACATTTTCAAATTTTACTCTGCCAGACTCCACTGTTCCAGACCCCAGAACTTTTCCTTTACTATTATTCCCAAAGGATATATCACCCCCTCCATGGATTTTAAAGTCTTTGAGGAGGGCTTTACATCCTGTCATGTGCCTGGAGCCTCCACTATCTACATACCAAAGACTATCGAAGCATGCAGAAGCTCCCTGCACATGAAGTAAGAGGATTAGTTCATTAAGGTCTCCAAAGCCAACAGGGCTTTGGATGGGGTCTCAACAGTGTCTGGGATGGATGTAGAATGATGGACAGTGGTTAGGTCAGGAGTTTGAACTGTTTTAGGACAGTGTTTCTCTAACCACTATTGTGGGTCCTGACCAATCATCTGCTGGTAACCAAAAGGATGCTTGTTCACTTTGGGTTTAGAGGGCCTTTTGTAGGCCTCATAAACGTGAGGAATCCTTTGGTAAGACTGTTTTTCTCTGCCTTTTCTAAACTGATTGGCAGGGGGTGCATCAGTAACCTGAACATCTCTTTTGACAGATGTTTGGTTCAGTTGTTTTGTAACAGCTGTTTGAACTGGCACAAACAGTGGTTGTTTCTTGGTGAATTTGACAGATGTTGATGATGATGATGGACTCAAGGATGTTTTAGCAATGTACTCATTCTTTTTCACATCAAAGTTTTTGAGATACACACATGCTTGAGTTTTGTGGTTTGTTTTACCACAGACAATGCAACCTTCAGCTGAAACTATGACACTTGTTCTGTTTAAATCATATGCTTTTAAGTGGAAACAATCTTTTGTAAGATGATTCCTCTTCTCACAGAATTCACAAAACAAGTTATCAATTTTTTCCTTCTTCTTTCTCTTTTCAGACTCCTTTGCAGCAGAGGTTTTAACCACTGCTGGGATGTCCTTGAGAGGTATGACTTTAGCTTTTGGAGCCTTGACACCATTAATTGATGTAAAGTCCATTGGCTTGAAATTTTCAAGAATGTCACACTCATCAGACCATTTTGGTTTAAACTGGTATTCTTCAAGCTCCTCAAAAGTAGAGGATTCCATTGGTCTGTCAAGTGTGATTTTGTTACCAAGTTTGTCAGTGATTTTCACTTCTTGGCCATTCTTGTTTTTGGGGATGAACTCAGTGGTTACATCAGTGGTTTGAACAGAGTTTTCAAAAGCAGTGTTTTCATCATCATGTTTTCTATATCCAACCCCAAACTTCACATTGCTTTTTCTCTATTTTTCAAGCATAACCTCATATCCTTTGCAGGATTCCACCCATCTTTCACAAGTAATCTGGGCGGACTCCAACTCCTTTTTACAAACTTGGTATTTTTCTACCATAGTTTGAAGTTGGGTTTTGGTTATACTCTGCTCTTCTTTTAGACAGCTGTTCTCTTTTTCTTTTTCAGTCAATTTGTTTTTAAGTTCTTTTAAAGACCTTTCAAATTTGACCTCATCAGACAAGATTTTATCCCGAAGGTTTTCATTCACCTCTTTAATGTTAGCAAAAGCAATTATGCAATTGTCAGAACACAGTTTTTCAAGAACTTGAGGAGATACCTTGGCAGCTGCCATCATTGCACAATAACATTTATGATCTTCTTCATCATCAGCTTTCACCTTCTTTTCACCAGCCTTTTCTTCTTTCTCTTCTACTTTGTCCTCTACAGACCAAGGATCTGTCATTGGTTCAATCAGGGTACCTGAACTTTCTCCCAACAGTAGTTCACCAGCCACAGCAGTAACCACTGCTTCAGTCACTTCTTCCACTGTTTCAAAACACTGCTGTTCCTCCTCAGTTTCAACTCCCTCCTGTATTAACTCTAATGCCATCAAACAAAACTCATCATAAGAAGAATCATTAGAGGCATAGAGTGCAAAATTTTCATCATTAAGGTCTTCAGGCATACTGCTCCAGTCAACAAACCCTTGAGTGAAAAAACTTTGTTGATCTGGTTGTGCTGCTGCTGGAGCAGTGGTTTGAGGTGCAACAGGTTGCACTTGTACCTGTGGAGCAGGGGTTTGAACATATTGGATTTGTGGAACAGTAATTTGGACATAATGTACTGGCACAGGGGCAGCAGCATAGTGAGCAGTGTTCACATGAGCTGCTGGGGCATATTGGGCATAGTGCACAGTGTTTTGGTTTTGAGGTCTAGGATTTGAGCTAGGATGAGTAATTATGGGACCAGTAGTTTGACTCCTACATTCCCTAGCGAAATATCCCAACCTATTACACTTATAGCACTTGATTTTCGATTTATCCAACCCAACCCTTAGATTCCCATGCAAACCTGGGAATTTTCGCCCTGTTCTTTTATAGAACTTGCTAGTTCTGACACTTAGCAAAGCCAGTTGGTGCAGGATGTCCATTTCCTCTAAATCAGTGGGATCAAAATGTTGCAAATCATTTAGTTCAAAACTTAAATTGTCTGACATCTGGTTTTCATTTGCAGTGAATGCATAACTAGCAGAGTGAGGATCAGGGTTGTTAAAATTTGCACCAGCAGTTATGTCAATGAAGTGATCAAAACCCTGATCCTTACCACTGCTCCCAGATTCTTCTTGACCCAGAAGAGCAGTATTACCGAAAGTGTAATCATCGGTAACTTTTCCTGACTCTTGTAACCTCCTTTTCTGGTTCAACTCCCTTTCATAGGTCAGGAGTCGACCGTAGAGTTGGGTCAAGGTCAGATCCTTGAATTCAGGTGAGTTTCGGGTGACAAAAGCTATGGTGTCCCATTTCTCTGGCAGTGACCTGAGGAACCTGCTATTTTGAGTTGAGTTTGTAAAAGTGGTGTTAACAAGCCTCAGTTCACTGATGAGACAGCTGAAACGCTCAAATTGTTGCGTTAGTGATTCACCTTTAACGTAGCAAAATGTTTCATACTGTTGGTTCAGGATTTCCCTATTGTTTTCTATTACTTCCTCAGTTCCCCCAAATTGTTCCTTAAGTGCGTCCCATAACTCTTTGGCACTGTTACAATGTAACAGTCCAGCATATATCTCATTGGGCAGCGCAGATGCTACGATGCTAAACGCTTTAGCATCTAGTTCGATCTTTTGAAAGTCGGTTTCGGTATAATTTTCAACTGGTTTTGGAACGAACTTTTTAGCATCTTCAGCGCTTGGCACTGAAGGAACATGGGGACCATAAATGACAGACTTCCAACAACCTGTGCTTTGTTGAGTGAGGATGTGACCCATCCTCCTCTGCCAGATGTTGTACTCATTTCTTTTAAGCATAGGTGGTTTAAAAAGCGAGCCGATGTTGTTTTTATCATCCTGAGATTGTGACGTCATTCTTGTTGTTTTACAGACACTGAGAAATCAACTTTAATGGTGATTAATCCTTGCTCTGTTTTTCAACGGACGAACAAACGATCAGTATCAACTGTTATGAGCTGAACTATTTACGTCAAAATGATTGTTAAATCAAATTTGACTGTCCTAGCTCTGATACCAATTGTTGGATCTGAGTTTCTTTTTTATTGTACTTTTGTTTGAAATTAAGATGGAAAATGAAAGAGTTGTGCAGCGGAAATAAGATGAAAGCAAACTTTGCATACAATCAAATGAGAGTAATACTTTAATCAAACATCTTTACACAATGAATCGAAAGATTGAATTTATTTCAACAACGATTACAATGATTGATGTAAGAATGCAAACTCCCCCTCAGCCAGAGCTCAGTAGTTTGTTCGTGCAAAGAAGACGATGTGGTGGAAGAGCTAATAGAACAGTACAAAGTACTGAACTATTTATAGGCACTTGCAAACCACTGAGCATCTTAGCTGACGTCACCATGAAAGTGACATCTAACCTCCTAACAAACTCTAACCTCTGATCTATACAAACACTGATGTAGTAACTACTGCTATTACAATTTATTTACATAAAAGACACTTAAACAGCTGCTGCATCCTTCCACTGCTGTGAATCCAGCAGTGCTTGTCCGGATCAGCAGTACTTGACTTAAGGCAGTAGATTGAGTCAGCAGAGCTTTGGTCTTCCATCAGTCTTTAACATTCAGCAGTAGATGCAAGGCAGCAGTTGTGGATCAGCACTTGGTAAGATCAGTAGATAGGAGGTCAGCAGATATAAAGCCACTTTCAAGGGGAGAGATTTGCATGAACTAACTGTAAACGTCTGCTTATTCTGGATCCACTGCTCTGATCCAGTTTTGGCTTTAATTATCTGTTCCTCTGATAGGGTTCAATCCCAACACTATATAAAATAAAAGATTTTCACCATTTGTCACACCCCGACCACGTGGAACAACCAAACGTGGCGGAAACGTCGGGGAGTGTTGTAACAGAATCATTGTTTCATAACCATGGAATAAATAAATTATGTTTTATTGAATAAATGAACTCATTGTTTTAATACAATCAAATAAGTACAACTATGATCTTCCAAGTTTTAAAGTTGCTAAGGCACGAGTCCATCCTAAATGTAGCATGTATCGACAATCATTGCAAAGCAGTACCTGAAACATGTGTAAAAATAGGTACGTCAGCATAAAAATGCCTGTGAGATACATAGGTTTTGTGAAAATAGGATTCATGACTTGTAAGTTTAGAAAGAGTTGTTTAATAAAGTTTAGTCATGAACCTTGTAAATTGTTTTGTTTTGTAAATCGTTTGAAAAACAATAAGTTCAGATGATATGTATAAATAAGAGAATAATGTATGGTTAAATGAATAACCATGTAGAATGAGTTTGTATAAGATAAGTTGTTTGTAAAACAATGTCTTGTGAAAAGTATGTTATTTGTATAAAATGTTATATGTCTCAAATTGAAATGATTTAGATAACGATACAATATGTAATACCATACAAACACTTATATATAGGAAGTACCAGCGGCGTATCCACCATGCTTGTATCATATTACACACGCCTCGTTACTTAATCACTTACTCAAACCAAAACAACAATGTAAGATGTCTATGTTTAAACCAATTGCAAACGTATTGAATAATATGTCAAAATGTTTATGTCAAGATGTAAGTCATGTAATGTATAACCAATGTGATTTGTATAAATAAATGTAAGGTTAAACGAATAACTTTATAGTAGCATATTAAAAGTATACTTTGGATTTGTAAATAACATATTAAACTATGTTTTGGTTTCATAAATAACATATCAAAATATGCTTTGGGTTTTATAAATAACATATCAAAATATGCTTTGGTTTGTTGATAGAATATATATGTTGGTTTTTGTACAATATCACACATGGGAGCATATCAAACTATACTTTTAGGAGTATAACTAAATATACAAAAATAATGTGATTTAAGAATTCATTCAGACCTAGTGCATCAAAATACACCTTTGAGACTATAGGGATACCACAAAGGAAATCCCTATTTGGATGGAGAAACAAATTGGTTTCAGACATTCCATGACAACAGGAATGGGGTGTCAAATCCTATAGCGCTATATCATACTAACAATCGGTCTGGTGAACAAAATAAGTACAATTCAACAATTTATGTTATAGTCTTTGAAAAATCAGTGTTTAAACCATAGATAGTCATTCAGTTTGTCAACAGATAAGTACTAACATGTATAATCAATTATACTTTTGGAAAACATGAAAATAACAGATAGGTACACATGCTTCACCCCAAAACAGTTTGAAAACAGTAAAAGAGGGGAACTATGTACTCACCTGAGATTGTTTAGAAGTCCTTGAGTAACAACCAAACAATGCTAGAGATCACGGAAATCAAACGGTACCTAATATAGGTAACTACATTAATATACCGGACCTAAATCGGAGGATCGGATAGAATGAGGGTTCGTAAACCAAACAAGTATGGAAACTCGTGTAATATGGTTCAACAAAGCCTACATACTAAATGAAACTTAACCTAAGTGCTTATGACCCATTACGACCCGTTTAGGTAGCTTATGCTACTTTAACGCGTCGTTCGCGTGAAACGCGTTCGGACCGTCTAACTAGTCCTATGACAAGTGTTATATGCCTAAACATGTTACATAATCAGTTATGTGAAAAAAGTTTAGGTTACATATACTTAATTACCAATTATACATGAAAAGGGTATTCTGGTAATTTACCTAAGGCATATAAACTACCTATCATACAACTATTCAAACGAAGCGACCATAGGGTATAACCTCGGAAGGTTATTCCCTACCTACTATGGTCACCTAATGTATTTGGTCGGATCCTAATGATCGACCAAATGGGTCGGGTTCGAAGGTATAAGCGATTTATTAGATCGCTTACCCTACGACCCTAGACAACGTGGTAATCAGTAGGCATAGTCCCAAAGGACTATAACCAACGTGATTACACTCACGTTGCGAAGTTCAAACGAACTTCGCATTGACCATTAACTGGTCAATGCAGAAAGTCAAACAAAGTTTGACTTTCAGACTCGAAAAGCAATAAAAGAACGAAAGAATACTTACGAAGGGTCCCCGAATGCTAATCTCGATTCAAGAATCTCAGGTATGAAACAATGGTTTCAACTTAGAGTTTCTCAAATCAAAATTCTAGTGAGTTTAGCAATGTATGGCATGGGGTATTTATAGTGTTTCCCGAACCGTTAGGATCGTTTCTTGGAAAACGTGATTCGATCTTGGCCATACACTTGCACCCATGGTATTGTAATACCATGTGCATCAAAAACCAGCCCATAGTATTGAGAAAAACCATGTGCAAGGTTGGAACGGACCAGATTCCATGTTTCTGCATGTTTTCTGCTGTCAGGGGGCTGATGCGGCCCACTTCAGGATCAGACAAAACTCAGGCGGGCCGCCTGGCGTTGTCTGATCAGCAACATGTTTCAGAAATTACAGTTTTGGTCCCTGCACGTGTTTAAGGCCATTTTCGACACTTCTAAGGCCCGTAAAGCCAACTTTAAGGCCCTAAAATGATGCCTAAACATTGTGGACATAAAACATGCTCAAAAATATGTCGGATGTCAGTTCGTTTGGTCGTACGAACGTGATGTTCGCTTAATTACGACGTAATGCGCATAAGTGCGAAAAACGATCCAAATGACGCAACGAATGGATTTTTCTTATGCCAAACACTAAAATAAAATATTTTAGTGCTTATATAAATTTTTGGATGTCCGGATGTATTCAGAACGTAAGTTATGCGCGAAAATGCAAACTTATGCACTTTTTGACACTTTTAGTCCCTGAATGACCCAAAAGTTTATTTTAGCACACCGAACCCCTCAAAGCCTATTTCTAAGCTATGTAGAGGATATTTATGGTATGTTTATCTTATGGTCATGTTCCGGAATGTCTGTTACTGTTCAAATTGGCATACTTTCTCCGTTTGTCAAGTTTAGTCCCTGTAAGCGAATTAACTTGTTTTTGCCATACCAAAGCCTTTAAAACTTATTTCTAAGTTATGTAAAGGTTATTTAAGGTATGTTAAGCCTATTTCACTATTCTGGAGTGTTCGTTGGATTAAACTGGTTATTTTTACGCATCAGAGCGCGTATAACCCTCCAGAAAGCGATTTAAAGCTTAAAATCGAACAAGAGTTGATATGTGCAAACGATACACATATTTTTACAAATCTCAAGTATGAATTACAATATTTCATTGGTTTGGCATTTGTTTGATGGTTGAAGTGACACAGGTGTTACAGTCTCCCCTACTTTAGGAAATTTCGTCCCGAAATTTAATTCTAGAGGAAACTTGTGAAGACAGCTGTGACGGTTTCGCCTTCTAATAGATCCATTAATCCCTTAAGTAAAACTCTGGGCCATGTAAGGACTCTTAGCGAATTTGTTAACCCTCAAAGTGAATTCCTTGTAGTAGTAAAACATGGAATTTTTGAACTACGGACAGAAGAACGTTTCTTATGAAGACTTATCATAGGAAACTTGTGTGTGCTTGAAATCAGAATTGGGGAGTGTGAGAATAAATGACATTGGTCAAGGTCCAAGACTTCTCCCGTATCATTATTCTCGTCACTATAGGTCTTAACACATGACAAAGCTTCCTGTGGTTTCTGTGCACTGAATTCCATAATTATGTAGGCCTTCATAATTACGTAATTCCTTGCACAGTCCGCACAGTTCATTTCGTAATGCGTAGAGGAAAAAAAATCACTCGAATAAACATGAAACGACTTGACTAGATCACCAAATGATCTTTTTAACTAAATCAACGAACGATCTTTTTAACTAGATCAACACATGATCTTTTTAACTAGACCGTCGTACGATCTCCTTAAATAGACCACTTAAGGGATCTTTGTAATTATATCATCACATGATATTTTTAATCAGATTTTCAAAATCAATCTGTTTAACCAGACCATTCAAGAGGTCCAATTATAGAATAGTACTTTAAAACCCAAGGGACTTGACTACAACGTAGAAGTCCATTATGGATTTAAGATAGTAACTTTGGATATCCTACTATGAATCCCTCATATGAGATATGAAAGATTTTACGAGGATTTGGATGGATCACATACAACCACAAAATATGTAAGAAAACACATAAGCACAATTTTTGTTAACTTGATTCTTTAATTTGTTATCTTTAGGTATGGACATTTAAAGCACACTAGGAATCCAATCCATGGATTTCATTTTGCAATTTATTCATTTTCAAAGATCCATCTATAAAGATAGAAGGATTTTCAATAAGAGTTTAGCTTTGTTTCTTAAAAGAAACGAGTGTTAAAGGTTCTTAGGGAGATCACAAGTGATTATAAAACGACAGAACCTTACGAGTAGTTTGTCTTTGGGTTGACATCATAAGGTTGCATCAAACATTCACATAAACGCATAACTTTTACAGAAATAAAAACAACAATCTTTATTTATGTAACAACCGAATTGTCTTGAAGTGTCAAAAGATAACAACCAAGGAAATACAAAACACTAATTGTTCACTGCTGCATCATTGTTCATGTTTGCCTCATTGATGTTGAACACTCGTCCACGCGCTGGAGGTATGTTAATAAGTCTTGGGCAATTATTCCTGTAGTGGGTAAGGTCACCACAGTTATAACATGACCCCGGAGGGAACCGCGCTTGAACAGCAGCAGGGTTTGCAGCAGCTTGATTTGCATAACGACAAACATTGATCAAATGTCCCAACCGCCCACAGTGGGTACATTTGTGACACTGCTCTTGCTCTAGATGATGACGGTTGCACTTGTTGCACAAAGGTGCGGTACCAACATAGTTTTGCCTTTTGCGAGGTTGTGCTGGCTGGTTTGGTGCTACCTGTTTGTCTTGCGCAGTTACAGCGAAATTTTGAGAGGTTTTGCGCTTCTTCTTCTTGGACACCTCAGCATTTTCTTCCTTTGGTTCCACTTGAGCAGTCTTGTCAGATGGTCTTGAGTCGCCCTTCCGAAACAGCTTGCGCTTCCTGATATGGGATTCAGTCAGAGTGGCAGACAATTCAATGGCTTGTCTGACAGTAGTAGGGTTGCTGCCAGTAACAATATCCTGAACTAAGTCAGGAAGACCATCAATGTATTTCTCAATCGCCTTATCCAGAGGCGTAACCATAGTAGGGCATAACAAGCTCAATTCTTCATAGCGGTCAGTATAAGCACGATGTTCCCCACTGTCTTGCTTCAAATCATCAAACTCCCTCTCCAAAGCTCGCAGTTCATGACGAGGGCAAAACTCCTTCATCATAAGAGCCCTAAGCTCAGCCCAAGTCTGTGCTAATGCAACATCAGCACCGCGATCTCTCATCACCCCGTTCCACCACGTGAGAGCCCTCTTCTGAAACACACTCGAAGATAACTCGACCTTGCGATTTTCAGGACACTGAACGTGACGGAAAGTATTCTCAATGCTCTCGAACCATTGAAGAAGCCCAGTGGCTCCCTCAGAACCACTAAACTTGAGCGGTTTAGCTGAGTTAAAAATTTTGAAATTACATGGAGCATTGTTGTTGTTGATGGCTTGCATCATTTGAGCATAAAGAATTAGGAAGGCAGCAGCCATTTGCTGCGCGATGATTTCCGCTAGTTTGGCATTTGCCATCTGATTGTCGCGTCGAGGAGGCATTCTAAAAAAGGAAACATGAAAGGAAACGAGTGAGAGAATTAGACGAAAAGAATGAGATGAAACAAATCTGATGAAAGCAAGGGTAGTGGTCATTTGTTTGTTACTACAAAGCAACAAACGACCCCGGTGATTAATCAAAGTAAATAGGTCAAAAATAATGTATCGCGAAGACATGCTCGCCTATAAGTGAACACTCATCCCAAGAATTCCCAGGTAAGCACAACTGGTCTCGCGTCTGATGAGATATATACGAAGTGCTTGCCTAGACAGAAAACCCAGAATACAGGCATTCACCCTTCCAGTTTGCACGTGTTCACATTATTTAAAACCCAAAACCTTGACGAGATTTTGAAAACTCAAAAGGGTTCAAAACCATATAACAGAGGGTTCAAAACCTTACAATAGAGGGTTCAAAACCTTGTAATGAATCATCCAAAAACAGATGATTAGTTTTCAAAGCGGTTTTGAAATTTGTGTTCTGGTTGTGGTTGTCGCCTAAGGATAGGTGACAGTATAGTTTTATGACTAAACGCAAGTAAACTCGCGTTAGGGTCCTAGGAAGGTTATAGACTAGGTCAAAGCATTACTAATAACCTAATTCCCTATAACCATTAGCTCTGATACCAACTTTTCTGTCACACCCCGACCACGTGGAACAACCAAACGTGGCGGAAACGTCGGGGAGTGTTGTAACAGAATCATTGTTTCATAACCATGGAATAAATAAATTCTGTTTTATTGAATAAATGAACTCATTGTTTTAATACAATCAAATAAGTACAACTATGATCTTCCAAGTCTTAAAGTTGCTAAGGCACGAGTCCATCCTAAATGTAGCATGTATCGACAATCATTGCAAAGCAGTACCTGAAACATGTGTAAAAATAGGTACGTCAGCATAAAAATGCCTGTGAGATACATAGGTTTTGTGAAAATAGGATTCATGACTTGTAAGTTTAGAAAGAGTTGTTTAATAAAGTTTAGTCATGAACCTTATGAATTGTTTTGTTTTGTAAATCGTTTGAAAAACAATAAGTTCAGATGATATGTATAAATAAGAGAATAATGTATGGTTAAATGAATAACCATGTAGAATGAGTTTGTATAAGATAAGTTGTTTGTAAAACAATGTCTTGTGAAAAGTATGTTATTTGTATAAAATGTTATATGTCTCAAATTGAAATGATTTAGATAACGATACAATATGTAATACCATACAAACACTTATATATAGGAAGTACCAGCGGCGTATCCACCATGCTTGTATCATATTACACACGCTTCGTTACTTAATCACTTACTCAAACCAAACCAACAATGTAAGATGTCTATGTTTAAACCAATTGCCAAACGTATTGAATAATATGTCAAAATGTTTATGTCAAGATGTAAGTCATGTAATGTATAACCAATGTGATTTGTATAAATAAATGTAAGGTTAAACGAATAACTTTATAGTAGCATATTAAAAGTATACTTTGGATTTGTAAATAACATATTAAACTATGTTTTGGTTTCATAAATAACATATCAAAATATTCTTTGGGTTTTATAAATAACATATCAAAATATGCTTTGGTTTGTTGATAGAATATATATGTTGGTTTTTGTACAATATCACACATGGGAGCATATCAAACTATACTTTTGGGAGTATAACTAAATATACAAAAATAATGTGATTTAAGAATTCATTCAGACCTAGTGCATCAAAATACACCTTTGAGACTATAGGGATACCACAAAGGAAATCCCTATTTGGATGGAGAAACAAATTGGTTTCAGACATTCCATGACAACAGGAATGGGGTGTCTAATCCTATAGCGCTATATCATACTAACAATCGGTCTGGTGAACAAAATAAGTACAATTCAACAATTTATGTTATAGTCTTTGAAAAATCAGTGTTTAAACCATAGATAGTCATTCAGTTTGTCAACAGATAAGTACTAACATGTATAATCAATTATACTTTTGGAAAACATGAAAATAACAGATAGGTACACATGCTTCACCCCAAAACAGTTTGAAAACAGTAAAAGAGGGAAACTATGTACTCACCTGAGATTGTTTAGAAGTCCTTGAGTAACAACCAAACAATGCTAGAGATCACGGAAATCAAACGGTACCTAATATAGGTAACTACATTAATATACCGGACCTAAATCGGAGGATCGGATAGAATGAGGGTTCGTAAACCAAACAAGTATGGAAACTCGTGTAATATGGTTCAACAAAGCCTACATACTAAATGAAACTTAACCTAAGTGCTTATGACCCATTACGACCCGTTTAGGTAGCTTATGCTACTTTAACGCGTCGTTCGCGTGAAACGCGTTCAGACCGTCTAACTAGTCCTATGACAAGTGTTATATGCCTAAACATGTTACATAATCAGTTATGTGACAAAAGTTTAGGTTACATATGCTTAATTACCAATTATACATGAAAAGGGTATTCTGGTAATTTACCTAAGGCATATAAACTACCTATCATACAACTATTCAAACGAAGCGACCATAGGGTATAACCTCGGAAGGTTATTCCATACCTACTATGTTCACCTAATGTATTTTGTCAGATCCTAATGATCGACCAAATGGGTCGGGTTCGAAGGTATAAGCGATTTATTAGATCGCTTACCCTACGACCCTAGACAACGTGGTAATCAGTAGGCATAGTCCCAAAGGACTATAACCAACGTGATTACACTCACGTTGTGAAGTTCAAACTAACTTCGCATTGACCATTAACTGGTCAATGCAGAAAGTCAAACAAAGTTTGACTTTCAGACTCGAAAAGACTCGAAAAGCAATAAAAGAACGAAAGAATACTTACGAAGGGTCCCCGAATGCTAATCTCGATTTAAGAATCTCAGGTATGAAACAATGGTTTCAACTTAGAGTTTCTCAAATCAAAATTCTAGTGAGTTTAGCAATGGATGGCATGGGGTATTTATAGTGTTTCCCGAACCGTTAGGATCGTTTTTTGGAAAACGTGATTCGATCTTGGCCATACACTTGCACCCATGGTATTGTAATACCATGTGCATCAAAAACCAGCCCATAGTATTGAGAAAAACCATGTGCAAGGTTGGAACGGACCAGATTCCATGTTTCTGCATGTTTTCTGCTGTCAGGGGGCTGATGCGGCCCGCTTCAGGATCAGACAAAACTCAGGCGGGCCGCCTGGCCTTGTCTGATCAGCAACATGTTTCAGAAATTACAGTTTTGGTCCCTGCACGTGTTTAAGGCCATTTCCGACACTTCTAAGGCCCGTAAAGCCAACTTTAAGGCCCTAAAATGATGCTTAAACATTGTGGACATAAAACATGCTCAAAAATATGTCGGATGTCAGTTCGTTTGGTCGTACGAACGCGATGTTCGCTTAATTACGACGGAATGCGCATAAGCGCGAAAAACGATCCAAATGACGCAACGAATGGATTTTTCTTATTGAAAACACTAAAATGAAATATTTTAGTGCTTACATAAATTTTTGGATGTCCGGATGTATTCAGAACGTAAGTTATGCGCGAAAATGCAAACTTATGCACTTTTTGACACTTTTAGTCCCTGAATGACCCAAAAGTTTATTTTAGCACACCGAACCCCTCAAAGCCTATTTCTAAGCTATGTAGAGGATATTTATGGTATGTTTATCTTATGGTCATGTTCCGGAATGTCTGTTACAGTTCAAATTGGCATACTTTCGCAGTTTGTCAAGTTTAGTCCCTGTAAGCGAATTAACTTGTTTTTGCCAAACCAAAGCCTTTAAAACTTATTTCTAAGTTATGTAAAGGTTATTTAAGGTATGTTAAGCCTATTTCACTATTCCGGAGTGTTAGTTGGATTAAACTGGTTATTTTTACGCATCAGAGCGCGTATAACCCTCCAGAAAGCGATTTAAAGCTTAAAATCGAACAAGAGTTGATATGTGCAAACGATACACATATTTTTACAAATCTCAAGTATGAATTACAATATTTCATTAGTTTGGCATTTGTTTGATGGTTGAAGTGACACAGGTGTTACAGTCTCCCCTACTTTAGGAAATTTCGTCCCGAAATTTAATTCTAGAGGAAACTTGTGAAGACAGCTGTGACGGTTTCGCCTTCTAATAGATCCATTAATCCCTTAAGTAAAACTCTGGGCCATGTAAGGACTCTTAGCGAATTTGTTAACCCTCAAAGTGAATTCCTTGTAGTAGTAAAACATGGAATTTTTGAACTACGGACAGAAGAACGTTTCTTATGAAGACTTATCATAGGAAACTTGTGTGTGCTTGAAATCAGAATTGGGGAGTGTGAGAATAAATGACATTGGTCAAGGTCCAAGACTTCTCCCGTATCATTATTCTCGTCACTATAGGTCTTAACACATGACAAAGCTTCCTGTGGTTTCTGTGCACTGAATTCCATAATTATGTAGGCCTTCATAATTACGTAATTCCTTGCACAGTCCGCACAGTTCATTTCGTAATGCGTAGAGGAAAAAAAATCACTCGAATAAACATGAAACGACTTGACTAGATCACCAAAGGATCTTTTTAACTAAATCATCGAACGATCTTTTTAACTAGATCAACACATGATCTTTTTAACTAGACCGTCGTACGATCTCCTTAAATAGACCACTTAAGGGATCTTTGTAATTATATCATCACATGATATTTTTAATCAGATTTTCAAAATCAATCTGTTTAACCAGACCATTCAAGAGGTCCAATTATAGAATAGTACTTTAAAACCCAAGGGACTTGACTACAACGTAGAAGTCCGTTAAGGATTTAAGATAGTAACTTTGGATATCCTACTATGAATCCCTCATATGAGATATGAAAGATTTTACGAGGATTTAGATGGATCACATACAACCACAAAATATGTAAGAAAACACATAAGCACAATTTTTGTTAACTTGATTCTTTAATTTGTTATCTTTAGGTATGGACATTTAAAGCACACTAGGAATCCAATCCATGGATTTCATTTTGCACTTTATTCATTTTCAAAGATCCATCTATAAAGATAGAAGGATTTTCAATAAGAGTTTAGCTTTGTTTCTTAAAAGAAACGAGTGTTAAAGGTTCTTAGGGAGATCACAAGTGATCATAAAATGATAGAACCTTACGAGTAGTTTGTCTTTGGGTTGACATCATAAGGTTGCATCAAACATTCACATAAACGCATAACTTTTACAGAAATAAAAACAACAATCTTTATTTATGTAACAACCGAATTGTCTTGAAGTGTCAAAAGATAACAACCAAGGAAATACAAAACACTAATTGTTCACTGCTGCATCATTGTTCATGTTTGCCTCATTGATGTTGAACACTCGTCCACGCGCTGGAGGTATGTTAATAAGTCTTGGGCAATTATTCCTGTAGTGGGTAAGGTCACCACAGTTATAACATGACCCCGGAGGGAACCGCGTTTGAACAGCAGCAGGGTTTGCAGCAGCTTGATTTGCATAACGACAAACATTGATCAAATGTCCCAACCACCCACAGTGGGTACATTTGTGACAATGCTCTTGCTCTAGATGATGATGGTGGCACTTGTTGCACAAAGGTGCGGTACCAACATAGTTTTGCCTTTTGCGAGGTTGTGCTGGCTGGTTTGGTGCAACCTGTTTGTCTTGCGCAGTTACAGCGAAATTTTGAGAGGTTTTGCGCTTCTTCTTCTTGGACACCTCAGCATTTTCTTCCTTTGGTTCCACTTGAGCAGTCTTGTCAGATGGTCTTGAGTCGCCCTTCCGAAACAGCTTGCGCTTCCTGATATGGGATTCAGTCAGAGTGGCAGACAATTCAATGGCTTGTCTGACAGTAGTAGGGTTGTTGCCAGTAACAATAACCTGAACTAAGTCAGGAAGACCATCAATGTATTTCTCAATCGCGTTATCCAGAGACGTAACCATAGTAGGGCATAACAAGCTCAATTCTTCATAGCGGTCAGTATAAGCACGATGTTCCCCACTGTCTTGCTTCAAATCATCAAACTCCCTCTCCAAAGCTCGCAGTTCATGACGAGGGCAAAACTCCTTCATCATAAGAGCCCTAAGCTCAGCCCAAGTCTGTGCTAATGCAACATCAGCACCGCGATCTCTCATCACCCCATTCCACCACGTGAGAGCCCTCTTCTGAAACACACTCGAAGAAAACTCGACCTTGCGATTTTCAGGACACTGAACGTGACGGAAAGTATTCTCAATGCTCTCGAACCATTGAAGAAGCCCAGTGGCTCCCTCAGAACCACTAAACTTGAGCGGTTTAGCTGAGTTAAAAATTTTGAAATTACATGGAGCATTGTTGTTGTTGATGGCTTGCATCATTTGAGCATAAAGATTTGGGAAGGCAGCAACCATTTGCTGCGCGATGATTTCCGCTAGTTCGGCATTTGCCATCTGATTGTCGCGTCGAGGAGGCATTCTAAAAGAGGAAACATGAAAGGAAACGAGTGAGAGAATTAGACGAAAAGAATGAGATGAAACAAATCTGATGAAAGCAAGGGTAGTGGTCATTTGTTTGTTACTACAAAGCAACAAACGACCCCGGTGATTAATCAAAGTAAATAGGTCAAAAATAATGTATCGCGAAAACATGCTCGCCTATAAGTGAACACTCATCCCAAGAATTCCCAGGTAAGCACAACTGGTCTCGCGTCTGATGAGATATATACGAAGTGCTTGCCTAACCAGAAAACCCAGAATACAGGCATTCACCCTTCCAAT
Organism: Helianthus tuberosus; assembly: GCA_030545235.1. Lineage (NCBI taxonomy): Eukaryota > Viridiplantae > Streptophyta > Magnoliopsida > Asterales > Asteraceae > Helianthus > Helianthus tuberosus. The sequence goes on along the minus strand of CM060410.1, from coordinate 150,727,193 downwards.
TTGCACGTGTTCACATTATTTAAAACCCAAAACCTTGATGAGATTTTGAAAACTCAAAAGGGTTCAAAACCATATAACAGAGGGTTCAAAACCTTACAATAGAGGGTTCAAAACCTTGTAATGAATCATCCAAAAACAGATGATTAGTTTTCAAAGCGGTTTTGAAATTTGTGTTCTGGTTGTGGTTGTCGCCTAAGGATAGGTGACAGTATTATTTTATGACTAAACGCAAGTAAACTCGCGTTAGGGTCCTAAGAAGGTTATGGACTAGGTCAAAGCATTACTAATAACCTAATTCCCTATAACCATTAGCTCTGATACCAACTTTTCTGTCACACCCCGACCACGTGGAACAACCAAACGTGGCGGAAACGTCGGGGAGTGTTGTAACAGAATCATTGTTTCATAACCATGGAATAAATAAATTATGTTTTATTGAATAAATGAACTCATTGTTTTAATACAATCAAATAAGTACAACTATGATCTTCCAAGTTTTAAAGTTGCTAAGGCCCGAGTCCATCCTAAATGTAGCATGTATCGACAATCATTGCAAAGCAGTACCTGAAACATGTGTAAAAATAGGTACGTCAGCATAAAAATGCCTGTGAGATACATAGGTTTTGTGAAAATAGGATTCATGACTTGTAAGTTTAGAAAGAGTTGTTTAATAAAGTTTAGTCATGAACCTTGTAAATTGTTTTGTTTTGTAAATCGTTTGAAAAACAATAAGTTCAGATGATATGTATAAATAAGAGAATAATGTATGGTTAAATGAATAACCATGTAGAATGAGTTTGTATAAGATAAGTTGTTTGTAAAACAATGTCTTGTGAAAAGTATGTTATTTGTATAAAATGTTATATGTCTCAAATTGAAATGATTTAGATAACGATACAATATGTAATACCATACAAACACTTATATATAGGAAGTACCAGCGGCGTATCCACCATGCTTGTATCATATTACACACGCCTCGTTACTTAATCACTTACTCAAACCAACAATGTAAGATGTCTATGTTTAAACCAATTGCAAACGTAATGAATAATATGTCAAAATGTTTATGTCAAGATGTAAGTCATGTAATGTATAACCAATGTGATTTGTATAAATAAATGTAAGGTTAAACGAATAACTTTATAGTAGCATATTAAAAGTATACTTTGGATTTGTAAATAACATATTAAACTATGTTTTGGTTTCATAAATAACATATCAAAATATGCTTTGGGTTTTATAAATAACATATCAAAATATGCTTTGGTTTGTTGATAGAATATATATGTTGGTTTTTGTACAATATCACACATGGGAGCATATCAAACTATACTTTTGGGAGTATAACTAAATATACAAAAATAATGTGATTTAAGAATTCATTCAGACCTAGTGCATCAAAATACACCTTTGAGACTATAGGGATACCACAAAGGAAATCCCTATTTGGATGGAGAAACAAATTGGTTTCAGACATTCCATGACAACAGGAATGGGGTGTCTAATCCTATAGCGCTATATCATACTAACAATCGGTCTGGTGAACAAAATAAGTACAATTCAACAATTTATGTTATAGTCTTTGAAAAATCAGTGTTTAAACCATAGATAGTCATTCAGTTTGTCAACAGATAAGTACTAACATGTATAATCAATTATACTTTTGGAAAACATGAAAATAACAGATAGGTACACATGCTTCACCCCAAAACAGTTTGAAAACAGTAAAAGAGGGGAACTATGTACTCACCTGAGATTGTTTAGAAGTCCTTGAGTAACAACCAAACAATGCTAGAGATCACGGAAATCAAACGGTACCTAATATAGATAACTACATTAATATACCGGACCTAAATCGGTGGATCGGATAGAATGAGGGTTCGTAAACCAAACAAGTATGGAAACTCGTGTAATATGGTTCAACAAAGCCTACATACTAAATGAAACTTAACCTAAGTGCTTATGACCCATTACGACCCGTTTAGGTAGCTTATGCTACTTTAACGCGTCGTTCGCGTGAAACGCGTTCGGACCGTCTAACTAGTCCTATGACAAGTGTTATATGCCTAAACATGTTACATAATCAGTTATGTGACAAAAGTTTAGGTTACATATGCTTAATTACCAATTATACATGAAAAGGGTATTCTGGTAATTTACCTAAGGCATATAAACTACCTATCATACAACTATTCAAACGAAGCGACCATAGGGTATAACCTCGGAAGGTTATTCCCAACCTACTATGGTCACCTAATGTATTTGGTCGGATCCTAATGATCGACCAAATGGGTCGGGTTCGAAGGTATAAGCGATTTATTAGATCGTTTACCCTACGACCCTAGACAACGTGGTAATCAGTAGGCATAGTCCCAAAGGACTATAACCAACGTGATTACACTCACGTTGCGAAGTTCAAACGAACTTCGCATTGACCATTAACTGGTCAATGCAGAAAGTCAAACAAAGTTTGACTTTCAGACTCGAAAAGCAATAAAAGAACGAAAGAATACTTACGAAGGGTCCCTGAATGCTAATCTCGATTCAAGAATCTCAGGTATGAAACAATGGTTTCAACTTAGAGTTTCTCAAATCAAATTTCTAGTGAGTTTAGCAATGGATGGCAAGGGGTATTTATAGTGTTTCCCGAACCGTTAGGATCATTTCTTAGAAAACGTGATTCGATCTTGGCCATACACTTGCACCCATGGTATTGTAATACCATGTGCATCAAAAACCAGCCCATAGTATTGAGAAAAACCATGTGCAAGGTTGGAACGGACCAGATTCCATGTTTCTGCATGTTTTCTGCTGTCAGGGGGCTGATGCGGCCCGCTTCAGGATCAGACAAAACTCAGGCGGGCCGCCTGGCCTTGTCTGATCAGCAACATGTTTCAGAAATTACAGTTTTGGTCCCTGCACGTGTTTAAGGCCATTTCCAACACTTCTAAGGCCCGTAAAGCCAACTTTAAGGCCCTAAAATGATGCCTAAACATTGTGGACATAAAACATGCTCAAAAATATGTCGGATGTCAGTTCGTTTGGTCGTACGAACGCGATGTTCGCTTAATTACGACGGAATGCGCATAAGCGCGAAAAACGATCCAAATGACGCAACGAATGGATTTTTCTTATGCCAAATACTAAAATAAAATATTTTAGTGCTTACATAAATTTTTGGATGTCCGGATGTATTCAGAACGTAAGTTATGCGCGAAAATGCAAACTTATGCACTTTTTGACACTTTTAGTCCCTGAATGACCCAAAAGTTTATTTTAGCACACCGAACCCCTCAAATCCTATTTCTAAGCTATGTAGAGGATATTTATGGTATGTTCATCTTATGGTCATGTTCCGGAATGTCTGTTACAGTTCAAATTGGCATACTTTCACAGTTTGTCAAGTTTAGTCCCTGTAAGCGAATTAACTTGTTTTTGCCATACCAAAGCCTTTAAAACTTATTTCTAAGTTATGTAAAGGTTATTTAAGGTATGTTAAGCCTATTTCACTATTCCGGAGTGTTCGTTGGATTAAACTGGTTATTTTTACGCATCAGAGCGCGTATAACCCTCCAGAAAGCGATTTAAAGCTTAAAATCGAACAAGAGTTGATATGTGCAAACGATACACATATTTTTACAAATCTCAAGTATGAATTACAATATTTCATTGGTTTGGAATTTGTTTGATGGTTGAAGTGACACAGGTGTTACACCATTCATATCTCCACGGTCTATATGGAGGTATGTTGGCTACCTGGTCGGGGGTTAAGGGAACGGTTTGGTAAGAGTCTTGCCTTGTTCAGTGTATAGATCCTGCAAGGACCTGGGTCAAATTTAGTAGGACCTCCTTCAATACCCACCGGTATTGGATGGCGGGGGTCCAAACTCTTTGATCCCCTCATATGTAAGCTACTATTAATACTATAACCCGGCTACTTAGGATTGTATCCCTGCTGACTCAGACTACTTAGCCGAGGGTAACGTCACCTTCAAAAGAGGGGCCTACCATAATATGCATTAATAACTTAATTAATTATCTTTCAATAATCCGACCCTTTAGGATTGTATCCTTGCTGAATCAAACTACTGGGTTGAGGGTAACGTCACCTTCAACTACAATAACTAGGATAATCTCTTAAAAAGTGCAAAAGTGCGGAAATAATCAAAGGTTGCACTATACACGAGTCGGAGCCAAGTGATTCATCTTGTATATCTGTTTTTTCTTTTATTTTATTTTTCAGCAATTTAGTTAGTTTTTATTTTTTCTAGTTTAAAACATTTTTCTAACCTTTTGATTTGATTAGACGTTGAGGATAAACCGGTACTAAAAGCTCTTGTGTCCTTGGACGACCTCGGTATCTTGCCAACACTATACTACGCTCACGATGGGTGCACTTAGGGCTGTTCAAAAAGCTCGCGGCTCGGAGCTCGCTCGAAGCTCGCTCGGATTTTGCTCGGAAAAAGCTCACTCGATTTGGCTCGGTTTAAAAGTGAGCCGAGCCGGCTCGGCTCAGTTAGAAAGTGAGCCTAGCTCGGCTCGGCTCGTAACGAGCCGAGCTGGCTCGGTTCGGCTCGCTTTGTAGCTCGGCTCGGTTAAGCTCGAATTATTTTACTTATAATAAGTTTTAATTTTATATACATTATAATATATTACAAAAAAACTGATTATTATTTACATGTATATAGATTTGTAATTTGATATTTATGGCATATTTGAAGATTGATTACCATACTAATGAACTAATATTGTATTTTATTGAAATTAAAACATATTTTGCGTTGTTAAACTTGATTTTGGTTTGAATTGTATTAGGTTGAACTTATTTTGAATATATTCTTTTAAATTATTGAATAATATTTTAGGTTATTAAATTTTAAGAGGTATATATTAGTTTTTTTTTTTATAAAATCGAGCCAAACCAAGCCGAGCCGAGCTAGCTCGGTTTAAAACCAAGCCGAGCCCGAGCTTAGATTTTCAGCTCGGTTTCAAATCCGAGCCGAGCCAGCTCGGTTTATAATCGAGCCGAGCCCTAGCTTGGCCTGGCTCGGCTCGGCTCATGAACAGCCCTAGGTGCACTTGCCCATATGTGTGTTTAATGTTAGTAAATATCCTGTTTTATAAATTTAAAACTTGGCTAAAAAGTGTAAAAGGGCTTAAAATAAACATAAAAACCATAACACACTTCACACGCATCATGTGTCCAAGCAAGCAAGTATCTCCGCAAGGAATACAGAGCTTTCTTGGCTAACATTGTAGTAGCGGAGAAGGAAAAGAAATGAAACCCAGGAGTGAAAGATGTTCCTGTTGTTTGTGAATTCCCTAATGTTTTTTCCTGATGATTTACCTGGTTTACCTCCCACTCGTGATATCGACTTCCGAATCGACCTCATTCCTGGAGCAAATCCTGTTGCTAAAGCACCTTATCATCTCGCTCCTTCTGAAATGCGCGAACTCTCAAGTCAGCTCCAGGAACTTCTTGATAAAGGCTTTATTCGCCCTAGCACCTCTCCATGGGGCGCGCCTATCCTTTTCATCAAAAAGAAGGATGGTTCGTTCCGGATGTGCATCGAATATAGGGAGGTGAATAAGCTGACAATCAAGAATAGCTACCCCTTGCCTTGAATCGATGATATGTTTGATCAGTTACAAGGTGCTACGTGTTTTTTTAAGATCGATCTACGCTCAGGCTATCACCAACTACGTATTCAAGAGGAAGATATTCCCAAAACCGCTTTTTGAACCCGCTATGGTCATTACGAGTTTGTTGTCATGCCTTTTGGTTTGACCAACGCTCCCGTAGTCTTCATGGATCTAATGAATCGCGTGTGCAAACCCTTCCTTGACTGCTTCGTAATCGTGTTCATCGATGATATCCTGATCTATTCCAAGTCAAAAGCCGAACACTCGCAGCATCTATGTTTGGTTCTTGAGTTACTCCAGGGAAACCGTCTCTACGCCAAATTCTCCAAGTGCGAATTCTGGCTGGAGGAGGTTCAATTCTTGGGTCACATTGTCAATAGTCAAGGTATTCACGTCAATCCTGTGAAGATCGAAGCTGTTAAGAGTTGGGTTACACCCAAGAACCCTTCTGAAGTCCGTTCTTTTCTCGGACTGGCAGGCTATTATCGCCGATTTACCATAGGTTTCTCTAAGATCGCTGTACCGCTTACCTCTCTTACGCATAAGGATAAACCTTTTGCTTGGGGAACCAAACAAGAGGAAGCCTTTCAAGCTCTCAAAGCTATGCTTTGCAATGCTCACGTGCTCTCACTGCCCGACGGAAACGACGATTTCGTAGTCTACTGTGATGCCTCAAACCTTGGTGTTGGTTATGTTCTCATGCGGCGAGACAAAGTTATCGTGTACGCTTCTCGACAGCTCAAGATCCACGAGAAGAACTACACCACACACGACCTCGAGCTTGGCGTAGTTGTTTTTGCGTTAAAGATTTGGCGACACTACCTTTACGGTACCAATTCTACGATCTTCACTGATCATAGGAGCCTGCAACACATCTTTGACCAAAAGGAATTGAATATGCGTCAACGCCGGTGGGTAGAACTCCTCAACGATTACGACTGTGAGATTCGTTACCATCCAGGAAAAGCAAACTTCGTTGCCGATGCTCTCAGTCGACGAAGCTATCTGCATAGCGTTCGTAATATCCAAGCCCAACATAATCTCGAAGCTCTTATCCGTGACGCGCAGCATGCTTGTTTTATAGAACGAACTCAGAAGAAGGAAAAGATTGTCAACGATGGCGCTCAACTCGAGAATAAATCGAATGGTATCTTTCATTACCTAGACTGAATTTGGATTCCCAAGCATACCAATTTGCGACAACTTCTGATGGACGAAACCCACAAATCTCGGTATTCTACTCATCCCGGTGCTGAAAAGATGTACCAGGACATGCGCTACAAGTACTGGTGGCCGGGCATGAAAAAGGATATCGCTCTTTATGTTTCGAAGTGCTTGACTTGTTCGAAGGTCAAGGTTGAGCATCAACGCCCCTCTGGCTTACTTGTCCAACCCGAGATCCCTATGTGGAAATGGGAAAGTATAGCTATGGATTTTATAACGAAACTTCCGGGCACGCCATCAGGTCACGACAGCATCTGGGTTGTAGTTGACCGTTTAACTAAATCAGCTCATTTCATACCGATACGAGAAGACTTTAAGGTAGAAAAATTAGCCCGAATCTACACCGATGAGATCGTTTGTCGACACGGGATGCCTCATGACATCATCTCTGACCGCGATGGTCGGTTTACTTCGAGTCTTTGGGAAACGTTTCAATCTACTCTCGGTACTACTCTTAATCTAAGTACTGCTTTCCATCCCAAAACTGACGTTCAGACTGAAAGAACGATTCGTACTCTTGAAGACATGCTTCGCTCGTGTGTCATAGATTTTGGTGGTAATTGGGACGCGCACTTACCTTTGGTCGAATTCTCATACAATAACAGTTATCATTCTAGCATCCAAATGGCACCATTTGAGGCATTATACGGAAGGAATGTCTACCGCCTATTGTATGGCACGAGACTGGAGATGCGCAAATTACCAGTCCTGAGCTGTTGCAAGAAACGACTGACAAAATCCTCCAAATACGAGACAATCTGCTGAAAGCTCGGAGCCGATAGAAAAGTTACGCCGATAGACGCCGCAAACCCCTTGAATTTGACGTTCGCTATCACGTACTCCTAAAGATTGCACCTTGGAAGGGGGTGATCAGATTCGGCAAGAAAGGGAAGCCCGCGCCTCGATATGTTGGACCCTTTAAAATTCTGGAAAGGATTGGAAAAGTGGCCTACAGACTCGAACTACCGGAGGAACTTAGTAATGTCCACCCGACTTTCCACATTTCGAACCTCAGAAAGTGCTTGGTCGACAAGGAATTACACGTCCCTCTTGAGGATTTACAAGTGGACGAAACATTACACTTCGTCGAAAAGCCTGTCGAGATCATGGGACGAGAAACTAAGGTGCTCAGATGCTCACGCATTCCCATTGTGAAGGTTCGCTGGGAAGGAAAACGCGGCGCCGAGTTCACCTGGGAACTCGAAAGTGACATGAAGGCGAAGTACCCGCAACTGTTTGTTACGCCTACTTCTTCAATTTTGGGACGAAATTTCCTAAAGTAGGGGAGGCTGTAACAACCCGCTTTTTGGAAAGATAAAGTACAAGTCAAAGTCAAAGTCAAAGGAAGAAAAGATTGCTAATTGCGATTTGTCACTCCTTGCTTGACTAGCAAATCGTACTTTTTGACTTGTAATTGAGTCTTTTTATTTTAAATCACTTTAGTTGTATTATGTGGAGTATCTATTAATAATCGAGGTTTAATCGCTTGTTTATCGCTAATCGACTTATCGTAAATCACATCGCTATCACATTCGCAACTCGAATTATATGTTATGGATATTGTTTTACGTGTGTGTGCTTTTATGTGTTACTTGTGCATGTTATGTTTATGTTGAGGTGTTAATCGCAATCACAATTCTATCGCATCTCAATCTAATCGCAAACGCTAAACGCAAGTAATTTATAGTGATTGTATGTTAGATATAGTATATAGGATATTTGTGTAGCTATTGGGTAATACTATCGCATCGCTCACTCGAATCGCATCGCAATGCTCAACGCGCTAAACGAAACGCCAAAACTCAACTCGTCGGACACCTAGATCGAATGGCCAACCGATCGAATGGCCATCCAATCGGATTGCCATCCAATCGAGGCGCCATCCGATCGGTGCACCATCCGATCCGTTCCCTGCTCCCACTTTCATCTTTTGGAAACCCTATAAATACCCTCCTGTCACATCACTTGTGATGTGACAGCTCTCTCTCACTCGACCAGCTCGCTCAAGCCTTCTTTCTCTCGATTTCTCGCGATTCTTGTAAGTTTTCAACTCAAATCTTGTACTTCTATGATCTACACGCACTTCTCCATCATTTTCGCCTTTGAATCTCAACTTTTAACTGAGAAATCACCGGATTTGAGGTGTTTTAGGATGACGTCATCATGGAGTTCTTATGAACTTCAAGATTTGGCTTCATTCCACCAAGAACAACTCAGATCCGAAGGATTTCCACATGATTTCACAACGATTTCACATAGATCTAAACATGTCCAAGTTAAAAGGGATTGAAAGATGTTTATCCAACTTTCTTTCAACTATTTTACACTCAATGCACTCAAAACCGATAGAATCGGAGCTCATTCATGCCTTCTACTCTTCACTAGTGATGTGGCGGTTTGAGATCTAAATCCTATCAATGAGAAAACTGATTTCTAGTCGAACATGAGACCGCCCGTCATGAACAGTTATCTAATCGGATTGGGGTGATTCCCGTTCGATCGGATAGCCTGGATCTGATGGAGTTTCCGTTGTTTGACACGTCATCATACCGCCTCGAGCAAACCACTAAACTTTTCAAAACTTAGCAAATTTGCCAAGATTCAAGATGATCAGATTGTGGGACGGATTGCCGACTGGATTGCCATCCGATCGAACCGCAATCTGATCGGATTGCACCTGGCTCCACACTTAAACCTTTTTCTTAATTTTCAAAGAACATTAGTTTCTAACGGATTGCCAACCAATCGGATTACCATCCGATCGAGTGACCGTCCTGTTGTGAACTTGTTCTCAACTGAGAAGCCTCGCCAATCGGATCACCATCCAATAGAACTACCGTTCGATCGATCGACCTGAAAGGTAGAGATACTTCTCTGTTTACAAAATGCTACAATGAAAACTTCAAAGCCATCATACACAAACACATCCTTGCCAAACGAATGTCAATCCGACCGAATGGCCATCCGATCGGATGAGCATCTGAATGGATTGACATCCGATCGAATGACCATCCGATCGGATTGCCATCCGATCGGATTACCGTTCGACACTTGGTCACTTTTCATCGATTTACGCACCGCTCTTCACTTATGCTATCGTTAATTGTTCAGGCTAATCACCCTAGTGCTCCTTTCAATCCATTACTTCCATCGCTGTGAGTATACTCGATCCTTTTTTTCTTTATGCACTTTTGGGTATTACATACGTTACTTATTCTAAGTCTCTATCGATCACACAACGCAAACACTATTTATACGCTGACTGTTATTGCATGTTATGTGTTACTCGATGAATGCTTGTATGTTATGTTAACACAATGATTGTTGCCTGACGCCTTAGCAACGATAGTACTATTTGTTTGGACTCAGCACCTGTCATGGACAGGGGTTGTTAAGGTTACATCTTCACGTCTCACAGTGGTGATATATGTTACGCATTCTACAACTCGCAGTCTAGTCTGTGCATATTTCATTGTCGATAACCTACTAGCTTCGCATTATACATGTTACATGCCAGTTATGCGTAAATGCTTTCGAACTCTACTATTACTATTAAACTTGTATGCTCACCTTTACACTATGTGTATTGACCTCTATTTTAACGTATGTGATAGGTGCTTAGGTTGTTTGCTTGCTGTTTGATGAAATTGAGCTAGGATGGAGTCTAGAAACTAAAAAACTATTTACATTTGAGTTGTCGAAACATAACTATTTATCTTTGAATTATCTGTAATAACTATGCTACTTATTATGTCATGGTATGGGACGTGATGCTTAAATAATTGGTAATTGTAGTTGTTATGGAAACTCCTGGACAATCTATTTCGCTCAGTGTCGTGCCCTGATGTTTCTGTCACCGGTTGGGGTGTGACATAGAAGCTTCCACTGCTTTGTCTTTTCTGCAGGCACCTGACCACGCCCCCGTGTCCAGTGGGCACGGCCCCGTGGTCAGTCTTCGGTTTCTTGTTTTTGCTTTTGGGGATGCTGCCGAGGGGTCGGGCATGTCACGTTTATTCATTTTCTTTGTATTTTTGTTGGTTTTGGCTGTATATTTGTTCCTTTTGTTCGTTTAAGCTCATTTGGTCCTGAAAATTCAAAAGGAAGACAAAAACACAATTTTTCCAACATTAGTACTAAAAAAGGTTAGTTTTATGCCTCATTTGATGTAATTAATATGTTACATTTTGCACACATCAGGAACCCTTCTCCAACCCAAAATCAACAAATTTAAAGGCTCATTGGGGCTAGAATTCGTGCATGAATCAAGATACCCAATCATCCGTACTTGTCTAACACAAAGTAAGTTGAATTTCATGAATTGGTGAGTGTTGAAGAAAGTGGATTGCAACCAATCCAAGAGTTCATGTGAAATTAGTATGATTATGAGTTAGAATCACCTTATAGAACAAGAATTATGCTTGAATTTGGTTATCTTGATGATTAAAAAAGAAAAACCCACTTGTAAGTAATAGAATGATGAAGTATGATGATCATGAAGGCGCCAAAAATAGGTGTAATGTTAATGTATGAACGTGTATATGAAAGAGTATTGGTAGATAATTGATGTAGGATAATCATTATGTGAATTTGATTGATTATAATAATCCATGTTATGAAATAGGAAGAATGTGCATAGACTACTTGTACATTATACTTTGATTTAGATATGCACACCAAGTGTTTGATGAAATGCTTAGAACATAGGTTTTTATGTGATTTCAATGATATCATGTGATAATGACACTAAACGGTTAATGATGAGAATATGAGGAATTATTAATATGTTATGTTAAGAAGAGAATGAAATGAAAACATGAGATTAGAACATGTTGATTGTGGAATTTTTAGAAGGCACGAGCCATTCCACGTCATAAGCGAGGCAAGAAAAAGGTAAGTTCTTATACTTACAAGTACTAGTAGTTTATAGCGTTTTTGTTAAGTTTATGTTAAGTTTAAGTTTTACATTCCAAAGTGTTCATAAGTCGTAGCTTTGATAATTTGTTAAACAAGTAGAAGTTTAATTATTGAGTTTGACTTGATGTGAACGGGTCAAATGAAATAAGTATGATAATGATAAAAGAGAATGATTAAGTATTGAACAATTATGAACGGGTTATACAATCAAAGAATGACAATGTGAAAGAATGGTTAGAATGTTGATTCGTTATGAACGGGTCTAACAAACTAGAATGTGATGTTTAAGAATGATCATATGTTGATCCGTCATGAACGGGTTAACGAATTAGAATGTTATATTATTAAATGGTTATGTACGTAACTCGTTGTGAATTGGTCAAAGAGTAGTAAATGTATAATGAATGCATATCATGTTTGTTGGAAGTTAGTAGGGTGTAATTACATCTAATCTAATATTGGTTCTTGTTGTTGTGATATAGGTAAAGTCAACCTTTAATGGCATGCTACGCTCGGAACGAACACACTCTAAATTGCTCTTAACACGCTTCCGTACTTAACTTATGCAAACGGGTCAAAACATTTTAGTTGTTATGTAGTGAAAGTTTAGTTGTTATGTAGTGAAAGTTTAGTTGTTAAATTATCCGAGACTTGTGTTTCATAACTTTTGTAAATGTTGGATGTTTCATAACAAGACTAAATGGTTAATTTGTATGTAAAAGCAAGTTGTTTTAGTATTGTATAAAAGTGTCAAATTTAGTCATAATTTTTGTTGTTTAGACACTTGTTTTTTACCGCTTTAAAGGGTGGGCGTTTCAGCACTTGACTTACCAACATCCACATGTGACACACCTTCACCTGATTTTACTTTTTGCCCTACTAACATCACCTTTACAGCTACCTAATTTTTTTTAATTCCATGTCAAGCAACCCTCATTCTAACCTTATCATTTCTGTAGATAAACAATTGCCTTCTAGACTGGACTGCATATTGTTTCACCATTTGCCTAATGGCCTCTTTATTATTAAAACACTGACCAACAAAGATATGGCAATCATCAGTTGCCCTTGCCTGTTTATTCTTCTTCCTTATACCCCCAACTGCCCTATCCTTAACACTTCTATGGTCTTCATCACTAAGACTACCAAAATTTTCTAAGTCAAATTCATCAACATCTTGCTCATCCAGATTATCCTCCTGTTCATCATCACTAATATCAAATTCTACAGCCACCCTAAACTCAAGTTGATCTATATCAACATTATTATCTAATTATTCATCATCTATTATGAAATCAGGATCCTCACTATCCTCATCACCCTTATCACTGTCCTGTTCACCTTCTTTACCCTTTTCACTACCCTTTTCACTTTCATCACTACCCCCATCCTCATCACCATTGTAATCAGGATCATCACCACCATCAGGATCAATAAACTTTGCATTTGTTACCTCAATTTCTTTGCTATGTTCATCATCGACTACATCAACAGTTTCAGAACTTTCATCTGAATTAGATTCAGAGCTAACATCTACTACACTACCCTCTTTTTCATTAACCCCATCCTCTTTTTCATTGCCCTAAACTTCAGCTTGTGTTCAATCACTTAAGTTTGCAGGATCAGCTTGTGATTTATCACCTAAATTTGTAGCATGAGCTTGTTTTTTAATACCCCAAATATGCTCAAGATACACCTCAATGACCTTTTTATTTTGAGTATACTTTACCATCCTAATAACATCACTATCACCCATTAATGATCTTATCCCAAATTCAAAACACTCTCCTAGAATCCTAAAGTTGCATCTTAATCCATCTAGTTCATCTTCTGTGTAACCCATCTCACACCTCATATCATTGAATTTGATCAAAGAAAAGTAGTCAGGGTTAACCTTGTCAATGTATGATACTTTACCCTTATACCCAAATTCTGGAAAGTTAGTCAATTCCCCTCCATGATGTATCTCAAATGTGAACAAGTCAGGATCCTCAGCTAAAATCAAAACATAAAGGAAACACCATTAAACAACATTAATCGAACAAAATAGGGGATCATTACACCAATTTTGGGGGGTTTTAGAACATACCATAATCAACGTCGGGATTAAAGGTTGAACCTGGAGGCCGAGCATTCCACATTGTTATTCCTTCAATCGACGACTCGGGAACAAGGTGATTATGCTGGATTAGTGGATGATTTTGGAGAATAAGAAGAATGACGATGGATGATTATAGTGAAATAGGGTTTCAAAAAGGTTAAAATGTCTTTATATATTGTGATAAAAGAATGGATCAAAATGGCAAGTGGAAAGATTTAAAAAGTTAATCCCCAAAATTACCCTGGTTAAAAATGGGGTTTTAGGACGGATTTATGGCATGTGATCAAAATGGCAACAAATGGGAAAAGTCAGGGACCCAGAGGAAAAAAAAACTATTTGGACTAAAATTGAAAATTTGGACAAACCTCAAGGACTAAATGGCAATTTACTCTAATTTTTTTTTATAGTAAACAACTTTTGTGTGTTGTTGAAATGGTAATTTTGGTGGAAAATAATTATGTACCTTGAGTATCCGACTATGTTTAGTCATTAATTTTTTTTTATTGTTAATGACTTTCTTGTGTGGCTGGAACGATAATTTCGGTGGAACATAATTCGGCACTAGAACCACCCGACGATGATTATGAGTAAATATTTAATTGTTTTTTGTTTAGCGTTTATGCAGAATACAATTACATATTTCAACTAACTGATGGAAATGAAGAATAGATGTTACGGGTTTTATATTTTTTTTTTGTATTTTAAGTTTATGTTTAGTAAATATTGTCACACCCCAACCGATGGGGAAACATCGGAGTGAGACGAAAAATGAGATTACAAGAGACTTCATAACGACTAATTGTGACAAGTATTTAAAGTAATGATTTTTCATTTCATAATAACAGGGAATGCATTGTTTCAAAAGGAAAATACAACATTTAGAACATAACAATTTAAACGACAAAACATAAATTTAATCTAAGTGTGTTTCTAGTCCATCATACCAGATTTCTTTTTACCGCATTAACATCAAGCTCCTGCAATATATATTAAAGTTACATGTCAACACAAAAGCATTGGTGACCATACAAGTTTAGTGTACTAGCATAAGTATAAAGAATTTTAAAGAAATCCACATGGCAAAAACGTATACTAAGGCATAACATATCATGAACTAGCATGCATCATATACGTGTCAACCTAAAGATTCAACTAGTGGAACCTTATCGTCACAACGACAAGACCGTTTGGATGGTTACTTAACATAGACCCAACAAGGGTGGTGTGTTACTCCTATAGCGCTATACATGTTAAGGTAGGCTCGTACGAAGTTAATGACAAAGTATAGTGAAAAATGGCTTCTAGCATGCATGTATTCCTAAAGCATAAACGCATCAAGCATGTATATCAGATTCATTTGTATGAATAATGTATTTTTATAAATGTGTTTGTGTGAGTTTTAATATGGTATATATATTGCACCCAAAAGTGTGAAAACGGAAATAGAGTCATGTATACTCACGGTTTGCGAAGAAATTTCCACTTAGTGAATTTAACGAATCCTGAGTTTGTGGAACATCGAAGTTACCCTAAGAGGGAACGAAGGTATGTGAGTTGCGGTGTCTGTGTTTAATAGATAGGATTCGGACTTTAAATGTTAACATATACGAATGTAAATTACGGTACCATGAGAATGGTCATGCAAGGAGGTAGGATAAATTCCATCCATTTAACCTCATTATATGATTCACCAAAGCACAAACTCGTCAACTTTGATGATGGGTTGGTCATGGATATGAAAATAATAAGAACTTAAACCTACTAATTCTACAAACAACCAAGTGAGCTAGCTAGATGTGTGCATCCCAAACATGGAAAGTGTTTGGGGACGTGATGTAGCCTTGTCCTTTTAATGGAAATTGTTTGAGACTTAGTAGTATGAAGAAAATATAACAAGTGAGGTAGTGGAACAAAGTTGAAGAGCCAAAGCTTTCATGGTTCTCACATTCACCAAAACACAAGTCTCAGCATATTGAAGATGTTGAGCTTGGATGGTCTCATCACTTGTAGGTTGTTTGAAACCTTGTCAAAACAGAAAGTTTAGAAGGTGTTTAAACCTCTAAACTTATAGTAATCAACCATACTCAAGCTCCATAATAAGAGGTTGAGTTAGTAGCAAGGTTGGTTCAAGATTGTACAAGTTAAACATGTTTATAGAAAGTGTAAGTAAGAGTATTATCAAAACAAAATTTTAACACCACTTTGGACCTCAAATATGGTGAGTTCCACCTTAGTTTGCCTTGACAACCTTGTGGAGACCTTCCTATAGGTTATCCAAGTAGTTTGAAAGAAAAAAAATGAAGAAGAACGGTGACGAAAAGTGACTGAAAACTCACTTAGAACACTAAGTGTTTTCTGCCCAAAATGGAGAATTCTTGAGAGTTTTTGGATGTTAAGAGTGATTTGTAGGATGTGTAAGGAAGGTGTGGGAGGCATGTATTTATAGTGTAGGATTAGGGTTTGTGTTTAAAGAAGGTTGGAAGGTGATTGGGGGTGAAAAGATATGAAAAATGGACCAACCCGCGAGTTGGCTGCAACCTGCTGTGGATCGACCTCCGTCGCGCGTCGCGCGGGATGACCTGGTATCTCTCGCGTGGCGCTAGGGAGTGAGTTTTGAGAGTGTTCTTTTTTGGCCCTTGTACTTTGTAATTATGTTATTTTATGTAGTAAACTTGTATTTTAGCCCGTTTTAGGTATTGAAAGTGTATCAAAGTATCGTATGAGTATGATGCATGTACGATCGATATTTCCAAGTATTTCTAGTCTCGGTTTTGCGTATAAAAATGTATTCAATGATTGATTGCGTATAACTTAAGTATGTAGCATGTATATGTATAAAAAATAGATTTACATTATGATCAAAGTCTCAGATTGCAAGATTGGAAATGAAATATGAATATGACACGATTACAAGTTTTTAAAAAATAGAAATATGAATACAAGTTTCTAAATAAGGAAAGTACGGAAATGTGAAGCATTACAAATATAACATTTTATGAATTCTTTCTTCCGTCTATATACGTTTACATGTAAATATGTAATGTTTTCGATGCTTCACATAAGAGAAACCTACTATTGTCCATTGGCGGAACCAAAAGGGGGGGGGAGGTTCTGTTGACCCTCTGGCTAAACCAAAATGTTCATCAACATGGGTAATTATTGTAATATTTTTGTTAGTCTGGCCCTCCAAAGTTCACCATCAAAATAGTTAATAGTTAAGAGCTGGATCAAAATAACATCACTGAATCTATTTTCCACCAGCATCGGCAATCCGATTGCAATGAGAGGTGGTGACAGAGGCGGTGGGTGCCGGTGGCGGTGACAGCAAAACTGCAAGGTGGTTTGCCGTGAACGTGAAGACAGGAAACAAGAACTCATTGTTTGTTTGTTTGGTTTGGTTTTTTCTTCTCATCTGCATTTTTTTTGAGCTTTGGAAAAAGATAGCAATGCATAAAAGAAAAGGGCATAAAAGTGGAGAAGACATGTACTAGTAGACTAGTAGCTATAAAACTAAATGAGTAAATTACTTTTTGGGTCCTTGTATTTTAGTGGTTTTAACCATTTGAGTTCAAAATTAAATAGTTTAACACCCTAAGCCCCTAACCGTTCATTTTATAACGTTTTGAGTCCCTGTGTTTTAGTGGTTTTAACAACTTGAGTCCAAAATCAAAAGTACAAGTGTTAAAAGGTTGGACTCAAAATGTTGTAAAATGAACGGTTAGGGACTCCGAGCATTAAACTTTTTTATTTTGGACACAAGTTGTTAAAATCACTAAAACCCAGAGACTCAAAAAGTAATTTACTCAAACGAAATAGATAAATCTAATACTATTTTCACAATTGAATCTTGATTTTTAACTACAAGCTTATAAATAAACTCTACACATAATAATTAAGATGGTTAGTTAGTTAGTAAATAACTTGATTTTTTTTCTTTTTTTATGTATGAACGGCAAGCAAAAGGGGTAAATCTACTTAAACACAAGAAATGAATTAATAATAACTAGTGGGGAACCCGCGCGTTGCTGCGGAGTCGACGATGTGAGGCGGAAATATAATGCAAACCTTAAAACGATTAAAAAATCATATATAAGTTGTATTTATGAAACTCGCAGAAGTCTAATTCAAAGCCGGAAAAGGTTGCTGTAGTAATTCATCTTGAACCTCATTGTCTCTATAAAATTTGTACAATCTCTTCCCTATACACCTACAAGATACAAAAAGTGTACATTAGTAAGAGAATCAAGTCCCTCTACGTCTTCTTTGTGCAGATATTATATTTTGAAGATTATTTAATGTTTTAATATGATTAAAAAAACTACCTCTTTAGAATATTAGTAAAGTTTCTTTATAATAAAACGATTTAGGCTTTGACAAGTTTGACCCTTTCCACCTCTTTGACCTTTTTATACTTTTACACATTTGGCCCATCGTCAATACAATTTTCCCAGTTAGATATAAATGGGTTGAGGTAGATACCTCGAATCCAAGTATCATCAAAACTCAAACCACATCCGCATGAAACTGATACGATTATTGGTCATTAAATTAGAAGCGTCATCTCAAATTTTCAATTGACTCAAATATATGCAAGTTTGGTAAAGTGTGCGGGTCGGGCATGCTACTGAGTCACAATAGGTTCAGGTCAGGATGGGTGCGGGGTCGAAACGAGTTGTTTTAAAAAATAGCCATTTTGGTTCGGGTCTATAACAGGTTTTGACGAAACAGGTATGAGTAATGGACAAAAATCCTCAAATGGACCATCATCAACTACAATAAGATGGACATTAACATCAAAAGTAAAAAAAGTTAAAAGACTTGCTTGTCTCAAAAATAGGTTTGCACATCATCCTCTAAGTAGTAACACCTTATTCTACAAACATGTCTATGGAAACGAATAAAATAACATCGTCAACAAATATAGGGAATAAAAAATGACCTTAAGTAGTAACACCGTATTCTACAAACATGTCTATGGAAATTAATAAAATAACATGGTCACCAAATATAGGGAATAAAAAATGACACCTTTGTTAAAAGTATCATAACTTACTTTGCGCATTTGAGTTTGTTAGTAGTACCCCCACTGAGAATTGACGATATTCTTCTAAAGAAGAAAGTATTCTCTGTTCCGCAGTTTAGACAAACACCCTGAAGAGGTAAAATTTAGATGTTAAATATATCAAAAAATTGGTGTTAATTTGTAGGATCCAAAATTTGATTAAGAAAATACTACCTTCAATATCAAGAAATCCCTCACAATGTATACATTAAAAAAATAGAAAACAAGACTTGTATCAAGATGACTTTGTATACGATATATCAATGAACCTCAATTTTCAATTCCACAAGCGGACTTTCCTACAAACACTTCCCATTAGACTAAAACCAAAGACCATTTTCATCAATGAACCTCAATTTTCAATTCATGTTTCTGGAGGTAAATTTCAAAAATAAGAAGACCATTTTTTATTGAAATTAAATCCCAAGTATTTATTTGTACTAAAAGAAACAATGTTACAATAAAACTAAAACAGAATCAAAATTAACCAACGAACTTGTAACACCTGTGCCTCCACGGCCATCAAACAAATACCGAACCAATGAAATAATGTATTTCATACTTTGGGATTTGTAAAAATATGTGTATCGTTTACACATATCAACTCTTGTTCGATTTCAAACTCTAAAACGCTTTTTGGAAGGTTATACGCACACCGATGCGTAAATATAACCAGTTTAATGCAACAAACACTCCGGAATAGTGACATAGGCTTAACATACCTTAAATAACCTTTACATAACTTAGAAATAAGTTTTGAAGGCTTTGGTATGGCAAAAACAAGCTAATTCGCTTACAGGGACTAAACTTGACAAACTGTGAAAGTATGCCAATTTGAACTGTAACAGACATTCCGGAGCATGACCATAAGTTAAACATACCATAAATATCCTTCACATAGCTTAGAAATAGGCTTTGAGGTGTTCGGTATGCTAAAATGAACTTTTGTGTCAGTCAGGGACTAAAAGTGTCAAAAAGTGCACAAGTTTGCATTTTCGAGCATAACTTACGTTCTGAATACATCCGGACATCCAAAAATTTATGTAAGCATGACTATATTATGCTTTAGTGTTTGGCTTAAGAAAAATCCATTCGTCGCGTCATTTGGATCGTTTTTCGCGCTTATGCGCATTCCGTCGTAATTAAGCGAACATCGCGATCGTACGGCCAAACGAACCGACATCCTAGATATTTTTGAGCATATTTTGAGTTCCCTATACTTTAACTTCATTTTAGATCCTTGAAATGAGGTTAACGGGGTTCAAACGCATCGAAAATCGCTTAAACAAGGTGCAGGGACCATTTCTGTAAAATCTGCCAAAACAGGGGCCTAGCGTGACGCGAGGGGCCTTAGCGTCACGCGAGCCCCCTTCTGGACCAGATTCAGTGTTTAACCAGCTGTTTCGTTCACAACCACACATTCTCATTCGCTTAGTCAGCTGATAAGGATCACTTTTAGCCACCATGAGTTTCCGACAAGTGTACGCCTTGGATCATGGCACGTTTTCCATCAAACGATCCTAACGGTTCGGGTATTCCTATAAATACCCATCCACCCCATTGCTCAAATCACTAGAATTTTGATCTTAGAAACTCTAAGTTGAAACCATTGTTTCATACCTGAGATTCTCGGATCGAGATTAGCATTCGGGGACCCTTCGTAAGTATTCTTTCGTTCTTTTATTGCTTTTCGAGTCTTTCGAGTCTGAAAGTCAAACTTTGTTTGACTTTCTACATTGACCAGTTATGGTCAATGCGAAGTTCGTTTGAACTTCGCAACGTGAGTGTAATCACGTTGGTTATAGTCCCTTGGGACTATGCCTACTGATTACCACGTTGTCTAGGGTCGTAGGGTAAGCGATCTAATAAATCGCTTATACCTCGAACCCGACCCAGTTTGTTCGATCATTAGGATCCGACCAAATACATTAGGTGACCATAGTAGGTAGGGAATAACCTTCCGAGGTTATACCCTATGGTCACATCGTTTAAGTAGTTGTATGATAGGTAGTTTATATGCCTTAGGTAAATTACCAGAATACCCTTTTCATGTATAATTGGTAATTAAGCGTATGTAACCTAAACTTTTGTCACATAACTGATTATGTAACATGTTTAGGCATATAACACTTGTCATAGGACTAGTTAGACGGTCCGAACGCGTTTCACGCGCACGACGCGTTAAAGTAGCATAAGCTACCTTAATGGGTCGCGATGGGTCGAAAGCACTTAGGTTAGGTTTCATGTAGTATGTAGGCCTTGTTAAACCATATCATATGAGTTCCAATACTCATTTGGTTTACCAAGCCACATCCTATCCGATCTCCCGATTTAAGTCCGGTTTATTTATATAGTTTTAGATTGCCGACTGATTCCGTGCTCTCTCTAGCTTTGTTTGGTTGTTGTTCAAGACCTCCAAGCATTCTCAGGCGAGTACATTATTCCCCTATTTTACTGCTTTCAATTGTTTTGGGGTGACTCATATGTGCTAAATGTTTTCGATGTTATAACGATGGTTTCAAAAACGATTAAGACGATTTATACAAAACTAATAACGATTTCATAAAGTGAACAAACTTGTTGGTTGTAGTTACATAACAAATGACATTCATTAGCAATGATCAAGCCGACCAGTATTAGGTTATGGTACCATAGGATCTGACAAGTCCCGTTATTTACTACACCCGTAGTTATGTGTGGGTGTTGTGGGTAGCGACTGAATCTGTAATTATTAATTTACTCTTTGGTAAGGGTTTATTAATGCGAGAAGTTAATCTATCCTTTGGTAAGGGTTTATTAATGCGAATTATTAATCTATCCTTTGGTAAGGGTTTATTAATGCGAGTCAAGAAGGTTTGAATGTTATTAGCGAGACGACCATTTAAGTAGTTTCACGACCTAAAACGAATTTAACGATTGGGTAAACGATTGGTTTTCACACGATGTTTTAACGATTGGGTAAACGATTGGCTTCAAAGCGATATACGATTGGGTTCTGGTTACATATTACATGATTTACATTGGGCATGAACATTACTTTGGTGGTTTGGTTTGGATTAAGTGATTAAGTAACAATGCGTATGGAATATGATACAAGCATGGTGGATACGCCGCTGGTACTTCCTATATATAAGTGTTTGTATGGTATTACATATTGTAGCGTTATTTGAATCATTTCAGTTTGAGACATAGAACATTTTATACAAGTAACATACTTTTCACAAGACATTTATTTACAAACAACTTATCTTATACAAACTCATTTTACATGGTTATTCATTTAATCATGCATTATTCTCTTATTATACATATCACCTGAACTTATTATTTTTCAAATGATTTACAAAGGCAAAGCAAATTACAAGGTTCATGACTAAACATTTTCTTAAACAGAAGTCATGAATCTTATTTTCACAAAACCTATGTACTCGCCAGCATTTCTTTGCTGACCTCGTTTTCACATATGTTTCAGGTATTGTTGAATGATATCGATTGATAAGATGCATGCTCACATAGGACTGGACAAGGCCTTAGTGACTCAATAACAATGATAGACTACGTTTAATTTGTGTATTTAGATTTCCAGACGATGTAATTATTCAATGTTTAATAAAACGAAACACTTTTTGGTATCCATGGTTATGAAACATTAATTCTGTTGCAACACGCCCCGATGTTTCCGCCGCGATTTGTTGTTTTACGCGGTCGGGGTGTGACAGAACTTACCGAATCTCCCAAACCGAAACTCCCAACAAATCCACAGAACCAACGAACTTCAAAAACCATGTGGTTTACAAAACGAATCATGAGACACTAACACGAGTAACGAATCACAAACACGACTAACGAATCAAGAACACGAATTGTGAATGCTGAATTGTTGGTTGAAAATTCACGAGTAACGAATCACGAACACGATTGAAGATTAGCGAGATCTTATAACCCGTTGCACCCGTTTCTTCAAGATTGAATTGTCCCTCTATCTCTGTCGTAGTATTGTTTGAAGAAAACCTTAGAATGCCTTCAACCCGCCACTTTTTTCTTGTAACCCGTTCAACCCGTTTCTTTTTTACATCAAACCCAGCTGACCTGTAAAAGCATTTCCATGTTTATTGGATGACCCAACTGGACCCGCTTTGGGTTTCTTATCTCCTTTAAATTGGCTGTGCATTATTCATCATTCAACAATATACGAAAAAAAAATCAATTATCAACTTTTTGTAAGCACACATAGATTTAAGTGGGGGAAAACATAACTCCAATATGTTTATGTAAACCAAACATATCATTAACTAGTCCTCAATTGTAAGTGACATCATGAACAAAACAAATGACCCTAAGCATGCTTGAGTATCTATTCGACTTCAAGTGGGACCCATAACATGCTTGCGTATCTATTCGACATCATGAACAAAACAAAACCAAAAGATACTCTTGGTTTAAAAAGCGCGAAGGGCACAAAAGCGACACGGTCTAAAATCAAACCGCAAATCGCAAAAGCGGAGGGCTTTTCGTACGCGAGGTGCAAGGTGCTTATATATATATTTTTTATATATCTTATAGGTTTTTAGCATCCCTTACCCAAAATGTAGTTATAAATAAGGTTTATATATGATTTAATGTATAAATCACTTAACACTTTAAAGCACAAAAACACCTTATGTACAAGAAGCGTGCGCCTCAGTGGATTTTTTTTTCAAAAAAAGCTCGTTGTACGTGCGCTTTTTGTACGAAGCTCGCCTTATATCACACAAGGCGCCACTTTTTGCGCCTAGGGTTCCTTTGCGATTAAGCGCGCCTAAGGAGCGCTTTTTTAAACCACTGAAAGAAGTCAGATATTGAAAGATGTAGAGGGATATATACCTCAGCTTGCCGACCAGCATGAAGTCTAACACCAGTTGCATCATACATTACCTATTAAATAACAAAGTAATCAAATCAATTAATTATTAACATAAGTTATGTTTTCAGTTACTGTACAAATGTTAGCCCAAGCTAATTTTTATTTTGCTACAATCTAATACAAGTATCCAAATCTCATGGATTAATTTCCTCTTCCATTCTTTACTTTGTCAGTGACAAAACACGTTGTGTTTCTAGCAGAACATACTGAGCATCACACTAAATTGGGTAAAACAAATAAATATGATCCTACAGAATTACCCGTAAAACAGAAATAAATCTCAATCAGAAACAAGATATGTGTTCATCTGAAGCATTTGTCAAAATCTTTAATGAAACAGAAACATGAAGAATGGAATCTGAGTGTTGTAATTTGTAACTACTTACGACACATGCCAAAACCACTGCAATGGCAAATGACGATGAACCAACACCCTCTTGTAACCCAATGCAAGCAGCAAGAGATGTAACTGTCGCAGAATGTGACGATGGAATGCCACCTGATGTAAGCATCCTTCTCGTATCCCATTTTCTTTCTTTAAACCTGCATACACAAAGCAACAACCAAATTTTCAAAACAAACACCATAACTATAACCAAACACAATGTCACAATCAACAAAAGCAAGAAACTCACACATCATTAATGGCAAAAGTGAGACCAGAAAGAGGCTGTTTCGCTGAAGGAGGAGGGGGTTAAGGAAACGGAAGCAACTGAAACCACTCGATAAACACACCGTAATCTTCTCTCACTATACACCGACCTTTCAACCGACGCCTCCGCGTCTCTGCCGTGAGAATCAATACACCGGTGACGGTTACGCTGATCACGATCCGTATTTTTGGATTTGAGATGCTGAGTTTCATATTAGCGTTCAACGACATCGAATGATTGATCGATCCAGAGGTGATTATTGGAATGAATGATTGCCAGAGGTGTAGATTCGACGAATTTGAGCTCCGGTAGGGTTTAATGGTGGAGGAAGGGTTTTAGACAGAGGTAAATTAAGACAACTGGAGTTCGATTATAAAGGGGAAGATGAAGTAATCTCTGCAATGAATCGATTGAACATGAATTGAAACATGAATGAAGGAACTGAATCATCTATTAGAAACCGAAGCATTCAATAGGAAGGTGAAATCCCCCAATTACCCCTCCAGTGTCTTAAAATTTTGGAGAACTTGCAACTTAAATGGCTTTAAGCACCTTGTACATGATGCTTTTAAATTGATACGCGTGGAAAAATTACCATCTTGTACATCACTTCTCCTTTTTATAATAGTATAGATAACAACAATAACAAAAAAAGCTATTGTGACCTTAACGAAAATGTTCTGGTTCTGCTACTATCATTGGCAAACCACTTCTCTCACACATGTCATCACTCCGCCACCACAATATCACCATCATCCATCCATAGAGTGTGTGTAGTCTCGGGATCTAAGATCGATAGTAAGAGTTTTTGTCAAACAAAGGTCATGCTTGGCTAATCTCTTACATCACCTGGTGAAGACAAAATCATTTATGTATTACTTTTGATTTCCTTGCTTTGGTAACTTTTTATTTTGGTTTGTATTAATGACTTTAATAACTAGTAAATGTTCTGGTTCTGCTACTACCATTGGCAAACCACTTCTCTCACACATGCCACCACTCCGCCACCACAATACCACCATCATCCATCCATAGAGTGTGTGTAGTCTCGGGATCTAAGATCGATAGTAAGAGTTTTTGTCAAACAAAAGTCATGCTTGGCTAATCTCTTACATCACCTAGTGAAGACAAAATCATTTATGTATTACTTTTGATTTCCTTGCTTTGGTAACTTTTTATTTTGGTTTGTATTAATGACTTTAATAACTACTTGTTTATATTGAAGGTGAACTTTACTTAATCATTTCTTCATGTTTTGTTGATTCACTCATTCGTGTCTTTACGGTCTATATAAAGCGCGTTAACTACCTAGAAGGGGGTTAGAAGGGTGGTTGGGTAAAGTTCTTGCCTCGTTTAGTGTATAGATCCTGCGAGGACCTGATTCAAGCTTATTAGGACTTCCCTTAAGGCAGATAGCATCAAATTGGGAGAAGTAAGAATGGCTTGTAATCTCTTATAAATTAACTACTATTAAAACTTTAAACCGGCCTTGTGGGACTGTATCCCTGCTGACTCAGACCAATATGGCCGAGGGTGGCATTGCCTCCAAAAGAGGGACATGTCACTTTCTGCATTAATAACTCACTTAATTCTCTTTCAATAATTCAGACTTGCCGGATTGTATCCCTGCTAACTCAAACCAATATGACTGAGGGTAGCGTTGCCTCTAAAAGAGAGACATGCCACAATAACTAAGATAATCTTTTAAAAAATCCAAAGCGAGGAAATCATCAAAAGATACATAAATGACGAGTCGAAACCAAGTGATTCTATCTTGTCTATCTGTTTTATTTATTTATTCTGTTTTTTTTTTATTTTTATTTATTAAAAATAAAAATTTTCTCCCTATATTTGGTTAGATTAGACGCCGACGATATTCCGGTATTAAAAGCTTTTGTGTCCTTGGACGACCTCGATATCTTACAATCACTTACTACGCCAACGATGAGCGCACTCGCCCTAGCGTGTTGTAGAGAGTGGTAGTTTTATATCATGCTTTATAAATTTAAAGTTTGATTAAAGGGTAAAAAGGTACTAAGAATATATTAAAAATTCGTATACGCTCCGACACCTCAATACTGAGGTGGGCTTTATCTCATTCTTTTTCATATTTTCTATGTAATTATAAAAGTTCTATAACTGTAAATAAATTATTGAACTTTATATTTCAAATATCTTTTTGTTCTTAAAGAAAATCTACCACTACAAATTACTTTATAATATTTCTTAATGTTTAAAACCCAAAAAAGGTACAAAAATTTATTTTTATTCCATTTGGGTTCCATCTACACTGAACTCGAGAAAAAAAGAAAAAAAAGCCAATGTGAAAAGCCTAAGACGAACCTAATGGTACCCCATGCATTTAGACGCATAAAATTGGTCATGATAACTAACCATATCATTTCAACTGAGACTTTGTGACTATTAACACATCATCTTACTTCTTTTTCTTTTTCATATTTTATATATTTATAAAAAATTAGTCGTGTTGAATAGGGCAGGGCGCCATGCGGCAACACCGCCGCCACCCCCTCAAGACAGTGGTGGAGTTTGAGCAAAAAATCGGCGAGGGCCGTGCTATTAAAAACCCAATATTTTACACTGCGAAAACGTTCTTTTGGAAATTTTTGATAAGCTCCGCAAGTGCCCCTAGGGTTGGATGAGTAGTTTTCCAATTATTGTGTGTGTGAAGGTGGGGTCTATCTTTTTAGGGTTTGTGAGATTGATGGGTGGAGTAAAAGGGTGGGATCCATGGTTTTAGGTTACTTGTGGGTAGGCATCACCAGTGTTTTGGTGGTTTCTGGGCACTTAGATGTAAAATTGACATGACACCGCGTTAGGGATGAGCAAATACCGATCTCGTCCCGATCCCGTCCCGATACCGATAATCCCGATCCTGAAATTTCATGAATACTTGATACCGATACCGAAACATGTCGATTCGGTACGGTATCGGTATTTTGAGGGTAAAAGTCGGTATTTTACCGATACTGTACCGTACCGATACCGAAAAACCCAAAATGTGGATACCGTTTCCGATACCGAAACATGTCGGGATCGGGATTATCGGGATCGGGATGGGATCGGTATTTTATACCATTTGCTCATGCCTACTTGTGGGTAGGCATCACCAGTGTTTTGGTGGTTTCTGGGCACTTAGATGTAAAATTGACATGACACCGCATTATTGAACGGGGTTAGAATACTACCCTGGGGTACCCCTTCTATCCTAGGGGCTTATATAAAATATTGATGGGGGCTAATAAAGTAACATGACCCGGTTTGTAACTAATGAATAATAGATCCGTTTTCTAGTAAAAATTGTATTTCTATTGAATCTTAAATGTGTAAGTCCGTTTTTTATTGGCAGTTATGGTTCTATTTTTTTTTTTTTTTTTTAGAAAGGCAATATATAGAAAAACTAAAGCAAGCTGCTCAAGAAATAAGTACAGATACAAGAAACAGAAAACATGAAACAAAATGCAGCTACACATTACTTGTTATGACATAAAGGAATTACCAAGCAACCTTGAACTCCCTCCACTCCTTCCAATCCACCTTGACTTTTTCCACCCGTGAGTTTATCCAAAGGAACGAAAGAGCTTTGATTTCTCCAATCAATTTTGATAATTGGGGAACTTTACCTTTGAATATTAGCTGATTACGTGCTAGCCAAAGTGACCAGCAGACCGTCGCCATAATCAGGTACACCGCCTTCTTAAAATGTCTCGAAGTCTGCAGATTTTCAACGAATTCCAGTGTTTCTATAATACTGAGCATATGCCTCGGTAGAGAAGTTTTTATCCATTGCGAGATCGCTATCCAAACTTGGTGAGCAAACTCGCATGAGATAAGATGATGATCTGCCGATTCGGTAGCCCCATTCACATAACGCAGCTCATAGATGTTAGCGGAACATGCCTCATAGCAAGAGCCTCTCGTGTCGGTATACGATTTAACACAACCCGCCACAAAAAACAGTTTATTTTTTTCGGTAACCAACAACTCCATTTCAGCACTCTTGTTTCAGGAATGGTAGGCATGTAGTCCAGTTCTTTCCGTAAATCACAAACCCGAAACATCTCCATAACAGAACCCGATTGCCACAACCATTCATCCAGTCCCTGCTTCATGTGATGATTATGTAGCAAAATTTTGCAATTATTCCACTCTGCCACTTCTCTGTTTTGTGATAAGGTTTTTGCACTACCCTAAACCCACTCGATGCCCCCTTGTGCGAGTCGATATCTTTGTCGAACTGTGCAGAATTTAGGTGCCTATTGCCGATCCAATTGTCAATCCAGAAATAGGTCTTATCACCTTCACCCATTTTGACTTTCAACCTGCCTAGAACATCGACCGCACGATTTCTTGATGCCATACCTGTTGATTGTTTCGAGAGAACATTGGTAAAACATGAACGCTAATTAAATAAAATTTAATCATGAATAATAAAAAACATGTGTACCTGGTTAGCCAGTAACCACATCAGAGAATGAAGTGGACATGTTCGTCAGATTGGTCGAGTTCCCCTTTAGGGTGTACAGTTCTGATGGGTTCAGGTGTTCTTGAAGAACACAGTTTTGAGAGAGAGAGGAGACCAATTATAATTGTCTTAGCATAAACCCTCTCTAGTAATCTCTATTTATATACACCCAAGGGGAAACCCTATGTTTATCTACTAAGGGTAAATATGTCCATCAAATATTTACCAATTAATGATATAGGAGTAATTAGGTCAATGATCAATATTAGATAAATGATAATAATGGCCACATAATATATTAAATATATAAATATATTCTTACATTCTCCCACTTGGCCGAGTTATCATTTATTATGAGTACTAGATAAGCCTAATCAGGAGTTAATACTCATTTTAGCTTTAAACCAAAACCATAGCAGAGAAATACAGCCGTTGAGTTAGTAATCAACTCAGGACCCCCATTAATCATACTATAGTCCCAATTTAAAACCTAAGTAGTTAGGATCAATTGACGAATAAGCCCTTAACGTTGATTGTATAACAATTGTCTATATGTCATTTAGGCTAGCATGAACATATATTTAGAGATAAACAAATCTAAACGTACGAGGAAAATTAATAATCAGTCATTCATAGTAAGATATGCAGTTGTACATGTTCATCAATAAAACTCGTCATTATTCTAAGCGCTTACATAATATTTATGGGTGATTGACCTTTTGTTATTGGATCCATAAGCATATCATGAATGTATTCGATACAAAGATTTAGTTTCCTCAATTCGTACATAAACAAATAATTAATTTCGTATCGAAATTTAATGCAGCACCTCTCGAACTGTTATTGTTCAAGGAGACATGATAGTTGACTTTATTACAACAAGTCCTCAATATAATTTATATAGAGTTAAGAAACTTGTGAGTCCACTGATAAATTTTCAACAACATTTAATGACTATTGTTTTGTGATCAACATTATATCATTATAACTTAGGCTGTTATTATCAATTTATTATGGCTCCTCCATGAGATAGATTTTGTCTGTTGACATAAGGATATACTCGAAATTACATTTTGTCATCTTTGAATATTACAAAGTTAGAGTAATCAACCGGTTTGAGTTCTCACTTCTTCTTTAAATTATAGCCTCTCGTTTCTTTTAAAGATATTGTACTACTCTATTAAATGCTTCACATTAATCTAGACATATCTAGTGTTGCAATGTGAGTAATATCTAAACGAGTATAGACTTAAACTTACATAAGGCTTCTAATTTATGAAGCGTAAGGAAATAATCTCATTTATCCTATTATTCTTTAAAGGAGAGCAATATTATTTGTTACATATATAAGGAGCCATTTAAAGTTAAACTTATGGAACGAAAGTAATGTCCCATTCGGTCTATCTCAGCATGTTATGATATCTATCACGTAAGAGATATCTCTGAGATCTATTATATCAAAGTTTGTGTTAACAATGCTTTGACTTATGTAACATATACTTGTCGAAAGAATATCATCTATATAGAGACAAGTTTATTTTAGTTGCTCCCACTCATTATGAGGTAAGTACATTAATCCACTTGATTCTTGATGAAAATAATTGCGTTAAGATTTTATCACATTATGATATTTGCATTAACCCATACATGGATTTTATTGGCTTACAAATAAAGTGTTGTTAACCTTCAGTTCAAAACTTTCAGGTTGTTATCTAATGAACATGTAAATATGTAAGTCGGTTGTTTAGGGAAAATTGTTTTAATGTTCATCTAATGTAGCTCAAACTATTATAAGCTACTAGAACAGTGATGATCCTCAAAGAAATCTTCTATAAGATAGGTAGACAGATTCTTTGATAATTTATCTCTTCCTGAGTATGACCTTTTAACAATTAACTATGATTCTTCGTGTCTTAACGCTTATATCAGGATTTGGTTTAGTTATGAACACTCTCTGGTAATTCAATCAAATCCCAAACATTATACAAACACATAAAGTCAGTTTTACTAGAAAACAGTTTTATTCCATTTAGAAGATTGATTGATGCTAATGACTTAGTTAGAAGAGATAGGATCAGTAAACTTTTCCAAAATCCATTTCAACTTCAGTTAGGGAGGTTATGTAATCATCAAAGTTAGTAGTTTTTTAAACCTAGATGACCTCCTGAGTTGATTGTTGGGTTTATTAAAAGTTTCAGTTTTATGGATTAGCTCTTGGTTAGGTTGCTATCATTTTTAGGATTCTAAGTTTGTTAGAGTTGGTGCGGTATGGTGTACAAGAGGTGTAATCGGAGTTAAATTCAGAGTAAAATTTAATAACTCTCTTCCCCCCGCCTCTTGTATTCCTTGCAAGTCATGATAAGGACTTTGACTGCACCCACTGACCTTAGAAGTCTTAAGGAACTCGACATACTTAGGGTCAATATGTAACGACCAACAAATTCTAATAGAGAAAAACAAATTAATGACGTCAGTCGTTGTAGTTTCTCTTGTTGAGGATTATGTTAGTTTAGGTAAGAAATCTAAATGTGCCTACAATCAAGCAACAATGAAACTTTTGTAAGAGTAGCATTAGATTTTAAGGAGACAAGTTTTGATGGAACAGTGTCGAGATGGATCAGTGTCTTGTACAAGAGGTGTAAATTGACGTAATATGAAGTTTTGACTCCCCACTTCTTGCAACTATTGCAAGTTATTATTAAGACACTTAATGCTCCTACTGACCTTTGATATCTCTATAAATACTACAAGAGAAGTTTCAATGAGGTACGTGACATGGGAACCTTTCATACATATGTTAGACTTTATTTGATTTCCTTAATGTCCATGTGTCATTAGAAGCTTAGGAACATATTTAATAGAAATCATATTAAGTATATATATGAATAGATTTCTTTAAGACCATGGGCCATATGAGACAAATTTAGATATAAGTGGATAGTCTTTAAATGATAAATGATTTGTGTCTGAATATTCCATTTTGAATAAGTTCCACGAATGTCAATGAATAACTTATGATGGACCCATACTTATTCCTTCAGCCAAGTCATATTTTAGGGTTTTGACGTCATGATTCAAAATCACTTAGAATAAGATTAGATGAAAAAAAAAATCATCCTCATTAACCATGTCATGATTTCTCATGAATTTTGCTTATAATGAATGAAATTTATAGGTCCCATTTTCCTTTTGTCAAATTCTCATTTGCATGATAACAAAAGTTGTGAAAGTGTAAGGTATCATCTAGTTTCATCTTAGTAATGTTTCTATCCAGATATTGAGAACAAATAATATGAGAGTTTAAGGTAAGTGTGACTTTATGTTGACCATGCAAACCTCACAACCTTCATAACATAGCTTAATTATGATACTTTATTCTGATTAATCTTCAGAATATGTAAGGTATTGAAAGGCATTGTTAGAAGACTGCTTATTATGGTTCTTATAGCCTTAACATTTAATTTTGTCACTAACTCTCATTTTAGTTATTTGTTGAATTCTGATAAGGAAACGTATAGAACTAGAGTCAACTAATCATGTGTTAACAGGAATATTAAAATTATCAGACTTAAATATCATTAGTAAGTGACTACCTAATTAACTTATCCAACTGTTCTTTTGAATAATGGATAGTCTCGTTGCTTATGCCTAGTCTAATGGCATAATTATGCAGTGAGATTCTCCCTTGAAGAACCTTAGAGTTGGAATTTTATACTTGTATTTTGACTATGGACCTTAGAACAATCCTCTTTTAAGGTTTCAGTGGTTGTAAGATGAATAACATCTTATTTTCCAGTTTCAAACATTTATTTCTTTGTAGATATGTTGCTTATCAACACACTCATTTTACTTTGGTACTTTTGAGTGTTATAGTTGATTTATAAGGCATGAAATTATACAAGTGAAAATTTTAGTATGTAATGTACTGGAAAATGCACTTATTTCCATGCGTAAGCCCTTAATCTTATGGGTCACGGTACTATACATTATGATGTATTCATGAATTTCACTTAACCTTATAGTTTAGAATTTTTAAATGAAGGCATGCATCTTAGGAGTTCATGTGATTATTCCACATATTATAGATTAGTCTTAGGAACAACTTAATCTGGAATAACTTTAGTGATAACATTTTGTTAGAGAGCTAATCCTATAGAAACTTTAAATAAAGCAAAACATTTTAGGTTTAGGAATTAGAGTGGATGAGATATAGCTTTATAGAAGAAAATTATACTGGGTAAAGTTATGCGTACTTAAAATAATAAGGCAGACAAAATGATCATAAGATTAATGAAGGATCATTAATATGTGGATCATAATTTAAAGAGGCTGTGATATGTCTATTACTAACATCAAAATAATAGACTTACTTAAAATTCTACTTAAACGAAGACAATTCAGCTTTGGCCAGAAATGTAATCATTTAAACATGTGTGCAAAGTAATCGTAACAAATCAGCTTTGGCCAGAAATGAGACAAACACTTTAGTTATGTACTTGTTAAGTATGCTAGACATAAATGAATTAAATCAGCTTTGGCCAGAAATAAGACATTCACTTTTGTAATGCATACTTAACATAACTTTTATAATACTTGAATAATAAATAGATGCATCAAATCAACTTTGGCCAGAAGTGATACATCAGAAGTTCATTCAAGTTAAGCTATTTGGTTTTGTAAAAAGGTTATCTAATTCTGATTAATTAAGTGTTTACAAAACCAATCATTTAATAGCAAACCAATCATTTAGTTCACATTAACAGCCTAATAAAGTAATAGGATTTCGGATAAATCTTGACATTTCAAGAACATTTATGATTTCGAGTAAGTTATATCTCGGATTCATCCGAAATGCGTATGAGTTCACATGATCTTGGATCATTTCAAGATGGATGAGTTCGAATGATTTCAGATATGTCCGAGATGTGTAAGTTCGAATTAATCTCGGATCTATCCGAGATGTGTAAGTTTAAATGATCTCGGATCTTGTTCGAGACGTGTTCTCCAAGATTCGAAATCCTCTAATTATGGCAGTTAATGTGATAAGGTTTAATCAGCTAATTTTAAGGGATTTTGATTATAATTTTAAAATATCTCTATCTATCCAAGTTAATTATTCAATTATAAATTAAAAATAATATATTATTCAAAACTTAGAGATGAAGTTACACAATTTAAGGAGATAGAATTATTCTCTAAATATTATCCAATAATAACATGTATTAGTGAAATAATAATCAAACAAATTTCAATATTGATATATGATACACCAAAATAATGGAAGGCATATTAATTCTAGAATATCAAGACCACTAACAAATAAATCATCTACTAATGAAACGATGATGAAATATTAAATTTTGGAATCTTGAAAACTCAAGTTGTAGACAGTTGTAAAAAGTAAAACAAATTCATCGATGGAACTGATATATAAATCCATGTCACTGTTTTGCAAATTTCAAGATAACGAATTTGATAGATAATAATTATAGCAATTTGTTCATATCGAATTTTATTTGGTGTCTGCACAAGAGTTATGGCAGAACTATTTTTCACCATTAGATTATATTTCGTAAAAAAGTTGCAATTGTTTATCAAAACCACTTCAGAAAATTAATCCATCAATATCCGATTGATATACATGATTGAATTGATATAACCAACATTGCTCTGATACCACATGTTGATTGTTTCGAGAGAACATTGGTAAAACATGAACGCTAATTAAATAAATTCAATCATGAATAATAAAAACCATGTGTACCTGGTTAGCCAGTAATCACATCAGAGAATGAAGTAGACGTCATGTTCGTCAGATTGGTCGAGTTCCCCTTTAGGGTGTACAGTTCTGATGGGTTTAGGTGTTCTTGAAGAACACGGTTTTGAGAGAGAGAGAGGAGACCAACTGATAGTGATGATGTTATTATAATTGTCTTAGCATAAACCCTCTCTAATAATCTCTATTTATATACACCCAAGGGGAAACCCTATGGTTATCTACTAAGTGTAAATATGTCCATCAAATATTTACCAATTAATGATATAGGGGTAATTAGGTCAATGATCAATATTAGATAAACGATAATAATGGCCACGTAATATATTAAATATATAAATATATTCTTACAGTATCCATATTTATTATACCCTTCCACATGCCACCTAATGTTCTTTTGAACGGAATAGGAGACTAACATCGTGAGCCTCGATGTATAGCCGCTATGACTTAATGAACAATTTGGTTACATATAAGCAATGTTGTTAGAACCAGACTGGAAGTTGAATAGGTCTCATCACCGGTCCACAAGTCGTATCGGATGAAAGACCCGTGCTATGCCGTAAATATTATAAAAATAAATAGGATAAAATGAAAAGAAATCAACAAAATCCGGTCTAACCCCTATAAAATTTGGTCCGACCATTCTGTTTTCCAGTCCGACCCTTCAAATCCTGTCTGATAGGGTGGACCGGAATAGTCAGACTTCCGGTCCGATCTGATTTTCAAAACCATCCATATAAGCATTTAACACAACCTCATTGTGTTGTTTATGTTCAATGGTTTTATGATTATCTTCTAAAACTTCCTTTTTAACTTTAAAACACAATTTTTATCAATCATTTTTTTTCTAAGACCATACACCATTTTTTTACTCAAGATTCAATTCCATTATTGGTTTGAGTCATTTTTACTGTAATATATGAAGAAGAATATACCACATTGTCTACAAAACCTATAATAAGGATTTGTTATATTACATAATAGATGATAAATTCATGTTTAAAAAAATAACCATGTTTAGGGTTCAATTTGCTTACATTTGGAGGACTTTTGTTTTTTAAGAAACAAATAACAAAATGGTGATTCTTTCTTATCCTTGGCTTTGAACACTTTACAAATGCTAGATCACTAATCTCTGAAAAACAGATGCTATCAGTCTCGCCACAAGAATAGGGTTTTTCCTGTGATCACCATTCGACGTGAGAGTAAGTATCGGCTCCTTAAGAGTAAATAAAGGTGTAAAGATTGTGAGTATAAGTTTAGGTTTTGTGAGAGTGCACACGAATGTGTTTACCTTTGCCGGGGTGTATTTATAGAGATTATTTCCATCTTACTCATATATAGGGGATAACGGCGTCTCATTTTCAAATTGGTTAGGGATAGTGATATCGATCTCCTTTTTAAGTCAGTAACAAATATCTTTCCTTTTATCTGCTAAGCCATGTAAACAAAACGAATGTTGTAAGTTTGGTGTGAATGGAAAGTCTCAAGTGGTAAAACCACCTTGTCCCACATTGGTGGGGGAACAAAAGAAAAGGCTAATTATAAGGAAAAAGCTTGACCAAGCAATTGTAGTCTTATGACATGTTTTACCACAAGTCATACCCGCGTACGCACAGGGAGTGCAAAAAATTGAGTTTCGGAACTGGAATTTGGTTGAACTCGTGCGTGGCCGCATGTTCATTTTCAGTTTTAATGATCATTATGTTTCAGTTTTAAAACTGATACAATAACTGCAATACCATTATTCTGGTCTTTAGTTTGCTGCAATGATGATGAGAATACAGTTACAGTTACTTTATGTTTCAGTTCAGACACACCTCAACAACTTCTCTTCTCTCAATCTCAGTTTCTGCAACACAGCTCCTTTTCTTTTCAGGCAAGTGTTCAAGTCCGGCAGTGCGCTGTTGCTGCTTCGAACCGACGTACCCTGGGAATAGACGACGAATCTGTTTAAGGGAATTATGTCAAACACAAGCCCGATTCTCGTTAATTGTTTCTTTATTTCTGTTTTGATTATTTTGCAGCTCTTTCAGTAGCAGTTTTCTAACAACTAACATTATTATAAAATTCGACCCTGGCAGGGTCATACCTCTTTTAACATTAATTCTCAAATAGGAAAACTTAGGAGATGTTTGGTCTGGTATAACTCATGGGATTGATTTTAAATTCCATCCATTCTTTGGTATGTTTGGTTGGCTAAGGGTGGGAGTCTAAATTTGAATTGCTTTCCAATCAAATACTTCATTTGATGGAATATACAATCCTTCAACACTTCAAAGGAAAACCCAGGAATTTTGATAAAATTACCTAAATAACCTATCTTGTTTATAATTCTCATCTCCCCTATAACCAACATTTTTCTCCAGCCAACAAAATTTCGCGACATTTGAACCATTTGTTTTTCAAACCCGCCTAAAAACACCAACCACCACCCCTAGTAATTTCTGCAAGATCTTACTTTCTATCTCAAATTAAAGGCAAACTAATCGGCGATGGTGGTGGCGGGCGTTGGTTATCAGAGATGGTGGCTGGCAGCCTTTGAGATGATGAAGAACAACTTTACAGTTTGAGTTTTATATTTATCAACTTTAAAGGGGTGAGGGTGGTGATCAGTCATCACTCACTTATTACTCACAACATCCAATCAATTTTCGTCATGTCATCAACCATTATTCCATCACTCACGACTTTTTTTAGACTAAACGGTATGGGGCCCGTCTCCATGCCCATCCCCATCTCGCCGCCCCGTCTCCCCCACCCCCTGCTCCGACGCCAGGCCAGGCCCGGCTTCTCCGTCCTCCCACAGCCGGCTTCGACGCCCCTCACTCCCACACACACACCTATACATACATATATATATAAAGGGGTTCATCCCCCCACCCCCTAGGTCCATCCCCTTTAGGCCTCCGCTTATGTAGCGGTGACGTGACGGCCCATCCACTTGGGGATGAGGCTCACCATACTGGTTAGTCTTAGTGGAGATGGTTATCACTCACCACACCAAACAATTTTCCCTCGCAACCCAACAATTTCCCTCAAACAATCAAAACCATCACGCTGTGAAAAATACCGCGCGTGTTCAATTTCACGCGTTAAAAATAGAGGTGGCGGTGGTGTTTTGTTATTTTCCACGAGTGAAGAAATTCTATCACGGGTGAAACAACCTCCACCCCGCCTGCCCTAAGGGAAATTTTGTCTTTTTAGATATTTTTCCATTTCAATTTCATTAACAAACTTATAACCAAACAAAGGAATTCCTTAAATTCAAATTCAAGTTTCAATTTCAAAACGTTTTGTGTACCAAACGCCTACTTAAGTATATGGTTGTTAATTTTGTTTCAAAGTCAGTTTCTGAGATGAAGTAAAAAATAGAGTTTTTTGTTATTTATATGTATGTATATATATTATGTGTGTGTATATTAAGTATATTATGTTACTTTGAATACATTTGTACTTTTTGAAAATATTTACTTTATTTTAATATTATTAATTAGGAAGTTTCTGGGCATAAAGGTATTATATGTTATACTGGGTGAGTTTTTAAAAAATAATTGATTGTAGGTCCATGAAATATTATATTTTATGATAAAAGATCAAATATAAATACCTTATCATATAAAACGTACGAATAGGATGAAAATGTCAAAAAAAAGTGGTGTCATTTTCGTAATTGTTTACTCTTAGAGTAATTATCAAAATTACCCTACAAATGCTCTTGTTGGGTAATTTTGATCTTATAGGGTAATTTTGTAAAATGTTCTTCTGGGTAATTTTAATCTTGCAGAGTAATTTTGTAAAGTATCATAATTACTTTACAAATGATTTTGTTGAGTAATTTTAAATTGTATGTTGTTTCATAAACTTGCAGAGTAATTTTGATACATTTGTAGAGTAATTTTGAGGCAGAGTAATTTTGATACACTTGTAGAGTAATTTTGATAATTACCCTACGAGCAAATAATTACGAAAATGGTATCGCGTTTTTTGGTTTTTATGTCTTTCGTATATTTTGTACGATAAGTGTCACAGCCCCCGGCCCGGTGTGACCCGGTCCAAAAGCCGCGGGACAGAAAACCCGTGGTATTTATTATTTAATTTGACAGCGGAAGTTTTACAGGATCTTTTAAAACTTGAAAATGCCCAATTTATTTTATTTCACACATTTGGGATAAACCCCGTAATTTACAATAAAGGAAATTTCACAAGGAATTTCCCTGGTTTTACAAAACATGTTTATTTATTTTACTGAGCCACCACTTCAAGCTTGTTAGTGCTCCGTAGCACTTTTTCCTTGGTTCACAGTAAGTCACCTGAAACATGTTTAAAAACATTTTATCAGCGGGGAAATACTGGCGAGTCATTCAATTTGCACAAAAGACACATTGTTATAAATTTACACCATTAAGGGTTTTTATATTTGCCCCTATCACATAATTATCTGGTTCAGCTGTCACTTAACCGAATCTATGACTGTGGACATATCATTAATTAGGCTCGCTCACCTAAAGTGATAAATCGTTAGTAGTAATGTGCACAAAACCCCCACATACTACTAGTAATTAAAGATTAGCAAAGACTTAATCACTGCAAAGTATAACTGGAAAACATTTAGGGTTTTGTAAAGTAATTTGATAAAAAGAGAATGACTCACATTACAAGTTTAGTTGGACAGAACCTTGCCTACTGATTTAACCTTGTAACCTAATTTGAATGACATTGCACACGAAACTAGGTCAGTAACTTAATACAACATTTACGATAAGCTCACGAAATCAAAACTTTCACGACGAATGACAAAGTATAGCCCATATTCGGGCAGCACTTAAACATCCATCGGATTGGTTTCAATCGATCGGACATTGTATTGTAGTAGTGATCGAGTTATTACCCTGTTGTCACAGTAGAGGGTCGGGATTTTGATTGTTTTGAACTAAACGTACGAAATGAATTTTTCCGTCGTAACAAGAGCACCATGCAAGTGCCAAACCCCTGGATTTTATACTGAAAAATGGTCCCTGTCGCGTGGCGCGCCAGGTCTTCCTGGTTCCCGCGCGTGGCGCGACGGGTGCACTTTTAGGGTAGGGTAGCCTCGTGTATTTATAGCCTAGGTGAGTCAACAGTTCAACGAATTTCGTATTCTACAACAAACTGTGAAGATAATCATCAATGAGGGAATACCCCCCTAGAGTTTTAGGGGGCCCTGATCCTAGTATCGATTGTTCTGAAAAATTTAGGGGTCATGCAATATTACTTAAGGGTCTCAATTTGGGTTTCCTATTGGACAAAATAAAATACGAAATAATAATTTTTAATGAGAGTTGTTACATCCTCCCCACCTTATTAAAATCTCATCCTCGAGATTTACTGGAATAAGTAGGGACATTTTCGCTTCATCTCTGATTCCAGTTCCCAAGTGTACTCAGGTCCTCTCTTTGAATCCCACTTGACTTTGACCAGTACTAGTCTTTTGTGCTTAAGAAACTTGACCTTCTTATCTTCTATCTGAAGTGGTTTTTCTACAAATTTTAACTTTTCATTTACCTCTATGTCTTGGAGAGATACTACCAGGGATTCGTCAGACAAACATTTCTTGAGATTAGATACATGAAACACGTCATGTACTCCAGCCAGCTCTTCTGGTAGTTGCAGGCGATAAGCAACTAGTCCTATTTGCTAGATTACTGGAAATGGTCCTATGTACCATGGACTTAGCTTTCCCTTCTTACCAAACCGAACTACCCCTTTCCAAGGAGAAACTTTTAAGAGTACCTTGACTCCAACTTGAAATTCTAGCGGCTTGGGTCTATTGTCTGCATAACTCTTCTGATGATCTCGAGCTGTCTTTAGTCTTTCCTTGATTTGAGTTATTTTGTCGGTGGTTTCTTGTACGATTTCGGGACCTGATAATTGGCCTTCTCCTATCTCTGCCCAACAAACTGGAGTTCTACACTTTCGTCTATACAGTGCTTCAAACGGGGCAGCTTCGATACTTGAATGGTAACTATTGTTATAGGAGAATTCAATTAAGGGAAGGTGATTATCCCAGTTTCCACCAAAATCTATTACACATGTCCTGAGCATGTCTTCCAGAGTTTGAATCGTCCTTTCACTTTGTCCATCTGTTTGGGGATGGTATGCAGTACTTAAATTCAGTCTAGTCCCCATGGCTTCTTGGAAACTTGTCCAGAAATGTGAAGTGAAACGACTATCTCTATCTGATACAATAGAGAATGGGACTCCATGTAAGGATACTATCTTGTCTACGTATAACTTGGCTAATCTTTCCATACTAAAAGTTTCCTTCATGGGCAGGAAATGAGCTGATTTGGTTAATCGATCCACAATTACCCAAATTGCATCCTTACCTTTTCTGGTTTTGGGCAACTTAGTAACAAAATCCATGGTTATTAGTTCCCATTTCCAAACAGGCATTTCTAATTGTTGGAGTAACCCTGAAGGTTTCTAGTGTTCTGCTTTAACTTGTGAACAAGTTAGACACTTAGATACATATCTAGCTATGTCCTTTTTCATTCCTATCCACCAGAAGTTATTTCTTAAATCTTGGTACATCTTATTATTTCCAGGGTGCATAGTATATCTAGATTTATGGGCTTCCTCTAAAATATTGTTTCTTAAATTTCCTTGCTTAGGTACCCAAATTCTTCTTTTGTGAAATCTCCAAATTCCA
Source organism: Helianthus tuberosus (assembly GCA_030545235.1). Lineage (NCBI taxonomy): Eukaryota > Viridiplantae > Streptophyta > Magnoliopsida > Asterales > Asteraceae > Helianthus > Helianthus tuberosus. The sequence continues at coordinate 150,685,734 of CM060410.1, read as the reverse complement.
TCAGCTCCTTGCTCTAATTCCTTTATTCTTCCCTTCATTCCTTCAGCCTCATCCTCAATTACTGTTACTTGAACGTTCTTCAGTTGTTCCATTAAATCTAACTGTAGATTTAGTCTAAGAGCACGAACTTGCTTTTGCTTTTCATGATACTTACGACTTAGAGCATCTGCGACCACATTTGCGTTTCCTTCGTGATATTGGATATCACTGTCGTAGTCACTTAGAATTTCCATCCATCTTCTTTGCCTCATGTTCAATTCTTTTTGCCCAAATATATACCTTAAGCTTTTATGATCTGTATAAACGGTAAACTTACTTCCATACAGATAGTGTCTCCAAATCTTAAGGGCAAAAATTATTGCTCCTAATTCTAAGTCGTGGGTCGTATAGTTTTCCTCGTGCTTTTTCAATTGCCTTGAGGCATACGCAATTACCCTTTTGCGTTGCATTAGCTCACATCCTAATCCTAGCATAGAAGCGTCACAGTAAACTTCAAAATCTTCTGTCCCTTCGGGTAAGGCAAGAATTGGGGTGTTTGTTAACTTTTGTTTTAAATTTCTAAAGGCCTCTTCCTGCCTGGGTCCCCATTCAAACTTAACTGATTTACAGGTTAGCTTAGTTAATGGCACAGCTATCTTAGAAAAATATTTAATGAATCGTCTATAGTATCCAGCTAATCCTAGAAAACTTCTAACTTCTATAGCTGATTGTGGGACCTTTCATTTGGTGATCGCTTCTATTTTGGAGGGATCTACGTGAATACCTTCGTGATTCACCATGTGTCCTAAAAATTGTACCTCCTGTAGCCAAAATTCACATTTTGAGAATTTGGCGTAAAACTTTTCTTTTCTTAACAAAGTTAAGAGTGCATGTAAATGCTTACAATGCCCGTCCTGACTTTTGGAATAAATAAGTATATCGTCGATGAAGACAATTACGAATTTATCCAAATACGGTTTACAGATTCTATTCATCATATCCATAAATGCTGTCGGGGCATTTGTGAGTCCAAAAGGCATAACTGTAAACTCGTAGTGACCATACCTAGTTCTGAAAGCGGTTTTAGGTATGTCTTCTTCTTGTACCTTCAACTGATGATATCCGGAGCATAAATCTATCTTAGAAAAATATCTAGCTCCCTGAAGTTGATCGAAAAGATCATCAATCCTAGGCAATGGGTATCGATTCTTAATTGTAACCTTATTCAATTCCCTATAATCGATACACATTCGCATCGAACCATCTTTCTTCTTTACGAACAACACTGGTGCTCCCCAAGGGGATGAACTAGGTTGTATGAATCCTTTACTGAGCAATTCATCTAATTGTTGCTTTAGTTCTAACATTTCAGTGGGTGCTAACCGGTAGGGTGCTTTAGCTATGGGTGTAGTTCCAGGAATCAGATGAATTCTAAATTCTACCTTCCTATCTGGTGGTAATCCTGGTAGCTCTTCTGGAAATACATCCGAGTATTCCGATACTACAAGAATTTCCTTAAGTTCCTTACCCTTAGTGTTAATGATTACCAAAATCATATACACTATTCCTTGCTTTAGTTCATAACAAGCAACTTTCATTACAGAAATGAACTTCATTGGGTTACGTGGCTTATTTCCTGTAACCACGACTATTTCTCCTGATGGTGTATGAATTTCTATGGAATTCTTATCATAGAGGATTCGAGCATGGTTGGCTACTAACCAATCCATTCCTAAGACGACATCGAATCCGGCTAAATTCACAGGTAATAGGTTTGCAGAAAATTTATGACCTGAAAGTTCTATATTTTCTTTTTGCAAGACCGTATCTATGTTATCAGAGTTCATGTCTGCCTTTTTCTACTGTATAAATCTGCCTAAGTTTGGTTAAGGGTAGTTTAAGAGCTTGGCAGAAAGAAGTAGTTATAAAACTTTGGTTTGCACCAGAGTCGAATAATACTTTCGCATAAACGTTGTGTACCAGAAACGTACCAGCTATTACGTCAGGAATCAGTTCGGCTTCCTGCGTGGTCAATTGGAAGGCTCTTGCGTTCTTCTTATTAGTTCCTTCAGCAGGTTTGGCCTTGTTATCCGATGTCTTGACCAATTTAGGGCATTCTGGTCTGAAATGCCCAGCTTCTCCACAGTTGTAGCAGATCATTGATTTCTTTTTGCATTCCTCTTCCCGATGGCCCAGAATTTTGCAGAAATTACAATTTTCTCTACATTTTCCAAAATGTTTCTTTTTGCAATTCCCGCAAAATGGCGGGAAGGAAGAGGACCCAGTTCCCTTCCTTTTGAAGTTAAGATTATTACCCACACAAAATCCTTGGGTAATCTTTTGGGCTAACTCATTTTTCCTGTTTTCTTCCCGTGTACGCACCAGTCCGTCGGTCAAAGTATTAGCTAATTCCACCGCATCGTCAATGGTGTGGGGTCTCGCAGCCTTGACGATGTCACGAATCTCGCTAATTAAACCCTAAATATAGCGAGAGATAAGTACCGGTTCTTGCGAGGCCAGAGTGGGCACAATTCTGGCATATTCGAAGAATTTCGAAGTATACCCTCGACATTAAACATCCACCATTCGATGGCTCAGGAACTTATTCGCCATTTGTTCCTTTTAATATTCAGGGCAGAATTTCCTTTCCACTAGACGCTTAAATTCTTCCCAACTCATGGCAAACGCCATGTCACTTCCTTTGGCTTGCAGTACCGTGTTCCACCATTCTAATGCCTCTTCCTTAAAAAGGTGAGAAGCTTACATGACCTTATCCTCCTAGGCGCATTTACTTATTTTAATCACTGCCTCGGTTTTATCCAACCAACGCAATGCAGCAGTTGCCCCTTCATTGCCTGCAAATTCAACAGGTTTACAGGCAAGAAATTCTTTATAAGTGCAACCAGGTGTTGCAACTTTCATTTTCTTAAGTATCGGGGCTTGAATCACGTTGTCATTGTTGCCGCCTCTGTTAACACTGTTACTGAAATTATCGTCGCGCGTGCGTTTACTAGGGTTGGCTTGGGAAGGTTCAACAGGACTTTTAACAGCAGCGACTATCACACCCCAACCGATGGTGGAAACATCGGGGCAAGGCACTGAGCGAAACAGATTGTCCAGAAGTTTCCATAACAATTATCATTACCAATCAATTTAAAGTAACATGTCACATACCATGTCTCAAAAGGTAAACAAATTATTACTGACAAAATCTAGGCAAGTAGTTCTATTCCGACAACTCAGATTTTCAAATAGAGCAATTGTTTATCTACTTCTAAAGACCCTTGAATTAATTAGTACAGACAACTATTTGTTGGCCTCTAGAGCCTTATTTTAGCCTCGATTTCCTAGCAGATGTGCATCCTAAGCACCTGTCACATACGTTAAAATAAAGTCAATACATATAATGTAAAGGTGAGCATACAAGTTTGATAATAGCATATAGATTCGAATTTCGTTTACGCATAACCAGCACCTACAAATAGTGAAATGAAGCACGTTAGTTATCGACATAGATCCATCGATACCAATGACTGCGGGTTGACTGCCTGAGGCAGTTCGCAATACATGATTACCACCATAATCCATGCAAGTAATTGTCCTTAACAACCCCTGCGAACAGGTGCTGAGTCCAAACTATAGTACTATCGTTTCTAAGGCAAGTAGACAGCATTCCATGTGTAAACATAACAAACAAGCATTCATAAGCCACGTATAACATGAATTAACGGTTAGCGTTCAAATAGTATTGAGTAGTGTGTTGATTGTGATTTGAATATTCATAACGTATGTAAAACCTAAAAGTGCGTAAAGCAAAAAGGGGTCGAGTATAATCACAGCGATGATGGATTGAAGGGAGCGCTTAGAGCGGAATTAGCCTGATCAGAACGATAGCATAACGATAAGTGACGCGTCAAAACGATGCAAGGTGTAAGTGACTCGGACAGCAGCTCGGTCAGATTGGTAATCCGATCGGACGGTCCGGTCGTGCGGATGACAATCCATTCGGGTGGTCAATCCGGTCGGACAGGTTGTCCGGTCGGATAACTATTCGAGTGGATTATTTCTTCCTTTGATGTGTTTGTGTATGATTGCTTGTCCTTTGAAGTTTTAGTTGTAGCATTTTGAAAACATTGAAGTATCTCTACCTTTCAAGTCGGTCGATCGGACGGTCAGTCGCGCGGACGACAATCCGCTCGGATGACTTATCCGGTCGGACGGTGACTCAAGTGGCGAGGTTACTCAGTGAGAACAAATCCATAGCATGTTGTCACTCGATCGGTCAGCAAATCCGGTCGGGTGGCATCCTTTAGGGCATTGAACACGTTGAAAATTGTTCGAGTGTTAAAGTCCAAGTATCTCATGATCCGAAGAGTAATCCGATCGGGTTGGTAGTCCGATCGGATAGCAATTCATTCAATACTCAAACTTAGATAAAGTTGGTTAAGCGTGGGACCCAATGTGTATTCCGTTGGGAAGACCTAGTCGCTCGGATGACTTATCCGTTCGGACAGTAGTCCGGTCGGATAGCACCCCCTGCTGGTCGTTTCTTGGAAGTAGATAAACAATTGCTCTATTTGAAAATCTGAGTTGTCGGAATAGAACTACTTGCCTAGATTTTGTCAGTAATAATTTGTTTACCTTTTGAGACATGGTATGTGACATGTTACTTTAAATTGATTGGTAATGATAATTGTTATGGAAACTTCTGGACAATCTGTTTCGCTCAGTGCCTTGCCCCGATGTTTCCACCATCGGTTGGGGTGTGACAGTCGCTGCTGTTAAAAGTCCTGTTGAACCTTCCCAAGCCAACCCTAGTAAACACACGCGCGACGATAATTTCAGTAACAGTGTTAACGGAGGCGGCAATAATGACAACGTGATTCAAGCCCCGATACTTAAGAAAATGAAAGTTGCAACACCTGGTTGCACTTATAAAGAATTTCTTGCCTGTAAACCTGTTGAATTTGCAGGCAATGAAGGGGCAACTGCTGCATTGCGTTGGTTGGATAAAACCGAGGCAGTGATTAAAATAAGTAAATGCGTCGAGGAGGATAAGGTCATGTAAGCTTCTCACCTTTTTAAGGAAGAGGCATTAGAATGGTGGAACACGGTACTGCAAGCCAAAGGAAGTGACATGGCGTTTGCCATGAGTTGGGAAGAATTTAAGCGTCTAGTGGAAAGGAAATTATGCCCTGAATATTAAAAGGAACAAATGGCGAATAAGTTCCTGAGCCATCGAATGGTGGATGTTTAATGTCGAGGGTATACTTCGAAATTCTTCGAATATGCCAGAATTGTGCCCACTCTGGCCTCGCAAGAACCGGTACTTATCTCTCGCTATATTTAGGGTTTAATTAGCGAGATTCGTGACATCGTCAAGGCTGTGAGACCCCACACCATTGACGATGCGGTGGAATTAGCTAATACTTTGACCGACGGACTGGTGCGTACACGGGAAGAAAACAGGAAAAATGAGTTAGCCCAAAAGATTACCCAAGGATTTCGTGTGGGTAATAATCTTAACTTCAAAAGGAAGGGAACTGGGTCCTCTTCCTTCCCGCCATTTTGCGGGAATTGCAAAAAGAAACATTTTGGAAAATGTAGAGAAAATTGTAATTTCTGCAAAATTCTGGGCCATCGGGAAGAGGAATGCAAAAAGAAATCAATGATCTGCTACAACTGTGGAGAAGCTGGGCATTTCAGACCAGAATGCCCTAAATTGGTCAAGACATCGGATAACAAGGCCAAACCTGCTGAAGGAACTAATAAGAAGAACGCAAGAGCCTTCCAATTGACCACGCAGGAAGCCGTTAAAATAAAGTCAATACATATAATGTAAAGGTGAGCATACAAGTTTGATAATAGCATATAGATTCGAATTTCGTTTACGCATAACCAGCACCTACAAATAGTGAAATGAAGCACGTTAGTTATCAACATAGATCCATCGATACCAATGACTGCGGGTTGACTGCCTGAGGCAGTTCGCAATACATGATTACCACCATAATCCATGCAAGTAATTATCCTTAACAACCCCTGCGAACAGGTGCTGAGTCCAAACTATAGTACTATCGTTTCTAAGGCAAGTAGACAGCATTCCATGTGTAAACATAACAAACAAGCATTCATAAGCCACGTATAACATGAATTAACGGTTAGCGTTCAAATAGTATTGAGTAGTGTGTTGATTGTGATTTGAATATTCATAACGTATGTAAAACCTAAAAGTGCGTAAAGCAAAAAGGGGTCGAGTATAATCACAGCGATGATGGATTGAAGGGAGCGCTTAGAGCGGAATTAGCCTGATCAGAACGATAGCATAACGATAAGTGACGCGTCAAAACGATGCAAGGTGTAAGTGACTCGGACAGCAGCTCGGTCAGATTGGTAATCCGATCGGACGGTCCGGTCGTGCGGATGACAATCCATTCGGGTGGTCAATCCGGTCGGACAGGTTGTCTGGTCGGATAACTATTCGAGTGGATTATTTCTTCCTTTGATGTGTTTGTGTATGATTGCTTGTCCTTTGAAGTTTTAGTTGTAGCATTTTGAAAACATTGAAGTATCTCTACCTTTCAAGTCGGTCGATCGGACGGTCAGTCGCGCGGACGACAATCCGCTCGGATGACTTATCCGGTCGGACGGTGACTCAAGTGGCGAGGTTACTCAGTGAGAACAAATCCATAGCATGTTGTCACTCGATCGGTCAGCAAATCCGGTCGGGTGGCATCCTTTAGGGCATTGAACACGTTGAAAATTGTTCGAGTGTTAAAGTCCAAGTATCTCATGATCCGAAGAGTAATCCGATCGGGTTGGTAGTCCGATCGGATAGCAATTCATTCAATACTCAAACTTAGATAAAGTTGGTTAAGCGTGGGACCCAATGTGTATTCCGTTGGGAAGACCTAGTCGCTCGGATGACTTATCCGTTTGGACAGTAGTCCGTTCGGACCCAATGTGTATTCCGTTGGGAAGACCTAGTCACTTGGCCGTTTTGATTGTTTGTTGCTTTTATTGAGACCTTTTTGACCACGTGCTATCCAACGGAACCCCGTCTTAACCCAAGTGACCTGATCAAACAGGAATCACCCTAGTTCGACCAGTTAACCGGTTCAAGACGGTCGTTCTTGGCTAACCCGAAATCGGTGGTCTCGTGAGTAGAAATCAGATCTTGAACTAATACAACACCGCGAATGAGTAGAAGACTAGAACCAGGTCAGAATCTATCGGTTTTGAGTGCATTGAGTGTAAAAGGGTTGAAAGAAAGTTAGAAATCATCTTTCAATCCTTTTTCACATTGATTATGCTTAGATCTATGCAAGACCTTTGTTTATTTGTGTGGAAATCGGTTGGATCCAAGTTGTTCTTGATGGATTGAAGCCAAAACATGAAGTTCATAAGAACACCATGATGACGTCATCCTAGAACACCTCAAATCTAGTGATTTCACGGTTAAAAGTTAAGATTCAAAAGATAGAAAGGTGTAGGAGTGCGTGTAGACTAAGAAAGTACAAGATTTAGGACGAGATCTTACCGGAATTGAGAGAAATCAAAGAAAAGGTGAGGAGCACGAGCTGGTCGGTCAGAGAGTTTCCAAAAGTAGAAAGTTTGAGAGTGACAAGGGTATTTACAAAGTTACCCAAAGAGGAAAGTGTAGGTCGGTCGGATGGCATCTCGCCCGGATGACTTGTCCGGTCGGATGTCATCTCGGTCGGATGACATATGGCACCAGATCAAGTGACAGCCCAGTTGGATGGGTAATCCGGCCGGATGACACTTGGTTCGGGTGTTTGGCGCGACGATTTTTGAGGTTTCGATTGTAATTGCGAGCGATGCGATGCGATAGATTTTCCTAGTCAAATTACTTTTAATCCCAACCATTCATATCTTGCATTGTCCCTTCTCCACTAATTATCATAGTTCGATTTCGATTGAGTTTGATTGCGTTTCGAGTTTCGATTGCGTTTCGATTGATTGCCACAACACAACATAAATAAACATGCACAAATAACACATAAGGCACACACACACGTAAAACAAGAACCAAAATGAGTAGTTCGAGTTGCGATTTGATTCGATGTCGATTTGGTTAACATAGTTTGATTATCATTTAGTTAACTTTATCGCATTGTTACTTCCTATAGTTCACAGTCGTAAGTCGATTAGATCGCGAATAATATACGTCGATTATTATATTTATTGACACTTACTCCACATAATAAACACCTAAAAGAAATTCACTACTAGTCAGGTCGCGCGAAATCGGTCGTTGACTTTGACCTTGACTTTGACTTTCGAAAACACGGGGTGTTACAGCCTCCCCTTGTTTAGGGAATTTCGTCCCGAAATTAGGCCGAAGCCGTAATGAATAACTGCGGGTACTTCGCCTTCATGTCGCTTTCGAGTTCCCAAGTGAACTCTGCGCCTCGTTTGCCTTCCCATCGGACTTTCACAATAGGAATGCGCGAGCGCCTGAGCTATTTGGTTTGGCGGTCCATGATTTCGACAGGCTTCTCCACGAAGTGTAATGTTTCGTTCACTTGCAGATCCTCTAATGGAACATGTAAGTCATGGTCGGCCAGACACTTTCGGAGGTTTGACACGTGGAAAGTCGGGTGGACGTTACTAAGTTCCTCTGGTAGTTTGAGTCTGTAGGCGACTTTTCCGATCCTTTCCAGAATCTTAAAAGGTCCAACATATCGAGGCGCTAGTTTCCCTTTCTTGCCGAATCTGACCACACCCTTCCAAGGTGATACCTTTAGGAGTACGTAGTCGCCAACGTCAAATTCAAGGAGCTTGCGTCGTCTATCGGCATAACTTTTCTGTCGATTCCGAGCTTTCGTTAGATTGTCTCGAATTTGGAAAATTTTGTCTGTCGTTTCTTGCAATAGCTCGGGACTGGTTAATTGCGAATGACCGATCTCGTGCCATACAATAGGCGATCGACATTTTCTTCCGTATAAAGCCTCGAATGGTGCCATTTGAATGCTTGCATGATAACTGTTGTTATACGAGAATTCGACTAATGGCAGGTATTTATCCCAATTACCACCGAAGTCTATGACACACGAACGGAGCATGTCTTCAAGAGTACGAATCATTCTTTCAGTCTGACCATCGGTTTGAGGGTGGAATGCGGTACTTAGATTAAGCGATGTACCAAGAGCCGTTTGAAACGTTTCCCACAGTCACGAGGTAAACCGAGCATCACGGTCAGAGATGATGTCGCGAGGCGTCCCATAATTACAAATGATCTCGTCGGTGCAGATTCGGGCTAATCGTTCTACCTTGTAGTCTTCCCGTATTTGGTCAAACGGTCAACAACAACCCAAATGTTGTCATGTCCTGATGACGTGTGCGGAAGTTTCGTTATGAAGTCCATAGCTATACTCTCCCACTTCCACATAGGGATAGGTGGTTGCTCGAGTAAGCCAGAGGGTCTTTGGTGTTCAGCCTTGACTCTTGCACAAGTTAGGCACTTTCCAACGTAGAGAGCAATATCCCTTTTCTTGCCCGGTGTAGGTCCCTCGGAGGTTGAGGTTAAACCTTATCCTTGTTATGTTTAACACACTAGCAAGTGCGGAATCCAAGCTAGAATGCAAACCGGTAGTTTATATGAGAACACAAGCTACAAAGAGAAAGGTAGACACACGAGATATCAAAGTTTTCTCTTGTATTTCAGTGGACACGGTTACAGACCTTGACCAAACTGAAAATACGCTCTCTACAAGACTAAGTTCACTCGCTCCTAAAGTAAACACATTACATCAGTATATATATCCATCACAGGTCGTCTGGTCGAAGGATCAGATAGACTGATCGAAAGATCATCTATCGAGATAAAACCTATCGAAGGATCCACATATACCTCGAAGGATGATATCCTTCGAGGTCCATCTATATCCATCGAAGGTTATCCTTCGAGCTCATCGAAGGATATAAACAATCCTTCGATGACTCATCCTTCGACACACATGACTTACAAACTTGTTCTAACTGTTTGACCAAGTCAAACCAGGAGGATGGTTGACTGGTCAAACTTACATTAAGCACACATATTAACACACCTAAGACGTAAACAAGACTAACAAAAGACATCGTTTTATATCATAACAAAATACAGACAAAGTACAGACACAAGTGCACCAACAAACTCCCCCTTGGCTGTAGCTTTGTCTCGATCTTCGTGTCTTCAAGTCTCTGACGTCCTTTCAACCGTTAAGTGATGCGTAGACCATGCACTTCCCGCATTCACAAGTAGGTTGAAGCAATACCTGGCCATCTTCTGAAACTTCATTGCTTGAGCACGATCTCTAACCAAGTAGTTGATCTCGTGATCCTTAAGAATAATAATATCCGACCTGGACATGTTAGTAATCCACATTGGATCTATCATTCGAAAGTTCTCCTGACTGTCTCGGAATAAGATCACTGCTTCTCCAGTATCTGCATCATAAACCCAGCAACGAAAGTTACCCAGAAAATCTGTCTTCATTTTCAACAACGGTATTTTCTTCATCAACTTCGGAGGATCATAAACCAATCGATAACGAGCAGTATTTGTCTCTGGATCAAGCGTGAACCTGATCTGCTCATATCGAGGAAACTGCGGCTTGTATAGAGGATCCTTCCAACCTCTTCTTCGTTCCAACCTGATCTTCTTGGCGAACAGATCCACCATCTTGTCTTCGACTCGATTAATAACCTCCAGCTGAGCCAAAACCGCAACATCATAATAAGGAAGTGAAAGAATGCTGAGAAGAGTCCTGAAGTACTGAAGGCCGCATTCTCGCTTCACAACCATGCAGTGAAGCTCCTTAATGAACATCCAGCTGATAATACGACCCCGAGCCGGATTCCTTTCCAGAATCATGTAGTTGGCCTGATCCAACGGAGGGAGCGGAGGAGGATTCCTAGCTAGGAAATCCGCTCGCCATTCGTTTACGGTCTTCTCACGGCTTTCTTGAACTGAAGGAGAATCTGAAGAAAGATTAGAAAATTCTGCTGTCTTTGCTGCCACAAACTCATCATCAAGCGTATTAAGCTCCACATTATCTTGAGTAACGTAAACAGGACGTTCCGGATCCGAACCGATGAAGATTTCTTCAATCGTAGAGAAATCGGTTTCGTCTGGAACTAACGGAGTAGCATCGATCGTTGTCAAATCAACTTCATCCATTTCCGTCAGAGCTAATACACATTCATCAGACATCTCTGTAACGTGTTCTCCCTCTTCTAATAGTTCACCCGTGACTGGATGATACTGTTGAACAATTGAGGATTCAAGGAGATCGGTAAACATTTCCGGTTCAAGACTAACATTTTCAAACCCTGCCGAAGCTTCCAATGTTTCAGTCTGCTCAGACGGACCAGTAGTAGCTGTTGGAGGAGCAGTAGGAGCATCTTGAGATGTACCAGACCCACCTGCAGCACCGGATGCAGTTGCACCGGAACCTGTGGCAGCTGGTTGATCAGGATTTGCTGCATCATCGTCCTTGTCATCTCCACGCTTTGAGGGAACGATGCCCAATGCTTTGCACCTTTCATTCCAAAGCGTAACTACTTTGTGATCAAATTTCTTGAAGTTTGATTGAATAGGCTTGAAGGCTTCTATTAATCGATCATCACGATTTTTATAGCGATCCGACAGCTCTGTATGCTTCTGCTTTAATGCTTTTGCCTCATTCTCTAACACAGTACTATGCCCCTTCATTATCTCAACTTCTCTATCACGAGCCTTGTTTGCTTCTTTCAGACTTTTAATCTCTTGAGCTTGTTCTCTTATCTTGAGATTCTGTGCACTAACAAGTGAGACCAGCTTGTTGTGTGCCTCAGCATCCTGTGTTCGTTGTACACGGTATTCTTCAATCTTTCTAGTATTCCGAACAACTAAGGTACCCAATTCACTGACTTGTTCGATCAGGAAGTGAATTTTCTCAGCATCAGACAACCCAGACAATGTTTCTGCTAAAGTCGGCCGTGAGGGCTCAGGTCCTGAGAAACCAGACTGGCCAGATGGACCAGAAGTACCTGTTGGACCAGAAATAACATGAGGAGGACGTGTGTGTGTACCTGGGACGGGGGTTACAGGCGGCTGTTGATCAACAGTCGCCGTGCGTGCCCCAGAGGACATCTGTGGAGATGAGACCAGCTCCAGCATCTCTGATGTAGTTAACTGATCACTAACAGGAGGCAGCTGATGCTCCGGAGGCGTTGAATGCTGGATCGGATCAGGTATAGTGACATCACCAGCAGTTTCACCTGTTGACCTTAATCCGCCCTTTGATTTCTTTGAAGTACGAGTACCCTCTCTTCTTGCTTGCCTTTTCCTTCTAACTAAACCAGGAGCAGCAGGAATATAATCATCATCTTTGTCAGATTCTGCGGTATTAACCGGTTTCTCAATACGTTCAAAACCACGAAAATTCCCGCGCTGATCATAAGCCTTTCGCATCCCTGGTGGAGGAGGATTATCATCCTCAGAAGACGAATCATCATTACCAGAACCTCCTTCAACATCAGAAGACGAACTGCTTTCATCCGCCAACCTCCTCGGCTCGTCCACCTTACTTTTACCTTTGTCTGTCGCGTCATCGCCTGACCGACTTGCAGGACCAACAACATTACCACGGACATCTGATTCGATGAACACTCCTTGAACTTCTTCTGCAGCAACATTTACATCAACTTCAACATGTGCTGCAACACTGGAACTGCCAGCAGACTTCTTGCTCGATGTTTTAATTTCGTGCTTAGCCCCGAGTTGTGTGTTGGCCAACGCGATTAATCTGGGCTCTTCGTCATCAGAATCACTTCCTTCTCGACGCCACTTGTGGTTCTGTGGTGCCTCGTAGGCTAGATCATCGAGGTGACCAATAAGCTTTCTGACTGGATCGGATTCCTTATACTTAGACATAGATTTGAAGATCAGCAATGTACGCTCGTTCATCGGATTGACTGGAAGGACATCTGCTTCAACCTTGGGAAGATTCGGAATCTGATCATCTATCATCATTTGCAAGAATCTTGGATATAACCAAAACTTGGTTGACGTCCGTTGATTTGCTGACGGAAGTGGCCTGCGGGCATTCTCTTTCAGATTGTCAAAGATGTAACGAGATATGTTGAACGGCTTGTTCAGAATTAAAGCCGTAAACAATCCCGTCAACTCAATAGGTGACAAATCGTATCCAGACCGTTTGTTGCTCAAACAATGAATAAGAATATGCAACAAAAACTTGTATCGTAACGGCATGAACCCCTTGCTTATCTGATTTGCTAGCACATTATCGCTGTAACGTAGCCTTATCAATAAACCACGCTGACACTGTAAATCAATAGAAGTCGGATCTTCTGGTTGATCTCCCAATTGCAAACGCGCTCTGATGGTGTTCTCGGTGATCACCACGGGTTTCTCAGTAACGAATCCTCTAATCACTTCTTGGTTATTCACTGTATCGACCACAGCAGAATTCCAGAATTCCTTGATCTGGGACTGGTAAGCGGTGTGTTGTGTAGTAATGGCATAGTTGATTCGTGTCCGGTGAAGATACTGCATTATCCCATTGAATTCCGAACTAACTTTGTCTTCAGGTTGCAGATACGCGGCCATGTTGTGTCTTGGCTCCGACATAGATTCAACTTCCGACTTTTCTTTCTTAGTTGGTTTTGCCCGTTCTTTCTTCTCTTTCGGTGCCATTTCTGTTCATGAAAACAAAGACACGTAATAAGAAGCAGTCAACAGTCAACAGGATTTCACACTTAGAAAGATTTCAGTTTCTTGAAAAATTTCTAAGTGTTGTTTCCTCGAAGGATTCCATGTAGACATCGAAGGATTGACACTTGATCGAAAGATGTTATTTTCCTCGAAAGATGAAATGGCCTTATCGAAAGATCAACTTACGAAAGATCATAAATTAGTAAAGATATTTTGATCAATCGAAAGATCTGATCAACCGAAGGATGATCCTTCGAAAGACTTAGTATCCTTCGAGTCTCAGTTCGAAGGATATTTTGAAGTCCATCCTTAGAGGTTAAGAAACATCATCTTTCGAGATCGAAGGATGTTCTCCGGTGACACTGTACATCGGCGTTTTTCCGGTGACAGTTTTAAGTGTGATTTACGTATGTTTCAAACCATTTAAAGGATCAACATTACACCACTTAAAACATCAACATCAAGACACTTAAAACAGAAACAACAACATCAAAACCAACCCCGGACACTAATCCAAACCCGAATACCAATACACACACATGAACAGATTAACCCAAGAACACACAAAACAACTTTCAGACTATTAAAATTTAGCATAAAACACTGTAACACAGAGCATCAGACAAGACAAAAACTTATGATCATCAAAATCTAACACTAACATGCTTACAACACATTCACATTACATAAAAACACATGATCAGATGAAGTGTTCAAGTTATTGTTTGTTAAGTGTATTAGGATTATCCTACCGAGATTGTAGATAAAATCCTGATACCCTAACTTTTTGTTTCAAATTTGGCAGAGTTTCGGTAGGATCAGAGGATTTTGAAATAGTGAAGTTGAACTGTTATGTTGAAATGAAGAAGAAGATCCTTTTATACACTGTCCTCGAGACACGAACCGCCTCGAAGGATCATTAACCCTTCGAAAGATGAAAGAGGTGCTCGAAAGATGAGACTTTGTGTCGAAGGATCCAGATCTGGATCGAAAGATGCCAGATATTTGTGGAACCCTCAACAACCTCGAAAGACGATCCTCGAAGGATATCTTTCGACCTGATCCATCTTTTGAAAAGTCTGATCAGCTCGAAGGATCCAATTGGTCAAATCTTTCGTTGACCATTTCATCTTTCGAGCCTCAAGATTGACTTTCATTGACCATCTGATCTTTCGAGAGCCAATGCTTCCTCGAAGAATCAGATTTTCACCAACACTTTGGATTTTGGGAATTTGCAATTCAAACCCTTCAAATTCTTAAAAGTTTTCAGAAACGACCGTTTTGAAAAATTGTCCGTTATGAAGTTCTGCAAAGGTCAGTTTTATGAAGTAAGGTCAGTTTTATGAAGTATCTCGGCTTGCCAGGTATCTGATCGAGTACCAACATCGGTTAATAAAAAAAATTAAATTGAAAATGTTTTTGGAAAATAAAAGACAACAATTTTAATATCCTTTGAATGTTATCAAACGACATCACCGCTAATGTCGTGCTGATATGCACCAAACGACAAAACTGTTTAAAAAGACAATAAAAGTTAAGCAGTAAATAAATATGTACACACACAACAATATTTTTGCGAGTTTCTGGCGAAGAGAATCATATCAGTTTGCGGTCTTTTGTCAAAACACATTTCCTTTTAATATTCTTTTACAGAAGTGGATAAGTATTCTACCACAATTACCGATATTGTTATCCACTTAAACTCAGCGATCAAGTGTAATCATAATACATTGAGATACATTAAAGGTATGATTTATACTTACCGACCGGTGTTCATCCTCTCACGACACATTCCCGTATCAAGGTATGCACGAGAGTTCATCTTACTGGGGAGTATACCATTTATCATCCGTTTTTAACGTATATAAAATGTGAACAAGTCACTTATTTGATTTGAAAACAAGCCCTATGTGATAGAATCACTTATTGATGAGGAACTTGATTTTCATATGCATGAGGGCACAGGAGCAAGTCCGTGAACAGGTCAGTACTTTCGTACAGCAGAGAGACGAACTTGACTCCCGGATGAATGTGATAATTTATCACTTATTTGATTGGACATGTGATTGTTGATCACTTATTGAGGTCGAATGCAGTATGTACACGTATGTATAGTATCATGGAAGATCTAGACTTGCGTCCCCGTTATTTTTTTTTTTTTTTTTCGGTAAAAGATACAACCATGATACCCAGATGATAAACAGCATAAACCCCGAATATCTCAGAACCTCGGCAATCTATCAAACGAAATTTCGGTACCAAGACCATATGCCAATGAGCGGTTCCCACGCGGTTTTCAGTTCGTTATGTTTATATCTCCTGCATACTTTAAAATGATCGTGAGTCTACCGGTACATCATTAGTAGAGCTACTTATCTTTTTCTTTTCTTTTGATTTCTAGAAACATGTTTCGACCGACCTCTGATGTAATATCATTTTCTCTTATATTGCCAAGAAACTCATTTTTGATTTTCTATTGTTTTTGTGTTTTTCTGAATTTTCTCTCCCTTAAATGCAGAAAGTAAATAAAGTAAAGACATATTTTTGTATTTTTGCGGTTTTTCAATGTTTTTGTATTTTCCTTGAAACTTTCTCCCCCTAAAATTCAAAAATAAAATAAAATAAAGTAAAAACATTTTTTTTTTTTTTTTTTTTTTTAGAAAAAATATTTACAAAAACGATTTTCCGATGTCGGTTACTCTTGCTTCACCTTTATGCCGTTTACCAAAAGTAAATAATCGAATCTTGATTTATCAAAAGCTTTGGTAAAAAGGTCGGCACGTTGGTGATCGGTATGAATGTGAACCACATCGATAAGTCTCTTTTCAAAGCAATCACGTATGAAGTGATATTTAATATCGATGTGCTTCGTTTTTTAGTGCTGTACAGGATTTCTAGTGATCTGTAAAGCAGCTTCATTATCAACATAAATAGGAGTAGTTAGGAATTCAAAACCGTAGTCCCGCATCTGTTGTTGGATCCATAGAACCTGGGAGCAGCAACTAGACGCAGCAATGTATTCCGCTTCACATGTAGACGTAGCCACACATGTCTGCTTCTTGCACTGCCAAGTGACTAGGCGATTGCCTAAGAACTGACATCCTGCTGTAGTTGATTTTCCATCTTTCTTGCAGCCGCCGAAATCAGAATCACTGTAAGCCTTGAGATCGAAGTTATCATCCTTAGGGTACCATAACCCGGTGTCAGGGCAACCCTTCAGATAACGAAAAATCCTTTTGAAAGCAGCATAGTGAGAGACCTTCGGATTCGCTTGGTATCTGGCGAGAAGGCACGTTGGGTACATAATGTCGGGTCTTGATGCGGTGAGATACATTAAAGATCCAATCATAGCTCGATAAAGTGAAGAGTCCACAGCTTCCCCTTTTTCATCCGGAGTAATCCCGTGATTCTGCGGAAGAGGAGTAGAAATTGGCTTCGAATCGGACATCTGGAACCGGCTCAAGATGTCTCCGACGTACTTGGTTTGATGAATAAAAAAATCCAGATTCGGACTGATTAACTTGCAAACCCAAGAAGAACGTCATTTCACCCATCGCACTCATCTCGAATCGATCTTGCATCACCTTCTCAAATTCCTTGCATAAATTATCATCGGTAGAACCAAAGATAATGTCATCGACGTATACCTGTACCAACAAAAGATCTTCACCTTTTTCTTTGATGAAGAGGGTACAATCGATCAAACCCCGTCTAAACCCGTTGTTCAGCAGGTAGGTAGACAGTGTCTCATACCAGGCTCGAGGTGCTTGATGAAGACCATATAACGCTTTGTTAAGTAGTAAAACTCTGTCAGGATGTAATGGATCTTCAAACCCCGGTGGTTGCTCGACATATACTTCCTCTTCGACTACTCCATGTAGAAATGCACTTTTAACATCCATCTGGTACACCTTGAATTTCTTGAAGGATGCGTAGGCTAGAAAGATTCTAATAGCCTCCAAACGTGCAACAGGTGCGTACACTTCATTGTAGTCAATACCTTCTATCTGACTGAAGCCTTGAACAACTAACCTTGCTTTGTTTCGGACAACAATCCCACGGTCGTCCTTCTTGCACTTAAACACCCAACGAGTTCCGATCTTCTTGTAGTTGTCGGGCCTATCAACCAATTTCCATACGCCCAACTTCTCGAACTGCTGAAGTTCTTCTTGCATGGCTTCCACCCAGGAATCATCTTTCAATGCCTCCTTCCAAGATCTAGGCTCTTCTTGGCTAACATAGCAGGCGAAAGACCAATCATTTTGTTGTCCCGATTCTCGTATCTCAGCATACAAGCCAGCATTTTCGTTATTTCTGATTTGATTTCTTGTCCTTACACCACTGAGAACATCACCTATAATATTCTGCTGAGGATGAATGTTATGAATTCGGGTTTCAGGAACTAGAGGAATTTCAACATTGGTCCTCAAGTTATTGATATTTAAATTCCCGATATCATTCTGAAGCTGTTGAGTTGTAGAAGATGATGCATTTTCTTCTTGGACAATTGGCGCAGACACTGGATCCGTTGCTTCTGAAGTACCTTGAATCGGACCCCGTGCTTCACCATCATTTGCATCAACATACTCCTCATCTTCCGATGACAAATTGTAGTCGACAGCATCATTAAACACCTCATTTGAAGCGAGATTGTTGACAGAAGAAGATGCTTGTGAGTCAACAATGATTGGGCGAGCTAACTGAGAGCCAGTCGCATTCTCGCTTTCAGACAACATTTGAGCAATTGCATTGTCATCATCAAATGTCGGCAGATTGAATGAGTCGAAAAGACCATCATAATCGAACATCCATGGATCTCCAGAAGGCTTCGGTGGATTAGAATATCTTTGAACTCTTACTTCACCCCACTCTTCAATCTTCTTGGTAGTTAGGTTCCATACTCGCAGATTAGGAGTAGCATACCCAAGGAAGTAACCTTCGATAGCTTTGGCACCAAACTTCCCGTCAGGTTCAATCATGGTACATGGTGCACCAAAAGGTTCTAGATATTCCAAGTCAGGAGTCTTCTTGTGTAGGAGCTCGAAGCACGTTTTGCCATGTCTTTTCACTGTGAGAACCCTGTTTAAGGTGTAACAAGCCGAGGCAACAGCTTCAGTCCAGAATCGAACTGGAAGCTGAGACTCAACCAACATGGTTCTTGCAGTCTCAATTAAGGTTCTGTTCTTTCTTTCAGCGACTCCGTTTTGTTGTGGCGTGTACCGAGAGCTGTATTCATGAAGGATTCCTTTTGCAGTGCAAAATTCATCCATAACCCTGTTTTTGAACTCGGTTCCGTTGTCGCTTCGAATTCGCCTCACCTTTAGATTATAAAGATTTTCCAACAAGGTGATCAAATTCTTTAGAATTTCTGGAGTCTCGCTCTTGTGGACCATGAAGTCAACCCATGAAAATCTTGAATAGTCATCAGTTACTACCAAGCAGAAAACTTCCCCGTGCACACTCTTGTGTTTGACTGGGCCGAAAAGGTCCATATGCAGACGTTCGAGTGGCATGTTTACAGTGTTAACCTTCTTCAATGGATGTGATTTCTTGATCTGCTTCCCTTTCTGACACGGCACACAGACATCTTGAAGTTGAAAATTCTTCACATTGACACCTCTCACCAGATTGTTTTTGACAAGGTGATTCATTTTTCTGAGGTGAATATGACCCATCCGTCTGTGCCAAGAGATCGTCTCCTTTTCAGTGGCTTTTGAAATAAAGCAAGTAACTTGTTTGGACTTGGTTATTGCTTGGCTCATATCGAGGACATACAAATCATTAACTCTTGGTGCTGATAAGAGAATCCATTCTTCGGGAATCTTGAATCCTGGCTTCAGCACATAACAACCGGCATCATCAAAATGCACGGTGAACTTCTTGTCGCAGATCTGAGAAACACTCAGGAGATTGTGATCCAGCTGTTGTACATAATTGATTTTGTCGAAACTCACAACTCCATTTGAGATCATTCCCTCGCCGGTGATATACCCTCCTTTGTCTCCAGCAAACGCAACATATCCTCCTCTTATACTTCGCACATCGAAAAGAAGTCGATAGTCGCCCGTCATGTGCCTGGAAGCCCCACTATCAACAATCCAATGACTATTAATAGTTCCTCCTGGAGCCGCCTGCACACGCAATTAACTTATCAGTTTGAGAGGGGGACCCAAGCCTTTGTGGACTTGGGTCGTCCTTGATCATCAAGGAAAGTGATTTCAATCACTTGATGATTAGGAAAAAGAACCTGTGGTGCTCCCCCTGATTGAATTACCTGCTTTTGCTTCCAAGCTGATTGTCCTTTACCAGTATTTGAATTTATTGTTTTAGCATTTACTGGTTTTACAGTTTCAGATTTTGCTTGTACAGGTTTTTCTTCTTTGACCTCTGATTTTAAGGCCTTTTCAATTACCTTTTGATTCTTTTGCTTTAACTTCTTTTCCCTTTCTTTCAAGACACGTGGGTCTTGTTTCGGGGAAACTGATCGTTTTCGGTAATCGATTTCTTGGGGAGCACTCGTTTTTTACTTCAGCTTTCGCACGTGTGGGCAATATCTTACAATATGCCCAACTGTCCCGCATTCAAAACATGTTCTCCGCTCTACAAACTTCGGAGAAACATGTTAATGACCAGACGGAGAACCAGACAATGAACTTTGTGATCTAGACGTGCTTGGACCTAAATCACATCCGTTGGTGTGTTGGGTGTAATTATTCTGATCATCTCGTTTTAAAATTCTAAATTGTTTTATAAACTCAATGTTAGATTTATCCTGAAATGTTTCAAGTTTGTCTGAACCCGTGGATCCAACAAAGTTCATTTTCGGTCCTCGTTTCTTAACAGGAGCTCTTTTGTTTTGCACCTTTTGTTGTTGAACCTTAGGTTGCTCAACCTTTGATTGTTGAATTTTAGGTTGTGCAGCCTTAGGTTGAGTAGCCTTAGACTGTTCAACTTTAGGTTGCTGAACCTTTGGTTGTTCAGTCTTAGGCTGCTGAACTTTAGGTGCTTGAACATTCTTGTTCTGAACCTTCTTTCCCTGTACCTTACCCTTTCCAGAGTTGACTTGTTGTTTTCGCTCAATTGGTGGTTTTTGGTTTCCGTATTGTTTTCTAATTTGTTCACACGGAATTTGATCACATTGAGTGACGGTAACTTTGCCACTTTTGTTCCCCAAAAACTTATCAGTGCATCCTTCAAAAATTTGCTCAATTAAATCTTGATTTACATTTTTAATTGGAAAATCTTTGTTAGAGTAGATTTTGTCATCTCCTTTGAGCGTGTACAACAAGTTATTCCCTTCAAGGCTAGATACAATGGACTCCATTTCTTTTAACATTTCAGTCTTACTCGGTTTCACTGGTGGATCACACAGGATGTGATTCTCGATTGGAATATCTGTTGTAACCGAGTTAGATTGTTGTTTCACAATTTCTTCAGATTCATCATCCGATGAATCAGATTCATCATCCGAAGAATCAGCATCCTCAACAATGGGAGGACTCTGTTCCTTAACACACGATGAATCCGTCACATTCTCAGATTCTGATTGACCCGAGGATGATGTACCAGTTGTGAACCCGAGGCCTGCTGCAAAGTCATCTAGACCGAGTGGCACAGTAGGTTCAAAACGGGGCATATCCTCGTCATCAGGCAATTTGGAGTAATTGTGATTCATTGGGGGAGGACATGATTTGAATCCAACACCTTTTGCATCCCCCCTTTTCTTTTTCTTTTGAACGTCAATGATGTGATCCAATACATAGCGGGAATTGGAATAGCTTTCCAGTTTCTGCTTAATTGTCTCACATTCACATCGAGCTGTTGCCAACTCTACCATTTGCTTTTCAATTGTGTCAATAAGATTATTGTTAGCATGTTGTTTTCGCAAAACAGCCTTTTGTAATTCTGAAACATCATGTCTTAATGACGCAATTGTTGCTTTAAATTCCTTTTCATTTCTGGTTAAAAACAAGTTAGCTTCAGTTGCTTTAGAAAGATCTACAATCAATTCTTGATTGTGTTTGTATGTGATTTCAAACTGACTTTCCTTTTCAGCATATTTAACATTTAAACTATCACAATTTTCACAACTAACTACAGTGGGTTCATCGACACATACCTGACTTGATGAACTGTCGACATTAGCCATAAAAGCTGAATGGAAAGAAAAAGATCCATCTTCAGAGAAGAACTGAGCAAGCTTCTCGGAAGTTCCAGCAGATTTCTGGCAAAGAATAGATCTCCTCTTGCATAATGCTTCAGCTTCAGCCAAAAGCTCATCAACTTCCAAATCTAAAGCATCACTTGATAAATCACCAGCATCAAGTGATTCCCCAACCATGCTCCCACTATAACCCGAACTATCTTCATCTTCTGAAGATTCACCAGCAGACACGGTTTCTACTACCTTCTCAATCACTTTAGCATAACATGTTGTTCCACCATTTCCTCCTTCTCCAAGCTGAAGGTTCCAATTGCAGATTTCATCAGCTTGAACAACCAATCCTCTGTGGGGATTAGTGTTTGTGGATCCAGATGCATTTCCTCCAACGGGAACTATTGATCTGTCAGAATTGTTGTTCGGTTGCTGTTGTGGCTGTCCTTGATTCCTGAAGGGATTCTGATTTCCTTGCTTAGGTGGCTTCTGACACTCCCGCTTGAAGTGACCCTTTTCACCACAATTGAAGCAAGTGACAGCATTCTTATCAAAACCATACTTGGTGTTGTTGTTGCTATTCAAGTTGGTTCTCCCCGTCCTTTCCATAAACTCCTTTGCTCTTCGAATTGCACTAGCAAGAGCCCATTTGATATCCATCATTTCAAACTCTTCTCTATCCACTTGCTGGTAATCTTCATTGGTAAGATTGATATTCCCAATCTGACCTGCGACCAATCCATAATAAGCACTAACCAAGGTGTTCAACATCTCCATATGCTCCTTGGCTATTTCGACACTGGCTTTGGAAAAGTTGGAAGTGTCTAATCTGACTGTGTTCGGATTGGAAGTGGCTTGAAAGTTTGAAGAGCTTCCATAAAACCCTTGCTGTTGCGGTTGTTGCTGTTGTGCTCTGCTTGGGTCTAAGAAAGGCGGTGGTGTGAATTGCTGAGCTGTCGGTTGCACATTCTGTTGTAGAGAAGAAGAATCTGGTCTTGAATACATCATCGTGTATGCTGAAGGATCAAACTGATTTGTTGTGGAAGGTCCGGTGTTTGAGATGAAAGCTGTTTGAAGCTTCGCATGTTGAGAGGCTGGTTTTTCTCCACTGATACCTCCTGCAATCCCATAGTATATCTCTGGATTTTGAGGAGTTAGTGTTCTTTTTGCCTTAAGCTTTTCTTCTACATCCTTGTTCTCCAATCTTTGAATTAACTCATAAACGGTGATTGTGTCTAGAACACCATTTTCTTTGAGAATTTCAAGATAACTGCTCCACTTTGCTGGTAAGCTATCAGCAAATCTCTTCACCATTTCTTGTGGAGTGGCAGTGACTCTGAAAGCAAACATCTCGCTCAACAAGTGATGGAACCTTGTAGATAAATCTGCCAAAGTCTCATTCTCCATACACGTGAATCCTTCAAACTCTTTCTTCAGTAATTCTTGCTTGATCTTTCTAGATTGAGCATTTCCTTCACATCGTAACGTGAGCATATCCCATAAGCTTTTAGTAGTCGTGCAGTAAACAAACTGGTGGTAAATGTCTTTGTGAAGAGCTTGTGTGAGAATCATGAATGCCTTCTTTTCTAACTCAAATTTCTTCTTATCATCATCAGACATAGTGCTGTAAGTTTCTGGATTAGATCCTGCAACTTCCAAATCATTGTCAAATGCGGTGAAGAAGCACATCCATAGATCTTGACCTTGCCCCTGAACATAAGTTCTCAGCCTTTCTTTCCACCATCCCCAATCATTGATGTGATTTAGCTTTGGCGGTTTTGTGCTGGTACCAGTTTCACTGTCGTTCTGCATCATAGCTTGAATGTTGTTGCTTTGATTTGTGACCAATGCCCATTGATTTGCAGTTATCATTGCAGCTTGAGGTGGGGCAATAGCCTGCATCCATGCAGTTTTGTTGAAATCTGACGTAGATTGCGTAGCTGATGTTTGCGTAGCTGATGTTTGCGTAGCTGATGATTGTGGAGTCAAAGTTGTTTGAGTCCACGCAGTTGGATCCCACTGACCGTTTGTTCCCATTTTGTAAAGAAAATTAATATATTAAGTGAAAATTAATTTAAAATTTGAAAACAAGTTTTTCTTTTTTTTAAAAATTAATTTTCACAAACTATGTTAAAATCTCGAATGATAACAACCAGTCGAAGGATCCTTGATCGAAAGACCTGAAAAACACAAACTTGTTAAACTTAAACAGACTAGGATCGAAGGAACAGAACTTGTTCGAAGGATCAACAGTGTTCGAAAGATCACTGTTGAGTTTCGAACAATGATTTTGAAAGACTCTCCAATCGAAGGATCCTTGTCTTTCGAATAAGACCTGTAGATCGACAGATATATCCTTCGAAAAAAAATTCCGTGGATCGAAAGATAAGTCACAAACTTCGAAGGATGTTCGAAGGATGATTATCTATCGAACCTCCTTTGATCGAAAGATGATCTTTCGACTTCGAAGGATATCCTTCGATCTGCACTGACACAGTTGACAAAAGTTGACAGGTTGGTGAAAAGGTGATTGATTGGTAGAAAGCTTTCGGCAGAAGGTATGTTCAGACCATACTTTCTGCCAACCCAGATTTGACCAATAAAATATTGCCTAAAAAGAAGGTTCTTATCCAGAAACCGGTCACCGGAGTAAGCCGGAATTTGGCCGGAAATGACTAAACTTCTTAAAAACAAGATTTTAAGTTACCCAACCCAACCTTTAACACGCCCGGTTAGTTTAGAACACGTTTTTTTTTTTTTTTAAGACCAGAAAAGCGAGAAAAACAGTAAAACGGGTGCTAAACCAAGTGAGTTTTTGTTCAAAACACTCCAAAGTCTTGTATAAACTCGGTTTTTAACAAGGAAAAGAGCCACGGCTCTGATACCACTTGTAGGTCCCTCGGAGGTTGAGGTTAAACCTTATCCTTGTTATGTTTAACACACTAGCAAGTGCGGAATCCAAGCTAGAATGCAAACCGGTAGTTTATATGAGAACACAAGCTACAAAGAGAAAGGTAGACACACGAGATATCAAAGTTTTCTCTTGTATTTCAGTGGACACGGTTACAGACCTTGACCAAACTGAATATACGCTCTCTACAAGACTAAGTTCACTCGCTCCTAAAGTAAACACATTACATCAGTATATATATCCATCACAGGTCGTCTGGTCGAAGGATCAGATAGACTGATCGAAAGATCATCTATCGAGATAAAACCTATCGAAGGATCCACATATACCTCGAAGGATGATATCCTTCGAGGTCCATCTATACCCATCGAAGG
The DNA here is from genome assembly GCA_030545235.1 of Helianthus tuberosus. Classification (NCBI taxonomy): domain Eukaryota; kingdom Viridiplantae; phylum Streptophyta; class Magnoliopsida; order Asterales; family Asteraceae; genus Helianthus; species Helianthus tuberosus. Next base: position 150,660,592 of record CM060410.1, on the reverse strand, counting down.
TTATCCTTCGAGCTCATCGAAGGATATAAACAATCCTTCGATGACTCATCCTTCGACACACATGACTTACAAACTTGTTCTAACTGTTTGACCAAGTCAAACCAGGAGGATGGTTGACTGGTCAAACTTACATTAAGCACACATATTAACACACCTAAGACGTAAACAAGACTAACAAAAGACATCGTTTTATATCATAACAAAATACAGACACAAGTGCACCAACACCCGGCCACCAGTACTTGTAGCGAAGATCCTGGTAAATTTTATCGGCACCGGGATGAATAGAATACCGGGATTTGTGGGCTTCATCCATCAGAATCTGTCGCAAATCGGTCCGTTTAGGGATCCAAATTCGGTCCAAAAAGTGGAATATCCCATTCGACTTGCTCACAAGCTGGGCTCCATCATGATAGATTCTTTCCTTCTTCAGGGTGCGTTCATTAAAACACGCATACTGAGCTTCGCGGATGAGGGTTTCGAGATCATAATGGGCTTGAACATTACGAGTGCTAAGCAGATTGCTCCGTCTGCTGAGTGCGTCGGCAACAACATTTGCTTTGCCTAGGTGATAACGAATCTCACAGTCGTAATCATTGAGAAGTTCTACCCATCGGCGTTGACGCATATTAAGTTCCTTCTGATTAAAGATATGTTGTAGGCTCCTATGATCGGTGAAGATCGTACACTTTGTACCATACAGGTAGTGTCGCCAAATCTTTAACGCAAAAACAACTGCGCCTAGCTCGAGATCATGGGTTGTATAGTTCTTCTCGTGGATTTTGAGCTGACGAGATGCGTAAGCTTTAACCTTGTCCCGCTGCATAAGGACACAACCGAGACCGAGGTTGGAAGCATCATGGTAGACAATGAAATCGTCGTTTCCGTTGGGCAATGTGAGAACAGGAGCATTGCAAAGCATGTGCTTGAGGGTTTGGAAAGCAGACTCTTGTTCAGTTCCCCAAACAAAAGGCTTGTCTTTGTGCGTGAGAGCGGTAAGCGGCACAGCGATCTTTGAGAATCCTTCGATAAATCGTCGATAATAGCCCGCTAGCCCGAGAAAAGAACGGACTTTAGACAGGTTCTTAGGTGTATTCCAACTCTTAACGGCTTCAATCTTCGCGGGATCGACGTGAATACCTTGACTATTAACAATGTGACCCAGAAACTGAACCTCCTCCAACCAGAATTCACACTTGGAGAACTTGGCATAGAGTCGATTCCCCTGGAGTAGCTCGAGAACCAAACGTAGATGTTGTGCGTGTTCGGTTTTTGACTTGGAATAGATCAAGACATCGTCGATGAATACGATGACGAAACGGTCGAGATATAGTTTACACACGCGATTCATCAGATCCATGAAAACCGCGGGTGCGTTGGTTAAACCAAAAGGCATAACAACGAATTCGTAATGGCCATATTGAGTGTGAAACGCGGTTTTGGGTATATCCTCCTCTTGAATGCGTAGTTGGTGATAGCCTGAGCGTAGATCGATCTTCGAGAAACACGTAGCACCTTGTAGCTGATCAAACAAATCGTCGATGCGAGGTAGGGGATAGCGGTTCTTGATAGTTAAGTTATGCAATTCCCGATAGTCGATGCACATCCTGAACGACCCATCCTTCTTTTTGACGAATAGGACTGGCGCGCCCCAAGGAGAGGTGCTCGGGCAAATGAAGCCTTTCTCAAGTAATTCCTGGAGTTGGTTTGAGAGTTCACGCATTTCAGATGGCGCGAGTCGGTAAGGAGCTTTGGCAACAGGGTTGGCTCCAGGAATGAGGTCAATACGAAAGTCGATATCACGACTTGGTGGTAGTCCGGGAAGATCCTCTGGAAAAACGTTAGGAAATTCTCGAACCACTAGGACATCGTTTACTCCAGGCCTACCTTTCTTTTCCTTCTCCGCTACTACAATGTTAGCCAAGAAAGCTCTGTATTCCTTGCGGAGATACTTGCTAGCTTGGACACATGACATGACATGAGTTTGAGGCCTTTCGAAGCAGTTTCGCCATAAACACGCAATAGATCACCATTTGCGAGCGAGAATCGAATCATATTATCGAAGCACACAACTTCAGCATGGTTTTCGCGAAGAAAGTCCATGCCTATTATGACATCAAAACTTCCGAGTTGCATCAGAATAAGGTCGATTGGGAAGATGTGATTGTTGAGCTCAAGGGTACAATCATAGAGCACAGAATTAACGGCGATGGTTCTTCCGGTAGCGACTTCAACATCGAACGTCGAGGAGAGTGGAGTTGGGAGCGTTTACGACTAAGGAGCTTCTCGAATTCGAACGACACAAAGCAATTATCGGCTCCAGTATCAAATAAACACGAAGCATAAATACCATTCACAAGGAACGTACCATTGACCACGTTGTTGTCGGCTTGGGCTTGGCGCACGTTGATGTTGAAAGTTCTGGCGCGTGTGGCTTGTTGCTGTTGCTGCTGGTGTTGCTGCTGCTGTTGAGGCTGCTGCTGTTGGGGCTCTTGTTTCACAACCCTGTTTGGGCACATGTTGGCGAAATGGTTAGGATCGCCACTTGCGAAGCAGGCTCTGGCGTTGACCGCGGGTGCCGGAGGAGCTTGTTGACCCTGAGGGGCGGTGAGTAGAGCTTGATGAGCAGGAGCTTGTCGAGCACGGCAGTTGGTAGTGAAATGGCCGTACATATTGCAATGAGAACAGAAATGGCAAGCGATGGTAGTCGGGTGGTGGTAGTTACAAGTAGGGGAAAGCGGGTGTGGCCCAGTGTATGCACGCTTAGCAGGCGGTGCATTTGCCATAGGCGCCGCTACTGAATGTTGTTGGGCTGGTACAGCTTGTATCGGTGCAGCAGTGATCGCACAGTTCTTGTTGCTGGAGCTGTTCTTTCTCTTGTTCTTCCTCTTATTGCTCGATGTGGTGGTGGTTTCAGCAGTTGGTGCGGTGGCGGTAGCTTGATGCAGGTGCTTTGAAGTTTTATCCCAGACGCCAGCCTTGACCCGCTTGTCGTTGATTTCAGCGGCCAGAAGGTAAGTCTCTTCGATCGTCTTAGTCTTAGCCGCTTGCACGAAATCTGTAACACAGTCAGGCAGGGCTCGGATGTACTTCTTGATTGCCATGTCTGAAGTCTTGACTTGGTCAGGGCAGATGATGCTGAGCTGTTTGAAGCGAGCAGTGAGAGCAGCATTTTCACCTTCCTTCTGCTTTATGTGCCAGAATTCATCTTCTAACTTTTGGCGCTCATGAGGAGGGCAGAATTCTTCCAGCATGACCTCCTTGAGTTCATCCCATGACAAACCGTAGGCTGCATCGTTTCCCCGCTTGTTTCTATCAGTCGTCCACCAGTCTAATGTGTAGGACTGGAAGACGCCGGTAGCATTCAGATTGTGGAGGTCGTCGGGGCAACCGCTCTGTCGCAGTGTGACCTCAATGGAATCAAACCATTGGAACAACGCTATAGGGCCTTCCTCGCCAGTGAATTCCTTTGGCCCACAAGACTTGAATTGTTTAAAATTGAAGGGGCTTTGGTAGTAGTTTTAGGAGCGTTGGTTCTCGACTCCTCAGATGATTTGCTGACGTTCTCGTAGACATCACTCACGGCTTTTGCTACTTATTTAGCGATGATAGCAGCAAGACGTTTGTCTCTCTTTTCTTGTCGAGAAAGTGGTGTGTGACGGGATCCAGATGACATTGTTTGCAATAGACATTGTCACAGGACTCAACACAACGTATTTGAATCTCACCTCACACGTTTGCTACTTACTAAATCTTAGGAACACGCAATGTAACACGTATCACATAAACACATACACACATAATCACAGATTCACATAAACACAGAAGCACACAAGCACATAGAGCACAGAATTCACAAAAGCACGTAAGCACGAAATCACAAGATGCAGTCAGAATATAGAAACCTATCATTCACAGTTCGCGAGCGTTCGAATATAGCGATCGCATTTTAGTATCTCGATTAGCGTATATCATAGCATAAGGTCGTCCATAGTTCAGCGATTTGTCAGTGTATTGAGATAGAAATGCAGTGTGAGTCGTGCGTGTCGATCGAAGTGAAAGTAAAATCGAGTAAATCTCCAAAATCTAAACACATAAACAGGTAAACACACATATAGCACATAAAATCGACGAATCATCAGAGTCAGCAGTTGCGGGCTCAGAATCGAAACACATAAAAATTGAGAAATAGATTGTCTGCGGCTAGTAGACTTCGACTATCCAAAGTGGTTCAACTATTCGCAAGGACTTGTTGTGCACACTTGACCTTCGGGACTATGCGTTTGCCTCGATTCTTGGGCGTTTGGCACACATCCCGTTAGTCATATGGTGACTTCAGGTCATTGGAGTCCGTCGAGACTTTGGTGAGAGTTTTCTAAAATGAGCGGAACAAATCGTCAAGGTTAGGGTTTCACCCCTAGCTTAACAACTCCGTTCCTGTTTTTAATGAAATAGAGGAGGTTATTCATCAAAATACGGATTTCACTCCTGATTTAGCATAATTCTCCTCGTTTGTAGGTAAAACATGGGTTGATTGGCAACTTTAGTCGAGAGTTTGTGGTTTTCACACCTAATCTTGACTTAGTTGCTCCTTTATAGTTGAAAATTCGAGTGTTGTGATAGTGTAGCATAAGTGAGAATAGCGATAAATAGCGGTAAGCTCATACATAATCCCTAACGGATATGCACAAGTCGGTCTTGTTGGTTCCTAACTATAGACTAGGTCTCTAAGACATCGACCAGGACTAGGTCGTGTCTTGCCTAATTCCCTATAGTTATTGCTCTGATACCAATCTGTCACACCCCAACCGATGGCGGAAACATTGGGGCATGGCACTGAGCGAAACAGATTGTCCAGAAGTTTCCATAACAATTATCATTACCAATCAATTTAAAGTAACATGTCCCATACCATGTCTCAAAAGGTAAACAAATTATTACAGACAAAATCTTGGCAAGTAGTTCTATTCCGACAACTCGGATTTTCAAATAGAGCAATTGTTTATCTGCTTCTAGAGGCCCTTGAATTAATTAGTACAGATAACTATTTGTTGGCCACTAGAGCCTTATTCTAGCCTCGATTTCCTAGCAGATGTGCATCCTAAGCACCTGTCACATACGTTAAAATAAAGTCAATACATATAATTTAAAGGTGAGCATACAAGTTTGATAATAGCATATAGAGTTCGAATTTCGTTTACGCATAACCAGCACGTACACATAGTGAAATGAAGCACGTTAGTTATCGACATAGATCCATCGATACCAATGACTGCGGGTTGACTGCCTGAGGCAGTTCGCAATACATGATTACCACCGTAATTCATGCAAGTAATTGTCCTTAACAACCCCTACGAACAGGTGCTGAGTCCAAACTATAGTACTATCGTTGCTAAGGCAGGTAGACAACATTCCATGTGTAAACATAACAAACAAGCATTCATAAGCCACGTATAACATGCATTAACGGTTAGCGTTCAAATAGTATTGAGTAGTGTGTTGATTGTGATTTGAATATTCGTAACGTATGTAACACCCAAAAGTGCGTAAAGCAAAAAGGGGTCGAGTATACTCACAGTGATGATGGATTGAAGGGAGCGCTTAGAGCGGAATTAGCCTGATCAGAACGATAGCATAACGATAAGTGACGCGTCAAAACGATGCAAGGTGTAAGTGACTCGGACAACAGCTCGTTCGGATTGGTAATCCGATCGGACGGTCCGGTCGTACGGATGACAATCCGTTCGGGTGGTCAATCCGGTCGGACAGGTTGTCCGGTCGGATAACTATTCGAGTGGATTGTTTCTTCCTTTGATGTGTTTGTGTATGATTGCTTGTCCTTTGAAGTTTTCGTTGTAGCATTTTGAAAACATTGAAGTATCTCTACCTTTCAAGTCGGTCGATCGGACGGTCAGTCGCGCGGACGACAATCCGCTCAGATGACTTATCCGGTCGGACGGCGACTCAAGTGGCGAGGTTACTCAGTGAGAACAAATCCATAGCAGGTTGTCACTCGATCGGTCAGCAAATCCGGTCGGGTGGCATCCTTTAGGGCATTGAACACATTGAAAATTGTTCGAGTGTTAAAGTCCAAGTATCTCATGATCCGAAGAGTTATCCGGTCGGGTTGGTAGTCCGATCGGATAGCAATTCATTCAATACTCAAACTTAGATAAAGTTGGTTAAGTGTGGGACCCAATGTGTATTCCATTGGGAAGACCTAGTCGCTCGGATGACTTATCCGTTCGGACAGTAGTCCGGTCGGATAGCACCCCCTGCTGGTTGTTCCGTTCGTCTTTCACTTGGCTGTTTTGATTGTTTGTTGCTTTTATCGAGGCGTTTTGACCACGTGCTATCCAACGGAACCCCATCTTAACCCAAGTAACCCGATCAAACAGGAATCGCCCTAGTTCGACCAGTTAACCGATTCAAGACGGTCGTTCTTGGCTCACCCGAAATCGGTGGTCTCGTGAGTAGAAATCAGATCTTGAACTAGTACAACACCGTGAATGAGTAGAAGACTAGAACCAGGTCAGAATCTATCGGTTTTGAGTGCATTGAGTGTAAAAGGGTTGAAAGAAAGTTAGAAATCATCTTTTAATCCTTTTTCACAGTGATTATGCTTAGATCTATGCAAGACCTTTGTTTATTTGTGTGAAAATCGGTTGGATCCAAGTTGTTCTTGATGGATTGAAGCCAAAACATTAAGTTCATAAGAACACCATGATGACGTCATCCTAGAACACCTCAAATCTAGTGATTTCACGGTTAAAAGTTAAGATTCAAAAGATAGAAAGGTGTAGGAGTGCGTGTAGATTAAGAAAGTACAAGATTTAGGACGAGATCTTACCGAAATTGAGAGAAATCGAAGAAAAGGTGAGGAGCACAAGCTGGTCGGTCAGAGAGTTTCCAAAAGTAGAAATTTTGAGAGAGACAAGGGTATTTAAAGAGTTACCCAAAGAGGAAAGTGTAGGTCGGTCGGATGGCATCTCGCCCGGATGACTTGTCCGGTCGGATGTCATCTCGGTCGGATGACATATGGCACCAGATCAAGTGACAGCCCGGTCGAATGGGTAATCCGGCCGGATGACACTTGGTTCGGGTGTTTGGCGCGACGATTTTTGAGGTTTCGATTGTATTTGCAAGCGATGCGATGCGATAGATTTTCCTAGTCAAATTACTTTTAATCCCAACCGTTCATATCTTGCATTGTCCCTTCTCCACTAATTATCATAGTTCGATTTTGATTGAGTTTGATTGCGTTTCGAGTTTCGATTGCGTTTTGATTGATTGCCACAACACAACATAAATAAACATGCACAAATAACACATAAGGTACACACACACGTATAACAAGAACCAAAATGCGTAGTTCGAGTTGCGATTCGATTCGATGTCGATTTGGTTAGCATAGTTTGATTATCGTTTAGTTAACTTTATCGCATTGTTACTTCCTATAGTTCACAGTCGTAAGTCGATTAGATCGCGAATAACATACGTCGATTATTATATTTATTGACACTTACTCCACATAATAAACACCTAAAAGAAATTCACTACTAATCAGGTCGCGCGAAATCAATCGTTGACTTTGACCTTGACTTTGACTTTCGAAAACACAGGGTGTTACAGCGACGATTGCCGGGATAGCATTGGCTATTCCCTTAGCAACGATGTTTTCTATATCTTGCCTATTAAGAAAATGATCCTCATTGTTTTGCTCAGATTGGTTAACTTCGTTAACTGGTTCATTAACAGCATGTTCCATCTAATAATTAACAATATATATAAGTTATTGGCATAAAATAATTAACAACCAAACGCAACAAAGCAATCACATATAATCATGTCAACACGTATAGCCAAAATTGTCGACTTTGCGACTTTCATATTTTATATATTTTAGTATGCATCCGTACACACCAGATATATTACAAAAGTTTTATTTTAAGTTATTTTACATGATTATATTTTTATTATTATTTATTATTTTTTTATTATTATTATTATACAAACACACTACCACACAACCACACCATCGTCAGCTGACTTTTCAAAAACGACGTTCCCTCTCGTCGTATTTTCAGGAGATATGTTCTCCCACTTCCCGGATTCTATTTCCTGCCTCCACTAGCTCATCGCCATAATGACGGAGTTCAGCCAAGTTTTCTGTGATCATAGGTGGGTTTGGTGCAGGCTCAGGGTCAAACTGGGGGAAATAGGTGTTAGGGTTATTTAAGAGATTCTGAAATTGCCAGTCAGTTGTCCACCATTCTTCCAGTTCTCCTGGTAGAGGTCGGGGGTTGACAATACGATCTGGGATAGCAGGTTCTAAATTAATTGGAAGTTGCGATTCTGCTGGGTAATTGAAGAGGTTTTCATCGGCGGGTCCGATGAGGTCGCTATCCGCCAGTTTGCGATCCAGCTCCTCCCATGGTGGCATTTCCTGGGCTTGCCCTGAACTTTCCCCGATCTCCTTTCCTTTGCCCTTATCCTTTGGATCCTCGGTCTTTTTAACCTTCTGTGCAGCTGGTTTCTTCCTACGCCCACGTTTCCAGTCCAAAATTCTCCTCCTCTTTTTCCGCTTTGGTTTCTCTTGCGGTTGGGCCTGGAATACTATTGGCTCTTCAGTATCAGCCTGATAGCCAGATGGATTTCCTGTGGTATCCATATCTGTGCTATGGATAGTAAAATTTTGGAGTGCCTCCGATAGTTCATTCATGCTGTTAACACACATGAAGACACACACAAACTTAAATAAAAATTTTACTTATGAATTTAAATTCACAGAATCACACAAATGGCAATAAAAAAATTTAAGTATTTCTAAATACTTAATTGGCTTAATTTAGTGGCTCTGATACCACATTTTTCTGTCACGGCCCCCGGCCCGGTGTGACCCGGTCCAAAAGCCGCGGGACAGAAAACCCGTGGTATTTATAATTTAATTTGACAGCGGAAGTTTAACAGGATCTTTTAAAACTTGAAAATGCCCAATTTATTTTATTTCACACATTTGGGATAAGCCCCATAATTTACAATAAAGGAAATTTCACAAGGAAATTCCCTGGTTTACAAAACATGTTTATTTATTTTACTGAGTCACCACTTCAAGCTTGTTAGTGCTCCGTATCACTTTTTCCTTGGTTCACAGTAAGTCACCTGAAACATGTTTAAAAACATTTTATCAGCGGGGAAATACTGGCGAGTCATTCAATTTGCACAAAAGACACATTGTTATAAATTTACAGCATTAAGGGTCTTTTAAATTTGCCCCTATCACATAATTATCTGGTTCAGCTGTCACTCGACCGAATCTTTGACTGTGGACATATCACTAATTAGGCTAGCTCACCTAAAGTGATAAATCGTTAGTAGTAATGTGCACAAAACCCCCACATACTGCCAGTAATTAAAGATTAGCAAAGACTTAATCACTGCAAAGTATAACTGGAAAACATTTAGGGTTTTGTAAAGTAATTTGATAAAAAGAGAATGACTCACATTGCAAGTTTAGTTGGACAGAACCTTGCCTACTGATTTAACCTTGTAACCTATTTTAAATGACATTGCACACGAAACTAGGTCAGTAACTTAATACAACATTTACGATAAGCTCACGAAATCAAAACTTTCACGACGAATGACAAAGTATAGCCTGTATTCGGGCAGCACTTAAACATCCATCGGATTGGTTTCAATCGATCGGACATTGTATCGTAGTAGTGATCAAGTTATTACCCTGTTGTCGCAGCAGAGGGTTGGGATTTTGATTGTTTTGAACTAAACAGTATATAACTAAACGTACGAAATGAATTTTTCCGTCATAACAAGAGCACCATGCAAGTGCCAAACCCCTGGATTTTATACTGAAAAATGGTCCCTGTCGCGTGGCGCGCCAGGTCTTCCTGGTTCCCGCGCGTGGCGCGACGGGTGCACTTTTAGGGTAGGGTAGCCTCGTGTATTTATAGCCTAGGTGAGTCAACAGTTCGACGAATTTCGTATTCTACAACAAACTCTGAAGATAATCGTCAATGAGGGAATACCCCCTTGAGTTTTAAGGGGCCCTGATCCTAGTTTCGATTGTTCTGAAAAATTTAGGGGTCATGCAATATTACTTAAGGGTCTCAATTTGGGTTTCCTATTGGACAAAATAAAATAAGAAATAATAATTTTTAATGAGAGTTGTTACAATAAGTCACTTTGTACGTGAACTTAACCCTATATTTTAGAGTGAATTACTTTTTGAGTCCCTGTGTTTTAGTGGTTTTAACCACTTGAGTCCAAAATCAAAAAGTTTAACGCCCTGAGTCCCTAACCATTTATTTTATAACGTTTTGAGTCCAATTTTGTTCATTTTATAACGATTTGAGTCCAAAAAATTGGACTCAAAAGGTTAAAATTTGGACTCAAAAGGACTCAAATGGTTAATGAAAATGCTTATAGGAACTCAGGTCGTTAAACTTTTTGCTTTTGGATTCAACTAGTTAAAACCACTAAAACACAGGGACTCAAAAAGTAATTTACCCTATATTTTATTATTATCTTTATTCGTATTATTATATATATTTTCTAAATTCATTGTTTTCATTTTATTAACTTATTTAAATTATGTATTTAATTTTGTAATACACATTGATTTATCTAAAGAAATTTTTTCGTTTTATACTCGATGCAACGTGCTTGTGTGGTTCAATGTTTTTATGTCTATTATTTCTCGCTTGACAAGTTCGTCGTAACTTGTTGGTCCTAGATCAACTTAGTTATTATTTTCTATGTTTTACGTTTCGGTCTAAATTTTTAGCATTAACATGCCGCAATGGGTGTATGTTGTTTAACGATTATACGTCCACGTTTCGTTCGGTGTTTTTTAATTTTTTATTGATTTTGTTTTACGAATTTTCCGATGTTGACGTTCGCTAGCGTTGGTTTAGCATTGGTGCAACTTGACACGATTTGACATTCCCCGCTGCAACACGGGGGGGCTTAATAGTGGTATGTTATTAATATGCATTTTGATTATGCATTATCGCCCCGCTTGCGGTATGCGGATATAATGTATATATGTGTGGGCCCGCAAGGGGCAAAAGTGAAAGTGCACTAATTTTAACGTTAGTTTACTAATTTCGTGAAAATAACGTTAAAAAACGAGGAACGGTTAATCATGCATCATGTGGTGGAGTTGATAGCCGAAAGACAAGAGGGTACATGCACTAATCGACTTTTGTCCCAGTTACTTACTTACTGAGTGTTATGTGCCTTATGTCCAAGGCTTGATGCAAAACTACTATCAAGTCGGGGGTCTCACTGGAAGCAGCCTCTCTATTCCTACGGGATAGAGGTAGGGCTGTCTATATCTTACCCTCCTCAGACCCTACTTTAGCTTTGCTATTGATAGAATTTAATGTATGATGATGATGATTATGCATTATGATTTCTACTACCTCATGCTTGTAGGTTGTAGCTTATTTTGTTTTTTCTTTATCTTTTTTTACACCTTAATAATTTTCATCTTTTATATGTACTGATAATACTTTTTTCACTTTTAATGTTGGTCACATAAACTTTTTATTTTTTATAAATTTTTCGAGTTAACACACCGCAACGTAGATATGTGGTTTAACGTTTTTACCTCCATTTTTCCCATTAATGGTTGCGTTGTGTTTTATGTTTCGGTTTAATTTTTGTGCATTAACATACCGTAACAACTATGCATGGTTTAATGTTTTTAAATCTACTTTCGTGCGGTTTATTTTTTTATTTTTTATTTCTTTTGTTTTGCAAGCATATTCGGTGTTTGTGGTCTCTATTGTTGGAATGACATTAATGCTATTTGAAACGGTTTTACATCCCTTGCTAGATCGTACGAGTTTAATACTAGTTATTGATAAATGTGTTTTTGTAGACATCTAGAAGGTTGTTGCTTCTACTCCATGTTTTCTCACAAATATACAAATCTGAATTTCAATCAAGATCGTATTGATTTTGAAATATCATAATAATTATTTGATAGTGTCATTTAGCATACTTTAATAACGTTGCTTTTACATCACTTTCTTTCTAGTTTGTAATTGTTGTATTAAAAGATTAACATCATATTTTCTTTCTAGTTTGTAATTGTTGTATCAAAAAACTTAGCATCATATAAATCACATCGATCTCATATAATACTTGATTTATCAACTAATTTATGAATCTAGTTTTCAATCAAATTAAAATAAATGACAATTTTGGTTTGGACATTTGAATAGGAACCAGGGGATGATGCTCATTCTTGGGATGAGCATATTAGTCATTAGTGGCGGATCTAGGATTCCGACCAAGCGGGAACGTTTTATAAATAAGCGGTAACAAAATCGAAAAAACGTCAAATTTTTTCAAAATTTACACTAAAAATGTCAAAAATTTTCCGACCAAGCGGTAGCGGAGGCTACCCCTTGATACACTATACATCCGCCCCTGTTAGTCATGGTTTACTTGATTTCACATCTTTAAAGACATAATCCATGATAGGAGTTTATAGAGACATAAGATTAAGATTAAGTACTTTTAGTGGAGAGTACATATATGTCTTAGGGACTTAGATTTTTCTACACTTTAGGTAGACCATGCATGTGATTGTATTTTAATATGTATGTGTATATGTTTTTTTATGATGCTCGCTTGTTTTTAATTTTAAACTAGTAATATTCCCCTCGCGTTGCGGCGGGTCTACGGTTAGTATCGGTTCGATTTATGACAAGATCGATATGGTTTCAGCACTCGGTATAGTAACTAAAAGATACAACCAAAAAATAAAAGTAATGATATGACCAAAATGATGTTGACACGTCTTTTACAATGCTTGAAAACCATAAAACGAATAGTGGTTCCAATAATAATGACACAGTACCAATGTTGTTTGGTCGAAATCGACAGGGCATTTATGTAGGTAAGAAGGTGCCAGTTTAGTTAGTCATGGTAGGGATATGGTACCAAAACTCTTTATAGTTTACAATATATAAAATATACTCTATACTGCTACCGAAGTTGTGCGCACGGTATTAGTTCATTTCGTCACAATAAAAAAAAACAAAAAAATCAATTATATACCCGTTCGATTCAAACAAAACTTATACTGAAATATAAATAAAAATAAGCATGTCTCAACGCTATTTTCTAAATTTTATAAGGCATTACTTATATTATTAAAATAAGGTAAAGGATAAATGGCGTCGACTTCTAAAAAAATCCTAAATGTGGATAAAAATAGAAACGTCGTAACTGCATACTAAAAAAATTTATAAAATATTGTTTTGATAAAAGTTGTATTAGAAAAACAAAATATGTTTAATTAATATAATAAAATAATTAAAAGGAAGAAAAAAAATATAATAATAAATAAAAATTTATTTACTATTCATGACCACTTTCTATTAATATATATATAATATGCCACTCTTTTACCGCATTTGTTTTTGCTATTGATAGCTTTCTATTTCTATGTTTTTAGTTTTGTGTGTGTATGTATGTGTACACAAACACACACACATCTATATATACTATATTAAGAGAACTGAGTTTTCTACCATTTTCGTAATTTTGCCAAAGGAACAAATCTTGAAGCATCATGTACAAATGAAATGAAACGAAACAATCCATTTTAGAGGGGGGAAACTTGGACATTGTCCAAAGTTTTAAGACACTTTGAGGGCAATTTAGACATTTAATTCTTAGAATCCATACCCACTTATTTCTTCCATTAATTGAATTAAATTAAGCCATTAAATAAAAGTTTATAGGAATTTAATTTAAAACATTTTAGAGGTTATAGGAATTTCATCATGGTACACCCTAATAGTAAGAAACCGGAAGGGATAATACGAATTAACTCCAAATTAAAGGCATGTCTCTTCACTTCATCTTCCCCCTAACCCCTCCATCCCCCATTCCCATAAAATCCACCACACCCTACGTAACCTCTATGCAAAACCGCCACCGACATCATGACGACGAGTGGAGTTTTCTACATGTGAGCGACGACTACAGTGGATTCGGTAGCCGCCGATTCATATTCTGTACCTGTTCTCTCTTTACCTATATGTCGAAAATCTCAAGATTATAGAACTTCTAGGGAAGGAATCGAAGAGCTCTGGAACTCATTGAAGCCTTAAAAACTGGTATGGGAATTCGGTTCAGTACATGATCTTCTATTCTTCTAAATGTCTGATTCTTTAACAAACCCTGACAAACCATTTTTTAATTTAAGATCTGAACATTCTTCATCTGAGCCCTGCATTGTTGTTGGACTACTATTTTGTTTTATCATAATTAACCATTTAAAACTCTTGAATTCTTATTGGTTTGCCCCTTTTTTTGTTTGAATGTCAAGAATTTAAGTATAATTCTAGAATTTTGGAAGAGATGTTAGCATTAAATTGGACTAATAATCAAATGCTTGAATGTTTGGCAATTACTGGAATACATTTAGCTTCGGGTTTGTTATGGATTATTTAATAGATTCTACTTCATAATAATGTTTATGATTCGGTTTTGTTTTCAGGAACGCTTTGTTTTCGGATTAGGAGATTTCATTTCAAATAAAAAAGGGGTATGTATTTTTTATTTTGAATGACTTAATTTTGGTTTTCGATTCAATAAATGGGTTCCGTTTATTTTCCAGGAACTCATTATCAAACTCTTCGTTTTGATGCAAGTTTATTGGACCAACTGAAGTTCTTTTTATTACTGTGACTGAGGTAACATCCGATTTCTATAAGCGCCTTACTTATAGCATTTGATTTCATTAATGTCTACTAAAATTAGGAGGTTGACATTGTGGAATGTGGTTTATTGATTACGTAATTCTTGATTGATTAATTATGTTTCAGGGGTTCCGTTTCCAACTTCATTTCTGTTTGTTTCGCAGCACAAAAGTTTCACTAGATTTATCTGATTCTGTATGACGCAAGCTATAATTTAGGTAAGTGTTTTGAATTTGATGTAGATTTCAATCAAATGTAGTGACATTTATATAGTTCTTGGGGTGTCATAGTATGTCAAATAATAATAATTCCTCTGTTTATACTCACAATATCCATAGAGGCCAGATTAAAAACGTAACAAATTTGAAAAAAAAATGAACAAAATTAGTTCCAATTAGGTTAAAAACCGAGCAGATTCCAACAGATTCTTGATTTTTTGTAATTTTTTTCTGATATATGACAGAGCTGCTAATATTCTGTTATAAAAGAGTTGTTGATATTTTGTTATGTTAAATTTAAAGTACCTTTTAGTTAAGAAAACAAATAAATCATGTGGGTCCAAAATCAATATATTATACAGATAAATTGTAATCTTAGTCAAAATTATATTACCGGTCTGATCATGTGAAGGGACGCTTAATACTTGCAAATCTATTGTTGTTTTGTGGACCAAGGTTTTTATATAGTTCAGAAAAGTTGGTTGATATGCATCGGGGTGCTAGACGGGTCGTGTTAGTGGGTTGGCGGGTTCAACCCGACTAAAATTTACTTAAAAAACACAAATGTATATAATAATATCATATTTAACTTATAAAATCTATTTGGGGTACAGAAATCTTGCTTTTAAATACACACATATTAGGCGTGAGGTGGAGACAAAAAAAACGCCTCAGGGTATGAAGGTGGCGCTTCTTGCACATGTAGGTTAAAATCAGGACCATTGCCTTGAAAATTTGGGAAATAGCAATCTTTTACAGACTGATTAAGCAAAAAAAGACCAAAATTATAAAAGAGATTATGAATGGTTCACCTGCTAAAGAAGGCTGATATGTAAAGACTGGAGACACGCACCTTTTGGTTGTACATAAAGCTTATTTCATTGTACATAGCGCAACACCTCGTGCCTCGGCTTTCGAGGCCTAAACACCTTGGAGCTTTTCATTCTTGGAGTTGGTTTGTGTTTGTGATTATGATTTTTTTTTATTTTCATGTATAAATTTCAAAATTCTGAAAAAAAGTTGATTCAATCTCCGTTGTGGGTGAATATGATAACGACACAAGTGTTGTAAGTTGCGAAAACAATATGGTGTTACTATGAGTCGACAAAACAGATGCACCCGCTGCAACGCGCGGGCATTCCCACTAGTATATAATGAAGTGATTAGTTACCATTTGTGGTTCAACATGTTGAGTTTGGTGCTTTTCAAACACACTCATTCTAGTGCCAATAAATGCACCATTATCAGCTAAAAAACATCATCCATATATAAATCATTACTTTCAAATTGAGCATGGACTTCAAACGAATGCTATATCTAAAATAATAAACAATTTATTATAACATAAAACCAATAAAATAAATATAAATATCTCTGGTATATAAGGTTCAATATTTGGATTGATATCACACAAGGCGTCCAAAATCTATGATTAACAAAAAAATATTATAAAAAATTGTAATATAATAAAAGATAGACAGATAGATAAATTGTTTATTAACCAAATATACCTATATTGACTTTCTTGGCCACTAAAAAATACTTCCATATTGTTTTGTACATCAATTCTATTTTACCCTCTATAAAAGTCTCGTTAGGGATCCGAATTCCCATATATCGTGGATAGAGTTCATCGATATATACCTTTTCGCAATGTTCATCCATGGAAATGCCATCCAAGTCTCTATCAAAACTAGGAAATGCTTGTCTGATGGCTATAGGCATTAAATGAACATAATGTGAGTGCATATGTCTATCGCTTCCATCAATCACGTATCGTAGCTATCAGATGTTCAAGACAACACTAATCCAGAGACAGATATCATATAGGTATATTCACCTGTAAGACTGAATCTAGGGAATCTTGATACGGGAGTATATTATGAGGTGGGACACGCGAATAAGTTTAAGTTCCTAAAACACTAAATCTCGTATCTTGAATCAATTGAAGTTTGTGTGAAAATTTAAGTGGATCAGTATACTGACAATCTAAGTGAATCGTTTAGAACTTAAAGTTTATAGAGATCAACGGTGCTAGTGATTTGTAATGAACTGATATGATCATCTGATGCGAACTCAAAAAAAATTATGTCTGTAAATATTTCTTTATTGCATTTCATTAAAGAAAAAATTACAAAAAGATTTTCGGAGAGTTTTAGCATAAACCTTGTAAAATACAAAAAGATTTTGTTTCACTTTATGTTTCGACAACCGATGTCTGAAAGCTGAGTTTCAAAATCTAAGTATGTTGAACATGTCTTAGAAAAATAAACAAGTTTATTAATTTAAAACTTGAGGTTCTTAAATGTAAAATCCAAAAACAGTTTGTGAAAATCACCAAGGTCATTAATTTGGACTTGTTCGATTATCAGATGGTTTAAGGTCATTAAGTTGAACTTGATTATCTGAGGGTGTTGTGGAGATTGGATACCTTGAATGTCAAATATATAGTTATTTGATAGGGGAGAGCCAGGTAATTGGTTCCTGGGTTTGCAAATTTTAAATGTCAAAAATCTTGCATTAGAGCCAGCTTACCAATCCTGGATGACCTAAAAGTTTTAACTGTCAAAATAAATGTGTTAAAAGCTAAGCTCCTGAACCTGGATATCTCAAATGATTTGAATTGTCATATAATCAATCTTGCAAAGAGCTAGGTTCTCGATCCCAAAATGATTAGAAATTCTCTCAAAAGTTTTGAATTGTCATATATTTAGGTAGAGCCAGGTTTCCGATCCTGAATACTAAAAGCTTAACGCAAGGGGGAGCCTGGAGAGAGAGTTTGTCGAAAGGGGGAGCTGCTGAAGTAGGACGCAAATCAAGGGGAGTCTGTTAGAGCAAAGGGGAGTCTATGGTGCTGATTCTGTCAAAGATTGCTAAAGACTCAGAGGAGATAAAAAGCTATGAGATTGACTGCAGCAATATCCAAGGAGGAGTCTGTGAGTGCATATGTCTATCGCTTCCGTCAATCACATATCGTAGCTATCAGATGTTCAAGACAAGGTTTAGAAGTGTTAACATATGAAACATATGTCCATCCTTAGTTAATGTCCATCCTTAGTTAGGGGTGAGTATGTAGTTAAGGATGGACTTTATCTATAAATAAAGGTGTTGTCTTGTTCATTTGTACCTTTGGTTTAAGAGACGAAACTCTGCCAATTAGTTTTCACGGTGCTGTAACTTTCAGCCAGTAATAGAAAACAACATTTAATTAGCTTGTTCTTGTCTGATCCACTCTCGTACTTGGATTCCGCACAAGATACGAGATCTACGTAGTCAACGGTGTAACAGAATCGATCCTAACACAAAATCACACATAATAATTTACATCGGGATACCATCTGCAAAACCATATAACGTTTTAATAAACTATTGTATGTCTATATTCGTCACATTGATATTTTACAGCCTCTATATGTATATATTACTTCAATATCCGGATATATCATATGTGATAAACTAGAACCACAGTTAGAGCTACGTTCACCCTCGGGCTCGTGTTATCTTCGTAAATAGGACAAGCATGTGTACCTTTGTACTTTATCCTAACAAATTACCGTATGCTGGAAATTCATTTATGGTGCAAAGTATCATGGCACGCAAATCAAAATATTCTTTCTTATAAGAATCATACGCATTGACACCTGGACTCCACAGAGTTTTAATATCTATCAATGGAGACAAATAAACATCAATGTTACTGCTAGGTAGTTTCGGACCCTGAATCAACAACGACATCATTATATATTTTTTTTCATGCATAACCATGGTGTAAGGTTGTAAATGCAAAGAAGAACCGGCCACTTACTACGACGATTTCTCATGTTTTCGAAAGGGTTAATCTTGTTCGAGCTAACTCTAAACCATATGTTTCTAATCTCGTTACCAAATTCTGGATACCTATTATCAGTAGTTCTCCATTGAGGTAAATCTGCCATATGTCTTAATTTCCATCATTTATACGGTTATCTGAATGCCAATGCAACAATTGTGCTTCCTTCTTGTTTACAAATAACCGTTTTCATCTTGGTATAATCAGAAATACCACAACATTTTAGCTGGAAATCCATTTTTCGTCACACCATCGTCAACGTCATCAGTTTCTCTTTACGCTTATACCTGGATATGTTACAGTTAAAGCATTTATGATGATTTTTGAACTCCTTGCTATACAACATACATTCATTTGGATATGTATGTATTCTTCTAACTTCCAATCCCATTAGGCACATCATTTTTGTTTTTTTTGCATTGTGTAACGAAAGTGGTAACTCACTACCTTCCGAGAGAAGGTAATTTAATAGCATCAATAGATCTATGAAACTCTTATCACTCCATCCATGTGTTACCTTTGAGAAAGACAACCTTAAAACAACATGAAGTTTTGAATATTTCTTACAATGAGCATATAATGGTTTTTCCTCGTTTTCAAGTAATTTTCTTAATTTTTCTCATTATCACCAGTATTAGTCTCCAAATCATTATACATTTCATTAAAGTTGTCATTGTCTTCCTTTAAAGCGTCATTTGGTGATCAATATCTTGTTCGTTATTATATGTTTTATCGTTGTCTATATTGAACGATGACGTGCTATCGTTAGAAAGCGATTCCCCATAATTTGACCAACAAGTATATCTAAGCATAAAACCATCTCTCAACAAATGAAACTTATGTCTTTGATATCATGTTTCTAGAAATTTTTACACGATGCACAAGGACAAAAAAAATGAGTTGATTTCCTGCATTTACCCAATAAGCTTCGACGGTCTTAATAAACTTTGAACACCCATCATATGTATTGTACTAGTAGGACTTTGTTTGTACATCTAATCGTCACGATCCATCTGAAAATTATAATAAACAAATAAATGATAGGAATGTATGCAAATGATGTAAAACGGTGGTCTAAGGTGGATCTCACATGTATACATTTTAACGAGACAACATATAAGAAAATATTGGCAGTATTTCCCCTAAACTCCCCAAATATTGCATAAAACTGCAAACTCGTGGGAGTAGAGGAAATACCAATCGGTTTTTTCTTAAATGTCGGCTCGTTAAAATGTATACATATCCTAAATGAGATTGGATATTCAAAAAAAAGTCCCGAATGGGACAATCCAAAATTTATCTTTATTAGATAAATATTTGAGCAGCTACGTGTATTCTAAAGAGTTAACCTAAGTGTATGTATATACCTATATGCATTGTTGCAGAAATCGGCCTAGGCGGCCGATTAATCGGCGCCTAGGCGCTAGGCGGCCACTTACTGCCTAATTTTGAGCTAGTCGGTCAATTAATCGGCCATGGTCAAAGTCGGTCAAAGGCGGTACCTAGGCGGTCAAAAATCGGATTAATCGGACTATATTAATCGGTCAAAATCGGTCCTAGGTGGTCAAAATTGGTCAAAATCGGTCAAAATCGAACCATACTATCTGAAACTTGAAGTATTTATGTGAATTTTGAAGTATTATTTTTATATTATTGGGTGTATATATATATATATATATATATAATTTTGAAAAAAATACATATAAAAATCCCATTCCGATTAATCCCTAGGCGGTACCTCACCGCCCGACTAGCGCCTAGCGCCTTCTACAACATTGCCTATATGTAAATATTATATTTATACCTATTTAATATAGGTGTAAATTGTTGGTGCATCTAGTGTCTATTAACTTCATCTTAATCGAGTCTTATGTCTAGATAGAATGAACAAGTGCACAACTGGGTTGAAATTAGGGTTAGATTACATGTTTGAAGGTAATTTCGCTTGAAGGTGACATAGACCAGTTCAAGCGAAATCAACACATGTGATTTCGCTTGAACAAGTATGTGACATCCTCAAGCGAAATCCTGTAGCTTATAAATAGATGTTGTGTCATTTGAAGAGAACTTGGTCATTACGTTTGAGTCGAGGTGCTGTCAAAATTGTGTCAGAATAATTGTAAAAGGCTCGGATAAGCAATAATAGAAAGAAAGTTAAAAGGAACAAGCTGTGTGAAGTTGTTTACTTTGATTCCGCCTTAGTAAATGATGATGAACTGCCTTTACTGACTGTTTAGGGTCACGGAATCGATCCAACATAAATATAGATATAAATATACATATCATATTTATATACATTTATTAAAATTTATTTTTAAATAAAAATAAATTATAAAAAACTCAAACATACATTGTTACAATATATAAACAAAGTTTGGTGTTAAAACATAGTGATAAATACATTATATATATATAGTGGAGAGTTCAAATGAGAAGAATTTTTTGTAAGAAGAATAAAGAATAAGTTTCAACTAATAAGAATGCTTAATTTTACTTTATTTAATATTCGCATTTAAATTTAATATAAGGGTATATTGGTAAACTTTACATAGATCAACATTCCCCCTTTAATAACTAACTAACTTAAATTTGTAACCCCTTTTCAAAATATATAGTTTTTCAAATTAAAAAACAACTTAATTTAAAGTGTAGAATAAATTAAAAAGTGTGTAGGATAAATTACTAGTTGTGTAGGATATATTTCGAGGTGTGTAGGATAAATTTTGACGTGTGTAGGATAAAATCCTATAATGTGTAAGGTATATGTAGGAAAATTTTGATATGTGTAGGTTTTGTAGATTATATGTAGGACAATTAATGATTAGTTGACTAATTAATTTAAGTGAGAAAAATTAATGAGATAAGTTATAAATGAATTAGTATTTTACCAATATGTTATTTCTTCTTTTTCTTCTTTCAATTATTTTTTCTCAAATGAACATCCCCCTATATATATATATATATTATAACAATTTAAAGCAAACTAAAAACACATAAAAAACGTAAAAACACACATTGTTACTATGTATAAAACAAAGTTTGATGTTAAAACATATTTAAATGTAAAAAAATTAAATTATAACACTTAAAAGCAAGTAAAAACACATAAATTCACATAACTACTAATTATACAATTAAATATGCCATGAATGAATATCTTTAAAAAAAAAGAATTACTAACCTTGTAGCTTTTGAAAGTTATCACTAGTGGGTTAATAGAATGAAGAAGTTTGGTGGAGATGGTGGCTATGATTTTGAATGATTTGGTTTGGATGGATTAGGGTTACGAATGTTTTTTATGAGTTTTGTGATTTATTGAACGTGGGTTGTTTAAGTTGCGGTTTATAAGGTCTTTTTCTTTATAGTTGTTAAGCATGTGATTTTGGATATATCTTTAGACATGATTTTGCATAGAACCGAGTCTAATAATATTTTCGAATCACATCTGATAAGTACTTTTGTAGCACTTAAAAGACTCGATTAGAATTTGAGAGTTATGATAACACTTAAAAAACTTGATTAGAATTTGAGAGTTACTTTACTACTTTGGTTTTAACTAAAAATAAAGATTTCATAATAAGTTTCATTCATATATAATAAAAACACCATCTAATTTTTATTCATAAAATGCAAAAGGCGAAGAAATCCTTCGTAAGCATGACGACGAGCATAGCAATGTGAACAAATGTGTACGGAAAAACATAAAATTTGAATAGTTGAAAGAATTGTTAGAGAGAGAAATACTTGAGTTTCCGCGTAGAAGGATGAGAACCAAATTTTTAGTTTTGTCCAGGTATTTCCCATTTATTTC
The DNA here is from genome assembly GCA_030545235.1 of Helianthus tuberosus. Taxonomy (NCBI): domain Eukaryota; kingdom Viridiplantae; phylum Streptophyta; class Magnoliopsida; order Asterales; family Asteraceae; genus Helianthus; species Helianthus tuberosus. The sequence goes on along the minus strand of CM060410.1, from coordinate 150,637,990 downwards.
TTTTTTATTCATTTAATCTACTAAAACATTTGATTTTATACCAACTTTTATTATATGAGTGGAAGGAAGTAAATCATAAATAAGAATTAAATATTTGTAAACAAAAAAAATGAAAATGGTTTCATATTATATATGTACAATGACACATATATAAATATACGATTCCTTTTCTTTATATGTTTGACCATTACAATGCTTTCTCGATCGACTCTTTCTTCTTTCTCTTTCAAACCATAACCAAAAAAAGATCCCTTTCTTCCTTCCCAATCCAATCTAACAAAAGAAGCTAGCTAGAAATATAATTAATTAAACGTACTTTTTTTCTGATCTACCACCACCTTCATCACTCATCATATGGATTCAGGTGGCGGTGGTGATCGGTTTCCGCAATGGAGCGTACAAGAAACGAGGGATTTCTTGATGCTAAGAGCCGAGCTGGACCCGACGTTCATGGAGACGAAACGTAATAAGGTGTTATGGGAAGTTATTTCAACAAAGATGAAGGAGAGGGGGTATAATCGAAGTGGTGAGCAGTGTAAATGCAAATGGAAGAATCTTGTTACACGTTATAAGGTGTGTACGTACTTCTAGCTTCTTCCATGTACTTCATTTCATTTTAATCGTAAAATACACTACTGTATTTTCATCATCAAATCTTGACCATTGATTTACACTTGTGTATTGATAATCAAGGGATAAGATTAGTTCACTAGTGTTCCCTATCAAGGGATTATTCACAAATGAAGCTAATCCTAACCATTTATTATTATGATTGAAGGTTCATTTTTTTATATTATACAGAAAAAAAAAAAGCAAAGGAAAGACATTTAATCCTCCAAGAAACAAGAACTTGTTTATGTGGAAGGGAAAATTAAACTTCAAATATATTAAATGTTTGTATACTTACAATTGTTTTTTAGATGTATGTTACGTACTATAATGATATAAAATTCTGTCTTGATGATAATGAGATATATACAAATTATGATGAAAGAAATTAAAGTTGCCATGGTAAAACTAAAGCTAGCATGGAAATCCATATATGCCATAGTTGATGATTTAAGATTTTCATGATGTGTATATTTTATATTGAAGGAAAACCCTAGAATGCATATATATATATATAGCTTAATTAAATAAATATGGTTGTGGAAGAAGCTATATGTCTAATGATTGAGTTGATGCATGTGTTGGTTTAGGGATTTGAGACCATGGAACAAGAAGGTATGAGGCAACAATTCCCATTTTATAACGAGTTGCAGGCGATCTTCACAGGCCGAATGCAAAGGATGCTATGGTTGGAAGCAGAAGGCGGATCATCAAAGAAGAGACTCTTATCTTCTGATGATGAGGATGACGAGAGTGATGTGGACAAGGCAAGTAAGAAGAAAAAGAAGATTAGTAACAAAGATAGTAGTAGTACATTAGCAGTTAATTTGAAAGAAATATTGGATGACATGATGAAACAACATATGCAAATAGAAATGCAATGGATGAAATTATACGAGTCAAAGGAAGAGGAAAGGAGGAGAAGGGACATGGAGTGGAGGCAAAAAATGGAAGCGTTGGAGAATGAGAAGATTATGTTCGATAGGAGATGGCGAGAGAGGGAAGAAGAAAGAAGGATTAGAGAAGAAACAAGATCCGAGAAACGAGATGCTCTTATAACTATTCTTTTAGACAAGCTTAGACCACAAGACTAAGAGCACGTTTCTAAGCCCGTGCCCAAGAGAGAAGGACTTGCAAATGCGACGAGAAGAGAGATTTACATGCCGATGGATGGGAGGAAGAGAACATGGGGGGGGGGGGGGGGGGGGGGGGAGCATATAGTGAGGGAATATGTGAAGATGAGTTCCCATAGCCAGAGTGGCTTGTCCATAAACTAGGGGCGAGGGAGATGGTCTAGTTAGATAAAGATTTATATATTTTTTAAGAATACATCAAAAAGGGTTACATTGGTTCAAAACTGTGTCTCTCTAATCAATGAACTATAGCCACCTCATTTTTTTTAATATTATTCAAAGTAACAGAAAACAAATGTCATTTTATTGGATCTTAGAATAATCTTTTTGAATAATTATTTATAAAAAGTGAATTGCCTCATTAGTCATTATTGAATGTAACGCGGACCATAATATGAAACTACGTGCCTTAAGGCTTAAGCTACCTATGTTATGACCTTTAAAAATTATTTATATTATACTTTGAAGGGTGGAAACATTTATTTCAAATACCCATTGTAAAAAATATGCTAGCATTAATTATTAATTAATGAATTAAAAATCAATACTGCCAACGCTGAGTTGACTTTTTTATTAGTATTCACACATTCTTGTTATCATTACTTTGACGTACATCTCAATTCTTAAATATCAAATTTACTCGTTATGTTATAATGTTAATAAAATAAAATGTTCACATGATGAAGAAAAATAGAAAATCATTAACTTGCTTCTATTTTATAATTAACTCTTTTTCTTGTAAAGGTACTAATTTCTATCATTTCCCATTCGTATTTAATCCTATATTGACATTTTCGAACTATCAAACAAAAATATTTCAAACCACAATTATTAATGGCCATTTGGCCGATGCCTATGTTGTCCATATCACCAATTAAACATAACTAGTTATTTTTGCCCTCGCTTCACAGCGAGGACTTCAGTAGCGGATCTAGAAAAATAACGTTTCAAAATTTTCTTTTCTGTAGAGGCAACGAAATCGAAAAAACGTTAAATTGTTCCAAAATTTACACTACCGACGAAGCGTCAAGAGGTCTCAAGCTATATCCGCCACTGGAGGACTTGTTAGGTATCGACTATTGGTTGACAAACGAAAGAGGAAACCATAAAAGTATAGCCCCAATACAGTTGAAAGCGAATCGACAGGTGTTCGGTTCAAAATTTATTTTTCTTTAGTAAATTTTAGTTAGATAAAAAAGGGAAGAACATTTCAAAAAGTTATTTTAGTTAAATTTAAGTTAGAGTAAACTGCCAAAATGGTCCCTGAGGTTTGGTTACTTTTGTTACTTTAGTCTAAAACTCAATTTTTTTTTAAATCTGGGTCCCTATGGTTTCAATTTTGTTGTCATTTTCATCCAAAATCAAATTCTATTCAGATTTTTCAATTAACATCCAGCTTTTCTGTTTTTTTTTTCCTTCTTTTTAATGAATGGCAAAATGGTCTTTTAACAGTTTATTATAACAAATTAAAAAAATCTGATCATTTTGTCCTTCATTAAAAAGGAGGGAAAAAACTTGATGTTAACTGAAAAATCTGACCAGATTTTACTTTTGGATGAAAATGACAACAAAATTGAAACCACAGGGATCCAGATTCAAAAGGTTTGTGTTTTGGACTAAAGTAGCAAAAGTGATCAAAACTCAGTTACCATTTTGACAGTTTACTCTTTAAGTTATATAGTAAAAGAGAAAAACCAACCCTACGTATTGTTAGATAGCTAAAACACATTGTTTATATAAAAATAGTATGATAATACATACATGATGGCTTCAATGACTTTTGTTAAGTATTAGTGTAAGGACCTATCTATTTTCCCCTTATCACTTGTTTTATACGTATATTTTTATTTTATATAGTGTTTGCACATTGTACACAAGTCAAATGGTTGCACATGATCAAGGCTGAAATTGATTACCAAAAAGACAGGAATGTAGAACAAAGATTGTTTGAAGAATCCCAATAAGAGAATGAGAAGTTAAAGAAATAATTATAGCGGAAGCAAAAAAGAAAATCTATATCTATACTATATAATAAAAGAAACCACTTTAGAGACACTTGTCATTATATTAGGTCATCTCTTATAGATAATTATTATTTTATTTTAATTTCTTCTAATTAATTATAGATAATCATCCTACTAAATATTATTTAGTTTAATATCTTATACTATAGATAAGTCTTCTACTAAATATTATTAGTTTAATATCTTATGGATAAATATTACTCCCTCCGTCCTATTAAAAGTGCCCTATTTTGAATTTTCAAAGTCTTTATTTATAAACTTTGACTTTAATTATATATTTTTTGTGTTATATAAAACTTGATGAAAATTAACCCGATAAAAACACTTGTAAAACACACTCAAATCAAATAACTTTCATCAAGTATTATCTAACACAAACAAAAATATTTAAGGTCAAAGTTTATAAATAAAGACTTTGAAAATTCAAAATAGGACACTTTTAATGGGACGGATGTAGTATTAGTTTTATTTCAATGATTTTTATATATTTATAAATCTTAAGTATAAAACGACTTATTTTACTCTTCCATATTTAGACCATGCACTCTTTACTTTGTTATTTCACTTTACTCCATATTTAGACCATATACTCTACTTTAGTTCATTTTCTTTATAGTCTATTCGGTTAACTTTATAATCGGTATTTCATATCCACCTCCTTTTTGTAGTGTTGTTTGTCATATTTGTAGCGTTGGTTATCAATCCATGATATTTATTTATACACTATTAATCCAAAATTATATTTATTTAATATATTATTAATCTAAAATTACATTTATTCAACTCGTATAATACACGGGGTTATAACCTAGTTAGCAAATAAAGGAAAACTTTGATGTTACACATACCGACACTCAAAATTAATAAAATTAGTATTGTCTAATTAAAATAATCAACAATAGATTCAAGTTTTTTATTTATTTTATTTTGTAAGTTTCCATTGTTAGAAATTAACATAGTACATTATAAAATACAAATATGGGTGCACAAATAATTTACCTAACTTGACTTTATTAATTGTTTGAATAAAGTTTGACCATGGACCAAAATGACTTACTTTCTTTCTATTAATTAAATGTATACATGAAAGAATGGTAAGGTTCAATAAACAAATACAGATAAACTGAATGAATAGACTCTTTATCATCAGTAAACCCTATTGATATCCATCAAATAATCCCTTCATTTATCAAACATTTGTTCTTCAAAAAGAATGTTGCTAGAATGATCATCATCTCAAGCAAAATTCAATGCATCTACTTTTCTTTGCTAAGTTTATTGTCAGTTTGGTAGTATAACACGTCTCCAGTGTCGCTAACATAATGGTCTTTTTTCAAGCTTCTAACTAGTTCACCGAGTAGATGAAAAGGTATAGGCGATGACTTTTTTGGTTCACGGTAGTATTTCCCGAGCACAGGCTTTGCAGCCTCCGTCTACAACAAGAAAGAAAGAAAGAATGAAATGATTATTATAATGCAAGAATTCATCAATAGGAAACTGCAAATAAATTAACAAGGACAACTGAGCATTTTTTTTCACTTTGGGGATCAAATGTATAGTTTTTCATCTTCAAATTGCCAACATAACGCCTTCTGAGAAAATGTTACACACTTGTATCATTTTTATCCTTTTTAGAACAAAATATTTGACTAAAAAAAGTCAAAGTGTGTCTATTTTCTGGAGCATGCGTCAAAATGTAACCGATTGCTACATGTAAGAAGTCATTACAGATGAAGAACACAAAAGCAGGGTTGCGGGAATCTGGCTAAACATGCTATTAAGCTTTATAATTTTTAGTAAAAGGCGTAACATTTTACTATGATGAATAGTTGCCATTGAATTTCTTGAAGATTTTCAACAAAGTTAAGATGATGATTAAGTTATTTGCAAGATAACGAAATCCATGTCACGTTAACTATGTAAAAAAAGGGTTTGAGTCAACTCAAAGGATGGCTTCTCTCCCCTGGAGTACAACTTAAACTTCTATAAAAAATGGGACCCATGGGAGCTGAAAAAAAACTTTGAAGATAAGAAGAGAAAGTTTGACCAGAAGGGTCAAACCATGTGACTTTCATATCCAAATTTGCTACGTTTTCTGTAAGCTTTTTCCAAATTAATTTAAGCAATCCTTGTGATTTCTCAAACATTACGGCATATCCCTGTCATATTTAAGAATCCTCTAAGTTTGACTAAGAAAAAAGTATAATTTTCTTTTCCTAGAATTTAACTCAAGCTTTTTGAAATGTGGAAACATATAATACAAAAACATAAAAAGATTTTATGAAGAGTAAATTACGATTTTGGCCCCTGTGGTTATATCACTTTTACCCTTTTAGCCCACAAAATAATTTTTTAACATCTAAGCCCCCAACGTCTTTTTTTCTAACCCTTTTGGCCCCTAACGTCTTTTTTTCTAACCCTTTTGGTTTTGGCCCTTAACATTTAATGGATGGGGTTAGTGTTAGGGGCCAAAAGGGTTAGAAAAAAAGACGTTGGGGGCTCAGATGATAAAAAATTCTTTTTTGGGCTAAAAGGGTAAAAGTGATATAACCACAGGGGCCAAATCGTAATTTACTCTTTTATGAATCATGAAGGGATACTAACCGCCTCAATTAAATGATAGTGTGGGATCTGGGGAAAGAGATGGTGAATGACATGTGTTCCAATGTCGTGATGGATATTATTAATCCAACCGTAATCACGGTCAATGGTGGTCAATCCTCCCCTTAGATAACTCCATTCCTGCAAAATCAAAAACAAAAGATTGATCAAAACTACTACCGTGTTTTTGGAACATTTTTTTAACAGATGTTACTATCAGGTTGCAAAATATGAACATAAACAAATAAGCAAACATATGTAGCATACCAAATAGCAAGAAATTAGTTTAAGGAGCAAATACCTTTCCACGATACCAAGGAAGTTTATCTTCATGACCATGGTGATGCAAGTAAGTTACAAAATCCAACCACATAACATTTATCTGAAATTAAACAAAAATCCCAAATGAGAAACTCCTTTTTATTTATTTTCACCAAATTCGAGCCACATCTTATTACTATAACAACATTGGTTTTAAAATGTGAGCATAACGCGTGATGCGCAAGTTGCGCTGATGAGACAGCATCAGATAATGTGATTACATGATGAGCCCTAAATCGCATAATGCGCCCTGATGCGGGCATTTTTCTGAAATCGACCACTATAGAGTAAAACTGTACAATGAGCTTGTAGAATGTGCTTAACAAGCTTGTACAATGAGCTGATGAAGTTGTTAAATGAGTTCCTACATAGATTACTAGTACCTTTTGCATAGACTACTTGTACACTTAAGAGTTCAAGGCTTATTTTGGTAATAATGAACTTCTTTCATGGTACTAAAGCTATTTTGTTGTATTTTTTTATTTTATTCTCTAATTGGTTATATTGAACTTCTTTCATGGTACTAGAGCTATTTTGTTGTATTTATTTATTTTAATCTCTAAAATTTTAGTGTTCAAAGTTAACAAGTAAAAATATTATCTACGGATATTTTTTTAAATAGCAAACGCCTCACATACATGATGCGCGCGCATCACGCATTGCGCATCGGTTTTTGGGATCAAAACGCATCGGAGAGCATTTTAAAACCAAGATAACAACAAAAAAAAGGAATACAATCAAGAATATTAAAATTACCAAATATGGAATGCCATATAGTTTTAGCATTTGCACCGGACCAACAACAAAGTTCAAACCGAAAAGCAAAGCAAGCATTGTTGTCCAACAAATCGTTGAAGTGATCACGTCTTTTTTCTCAGCGGGAACAAACAAATCGCTGCTCGGGTCAAAGTGTGAACCACTCTTTCCAGGAGATCTATTCCACTACACAAGAAGGAACATGCATGTTGTCATATCACCAATTCCACAAATATCGTTGTTTTGCTATTTGTTTATTTTAATTAGCCAAGGTGCTATGATTTTATTTAACTTTACTATGGAATAGGTAATCGATCTTTTAAAGCATAAAGAAGTAAACTTACTAGGTAAAACGGATAAGCAAGCATTGGAAAAGGGAGGGTGAAGCGTAGTGTTCGTGTCATCCAATCCAAACTCTTGAATGTTTTCTCGGTTAACTATAGAAAAAAAAGTTAGGAAACTAAATAAAATGATCATGAAATACCAACTTAATGCTAAATATAACCATAAAAAAGATACCGGGTGCCATGATTCATCGTTTTCAACATGTCCATGATTTTGGTGATGCGTTCTATGACTGATTCTCCTATGATAACGAAATATTAATTCATGATCAGTTTAATTTGTGATGCAATATTATGAACTGAATCCTATTCAAATAACAACATAAAAAAATATGTAGAAATTCTTCTCATTCGTCTATATGATCGACTAATAATAATTCGAGAGTAAAGTACACAGATGGTCCCTGTGGTTAATCCTAAATTTGGAATTGGTCCCTAGCTTTTCAAAAGTACGCAGGTGGTCCCTGTGGTTTGCACTTTGTAACGCATTTAGTCCTCAGCTAACAAGTCTAAAGGTTTCAGTTGGTCCAAATTAGGGACTAATTAGGGACTGAATGCATTACAAAGTGCAAACCATAGGGAACATCCATGTACTTTTGGCAAAAGTTGGGGGATTAAATGTGTTACAAAGTGCAAACCACGGGAACCATCTGTGTACTATTGGAAAGCTAGGGACCAAATCCAAAATTTTGATCAACCACATGGACCATCCGTGTACTTTACTCTAATCCATATTGTAAAATAGTGATATTATAAGTGAACCCAAGTGGAGTTTAATTAACGCTTACCACCCGTGATACGGTACAAGAATTGAAGAATGTAGAAGATGTCCAACCACACTATTAAGTTTCGCATTGTTGGAGAAGCTTCCATGGCCACTACAAATCAATACAGCGTAAACACGATTAAAATGAGAAAAACTCAACCATGCCCTTTTTGACTTTTCTAGTCAAATGGCTAATTTGGTTGTATCCAAAATTGCCGGGTATTCTTTTTTATATATAATTATTCTAACATGTTTTATGGGTAGCCCTTCTATATAATACTGGGAAAATTGCAATAAATAGCAACACACTCACCGCTCACGTCATCTCTAATTTGGTCATTATACTTCACATATTGTTACTAAAATACCATTCGACTTTTGCAATCCGTGTAAAACCATCAAATTCAGAAAATGTTATGAAAACCATCAAACTTTCAAAAAAACTGTTAGAAAAACAATTCATCAAAGATTCAAAGCCAGCAAGATACAGTTTTTACGGTAAAAAATTATGTTAAGCGTTTAGTTTTGAAAGTACACGGGATTCATAAGTTAGTCACCAAATCTGAACTTAACTAGAAACAAGTTGAAATCTATCGCTATATTGATACCATTGCAGCTCTTGTATCATGTACATCTATATGACTTTCTATCAAGTTTGAACAGTTTGACCATTAAAAAGTCAAAACTAATAACAAAAACTCAAGATTGATATCAAAGAAAATAGAAAAAAATATATAGATTACCAATCATGACCAAAATCATGAAAATAACCCAGAAAACATAAACAAAATAAAAAAAAGCCGGCAGTTCAAGCATACCCATTAAGACTTTTTGTAGTCATGTGGTTGATTCTTTAAGTCTATCAATAGTTCTTTTATATAAAAGAGTAGATATCTATAATGTTTTTAGCTACATCTGCACAAACTTGTATCCTAATTGAACCCTAAAACCAACCACTTTAACAAGTAACAAGGCAAACTAAAAACAGAAAATCAAGAGAAATTACCAGTCATGACCAAGCACAAAAAGGGCCCAAAACATGGTTCCTTGAGCAGCCCAATAAAGTGGCCAAACAAGCCAATTGTTGAGATGAGCTGCAGCTGCTGCTAACCCAAGAACAATAGCAACATCCCTTACAACATAACTCATTGACCTCCATGGATCCTTCACCCAACAATGTTTTGGTATAGCAGCCCTAATATCAGCCAGTTTGAATGGCGGTGGTGCCCCTGCATCAAATATCTCTTCTTCTTGTACATCTAAACTACTGATTCTTTCTCTCTCTAAATCTAAATCTAAATCTAAATCTTGTTGATCTATTGATGGAATCCTTAGTGGGGCACTAACTTTGACTGCCCATCTTGAGAACCCATGAAAGTTTGGTGAAAAGATTGGATCTTTAGGGTGTAAAAGATTGATATTTGATGGGTTGGTGATGAACCTTTTTGTGGGTATGGGTAAAGATTGGGAAAAGGGTTTAATAGCGCACCCTGATAGCACCAATCTTGCCATTGTGAGAGACCAGAATGGTGCTGGTGCTGTTCTCTCGTCCCACTAAACCCTAGATGGCTGGCTAGATGCAAGTATGTCTGTATGTATATTATGAGGTTATATGTATTTATAGAGAACGGGAGACAGATTGGCCAATTGCCGAATGAGGTGCAACAAGATCAAATGGGTCTGTTATATTGCTATCCAATCACCTTAAAATAAAAGAATTTAACGGAAAACTAAATAAAAGTCTGGCTACCTATGGTAAACCGGTGATAAAAGGCGACCTTATACACCTATACACCTGACAGCATTGGGTAGCCTTAGTCCACCATCGCCAGTTCTGATAAAAAATTTGTCGTCCAAAAGCCCACTACAATAAAACCTGGTTGAGAGAACTCTAATCTCTAACACTGTGTTCCTGAGTTTCATTAAATGAGAGAAAAGAAATGATTTGGAAGGAAATAATTTTTAGTTGTGTTCCAGAGTTTCATTAAAGAAGAGAAGAGAAGAGAAAATGGGAGGTTTTTTGCCTAAATTTAATCTTTCCATTTTGGAAAGAAACGGAGAGAAGAGAAAAGAAAATGAGAGAATCATTTCTTTTCTCCCCTAAACTTAACTCGGGAACACAGCGTAAGACTACATGGTATGGTGACCTCCGCCACCTAAGCGGCATATCATAGTTCTGGATGGTCCATCCCACAAAAACTATGGAAATGGGAGGATGATCCTACTCCACTAGTTTATTATTATTTTTTTTAAATCATCCACTTTTTTAACATTTAACAAATAAAATAGGAAAATACTTTCATTAATATTAAAAAACATTACATAAACTTAAAAAAGAACATAAACTTAAAAAAAAATCCTAATAACTTAAAAAAAATCATCTACTTTAATGTCATCCGCCACCTAAGCGCCACATCACAGTTCTGGATGGTCCATCCCACAAAAACAATGGAAATGGGAGGATGATCCTACCCCACTAGTTTATTATTATTTTTTAAAATCATCCACTTTTTTTAACATTTAACAAATAAAATAGGAAAATACTTTCATTAATATTAAAAAGAGTAAACTGCCATTTTGGTTCCTGATGTTTGGTCACTTTTGTCATTTTAGTCCAAAACTTAAACTTTTTAATTCTGGGTCCCCGTGGTTTCACTTTTATTGCCATTTTGGTCCAAAAATCAAATCAACTGTTATTTTGCTAATAGAGTTAATAGCCAAAATGGTCCCTGAGGTTTGCTCACTTTTGCCACTTTAGTCCAAAATCCAAATTTTTTAAATCTGGGTCCCTGAGGTTTGCATTTTTTTGCCATTTTAGTCCAAATTTCAAAAAAAGTCAAATTTAAAAAAAAAACTTGGTTTTTATCCTTTACCTTAGGGGCATTTTGGTCATTTAATACTTAAAACAATTATATATAATATATATATATACACCTACACAGATACACAGACATATCTCTCTCTCAACATGTCACTGCTCTCTCTCTCTCTCTCTCTAAACTACCGCCACCGCCACCGTCGCCGCCACCGTCAAGACCATCATCATCCTCAACATCGCCAACACCACCGTCTCTCTCTTCTCTCAATCTCACCACCGTTAAGATCATCATCATCATCAACATCGCCGCCGTCGGCACCACCATCAAGATCATCATCATCATCATCAACACCACCGTCTCTCTCTCTTCTCTCAATCTCACCACCGCCACATGTCTCTCTCTCTTCTCTCTCTCTTGAAATCCGACTTTAAATCAGCATCAAAATTTGAAATCGATGAATTGTGGTTTGTTATCTTGACAATCTCAATTGGGTTTGCTTCAGATCCACCACCGCCATCGTCTCCACCATCTGCCGCCGTCGGCACCACCGTCATGACATCAGGTTTTGTGTTTGTATAGGGTTTTGTGGCAAGGCTGAATTGCAGATATAATTGTTAGGGTTTTGTGTTTGTATAGGTTTAATTGCGGCTTGATTGTTGTTAATTTTGATGGTTCAGTTCTGAAATCTGGGTGAAGGGGAGTTTCGGGGGTGGAGATAGATGGTGGAGGTGGAGATAGATGGTGGTGGTGGTGGAGATTGATGGTGGTGGAGGTGGAGATGACGGTGGTGGAGATTGATGGACTTGATGGTGGTGGAGGCGGAGATGGCGTTGCCTGTTTTGTCGATGAGGATGTTTGTGGACTTGATGTTGCCATGAGTGATTTTAGGTGACCTGCAAGAGTGGTGGTGGATAAAGAATAGGCCTCTGGCTGCAAGAGTGGTGGTGGAGATTGATGGGGGTGTGGAGATGGCGGTGGTGGAGATTGATGGTGGTGGAGGTGGACTTTTGCCCGTTTACTGGTGGTGAGACATAGTTATTTATATGTCTTATTTCCTTTTTTTTTATTTTTTTAATATAAATTACTTTATAATAATCCAAAATGACAATTTTGCCCTTAGGAGAAATGAGGAAAAGGACAAAAATCAGTAAGAAATCCTGACAAAATTTGACTTTTTTGAAGTTTGGACTAAAATGGCAAAAAAATGCAAACCTCAGGGACCCAGATTTAAAAAATTTGGATTTTGGACTAAAGTGGCAAAAGTTAGCAAACCTCAGGGACCATTTTGGCTATTAACTCTTGCTAATAAAATATGATTATTTTGTCTTTTTCTTCAGTGGGCAAAATGGTCCATCTAAATTTATTATAAGATATTATTAATTAAATTAATTATATTAAATCCCTTTGCCCTCTGTTATCATCTTCCCCATCTTCTCCCTGCACCAAACCCTAATCACTAATTCATCTTCTCCCCTGCAACCGCAACCGTCTGAACTCTGAACGACAATCGGTTTTGGATAGAGATTGAGATAATGAAAGAAAGATTTTCAAAATTGTTGCTTGGAGAAGATACGTCCGGTTGTGGGAATGGCGTTTGTACAGCCTTGGCTATCTCGAACGCGATTACAAATCTCTGTGGTAAGTCAAAATATGAACAATTCAATTAAAAAATAATAGCAAATCCAGTAGCAAATTACAACTTCTCTAATTTTGTTTGGATTTTGTAAATTTCTGGAAATTTCAGCCACACTTTTTGGACAAATATGGAGGCTAGAACCTCTATGCCCCAAAAAGAAATCAACGTCGCAAAGAGAAATCGAATTGCTTCTATGTGTCAGCGATTACATTGTAGAGTTATACATTCTTGGCAGACTTATCCAGATGCCAGTAAAGATGAATTAGGGATTTGGGTTTGGTGTGAGGAGAAATGGGGAAGATGAGATCTGACCATTTATGAATTTATGAGGGTAAAAGGATTTAATATAATTAATTTAATTAATAATATGTTATAATAAATTTAGATGGACATTTTGCCCCTAAAGAAAAAGACAAAATAACCAGATTTTATTAGCCAGATAACATGTGATTTGATTTTTGGACCAAAATAGCAATAAAAGTTAAACCACAGGGACCCAAAATTAAAAAGTTTGAGTTTTGGACTAAAATGACAAAAGTGACCAAACCTCAGGGACCAAAATGGCCGTTTACTCTATTAAAAAACATTATATAAACTTTAAAAAATCCTAATAACTTAAAAAAACATAAACTTAAAAAAATCATCTACTTTGATGCTTCTTCATGATGTCATCTTTCAATTTCTTTAAAGTGGAGCGTTTTGGTTCGGGATAATTATCAACATCCATCGTCAATATATGCCACTCTTTGAGCCGAACCTTATCATCGGCCAATCGTAACTTTTCTCCCGCCATGCGTGCCTTTTCTTCAACCGCTCGTTCCTTCGTGTTCGCCTTTTGGGCCGTGACCTCCGTGTAAGTTTTAAATTGCGTTATAAACTCCTCCATCTTCGGATCGCTAACCTTTTGCTTTTCTTTCTTTGAGGCCGCCTCCTTCTTTGATTTGTCCCGGCCCGGGGGACGTTTCGCTTCCCTTACGGTGTACTCTTCTTCATCGAACTCGGCGTCGTCATTTAAAATAATGTAACATCTCGCGTCCGAGCCACCGGCGCTATAACTACCGGTCTCTGAGGTTTTTTGACGTTTTGCCATCTCAACCTCGTTCGGAACAGGCGCCCACTTTGGGGTCGTTCACATAACTTCCCAAGCCCAAACGTGTGTGAACGTGGTATTATGGTTCATCTTGTAATTTTCCAATGCCTTTTTGAAGACATCCTCGTCGCTCATCCCACTACGACGCCCACTTGTATATATTTTATGATATTCCTCCGAAAATTTGTTGACGAACCCACTCATCATCTTTCGTCACTTAGAAGATACCGAGTCGACATCTCGATACGGTCCTTGTTCCATTAGCTCAAGAAACTTCGCCAAAACTGGTTTCCAAAACCCCTCACCTGTTTGATTGTTACCTATATTCGACAAAAATATATGTTACAAAAAATTAAAAAATTAATACTACAAAGTATATACTTAAAAAAATTAGAAGTTAATTTTACGTACCTTTAATGGGGTGTGTGGACGAGCCTACATAAGCCTTCGCTACGGCTTCCTCCTCGAGTTGCGTCCATTGTTTCGGCTTCGGTTTGGAAGGTTGGCTTTGGTCACCCGCAACTTGCTTGCCTTTTTTTAGTTTATTTGTTTGCGGCTGGGTCTGGGGAACGACTTCAACGACATCTTCATCGGGTTCGGTTCGAATGGGTGGCGATCGTTGTTCGGGTTGAACGGGTTGCCCGGGTTGCATGTTAAAAGGGTTACGCATCATCAAGTGTTGTAAGGCTTGACTTTGTTGCGTACTCGCAAAAACATTCGGAGAGTTTTGGAAAGCGGCAAAAGCGGTTGCGGAAAATTGACCGAAAGGGTTCAGTTCCATCGTGGGATAGTACTCCGGCACTGAAAATACATTCGGGTTGTTCGGGTTAAAGGGATCCATGGTAGAAGAATGTTTTATAAAAAGGGAAGAAGGTTTAAAAAATTAGAGAGAGATATGGGGTTGTAGTGGGTGAAAAGTGGTGTAAAAGTGTTGAATTTATATAAATTTTGGTTGGATTTTGGGGTAATCTAAAAAAGTGACCGTTAGTTTTAAAATTGGAAATTAATTATTATTTTTTTTAAACGGTCAAATTGCCTTGAAAAGGCAAATTGTTTTGTCTTCATGCGGATCGTCCCCAACGTCTCCTAGTCGACAGAGACGACGAAGACTGGGGGGCGAGATGGTGTTTGGAACGGCGCCGTGGCTGGACGGGTGGGGGACGTTCCCCATACCGTCTAGTCTAATTTCAAACCCAAATCTTCACTTCTCTAATATACCGATTAAGTTGAAGCTCATTGGTATTTTAATCAAATTTAAAGAATAACATTTAAATCCTTCAAGGTTTTTTATGAGATGGTCAAGGTTTTTTTTTATAAGATGGTCAAATACTTTACATCAAGGTCAAACTACTTAAAATACGAGATGGTCAAGGTTTTTTTTATGAGATGGTCAAGGTTTTTTTTAATGAGATGGTCAAATACTTTGATCCAGGTCAAACTACTTAAAAGTAGTTTTATACAACACCTTGGAAACTAACCACTTTAATTTCTTTTTCAATGGATATAATAGTTTTTTCTTGTATATTTTATAATATATAACGATTTATATAAATTTGAATACACCATAGCAATACATTTATTTTAGAGTAAATTACAAGTTTTGTCCTTTATGTTTACACCAAATTGCAGGCGCTGTCCTTTGCCTTTAAATTTGACGAGTTTTGTCCTTAATGTTTCAAAATCATGCAAGTTATGTCCTTTAACCCTAATCCAGTTAGATTTTTTGGTTAAGTATAGTCATGTGCCTTGCACATGAGGGTATCCTTGTCTTTTCACCTTTTCAAAGCTAGTACAAAAGAACTAATGATATCCAAAAGTCAAAGCATAATTCTCTGATCAAGAAATAATCAAAAGATTGAATCAGTCTCTTCCTAAAAATAATGAATCTTGAACATCTATTCAGAACATCTATGTAACACCCCGTGTTTCGAAAGTCAAAGTCAAAGTCAGGATTGAAGTCAAAGGGAGACAAGATTGCTAATTGCGATCTGTCACTCCTTGCTCAATTCCTGTTTTGGCTTCTTTGACTTGCAGATAGTCTTTTATGTTTTTACGTTAGTTGTATTATGAGGAGTATTTATTACTAATCGAGGTTTAATCGATGTTTATCGCATGGTTAATCAATTTATCGCTTATCGCTATCGCATTCGCAGCTCGAATTATGTGTGGGATATTGTTTTACGTGTGTGTGCTAATTATGTGTTATTTGCGCATGTTATGTTTATGTTGAGGTGTTTATCGCAATCGCAATCTATCGCATCGCAATCGAATCGAAACGCTAAACGCAGTGATTATAGTGATTGTATGTTAGATATAGTAGTTGGGATTAAAAGTAATTTGATGAGAAACTCTCTCGCATCGCAACGCTCAACACACAAATCGAAACTGCAAAACTCGTCGCGCGAATCACTCCAATCGAGTGGTCAGCTGATCGAGCTGCCACCCGATCGAAGTGCCACTCGATCGAGCTGCCACCCGATCGAAGTGCCACTCGATCGAACTGTCACCCGATCGAGGTGCCACTCGATCGACCAGCCACCTTTCCCCCTTTCCATTTATGGAAACCCTATAAATACCCTCATATGTCAACATCTCTTGATGTTGACAGCTCTCTCCCTCTCAACTCGCTCCAGCCTACTTTTCTTCCGATTTCTCGCTAATCTTGTAAGTTTTCAACCTAAATCTTGTACTTTCTTGATCTACACGCACTCCTACACCTTTCTATCTTTTGAATCTTAACTTTTAACCATGGAATCACTAGATTTTGGGTGTTCAAGGATGATGTCATCATGGTGTTCATAAGAACTTCATGTTTTGGCCTCAGTCCACCAAGAACAACTCAGATCTGAACGATTTCCACAAGAATAAACAAAGATCTTTCATAGATCTGAACATATTCATGGTGAAAAGGATTGAAAGATAGTTTTCAAGCTTTCTTTCAACTCTTTTACACTCAATGCACTCAAAAACCGATAGAATCGAAGCTTGTTCTAACCTTCTACTCCTTCTTGTTGATGTGTTGGTTCAAGATCTGGATTCTATTCACGAGAATAATGATTTTGGGTTGAACATGAAACACCGTCTCGAACAGTTAACTGGTCGGACTAGGGTGATTCCTGTCTGATCGGGTCACTAAGTCTTGACGAGGTTTCTATTGCTTGACACGTTATCGTGCTGTCTCGAGAAAACTTCAAACTACCAGAACAACCAATTGTGAAGACGATCAGGTCAACTGGGACGGATTGCCGTCCGATCGGATTGCCACCCGACTGGACAGCCACCCGATCGGCTTGCACCTTGGGTCCCACACTTAACCATTATTTCAACTTGTGAGGTTTGAACATCGAACGGATTGCCGTCCGATCGGATTGCCATCCGATCGGATTGTCACCCGACCATGTGATGTTTGACTTCAACACTTAAACAATTTTCAACCTGTTCAGTACGTACGGATTGCCACCCGATCGGATAGCCATCCGATCGAGTGACCGTCCTACTGTGAACTTGTTCTCAATCTGAGAAGTCTCGCCAATCGGATTGCTACCCGATCGAACGGCCATTCGATCGACCGACCTGAAAGGTAGAGATACTTCTCTATTTTCAAAATGCTACAACGAAAACTTCAAAAGACAAGCCATCATACACAAACACATCCATCCCAAAACGAGGTAACAATCCACCCGCATGGTCACCCGATCGGATGACCATCCGAACGGATTGTCGCCTGATCGACCGGCCACCCGATTGGATTATCATCCGATCCACTGACACTTCACACTATTTTAGACGACGCTTATCGTTATTGCTATCATTCTGATCAGGCTAATTTCTGCTCTAGCGCTCCCTTCAATCCATCATCGCCCCTTTTTGCTTTACACACTTTTGGGTGTTACATACGTTACTTATACTAAATCACATCGAACACACTACGCAATACTTTAACGCTAACCATTACTGCATGTTATACGTGACTTAATGAATGCTTGTTTGTTATGTTTACACATGGAATGTTGTCTACCTGCCTTAGCAACGATAGTACTATAGTTTGGACTCAGCACCTGTTCACTCAGGGGTTGTTAAGGACAATTAATTACATAGCTCACAGTGGTGAGTGTGTATTACGAACTGCCTTGGGCAGTCAACCCGCAGTCATTGGTATCGATAGGTTCATGTCGATAACTAACGTGCTTCATTTCACACTGTGTACGTGCTGGTTATGCGTAAACGATTTTCGAACTCTATTATATCTATCAAACTTGTATGCTCACCTTTACACTATGTGTATTGACTTTTACTTTAACGTATGTGGCAGGTGCCTAAGATGTTTAGATGCTTGGCTTGCTGTGAAATCGAGGCTAGGAAAGTGTAACACCCCGTGTTTCGAAAGTCAAAGTCAAAGTCAAAGTCAAGATTGAAGTCAAGGGAGACAAGATTGCTAGTTGCGATCTGTCACACCTTGCTCAATTCCTATTTAGACTTCTTTGACATGTAGATAGTCTATTTATGCTTTTACGTTAGTTGTATTATGTGGAGTATTTGTTAATAATCGAGGTTTAATCGCTATTTATCGATGTTTAATCGCTTATCGCAATCGCACTCGCAACTCGAATTACATGTTCTGGTTATTGTTCTTATGTGTGTGTGCCCTTTATGTGTTAATTGTGCATGTTATTTTTGTTTTAAGGTGTGGTGATTAATCGAAACGCAATCGCAACTCAAACGCAAACGCTAAACGAATGTGAAATAAGGATGCTTGTATGTTGATATAGTAGTAGGGATTAAAAGTAATTTGAATAGGAAACTCTATCGCATCGCAACGCTCAACACTCGAATCGAAACCGCAAAACTCATCGCGCCAAACACTCCACTCGAGTGGCCAGCTGACCGAGCTGCCACCCGACCGGACTGCCACCCGAGCGAGTTGCCACTCGGTCGAGGTGCCACCCGATCGGGCTGCCACCCGATCTACCAGCCACTCTCCTCCATTTCCCCCACTTTCCTTTTTGGGAAACCCTATAAATACCTCATGTCACATCACAAACTTACCTTTTCTGCACCACTCGTCCGACCAGCGCTTTCAACCTACATTTCTTCCGATTTCTCGCTAATCTTGTGAGTTTTCAACCTAACTCTTGTACTTTCTTGATCTACACGCACTCCTACACCTTTCTATCTTTTGAATCTTAACTTTTAACCGTGAAATCACTAGATTTGAGGTGTTCCAGGATGATGTCATCATGGTGTTCATAAGAACTTCATGTCTTGGCTTCAATCCTTCAAGAATAACTTAGATCTGAACGATTTCCACATGGATAAACACAGATCTTTCATAGATCTGAACATATTCATGGTGAAAAGGATTGAAAGATGGTTTTCCAACCTTCTTTCAACTCTTTTACACTCAATGCACTCAAAACCGATAGAATCAGAACTTGTTCTAACCTTCTACTCCTTCTTGTTGATGTGTTGGTTCAAGATCTGGATTCCATCCACGAGAACGCTGATTTTGGGTTAAACATGAAACACCGTCTCGAACAGTTAGCTGGTCGGACTAGGGTGGTTCCTGTCCGATCGGGTCACTAAGTCTTGGTGAGGTTTCTGTTGTTTAGCACGCTATCAAACATTCTCGAGAAAACAATAAACTACCAAAACAACCAAGGAAGAAGACGACCAGGTCATCTGGGACGGATTGCCGTCCGATCGGATTGCCACCCGACCGGACTGCCACCCGATCAGATTGCACCTTGGGTCCCACACTTAACTTTTGTTTCAACATTGAGGTTTTGAACATTGAACGGATTATCACCCGACCGGATTGCCATCCGACCATGTGTAGCTGGTCAAACAAATCATCGATGCGAGGCAGGGGATAGCGATTCTTGATTGTCAACTTATTCAATTCCCAATAGTCGATCTACGCTCAGGCTATCACCAACTACGCATTCAAGAAGAGGATATTCCCAAAACCACTTTTTGCACTCGATACGGCCACTATGAGTTCGTTGTTATGCCTTTTGGTTTAACTAATGCACCTGCGGTTTTATGGATCTGATGAACCGCGTGTGTAAACCTTATCTCGACCGCTTCGTCATTGTGTTCATCGATGATGTCCTGATCTATTCCAAGTCGAAAACCGAACACGCGCAACATCTATGTTTGGTTCTCGAGCTACTCCAGGGGAATCGACTCTATGCCAAGTTCTCCAAGTGTGAATTCTGGCTAGAGGAGGTTCAATTCCTCGGTCACATTGTCAATAGTCAAGATATCCACGTTGATCCCGCGAAGATTGAAGCAGTTAAGAGTTGGGTTACGCCAAAGAACCCATCTGAAGTCCGCTCTTTTCTCGGACTAGCGGGCTATTATCGTCAATTCATCGAAGGGGTCTCTAAAATCGTTGTGCCGCTTACCGCTCTCATGCATAAAGACAAGCCTTTTGTTTGGGGAACTGAACAAGAGTTTGCTTTCCAAACCCTCAAGCATATGCTTTGCAATGCTCCTATTGTGATGCCTCAAACCTTGGTCTTGGTTGTGTTCTCATGCAACGGTACAAGGTTATCGCTTACGCATCTCGTCAGCTCAAGATCCATGAGAAGAACTATATAACCCATGACCTCGAGCTAGGCGCAGTTGTTTTTTCGTTAAAGATTTGGCGACACTACCTGTATGGTACCAAGTGTACGATCTTCACCGATCATAGGAGCCTACAACATATCTTTAACCAGAAGGAACTTAATATGCGTCAACGCCGATGGGTAGAACTTCTCAACGATTACGACTGTGAGATCCGTTATCACCCAGGCAAAGCAAATGTCGTTGCCGACGCCCTCAGCAGACAGAGCTATCTGCTCAGCATTCGAAATATCCAAACCCAATACGATCTTGAAACCCTCATCCGCGAAGCCCAGCATGCTTGTTTTAATGAGCGCACATTGAAGAAGGAAAGGATCTATCACGATGGAGCCCAACTTATAAGTAATTCGAATGGGACATTCCACTTTCTGGACCAAATTTGGATCCCTAAGCGGACCAATTTACGACAGATTTTGATGGATGAAGCCCACAAGTCTCGATATTCTATTCATCCCGGTGCCGATAAAATGTACCAGGACCTTCGCTACAAGTACTGGTGGCCGGGCATGAAGAGAGATATCGCCCTCTATGTTGGAAAGTGCCTGACTTGCTCAAAAGTCAAGGCCGAGCACCAAAGACCCTCTGGCTTACTTGAACAACCCCCAATCCCTATGTGGAAGTGGGAAAGTATAGCTATGGACTTCATAACGAAACTTCCGCGCACGCCATCAAGTCATGACAGCATCTGGGTTGTCGTTGACCGTTTGACCAAATCTGCTCATTTTCTACCAATACGAGAAGACTACAAGGTAGAAAGATTAGCCCGAATCTACACCGATGAGATCATTTTTCGACATGGGACGCCTCGCGACATCATCTCTGACCGTGATGCTCGGTTTACCTCGCGTCTGTGGGAAACATTTCAAACGGCTCTCGGTACTACGCTTAATCTAAGTACCGCATTCCACCCTCAAACCGACGGTCAGACCGAGAGAACGATTTGTACCCTTGAAGACATGCTCCGTTCGTGTGTCATAGATTTCGGTGGTAATTGGGGCGCATACTTGCCCTTAGTCGAATTCTCGTACAATAACAGTTATCATTACAACATTCAAATGGCACCGTTTGAGGCCTTATACGAAAGAAAATGTCGATCGCTAATGGTATGGCACGAGATCGGGCACTCGCAACTAACCGGTCCTGAGCTATTGCAAGAAACGACTGACAAAGTCCGCCAAATTCGAGACAATCTGCTGAAAGCTCGGAGTCGTCAGAAAAGTTACGCTGATAGACGACACAAGCCCCTTGAATTTGACGTTGGCGACTACGTACTCCTAAAGGTATCACCTTGGAAGGGTGTGGTCAGATTCGGCAAGAAAGAGAAACTAGCGCCTCGATATGTTGGACCTTTTAAGATTCTAGAAAGGATAAAAAAATTCGCCTACAGACTCGAACTACCGGAGGAACTTAGTAACGTCCACCCGACTTTCCAGAGTTTTTTCCCAAATGGGTGTTGATGGAAAAAAATATTTACCAAAATGGGTGGTTTGAAAAATATTTACCAAAATAGGTTTTTTTTCTAACAAAAACTTGTTTCCTCTCTCCTAATCTAATTGGATAAAACCTAATTTAATGATAAAATTAATATTTTGAGTAAAAGTAGATTTCATATCCTTCTTTTTCAGTCAGGCAATTTTGGGTCACCTTCTTTGCTATCAATTTCTTTTGAAGAAGCTTATAATAATACGATTCATAAGAATGGTTCATCATTGTATCTTTAACCACTATAGTTGCTTTCGATAATTTTGTTTTAAGATAAGTTATACTTTATATGTTCTATTATCAAATACAGTTTTATTATAATTTTTTTAAATGTGTTCTAATAATCATCCGAACATTATCTGTTAGCTTTTTCAATAAAATGCTTAAATGAAAAAACAATAAATCTATTTTTTGGCTTATATACATATACGTAGCTAGCTTTAAAATAATTTACAGAAATTCATTCTTTTGTGTAGCTAAGTTTGAAACAATTTAAAAATGCGTTTTTTTTGGGCTAAGTTTGAAATAATTGACAAATGTGTTTTTTTGGCTCATATTCGTTATTTTATTTTAGCTTGGTGTAAAACAATTATTTGTTATAAAGAAAGAGTGTTAATGGAGTATATGTGAAAGAATATAAAAGTTTCATTTAGTTAAACATTATATATTTTTTAAAGAAAACGTTTATATAAGAATTAAAAAAAATCCATTTATAAAATTTCATGATACATACAAAATGTTTTTTTTTTAATTGTAAGAGAAACTTTTAATTAATTCTTCTTAAATAACATATTTTTAAAAGGAATTATTTCACCCAATAAAATTAGGAGAGAGAAAAAGTAACTATTTAAAAAACACCTATTTTGGTAAATATTTTTCAAAATACCCATTTTAGTAAATAAGTTTTTCCATATCACCCTTTTGGGAAAAAACTCCGACTTTCCATGTGTCAAACCTCAGAAAGTGCCTGCCTGAGCATGATTTAACTGTACCTTTAGAAGATCTCCAAGTAAACAAAACACTACACTTCGTGGAGAAGCCTGTCGAAATCATGGACCGCCAAACCAAACAGCTCAGACGCTCACGCATTCCCATTGTGAAGGTTCGATGGGAGGGCAAACGAGGCGCAGAGTTCACTTGGGAACTCGAAAGCGACATGAAGGCGAAGTACCCACAGTTGTTTGTTACGGCTTTGACCTAATTTTGGGACGAAATTCCCTCAACTAGGGGAGGCTGTAACACCCCGTGTTTCGAAAGTCAAAGTCAAGATTGAAGTCAAAGGGAGACAAGATTGCTAGTTGCGATCTGTCACTCCTTGCTCAATTCCTGTTTTGACTTCTTTGACTTGTAGATAGTCTATTTATGCTTTTACGTTAGTTGTATTATGTGGAGTATTTGTTAAAAATCGAGGTTTAATCGCTATTTATCGATGTTTAATCGCTTATCACTTATCGGAATCGCACTCGAAACTCGAATTACGCGTTCTAGTTATTGTTCTTATGTGTGTGTGCCCTTTATGTTTTAATTGTGCATGTTATTTATGTTTTAAGGTGTGGTGATTAATCGAAACGCAATCACAACTCAATCGCAAACGCTAAACGAATGTGAAATAAGGATGCTTGTATGTTGATATAGCAGTTGGGATTAAATGTAATTTGAATAGGAAACTCTATCGCATCGCAACGCCCAACACTCGAATCGAAACCGCAAAACTCGTCGCGCCAAACACTCCACTCGAGTGGCCAGCCGACCGAGCTGCCACCCGACCGGACTGCCACCCGAGCGAGTTGCCACTCGGTCGAGGTGCCACCCGATCGGGCTGCCACCCGATCGACCAGCCACCCGATCGGGCTGCCACTCGATCGACCAGCCACTCTCCTCCATTTCCCCCTCTTTTCTTTTTGGGAAACCCTATAAATACCTCCTGTCACATCACAAACTTACCTTTTCTGTACCACTCGTCCGACCAGCGCTTTCAACCTACATTTCTTCCGATTTCTCGCAAATCTTGTGAGTTTCAACCTAACTCTAGTACTTTCTTGATCTACAAGCACTCCTACACCTTTCTATCTTTTGAATCTTAACTTTTAACTATGAAATCACTAGATTTGAGGTGTTCCAGGATGATGTCATCATGTTGTTCATAAGAACTTCATGTCTTGGCTTCAATCCTTCAAGAATAACTTAGATCTGAATGATTTCCACATGGATAAACAAAGATTTTTCATAGATCTGAACATATTCATGGTGAAAATGATTGAAAGATGGTTTTCCAACCTTCTTTCAACTCTTTTACACTCAATGCACTCAAAACCGATAGAATCGGAGCTTGTTCTAACCTTCTACTCCTTCTTGTTGATGTGTTGGTTCAAGATCTGGATTCCATCCACGAGAACGCTGATTTCGGGTTAAACATGAAACACCGTCTCGAACAGTTAGCTGGTCGAACTAGGGTGGTTCCTGTCCGATCGGGTCACTAAGTCTTGACGAGGTTTCTGTTGTTTAGCACGTTATCAAACATTCTCGAGAAAACGACAAACTACCAAATCAACCAAGGAAGAAGACGACCAGGTCATCTGGGACGGATTGCCGTCCGATCGGATTACCACCCGACCGGACTGCCACCCGATCGGATTGCACCTTGGGTCCCACACTTAACTTTTGTTTCAACATTGAGGTTTTGAACATTGAACGGATTGTCACCCGACCGGATTGCCATCCGATCGGATTGCCATCCGACCATGTGATGTTTGACTTCAACACTTAAACTATTTTCAACATGTTCAGTGAGTACGGATTGCCACCCGATCGGATAGCCATCCGATCGAGTGACCGTCCTGCTGTGAACTTGTTCTCAACTGAGAAGCCTCGCCAATCGGATTGCTGTCCGATCGAACGGTCGTTCGATCGACCGACCTGAAAGGTAGAGATACTTCTCTGTTTTAAAAATGCTACAATGAAAACTTCAAAAGTCAAACCATCATACACAAACACATCCATCCCAAACGAGGTAACAATCTACTAGCATGGTTATCCGATCGGATGACCGTTAAACGGATTGTCACCCGGTCGACCGGTCACCCGATCGGATTGCCACCCGATCGGATTGCCATCCGATCCACTGATACCTTGCTTCGTTTTACGCGTCGCTTATCGTTTGCTATCGTTCTGATCAGGCTAATCTTGCTCTCTAGCACTCCCTTCAATCCACCATCGCTGTGAGTATACTCGAACCCTTTTTGCTTTACGCACTTTTGGGTGTTACATATGTTACTTATTCTAAATCACATTGAACACACTACGTAATACTTTAACGCTAACTGTTACTGCATGTTATACGTGGCTTAATGAATGCTTGTTTGTTATGTTTACACATGGAATGCTGTCTACCTGCCTTAGCAACGATAGTACTATAGTTTGGACTCAGCACCTGTTCATTCAGGGGTTGTTAAGGACAATTAATTACAGGGCTCATAGTGGTGAGTGTGTATTACGAACTGCCTTGGGCAGTTAACTCGCAGTCGTTGGTATCGATAGGTTCATGTCGATAACTAACGTGCTTCATTTCACACTGTGTACATACTGGTTATGCGTAAACGATTTCAAACTCTATTATATCTATCAAACTTGTATGCTCGCCTTTACACTGTGTGTATTGACTTTTACTTTAACGTATGTGGCAGGTGCTTAAGATGTTTCTATGCTTGGCTTGCTGTGAAATCGAGGCTAGGAAAGGTCTAGAAACAAATAAACGAATTGTCGGTATTTGAAATCTGAGTTGTCGGAACAGAACAATTTGACTAGATCTTGTCTGTAATAATTATGTTACTTTTTATGTCATGGTATGGGACATGATGCTTTAAAATAATTGGTAATTATAGTTGTTATGGAAACTTCTGGACAATTTGTTTCGCTCAGTGCCACGCCCCGATGATCCCGCCACCGGTTGGGGTGTGACAGAAAGGTCTAGAAACAAATAAACGAATTGTGTGTACTTGAAATCTGAGTTGTCGGAACAGAACAATTTGACTAGATTTTGTCTGTAATAACTATGTTACTTTTTATGTCATGGTATGGGACGTGATGCTTAAATAATTGGTAATTATAGTTGTTATGGAAACTTCTGGACAATCTGTTTCGCTCAGTAGCACACCCCGATGTTTCCACCATCGGTTGGGGTGTGACAGATTGGTATCATAGCCATAACTATAGGGAATTAGGCAAGACTCGACCTAGTCCGGGTCGATGTCTTAGAAATGACCTAGTCTATAGTTAGGTACCAACAGACCGACTTGTGCGCACCCTGTAGGGGTTATGTACGAGCTTACTTGCTATTTCTCGCTATTCTCGCCTACGCTACACCATCATTGCACACTAGTTTTCAAAAATGAACGAGCAATTAGGTCGAGATTAGGTGTGAAAACCGCAAATTCTCAACTAAATTGCTTGTTCGACCCGCATTTTATCTACAAACAGGAAAATTTGCGCCGAATCAGGAGTGAAATCCATACATTGACGCATAATTTCTCCTTTATTTTATCAAAAACAGGAACGAAGTCATTAAGTCAGGGGTGAAACCCGAACCTCGATGACTTGTTCCGATCTCTATTTTTGTTTTACAAAACTCTCACCAAAGTCTCGACGGACTCCAACGACTTGAAGTCACGATATGACTGAAAGGATGCTTGTCGATCACCCAAAATCGAGGAGAGAGCACAGTCCCGAAGGTCAAGGTGTGCACTGACAGTCATTGTGAATAGTCGAATCACTTTGGGTAGTCGACGTCTAATAGCCGTAGACAACCTATTCTCGATTTTTATGTGTTTCGATTCTGAGTTCGCTATCGCCGACTATGATATATGACGTTTTATATGGATTTTATGTGTTTTACGTGCTGATTATATGTTTGTGAGTTACGATTTCTGGTGATTTATTTGTTTTCACTATCGCTTTGATCAACACGCACAACACACTACACAATCGCAACCAAATCGCTGGTCATTGTTCGCAATCGCTGCTCGACACTCGCAATCGCTATAAGAAATCGCTATATGCGCTGTGAAGGATAGGGAATACGTGCAACATATAGTTAGGTTTCTGTATTCTGACTGCCTCTTGTGCTTATGTGCTTCTGTGTTTTGTGCCTTACGTGTTTATGTGCTTCTATGCTTATGTGAATCTATGATTATGTGCCTATGTGTTTATGTGCTACATGTTTCGCTGTGTTCCTAAGCTTTAGTGGTATTAGACGTGTGAGGTGAGATTCGATTATATTGTGTCTGAGTCCCATGACGATGTCTGTTGCAGACAATGTCGTCGTCATCTGGACCCCGTCACCCCCGAGTTACTCGCCAAGAACAGAGAGATAAACGCCTTGCTGCTCTCGTCGCTAAGCAAGTGGCGAAAGTTGTTCCTCAGATCGTGAGTGAACTATACGAGAACGTGAGCAAATCGTCTGAGGAGTCCAGGACCGAAGCTCCCAAAGCTACCTCTAAAGCTGCTTTAAGCTTCAAACAGTTCAAAGCGTGTGGACCGAAAGAATTCACTGGCGAAGATGGCCCTACGGCTTTGTTTCAATGGTTCGATTCAATCGAGGTCACCCCGCGTCAGAGTGGATGTCCTGACAATCTCCGCACTCTGAATGCTACCGGCGTCTTCCAGTCCCGTGCCTTAGACTGGTGGACGGCCGAGAGGAACAAACGTGGAAACGACGCAGCTTATGGTCTGTCATGGGATGAGTTGAAGAATGTTATGCTAGAAGAGTTCTGCCCTCCCCATGAGCGCCAAAAGTTGGAGGACGAATTCTGGCATCTGAAGCAGAAGGATGGTGAAAATGCTGCTTTAACTGCTCGCTTCAAGCAGCTCAGTATTATCTGTCCTGATCAAGTGGAGACTGCTGACATGACAATCAAGAAGTACATCCGCGCTCTGCCGGATTGTGTTGCAGATTTCGTGCATGCTTCAAAGCCAGCAACAATCGAGGAGACTTACCTGCTTGCCGCTGAGATCAACGACAAGCGAGTCAAACCTGGCTACTGGGATAAATGTGACAACTGTCACTTTTTTCGTACATTCCGTACACTTATTTAAACAGTAATATGTGCTTTAATGACTGTACATGATCTAGCTTACCAGACAAATAAATTTATGAATTCCATGCAAGTGAATTCATGCATGTTTTATACTACAAGAATTCACTGGCGAAGATGGCCCTACGGCTTTGTTTCAATGGTTTGATTCAATCGAGGTCACCCTGCGTCAGAGTGGATGTCCTGACAATCTCCGCACTCTGAATGCTACCGGCGTCTTCCAGTCCCGTGCTTTAGACTGGTGGACGGCCGAGAGGAACAAACGTGGAAACGACGTAGCTTATGGTCTGTCGTGGGATGAGTTGAAGAACGTTATGCTAGAAGAGTTCTGCCTTCCCCATGAGCGCCAAAAGTTGGAGGACGAATTCTGGCATCTAAAGCAGAAGGATGGTGAAAACGCTGCTTTAGCTGCTCGCTTCAAGCAGCTCAGTATTATCTGTCCTGATCAAGTGAAGACTGCTGACATGACAATCAAGAAGTACATCCGCGCTCTGTCGGATTGTGTTGCAGATTTCGTGCATGCTTCAAAGCCAGCAACAATCGAGGAGACTTACCTGCTTGCCGCTGAGATCAACGATAAGCGAGTCAAACCTGGCTACTGGGATAAATGTGACAACCGTCACTTTTTCGTACATTCCGTACACTTATTTAAACAGTAATCTGTGCTTTAATGACTGTACATGATCTAGCTTACCAGACAAATAAATTTCTGAATTCCATGCAAGTGAATTCATGCATGTTTTATACTACAAGATATGGCTTTATGCATTAATGAACCGCGTTGCGACAGAAATACTAGTAAACTCACCGATAAGACACATTGTGGCAACATTTCTGCAGAAAGCAGTTAGACAATAGAAATGGGAGCCTAGGTGTAAGTCCAATGACAAGAATACATTAAAACCCAATAACACATACAAGGGTTTACATATATACCATCCGGAAGCTAAAATACGCACTAAAAAGCACCCGAAACGCACTTTAAGTGCAGAATTTTATTAAATTCAACTTAAATCAGCTTTTAAACCTATAAATATCATGCAGAATTTACGTTTTATTACCCAGAATACTTCCCCAAGTGCTGGGAATTGAAAGGGTTACAAAAAGATACTTGAAAGACACTAAACGGTGCAATTTAGCACTTTAACGAACCGGTATTTAACCGAACAACCGGACATTACTCGGGACACCAAATTTTTGCCAAACACATTGTTTATTTAATTCTTGGCCAGTCGTGATTCCTGAACACCCTCCACCCACATCCTCATTTCAAGTTTCATTCCATCCATTCTCTTGGTATTCAATGGTGTAAGAAGCAAAGTTAGGAAGTGTGGAAGCAACGGAACTTGAAGGACCTTCACCATTTGCTTTTATCCACCTCATTTCTACTCTTGATCTTCCCTAGCCTTGTGCTAGTAGTAAGTGTCTTAGATCTTCATCCTCTTCATATTTTTGATGGTTAATAGTAAAAGTGTGATGAAATGATAAGAACTCTAAACAAACATAAACAAGTCTTGGAACATAAACTAACAAGTGATGAAGTATGGTTAAAGTGATGATGAAATCATGATATATTTGTGTTGTTATGCTTGTTGTTTGTTGTTTGCTAGTTGAAATGATATAGTTCATCACATGGACTTGTTAGATCATGTTTAAAGACATGAACTTGCAAGATGTGAAAGTGAAGATGTGTAGGATAATGAAATCATCCACACATAGACTATGAACTTGAATAAATGAAAGTTTCTTGAAAAATAAAGATCAAAGTGGGTTATAATCTCATAGATCTAAAGATCTATGAGTGGTTTTTCGAAAGA
Source organism: Helianthus tuberosus (assembly GCA_030545235.1). Taxonomy (NCBI): domain Eukaryota; kingdom Viridiplantae; phylum Streptophyta; class Magnoliopsida; order Asterales; family Asteraceae; genus Helianthus; species Helianthus tuberosus. The sequence goes on along the minus strand of CM060410.1, from coordinate 150,607,873 downwards.
ACCAAGTGAAAAGTATGAGTTTTGTTAAAACTTGGGTCTTACGTAAACTCATCACATTTTTAGTGGATAAACAAGTGTAGGAACACTTGTGTAAAAAGAAAATTTCACAAAGAAATATTTTTAGAAAATATGACTAGAAGTTGTAAAAGTTCAAACTCTTTAAAAATAAAGTTTTTAAAGAACCAATCACATTTTGAAAGATAACAAGACTTACAAAGTATGCTAGTAAGTTACTACATATTTTCATAAATATTCAAGTTCATGGGTTTATAGTTTATACTTGTTCTTGACAAATTGGTAAGTAGAAGTTGCATATTGTTGGTTGATGATTGATTGATGATGATTTTAAAAGAAAATAAACACATGTTTTGAAAACATGGGAAACCTCCATTTTCAGGGGAAACCCTGTCAAAATTTCTGTAAAATTTTGACACTTAGAAAAATATAAGTTTTGAGAAACCTATTCCCTAAAAATGTGTCTAAAAACATTTACCAAGGTTCCCAAATTTTTGTATTAAGAAATGATGATTTCTTCAAGTATATAATTGATACTAAGTATGTATATTTTTGAGAAAAATATATACATTTATTGATCGCCAAATTTGTGCTAAGTGTATGTAGTATGTATTATACTTGATAGTGTATTAGGACTTGAAAATACACTAAATACTCATGAGAAGTAAAAATACAAAAATACACATACAACATACAAGATACATAATTCGGGTGCAAAACACAAGAACACATATACAAAAGATAGTGACTTGAACTTGTGCGATACAAGTCTAGTGACTAGCGTTAGTAAAACACGTATAGGTCACGACGTTAATTAAGCAAATCCGGTGAAGTTTACGACGCAGGAACGCAAAGTTGTGAGTTCATGCTCCCCCTTTTCTCTTAACTGTTTTTGGTTTTATAACTCTCGGGGGTGAAATACATGTTACAAATATTACAATATTTACAAATAGTATGATAACCAGAAGCACTCTTGGTGAGAACGAGTACCAAGTAAGATGCGATTTGAGAATACAAAAATACCAGAAGCACTCTTGGTGAGAACGAGTACCAAGTAAGATGCGATTTGAGAATACAAAAATACAAGAAGCACTCTTGGTGAGAATGAGTACCAAGTAAGATGCGATTTGAGAATACAAAAATACAAGAAGCACTCTTGGTGAGAACGAGTACCAAGTATGATGCGTTTTAAGAAATGCCTAGGAAATACTAGATCATGTGAGCACAGACATAATACTGAAAATGCCATAAAGTCTTGGTGAAAACTAGTACCAAGCCATTAAAAACATTCATAATTAGGGACGAGGGTTAGATCTAACGGGTACGGCCGAGCCCCACTCATGGTCACAACTAGTACCTAGTAGTGCTTCGGAGTCCCAGTCGAGGTTAATCGACACAGTCGAGGTTAATCGACACAGTCGAGGGTAATCGACACAGTCAAGGTAAATTGACACAGTCGAGGTCAATCGACACAGTCGAGGAAAATCGACAAAGGTAGGAGCCATTACGAATGCTCCCTAGGAGTCATAACAAGCACTCCCATGTCCTTAAGGAGTCATAACAAGTACTCCCCATGTCCTCACATGCCTTAAAGTCTCTCAAAGATTGACAAGAATACTTTATTGGTACAAGATTTGTACCACAAGAATACGTTATTGGTACAATATTTGTATCACAAGAATACTTTATTTTACATGTGTGTGCTATTTATGTGTTACTTGTGCATGTTTATATTAAGTTTGTGGTGATTAATCGAAAACCCAATCGCAACTCTATCTCATCGCGAACTGGAAACGCAAATTTATTTATGTCGTTAAATGTTAGTTATGTTAATTGTGTGACTATTATCTAAGCCTATTGCATCGCTTAATCGACACTCGCTCAAACGCATCGCAACGCTCAACACACAAAATGAAACATCGAAACCTAACTTGTCGGAGGCTTTCGATCGAATGACCATTCGATCGAATGGTCATCCGTACGGATGACCATCCGATCGGATTGCCCTCTGATCGCACACATGCACCGCCTTTCCTCTTCTGTCACCTATAAATAGCACCTTTCACATCATGAACAGTGGTGTGACAGCTCTCATTCGACCCTTTGACTTCTCAGGCTATTTTCTCTTGATTCCTCGCGATTCTTGTAAGTTTCTACCTCAAATCTTGTACTTCTATCATCTACACACACTTTCTCATCATTTTCACCATCAAATCTTATCTTTCCACCACGAAATCTGTCCGGTTTGGGATGTTCTAGGATGATGTCATCATGGGTTCTCATGAACTTCAAAGTGTGACCTCATTCCACTAAGAACAACTCAGATCTAAGTGATTTCAACATGTTTAAACACTGATTTCATCATATTCTAAACATTTTCCAACTGATTTCCACTTTCTTCAATATTCTTAACTTTTCTACTCAAAACCGATAGAATCGGAGCTCATTCAGGCTTTTCACTCATTCTCTAGTGAAGTGTCGGTTTGGAAACTGATTCCTATCAAAGAGACAACCGATTCATGGGTTGAACATGACCAACCGTCGAGAACAGTTAACTGATCAGACTAGGGTGATTCCCATCCGATCGGATGACTTGGACTTGATGGAGTTCCCGCTGTTTAACACGTTGTCATACCTTCTCGGTCAAACCGCAAACTTTTCAAACTTAACAAAATCTTCCAAATTTCAAATGAGCAAGTCACCAAACGGACTGCCGTAACGACAATCTGATCGGATGACTTGTGGTCCCAAACACTTAACATTTTATAAACTTTCAATACATATCAGTATCCAAACGAATGGTCATCTGATCGGACGACCATCCGATCTAATGACCATCCTGCTGTGAACTTGTTCTTCATGAAATGTCTCACTTGGAACGGATCGCCATCCGAGCGAAGTGCGAACGGCCATCCGACCGGACGACCGTTCAACCGGACGACCTGAAAGGTAGAGACACTTCTTTGCTTTTAAAATGCTACAATGAAAACTTCAAAGCCATCATGCACAAACATATCCATCCCAAGCGAATGACAATCCGACCGAATGGCCATCCGTCCGGATGACCATCCGTCCGGATTGTCATCCGATCGAACGACCATCCATCTGGATTGTCATCCGATCGAATGGCCTTTCGTCACTCAGTCACGCGACACCGTTTAACGCACTGTCTATCGCTTATGCTATCGTTCTGTAACCAGGATAACTTTCCAGCGCTCCCTTCAATCCAATCCAAGGCTGTGTTATTCATTTAACACAATCTGTGAGTATACTTGAACCCTTTTTGCTTTACGCACTTTTGGGTGTTACATACGTTACTTATTCAAATCACAATCGACACACAACGCAAACACTTTTATACGCTGACCACAACTGCATGTTATACGTGTTACTCGATGAATGCTTGTATGTTATGTTTACACAGTGATTGTTGCCTGACTCCTTAGCAACAATAGTACTATAGTTTGGACTCAGCACCTGTCGTGGACAGGGGTTGTTAAGGGCTTTACTTCACGTGTCACAGTGGTGATATGTGTTGCGCATTCTACAACTCGCAGTCACGTCTGTGCATATTTCATTGTCGATAACCTACTAGCTTCACTTTGCTACATGTTACATGCTGGTTATGCGTAAAACGTTTTCGCTATCTATTATACTATCAAACTTGTATGCTCACCTTTACACTATGTGTATTGACCTCTATTTTAAAGTATGTAACATGTGTTTAGGATGCTGTGCTTCGCCAGCTTTTGTGGAATCAATGTTGTAGAAGGCGCTAGGCGCTAGTCGGGCGGTGAGGTACAGCCTAGGGATTAATCGGGGTTAATCGGAATGGGATTTTTATATGTATTTTTTCAAAATTATATATATATACCCAATAATATAAAAATAATACTTCAAAATTCACATAAATACTTCAAGTTTCAGATAGTATGGTTCGATTTTGACCAATTTTGACCGCCTAGGACTGCCTAGGACCGATTTTGATCGATTTTGACCGACTAATATTGTCCTAGGACCGATTTTTTACCGCCTAGGACCGATTTTGACCGATTTTTGACCATGACCGATTAATTGACCGCCTAGCTCAAAATTAGGCAGTAAGTGACCGCCTAGGCCGATTTCTGCAACCATGTGTGGAATCAAGTTAGGAAGAGTCTAGAAACAAACAATTAATATTTTGAGTTGTCGGAACAATGATTTGTCTTGAGCTATCTATGTCTGTAATAACTGTTTTATTCTGATAAGTTACGGTATGGGACATAATGTTAATTATCTGGTAAAATAGTTGTTATGGATTTCTCCTGGACAATCCGTTTTGCTCAGTGCCTCACCTCGATGTTTCTGCAATCGGTTAGGGTGTGACAAAATATTAGTAAAAAATGTAATAGGTTAAAAACGTTCGTAAAACAGTGCCAAGTAGCACCAATGCCACAACACATCGACTCTCAACTTCGTAAAAATAAAATAGATAAAATGGTAAAAATTACACTAAACGAAAAGCAGACTAAAATCGTTGAACCACGCACACCCGTTACAGTGTGTTAATGCGAAGAAAGTAACCAGAAACGTAAAACATAGAAAATAATAACTTAGTCGATCTAGGACACGCCCGTTGCGGCGAACTTATCAAAAGAGAAAAAATGGACGCGTTGCGACGGGTCTGTCAAATATGAAAAAATAGAGCAAAAAACGTTGAACCTCACGTGCACGCTACGACATGTTAATTCGCAAAATTTAGAACGAAATGTAAAACGAAAAACTTGTGAAAGATAAAAAGTATGGGGGACCAAAGTTGTAAATAATAAAGTGTTGTGTTAAATTACAAATGATAAAAAAACTTCGAGTTAAAAGGAAAAAATTTCAAATGAGTTAAAATGTAAAAGATAAAACTTTTAGGTTGAAAGTGGAATATCAAAGTTTTTTTTTTTTTTTTTTGAAAACTCCCCAAGCTTGATGTACAACTCCTAATGCACAAGAAAGTTGCTAATTTATATATGAAATAGTTAATCTAGTAGAATTTTGTTGTAAAATAATTATTTGTTGAATACGGTTTTTGTAATAATCACAACCTCATTTTTTTTGTTCACTTAGTACACTTCCTAGGCTAGATGTTATTTGCACCATATTCCACCATATTGCACCATATTCCACCCTTAAATTGATACGTGAGTAAATTGTAACTTTAGTTCCTGAGGTTTGATCAAAATTTTCACTTTAGTTAAAATAGTTTTTTTTGTCATTTTAGTCCAAATAGTGTTTTTCTGTCATTTTAGTCACTGACATTTGTCATTTTTTGTCATTTACATCTACCACCACCACTATCTCCCACCACCCACCCCATCACAACCTTCTATCATTGCCACCACCTGCCTGCACCGTCACCACCCACCCCACCACCATCACCACCCATCATTTCCACCACCACCGGCCATTTTCCGCCACCCACGTCATCAACCAACACCACCACCATCATTGTAAACTAGCAACCACCGACCGCCATCATCTTCACTATAAATCGACACACCACCATCCCCATACCATCGCACCTGCTAAAAGAGAGAATTTTGGTTTGACCAAAATTCACCTACGTTAACTAAATTTTTTGAATGTAGTGAGTTGGATGAAAATGTCAAAAAATAACAAAAGTCGAGGACTAAAATGGCAAAAAAAAAAAAAGAACTATTTGGACTAAAATGGCAAAAAAAAGTATTTGGACTAAAGTGACAATTTTGGTCAAACCTAAGGGACTAAAATGACAATTTACTCTAATATTTTTGTGAAACCTTTTTTGAATTTGATTAAAAAAGATTAAAAGTTAAGTTGATCCTCTAGCCTAACTTTCTTAACCAATTTGATGATAAAAGTTAAGTTGATCTTCTAACCTAACTTTCATAACCTACCTTTGGACTCTTCTGCTTGTAACATTTAAATCCAATAACTTATTTTAACCCAACGTGCCATTTTTTTATGTCAAGTACCTTGAGATTTATTTGGGAAGCTCAAACTTGTTACTATTAAATTAGAAGGTTGAATACAGCTAAACAACATAAGACAAGACATTAAAATCTTACTTAACAAACATTGGAGTTTGAAGGTCGGTCAGATACAACAATTAAAAATGTACAAATTTTCTTTTGAAATGCAAGACAAATCCATAAAAAACACAATTATATTAACTTTGTATAGTACATATATACTTGAAACAAGCTTCAAAAAACTTCTCCAGAAATGATGGAATGTGAGAGAAAACACCGTAGTGTGTATCGTATTGTGTATCGTTTTTTCATATTGGCAAGAAACTTCTCACATAAGCTTTAGAGAAAATACAGTGAAAAAGAGGAAATGTGGTTGCAACCTGCAAACAATGAATCATATCTGCCACCATTTTCTCCGTTCCATTGCCTTTACAAGCTCGTTTGCTAAGGATGCAAAGTCTTCCGCTTCGCTGTTTAGATCTTGGGTCCTTTTGCTAATTCTCTGACAAATGAGTGAAAAACGACAAAATGACAAAACCAATCCAAGTTCTAAATCATGTGATGTGAATTTTACAATGTTGAAACTGTTAAACGCAAGTGATGCTTCAGAGTAAACACTCGTGTATCAAACATGATAACAAAAATATAAATTATCATGAGGATGCTGAGGTGGATGTGTGGACACACGAGGTTGGATCGGATAAGAAATGAGGTTTTTAGGGAGAGATTAGGAGTGGCTAGTATATCGGATAAGATTAAGGAAGGGAGATTGAGATGGTTTGGGCATGTGAAGCGGAGACAAACGACAGCACCAGTTAGAGTAGTGGAAACTCTTACTGTGGAGGGGGAGAGAGGAAGAGGCAGACCCAAACTGACATGGGAAGAGCAGATTAGGCATGATTTACTAGAGTTGCATCTTTCTGAGGACATGGTCCAAGATAGGACTTCGTGGAGGCGTAGGATTAGGGTTAAGGACTTCTAGAGGATACTGCAGTAAGGTATTAGGTGTATTTTAGGGAAGTAGGTTTTCTTATTCTTTTAAGTGACTTTACCGACGATTGACTTCTTGTGTATATGCCCAAATGATGTTGTATGTTATTATACATGATTTACATTATACTGTGCCACTCTGATCACTTGCTTCGTATAGGTGACTTATTTTTTCTCTAGTCTATTTTTCTATATTCTTGGACTTGATGTGTTGGTTTGCTGTTCGTTTTGGAGCCGAGGGTCTCTTCTGGAAGCAGCCTCTCTATCCCTAGGGATAGAGGCAAGGTCTGTCTACATCCCACCCTCCCCAGACCCTATGAGTAGCTTTGCTATTTGTGGGATTTACTGGGTATGGTTGTTGGTTGTTGTTATCATGTTTGATACATCAATTCTTTATAAACTAATAGAGACAAAAAAGTGTTGGTGGTCAACCCAATACCATTTTCACGTGTACTAAAAGTCACCCGTTTGACATGTTACCCAACCCGGCCATTTTTCAATATAAAAAACGCAAAAATAAAATTCAATTTTGGGAACCTTATTTTTTGAAAGAGTAAAATGACAAAATCATCCCTAAGGTTTGGGTACTTTCGCTTGTTACATCCAAAATAAGATTTTTTTTTTGTAACTAGACCCTGATGTTTCATTTTTGTTGCCATTTCCATCCAAATCACTAACTCAGTTAAAATGTATGGTTAACTCAAGAACGATTTTGGCAATTTCGTTAACTCAAGGACGAATTACAAAAATGAAACGCCATGGGTCCAATTACAAAAAAATAAAATAAATAAAATAAAATAAAAAATAAAAAAATCTTATTTTGGATGTAACATGCAAAAGTGCCCAAACCTCAGGGACAATTTTGGCATTTTACTCTTTTTGAAATGACATATTTTCCAATTTCTAATCAAATATTGCATATGTTTATTTGAATATGTCATATGCTATGTCTACATGACGAATAAAAAACTCCTACCTCAAGCTTTTCTTGGCGCTCTAAAAGCTTGTTTCTTGCTTGGGCAGCTACCGAAGAAGCATCCTAGAAAAAAATAGTCGTATCATGATTTGTAACTTTTTTAGAATTTATATTTTAGCCAAATTAGCACATCTGTTTAGTTACCCCCGCATTCTTTCTATACTTGGCGATAATCTCCTCACGTGTCCTGACTCTGGGCTCATCATTATCACCATCAAGTAACATTTCCCTGTCACTTCTCTTTCCTGAATCATAAGATATATAATTATAAATTATAATAATAATAATAATATGTTTAATCTAGAGGCCAAATTAATCGTGGATTAGATATTAATAATATTATTTTCAAACATACCAGTTTCCTCCTTTTGTTTTGTATGTGATGAAGTAGGAATGGATATAGATACAGGGGATATAGATACAGGTTCATCAATTTCAATGTCGTCTGCAATAACATATATATATTGAAGTAAGTTAGAGGTACAAATACAAAACCAGAAGTAGTAACATGCATATAACTAAATGTGATAATTTTGACCCATTAACTCATATTTGGGTCGATTCAAATTATGCTTTATCTCTAACGCCCTATTTACCTAAGGGTATTTTTGTGAAGTATACAACTCTTAAACCATTTATTCAAAACTCAGATTATTATTGAAAAAATACAACTTTTGTGATTATAGTTTCTTTAAGAAAATAGTAAAGTACACGGATGGTGACTCCCTATGGTTAACCAAAATTTTGGATTTGGTCCCTAGCTTTTCAAAAGTACACAGATGGTCCCTGTGGTTTGCACTTTGTAACGCATTTAGTCCCCAGCTAACAAATCTAAAGGTTTCGGCATGTCCAAGTTAGGGACTAAATGCATTACAAAGTGCAAACCACAGAGACCATCCATGTACTTTTGGTAAAAGTTGGGGACTAAATGTATTACAAAGTGCAAACCACAAGGACCATCCGTGTACTTTTGAAAAGCTAGGGAGCAAATCCATAATTTTGGTTAACCACAGGGACCATCCATGTACTTTACTCTTAAGAAAAAAATATAATTTGGGACAAAAGTGGTTCAGGTCAACTTATTTCGTCGCGTACCAACAATTGCCCCTTTTGACCCGTGACGGTGTGACCCAACCCGTCAGTTTTGCCATCTGTAGTGTATACTTGTGATGGTATTCAGATAGATAGCCATCGTACCTATATCAAGTTCTACATCTTCCTGATTATTAATATTACTTTCAAGTGGATCGGGAAATGGATTCTTTGAAAAGATTCCATCCAGATTGCTAAAACCATATTTAAAATCTTCAGAAACGTTGATGTTGTTATTAGGTTTTCCTCCTTTAAATCCTTTAAGAATATTCACAAGCGCTCTGGGGATACCCTGTATCAACAAAAACGTATCGCAAGATCACTAATCATTTTTCAACATAGTCACTGATCATACTTTAAACCTCTAATTACTAGCATTTTAGTAATTAGACAGAGTTTCAACCTGTTTTTTCTTTTGATTATGAGAACTGCTAATCACAGCTTCTACTGCAGCCGCAAGAACTTTATCATGAAGTGACGGAAAAGATTCCGTAACCCTACAGTAATGAAAGCAACATATCATTGTTATATCGACTATTTGATGTCTTATGTGGACAACGCACGGTGCCACAAAACAAAGATAAGAATACCTGAGATCATCGTCACTTTTCAGTAAAGAGAGCAATGCCACTTCAGACCCGTTTATCTACATAGTAAAGACGTTGATGAACAAGAAAAATTCATCAAACAAAATTTTAAAAATTGTACATATAAACTTCAAAGGTTACAAAATTTCTAGGAGAGTAAAATGTCATTTTCGTCCTTGAGGCTTGGCCAGTTATGCGACTTGTCCAAAGGTTTGTTTTTCTATATCTTGATCCAAAAGGTTTGAAATCTTGCCATTTTCATCCAGCTCGTTAAACTCCATCCATTTTCTCGGTTAAGTCAGAGGTATTATATTTGTTTTTATTTAGGGTATTTTGAATACTTGTACATTACGCTAAATACTTGTACATAAAGTGAAAAAGACCGAATTGCCCTTTTAAGTTGACAAAAAAACGAAAATGCCCCTGACTTAACGGAGAAAAATGGATGGAGTTAAGAAGCCGGATGAAAATGGAAAGATTTCAAACCTTTTGGATCTAGATGCGGAAAAACAAACCTTTGGACAAAAGTCACAAAACTGGCCAAAACACAAAGACAAAAATGACATTTTACTCCTTCTAGAATAATACCATGGCAATCTGCCCATTCTCCGCTGCACACATAGTCCTCTGCATATTTGCCTTGTAACTCCACCTTAATATTGACATTAACGAGGTTACTTTCACCAGTTCTAAGTCTGGCAACGATCTGTATAAAAAATGTGTCAATATACCATTTTACTATACATACGTATATACAAGTACAAATATTCTTTTTTTATGCTTGTAAGAACGAAAAAATAGACAGAGACCTGATTTCCAATTCTCCAGTTTGATATAGTAATACTAATCCAAGCGATTTTTCATCTTTCCTAAAAGTTGAAGTCCAACAGCAATGTTTCTCGAGTTTTACTTTAAGCAACGGTTTTTCATTCCCCTAGCAGAACAGAAGTTATTATCAGCTCACCACTAACAAATTTGACCCATTTACTTATTTAGGTTGTATTTTATATCTATATGCTCAAACGGGAGGGCCATAGTCACACCTGAACCACAGATTTTAAACGATATAAGCACAGAGCATCGTTGCAACAAAGTAAAATGAGTGAATCCATTGCATTATGTCCTGAATTGATATGTTCGGTCTCATGTTGGTCTATTTCGCTTGTAGGTTCGTTTCCAGCGGCAACATCCTTGGTCAACTGTGTTGACTCCTTTTGTTCCACCGAAGAAGTACTTCCCTCTGAAAGAATATACATAATACTGGTATTATTGTTAAACATATCACAGTTGTAAAACATATACCATTTAGCTATTTTTTTCATTATACTCTTTTTAGCACAACACAAAATAACAGTCATACTTGCCTATAATATGCATGGATATAGCAGTGGTATCTTTCTTCAATTGAGTTGGTTTAGAGTTGATCATGCGATTATTACCATCAAATACATATAACTTTGCATCTTTGGTAGATACAAACATCAACTTCTCCAGATTTTTGTCGAGACTCTTTGGGCCCGCATCTTTGGGGCTTTTAACACCACCTCCATTATACAAAAATGATTTCCAGGCCATCGAAATCACCGGACTGCTAAGGTTAGGTAGAGATTCAGTTAGGAATGAAACGGAGAATGAGTTCATATCAAGCACTGCAACCTGCAATGCAGGCGTTTTAGAGAAAGAATAACCATTACATGACATGGTAAACACTTAAATTAGTATACAGTAATCTTAGTTGAAGAAAAAAAAGAGTAAAATGTCATTTTCGTCCCTGAGGTTTGGTTACTTTTGTTTAAAGGTTTATTTTTCCGCATCCGGATCCAAAAGGTTTGAGATCTTTCCATTTTCATCCAACTCGTTAACTCCATCCACTTTTTAACGTTAAGTCTAGGGTATTTTCGTTTTTATAGACAATTTTTTTTGTGATGATTAAAGGGTTTGGGTAGGGAGAAACTGAGAAAGCCAGCAGAGTTGGATCTTTATTTCTTATAGTGTTTTTTTATTTTAACAAAAAATGTCTGAAAAGACGGAAATGTCCCTCATTAACGGAGAAAAATGGATGGATTTAAAGAGTTGGATGAAGATGGCAAGATTTCAAACCTTTTGGATCTAGATGCGGAAAAATAAACCTTTGGACGAAAGTCACAAAAGTGGCCAAACCTCAAGGACAAAAATGGCATTTTACTCAGAAAAAAAAAGATAGAATGTTGACTTACACGACCACATTCATGTGCAGCGGCTAGTTTAGCTCCATGGTCTATATACTGAAGAGCTTGAACAGGGGAATCAAGAAGGTGGAAAGAAGCGATACAAGCGGGACTGCCACCTTGAGGTTGTTTGTGAACTGAAAACAGTACTAACTTGTGTTAAGTAAAGCATAAAACAGTTGAAATATATGTTGGAAATAAATAAGCTTACTTTCTTGTTTAATTCCGGTTACAATGTGAAGGTCCGTCTCGTTTGGACTGGAATTGAGATTATATACACGGATCTGCAAACTCAGAATATTAGTATGCGATTAGGTCAAGCATGGTCAACAGTTGAACCATTGGTGTAGAAGCATCAAGCATCTCTTACCAAACCAAGTTGACTCCCAACTGCTAATTGTGAAGTCGAAGAACATAAATTCAGTTCTGAAACTGGAGAAGTTGAACCACTCACTTCTACATCTCTTATCTGTCAATAACATCAGATATGTTAAGTGAATCCTCTTTGACCCATTTACTTGTTAACGGGTTGATTTTGTATTAATTTTCTTTAATCTCTTAACATGTCAAGTAGGTTTATATCTTCAAAGGAACGGGTCGGAAGTTATCCAAAGTAATTTATGATGCCAAGAATCCAGTAAATCATTTTATTAAAAACTTAAAGACTATTATTGACATGATATAAATTTTGTAATCATACTGTGAACACTATTTTACACTAGTTATCTCTGAAAGTACTAAAAAATTCAGATGCAAAGTGTTTCACGTCGACCCAACCAGACGGCGAAGCTTGAGATTTCCGACCGGGGGGTCGAAAACGTATGTACCGAAAAATTTCTATAAAACCGGGGGGTCGAAAACGTATATACCAAAAAAATTCTATACGAAAACTAATACTCTCCACTACTGAGCGAAAAGTTCGGGGGGTCGGCCGCCCCCTCCCGCCCACTAGAAGCTGCGCCCCAGTTAACCCATATTAACCGGTCCACTTTCCATCTCAATTCCTCATCAACTAAGAAAGTATATCAATTACCATGAGAAATTTAAAACAATGTAGTGACTCACCGCTCCTATAATGCAAAGAACCGACAAGACTGGTGAGGTCGCATCCCAGATTCGAACAGATCCATCCATGTAACCAGCTACGTAAATTCTCTCTATCACGTAACCGTCAGGAGAGGTAAATTGATGTACTATACCTCCCGATATGGGCCAACTCCCCTCCGCCAATTTTTGTGATGCGTTAACCTTCATGTTCGTGGCTATCTAAGTAAAACAAGTTTTTTATTAATAATATAAAAGTAAACATAAAACCATAAATTCTGCATACAACTATTCAAGTATCTTCATTACCTCCAAAAGGAACTTTGAAGTGTTTTCACTACCAACTAATGAGATGAGTTTAGCGGCACTTAGGACTGGATTGAGTGTCGGTACGACTACGGGACAATCTAGAGAAGATAAAGTAATTCTTTTTTCATGTTCAGTTGTTAAGGCGGATAAATTCTTATGATTGACTATTTGCAGATGTCCCGGGCTTGTGAGGACTAGTAAATCAGCACCGTGATTGTTTATTGCACTTGGTAATAAACTCATATCGGCAAACGAGCCGATAAGAGTGATCTCTGCACGACCCACACATCTTAGGGTTTCCATCCCAGGGCTCCATTCAAGACTCAAAACCTGCAATATCCATAATAATAATGAATAGAGGTGGCAAGATTGATGATTTGCCCCGGCTGAAAATAGTAATACTTCTTTGTCCACGTTTTTTCCAATTTCCAATAAATAATTAATACATTGAATATTATCACAATATAAATAAATAAATAAAACCCAGAAAACTTCATCTCCACCATCCATCTCCTTGATCAATGGTGGATATTAAAAAAGTACAAAAAGTTACTTTTTTAAACAAATGTTGCAGTCTCACAAAAAGTGAAAAGTGTGTCACTTTTCTCTCTCCTCTCTCATCGGACACAAAAAAAAATGTGACAGCTGCATTGTTACATAAAAATCTCGCTATAAAAAAAATGTAGCATGTTTTTTACGCGCATTACAAAATAAAAACTTCATAAAATATAAGGCTTACACCTAAGCTAAACCGTAAAATCTAAACTATAAACCCTAAAGGCTAAAACCTAAAGCTAAACTCTAAACCCTAAAGCCAAACCCTAATATAAAACCCTAAAAGCCAAACCCTAAATCCTAAAACCTAAACCCTAACCCTAAGAGCATTCACAATCCGTCCCCCAAATTCTGTGAGGGAGCTTTTTATATTATGAAAAGTGATTGTAGGTGGTTGTGAGTAGAGAAGAGAGAAAATGTTACTGTTCATCTATAAATTTGAGGGGAAACTGTTCACCCTCTATAGTTTTTAATATATTTTGAAAGTGGTTGTGAGTAGAGGAGAGAGAAAAAGTAATGATAAAAATAAAAAGAATATATTATTTAATTGAAAGGAGAGAGAAAATGTAGTAGTTTTTAGTGAAATTATAGGGTAAAAATGATGGAAGGGATGTGAATGCTCTAAAAGCTAAACCCTAAATATATATATATATATATATATATATATATATATATATATATATTATAGTGTTCGACGAGCCGGTTCAAGTGCCGTTGGCTAAACCCTAAACCCATGTGATCTGCTTCCCTTCTAGCTGAAAGCTTATAAAAGAAATTTGACCCATTTGAGATAAAGCACAAGTGCACAACTCAATCAATCAATTTGAGATAAAACATAACAAAATTAAACCCATTTGTAAGTGAACGGGTTGCAATTACCATCTCTACTTGTTAAACTCACCGTTAATACTTCCTCGGACCCGATTTCATCACCTCCGTATACAAACAGTTGGCCATCACCGTCATTTTGGGATTTAGTGTTTGCTGACCAGTGCAATACAATGACAGGAAGTTTCCTTTTCGCAGATGACAGCTGTAACCTTACAACATTATTGTTTGATGACGCAGTTTTTTGTTTTTTACTAGATCCCGTAGTTGACGTTTTCCAAAACATAATATCTCCATCTATGTATCCAACGGCAACAACCGTCCCGTTAGAAGATGCCCAACAAAGAGCAGTTATTTCTTTTTCCTCCAAATCATGTTCGGGTTGACCAGAACAGTCAACAACTCCATCCTTCAGTTCAAGAACCTTATCACCTCGAACTACGACCACTTGAGCTTCAAAAATATCCCATAATATAATTAAGCCACTCTCATATGCAAGCAAAACTCTGCAAAAGAACGGTGAATCAGAATATGGTAATGCTGGTATCTGTCGAATATTTGGCAAATCCCCACACAAATTATTTAGGTCCCCTGTAAATGAACCGAACAAACACGAACATATAATCGAACACATTTTTTTTTCATGTTCATTTATTAGGAAAATAGGCATGTTCGTGTTTGTTTATGTCTGTTTTTTAAAACCTAAACGAATAGTTCACGAACGTAATCAAACATAAACAAACAAACTTAAACGAACATAATTTAACAAACAATAAACAACACAAATGAACATAATTGAACAAACATAAATGAACACAAATGAACATGAACATAAACATAAACAAACATAAAGTAATTTTTTATATAAATTAGTGATTAATTACAATAAATTTCATTGGAAAACCCATATTTGTTACTAGAAAGCCCAATTACCAAGTAGTTATATTAATATAAGTAGTTAGAAAGTTCCTTTTATGTTTAATATCTATAAAAAGTGTCCTTTTTACAGAATCCTAAGACTAACTTTTTTTTTTTAAAATAAACTTCATTAAAACAACCTCCGACCCAAACGGGCAAAAGGCCTACAAAAAACACCACCCCCGACCCAAACGGGCAAAGGGCCAAATTACAACATATACATGGGATATTTACACCTAAGACTATAACTACTTATGTATTTAAATTGAAACGAACATAAACGAACAAACATAAACGAACGAACATAAACAAACGTAAATAAATGAACATGTATGAACGAACATAAATGAATGAACAAAAAGTGTGTTCATGTTCATTTGTTTAATTAAATGAACACAAAATTGTGTTCATGTCCGTTAGTTTGTGTTCATGTCTGTTCGTTTATTAAATAAACGAACATAAACGAACTTCCCGGTGAACAAGTTCATGAACAGTTTGATAACGTTCGGTTCGTTTACAGACCTATTTGTAAATATGGTTCCTTTCACACTAAACGTGGCAGAATATTGTGGAAACTTGAGAAAACTCATATTATTAATATTATATAACTATATAAACATGTAAATAAGTTAAAACTAATCCTCTTATATCCTTATCTAAGTTACCTCAAACTAATCATTTAATCTTAAAACTAACAATAATACTAATCTCTGAATTAAATACTCAACTAATAATTATGAAAACAAGATAATGATAAAAGCATAATATACGTAAACTGAAATCCAACACGGTCTCCAACAAATATAAAGAAGAAAACTTCAACCAATACTTGTATCTTGCCTATTCCCAGAAGAAGAAGGTTGATGCAGAACTCCAACGACAGTCTGGCGATCTGGAAACGATGACTCAGCTGCTTCTGTTGAGTAAATAAAAATATACTATTGTAATATGCTAAACAAATAAAAAGAATATATTACTAAGAACCAATTATTCAGTGTAGATATTACCAGTAAGAGATTTGGCTGAAAGATGATACGGCAGTAATAAAAGTTCTCCGTCCTCTTCATGCTTTAAAACAGACATCAAACCATTATCATCTCCAACATACCTATATTTAGTAACACGCTAACTAATTACCACACATACATTTTCGGAAACTTTAAGGAGAGAAGCACTATGTACTATGTAGCAAGTATTATTGCATTTTTTTCAAGTATCTTACATGAAGAAAGAGCCATATATCACAGAGAAACTTGTAATGGTGGAGCTCCATTGCATACTGGAAGCAACAGACCTGTTTTCCAAATTCCACACCTATAAAGTAGCAAATGTAGCATCAAGTCAGCTCGATTCTAAAAATGATTAATAACGACCGTTACGAACTAGTCATTACCAGTATGTCATTGTCATTGGAGATGCTGACTAGGAAACCTTTGTTGGATAGAAACTACAAGAAAAATTAATTAGAATTTCAAACATGTTTTTAAAACTGTTGTATCATCCTATATGTATTCCATATCCTTAAAACATGTTTTTAAAACTGTTGTATCATCCTACATGTGTTCCATATCCTCAAATGTTCCTGTGCCCGTATCTTGCTTAGAGGGAACAGAAAGAACACACTTGACGTAAAAACATCAGTCGACAAAATGAAAAAGTTTAATGAAAAAATAACAAACCTCCAAATACTTGAAAGGTATTTGCTTTGGAGAAATTAGGAGGCCTTCAATATTATCACCACCAATCACTTTTATCCTGCCATCTCTGCATGGAATTAATAAGAAACATAAGAACTTTATATGTTCCTTCTATTATAATTTGAACAAACATATTATTTTATTTAGACATATTTCTTTTTAAATAAGGGTGTAACCTTCCTTCCTTGGTGTAAATAGGACTTGAAATTGATTACATACAAAGAGTGTTGTAAGAATCACTAGGCGCTAGTCAGCCGGTAGGGTACGGACTAGCGATTAAACAGGATTAATTGGATTGGATTTTTATATGTAATCTTCAGTTTTATTTATGTGTAAATTTTCTAGCAAGACAAGTTTTAACCCCTCGTCAGCTCATTATTTTTAAGTAGGCATGATTAATCACCAAAATTTACAAGGTTTGATCGGAAAATGGCCAGAATTTGTCCGGAACCGCCGATTTTTGGCCAATTAGGACTGCCTAGGGCCGTTGTTGACCGTTTAGCGATAAATTGGCCGATTAGAGGAAAAATACTCGGTGAACCAAGGACTAGCGATTAATCGGATGCTAGTTGGGATTTTTACAACCATGCATACAAAAACGGGATCCCAAACAACAACTCAATCTTTTTTATGTTCTAGAAAAATGACTAGAAAAAGACTTACAATGTTCCAATGGCTAATACACGCTGAATAGGATCAAAGGCAAGAATCGATGCGGTGGATGGGATACCGTAATGGACTGCTATACGAAAGTCCAAATCGTCTGGTGTGAGGCAGCCTTTTAGATTCTGCTCGGAAACAAACAATAAGATATCCATTTGCTGAAAACATGTATAAGACCAATTAAGACGCTTCCAACCATCCTCTCCCAATTCTAGTAACCACACATTTTCTATATTTTTCATTCACAGGTTAGCATTGCTCATCTTGCAATTGTCATCTTTACATCCTACCTAGGCCATCAAATTTGGTTCACACGGTACTCTTGTTTTCTAACTTCCTTGGTACCAAAAGGCACATAATTTAGCAACGTAAAACACTTGAAGGCAAGTAGACACTAAAAATTTTTAAGTAATCAATTTGTATAGCATCTTTTTAAGAAACTAAAATTTTCAAACTAGGATAATTCGCATTAAGTTTTGGAGCATAAGTACTCATTTTGAATAAATTTCTACATCAAATTCGGGATTGGCTATCGGCATATTGCTTTTTGAAATAAGCGGTTCGATTTAAGCAACTTCAAACTGCTAGCTTTTGAGTTTTCACTCACAAATAATCAGATAAGCAATCCCAAACACCTTCCTAACTACTGATTGATCTATAACATTAAACACAATAGGCAACAGTTTTAAGAAGATATCCCAAACACGCCCAAATTGATAGCATTCTGCTTATACATCCAAAAAAAAAATAAGTACTGAATCAGACTTAATAATTAGGTTTAATTTAAAGCACACTCCAACACATATTGTTTAGGGAGGATTTCAATTGATAAGAAAAACCCTAGGAACTAAACCACAGTCCATAAATTCTAGAAAGATATAGGATTGAAACTAAGAATCATTTGTGAATCGTGAAAATGAATGATCGTGGATGAAATAACATGATTTGAAGAAGGTGTACCTGCTGCTGCTGAAGATGGTGATGCTTGGTAGCCTTGTGTAGCAGTTTCTTGGCAAACATACCGCCAGGCAGCCGATTCTTGTTTTTGGAAATGCCAACGAAGAATATTAGGAGAAACAAAGCTTTGAAGTCTTCACCGGTCTCTCTTTGACTCAGCAACACAACACAACACAACATTACCAATAATAAACACAACGAATATTTCAAAAAGAGTAAACTGCCATTTTGGTCCTTGTGGTTTGGGCACTTTTGCCATTTTAGTCCAAATTTCAAACTTTTTAAATCTGGGTCCATGTGGTTTCACTTTTATTGTCATTTTAGTCCAAAATCCAAAAACCTTCTATTTTAACTGTTGAAAGCTGATTGTTTTGTCCTTTTATGCAGGGGCATTTTGGTCATTTTAATATCACATATTAAAGCAAGAGCCCTGTCTCTCTCTTCAAACATCTGCAGAGTGCAGACCATCATCTTCTTCAAACAAACCCAAAGCCTAACCGGGTCTGCAGCGCCACCACTCCTCCACCCGCCACCGCCCCACCAGAAAGACAGCCTCCACCTCTTCTCCACCCCCACTGCACCACCACCATCCCCATCATGCCACAACTACACCACCACCATCCCCACCGCACCACCACGACACCACCACTACACCACCACCCCTGTCTTTCTCTTTCCCTCTCTCGTCTCTTCAGAGCACACCCATCTACAACTACTGGTTTCGTCAAAAAAGATACTAATTTACTCAGAAGATTGGTGGTGCAGTTAGGACTTCTCCAAGCCCCTGTGCTTAATAGTAAATGATCACACACTCACCCACATAACACTCTCTCTCTCTCATTCAGTTCCAGCGAAGACAAAGGCAGCGCCGCCTCAGGCGGCGACGGTTGTTTCCCGTTCTCATTCCGGCAACCACACCATCACCTAATCCCCCTCTTCCTCCCTTCTCTCCAAGCAGAACTCCGGCACGGAGGCGCCGCCACTACGGCGGCGGTGATGGTGAGTAAGAGGGAAAGAACGGGGGTGGTGATCTGTTGTATGAAGCCTCCGGTGCAATCTGGGCACGATAAAGATGAATCTTGGAGGTGGGTTTGGATGATAACGGAGCGGTTGCATCTGTAGCACCAGTATGATGATGTTGAAGATCCAACCGTTGACATCTATGATCTGAATTTGATTTCAATATATATTGTTTGGGTTTGTAGAAGATGGGTTTGATACCCAGATTTGAGATGGTGACTGGTCTGGATTGAAAAAATGGAGAACAAGAATTTGAAAAAATGGATAACAGGATGGGGAAGAAAAGATGACGGTTTGGGTTTGTAGAAGATGGGTTTGATACCCAGATTTAAGATGGTGACTGGTCTGGATTGAAAAAATGGAGAACAAGATGGGAAAAAAAAAAGATGATGGTTTGGGTTTGTAGAATATGGGTTTGATACCCAGATGTTATATTAAAATTAAAATGACCAAAATGCCCCTGCATAAAAGGACAAAACAATCAGCTTTCAACAGTCAAAATAGAGGGTTTTTGGATTTTGGACTATATTGGCAATAAAAGTGAAACCACAGGGACCCATATTTAAAAAGTTTGAGATTTGGACTAAAATGGCAAAAGTGCCCAAACCACAGGGACCAAAATGGCAGTTTACTCTTTCAAAAAATTTAATAAACACAAAATTAGTAAAGACCACGGGTACTTGTAAAGCTGAATAATGTCCTCACCCTTGGGCGTTTTTCGCTATGTGGCAGTACAGTCAGCAAGGGACATTATTGGACATTTTTCTAAAATGGGTGTAGTGGGGATTGTGGGGCATTATTTTGTAATAAAAAAAAACATTAAAAAATCTTATTGGACAAAACAAATGAAGCTAAAGGTGATTGGTCAGGTATTCCCCCATCCGGCGTTGTTTCAAACACGTCAAAACAAAAAATTTGGCCAAAACGCCCTAAAACGCCATGGGGGTGGGGCTTGGGCATAGTTGGGCATGTTTGGGAGAGAATCACGCCAGTATCTTGCCCACTAGGACGGATGGTCTAATAATAAAAGAGTAAAGCATATCAAATTACCAAACTCTCCAAAACTACTTTACTTGCATTTTTTATTTCAAAGGGAAAAAAAAGAATATTATGATGTCATGTAGAATATCATTAACTTACTCACTGTTCTTACTAGCAGGATGCCCGCATGATGTGGCGGGAGCGACACATTGCATTGCGATACTCGTTTTCAGTAGTTTTCTTATTCACATAATGTTTCTTGTAACACTATTGTGATAGATATACATCAAAAGCGAAGTCATCGGATAATCCATTTCATTGTGTCGTGCATGGTTCAATGGGTTCGGTTTTTATCCTCAACCGAAGCCGAAACCAAATTCATCGGTTAGTTTATTTTATTAACCAATCAATTTTCGGTTAATCACTTCGGTTTATTTGGTTAGATCGACGGTATTCAGTTTGGTTCATTTAATTTCAGTTAATAGCAAAAACCAAACTTGGGCTAAAACTTTTGCTTGGAAATATATGAAATTGAGATATAAATACATGAAATGAAATTATAAATATATGAAATGGAGATATA
The DNA here is from genome assembly GCA_030545235.1 of Helianthus tuberosus. Lineage (NCBI taxonomy): Eukaryota > Viridiplantae > Streptophyta > Magnoliopsida > Asterales > Asteraceae > Helianthus > Helianthus tuberosus. Next base: position 150,586,473 of record CM060410.1, on the reverse strand, counting down.
AAATATGATATATATGAACTGGAGGTATAAAAGCTAGAAATATATGAAAATATGAATGATTAGGTCTGGTTCAACTAATTTCGGTTAAACGAGAGGACAAAAAAATTGACAACTGATGTGAAACTAGCCTAATAGCAACCAATAGAAGGAGAAAGAAAAGAATAATAGAGGGAGAAATGATTTAATATTTCATTGATTGAGATGTATATAAGTATATTACAAGAGGTACAAAAGACTATATATAATAGAGGAAAACTTGTGAAACAAGCCTAATCTATTTTAGGTGTTGATAACCACATTAATAATAAATATATTCATACCACTCCCCCTTGGTTATCAACTTAATACGCTTTGAGATGTTGCCTCATTAAAAACCTTGCTAGGAAAACTCAGTGGGACAAAACCTCAGCTAATGGAAAAAGAGTGCAGCGCGTATTTTCTTATTCTGATACTTCTGGATCAGGTATGTTGCCTTATTAAAAACCTTACTAAGAAACTCAATGGGACAAAACTTAGTCAAGGGAAAAATAGTGCAACTTGAATAAGTCCCCCCTCATTTTAACATGTATCCTTTAAGTGACGTGTGTCCATCTTCCTTAAAAGTTGAACAAAGCTTTTGTAGCCAATGATTTGTCGCTTGATTCCTTAATATGCAATCCTTTATGTTGAGAAATGTTGTATAATCTTCTAACGAGACTTTAGGTGCCTCCTTCCAAAAAATAATATCATATGTCCACGACATTTTTTTGTTACATTCTTGTATCTACAAGACTAACCAAACTTGTTTTGATGGGTTAGTAAAATATAATCAATATCGTTTATACCTGAAATATTTATCTGAACTCATTCCAATGTCTCTTCGCTTGACAAATGTTATATCATAACAATAAGCTCAAGTGAAAGATATTATAACCATACATAGCTAGTAAAACATATTAATGCACTTATGCATTTAACGATGATACTTCTAGAATGAGAATCTCTACTTTAGTAGGAGATGATAATAGTCATTTCTTATAAGAAATTACTTAACAACCTTTAACATACTTTAAGGTTCAACTATGTTTATACTAAAATATCCAAACATCATCTTCAAGATGTACTTGAGGGATTGGTAAAATATAATTACATATATACTCGAATTGCAGTTCGAGTAATAATTAGACCGTGCCAAGGTCATTCAAAAATTCCCCCTCTATAAAAGCTCGACAATTTCTCTCGATGATGCCTAGACATAATCACTGTAAACTGCGATATAGTGAACTTTTAAAGTAGAATGTTGATAAAACATGGCTAATTTAATCAAACTTATATCCCTCTTTATGTGAATATCTCGAGTTGTACAACACTCGACCCAACTATTTTAGCCATACATATTTTGTCAACTTCATATAGTACATTCTTCACAATTCAACAAGTTTTCGAAGTAAGTTTTACATCAACGGACTCGTATCATCGTTCTAATCAAAAGCCCTAAAAATCTGGTTGTAATTTGGAAAAAAGCTTAACTCCGTTAATTTTTTTTAACGGGGGACCATTGTAGGTAAAATAGGTGAAAGGTGAGACTAGTGGGGGGAATATTACAAGGTGAGATTATTAATGGCCAATACGGTCTAGGTGGGATTATTACAGGCCAATTCTCCATTTTTTTGAACGGTGAACTTCTAATGGTGACCATTGTCACATCGCCTAATCGGCGACCCTAGCCAAGATCTGCACAGATAGCAGGGCCAGAGTTGTGTAGTCAGACTTGGTTACGGCGTTCCCCCGAAAACCGTACCGCCTCCACACGAGTTTCTTCGCTGAAGTAACAGCCGGATGAAAACCGGGGTGACGCTCAGGATCAAACCCACCTCGGTGGAGTTTTCACCATCATAGCGCACAAATGTCTCACTCTACCACAGCCGGGAATAGAACCGGCGTCTCACAAGGAAACAAGCAGCCAATTACCCAACTGAGCTGGGATCACAGGCAACATAAAACTTAATGAACTATTTTACAAAGTTTAGAAGCTTATCAGTTAACGTAGTTTAATTATTAGTTTAAAAATGTAATCCTGCAAATATAAAAATATTTATTAATAACAATAGTTATTATCATCATTGTTTTATTAGAATAATTAATAGGTGGTAAACACTAGTACATTACAATATTCTGAATTGATGTTTTTTTTTTTTATTTGTCGTCAGAGTTCTAGGGTAAATTTTGCAAATTACGATAAGTTTCAGGTGATTTGAGTAAATGTTATTGGAAATTTATAAAGCATTATTAAAGCCTTTAACAAATGGGGATGTAGCTCAGATGGTAGAGCGCTCGCTTAGCATGCGAGAGGTACGGGGATCGATACCCCGCATCTCCACACGTTTTTTTTATTTGATTTGTCATTTTTTTTTAACAAATAGACATCAATACTTTTTTGTATTTTTTTCTTATTTCAACACTACCATTGATAAAAAAAATGTAAATTTACATTCCATATATGAAATTCCAAATAAAACCATTTCAGCATTATTATTATTAATACATACAAAGTGTCAACCCCATGAAATACTACGACTAACATGAAATGTATTTACAAAAGGCCGCAAAGACGAGGCCTAGAACAGATTTGTCTTCCATTTGCCTTTACCAGAGCCATCATTCCTGCAGTTGCACCAGCACATATAACCGAAGATATAACCGAAGATATAACCGTCTGCGCATTTTGACCCGCTGCAGTTTCAAAACCAAAACAAATTCAGCTCATGAAATTCCAAATCTCAAACCCACTGTATATATTTTCAGCTGTAACAAAATGCATGGTTATAATATATTTAAGTGCTTGTCAAATTCTGATTATTTTAAAGATTGATAATTTGTATTGTGAACTAAGCCTAATAAATGGGATCCGACAATTATAAGAGTGAGACGCGTAGATGTTCTTTTGTTAAAACGGAGTTCATGCAATACCTCGGTTAAGAGTAATGGATGTAACTGTCAAGCTTCCAATCAATAGAACCGATGCCACCGGAAATAACTGCAGATAACCCAAATTGTTTAGAGACTATATAAAGTATAAGAGAGTTTAAAGTACAAAATGTTGTTAACGTGCGACCGTACGTGACCAACAAAATAAAGTGTGTAATTAACGTACAACATGCGTAATTAGGGTTCTGATCATGCGTGATTTGTGTTTTTGTCCATGTGTGATTTTGTGTTTGACCATGCGTAATTAGGGTTTAAAATTGACCATGTGTGATTTGTGTTTTTGTCCATGTGTGATTTGTGTTTTAACCTATGCATGATTTTGTGTTTGACCATGCGTATTAGCCATTAGGGTTCGAAATTTTCAAATGAACATGCGTAATTAAGTCCCGTACTGGTCGCATGTTAAAGAGCTATTGTACGTTAACCTTATAATACATATATACATATATAATCCGGACAAAAATTATGATTACTTACAGTGCGTGACTCAAACTTGTTTAGCTGAAACGGAGAAGGTCTGTTTCCGCTGACGGTATAATTTCCGGAAATGAGGTCGATTGCATCCTGAAAAAAGTAAAAATACTAATACTCATGAAAAATATTTAACACAATTAGCAATGCAAAGTTTCGGTATAGAAAAGCTTGCCTGTCGAATTCCATCTTGAAAATTATTTAAATAATATCTCGAAAGAGCACTAATCCCATCTTTTATCAATCCATATATAGTTTGTTTCCCGTATCTGCAAAAAAAATGGGAAAAAGTCACAAAAAAAAGAAAACAGAACGATTACTGTATCTTAATCGTTCTTCGGATATTATATCATTACCTGACGATGTCTCCTTTTAGAGCATTTGTTCCAGAATACTCGAGGCTGATCTCATCACCTTGATTCACCCACACTATTGAAAAAAGAGTTGCAAATATTAACAGTGAATAAAGTGTTATGTTAGGAAAGAACATGCATGATAATATTATCGGCACGCACAGTTTCTGTAAATCTCGAGATCTTCATCCCCTGTGAAAGTACAAACGTGTTCTGAAGATGTTAGCGCACACATCCGTTGCAACTGTTGATTCAACGATATTCGTGCAAGATAGCTCTGCAATGACAAAACATGAAAATATTGTTCTTTTAGGCATTTAAATTCACTTCAGTCACTTCGACCCACGTGTCCTGTTTTTTTTTTTTTTTTTTTTTGAGTAAAATGCCATTTTTCGTCCCTGAGGTTTGGCCAATTTTGTGACTTGCATCCAAAGGTTTGTTTTTTCGCATCTGGATCCAAAAGGTTTGAAATCTTGCCATTTTCATCCGGCTCGTTTGTTCCATCCATTTTTCTCCGTTAAGTCAGGGGTATTTCCGTCTTTTTTGTTAACTTAAAGGACAATTCAATCTTTTTCATCGGTATTCGGTCTTTTTACATAAAGTGAAAAAGACCGAATTGGCCTTTAAGTTAACAAAAAGACATAAATACCCCTGACTTAACAGAGTAAAATGGATGGAGTTAACGAGCCGGATGAAAATGGCAAGATTTCCAACCTTTTGGATCCATATGCGGAAAAACAAACCTTTGGAAGAAAGTCGCAAAACTAGCCAAACCTCATAGACGAAATGGCATTTTACTCTTTCTTTAAGCTTAAAGTTTACATGTTTGACTCTAGGTAACTGTGTAAAGCGAAAATGCGTTTTCTTGAACCTGGGTAACATTTGTTCGGTCAAGGCAATCGATACAGTTGGATCGAACTATTCCTTTCTGTTCTTCTACCAACTCTCCGTCACTGGTTTGGAGGAAGTATCTGCTGAGCTGGAACAGTGAATATCATATTACGAAAAACCATCATAGTTCCATTTAAGGAAACTATTTCAGGAGAATAACTCGTAAAGATTGTAGTCAGGTTTTGCTGTTACCCTTGTTTGTCAAAGTCATCGGCTATTTCATCGTAGAGAAGTTTCAAACTGTCAAAATTTGATCCGCCACAGCGTTGATGGAAATCAAATGACACATATCTGAATCAATAATAATATCACGTTAATGTTTCCTTTAGTGTGTACATGTAATAAAAGGGGTCAAGATTGTAAACAATTATATAGTAAAGTCAAAACATGAATAAAGTATCACCTAACATCCGGCAGCTTTTCCATTTCGGCGGCAAATGCAAGGCTTAGTTGGCCCTCATTACCGTGCTGCATGTAACCAATAACATATGAGATTACTATAATTGTGAGTAACAAAGCATGCCATTATATAAAAACTAGAATTGATTCCCCGCGTTGAGGGGTCGGTTTTTTCTAATGTGATTTGAACGTAATGAACTTTTTGTAATTGTTCATCGATCAAAACGTAGACCAACTGAAAGCGTCCATAAAAATAAGCACGAATATGTGTTATATTTGACATGACTCATGAAACGTAAAGTAACTCGAATTTATACAGTCTAATGAAAACGTAATATATTTGACCCGATTCGTTTCCGATCAAAATTTACGTCAAAACATATACCAACTGAAAACGTCCATAAAAATAAGCACGAAAGCGTATTATATTTGATATGACTCATCTTCGAAAAAAAGTATGTCGAAATGTAAACCAACTTGAATTTATACCGACACATACATAAACGTCAAAACGTAGACTAACTGAAAACATCTATAAAAATAAGCACGGAAACATATTATATTTGATATGGCTCATGAAACGTAAACCAACTCGAAATTATACCCTATAAAAAAAACGTATTGTATTTGACCTGACTCGTTTCCAAACATTTCACTACATATTAAAAAGTTGAGCCGGTCAAAAAACATTTTGCGAAAAAAAAAAAAAAATAGGACCAAATTGACCACTAAACATAGTTTGGTGGCCAACGTCAATATTCTAAATGAGCATTGGCGCAAAGCCAGTGCTCTTTTATATGTATAAATTATAATAATAACATTACAAGGCAATCAAGTTAATGTAATAATGTTAAGGTCAACTCTTACCTTATCAGTTAAGTCAACAGCAATAGTATTTCCATATCTTTGCATAAGATCATGAAAGTGGCGTTTAACAATCATGGGCTGCCATAAGTTAACCAAACAATGTTATCAGTGGCTGCCTGTATTCCGTACTCAGTAAAATATAGCTAAAAATGAAGACTAGTCTATTTATAATGGAAGTCTATATACTATATAGAACCATATAATAATAAAGGTTTTTGTATATTGATTGTTAATGAATGAGATTACTAAAGAATCCTAATAAAATAATAGTAATATGGTCTAATAAAGTCCACACCGTATCTTCATGCTCGATGATAGAAAGATGAGGTTTATAACTCAAATCAACAATTTGCTCCCACAAGAGCGGAATCGAACCTCGAACCTGAAAACAGAAGGCAACTTTATTAATTAGACAACATAACATCCTCAATATTTCTAAAATATATAACTTCTAGGTCTATAGTAAATTGATATCTTTCACAAGATAATTATTTACCTGCAAAAATGATGACTTGAATTTGTCATGCTCCAGCAATTGTTCGGTTTCAATAAAATTAGCAGTATCCCCTTCTAGATTTGCTCCGCGTCTCCACATTCTAGTACCTGATTCGTATCAATAAAACTCAAACTTTGGCAAATATAAACGGCATCGTCTTAGATTAAAAAAATTAATTTTCATCTTCACCTACCAAGACGCCTTGTGCACCTCCTTGATATTAATGTAATTGTGGATGTTAAATTATTTAGCTTCAGCTGTCCCATCTGGAAGCTTAATTCTTAGTTAAGGGAGACTCTCATAAAATGTATAGAATCTGACAACAGTATTTTCTTTATAATTCATTGGTAGACAACTATATGTATAGAAATATGTACATGTATCACTCAAGAGACATTGAAAGGATATTTCCTTGTAATAGTGGCACAATGAACTCATCGACCTGTGATAACAAATATGAATATCTCAGAGAAGATAATATTTCAACCACATAATATCAAATGTGATACACCATCTACACAGTTTATATATAAGCAGTTGTGGAAAGAAGAAAACGTAAACTAGATTATATGTCTAACCTTATTCTCAATTAGCTCCTCTAAGATATTCCTGTTCCAAACAAAGCGTGGGTCAGCCTGAAACACACGCATGTAAGCTTTTATCCTCAATAAGAGTTGTTAACCATTATTAGATGATAAAACACGTCGGTCAGAAATCATATGTGTACATACCTGCTTCCAAATTGGTTTACTCATCCACCCGTCAGCCATCTTGTATCGTCTCTGCAAGCTGTAAGATACCAAGTTCCGTTAAAACTTGAAACTATATTTTCTATTATGGAATAATTCATCATGCATTAAGAAAACATACTTTAGTGTAATATCAGTTTCATAGGAATAATACAAGCCAGGTGTCTCCTCCACAATTCTCAACAATGTCTGGAAGTATGCCTCATCTTTTTTCTGTATAACGATGGTTTTATGAATCGATTAAGCTTGGGACTTCATATCTGCTGAACGGAAAATACTACTGAGAAACAGAACTTACTTGCTGATTAGTTAAATTTTTTAAACCTTCATTACAAGATAAAAACTTCATAGACATGACTCGGAAGACAGGGTAACCAAGGTAAGCGCCAACCTCTTTGCGAGAAGTTATAACCAATACGTATGTTCCTACGCGAAGACCACAGAACGAATACGTTACATAATCAAAATGCATGAAGATAAACGAATACTACAATAGTAAGTTTTAAACGTATGGATGGTTTATGGTCTTTCATCCAAAAGGTACATTACATTTATCATATTGCGAATTTGAAGAACTTGCTTCTTTAGCCATAGTTGAACATTTTGATATTCAATTCCGTTTTGATATATAAGGAACTTTAGTTAATGAAAAAGGAGATACGTTAACCCAAACCCTTCATTACTCTAGTGTGCATGGCATAGTTGTCATTAGCGAATAGCTGACGATAGCGACAAGCTACTTATACGCTACGTAGCGATAATGTTTAGCGATACACTAGAAGAAAATTTTAAAAATATTTTGTATGTATATTTTACCAAAAAAAAATATAAAAAAGCTAAAAAATTTACAAAAATCTCTTACCGCTATTTGTCGCTACCAGCTAAATAGCGACACATGAGCGCTACGTTACGCTATTCCCTATAGCGGGCGCTATGCTCACTATTAACAACTATGGTGCACGGAACCCGTTAAAAGAAAACATAATAAGATCATCGCACTCCATATATGCAAACCGAGGTAATTGCACATTTTTTTTCTCACACAAGATTTGTAACTTCTAAACATAATATCTTGACATGCTTTTCTAGGCTTGTAAACGACCTGAACGAATACAAACGAAGCATGTTTGTGTTATTTCTTTAAACTTTAACCGAACAAACGATCAAACACGGACAATTAAATGAACAGACTTTTCTTGTTTGTGTTCGATTGTTAAGAAAAGGAATGTGTTGGTGTTCGCTTCTGAACAGTATAAATGAACGGTTCCCAAATGAACAGTTTGTTTTCTTACACAAGATTTGTATCTTGTAAACATAATATCCTGACATGTTTTTCTAATGCATACACACTCCTAGGCCTTAGTAATACAAACAAGCAAGCAAAAGGGTCCCAACAGATTCGACTTATTCGATATTCTTTCAACTCATTTGGAATGGAATGTTTCATAAATCATAGCATACTAGGTTGTTTTCCACAAACTAGAGTTTTGAATGGCTATATTATTATGTCCAGTAATGAAGAAACAGACCTGCAAGCAACCGAATTGATCCGGCAACTCCGAAAACAGTATAAACCTTGGAAGCACCTTCCAGATTAACAACTTCACCTGTTACATTGACTATATATGCATTTCAAAATTCTTTATTTTAACATAATAATAATAATGATAATAATTAAGTTATTATTCTACAAATAAAAAGGAATGAAATGAGAAAAACAAACCGTGAAAGGTTCCATCGGAGCGAGCGATAGAAAAGGCTCGATCGGGAAATTGAAGTGATCTGATGACGAATTTGTCTTGAAATTCATGCAACTCCAGTTCGCTGAATACTTTGAAATGCTTCTTTTCCGTTGAAGAATCTGTTTCCATTTCCATTATTATGCTGAAAGAAAGAAAGAAAATGGTATGTAAAATTGAATGATTGATAAACTATCGGTAGTTGATGATCGAACGAACAAGGAGGGATGGCTAATTAATTTGGGGAGATTAGGTAATCCAATCACTTACGAAAATTAAATAAATACAACTCATTTGTTCTTATCCAATTTCTTTATACAGGGTGGAAGGAGTGGTTATCATTTGGGAGTCCTCTTAGCAATGGTCGTGGCAAACATTTTTTTTTTTTTTTTTTTCTTAAAGAAGATAAATTTGTGATTGGTTGAAACTAGTTTTAAACGTCCGCGTTACAGGGTGGGGCGTTAAACCGTGCTACCATTGTAAGGTCGAGGGGGACATAAAACCGTGCTAACCGAACGACGACCAAAACCGAGTAAAAACATAAAAAAAATACACGAATTTATAACATCAAGTGATTAACACCTGAAGACATACATAAAAATAAGGATGAAAACATATTATATTTGACCCGAGGAAACTCAGGAAAACATCTACGTCGAAAAATAAACCAATTTGGATTATATTGATGCGTACATAAAAGAAAACATGTAAAACTCCAGGGAGTAAAACTGACATGTTATAAAGGTTTTGAAATGTTGAGGGGCTATAAGTGTCCATGTTAAAAGTTAAGGTAAAAATAAGAAAGAAAAAAAGACAAAATAGACACTATTCATTAGGATGTTATGAATTAATATATATAATCAATGAGTGGAACCCATTATTAACCCCCTCTTCCTCCCACTTCTCTCCTCTTCCCCACCCGGTGAATACTCACCGTTTTTGTCCCTCACCATTCACCGAAGATGGGTCACCGAAGGGGTGGCATCTCCTTGCCGCTCAGTAAACCCCACTCCTCGATAAGTCCTGCAACCACTCCCTCCACCCTTAGGCACTAGGATCATTCCGTACTTTCCCTCGAATAATCTAGTTTCTCATGTTAATAAAAAAGCATTTTTTTACAAAATAATAATAATAATAATAATAATAATAATAATAATAACGGCAAATATACCCCCAAAATAAGAATTTTTTTCGAGTAAATTACAAGTTTTGTCCTTTATGTTTGTACCAAATTGCAGGCGGTGTCCTTTATCTTTAAATTTGACGAGTTTTGTCCTTAACGTTTCAAAATCCTGCATGTTATGTCCTTTAGCCCTAACTCAGTCAGATTTTTTTGTTAAATATGGTCATGTGACTTGCACATGAGGGCATCTTTGTCATTTTACCTCCTTAGGGACTATTAAGAAAATAACTTGATATTCAAGGGACTAATTGTGTAAGAAATAAAACATATTCTCTCTCCCTCTCCCTCCTCTCTCACTCTCTCTTTCTCTTCACCCACTACCACCATCCACCACCACCCACCACCAACACCCATCGCCGCAACTTCCCACCACTAGCCTTCAGCCGTCGCCAAAACCTCCCACCACCAACCTTCAGCCACCACATCCCATCTCCCACCACCACCAACACCCAAACACCACCGCCTCCATTGCTCAGATCTGAATCACCATCACCACCAAAAATTTACATGCTCAGTTTGCACCCCTCCATAACCATACACAACAAATGCAATTCAAACAAATCATACACTACTACCATAGTATCACTATAAAAACATCAAATCAAGTAAAGAACAAGAACAAGAACAAATCTGAACCACTTTCACAAATAGATTCAAAACATCAAATCAAGTATAGAACAAGAACAAATCACCTGAAACCTGCATATATAATAATCATTCCCAAACATCTTTCGCATCGATTCAATCTTTCGAGTAGTTATTCAGTTGTTCAGTTCTTCAATTGTGAAAAAATAGGGCAAAATATGAAATCGAACTCCGTGAAGATCTCGGCGCTCGATCTGGTGAATGTGTTGCTAAACGGAAAGGGTTTTGACAAATCGAATGCATCGGAATCTGGTGAATCGACGGCGCAGATGACGATAGTGATGATTATGGAGAATCGTGAGCTGCTGATGATACTCAAAACGTCGGTTGCGGTTTGATTGGATGTGTTGTTGTTCTAGTGTGACGGAGATCGTCGATGAAGAAGTTTATGGGGCCGCCAGTGGTTGTGCCGAAGAAAGTGCAGGAGGAGGAGAGGTGGTGCTCTGAAGGTTAGAGAGAGTGTAGGCTGGAGAGAGAGAGAGAGAGAGTGTGTGTGTGTGTACAAGTTTTTTTTAATTATATATTTTTTTTCATTATATTACATAATAGTCCCTAGACATTTACACAATAGTCCATGTAATGGTGAAAAGACAAATATGCCCCCATGTGCAAGGCACATGACCATATTTAACTAAAAAATCTAACTAGGTTTGGTCTAAAGGTTAAAACGTGTAAGATTTTGAAACGTTAAGGACAAAACTCGTCAAATTTAAAGGCAAAGGACACCGCCTGCAATTTGGTACAAACATAAAGGACAAAACTTGTAATTTACTCTCTTTTTTCTCTTGATTTATAAATATACCCTTAAAATAACGGTAAATTGGTCTTTTGAGTAATAATTATATTTTAGTCCCCCATCTTATTACACTTAAATCCCTAAGGTTTAACATAATTATAGGTAGTTAGTTACACTTTTTCTCCTCCACAATAAACTTATAATTCTTTTACGTATTCTTTTGATATCTTATAATGCGTATTTTGCAACCAAACTATTATTGGGTATCAAAACCGTTTGTTTTGATATCAAACTTGTTTTCAAACCTTGTTAAACATGTCTTAACATGTTTAACTCGTCACTTTAGGTTTAGTGCTTATATAGGGTCGTAAGATAAGCGGTCTAAACAACCGCTTATACTTTCGAACCCGACCCGTTTGGTCGATCATTAGGATCCAACCAAACACATTAGGTGACCATAGTTGTATAAGGAATAACCTTCCGAGGTTATACCTTATGGTCACTTCGTTTAGTTAGTTGTATGATAGGTAGTTTATATGCCTTAGGAAAATGACCAAAATGCCATTTTTACGCATAATTTCATTTTAAGCATATGTAACTTAAATTTTGACATCTAAACTGATTAGGCAACATTATTAGACTTGTTAAGGCATATAATACTTGTCATAGGACTAGTTAGGCAATCCGAACGCGTTTTACGCGAACGACGCGTTAAAGTAGCGTGCTCTCTAGACCCTCGAACCATTGCAGAAGTGCAGTCGCTCCTTGAGACCAAGAAAACTTTGATGGCTTAGCTGAGTTGAATGTCTTGAAGTTGCATGGGGCATTATTGTTGTTGAGGGCTAGGTTACATTGAGCAATGATGTTTGGGATTGCAGCAACCATTTTCTGCGTAATGATAGCTACCAGTTCTTCATTAGGTACCTGATTGTCACGTCGTGGAGGCATTCTAAAAGGGGAAATAAGAGAGAAAACAAATGAAACGACATTGGGTAAGGATGTTACAATTTCTGACCAAAAGGCATGGGTGATGGTCGTTTGTTCGAACCACGAAGCAAACAAACGACACACAAAAGCTGAATCAAAGTAAATAGGTCTTCATAATGTATCGCGAAGACATGCTCGCCTATAAGTGGACACTCACCCCAAGAGTTCCCAGGTAAGAGTGACTGGTCCGATACTGCGGATTTGTACGAACACTCTAGCCTTAGACAGAAGACTCAGGGTACAGGCACTCACCCTTCCAGTTTGCACGTGTTCACATTATTTAGACCCAAACTTTGATGAGATTTTGAAAGCTTTGAAGGTTCAAAACCTTATAATAAATCATCCTAGAACAGATGACTAATAAAAGACAATTCCATAATGGGTTTTTGAATAAATCTTGTCAATATTTTATGTAGCAATCAAGCTACATGGCTGGGTCAGATGAAGTTAACAGTCACCCAAGGGAGAATCATGACACTTCCAGAGTTAACGTAGCAGGCGCGGAATTGCAGGCATTAATAGATAATGCCGTTACTCGAGCTCTTAACAGACAATTTAATGAATCGAGTGAAACTCGTGTTAGAACTCAGTCTGTACCTCATTCAAAACCACCCTCCAGAACTCATACAGCTCGCAAGAGTGATTCTCATCACTCATCAAATCAGAGGAATGTTCCATCTAGGAAAGTTGTGCTCAATCAAGAGCCGCGTGTTAAGGGTTGTTCTTATAAGTATTTTGTCTCCTGCAAGCCTAGAGACTTTACAGGGGAGAAGGGAGCCGTCGATTGTATGACCTGGGTCGATGAGATGGATACAGTAGTTGACATTAGTGGTTGTGCAGAGCAGGACGTTGTGAAGTTTATGTCACAATCATTTAAGGGAAAAGCTCTAGCTTGGTGGAGGTCACTGATTCAAGCTACAGGAAAGATCCACTTATATAGCATGTCTTGGGAGCAGTTTGTTGCTCTAATCAAAGAAAATTTTTGCCCTCAACACGAAGTTGAAAAGATTGAGACTGATTTCTTAACCTTAGTTATGAAGAATTTAGACTGTCAGGCCTATCTCACGAGCTTCAACACTATGTCACGTTTTGTAAGGACCTTCGAAAATATCCCAAAACGACCCGTAAGTGAAAACCCAGACCCCTGAAACCTTAATGTGCATGAAAAACCAAGAAAACAAGGTTTTTGGTTCTCAGGCGGACCGCGTAAACAATAAGCGGACCCGTACGCAGGTCGCGTCAACTCAATGTTGACAGGATAAGCATCCAGGGCCACGTGTCGCACACGTGGCAGACCTAGGTGTGACATGCTAGCCCTAGTCTACGAATAGATGGCCCTCGCGGGCCGCGTAAACTCTTGTTAGGTTTTACGCGGGCCGCGTAAAACTCGTTTTTTCAGCTATAAATTGATCTGATCATGAGCAGTTCAGCTGTGTCGAAAATTCTGATAAAAAACGAAGTTCCACTGCTCAAAATCATAAATTCCATTAGGGAGACGCTGCTACGATACAGGGTATTAACTCGATCGCTGCTACGATTCAATGTCCGATCGATTGAAACTAATCCGATGGATGTTTAAGTGCTGCCCACATTAGGGCTATACTTTGTCATTTGTCATGAATTCGATGGATGTTTAAGTATTTCACTTTGTCATTCGTTGTGAGGGTTTTAATCTCATGAGTTATCGTAAATGCTGTATTAGTTACTGACCTAGTTCATGTGCATTGTTGTTTAAATTAGGTTACAAGGCTTACCAGTAGGCTAAAACTCTGCCCGTTTAAATCTGCAATGTGAGTCATTCTCTTTTTATCAATAATATTTTACAATACTCCAATCATTTTCAAAAGTTATAATTACAGGGATTAAGTCGTGGTTATCTTGAATCACTGGCTAGTGGGGTATTGTGCACATTACTAATCTCTCACGGTTAGGTTCATTGACCTAACAGTGATAATCATCACTACTTGGGTGAAAGGACCCAATAGTGGTATGACCATCGTCACCAGGAGGTGACACGGCGCCAGATAAAAATAAGATAGAAGCCATTGTAATCGCTCTTATGCTGTAATTTATAACTGCGTGTCATTTTATCAAATTTGAATGACTCGCCAGTATTTCCCTGCTGATAAAATAGTTTTAAAACATGTTTCAGGCGACCTGTTGTGAATCAAGGAAAACGTGCTACGGAGCACTAACCAGCTTGAAGTGGTGGCTCAGTTAAAATAAATAAACATGTTTTGTAAATCAGGGAATTTCCTCGTGAAATTCCTCTATTGTAAATTACGGGGTTTGTCCCAAATTATATAATAAAATAATTGGGCATTTTCAAGTTTAAAAGACCCTGTAAATCTTCCGCTGTCAACTCAATTAATAAATACCACGGGTTTCTGTCCCGCGGCTCCTGGACCGGGAAAAACCGGGACGGGGGCTGTGAGCCTGTGACAGAAAAAGGTGGTATCAGAGCAATGCCACTGATTCAAGCCTAAGAAGTGTTTTGCTGACACTTAAGTTTTAAATTCTGTATTAGGAAATAAATTATGTGAGTATATGCTTTATGTTACAGTATGGGTAAGCAAAAGATTTCGGGCATCTATCATCAATTAGATAGTTCACCAAAAGATAAGGGAACCTCATTTCAACCAAATTCCTCAGGATACTCAGCAGATACTCAGGAAGGGATATTTATTCGTAAGGCACAGTTTGAGAAACCACTTACCCATAAGAAAAGAAATTGGATTATTAGAAAAAGCCGAGAAAAAAATAAGGAAGTCACATACAAAAGAAATGATAATTAATAAGGAGACTCAGGAAACCGGTAATAACCCACCATGGGAAGATGAAGTAGACAAACAATGGGAAAATCTCTACATGTTAGCCACTACAGCAGTAAATACTAACTTATAGTTGAATCGCCAAACCAGTACCAGCACCTATGCCACCTACGAGCCAGAACCTTTAAAAGAACTTCATCCATTAGATAACCACTAGTATATTTCGAATTTCAGTTGTAATTTATAATAGATATATATCGCAATATTTCGTTTTAATCAAATGGTTTGTATAAATTAGATATTTGTAATTAATATTTAAATTTTCTGATTGCCATTCTGTGATTCTGTGAGAATTTAATTTACCAAATTTTAACTTAGAATTTTGTATGTTTCTTCATGTATGTTAACAGCATGAATGAACTATCAGAAGCACTCCAAAACTTTTCTATCCATAGTTCAGATATGGATATCACCAGTACCTTTACTGACTACCAGGCTGACACTGAAGAGCCAATGGTATTCCAAGCCCAACCTCAGGAAAAACCTAAACCAAAGAAAAGAAGAAGACTTGTAGGCTGGAGGCGTGTGCGTAGGAAAAAGCCAGCAACACAAAAAGTTATAAAGACTAAAGATCCCAAAGATAAGGGCAAAGGAATAGAGATTGAGGAGAATTCAGGGTAAGCTCAAGAAATGCCACCCTGGGAAGAGCTGGACCACCAACTAGCAAATAGCGACCTCATCGGACCTGCCGATGAGACTCTTTTTAATTACCCAGCTGAAGCCCAACTTCCAGTCAATCTGGAACCTGCTATTCCCGATCCCCTTGTTAACCCTCGACCTCTAGGAGAGCTGGAGGAATGGTGGACCACTGACTGGCAGTTCCAGAATCTCCTGAATAACCCTAATACCTTTTTCCCCCAATTTGATACGGAGCCTCCACTACACCCACCTATGAGCTCCGAGAACTTGGCTGAACTCCGCCATTATGGCGAGGAGCTGATTGATGCGGGAAACCGAATTAGGGATGTGGGAGAAAGAATCTCATGGAAGTACGATGAAAGAGAACGTCGTTTCTGAAGTGCCAGCTGACGGGATCGTATGGTTGTGGGAATACGTGTTTAATAATAATAATATAATCATAAAAATATAATTATGTGAAATAACTTAAAAATAAAACTTTTGTAAGATAACCAGTGTGTACGGATGCCTATTATAATATATAAAATATCGAATGTCGAAAAATCGACAATTTTGGCTATACGTGTTGACATGATTATGTGCAATTGTTTTGTTATGTTTGGTTGTTAATTATTTTATGCTAATCACTTATATAAATTAATTACTAGATGGAACACGCTGGTAATGAACCCGTTAATGAAGTGCATCAATCTGAGCAAAACCATGAAGATCAATTTCTGAATAGGCAATATATCGAGAATATCGTTGCTCAGGGAATAGCCAATGCTATTCCAGCAATCCTTGCTGCTGCCCGAAATCCAGTTGAACATCAACAAATTATTCCTAGTAAACATACTCATGAAGACAACTTCAGTAATAGCGTAAATGGAGGCGGTAACATTAATAATAATGATAATGATGGGATGCAAGCCCCTTTCCTTAAAAGAATGAAAGCTGCAACACCTGGTTGCACTTATAAGGAATTTCTTGCCTGTAAACCAGCTGAATTTGCAGGCAATGAGGGGGTGACTGCTGCACTGCGTTGGTTAGAGAAAACCGAAGCAGTAATTAAAATAAGTAAATGTGCCGAGGAAGACAAGGTCATGTACGCGTCACATCTTTTTAAAGAAGGGGCGCTAGAATGGTGGAATACGATACTTCAAGCCAAAGGAAGTAATGTGGCCTATGCCATGAGTTGGGAAGAATTTAAGCGGTTAGTAGAAAGAAAATTCTGTCCCGAATATGAGAAAGAATAAATGGCGAATAAATTCTTGAACCACCGGATTGTGGATGTAGACTGTCGAGGGTATACTTCGACATTCTTCGAGTATGCGAGAGTGGTACCAACCATGGCTTCGCCAGAATCGGTGCTTATTTCCCGCTATATTTGGGGATTGATTGGCGAGATTCGGGATATCGTCAAAGCTGCGAGACCCCGCACTATTGACGATGCTGTGGAATTAGCTAACACCCTAATTGACGGGCTGGTACGCACAAGAGAAGAAAACCGGAAAAAGGAAGTGGCCCAGAAGATTACCCAAGGATTCCGTATGGGTAACAGAAGTAATTTCAAGAAAAAGGGAACTGGGCAATCTTCTACTGTTCCATTTTGCAATACCTGTAAAAGAAAGCATTTTGGTAGATGCAAAGGGTATTGCAATTTCTGCAAAATTCCGGGGCATCAAGAGGAAGACTGCAGAAGGAAGAAATCAACAATCTGCTACAACTGTGGAGAAGCTGGACATTTTAGGCCAGACTGCCCAAAATTGGTCAAACCAGCTGATAACAAAGCCAAACCTGCAGAAGGAACTACCAAGAAAAATTCAAGAGCCTTCCAGTTGACTACCCAGGAAGCAGAACTAATCCCTGACGTGATAGCTGGTATGTTCCTAGTTCACGACGTTTATGCAAAAGTATTATTTGACTCTGGTGCAAACCAAAGTTTTATAAATACTTCATTCTGCCAAGCTCTTAATCTACCCTTAACCAACCTTAGGCAGATTTTTACAGTCGAAACGGCAGATGGGAATTCTGTTAACATAGATAAGGTTTTGCTAGAAGGAAAGATAGAACTCTTAGGCCATAAATTTTCTGCAAACCTGTTACCTATGAATTTAGCCGGATTCGATATTGTGTTAGGAATGGATTGGTTAGTAGCCAACCATGCTCGAATTCTCTGTGATAAAAATTCCATAGAAATTCATACACCCATAGGAGAATTAGTGGTGATTACAGGAGATAAGCCACATAAGCCACTGAAATTCGTTTCAGTAATGAAGTTGGTCAGTTATTCAAGAAAACAAGGAATAGTGTATATGATTTCGGTAATCATTAACACTAAAGATAAAGAACTTAAGGAAATTCCAATGGTATCAGAATACCCAGAGGTATTCCCAGAAGAACTTCCTGGATTACCACCTGATAGGGAAGTAGAATTTAGAATTCATCTAATTCCTGGAACTACACCGATAGCCAAGGCACCTTATCGGTTAGCACCCACCGAAATGCTAGAATTGAAAAAGCAGTTAGATGAATTACTAAGCAAAGGATTCATACAACCTAGTTCATCCCCGTGGGGAGCGCCAATGTTGTTTGTGAAAAAGAAAGATGGTTCGATGCGAATGTGTATCGATTACAAGGAATTGAATAAGGTTACCATTAAGAATCGATACCCATTACCTAGGATTGATGATTTTTTTTATCAACTCCAAGGAGCTAGATACTTTTCTAAGATAGATTTACACTCCGGATACCATCAGTTGAAAGTACAAGAAGAAGACATACCTAAAACTGCTTTCAGAACTAGGTATGGTCATTACGAGTTTACAGTCATGCCCTTCGGACTAACAAATGCTCCTGCAAAATTTATGGACATGATGAATAGGATATGTAAACCGTACTTGGATAAATTTGTAATTGTTTTCATCGACGATATACTTATTTATTCCAAAAGCCAGGAGGAACATTGTGAGCACCTGCATGTACTCTTAACTTTGTTAAGAAAAGAGAAGCTTTACGCCAAATTCTCGAAGTGTGAATTTTGGCTGCAAGAAGTGCAATTTTTGGGACACATGGTGAATCACGAAGGTATTCACGTAGATCCCTCCAAAATAGAAGCAATCACCAAATGGAAAATTCCTCAATCAGCTATGGAAGTTAGAAGTTTTATAGGGTTAGCCGGATATTATAGACGGTTCATTAAGGATTTTTCCAAAATAGTTGTACCATTAACTAAGCTAACATGTAAAGCAGTTAAGTTTGAATGGGGACCTAGGCAAGAGGAAGCTTTTAAGATTCTAAAGCAAAGGTTAACCAACACCCCAATCCTTGCCTTACCAGATGGAACAAAAGATTTTGAAGTTTACTGTGATGCTTCTAAGCTAGGATTAGGATGTGTGCTGATGCAACGCAAGAAGGTAATTCCGTATGCTTCAAGACAATTGAAAAAGCACGAAGAAAACTATATGACCCATGACTTAGAATTAGGAGCAGTAATTTTTGCCCTTAAGATTTGGAGACACTATCTGTATGGAAGCAAGTTTACTGTCTATACAGATCATAAGAGTTTAAGATATATATTTGGGCAAAAAGAATTAAACATGAGACAAAGAAGATGGATGGAGATCTTAAGTGGCTACGACTGTGATATTCAATATCATGAAGGAAAAGCAAACGTAGTTGCTGATGCCTTAAGTCGTAAGTATCATGAGAAACAACGACGAGTTCGTGCTCTTAGATTAAGTTTACAATTAGACTTAATGGAACAACTGAAAAACATTCAAGAAACAGCAATCAAGGATGATGCTGAAGGAATGAAAGGAAGAATAAAAGATTTGGAACAAGGAAGTGATGGAATTTGGAGATTCCATAAGAAAAGAATTTGGGTACCTAAGCAAGGAGAGTTAAGAAACAAGATTTTAGAGGAAGCCCATAAATCTAGATATACCATGCATCCTGGTAACAATAAAATGTACCAAGATTTAAGGAATAACTTCTGGTGGATAGGAATGAAAAAGGGCATAGCTAGATATGTTTCTAAGTGTCTTACTTGTTCACAAGTTAAGGCAGAACACCAGAAACCCTCAGGTCTACTACAACAACTAGAAATGCCGGTATGGAAATGAGAACTTATAACCATGGACTTTGTTACTAAGTTGCCCAAAACCAGAAAAGGTAATGACGCAATTTGGGTAATTGTGGATCGATTAACCAAATCAGCTCATTTTCTGTCCATGAAAGAAACCTTTAGCATGGAAAGGTTGGCAAAGTTGTATGTAGATGAAGTAGTATCCTTACATGGAGTCCCACTCTCCATTGTGTCAGACAGGGATAATCGCTTCACTTCACATTTTTGGACGAGTTTCCAGGAAGCCATGGGGACACGATTAAATTTAAGTACAACCTACCATCCCCAAACAGACGGACAGAGTGAAAGGACAATCCAAACCTTGGAAGACATGCTAAGGGCATGTGTTATAGATTTTGGTGGAAACTGGGATAACCATTTACCTTTAATTGAATTCTCCTATAACAATAGTTATCATTCAAGCATTGAAGCTGCCCCGTTCGAAGCACTGTATAGACGTAAGTGTAGAACTCCAGTTTGTTGGGCAGAAATAGGAGAAAGCCAATTATCAGGTCCTGAAATTGTGCAAGAAACTATCGACAAGATTACTCAAATCAAGGAAAGACTAAAGACGGCTCGAGATCGCCAGAAAAGTTATGCAGACAATCGACGCAAGCCACTAGAATTTCAAGTTGGAGACAAGGTACTCTTGAAAGTTTCTCCTTGGAAAGGAGTAGTTCGGTTCGGTAAGAAAGGAAAGGAAAGCTAAGTCCAAGGTATGTAGGACCATTCCCGGTAATCCAACGTATAGGACCAGTCGCTTATCGCTTACAACTACCAGAAGAACTAGCCGGAGTACATGACATCTTTCATGTATCCAATCTCAAGAAATGTTTATCAGACGAATCATTGGTGGTGTATCTTCAAGATATACAGGTGAATGAAAAGTTGAAGTTCGTAGAGAAACCGCTTCAAATAGAAGACAGAAAGATTAAGTTTCTCAAGCACAAAAGACTAGTACTGGTCAAAGTTAAGTGGGATTAAAAAAGATGACCCGAATACACCTGGGAGCTAGAATCTGAGATGAAGCGAAAATATCCTCACTTATTTCAGTAAATCTCGAGGACGAGATTTTAAATAAGATGGGGAGGATGTAAGGACCTTCAAAAATAACCCAAAACGACCCGTAAGTGAAAACCCGGACCCCTGAAACCTTAATGTGCATGAAAAACCAAGAAAACAAGGTTTTTGGTTCTCAGGCGGGCCGCGTAAACAATAAACGGACCCTTACGTGGGCCGCGTCAACTCAATGTTGACCGGATAAGCATCCAGGGCCACGTGTCGCACACGTGGCAGACCTAGGTGTGACACGCTAGCCCTAGTCTACGAATAGATGGCCCTCGCGGCCCGCGTAAACTCTTGTTAAGTTTTACGAGGGCCGCGTAAAACTCGTTTTTCAGCTATAAATTGATCCGATCATGAGCAGTTCAACTGTGTCGAAAATTCTGATAAAAAACAAAGTTCCACTGCTCAAAATCATAAATTCCATTAGGGAGACGCTGCTACGATACAGGGTATTAACTCGATCGCTGCTACGATTCAATGTCCGGTCGATTGAAACCAATCCGATGGATGTTTAAGTGCTGCCCACATTAGGGCTATACTTTGTCATTTGCCGTGAATTCGATGGATGTTTAAGTATTTCACTTTGTCATTCGGTGTGAGGGTTTTAATCTCGTGAGTTATCGTAAATGCTGTATTAGTTACTGACCTAGTTCGTGTGAATTGTTGTTTAAATTAGGTTACAAGGCTTATCAGTAGGCTAAAACTCTGCCCGTTTAAATCTGCAATGTGAGTCATTCTCTTTTTATCAATAATATTTTACAATACTCCAATCATTTTCAAAAGTTATAATTACAGGGATTAAGTCATGGTTATCTTGAATCACTGGCTAGTGGGGTATTGTGCACATTACTAATCTCTCACGGTTAGGTTCATTGACCTAACAGTGATAATCATCACTACTTGGGTGAAAGGACCCAATAGCGGTATGACCATCGTCACTAGGAGGTGACACGGCACCAGATAAAAATAAGATAGAAGCCATTGTAATCGCTCTTATGCTGTAATTTATAACTACGTGTCATTTTATCAAATTTGAATGACTCGCCAGTATTTCCCCGCTGATAAAATATTTTTAAAACATGTTTCAGGTGACCTGCTGTGAATCAAGGAAAACGTGCTACGGAGCACTAACCAGCTTGAAGTGGTGGCTCAGTTAAAATAAATAAACATGTTTTGTAAATCAGGGAATTTCCTCATGAAATTCCTCTATTGTAAATTACGGGGTTTGTCCCAAATTATATAATAAAATAATCGGGCATTTTCAAGTTTAAAAGACCCTGTAAATCTTCCGCTGTCAACTCAATTAATAAATACCACGGGTTTCTGTCCCGCGGCTCCTGGACCGGGAAAAACCAGGACGGGGGCTGTGACAGAAAAAGGTGGTATCAGAGCAATGCCACTGATTCAAGCCTAAGAAGTGTTCTGCTGACACTTAAGTTTTAAATTTTGTGTTAGGAAATAAATTATGTGAGTATATGCTTTATGTTAAAGTATGGGTAAGCAAAAGATTTCGGACATCTATCATCAATTAGATAGTTCACCAAAAGATAAGGGAACCTCATTTAAACCAAATTCCTCAGGATACTCAGCAGATACTCAAGAAGGAATATTTATTCGTAAGGCACAGTTTGAGAAACCACTTACCCCTAAGAAAAGAAATTGGATTATTAGAAAAAGCCGAGAAAAAATAAGGAAGTCACAAACAAAAGGAATGATAATTAATAAGGAGACTCAGGAAACCGGTAATAACCCACCATAGGAAGATGAAGTAGACAAACAATGGGAAAATCTCTATATGTTTTTAACAAAATTATAGATAATTAGTTAGTAGTTACACTTTATCCACTTATAAAAAAACTAACCCCCCCACGGTTTTTAAACGGTCATAACATTTTGGTACGTTAATATATTATTTTTAAATTACACCATATAAACGAGTATTTTATTCTCTTTAATTTGAATATAGTTTTGCCATAGTTTTTTTAATTAAAAAATTGATATGGTACGTGATTAACAGTGTCTAAGGGTGAGTAATCGCTGAATCGTTAAGCGAAATCAATGAAATACTGAATTAACTAAAAACTGAATAACCGAAACCCCAATTAACCAAAAACGGTTATCGAATTTTTTGTATCCTCATTTAACCAAAACTAACAGAACCAAACCATTCATATTTTCATATATTTCTAACTATTATACCTTCAGTTCATGTATTTCATATTTATACCCCCTATTTTATGAATTTATACCTCCATTTCATGTACCTATACATCCATTTCATGTATTTATAGCAAAATATTATGTATTTCTTCTAATCAAAAGTTTTCGCCCAAGTTTGGTTTTTGCTATTAAACGAGGCTAAATGAATCAAACCAAAAACCGCCAATCTAATTGAATAAACCAAACCGATTAACTGAAAATGGATTGGTTAATAAAATAGACTAATCGATGACCTCGATTTTGTTTGAGGATAATAATCTAACCAACCAAACAATGCACACTGTGGCAGTGTTTGTGTTTCCTGCCGCATCGCACGTGCACCTATCGGTTATCAACCAAAATCGGTTATCGATAAGCAATAACTAAATCGCTAACCTAAACCAAACCGAAAACAGATTAAACCGAACCGAAATCATCAAAAACCTGAATTAACTGAAACTGAAAACCGAATTAACCAAAAACCGGTTATCAATTTTTTGTACTCTCGTATAACCAAAATTAGCTTAACTGGACCGAAACATTCATATTTTCATATATTTCTAGCTTTTATACATCCATTTCATATAATTCATATTTTATATCTCCATTTCATATATTTATACTTTCATTTCATGTATTTATACCTCAATTTCATAGATTTCTAAGCACAAGTTTTAGCCAAAGTTTGGTTTTTGCTATTAACTGAAATTAAACGAACCAAACCAAAAAACGTCAATCTAACCGAATAAGCCAAAGTGATTAACCGAAAACGATTGGTTAATAAAATAACTAACCGATGACTTTGGTTTCGGCTTCGGTCGAGGATAATAACCGAAGCGACCGAACCATGCACAACACAATGAAATGGATTACCCGATTACTTCGCTTTTGATGTATATCTATCACAATGATGCTACAATAAATATTATATGAATAAGAAAACTACAAAAAAAAACAAGTATCCCAATATGATATTTCGCTCTTGCCGCATTGCTCGGGCATTTTGCTAGTTATAGTAAAAAGAAGAAGACGAGCTTCATGTATAGAGGATTTTTTTTGTCTTTTTAGTGCGGTTTGCGGTTCTTTCATATGCACCATCTACACTTACTCATTTATCATTTATCAAATTTTCATTTACGCCATATGCTCTTTACTCTTTTGTCATTTAGGGGGTGTTTATTTTTCCAGAAAAACCTCTTCTGACCTCTTATGTCTGCGCCGTGCAGACGTTGAGCTCTGCAGACCGTTTGTTTTTAGAATAAATTTCATTAAAAATGTCTTCAAACCTCTGAGCGTCCTCTTCCCCCACGCAGACATGGTCCAATGTCTTCCCACCTCTTCCAACTCTCTCTCCACCCCTCTTTTCAACCGAATACCAATTCAACTTTGCCATCGTTCTTCTTCCCTTTTTCATCATCGATGCATTCAAGAACCCCCCCATCTTATTGGCAATCTAAATTTGCTCGATCTTGTCCCCAAACCACTTACTTTTTCTTTGAGATTTTCAATCTTGTTTCCTCTTAAAACTCCTCTAAATTCTTATGCCCATACCTCCACAATACTCTGAAAAAACCCAATCTATAAGCATTTTCTTCATTTATTTTTTTCAATTTTTTGGGATGATTTTCAAGATTCCAGATTATGGGTGTTGATTTATTTGCCCACCCTTTTGTTGATTTATTTGCCTACCAGACGTTGAATCTTCATATGAAGAACAAGATGCAATGGGAAGAGCTATGGAGGAAGAAGAACAGTGGAGGTGTAGCGACGGAATAGTTGAACGAAATTTGGTTAATGGTGGAAGTCACCGGATGATTGACGTCTTTGAGCTCACCGGAGAAAGGGACTTTTGATTTCGGTTATAGCTGAATTTGTTGAAGAAAGAATCATAACTAAACCTTTTTCATTTCTGGTTTTTGATCTGAAATGTTCAAGAGAAAGGGGTTTGGGAGAAGAGAAAGGGAAAAAAAGTTTGCAGATGTGGGGTAAAGATGTAAGACCCTTACTAAATTTATAAATATTTCATCATATAAAGTTTGCATTTTTATACCAAAAATGTCATTTACAAAAACATCCACATAAACGATGTTCACCTAAGTTTTAAAACATCCAAAAGTTGTTTTTAAGTGTAAACATCCAAAAATGTCATTTACAAAAACATCCACATAAGGTCAGGCTATCACCAACTGAAGGTTAGAGATGAAGACGTACACAAGACTGCATTTAGGACTCGTTATGGTCATTACGATTTCCTAGTGATGCCTTTTGGGCTCACAAATGCACCAGCGGCATTCATGGATCTCATGAACCGTGTCAGCAAACCATACTTGGACAAATTTGTTATCGTCTTCATCGACGACATTCTGATTTATTCAAAGAATCAGGCCGACCATGAGAAACATCTTCGATGTATTCTTTCACTACTTCAGCAGGAGAAGCTCTACGCCAAATTCTCTAAGTGTGAATTTTGGCTTCGAGAAGTCCAATTCCTTGGACATGTGGTTAGCGAGCGTGGTATCCAGGTGGATCCCGCTAAAGTGGAAGCTGTCATGAATTGGCAAGAACCGAAGACGCCTACAGAGATTCGCAGTTTCTTGGGATTGGCAGGATACTACAGGCGCTTTATTGAGAATTTTTCAAGGATTGCTGCACCCCTAACTTCCTTGACTAGGAAGAAAATAAAGTTCGATTGGGGTCCTAAGCAGCAAGAATCCTTTGATATCCTTAAGCAGAAGCTAAGCAATGCACCTGTTTTGACATTGCCTGATGGAATAGAAGAGTTTGTGGTATATTGTGATGCATCACACACCGGGACGGGATGTGTGCTTATGCAAAAAGGCAAAGTTATTGCCTATGCTTCACGTCAGTTAAAGGTGCATGAAAAGAATTACACCACCCATGACTTGGAATTGGGTGTCGTTGTATTTGCACTAAAACTTTGGAGGCACTACTTGTATGGAATCAAGTGTGTGATCTATTCTGATCACAAGAGCCTTCAACACCTGTTTAACTAGAAGGACCTAAACATGAGACAATGTCGTTGGATGGAAACTTTGAATGATTATGATTGTGAGATAAGATACCATCCTGGCAAGGCGAATGTAGTCGCCGATGCCTTGAGTCGAAAGGAAAGGGTGAAGCCCATAAGAATCAATGCCAAGAGCATTGAGATAAAGAACAGTTTGAATGAAAGGTTGTTAGCTGAATAGAAGGAAGCTGTGTTGGAAGCTAACTATCCTAATGAAAAGCTAGGAATAACTGAAGAACAGTTATCTCAGGGCAAGGACAGAATTCTGAGATTAAATGGACGAATATGGGTTCTAACTTATGGAGGACTTCGGGATGTTATCCTCCAGGAAGCCCATAGTTCTAAATATTCCATTCATCCTGGAGCTAATAAGATGTACCATGATCTAAAGGCAAACTATTGGTGGATAGGCTTGAAGAAGTCTGTAGCTGCCTATGTAGCAAAATGTTTGACGTGTGCGCAAGTTAAAGCCGAACATCAGAAGCCGTCAGGTTTGCTACAACAGCCTGAACTTCCCACATGGAAGTGGGAAATGGTGACAATGGATTTATCACCAAGTTACCTAAGACAAGGAAAGGAAATGATACTATATGGGTGATTGTAGACAGACTGACTAAGTCAGCACATTTCCTACCCATTAAAGAGACCTATAGCTCCGACGTGTTAGCCCAATTATACGTAGATAAGATTGTATCTCTGCATGGCGTACCAGTGTCTATTATCTCTGACAGAGATACTAGATACGCGTCACATTTTTGGAAAAGTTTCCAACAATCTTTGGGCACGCGCTTAAATTTCAGTACGGCTTACCATCCTCAGACGGACGGGCAGAGTGAGCGTACAATCCAAACCTTGGAAGACATGCTTCGTGCATGTGTGATTGATTTAGGTGGTAGTTGGGATAACCACCTGCCATTAATCGAGTTCTCGTATAACAATAGCTACCATACCAGCATTAAGGCTGCGCCTTTCGAGGCATTGTACGGTAGAAAGTGCAGAACGTCCGTTTGTTGGGCGGAAGTTGGAGAAGTCCAACTGACAGGACCAGAAATAGTCTTTGAAATGACAGACAAGATTGTCCAGATTCGTGACCGTCTGAAAGCTGCCCGAGATAGGCAGAAAAGCTACGCAGATTTAAAGCGTAAACCTTTTAACTTCGAGGTAGGTGACAAAGTGTTGCTTAAAGTATCACCCTGGAAGGGAGTGATGCGATTTGGTAAGAAAGGCAAGTTAAGCCCGAGATACATAGGACCATTCAAGGTCATTGAACGTGTCGGATCAGTTGCCTATAAGTTAAACTTACCTGAAGAGCTCAGTGGTATTCATAATGTATTCCACATCTGCAATCTGAAGAAGTGTTTCGCTGATGAATCACTAGTCATACCACATACAAAAGTGCACATAGAAGAGAGCTTGAAGTTTGTTGAAAGGTCAAGAAGCTTCGAAGGAAGCATGTGCCAATTGTGAAAGTTAAATGGGATGCCCGTAGAGGTCCCGAGTATACGTGGGAGGTAGAATCCACAATGAAAGAAAAATACCCTCATTTATTTCAGTAAATCTCGAGGTCGAGATTTCTTTTAAGGGGGTGAGGATGTAACACCTCGAAAATTCACGTCCTATAATATATTGACACGTGTCATACGCTTGAACATGTGAAAGAATAATCTAGAGGGACTAAAGTTGACAAACATGTAAGTATGTGAATATAAGGGTTCAAAATGTCAACAATGGGTAAATATACTTTACAATAACCCTACATGATGCTTATACCCTTAAACGAATGAATCATGGATCATATGAAACTAATTGTGAAAGAAAGTGAGAGATTTCAAACTACAGGGGTTAATTGTGTCAACATGTTTAAAGTATACCTCTGAGTGACATTTTAGCAAACCTGAAGCTTTGTAACGATTAATTATGCTCACCAGAATACATGATATAAATTTCACCAAGTTTCGTTATAGTAGGAGAAAGTTATGATAAAATTCGCACACAAGGGGTTAAAAGCGTCAACGATGAAGTTTATGACTTTTCGGGTGATAACAAAGTTAACCAAGGACTTAACAAAGTGGGTATAAGTCTTGAAGCCCTTATAAGTCAATTTGAAGGGCTCATAATGCAAGAAATAAGTTGGGATGACCTTTCGAAAGACCAAGAGCCAAGATGCAAAAACTAGAAAAACTTTTTGCCTGACAGCAGGCCTCAAGCGGGCCGCGTAAGCCTTAACAAGACCTTACGCGGGCCGCGTGCGATCCCCAGATGTAGAAAACATAGGCAGCAGCCTGTTCAGCCTTGTAACCGACTTAAAACAGATATTTCCACTCCATGGGCGACCCCTACATGCTTTTTAGACCATTGGGAACATCTGTGGATGATCCATGACCAATGGTAGACTTAGTTGTCAATAATCTAGTGAGATTAAAGCACTATATAAAGGGCCATTAGTTACAACTTTGATCATACCATCACCACTCAACTTCTGATCAATTCTGGAGCTCAAGCCCACTTTCTAAGGATCACAAATCGTGCATAGGACTTTGGTAAGTGCCCTTGACCTTCCTTAATTGAGTTTTACTTAGTTATTAGCTTAAAAGTCAAACCGTCGTAATTAACGTTTGACTTAACAATTAATCATTAATGGTCCAGTGATTAGTCGAATTGAAGGTAGTTATAAGTTGGTAATTATGTGGGCAATAAACCCTTAAAAGGGCACCCTCTGATTCCCGCTCTAACTATACAAATTGTCGGGTTAAAGTTGATAAGAAAAAGTCAACAGAATGCTAATCTTCGAATTAACGTATAATTAGCAATGTAGAAGGCATGTAACCTACTTTATCACTAATATAACTTGGTAATAAGTATAAGAAATGGTCTAAGCTTGTTTGATCCGATAATTTTCTGTTTAGACCCGGTTCGGAACCGAAAGTCGCAAAACTTTGACTTTTGCTTTGACTTCAGTTCTGACCCGATTTAGTATGATTTAGAAATGCCTTAGAGCTTCATTAGGACCAAGTTACATGTTGGAATAACGCTCTGTGTTTGGTTCGTTGATTGCTCGATTCGTTTACACGTTTCCGTTAAATGCCTAACGTTGACCATAATGCCCTTTTCACCATAAAACGAGAATTTTGGAAATATGAAAGGACAATAATCTTTGTTACTGATTTATAAACATGTCCCTAAATTTTCACATCAGTTGGAGGTCTAGATTAGGAGTTATGCTCATTGGCGTAATTAGAACGACTTTTAGTAATTAAACGGCGTCATTAGCATAAAGCCTATCTAAACCCAATTTTCGACACCACATATTTTACCCACTGATGTAATATAATATTTTGGGATTTTTAAAGATTTTTAATTATTTTTAACCTGCTCATAACCTAAGGTTATAGCGTTGATTCGGTAAATACCGATTATACCCTTTTTGGTTATAAAATGAGTTCTACATAGTATTTTGATGCCAATCCAATTGCTACCAATTTTATTTAATAAATGAAGTATTTTGAACCTTATAACCTGTTCAGAAAACTTAGATTTCCTGTACAACCCGGAAATCGTTTAAAACGGCTTTTTACGCGTATTAAACACCTAGTATGGATTTAAAACTATTTTGTCATATAAGACTTATCACCAACTGATATGACCTGATAAATTAATTTATTTTACTGAGTTATTCAGACCCGAATCTCAGAATTATAATTAATCTCTTTTATAATCTTTAAAATGACCAAAATACCCCTACGGGGCTTAAATTGAGATTAAACTCGTTTTGGGCATAATGGAAGGTATCCTACTGATATCACAACATATTTAAGGCATATTAACTTAGGAAACCTATAAATGACTCTCATGGTTACCCGTTACGCTTATGGCGCGTTCGGTTCGGCTTATGTAACTAGTTTGCATAAATTAGCCGAAACAGGTCAAACCTTATCGTTTTTATCTCAAAATCCAGAATGTGCTTAGATTACCCATATTATACAAGTCTTCAAACTTGTCGGGTCTAAATCACATTCTATTCCGGTCTTCGCTTAATCACGCGTTCGAACCGTATCTTTCTTTAAAACTAACCGGTCTAAGTTTAGGCTTAATTAAAGACCCGTTAGGATTCTAATAGGTTATTATAAACCTTCGTTCCAGAATAGGAGACCCGGTAAAAGCTACACGCACTTGCTTATTGTGATTATTACTTTGCAAAGGTAAATACTTTTAACTTATTTTCCCTATACGGGCTTGGGGTATGGTATATAAAATACCGCTTGGTCGTGCATTGAATCTTTAATCGAATAGAGGTTAAATCATTGATATGCTCCATTTCGAAATGTTTTGTTTGCTTAAAGCGTTTGGGGGGTTAATGACCATGTCCCGGATATCCTTGGCATCATCTTACGAGATGGCCACGACCTAAGCACGGGGTGTAGGCGTACACCCGTCAGTGCCAAAAATAATAATGTGGTGTGTCTATTGATCTTTAACCCGGTCTGCAGATCGGGCTACTGAACGTATAAGGAACATGTAATTCTTTTACAAGATTATATATAAATAATTATCCCAAGTTATATAGAGTTTGTGCCATGTGCATTCAAATCAATTTTATTAAAGATTTTCTAAATGAGTCAGTTAATTGTATTTACCAGTGTAAACTGACGTATTTTCCCAAAAAGGTTAAGTGCAGGTACTACGCGAACTAGGCTGGCTTTCTCCTAGCGTCCTCAATAAGTCTCGCAAGCTTGGATGTCAAAACTGTTGAACAATGTTTCCTATTTATTTTTGATCCACCTGTGCATTATTTTCAACTGTTTGTGATACTTGATATTACAATTATATTCGGTTGAAATATATCTATCCTTTGCTTCCGCTGTGCATTTAAATATTGCGTTGTTTGACTGTAATGTTACCAACCACGTCACGATACTCCCCACCGGGCCCACCGGTAATACGTGGAAAATCTCGGGGTGTGACAATCGTGCTCCACGATCGTTTGACGTGCAGGAGATAGAGAGTACTTAAGGACGCCTACGTGGCACCAATCACAGGGCAGAGACACCTGCCCCACGATCTCCACTTACCTGCTGATGGCAGAAGGACGGCTAGGCCGACAACTGTGACATGTGGCTCCAATCACGGTGCGCCAGCACTGGAGAACTTTTAAAAGCCACTAACGGTCGACACCAGTGAGACAAGGAGCATATCCTCTATGTTGTCCCTTCCGGCCCAAGGCCCATCAGCCCACATCCTCTTACACCTCTCCGGCTATAAATAGAGACCTTAGTTCATAGGTTAAACATTCTATTCCCTCTATTCTCACTCTTAACACACATTTATCTCCTCAAAACAGTCGCGTATTCTCACGTCGGAGCCCGGTTAAGAGGGAAATCCCCATATTCCCCTCTTAACGAGTAACGGTGTTCTGTTTTGCAGGATTAACGGATCATTACAGAGCTCAGAAAGCCATAATAAGATTAAACACTATGGTAGGAACATAAACCAAACTAATTAAACCCAGGATTAGTTCCGTGTTTCTTCATTGGCGCCCACCGGACTTTTACAAATCATTCTCATCTTCTTTTTCTGAGTTTTCTAAGCTGTTTTTCCTTCGATCATGGCTGGTCAAGGAGTCATTCCTGATTTTGGATTTGGAACAAACTCTAATGCAGTGTTGGGGGAGGAAAATCAAAACGTCCAAGCCCAACATGTTGAAGAAATCGGTGAAATCGAAGTAATCAACACTGGGGGACCCCGCGCGAGTGCCACTCGCATTACTCAAACGGTAACCCTAGCAAGTCATGTCGTTGGTCCTTCAAACCCAGCTCCACCTCAGAATATTTCGGTGCTATTAGGGCTGCCAGAGGGCTAAACTCCAGCCTCGTGGTATGCCAAACAAATTGATACAATCAACGCCGTGTATCAATCTTTAAGCGCACAGCAAGCAGTCTTACAAGCAGAACCATCTTTGGTTACACCTCAGGTTCCTAGTCAGGGGGCGCGCCAGATACCCCCACAGCAAAACTTTCAAGGAAGAGTTAACAGGCCTCCCCCCCCCTAAGAAGACCAAGCGTGTATGACACGCGCGACACAAGGGGAGAGACAGAAAGCTATTATGACCATCCGTCAAACGTTCAAAGGGGTCCAATTCATAGCCGGCTCGGGCCACACAATATGAATAACGAGTGGCATGACACAGACCCCAATGACCCAACATGGCAAGACGACGAAGGATCCTTAGTCTTCAACCGCTTGCAGCGGAATCACGAAAATTACAAGCCAAGGCAGCGCATTGCATATAGCGAAGAAGCAGAGCGAGACTTCAGTCTCGCCTATAGACCAGCTGAAGCCGTGAAACACTCAAAGTTTATCCCGAAGATTGCCTTGGCACCGCTTTCAAGAGAGAAGTTACCCCCAACAGTGGGAAAATTCAATGGTTTAACCGATCCTGATGATCATGTTAGAGTATTCACAA
Source organism: Helianthus tuberosus (assembly GCA_030545235.1). Classification (NCBI taxonomy): domain Eukaryota; kingdom Viridiplantae; phylum Streptophyta; class Magnoliopsida; order Asterales; family Asteraceae; genus Helianthus; species Helianthus tuberosus. The sequence continues at coordinate 150,553,663 of CM060410.1, read as the reverse complement.
GTGTTGGTTGTATGGGAGGATGGAATATGCCAATGTGGTGTCATTTGTTTATCCAGAAGCTTACTGGGGCTGCTCGCGCCTGGTTCGACAGCCTCCCAGCTGGGAAAATCAGTTAATGGGTTGATTTCAGAACGCAATTCGTAAACCACTTCAGCCAGCAGAGACGCTATCAGCGAGATACATCCGAAGTAACAGATATCTGGCACAGGGAAAATGAAGGTCTGGAAGATTTCATTACACGTTTTAACAAAGAATGTTTGGAAATTGGTGGTGTGGGCGAACAGCTCATGCGCGCTCATTTCAAGAAAGCCATTCGTTGTGATAGTCTCATTAGAACTATCACTGGCAAGGACGGCATGCCCAAAGAATGGGACAAGGTGATGGAAGCTGCGAAAATAGTAGCGTAAAGCAAAGAGTCGCTAGCTGGAGCCAAGAACTCACACACCGATGATCGCTTTTCTAAGAAGAACTCGCGCGACTACGACAAGCGCAACAAAGGCAAAAGTCATGATTGGAAATCCGGAAAGCCAAGGGGTTATGAGGAAAGACCGCGCTATAGAGAGGATGCGTGGGAGGCAATTGACAGAATCGGGTATCGAAAGGCAGTCAGGGATGATAACTGCGAAAAACACTGGACTCCGCTCATAAAAACACCAAAAGAGGTGCTAATGACGGAGAACCACGATTTCAAGGCTCCAAGGCCTATGACAAACAAGAAGGGGCAAGACCCCAACCTGTACTGCGACTTCCACAAGGATACAGGTCATCTGACAGATGACTGTATTAGCTTGCGTCAAGAGATCGAGAGAGCGCTAAAAAGCGGAAAACTAAGCCACTTGGTGAAAAACGTGCGCAGAGAAACTCGTCCGATCCAGCGCCACGATGATGGGAACCACAAGAAGGTCCGGTACCTGGAAACCCATATGGTCAACGGACCAAGATACAGCGCTAGAGAAAAAGGCAAACGCCCTTACGAACCTTCATGGCAAGAGCAACAGGTCATCTTCCCAGTAGTACGCGGGGGTCCTGGCGCTACACGCCCAGTCGTCATTACCGGTATCATCGGGCATTATGAAACAGAGTACATCTTCATAGACCCGGGGAGTACAGCCGACATCATCTATGAGCAATGCTTTAATCAGTTTGACGATGAAGATAAAGCGAGCCTTGAGTCGGTTGATTATCCTCTGTCAGGATTTTGCAACGAAATGATATTCCCATTAGGCCAAATCAGCTTCCCCGTCATGTTTTCTGATGGGAAGCATTCAAGAACCACAAATGTAAACTTCATGGTAATGCCTGACAAATCAAGGCATGATGTGTTGATTGGGAGAGAAACCCAAGGAGAACTAAACATGGTAACTTCCACACCCCACTCAGCCATCGGGTTCCCAACTGAGACGGGAGTGGTAATTATCTATGCGAAGAAAGAAGTAATGTCAGCAGAAGAGGTACGCCCAACAAAAGTGGTAAAGGTTTCAACAACTGAGCTAGAAAAGTGGGTTTTAAACCGTAAGTACCCAGAGCAAACGGTGACGATTGGCCACGTAATCTCACCAAACATCAGAACGCACCTCAAGCAACTTTTGTTCAGGAATATGGATATCTTCGCCTGGACTCCGACTGACATGACCGGAGTCCGGCGCGACATTACTGAACATTGTCTGAACACTTATCCCTCCGTTGAACCAAAAGTGCAAAGAAGGTGCAGCCTGGGGGCGGATAAGACTAAAACGATGAATGAGCAAGTGTGTGAGCTGCTAAAAGCAGGGATCTTGAGAGAGGTGCGATATCAAAGCTGGGTTGCGAACCCCGTGATGGGGGAGAAGTCTAATGGAGGATGGAGAATGTGCGTCGATTATACCGATCTCAACAAGGCATGCCCTAAGGATTGCTACTCTTTGCCTGAGATCGACAAAAAGATAGACTCTCTCGCACCGTACAGATGGAAATGCTTCTTAGATTGTTACAAGGGGTACCATCAGGTTCAAATGAAGCTTGAGGACGAAGACACGACAGCTTTTCGGACCGATCTCGGGATCTTCTGCTATACAAAGATGCCGTTCGGCCTCAAAAACGCTGGTGCAACATACCAGCGCCTGATGGATAAGACCTTTGCTGGAGATATTGGGAAGCATATCGAGGTTTACATCAATGATTTGGTGATTAAGAGTCCCGAGGAGGACCAAATGTTAAAATATATTGAGAAAACATTCAACTCATTGAGAAGTGTGAATATGAAACTGAATCCAGCCAAATGTTCCTTTGGTATGGAGGAGGGAAAATTCTTGGGCTTCGTGGTTACAAATGGCGGTTTTAGAGTCAATCCAGAAAAAGTTCAAGCCATAGAATGGATGTCGTCACCACGAACGATCAAGGAGATGCAAAGGTTGGCCGGCCGTCTAGTCGCGCTTAACCGTTTTCTGTCAAACCACGCTGCAAAGTCGTATCCTTTTATCAGCACTCTGCGCAACTATGTGAAAAATCAAGAATTCAAGTGGACGCCTGAAGCAGAAGTTGCCTTCCAGCAAATGAAAGAGTGTTTGATTAAGCTACCTACCCTGACCGCGCCGTTCGAAAAAGAACCACTCATCCTGTACTTAGCTTCTTCGGATAAGGCAGTGGGGTCGGTATTGCTTGTGGAGAGAAATGGAGTTCAGACTCCAATTTATTACGTCAGTAGGGTGCTTACAGATCCAGAGACGAGATATTCAACAATGGAAAAGTTAGTACTTGCGCTGCTGCATGCCTCTAGGAGGCTGTGCAGATACTTTACAGGTCATGTTATCACCGTACTTACTAATTTTCCACATCAGCACGATATTGCAAAAACCAGAGACATCTGGGTGGTTAGCAAAGTGGGTGATCGAGCTGGGAGGCCACAACATTTTGTACAGGCCGTGCCTAGCCATCAAGGGTCAAGTTCTAGTGGACTTCGTCACAGAAGTCCCAGTAGATAAAATCAAAGATTGTGAGATCGTTGAGACTCCCGTAAAATACACGTCCGATGGGTTGTGATTGATGTATACTGATGGGGCCTCAAATGAAGATGGCGCAGGAGCTAGATTGCGCCTTGTGAGCCCTGAGAAACATGAATTTACATACGCCATCAAGTTGGACTTCAAAAATACCAACAACAAGGCGGAATACGAGGCAGGCTTGCGCCTCGCCATTAAAATGGGAGCTCAAAATATGCGAGCGCATGTTGATTCACTCTTGATCGCCAGCCAAATCAACGGACTATACGATGCAAAGGGCGAAGTTATGGCTTTGTATTTAGATCAAGCGAAAGAGTTGCTTCAACGATTCAAGTCCTACAAGGTAGTGCATATTAATCGCTCAGAGAACAAACCAGCAGACGCCTTGAGCAAGCTCGCTTTAACTTCTTTTCAACATCTCACCAAAGATGTAAGAATCGAAGTACTAAAAAACCCGTCGGTTTTGCTGCGTCAAGTGAATGTGATAGAGATAGGGCAACCATCCTGGATGAGCCCTATAATCAAGTATTTGCAAGAAGGAATACTTCCTGACAACAAGGCAGAGGCAAGGAAGATACAGAACAAGGCCTTGCATTATGAGATGAATGGCGGTATCTTGTACAAAAAATCCTTCTTGGGGCCACTTTTGTGCTGCGTGGACCCCCAAGATGTCAATTACTTGATCAGGGAGATTCACGAAGGAATCTGCGGCATCCATGCAGGCCCACGCATGGTCGTCACAAAAATAATGAACGCTGGTTACTATTGGCCAGGGATGCACGTCGACGCTCTAAAGGAGCTGCGCAAATGCGACTCCTGTCAAAGGCATTCGCCGAAAACCATGCGCTCGAAAAACGATCTTATCCCTGTATCCACTGCCTGGCCTTTTCATCAGTGGGAGATTGATATGGTGGGACCTTTCCCCGAAGCTCCTGGCGCCGTCAAGTTCATAATCGTGGTCGTCGATTATTTTACTAAATGGGTGGAGGCCAAAGCTCTCGCCTCAACTACTGCAATGATGGTGCGCAAGTTTATTTAGGAACACATCATTTGCAGGTTTGGCCTGCCACTCAAGATTGTAACCGACAATGGCACGAACTTCGCGTCTGACGACCTTCAAAAGTGGATGAAAGAAATGAAGATCGAACACACTTTCTCTTCCGTTGCGCACCCTCAAGGCAACGGCCAAGTTGAAAGTGTAAACAAGAGTATCGTCGATGGGATAAAGGCCCGACTGGGCACAAAGAGAAGAGGTTGGGTCGATGAGCTACCAAGCATCCTGTGGGCTCATCGAACCATGCCGAAAACAAGTACTGGCGAAACCCCTTTTAGCCTAGTCTATGGCTCTGAGGCGGTTATCCCAACTGAAGATGGCCTCCCCTCGCCGCGTTTGACGGCAGTCAACACAATCGACAACGAGACGGAGCGCCGTCTTGACTTGGATTTACTCGAAGAGAGGCGTGAAATAGTGCGAATCAAAGAAGCCAAGTATAAGACACAATTGGAGAGGTACTACAACGCAAGAGTACGCATTTGTACCTTCACTCCAGGAGAATATGTCTTCAGAGACAATGAAGCTTCAAACGCCGAACGCCCCAAAAAACTAGCACCCAAATGGGAAGGTCCATACTTGGTTCACGAGGTGCTAGGAAAAGGGGCATACAAATTGCGCACCCTGGATGGACACATCATCCCGCGCACGTGGAACGCGCAAAAACTGCACAAGTGCTATATGTAACTACTCTCGGCCTTGCACCTCTACCCACTCATGTTGGCCACGCACCTTTATTAATTTCCTATGTTGGCTAAACACCCTTTGTGTTACTTGCATGCGATGTATGTTGGCCTAAGCGCCTGTTTCTTAATCAATGAAAGTATATGCCTTATGTTTTCTCTTATCATGATGACTTCTACGTTACAAATGCATGTTAAACTTCTGATTAGCACGAAAACACTTCAGTAAATTACGAGCTCTTGAGTTATGCCTCCAAGGTCCTCCGCGAACATAGCGAGAGACCGGGCAGTTATACTCGCACAAGAGCCACACTTACATTTATTCGCACTAACTTAACCAAATTTTCTAACAACAGTGCAATAATTGTAACTGGACAAAGAGAAAGCAAACATAAACATCATATTTAACAAGCGCAATCGCGCAATAGTTACATAGAAACAAACCATCATCGATTCAATTCAAAATAAGCGCGACCGCGCAATAGGTTACATCTAACATCTAAAAAAGAAAATTACAAGGCACGATGCCTACCAACACTATCTACTCATAACCATCACCTCCATCATCATCATCATTTCCATCACCATCTCTACCATCATCATCACCAGCTACTTCTTCTTCATCAGATAGCTCAACAGTCTCTGGTGGATCGAGAATGGCCTTTAGCTGTTGACACCAATCATCATGTTTCAGCGCCTCTGCAACTAAATCCATCACAGGTATCGATAGATGATCATAAGCCTTTACAGCGCGAGCTAACTCAGCATCAACCTGATCGGTCACCGAGCAGTGGCTAACATCAAACTCTTGTCCAAACACCTCTTCGACATGCTGCGCACACTCTAGATAATGTCACACCCCGAATTTCCACGTAATACCGGTGGGCCCGGTGGGGAGTATCGTGACGTAGTTGATATCATCATAGTCAAACAACACAAATTTAAATGCACAGCGGAAGCAAAAGATGAATATATTACAAACCAATATAAAGTAATATCAAAGTATTACAAACGGAATGTAAAGGATCCACAGGCGGATCAATTAAAAGTTAATTGTTCAATAGATTTTAACATCTAAGCTTGCGAGACTCTTTATTGATGCTAGGAGTAGCCAGCCTATTCCGATTAGTACCTGCACTTAGCCCTTTTTGGGAAAATACGTCAGTTTACACTGGTAAATACAATTAACTGACTCATTTTGAAAAGGTTTAAAAATTTGGTTTGAGTGCACGCGGCACAAAACTTTTTATAACTTGGGATAATTATTTATATATAATCTTGTATACAGTTTTACTTATTTGTCATCCGTCAGGGCCGGTTTGTAGGGCCGATCTAGATTAACTGACACGCCACAGGTATAATACCCACAAGGTTGATTCCTTTAAGTGGACTACCAGTTTTTACATATGCAACTGTCAGGTGTACGCCTACACCCCGTGCTTAGGTCGTGGCCATTTCTTTGAATGATGCCAAGGATATCCGGGACATGGTCATTTAACCCCCAAAGGCCATACACCAAATAATACAGAATAAAACGAGTTATGTAAATGCATTAATCACAATCCGATTTAAATGACTACATACCCGACCAAGCGGTATTATTATAATACCGTATCCCAAGCCCGTATAGGGAAAATAAGTTAAGAGTATTTACCTGAGCAAATTTATACAATTTATCCCAGCCGTATACCACCAAGCAAGTACAGATAGCTTTTACTGGGCTCCTAAATCTGGAATGAAGGTTTTTAATAACCTATTAGAATCCTAACGGGTCTTTAATTAAGCCTAAGCTTAGACCGGTTAGTTTTAAAAGAGGATACGGTTCAACCGCATGATAAGGCGAAGACCGGTTTAGAATGTGGTTTTGACCCGACAAGCTTGTATGCTTGTTTAATATAGGTAACTTAAACACATTCTGGATTTTGAGATGAAAACGATATGGTTTGACCCATTTCGGCTAAATTATGCAAACTAGTTACATAAGCCGATCCGAACGTGAAAAGTGCGTAACGGGTAACCATATGAGTCATATACAAGTTTCCTAAGTTAACATGCCTTAAATATATTGTAACATCAGTAAGATATCTTCTATTATGCCCCAAATGAATTTAAACTCAAATTATGTCCCGTAAGGGCATTTTGGTCATTTAAAAGGTTATAAAAGAGTTTAAACATAAATCTGAGTTTCGGGTCTGATGTAATCAGTAAAAATACTTAGTTTACTAAGTTATATGAAATTTATCATTTCTAACCATACTATGCACCGAAGGGGCATTTTGGTAATTTCACTTAAGCCTAAAAGGTCAAAACTGGAAACCTGAGTTTAAAAATTTTGCTTACTGCTAAAATATAAAAATCTACTGAAAATATCAATAGGCATCAACCCTTATATGTTTGAAATAGTTTTTATACATACTATGCGTTAAAAACGCTTAAAAGGTGATTTTAAGCTATTTCCGGGTTTTATAAGAAAAACTGATATTTTTATTATTTCAGAAGGCTTAAAATATTCTATTTATCATATTGGATCAGTAGAAAAAGGTTTGGGATCAAAAGGATTTGTAAAACTCATTTTATAGCCTAAAAGGGCAAACCCGACAATTACCGGATCAAGCTTAGATCTCTATGTTATGCTTAGCCAAAAAAATAAATAAAAATCTCCAAAAATCCCAAAATATTATTTTATATCAATGGGTAAAAAGTTTGGTATCAAAAATTGGGTTTAGATAGGCTATACGCTAATTATGCCGTTTAATTAATAAAAAGCTTCTCATTTACGCTAATGAGCATAACTCCTAATCTAGACCTCAAACTGGTGTCAAATTTTAGGTACAAGTTTATAAATCAGTAACTAAGGTTTCTACTCTTTTATATTTTCAAAATTCATGTTTTAAGGTCATATGGGCATAATAGTTAACATTTAGGCATTTAACGGAAATATGCATATGAATAGGATAACTAATGAACCAAGTTTTATAATCACAGAGGGTTATACTTATATGAAACCTGGTCCTAATAAGGCTCTAAAACATTTCTAAACTATGCTCTAATGGGTCAGAACTGAAAGTCAAAGCAAAAGTCTACTTTTGCGACTTTCGGTTCCGAACCGAGCTTAAACTGAAAATTGTCGAGTTAAACATGTTTAAACATGTTCTTACATTAATTACCAAGTTATATTAATGACAAAACAGGTTGCATAGCTTCTACATTGCTAATTATGCATTAATTTGAAAATAAGCTGTTTGTTGACTTTTTAGGATTAACTTTGACCCGACAATTGACCTAGTTAGAGTGGGAATCAGAGGGTGCCCTTTCAAGGGTTTATTGCCCACATAATTACCCACTCATAGGTACTTTCAATTTGGAATTTGACAGGACAAATTAAGATTAATGACGAAGTCAAATCTTAATTACAACGGTTTGACTTTAGGCTAATTAACTAAGCAAAACTGAATTTAAGGGAGGTTAAGGACACTTACCAAGGTCCTATGCACGACCAATGATCACTAGGAAGTGCACTTGAGCTCCAAAAATCTCCAGGAATGAAGTTGTGAGAGTTTCAAGTGAATGAGCAATTGAACAATTCAACCCATGGCCTTTATATAGGTTTTCTAAGGCTCCAAGATCATTCCAACAAAGTCTATGGATGTTCCCTGATCATCCCAAGTGTCCCTAGGCCCTTAAAAACCATCAAACAAGCCCGTAGAATCGAAAAATGGTGAATTGAGGCGGTGTAACAGGCTGAAACTGGCAGCTGTGAAGTTTTTCTGATGCTGGTGGACTTAGGCGGCCCGCGTAAGACTTGGGCTTGGTCTTACGCGGCCCGTGTCAAGGTTGGCTTCGGTCAACAAGTTTGCAAGAATTGCATTTTAGGTCTCTGGTCCCTCCAAACATGGTTTTAACTTCTTTTCTTGCAATTTCTACCCCCTAACTTGACTTTTAAGGGCTCCAAGACATAACCAAACACCGTTAAGTCCTCGGTTAACTTTGTGATCACCCGTAAAGCCTTAAATTTCAACGTTGACGCTTTTAACCCCTCGAATACGAATATTGTCATAACTTTCTCATACTTTATCGAAACCTTGTGAAATTTTTATCACTTATTCTTGTGAGTATATTTTGTTGTTACAAAGCTTCGGGTTCGCTAAAAGGTCACTCAGAGGTACGCTTTAAATATGTTGACACATTTAACCCCTGTAGTTTGTAATCTCTCACTTTCTTCCATAATTAGCTTCGTATGATCCATGATTCATTCGTTTGAGGATATAAACATCGTGTAGGGTTATTGTAAAGTATATTTATCCATTGTTGACATTTTGAACCCTTTTATTCACATACTTTCCTTGTTTGTCAACTTTAGTCCCTCTAAAGTAATTTTTTACACGTTTAAAGCTCATGACACGTGTCGATACATTATTGGACATAAATTTACGAGGTGTTACATCCTCACCCCCTTAAAAGAAATCTCGACCTTAAGATTTGCTAAATGATGGAAGTTCTTTTTGTCGCATAATGGACTTAACTTCAATAGCCTATCTGGAGCCTTTCCAAGCTCCCAAACTGACCTCTATAATAGGTACATGCATCCTTTTTGGAGCTTCTAAACCTGTCGATCCTCAATTGATACAGGTCTCTCATCATGACATAAATCTGCATATTATTATGTGATGATGCTTCTCGACTTATTGGTGAAACACATCCCTAAATCATTAGTGCGTAATGTCTTGCGAGCTCCGCCAAGATCCTTGAATAGGTTTTAGCTTATAAGCTATTTGATCTTGATACATTCGATTCCCTCGAATGATTCTATATATTCAGAGCTTAACTAGCCTGGTAATTAACAAATTGGCTCACCCTTCTAGGGTGATATCTTTTGTCGAACCTTATTCCTTAACAAGAACTTATGAGGGTTGCTAATTTCATAAATCCTTGATTTTCTACCGAATACTGGCATCTTATGGATGACTATGGATTCGCATGATCTTATTCGTTGTTTCCAAGGCAACTTTCAGATCCTGATAATTGGACTTACCAATCTTTTGTCTAACAATAATTCCATCTATGCAAGGTCTCCAAAGGAGCAACCTTGATGCTTATATAACAACTATTATAGAAAAGCTTATTTTAAGGTGAGATGGTTATTCCAACCACTGCTTAAAACTAATCTTAAGGAATAGCTAATCCTTGCCGTTAGTCGAACAAATCGACGATCCTGGGCAGCTGATGGCAAATTCTTAATTGTTGCCTAATTAGGGTTGCGGTAATCAATGCATAAGCAAAATGAACCGTCTTTCTTAATTAACTATACCGAATTCTCAGAATATTGAGTTAGGTTATATGAATCCTCTAATTTAAAACTTACTTAATCAGGGTTTCGATTCTTCCAATGATGGTACTAGCCGTTTTGGAGATTTCATAACAATACAGCCCTAAATGGGATATAAGTCTTAACTCTACTTGCCTCTTAGGAGGTAAACAGGGTAGTCCTAGGCGAAAATAATCAAGATACAAGGAGGTTACAGAGATTTTCCAAATCTCAGCTCCAGTTCATCCATCATTGCTTGTGTCAAATGAGTGACACATTTATGTTACAAGTCCACGAATTCCTTAATCGAAGACATTTTCTTGGACAATTCCATTTTGGATATCTTCTTTGAATACCATTAGTTGACTTCAGTACCATATGACTATCGGAATATCTTTGTGGTCCCAAGCATTAAGCCTCCATACTGATCTGGCATGGAAGCACTCTATGGGACATATTAAGATACACCGATCCTCATATGGCGCTTTTTATCATACCATCGGGTATTCACAATCGATAGAGATTAAAGAGATATCAACTATATATGCTGACGCACTTCCTCTAGAGAGGTTACTTCTAAAATTTTATACCTGAAGGTTTCTGACAGGAACAGAAGCAATGGTTCTTATGATCTCGTCTGTAAGTTTTACCTTACACTTAATATCTGGGGTTCTTACGGAAAAAAAAATTCTAAAAGTTTGCTAAGCTTATGGTCTTATGAGAAACTTAATAGCATCTAAAACCAAACGTAACTCCTAGCAATAAAATCACAATAAGGGATTTATCTTGTGTCCTTATTAACGTGAACTGCCTCTAATCATTCATCAGGAGGGTTAAACGCCTCCATTCTTAATCCTTTTAAACTTAGCTGCCAAATCTCTGACAAACTTAGGGCAGTCTCAGTCTTGACTGGTTATTTCTTAATCTATACAACGTGAGTAGCTGAGGTAGATCCATAATGGATTTATAATAGGCAGGCTTTGAAACCTTAATGTTCCCTCTTATTTCCGATGCTAACCACCAATAATTATAGCATTAAGCTTAGATTTTCGGGTAAGTGGAATAGGGCACTATTTCAGCCAATGAATTTAAATTTTGCAACATACTGTTGACAGTCTAGAACTTTTATGGTGAGAGTTAGAAAATTTTTATTCCATCTTTTTCCATTTCGTGATGCTGTAGGATCGTTTTCGGACCCGAATAAGTCGATCAGAAGAGTTTATGCTCAATACGAAAGGCGGAAACAGTCATATCAAGGTCAATTCAGCAAGATATACATTTTAACTGTCGATTTGATTGATTTGACAACGATTTACAGAAAGATGACACTTCGGCAGCAGTTCGGCACTGAAACCGGAAAAGATACAAATGATTTCGCTTGAAGGGTATTTATAGGTGTTTAATTCCGTTTGAAAGAGTTCCAAACGAAATTAGATTCCAAGCGGAATCTAATTCCTCACGGAATTACATGCATATACTTTCAAGCGGAATTACCCTGTTCAAGTGGAATTACATATATCTCGAACTACGTGCCCTGATCTAACATTCTTAGTACAAGACTCGATACAAGACGAAGTCGACAGACGCATGCACTAACAGACTCCCCCTCGAATGTTGACGAGTCTTCAGTGTCGAGTCTTCGCATCTTCAGTCTTTATCAGTCCTCTCGAACTCTTTTGAAGTATCTGACATTGTAATGCATCCTCAAATCTCTCTCTTCTTCCCAGAATCGCAACCTAGCTCTTATACATCTCTTGATCAGGTCTCTTGATTCCTTAAGTTCTTCAGCATTCTGCGTGAATACAATTTCCAATATCAACACTGACTTTAACTGCTTTCTCTTTGCTGTCTTCAGACTCCCCCTCTCAATCTGCTGGGATCTTGGTTTGGAATCTTGTGAATTCACAGGATCTGAAACCTGACACTTATCACTTTCACAAGTTCTAAGATCGTAATCTGGCTCCTATCAAACTTCGTACCTCATGTTCTCTACCTCAAACATAAATTTCTCAAATTTAAAATTTGGCACATTTATATTCTCTGTTTACCACTTGTAGAAATTAAACAATCAAGAAATGATTTTACAATGTTAATATCTGATGAATCACTTGTAAACAAAACCTTCAAAATATTACACATTTTAAACCAACTCTCCCTCAAATTGATGTTCATCATGTTTAGCACTTGGAATTTTGAAAATCAGCTTTCCAACATCAGTTGTCGAAAATCTTTTTGAATTTTTCAAAATTTATGCTAAAACACACTAAAAATCTTTTTGGATTTTGAATAACATGCAATGCAATAAAGAAATATTTACAGACAATATTTTTGTGAGTTTGTGTAAGAGGATCATATCAGTTTTTGAAACAAATCACCAACGCCGTTAAGCTTTAAACATTTTAAGTTCTAAACGATTCACTTAGATTATCAGTATACTGATCCACTTAAATTCTCACACAAATTTCAACTGTTTCGAGATACGAGATTAATGTTTTAAGCACTTAAACTTATTCGCGTGTCCCACCTCAAAATATACTCTCGTATCCAGATCCCAATATTCAGTCTTACAGGTGAGTATACCACAGATGATATCTGTAAAGGTTAAAATGCGAGAACCGTGAGAACTCAGGTCAGAACTTCCGTTCAGCAGAGAGATGACGGCTTCGACTTTTGGTGTGTCCCCTTTAGAGGATCTTTTCTTCAACAGCACATGATTAGCATTTTTCAATGTTTCATCATTTTTTATGCTGAGGGCGATGCTATATTTCAAGCAAGCAGAAAGTATTATACGGGGACTAGGCCATTGCTTCCGCAAAATCAGAAGTCCCGGGATAATACCCCAGATATCACTGAGCATGAAGACGTAGTATCTTAGAAAGAGGGACCTTTCAAACAAGATTTCGGGGGTTTCCCATATATCCGAGAGATGTTCCCTACGATATAAGTAAGTTAAATTTAGGTTTATATCTCATCACATTCTACTAAATGTGTAAAAACCTACTGGCACATCATCAGTGAGACTGTTTATCACTTATAAACTTTCCAATTCTTTAGCATGTTGTGATAGTCCACTGATGTACTATCATTTCCTCTTTTTTACAACAAAACTCATTTTGATTTTATCATGTTTTTGGCTTTTTCAAATTTTCAAATATTTTTGGATTTTCTGAAAATTCTTACTCCCCCTAAAATTCAAAATCATTTAAAGGAAATTTGAAAACAAAATGTACAAACAAAGTGACAACTGATATCAAATCGCTTCAATTCGCCATCCACTTGGCATAAACAATCAGAACTCCCCCTTACAATAAACTATTTTCCCATTGTGATTTCAAAACACTTAAGTTTGTTTTAATCAAATGGTTTTTCCGGAAAATTAGTTTTGTTGATTTTATAAAACCACTTGTAGGTTAGGGGATTCATCACCTTGTTCTATCCAACCACTTGAAAAATTTAACAATTTTAAAAACAAACACCAAATAACACTAATAGAAAATCAAGTACAACTTAATGTCCCTGATTTACCACTTGTAAGTCGAAATATCACCAGAGTGAATTTCTCAAGAAAGATGTTGATTCCTGCTCCTCACTTACCAACCTGGGAGCTCCGGTAAGTCATACTATTCACTCATCATAGTAGGTTCCATCCTAGTCACAAACCTGGGACGAAACACCCATACCTGGTTTCTTCAATTTCTTCTCATAAAATTCTTTAACCCCTTTTACTTTTCCATCAACAATTTTACCAAACATATGTTTCACTTTGGGATTAAAAGCTTTTTCAATATCAAATTCTTTCTTTTCTGAGAAAATTTGACTTGAAATTTCAACTTTACCAACTTTTTGTTTAAAATTCTCAGCCCGCAATGGTGGAAAATTAACATAATCCATTGGCGGCACTGATGTTTCCAAATTTAACTCATCTTTTGGCTCCTCTGACTTTGTGGAATCAGATTCATCGCCTGAAAATAGCTCCTCTGATTTTGACGAATCAGAATCATTGCTAGAACTATCCTCAGATTTCTTAACAACCCACTTTTGGTTGTCAAGATTTGCACTTTTCTTGTAAAACCTCTTTGAACATTCACCAATTTCAAATTTTGAATTTTTGAAAAGTTTAGTTCTCTCAATTGGTGGTTCAAATTCAACAATTTTTCTTTCAGTTTAGAAACTCCCTGTTTGGTTTGAATTGCTTGTGAACATATCACAGCTAGATGTCCAATTCTACCACATTTAAAACAGGTTCGAGTCTCCTTCTTCTTTTGATCAACCATCTTCTCCATTTCTTCTTGCTTCTTTGCAAGGAATTCTTTATTCGACTGCTTTCTGAACAAATTTTCTTTTTCCTCTTCAGAAGATGTACCTGAAACAAATATCATTTTTGATTTAAAATCTCGAACATATTTTTCATTTTTATAATTTTCTGGTGGAATAAAACCCAATCCTTTCTTTTTGAAATTACCGTTATGGTTAGGTTTCTTTCGATAACCTGAACCAGAACTGTAACCCTTTTTCTTGTTTTCTCTTTGTTGAACTCTTGAGGTGTATTTTTTAGGTTTTTCAGAAAGATTACATCTTTTATTTCAAAAATATTAATTTCTGTCAATTTGAAAACCTTTTTGATCAATTCAGTTTTGACACCTCTTATTGGAAATTCCTCATCAGAATATAATTTGTCAAAATCATTTAATGTATATGCAACTTTGAATGTTTCGTCATTCAAATTAGATTTTGATAAAAGAAATTTTTTATTGTAAACCCGTTTCTCCCTTTTGACTGAAGGACTTGACATGTCAGACTTAGACTTTAATTCTGATTTAGACTGCGACTTTGACTCCTCCATTTCATCATTATCTAACACATGATCCACCACTTTCTTCATCAATTGAGATTGTTTATCAGTGTCAGACGATGTAAAAGTGACATCAATATTTTCTGGCAAGTTAACTGAAGACTCTGACTCCCACTGTAAGTTTGTTGCCTTTTCGACTCTTTCTGAATTTGGATTTCTCGGAGAATATCCATTTTCAAGCGGAGGTGGACACTTGTTGTAACTGACACCTTGTTTCTTACCGGATGTCTTTACTTCAGTATCCTTCTTCTTTTCTTTTTTCTTTTTAGAAGTCTTTTCTTCAGGTACTTTCTGTTCTTCAGTTACTTCAACATCATCAAATGCCTTCATGCCTTCAACAGTTGGATAAATCATGTCAATGACATAAGAAGAACATGGGTAACTTTTTAACAACTTATTTATTCTTTCTGTTTCAATTCTTTGAGTTTCCAGTTTTTGTTCCAGAACAGCACATTTCTCAATGTAATTGTTCACCATTTTCTGCTTTGTCATGAAAGCTCCTTGAAGTGTTTTCATTGTTGTTGCTTGTTCGCTGCTTGACTCATTTGTACTGATTCATGGCCTTGTTCAGAACATCATAAGATTCCTTCAACCTGTTCATGTTGTTAATCAATTCGCTGTTTTTCTTTTTCATGATCTCACAGGTTTCACAATTCACAGGAATCTTTCTTGCATCAACTTCTTCATCAACTTTGAACTTTGGAACTTCCTTTGCCTTTCTCTTTATCACTGGAACTTCCTCATCATCACTGCTGACAGGTGTTTTAATTTTCTTCTTTTTCTTTTTAGCTTTATCATCTTCACTATCACTCTCTTCCATCATTTTCAAATGTTTCTGCATTCGTTTTGCATAATACTCATTATCATCATCATTATCTTCTTCAATTCGAGCAACAAAAGCTTTTGCTTTTAAAATATCTTTATCCTGACAGTAATCATCCCAACTAAAACCTTCCCAGCTAAATCCTTCAGGTAACTTTTCATCATCTTGGTTTATCAGACATGCTTTACTATCAGCTGAAATATATTTATGCCAACTGAAACCGTTAGACAAATTGTTATCATTTTGATTCACCAAACATGCTCTCTTTGAAGACTCCTCTATTGTTTTTCTACCATGTGCCACTTGTGGTTCTTGTTGTTGTTGAGCAACTTGATGATAGATGGCCTTCCGATAGTAATCATTGTTGTTGAACGGATTTTGAGCTCCACTTGCTTCGCGATTAGTGCACTCCCTCTTGAAGTGTCCTTTTTCCCTGCAACGAAAACAAGTAACTTTAGATTTATCAAAACCCAAATTAGAAACACATGCATCACGGAAATCATCTCTTCTTGTGATCTGTTTGAACTTCTCAGCTCTCCTCAACACACTTGCTAAACACCACTTAATGTCCATCAATTCCATTTCTTCAGCATCAATCTGATCGTAATCCTCTTTTGTAAGCATTGGATTCCCGATCCGACCTGCAACTAAACTACCATATGATTCTAAAACAGTCCTCAACAAAGACATGTGACTTTTTGCAATTTCTTCAGAATACTCTTGATCATTCTCAAGATTCAAAACAATGTTGCATTGTAATTTTCTGCCATTCTTGGTTGCTGACACATTTGGATCAAATGATGGATATGACGAAAAACTCATTTTGCTGTTTGATCCTTTAGAAGAACCTCCCGATGAACTCTTAGCATTGAAAGCTGTTTCAATCTTTGGTGACATGTTGGTCTTGTCATTAATACCAGCTTTGTAATAAAGACCGGTATCTTGTTCACCATCAAAATCTTTCATTCTTGAAATTTTTCTTTGTTCCATATCCTGAGCTTCTAATTTCTCAATGAACTTGCTCAAAGTTAAATTGTTAAACCCTTTCTTGTTCCTCAACATCATGAGATATGTACCCCAAGTTTCATGTGGTAATGCATCAGCCAACTTTTCAATTAATTCTTCATTATCCTTGGTAATGCTTACTCTCTTCATGTTTACTAACAAGTTGCAATATCTTTCAATGATCTGCTTTGTGCTCTCATTTTTCAAACCACGAAATAGATCAAACTCTTTCTTCAAAAGCGATTTTTTTATTCTTTATCATTTCTTGACTTCCAACAAACTTGGATCTTAATGCTTTCCATATTGAATATGCACTTCCAGTGTGTTGCAATAAGACCAAAATATCTTCTTTAATAGCTTGTTGCAATAAACTGATCATCATCTTTTCGTTTTTGTATTTCTTTTTCTCATCCACACTCATATCTTTGATAGCAATTTCCACTTCATCATCATTTGTTGGTCTAACATATTTCGTCTCAATACATTCCCAAGCATCCACATAATTTGCTTGCACCCAATTTTCGAAACGTTCCTCCCAACCTTTATACTCTTCAATGTTCAAAAGCTTTGGTGGTTTTTGCATAGTGCCCGTTTCATTTTCCATTGTCAAGTTCTGGGTAACACTAGCTGGGGTAGTGGGTGTAGTAGCAAATGCATTATAAAATTCCTCTTCCATGTTTCGGTTTTCAAGTTTCACAAAACAGTCTGTTCAAACGAAATTAACTTTTCAAGCAAAATAACCCTTTCAAACGAAATACAACTTTGAAACGGAATCACCTAATCTCGTTTGAAACTTTCAAACGGAATAACAATCTGAAGCGGAATACCTAATATCGTTTGAATCGTTCAAACGGAATTACAATTTCAAGCGAAATAGTTGATTTCAAACGGAAACACTCAAGCGGAATACCGGTTTCAAGCGAAATTACGTGCAATTTCAAACGAAATTATGCTGATGTCATCATACTCGAGCTGTTTTTCAAACGGAATTACAAATTTTACCAATTTTAGATTGAATTTGAGTCCAATTCTTTCAAGGATTCATTAAAACACAATTGCGCACATACTGTGAGAAAATTAACCGATTTTAACCGTGAAAACTTGTTTAATTTTGAAAAGAAGGTGTAGAAATCAGATTTTGCAGTTGAATTGGTAAGAACTCTTCCTCCTGAGCTCTGATACCACTTGTAGGATCGTTTTCGTACCCGAATGAGTCGATCAGAAGAGTTTATGCTCAATACGAAAGGCGTAAACAGTCGTATCAAGGTCAATTCAGCAAGATATACATTTTAACTGTCGATTTGATTGATTTGACAATGATTTACAGCAAGACGACACTTCGGCAGCAGTTCGGCACTGAAACCGGAAAAGATACAAATGATTTCGCTTGAAGGGTATTTATAGGTGTTTAATTCCGTTTGAAAGAGTTCCAAACGAAATTAGATTCCAAGCGGAATCTAATTCCGCACGGAATTACATGCACATACTTTCAAGCGGAATTACCATGTTCAAGCGGAATTACATATATCTCGAACTACGTGCCCTGATCTAACATTCTTAGTACAAGACTCGATACAAGACGAAGTCGACAGACACATGCACTAACAGATGCGGATAATATGTTATCCTAATAAGGTCCCTAAAAGTTGGACCATCCCATATTGTATAAGGGGATCTTTCTTGTGGACTCCATTAATGTCCTCACTAATTAAGGGTATTGCCATCGAATGACTGAGATGTATACTTCACCATGTCCTTTTCAGCATAACTGCTGATACACCTAATGGTCTCTACTTCATTCAACAATTTCCTGCAATCGATGGCCCCTTTTTACTATTGAAGTCTCTTGACTTCCAAGAGACGAAGTACTTTTAAGTACATCCTAAAAGAATGGGGCTCTTTGCCATATATGATTTTGTTGGGTTTATCCTTCGTATTTGAAGTATGAATAAAGCTCTTCTTATGAGCAGCGACATGTGTTTTAGAGCAACAACATTCGGCTTCTTGACCCTTTTCATGACTTTTCTCATAGCCTTTCTAATAGTTGTGTTAATTACAGCTTTGGAGATTTACTCCATTAACATTGAGGTTCACATTTGATGCACCATTAACATTTGTCGCATCTCTAGCATCGCGACTGTTGTTTGTCTCTTCTGAGTTTTCCATACTCGAAGCTTGTTAAATATCAAATTCAACAAGTGCTTAGGAAATCCGTACCATGTGTCTTCTTGAATTGTCAAAGGCTCACCATAAGGAGTCTTGATAGCTACTTGCTTCTTATCACACATAATATGGGCTTGGTTTTAAGACGACCAATCCATTCAAATCACTATATCGAGTCCCTCTATTTTAACGGAAAGAAGGTCAGCGAAAAAAATAATTCCTAATGGATATAAAACATCCATCTAATATTGCTGAAGCAGTCTCTGAGGTACCATCGGCCAATTCTACTGTTGTGACATTGTCATCCTAAACGGCCACTTGAGCATTCATTTGAGAGCCTCCAGCTTTGGTCTTCTTAGCCTCCCCAGGCTTCTTGGTTTTATTTAGGCAATTTGTTTTGATGTGCCCTTTCTCATTGCAACCATAGCAAGTTGCGTCCTTTAAGTCCTTGTATTCTTGGGTCTTGTAATCCATCTCTTTACAGATGACACATCCCCTAGTCTGTTCATAGAAACATTTTCCGAAGTGCTTCTTCCCGCAGGTCTTACATTTGGGGTTTGCCTCCTTTGGCTTGGACTAGTTATAGCTTGAACCGGTCTTACCCTTTTTGTAACCCTTATTTGGGGTATTATCGCACTTTCGCTTATGAACCTTTAATACTCGGTCCACAGCTTTGTTTACGGCTGTATCTATCATATCTTGTAACTTGATGCCAGTTAAGTTCAGTCTTGCATCATCATTCTGATCAACTGGATGATTGTGAGCTTCAGAGGAGTCAGCCATGGCGAAGCTTTGAAGGCTACTAACCAAATAGTAATAATTTGCTTAATTATAGTGAATTGTCGAACTTGATGATTAAATAGCCATGGTGTAAATCAACCATATAGGCCAATAGATAGTATTTAATTTATTTGATTATGTTTTGCCTAGGTTTTTAAATAAACCATCTTTGGCATTTAAACGGAATATAATCCTTCATATTTATTAGACAGGGGACATAAGTCACGACTGTCAATGTCGTACTGGCATTTTATATATAGCACAAGGGCTTGTTCCAAAGGACTTTTTGATGGCATAGATGCCTTGTCACTAGGGAAATTTTTAAACATAATCGATGATTCCTTTGGATCAGAAAATTTCATAGTTCATTGTCTTGACAAGAAGTTATGAAATAAAACTATCTTTTTCAAGCATACATCTTTGCCCGAAGGTATTCATCCCAATGGATGTTTTGATGTGTTCATCATGTTCGACGTTTATTAGCCATGATTCCTCTTGATCATTTACGCTAAATAAGGGGTTTGGAAAATCTTAATATGAAGATGACAAGTGTGATTTTATCGCATCACTGTTGTCGGGAGGGTTAACATGTTTTCAGATGTTAACAAGGATCTGAATCTCTTTTTAAACAGGTTTTACCATCTTAGCTAGCTCTTTAATGACATTCAAGCTAGGTTATACGTTTTAAGATTCTTTTTAATATGTATACTGGCAGGAAAGGAATGATATTTATTTTATTCAGGATTTTCATTATAATTATCCTAAAATTAAAATATAACTATGGCTCAAACAGGCCAAATCACAAGGGCAACTTTAAATTATAAACCATGATTTTGTAGAATCAAGGTATTTAGGCTTGAACATTGTTCATGCCTTTTCTTGACAGGGAGTTGTAGGCTACGACTGTCTTTTGTCTTATATGACAATGAATATGGCCCGTAAGCATTATATCCCTGATGGATGCTTAATTCACAAAATAAGAAAGGATTTCAGGAGGATCCAGTATAAGGATGATTTGTGCAATTCTGTCGAATCACATCTGCCAGGAATGTTAACATGTTTACAGATGTTAACAGGGATTTGAATCTTTTGAATAGGTTCTACCATCTTGGCCTTGTCTGAAATGACATACAGGCTAGGTTTACCTTTAAGATTCTTTTAATATTTAACGCAGAGCAATCCTAAATTAAGATGTTAATAGGGATCTGAATCTAATTGAGGAACTACCATCTTGGCCCTGTCTTATAATGACACATGGGCTAGGTCTTGCCCTTTTTAGATTTCGCCATTTTATTATAATGGTAGATCTCATAAAAGGAATGTTATTATTATGTTCATATATAATGATATAAATAAAATCTAGATAAAACATTCCAATGATTCCAAAGGAGGTACAGAATTGCCCTGAACGGGACTTGGAAGGAATAATGTTGTCCTCGAAGGGACTGAAAGATAAATATGTCCTTATAAGGACTATTAAGGAAACGGTCTTCAGCAAAAGGAGTTTCTTCTTCATTTTATTTCTGAATGCTTTCTCCTTGGTTGCACGTTAATTCTAGTCACAGCACGAAGCTCGGCCTTCCCTAGGCTTCAAATGGGGAGAATTTCCATTATGGCTTCTTTGCTTGGCGACATATTAAAATATAGAATTGAAGGCAATAATTCTCCGAATAGAGATGAGAGTATTCCTATGTTAAGTCTAGACTCAGAAGGTCATGGAATGTGCTACTGTGTCATTGAGATTAAACACAAAAAGGCTAGTGTTTAATTCACTCAATGTTGACTCTGATACCAACCTGTCACGCCCCGAATTTCCACGTATTACCAGTGGGCCCGGTGGGGAGTATCGTGACGTAGTTGATATCATCATAGTCAAACAACACAAATTTAAATGCACAGCGAAAGCAAACGATGAATATATTACAAACCGATATAAAGTAATATCAAAGAATTACAAACGGAATGTAAAGGATCCATAGGCGGATCAATTAAAAGTTAATTGTTCAACAGATTTTAACATCTAAGCTTGTGAGACTCTTTATTGATGCTAGGAGTAGCCAACCTATTCCGATTAGTACCTGCACTTAGCCCTTTTTGGGAAAATACGTCAGTTTACACTGGTAAATACAATTAACTGACTCATTTTGAAAAGGTTTAAAATTTTGGTTTGAGTGCACGTGGCACAAAACTTTTTATAACTTGGGATAATTATTTATATATAATCTTGTATACAGTTTTACTTATTTGTCGTCCGTCAGGGCCGGTTTGTAGGGCCGGTCTAGATTAACTAACACGCCATAGGTATAATACCCACAAGGTTGATTCCTTTAAGTGGACTACCAGTTTTTACATATGCAACTGTCAGGTGTACGCCTACACCCTGTGCTAAGATCGTGGCCATTTCTTTGAATGATGCCAAGGATATCCGGGACATGGTCATTTAACCCCCAAAGGCCATACACCAAATAATACAGAATAAAACGAGTTATGTAAATACATTAATCACAATCCGATTTAAATGGCTACATACCCGACCAAGCGGTATTATTATAATACCGTATCCCAAGCCCGTATAGGGAAAATAAGTTAAGAGTATTTACCTGAGCAAATTTATACAATTTATCCCAGCCATATACCACCAAGCAAGTACAGATAGCTTTTACTGAGCTCCTAAATCTGGAACGAAGGTTTTTAATAACCTATTAGAATCCTAACGGGTCTTTAATTAAGCCAAAGCTTAGACCGGTTAGTTTTAAAAGAGGATACGGTTCAACCGCATGATAAGGCGAAGACCGGTTTAGAATGTGGTTTTGACCCGACAAGCTTGTATGCTTGTTTAATATGGGTAACTTAAACACATTCTGGATTTTGAGATGAAAACAATATGGTTTGACCCGTTTCGGCTAAATTATGCAAACTAGTTACATAAGCCGATCCGAACGCGAAAAGTGCGTAACGGGTAACCATATGAGTCATATACAAGTTTCCTAAGTTAATATTCCTTAAATATGTTGTGACATCAGTAAGATATCTTCTATTATGCCCCAAATGAATTTAAACTCAAATTATGCCCCGTAAGGGCATTTTGGTCATTTAAAAGGTTATAAAAGAGTTTAAATATAAATCTGAGTTTCAGGTCTGATTTAATCAGTAAAAATACTTAGTTTACTAAGTTATATCAGTAGGGTATAACCTATATGTGAAATTTATCATTTCTAACCATACTATGCACCGAAGGGGCATTTTGGTAATTTCACTTAAGCCTAAAAGGTCAAAACTGTAAACCTGAGTTTAAAAATTTTGCTTACTATTAAAATATAAAAATTTACTGAAAATATCAATAGGCATCAACCCTTATATGTTTGAAATAGTTTTTATACATACTATGCGTTAAAAACGCTTAAAAAGGTGATTTTAAGCTATTTCCGGGTTTTATAAGAAAAGCTGATATTTTTATTATTCCAGAAGGCTTAAAATATTCTATTTATCATATTGGATTAGTAGAAAAAGGTTTGGGATCAAAAGGATTTGTAAAACTCATTTTATAGCCTAAAAGGGCAAAACCGACAATTACCGGATCAAGCTTAGATCTCTATGTTATGCTTAGCCTAAAAATAAATAAAAATCTCCAAAAATCCCAAAATATTATTTTAAATCAGTGGGTAAAAAGTTTGGTATCAAAAATTGGTTTTAGATAGGCTATACGCTAATTATGCCGTTTAATTAATAAAAAGCTTCTCATTTACGCTAATGAGCATAACTCCTAATCTAGACCTCAAACTGGTGTCAAATTTTATGTACAAGTTTATAAATCAGTAACTAAGGTTTCTACTCCTTTATATTTTCAAATTTCATGTTTTAAGGTCATATGGGCATAATAGTCAACATTTAGGCATTTAACGGAAATATGCATATGAATAGGATAACTAATGAACCAAGTTGTATAATCACAGAGGGTTATACTTATATGAAACCTTGTCCTAATAAGGCTCTAAGACATTTCTAAACTATGCTCTAATGGGTCAAAACTGAAAGTTAAAGCAAAAGTCTACTTTTGTGACTTTCGGTTCCGAACCGAGCTTAAACTGAAAATTGTCGAGTTGAACATGTTTAGACATGTTCTTACATTAATTACCAAGTTATATTAATGACAAAACAGGTTGCATAGCTTCTACATTGCTAATTATGCATTAATTTGAAAATAAGCTTTCTGTTGACTTTTTAAGATTAACTTTGACCCGACAATTGACCTAGTTGGAGTGGGAATCAGAGGGTGCCCTTTCAAGGGTTTATTGCCCACATAATTACCCACTCATAGGTACTTTCAATTTGGAATTTGACTGGACAAATTAAGATTAATGACGAAGTCAAATCTTAATTACGACGGTTTGACTTTAGGCTAATTAACTAAGCAAAACTGAATTTAAGGGAGGTTAAGGACACTTACCAAGGTCCTATGCATGACCAATGATCACTAGGAAGTGCACTTGAGCTCCAAAAATCTTCAGGAATGAAGTTGTGAGAGTTTCAAGTGAATGAGCAATTGAACAATTCAACCCATGGCCTTTATATAGGTTTTCTAAGGCTCCAAGATCATTTCAACAAAGTCTATGGATGTTCCCTGATCATCCCAAGTGTCCCTAGGCCCTTAAAAACCATCAAACAAGCCCATATAATTGAAAAATGGTGAATTGAGGCGGTGTAACAGGCTGAAACTGGCAGCTGTGAAGTTTTTCTGATGCTGGTGGACTCAGGCAGCCCGCGTAAGACTTGGGCTTGGTCTTACGCGGCCCGTGTCAAGGTTGGCTTCGGTCAACAAGTTTGCAAGAATTGCATTTTAGGTCCCTGGTCCCTCCAAACGTGGTTTTAACTTCTTTTCTTGCAATTTCAACCCCCTAACTTGACTTTTAAGGGCTCCAAGACATAAACAAACACCGTTAAGTCCTCGGTTAACTTTGTGATCACCCGTAAAGCCTTAAATTTCAACGTTGACGCTTTTAACCCCTCGAATACGAATATTATCATAACTTTCTCATACTTTATCGAAACCTTGTGAATTTTTTATCACTAATTCTTGTGAGTATATTTTATTGTTACAAAGCTTCGGGTTCGCTAAAAGGTCACTCAGAGGTACACTTTAAACATGTTGACACATTTAACCCCTTTAGTTTGTAATCTCTCACTTTCTTCCATAATTAGCTTCGTATGATCCATGATTCATTCGTTTAAGGATATAAACATCGTGTAGGGTTATTGTAAAGTATATTTATCCATTGTTGACATTTTGAACCCTTTTATTCACATACTTTCCTTGTTTGTCAACTTTAGTCCCTCTAAAGTAATCTTTTACACGTTTAAAGCTCATGACACGTGTCGATACATTATTGGACATAAATTTACGAGGTGTTACAGATAACCTCCACGGTGACCGACCGCGCGTGAGGCATCGATGAGAGTAGCAACAGCTCCATCAAGCTCGGAAGCATTAAGGATAGAGTTGGCCATCTGCAGCAAAGTCAATGGATAAGAAATAGGTTTTAGCAAATAAAGACTAAGTTAAAAGGATAACCATACCAGAACTACTCCCCTGTCACGCATCCACTCAGCCTCAGCAGCCAGAGTATCAACGATGCCTTGAACCTCGAAGTAGTTATTCTGCGCTACGTTGAGGGCCGCCATACTGACATCTCGCGCTTCCTCAGCCTTCTGCTTGGCCTCCTTAGCAGTAGCAGTTTTGCCTCTCTCGGCTTCAAGGTCGATTTCCAAGGACTCACTTTTGTCAACCTGCTCTCGCAGGCGACGCTTTAACTCTGCAATCTCGACGTCCTTGGCCGCCAGGTCCTTGTCCTTACTGGACAACTGCGCTTTTAACTCAGCCTACAAGGGATAAAAGACTTAGATAATTCTACAAACAAAAAGCACAAAGGCATAAAAGGTCACGCTTTTCGAACCTCAACATGCTCCTTAGCAGTCTACTCATCTTCGACTTTCCCGGTCAGCTTAGCAACTTTACCCTCGAGCTACGTAATCTTGGCACGAGCCGCATACATGCGCTCATTGTCTTTCGCACAAATCTTCTTCCACTCGGCACGCTCCTTCGCCAGGAGATCTTCAGCAGCACGAAGCTTGCCCCTAAGGCCCTCGCGGTCCCATTCCTCTGATTTCCTATCAGCTTCAAATTTGGACTTCTCCTCATCAAATTTAGCATTAGCCTTCTCAAACTCCTTCACTTGCCTCACAAGGTGCTCACGATATTTCTCCCAGTCAGCTCGCTCCTTAACCATTGTACGCCACTCTCCAACCACATAGGCTTGATACAGCCCATCGTGAGTTCGCGCCCTTTGGCAATTAACCTCACCAGGAGGGAAGGAGTTCAAAAACCAGTCACGGCATGCACCAAACTCCTGAAAGGTATCTTTCTGTTTCAAACCCCAGGGAGCTTGGTGGGGAGCATTACCGCGCGCCTCCTCGGTATAAGTTTTGTAGTAGATATCACCGAGGGTATCCTTTGGGCCAATTACCTACGGCATATATCCTCCAGCGCCACCAGAGCTCGCGGCACCGGCAGCATGAGATTTTTCCTTATGAATCGGAGAACCTGATCCCCCAGTAGTAGAAGTTCCTTTAACAGAATGGAGGGAGGCATCAGGTTGCGCAGTCTTGGTCGGTTTCTCAACCTCAGGCTCTTTCCTTTTCTCCTGATGGGGCTTGTCAAGCCCCGTGATATGAATGACCTCCGGACCCTGCGCCCTATCACGAGCAGTTGTAGCAGCGGTCCCGGTCTCCTTCGGATCATCACCGGCAGGCTTTCCAGAAGTCTTCTCCTTCTCTTTCTCAGCAGCCTTCTTCTCCTTCTCTTTATCAGCAGCCTTCTTCTCCTTCTCTTTCTCAGCAGCCTTCTTCTCCTTCTCCTTCTCAGACTCTACCCCAGCAGTCTTGAAGGGTTTGATGGTAACCTTGGGCCTCTTCTGCGCCGGCTCCGGAGGATCTTTAAAAACAGCACCCTTCTTTTCAGGGGTCTTCTTCTTGGCCTCTGCAAAAACAGAGTGTTAAAGAAGAAATAGAACAACAAAGAAAGCAAGGTAATCAGGAAGCTAACCAGGAGAAAATCTATAAAGAGAGCGCAAGTTGCTCTGCTTTCCGATCAAGGGAACCTCTCCTGCCTTCGGCGCGACAGACACGCCAGCCGTAGTCTCTTCCCTACTTCTTTTTCTGCTGACCAACTTTGCAGCAGGCTCCTCTTCTTCTTCTTCCTTCTCTTCATCGAGCGCAATAGAAGACGGAGTCGCACCAGCATCTAGGTTTCGTGAACCCGCGCTCCCTGAGCTCTTTGAACTAGCAGCTCCTATCTTCTTCTCTCCTATACGCGACAAACCTTCAAGTGAGTCACTGATAATAACGTAATCTTCCAAGTTAGTCTGACGAAGGCGGAGAGTACCTTTGTCAGCAGCACCAGCAGTTGCGCGGCTACTCCCGCCCTTCTTGCTGGTCACCTCAGCATCTAAGGTAATCACCTTCTTCCGCTTGTTAGGTTTTTTCTTCTTCTCTTCAGGGGTCAATCCCCAAGTCGTCCAACACACCTGAAAAGATGTTAGACCACGAACTTAGCTCCCCATTCGAGGACCCTACAGACTCTTCACTGGAAAGGTAAAGAATTTCTTTCCTAGCGGAGGTCACAGCTCGCAAGGGTCGGGGATTGGGAAGATGCGCAACTTCAGTTGCGGTAGGAGGATTGGCGAAAGCTCCAACAACAGGGTACATGAAGCGCGGCTTAATCGTATCATACCAACACTGCTCCCCTGACCTCAGCGGGTGCACGACCATAGATCCACCGAAAGTGGGAAAGGCAGCTTGGTAAAGGCGTACCTCTACAGTCAAAATTCAACAGTTAAATGAAGCGAAATCAAACAGAAAATCAAGGAAGCAACTAACCTCTATCCTGAAATTTCAATACTGGCACCTCTTCACTATCCTGCGGCCACTGGTCACTCATCTGCGCCGCGACCAGAACATTTTCACCAAACACCCGATTTGGAGTGGCGGTAAGCTTCACATACCAATCTTCCTTCTTGGGAATCGCCAGCTCCTCCTTCTCGATCACTTTGGTCCATGGACGGAAGGTCATGGCAATAGGTATCACCTCCTCGCGAATGAAGAAGAACTTCTGTTTCCAATCATGGAAACTCTTGGGTGGATTCAACAAGATCTTTTTAGCAGACCCCCGGCTACCAAAGGAGTAAAAAACCATATTTCGAATTAACTGGTAAAATACCCTGAATCTTTCATCTGTGGGCTCTATGTCATGGGCTCGGCATAAGAACTCGAAGTGCCGCACCCTTACCATACCGGGTGGACTCATCTGAGAAACGTGAAACCCATAAAAATGTAGGATATGGGACAAGAACTCCGTCGCCGGCAACCGGAAGTTGCCTTGTAAAAAGAAATCTTCAAACAAGGTGATATACCCCGGCGGTGCATCGGCGGCCGTCTGATTCTGACCGGGGTATCGTGCATCCCATTCCGGTGGAAACCGGAAACTTCGTGTAATCTGCTCGAACAACCCTAAGTCCCATTTAAGGATAGGAACGGGACCTTCTTCACCAGGATTTTCTTCTTGATGTTCTTCAGCCATAGATACCGAGTATAAACTTTGAATATTCTGGAAAAACTTGAAGACTTGATAAAGATCTTGAAGATCTGCCCCCAGAAAACTTGAAGATTTGAAGAAAAGATAGAGAGAAGATAGCAACAGTGGAAGAGAGAATGATCTCTCCTCTCATCTCAACGAATATTTATACTCATCGCATTTAATGCGATGAGTAGACGTGCCAGATTCACCGCGTGCGTACCCAATCAGCGACTGCCACGTCGATCGCAAATCCCGGAGTGACGGTTACCACGCGCGCGTGAACCTCACTCTCCTGACGGAAAGCCGAACCGTCAGGGACAACTTGATGACAGACGTGTCAGCGATCAACTCAAACGTCGCCATCAATGACGTTTCTTACCAACCTGTTAGAGTTCAAAATTCGAGGATTTTGCCGCCCAAAATTACCAAAAGCTTCATGCAGAAGTCACTTAGGCCGCTCAGTATTCATGGTTACCCAACGACCCTGCACACTTACAATGAGAAGCAAAGAATCACCAACAACCAGGCATAGTAGTCGCGCCGTAGCAACTGTCAAACATTTACACGCGCACGCCTACCCAACATAAAGCAAGCATTTTTAGCATTGGACTGGGGGGACTTGAAGGGGTATGGTCCCAAAAAGCCGCGCAGGACCATACTCCTTATTCATTAAGTTGTTTACTGCTAACCTCGCGCGCGTTACATCATCATGTATTTATCTAGCACGAGGTCTCAACAAGAGAAAACTCCACATTCAACACTTAGCATTCTGAATAAGAGCCTTCAACCACCCATACCCTGCGCGGGACAATTACGTGTTCAGCAAGAGTCGCGTAGGGCTATGATGCAGGGCTACCTCAGAAGGCACACAAGGTACAAGTGGCAGGAAAAAAGGGCCAATCCGCATCCTCCAGGTTCTGCTCAATCGTGCTCCATGATCGTCTGACGTGCAGGAGACAGAGAGTACTTAAGGACGCCTATGTGGCACCAATCACAGGGCAGAGACACCTGCCCCATGATCTCCACTTACCTGCTGATGGCAGAAGGACGGCCAGGCCGACAACTGTGACACGTGGCTCCAATCATGGTGCGCCAGCACCGGTGAACTTCTAGAAGCCACTAACGGTCGACACCAGTGAGACAAGGAGCATATCCTCTATGTTGCCCTTCCGGCCCAAGGCCCATCAGCCCACATCCTCTTACACCTCTCCGGCTATAAATTGAGACCTCAGTTCACAGGTTAAACATTCTATTCCCTTTGCTCTCACTCTTAACACACATTTATCTCCTCAAAACCGTCGCTTATTCTCACGCCGGAGCCCGGTTAAGAGGGAAACCTCCATATTCCCCTCTTAACGAGTAACGGTGTTCTGTTTTGCAGGATTAACAGATCATTACGGAGCTCAGAAAGCCATAAGAAGATTAACCACTATGGTAGGAACATAAACCAAACTAATTAACCCCAGGATTAGTTCCGTGTTTCTTCATTTATAAAATTCTTCGACCCATTTCGTTTAACACCATTTCTCATATCTTATGTGTGACACCCCGATATTTCCACGTATTACCGGTGGGCCCAGTGGGAGTATCGTGACATAAGATTGATATCGTCATAATCAAACATACACAAAATAGCACAGCGAAAGTCTAAAGTAATAATACAAACCGAATTGAAAGTATAATAAAATATTACATAACGGTTGTAAGTAGATCCACAGGCGGATCTAAAACAGAAAGTAAATATTGTTCAACAGACTTTAAGTATTAAAAGCTTGCAAGACTCTTTAATTAATACTCAGGAGTTTCCAGCCCATTACGCGTAGTACCTGCACTTAATCTTTTTTGAAAAATACATCAGTTTACACTGGTAAATACAATTAACTGACTCTTTTGAAAAGTATTTATAAAATTGGTTTGGATACACAAGGCATAAAAATCTTTTATAACTTAGGACAATTATTTAAAATAATCTTGTATACAGATTTATATGTTTGTCGTCCATTCAGGGCCGGAATAGAAGAGCCGGTACAAGATTAATAGACACACCACAAGTATAGGCCCACAAGGAGTTTCCTCACGAGTGAGATACCATTTATACATACGCAACTGTCAGGTGTATGCCTACACCCCGTGCTTAAGCCGTGGCCATTTCAAATGAATGAGCCGAGGATATCCAGGACACGGTCATTAACCCCCCAAAGGCTTTGTATCAAACAAAACAGATTAAAACGGGTTATGTAAATTTATTAATCACAATCCGATTAAATGATTTCATACCCGAGCAAGCGGTATTATATAATACCGTATCCCAATCCCGTATAACGGAAAATAAGTTAAAAGTATTTACCTGAGCTAAAAGTAATTTTTATTCTCAGCCGTATATCAAATCAGCAAGTACAAGTAACTTTTACTGGGCTCCTAATCTGGAATGAAGGTTTTAATAACCTAATAGATTCCTAACGGGTCTTATTTAAGTTTTAACTTAGACCGGTTAGTTTTAATGAAAGGTTTACAGTTCAAAACGCAAGATTAAGCGAAGACCGGATTAGAATGTGATTTAGACCCAACAAGTATGAAAACTTTAAATAAATGGGTAAACTAAATACATTCTGGATTTTGAAGTAAAAATGATAAGGTTTGACCCGTTTCGATTAATTTATGCAAACTAGTTACATAAATTGTACTGAACGCGTATATGCATAACGGGTAACCGAATGAGTCATGTACAAGTTCTATAATTTATTATGCTTAAATTATGTTGTGATATCAGTACGATATCTTCCATTATGCCCAAAACGAATTTAAAACCAATTTAAGCTCCGAAAGGGTATTTTGGTCATTTTAAAGTTTATAAAAGAGGTTTAATAGCAAACTGAGATTTTGATCTTAAATATTCAGTAAAAATATTTATTTTTTATCAAGTTACATCAGTATGATATCAAACATGTGTGAGGTTTATCATTTATGGCCAAACTATGCACCGTAGGGGTATTTTGGTCATTTCACATGTGCTTTTAAGGTCAAATTTGGAAATCTGAGTTCAAGACTTATACTTACTATTAAAGTATAGAAATTTATTTTTAAAATCAGTAGGTGACAAGTCCTTAAGCGTTAAATGTGGTTTTAAACCATACTATGCGCTTAATAAGCGTAAAAGTCGGTAATTTGACGATATTCAAGATGTTTATAAAATTCTGAAGTTTTGATCAGTCTCTAACGCTTAAAATATTTTATTTAACATATGATATCAGTAGGAAAAGGTTTGGTATTCAAATCATATGTTAAACTCATTTTATTAACGAAAAGGGCATTATCGTCAATTACCGAATTCATGCTAGAACTCTATGTTACGATCAGTATAAAATTTGACAAAAATTTCAAAAAATCCCTAAATATTACATCATAACAGTGGGTAGTAAGTTTGGTGCCAAAAAATGGGTTTAAATATGATTTATGATGAAAATGCCATTTAATTAACAAAAAGCTTTTGTTTTACGATATATTGCATAACTTTTATTTCAGACCATAAACTGATGTCAAATTTTTAGGACATACTTATATATCAGTAATAAAACTTTTTGTCCTCTCACATTTTCAAAAATCTCGTTTTATTAACAAAAGGGCATAATGGTCCATTTTTAAGCATTTAACGGAAACATGCAAATGATTCAGATTTCTATGGAACCGTATGGTATAACCTCAGAGGGTTATACTAACATATAATTTGGTCCCAAAGGAACCCTAAGGTATAACTAAACTAAGCTAAATTGGGTCAGAACTGAAAGTCAAAGCAAAAGTCTACTTTTGCGACTTTCGGTTGCGAACCGAGCCTAAACTCAGAATTGTCGGGTTGAACATGCCTAGACATGTTCAATTAATATTTACCAAGTTATTAAAGTGACAAAACTTATTTTATTGCTTCCACATCATCAGTTATGAATTTTATTTAAAAATTAACCAGTTTGACTTTTATTTTAATTACTTTGACCCGACAATTAACTAAGTAAACGTGATAATTAGGAGGTGCCCTTTTGAGGGTTTAACACCTACTTAATTACGATCACGTAACCATGTTCGTTGCGAACAATGGCTCGACCGTTTATGGTCTAGCGAAAAGTCAAAGCGTTTATCGTAAACGCTTGACTTTTTGGCTTTAATCGCCAAATAAAACAAACTAGTCACGAAAGGACACTTTCAAATGCTCCTATGGACTGAAAGGAGGTTCCCAAAATGTTAGGATCCTCTTAGAATTGAGAGAGTGCCAGATTTGAATGGATGTGCAAGTGAAATTGTGAATAAAAGTTCACTTATTTATAGTTTTTTGAAAGTAATATGATCTTGACAAGTGTTGGAAAGGATAACCAGATCATAACATGTGTAATATGGTTTTAGAAAGCAGTAGGTAAGTCCCTAGTATGATTAAAATGGTTTTGATGTGACAGAAATAAACAAAAGAACCAAAACAATAGTTTTAAAACTATCTGCTGCTGTTGTATACACCTTGGCGGCCCGCGAAGGCAAGCCCAATGGGCTACGCGGCCAGTGAAGCAGTCCAGCCCAGCTTAAAAGTTTGGTGGTTCGACTGTTTTTGCCCATGTCCACTTATGTGGGTAAACGACTATAACTGCTAAAGCTGCTATTTTAAATGGCCCGCGAAGGTGCAGCCCAACGGGCTTTCGGTTTATGACTCACATCGGGTCCAGAAAACAGATTGAGGTTATGTCATGAAAGGTCCCTATAAGTTTTAATTATTTTTAATTAGGAATGATGATCGAGTATCAAGTGAACCGATGATTTAAACCCGATTTATTCTGCTGATATGCAGCCTGGCAGTCCACAAATGCAGGCTTAGTCAGACACTAGTTTCATCTCTTGTCAAAAACAGCCCCCTTATTACCTTGAGCTTCTTTTATAAAATTGACAATTTTGACACCTAAATTTCTAATTTCTCATAATATGTTAATATAAGGTTCAAAACCTCTAACGGTCAGCCCTAGGCATCCCGGGAGCTTGACCGAGCATTGCAAAGGTCTTGGTTTGTTTAAAAAGATCCTCAAAGGCGTAGTTTCGCAAGTCATTGCTTTTAGTCCCTTAATCGCACAAAGTAGCGCGTAACATCGTTTAACAATATCTAAGCCTTTCGTGGCCCATATTAAGTATTCCAAAGCATGTGTTTAAGTATTACGATGCTCCCATTCGCTTAAATGGTCACCCAAAGGCGTAGATCTAAAAGTTGACGCTTTTGGTCCCTCTAATGCGCAAACTTGAGCGCATCATTGTTTAATAGTATCAAGGACCTATATAATCCATATTAGGCATTCTCGAGAGTATAATTGCACTTCATAATACCTCGGATTCATTAAAAGGTCATTTAGAGGTATAATTAAACATATTGACGCTTTTAACCCCTTTAACTTGCAAAGTTGCGCGTAACGACACTTATAAGCATAAAAGCCTTAGATGGCCAATATTGGTTATTCTCGAGATTATAAACACACATCATGAAGCTCTTGGTTTGTTAAAAGGTCACTCAGAGGTAAGAATTAACATGTTGACGCTTTTAACCCTTCGTCGCGCAAACTTCCAAATAATTACGCAAACGGCTACTCTCGATCAACAAGTGGCTCATCTGTGAATATGAATACCGTGTAACGTCATTCGGAGGCTTATATTAAGCATGTTGACACCTTTAGTCCTTTCGCATTCAAAGTTTTCGATTTTTCGCAAGATTAGTCCCTTAAATTCTACGTTTGACTTTATTTAGGGTTTAGTACACGTGTCGATACATCATTGGACGTGATTTTACGAGGTGTTACATTATGTCGGGGATTAATCCTTTGCCATTTTACCCATTTCCGGGCTTATTAAAACTAGCGTATTTCGCTGTCACACCCCAACCGATGGCGGAAACATCGGGGCATGGCACTGAGCGAAACAGATTGTCCAGAAGTTTCCATAACAACTAAAATTACCAATTAATTAAACAACATGTCCCATACCACGTCTTAAAAGATAACATAATTATTACAGACAAAATCTAGTCAAATTGTTCTGTTCCGACAACTCAGGTTTCAAGTACAGACAATTGTTTATTGGTTTCTAGACCTTTCCTAGCCTCGATTTCACAGCAAGCAAAGCAATTAAGCATCCTAAGCATCTGTCACATACGTTAAAGTAAAAGTCAATACACATTGTGTAAAGGTGAGCATACAAGTTTGATAATAGCATATAGAGTTCGAAATTGTTACGCATAACCAGCATGTACACAGTGTAAAATGAGGCATGTTAGTTATCGACATGAACCTATCAACACCAATGACTGCGAGTTGACTGCCCAAAACAGTTCGTATTGCATGATCACCCCTGTGACCCATGTAATTAATTGTCCTTAACAACCCCTGAGTGAACAGGTGCTGAGTCCAAACAAATAGTACTACCGTTGCTAAGGCAGGTAGACAGCATTCCATGTGTAAACATAACAAACAAGCATTCATTAAGTCACGTATAGCATGCGGTAACGGTTAGCGTTAAAGTATTGCGTAGTGTGTTCGATGTGATTTAGTATAAGTAACGTATGTAACACCCAAAAGTGCGTAAAGCAAAAAGGGATCGAGTATACTCACAGCGATTAAATTGATAGATTGAAGGGAGCGCTTAGAGCGGATAATAGCCTGAACAGTCATCGATAACATAAGCGAAAGTTGGCGTTTAAAAAGGAACAAGGTGTCAGTGAGTCGAACAGCAGTTCGATAGGATGGCGGTCCGATCGGATGGCCGGTCGGTCGTTCGGGTGACAGTTCATTCGGACGGTCGTCCGATCGGGTGACCGTTCGAGTGGACTGTTACCTCGTTTGGGATGGATGTGTTTGTGTATGATGGCTTGACTTTTGAAGTTTTCGTTGTAGCATTTTGAAAACTTGGAAGTATCTCTACCTTTCAGGTCGATCGATCGAACGACCGTTCGATCGGGCGACAGTTCGATAGGTTGGGCACTTCAGCGAGAACAAGTTCACAGCAGGTTGTCACTCGATCGGACGGTTGTTCGATCGGGTGGCAACACAGGTGCGTTGAACATGTTGAAAATTTGTTTAAGTATTGAAGTCAGAACGTTACATGGTCGAGCGGCAATCAGTTCGGACGGTCGTCCGATCGGACAGGAGTTCGTTCCACGTCAACAACTTCAAATGTTTGAAATAGATGTTAAGTGTGGGGCCAAGGTGCAAGACGATCGGGTGGCAACCCGATCGGGTGACAGTCCGATCGGACAGCAGTCCGATCGGTCGACACTCGGTTCTGGTCGACCTGATTGTCTTCTTCCTTGGTCATTCTGGTAGTTTGTCGTTTTATCGAGATGATTTGATAACGTTTTAGACAATAGAACCCTCGTCACGACTCAGTAGCCTGAAAGGACAGGAATCACCCAAATTCGGCCGGTTAACTGTTCGGGACGGTGTTCCATGTTTAACCCGAAATCGGTGGTCTCGTGGACAGAATCCGGATCTCGAGCTAACACATCATTAAGATAGAGTAGAAAGCTAGGACAAGGCCCGATTCTATCGGTTTTGAGTGCATTGAGTGTAAAAGAGTTGAAAGAAAGTTAGAAACCATCTTTCAATCCTTTTTCACCATGAATATGTTGAGATCCATGCAAGATCTTTGCTTATTTGTGTGGAAATCGGTTAGATCTAAGTTGTTCTTGGTGGATTGAGGCCAAAACATGAAGTTCCTAAGAACACCATGATGACATCATCCTAGAACACCTCAAATCCAGTGATTTCACGGTTAAAAGTCAATATTCAAAAGATAGAAAGGTGTAGGAGTGCGTGTAGATTAAGGAAGTACAAGATTTAGGAAGAGATCTTACCGGAATAACGAGAAATCGGAGAAAAGGTGAGCAAGAATGCTGGTCGGATGAGAGTTGCCAAAAATGGTAAGTTTGATGTTGAAAGGAGGGTATTTATAGGGTTTCCCAAAAAGGAAAGGGAAGGAGAGGGGCTGGTCGATCGGGTGGCAGCCCGATCGAACAGCTGGTCGATCGAGCGGCAACTCGATCAAGCGGCTGGTCGATCGGCTGGTCACCTGGTTGATTGGCCACTTGATTCGAGTGTTCGGTGCGACGAGTCTTGTTGTTTCGATTGTGATTACGAGCGTTGGGATGCGATAGAATTTCCTAGTCAAATTACTTTTAATCCCAACTACTATATCAACATACAAGCATCCTTATTTCATATTCGTTTAGCGTTTGCGATTGAGTTTCGGTTGCGTTTCGATTGATCACCACAACATATCGTAAATAAACATGCACAAGTAACACATAAGGCACACACACACGTATAACAGTAACCAAAATGCGTAATTCGAGTTGCGAGTGCGATTGCGATAAGCGATAGATCGATTAAACATGCGATAATTAGCGATTACTATGCGATTATTAATAGATACTTCACATAATACAACTAAAGCGATAATATAATTAGACTAATTACAAGTCAAAGAAGTCAAAACAGGATTTGAGCAAGGAGTGACAAATCGCAATTAGCAATCTTTTCTTCCTTTGACTTCAATCTTGACTTTGACTTCCGAAACACGGGGTGTTACATTCGCTCCCATTACATGGTTTGCATACGCGTTTATGTCCGCTTGACATCTTTGATTCAAGCATAAGTTTTTCCATCAATAATTCAACGAATTCTACTTCTCCAAGTTTTAATCCAAATCTAAGGTTCATCAATCAAACTTTAGCGTTTCCGATACTCGGCCTACGCATCCAATTTATCGGTTTATTGGCGTGATATTCAAATCACTTAAAACCACCAATTAGCTAACTCTTTTATTTTGACCCATTTGGTTGTTTTAATGAATTCCATCACTATGTAAACATACCAAACACATCCAATTTTGCTATTTTCTTACATAAGACACATTAATAACCAAACTTGTCTATAGGAATGTAACGAAACAACAAGTCACGTACCTTAGAACTTATCCTTCAAACTTGCATCCACTCCTGCTTGTCCACTTGATGATTCGCCCGACTTGCCTATAGAGTTCAATTAACTTCATCGTTTAGAACTTATATTATCACATATCACATGCAATTTGTCAAATTAGTCAATTACGTGATTCTTTATGTTTTCAGCAATTTAAGGTTCACTTAGGCATTGTATGGAGCATCTTGTGGGTGATGTTGCAATTGAGGAAAATCCATAGTCATCCTGAGCGATCACTTCATCGCTACTACTTTTCCCTGTTACTGCTTATCAAATTTCGGGACGAAATTTCTTTCAAATTGGGGATGATGTGACAACCTGAACTTTTATGGTCAGTGTTGCCTAATTCCATGATCGTTTAACTAGTATTACTACGTTTCACTGGTCAGTATATGTTGTAATCATGTGTATGTCATATTAAAGGTACGGAGTTGTATTCGATTGTTATCGATGATGCAAGAGTCGTTCGAAAATATTGTTTAGTCGCACATAATCTCTGTGTCGCACACTTTGTACATTGGGCCAAAAATACCCCTTTGTATTGTCTGACTTCCCTCGATCTAGCTCTTTGGAGCCCAAAACGGAACAAAACCCAAGTGGGTTCGGCCCACTTGTTGCAAATATACACAAGGTAGTACATGATTCTCATAACATCCCTCATAAACACATAGAAACAAAACCCTAGCACTATCTCCTTCTCTCTCTCTGATCGACGGCAGCAATCCTTCTTGGTTCGAAGTCTACAATCGATCATCCCAACACTCTAGTGCACAAACCATCTTGCGGTTAGTAACATTATCATGATTTGAATAAACTCTCTTGTAATTCTTGTTCATGTGTGCTTGATCGGTTTTATTTCCATGAATGAGAACAAAGCATGATCTAATATTTAGTTAGTAGTTTGATAGGATTGTGGTTAGGAACAATTCATGAATTATGTAGATCACATTGAATTCAAAACTAGGGTTTGCATGATAAAGGGCTTCGGTGTTGTGGGGATGGGATTTACGAGTTGATATAATGTTTGAACTTGATCTGTGACATCAATCTTTGTTAATAATGAATGAATTAGGGCTGTGGACGATGGGGGTTTGTTGTTATAATCATACTGTTTGATTCGATTGAAATAATGATTACGTGTTAACCATTGTTAATGATTAGAAAGTAATTAGGGTTCATGTAAAGTAATGGCATTAATCGGTAAATGAATTGATTTGATTGGATCATGAATGGTGATTGTGAAACTGTTTGGAATTATTAAAGTTGTGGGTTATGACTTTATAACTGACATGATTGAAATTAGTGGGGTAATTGGGA
The DNA here is from genome assembly GCA_030545235.1 of Helianthus tuberosus. NCBI lineage: Eukaryota > Viridiplantae > Streptophyta > Magnoliopsida > Asterales > Asteraceae > Helianthus > Helianthus tuberosus. The sequence continues at coordinate 150,515,087 of CM060410.1, read as the reverse complement.
GTAGTTATGGAAAGGTTGAAAAGCTCAACCGCACATCCATGTCGCACAGTCCATGTGGACTTTTATATAATGTTCGTCGCACATTAGAGTTGTGATCGCACACTTCTGTGCAATCGCACACTAATGTGGGCTGTGGAGTGATGTGGGTCGGGCCAATCAGGAATCGCGCAAAACACAACATGTCGCACATTGGAACCATGATTGCACACTTGGATTAAGTCGCACCGCCATGTGGGCTTAAGGAGCACTGGGCCTCGTACCTTCTTGGGTCACACAAACCCAGCCGCGCACTTGAGTAGGCCTGGGACTTATCTGGGCCACAGGTCAAACCTCGGGTCACACAGTCATACATGGGTCGCACAATCGTAGTAATTCGCACACTAGGGGATCAATCGCACACTCCCCAATTGGGCCTGTAGCGATTGGGCCGAACACTGTTAAGATTGTTGGTTGGAACGTAAATGGGTGTGCGAACTTGTATGCATGCTAAATGTTTAATATGTGTTATTAACTAGTGTGCATTGTATGCAAAATGTTGATTATGTGATTTAAGGATATGCAAAACTGATTTTAATGATAATCGTACTAGGACTTGGTTGATCAACGTGAAACAAAGTAATATAACATACCGAGCAAATCTAAGGTGAGTTCACTACTCTCATACAAGCATGCGTCCAGTGGGGACAAACAAACAAACGAATAAACATTTCATCCCTGTAGGGGATTCTTTACAAACCCATGTCCTTGTAGGGGATATGAGGCAGTTTTCGATTAATGTTGATGTTGGATAATACACTCACTTTCTATCACTCAAATCCCATCTTACTACCGAACTAGTTGCTTGTAGGGCAACGAGGTTATTAGTTGATAGCGCTATTAGGTTTGGCACCATCACGACGTACCTGGATAGGACGGGCGTGAACTAATGACCTTAACCTCATGACCAATGTTTGATAGAGCATTGGGGAAGGGCAAACAAGAGCCGTCTTGCGGTATCGAGTTATTATCAACATTGCTTTGAACTGGACTAAATAATTGGCAACTAAACACGTAACATGATTTTCGGTAAACAAAACTGTGAACTCGTCAGCGTTATGCTGATATGCTTTTCTGCATGCTTGTAGGTCTATAGGTACCTTTATATGCAACTTGCTATCTGGGATGCTGGAGTGGTCATGCGTCGAGATACAAGGAATCACGAGACAAGTCTAATGGCTTTCATACATTTGGATTATGAAATATTTAACTAATGATTTATGCTTTCGCTGAACATGTTGAGTTATAATTAATGTTGTAATACTTTATTTTAATGAATGAAAGTTTTAATTGAAAATATTGTTATGAGTTCAATGTGATTGGTGGCTAGATCCTGGTACGTCACACGCCTCGCGGGGGATTCCGCATGTGGTATTTTGGGGGTGTGACAGAGGCTCATTTACTACTATTGTCAAACTCATGACTCTACTCAAAGTCATGTATTAACATTGCTTTCAAGTCTTAACATCTAGTGTGCGTAATCAACACCTAGAATCTTACATTTTATTACCAAATCAAACCATTTTCCTATCACAATTCTAGTGTTCAACATAGAATACAAAAACCCATTTAACATAGACATGATCATTTATTCACACACTTGATTCTTGGTGTTTAACCACAAATTTCACATCTAGGGCTTGTTCATAAGCCTGTATTCATTTCAATTTTGCCATCATATCTAACATACATATTAAAACGTCTAGTTATGAATGTTCATCATAAACTTATAATATCACCAAACATCAAATTTTGACATACCTTGTGATCTCCTAACTTGGGTGATCATGAAATTAGCTTTAGCACTGATTTTGGTTCAATTTTTCTTTGATTTTTGATGATTTTGTGAACTTTAGGGTTTTGAAAGAACCCCCTTTCTTGTGCTCTGCATATGTTGACCAAACACACACACCAGTGTGTGTGTTTTGGTTTTCATTTTTCTTTTTCTTTTATTAAAAACCATTTTTCTAACTTGCACCTTTTAGTCCCTCTAGTTAAGAATTAATCAAAAGAGGCTAGATTTTCTTAAATCTTTAATATTTAGCAACAAACATTAACTATGTTAAATATTTCTAGTTTTATTTCACAAGGTTAAAATTCAACGTAACTATATATATATATATATATATATATATATATATAAGAGTAAACTGCCATTTTGTTCCCTGTGGTTTTGGCATTTTTGTCATTTTAGTCCAAATCTCAAACTTTTTAAATATGGGTCCTTGTGGTTTCACTTTTGTTGCCATTTTAGTCCAAAATCCAAAAACTCCCTATTTTGACTGTTGAAACCAAATTGTTATGTGTTTTTGTGCAGGGACATTTTGGTCATTTTAATTTTATTATAACATATTAAAGCAAGAGGACAACAATCAACATCTGTTGACAAACCATCATCTTCTTCAAACAAACCCAAACCCAAACCCTAACCTGGACAACAATCAACATCTGCAGACCCCCGTTTCATCTTCCCCAACGTTTCATCTGCAGACCCCCGTTTCATCAAACAAACCCTATTTCAATCTGCAGACCCCCGTTTCATCAAAACCTGACCTACGAACACATCCTTATTGAACCTAATCAATTCTGCAATCGCAAACGCTGAACGAGTATTAGACCTGGACAACAAACAACATCTGCAGACCATCATCTTCTTCAAACAAACCCAAACCCTAACCTGGTCAACAATCAACATCTGCAGACCCCCGTTTCATCAAAACGTGGCTCGTTCTCCATTCTCCGTCTTCATCATCGGCATCATCCTCATCACCGGCATCATCCTCATCACCGCCTACCTTTCACAAACCCTAGAACGAGTTTAGAGAGAGAAACAGAGGGTAAAAGCTTGGGTTTTAGGTTTTAGAGAGAAAAAGAGGGGGTGTTTTAGATGATGGTCTGCAGATGACCGCCACACCGCCACCGCCACACCGCCACCGCCTACCTTTCACCGGCTGCAGATCCTCTGTGTTTCACCGTCTTCATCATCGGCATCGTCCTCATCACCTCTGAATATAGATGTGTGTGTAGAATGGCATGAAGAGGAAATCCAGCGGCCGGAACTAGAGGGGAAGAGAGGAGTGTGGATGGCGGTTAATCTGTGTAGAGAGAGAGAGAACTGAGAGAGAGAGAAAGAACTGAGAGAGATAGACAATGATCCGTGTTTTAGTGAGAGAGGGAGAGAGTTATATATATATATATATATATATTATATAATATATAATTAATTTTGTTTTAATTTATTAGAAGAGTAAATCAAAATGACCAAAATGCCCCTGCACAAAAAGACAAAACAATCAGATTTCAATAGTCAAAATAGGGGGTTTTTGAATTTTGGACTAAAATGGCAAAAAAAGTGAAACCACAGGGACCCAGATTTAAAAAAGTTTGAGATTTGGACTAAGATGGCAAAAATGCCCAAACCACAATGACCAAAATGGCAGTTTCCTCTATATATAATTTGTTATTTTCGGGGTGTTACAAAAGAGGTGAGATAATCAAACACTCTTTTTATTACACTCCGCGGACATTTGGTCCACCTCTTCTCGTGCAGACGTTTGCAGATTTGGTTCGCAGACTGCAGACCTTTTGCATCTGAAAAAACAAACACCACCTTAGTGAATTTCCATTCACACCTCATGGACTTTACTCCGTTTATAAGGTAGTGTTTGGTATGCAGGAATAAGAGGGAGAATGGAATGGACTATTACGATGAAATAAAGAAAATTGTGTTTCATTGGTCAATGGAATGGAATCACACATTACATAATGCTTTCCATTCCCTCAAAATCATTCCATCATCCCCGTGTTTTTTTTCATTTCATCCCTTCTTGCACCCTTCATTAACAATACCATAACCCACCACTGCGCTACCAACCGCCACCACCACCGATGCCCACCGCCGCCACCCACCACCGATGCCCACTGCCGCCACCCCGAAGGCGGCCACCACCCATCACCATCACTACCCCGAAGGCCACCACCGCCGTCGCCACCCACCCGCCACCGTTGCTAACCTGGTGGGTCGGATCACAGGTTCATTCAGACTTATATATAATATGTTTAATTTGGTTTAGGTCAAGTTGTAATCAAAATTTAGTTTGGCTATAGTATGTCTAATTTGGTTTAGCTTAAAACAGGTTCTAATTAAAATGTAGTTTGGCTTAAATTGGATTCTTATCAAAATAGGTATAGGTCAAAACAAGATCAAAATAAGTCAGGTCATAACGTGTGGGTTTAGTGAAAAACAAATGGCCAAAATCATAAAAAAAAAAAAAAAATCAGAAACTGTTAAATTTATGTTTCATTCAGAAACACTAGTGCAAGCCGTCTGTTGAAATCATCAACAATGTTTAGCCCATTTGGGCCCAACCCTTGTATAAACATTTAATTTTGAGTTTCGTGAAGTCAAGTGTAAAACCCTAATAGCTTTGTGCTGATTTGCTCGATTCTTCCTTCACAGTAGCTACTTCTTCCGCTTGCTTGTAAGTTATCTATCGCTAATTTTATTTTGTGATTTGTCTAGTTTCTGTTTCATTTCACAAATTATCAGCTGTTTTACCATTTAAATTTAAACATAACAGTTGTTATTTAACTTGAGATATTGTTAGTAACAGTTGACAGATGATGCTGTAACACATAGAATAGATGTGTTTAGATAACAATTCAACTTAGTACATTAATCACAAAATTTAGATAATTCCTCTACACGACCCAACCAAAGCTGATGATATCCATATTATGAAATTGAAATTATTATCAATTTTTTATCCACAAATGAATGCTGATGTAAGAACAAATTTGTATTTTTTGGCAGTTGTTGAGGAGACATGAAGGTTAAGCTTTTGCGTATCCTTTACCTTTGTACATTTCAATACTAGATTTAATCACGTCTTCCGATCAACAACATATATAAAGAAATTATCCGGTCATATTATTTTCAACGATAATATCTGTTCTGTGTTGGATAATATTGATACTAGATTTCCTACAAGATAAGTTGACATACGTCGTGCATATTGTTTAAAGAACAGTTTGTGTAGGAGCTTGGTTTTAAAAAGCGTGCAAGGCGCGAGGCATGCAAACCTATCAGGAAACGCCTCAGGGCCTTGGTCAAATTCAGGGTGTGTAGGAGGCTGATGTGTAAAAGCAACCAAAATGATGAATGCTTTACTTTATAAACAGGCTAATATGTTGAAGAGACGAGAGAGATGCAGCTTCTAGTTGTACATAAAAGAAACACTTCGCGTACGTGACCTAAACGCCTCGGAGCGCTCGCGCTTTTTAAAACCAAGTGTAGGGGTGCTTGGACAATTCTAAAAATGATGGATAAATTTATTTCTTCTGCTCTTTCTTAACCAATTGCCTATGAAATTCGGGTGGACCTACAAAATAGAGTATGTTTCTTGCCATTCATTCCAGATTATATGTTGTTTATTTATTATGGGTAGGAACTCAAATTGTTGTTTGTTATGTATAGATGGCATGCAGTAGCTTCATGGACATGGGGTGTCGATGATGAAACATGTGCGATATGTAAGAGGGCTTTTGATGGTTGTTGTGATGCTTGTAAACTCCCTGGTGATGATTGCCCACCAAGTAAGTCTCTCTTTTCACTTCACCATTCGATGTTTTCATTTTTCTAACTTTTCTTTATGAAATGTTCGATATATAAATTACATGCTTCTTAATGAGAACCGAACGGTGTCGTAATGAGCGGGTTGGCCCAGTTGACCACCGACACCCACCTCTTCCCAGAGGTCCTGGGTTCGAGTCTTGGGAGTGGCATATGTCGCCCAGGGTAAGAACTCGGCATGGGGAAGTCACCGCGGAGCTAGCTTGGTCGGATAGCGGCTCCCAGAGTGAGATCACTCCGGCGGTTGGGAGGACCGTGCACAGGGACTGAAATCGCAATTTTTAAACTAATGGACTGAAATAGTGATTTTTAACAAACCACAGGGACGAAAACAGTAATTAACTCTAAAATCTATTATGCTTCTATATTTTGTACACCAGAAAAAAGCATACAATTATTCACTGAATTTCTTAGCTAAAAGATGTTATGTACCATTGGATTAGAACAACAAAATAGCTATGCAGTAGTTATAATTAAGTTTATAGCAATGTGTGGAGATGTAGAACTTAGAAGTGGGTTTCATGCTACCAAGAAGCCTTTGACCCAATATTAGGTAGCAAAACGGGCGGTGAATAATGGGTTCAGCCTGTGTAATTTAAGTGCAGGTAAAAATATATGGGGAATAAAGGCATTTTTATAGAAGGATATTTTACTCATTTTCCTGTTTCGTTTTATATTTTGTTTTAAACATCAAACAAAACCCAAGTCGACCCATTTATAAGTATGTTGTTATCTTTTGTGTTCAAATATTTATAATAAACGGTTTAACTAATTTGATTTACTTGGTTGATGCAGTATGGGGTGCTTGCAATCACGCTTTCCATCTTCACTGCATTCTGAAATGGGTGCATTCACAGACTCCTCAGGCACATTGTCCCTTGTGTCGTAGGGAATGGCAATTTAAAGAATGAACTTCAGCTTCTGAAATTACCATATCCTTGTGCGATAAATCATTTTTCATGTAAACCAACAAACATTGTGATTTGTTTGTTAAAGGGTAGTGTTCATTTGGATATGAATTACCTTTGTAAAACGAATGGACATTAAGCGCAGCGTAATGTATTTGAGTTGATTTTAACATTGATCCTAAGGATATTTTGGGGCTAATAGACCAAAACAACACATGCAAGCAAGCAAATATTTTCATTTTTCATGAATTGTGCGCCAAGTGAGATCTATCCCTCTTCTTTCTTCGTGATTTGTGAATTCCAGTAAGGCTAGCGCCGAGTTTGCTTGAATTTCTTTATCCCTAAGCATGAGATGAAGCACCAGTCCAACTGTCAAAGCAACAAATAAACAATCACGATACCCCTTTCGAGTTTTCATGAGTTCATTAATATTTGTTAAGTGTCAAATGACAATAAACATGCATAAGCACTCACAATAACGTCCTTGGTTGTCAATTAATACATGAGTGTGTGAAGTCTTTTAAGTGTAAAACTTGGTGCAATGCTAACATGAAAGACAAGAATAGTTAATGTGGAAAGTATAAGGGTGATTTGGTTTGTTCTCAAGGGGTAGTTGAAGGATATCTCTAAGAGTAAATTACAAAAATTGTCCTTTATGTTGACGTTAGATTACAAAGTGTGTCCTTTGTCTTTAAAATGTACAAAAAAACGTACTTGATGTTTGCAAACCACTAATTGAGTTGGTGTTAAAGGACATAACGTGTAGTAGTTTTCAAACATCGATCACGTTTTTTGTATTTTTTAAAAACAAAGGACATACTTTGCAAAGTTAATAACATAAAGGACGGGGGGATTGGTTATTTAATTTGTATTTCTGTCATGTGATGATTAATAATGGGCCAAAGGAGGCCCAAACCGCATCGAGTGATAAAATAACTAACTTATACAAGTCTTCTTTCTCTTTTGGTTCCCTCTCTCGAGAAATTAGGGCACAAATAATCCATCCATCAGGTACATCTAATCGACCTTAATCTTTGCGTTAATTAGAAGATTGCGACCACAAATCCTATTATTATACTTCAATCAATAAAGAATTAGGTTTTATTTGATTTTTTTTATACAGGAAGAAGATCATTCATGGCGGGAGGAAATTTTGTGCAACGTGTTATGTCTTACCTTGTTAATGAGCTCCTCGTCGATAGTCTCGCCAACAGGTGGTTGCTTCCTTCAATTATGATTTATTTAGATGCTATTTATTTATTTATTTATTTATGTCCATTATTATTATTATTATATAACTCAGATACTTTATCATATATTTGGAAGCTTCAACGTTTCCAAACTTTTCACTATGCTTTGCCCGCTTCCACAACTTTATTATACCACAGATTTCATGTAACAAGTGTATTTTTGGTTATGTCACAAAGAAGCTTTGACTGTTTAGCTGAGTTATTATTGGGTTTTGATCTATGCGGTAAAATATCGGATATAGGTCAAGGACCGATATTTGAGATATAGGTTATCTCGGTGAGATATTGGTGATTTGGTGGGATATTGGTAATTCTAATACAATGTAGAATTGATATATATAACAATTTAACACTTATAATTCAGTGATATATTGGTGATATATCGGTCAAATATCATGATATATCGGTCAAATATCGGTGATATATCAGTTATATTGGTCAATATCACCGATAATATCGGTACCGATATTCCGTCCGATATTTTACTCGGGGACTGATATCACCGATATTAACTGCATAGGTTTTGATCATGTTATCATATTTCTTTTGGTGTATGAATTTGAATGTTTGGTTGCTTCCTCTTGCTGTCTAGAAACGCACAATAATCTAGCTGGAAATCAGTTTGAACATATTATGGTGAATGTTTGAGGGGTTTGCTTAGTTGCTTGTGTTATCCAGTAATTGCATAATATTTTGCAGAATGTTTCAAAACCTCTGTTTTGATTTGCAGGTTCTTTTAAACCATCATAGTATACATTTGATTGTTAGTTGTTACTTCATAGTGCTAGAACACAATATTGTTGTTACGCTTATTTCTTTCTTTACGCTGCTTCTTATGTGACGCTGATGTTTTTTTTCATGGAATCCCATTTTTTAGCCGGGCGTTCCAACGATTTGCTGTGAAGACTTCAAAGTCGATGGAAGAAATGGCGAGCCTAGGTAAACAAAAACACAATAGATTTACTGGTTGTAATTTTAAGCCCCTTATGAATAAGTTGATTTGGGTTTTGTTCAAAGAAAAATAGCTAAAAGGTGATGTTTTATCCAAAGATTTAAATTATTTTAGATGAGTAATAATGTTTGCGGGTCAACCCATATGCACTATATGAAGTGATAGGCTCATTCAGAATTTGTTTAACCCATTGACCCAAAATGCACTATAAGAAGTGATAAGTTCATTCAGAATCTGTTTCACTCACTCAGCCCGCTTCTGTCCACTAAGTTGACCCATGGATCTTAATGTTGTTTCGGATTTGGTTTCTGCAGCTGCAAAGAAGAGGCAAGAAATTGCTGAGCAGGTGAAGGAAATGTCTCGGAACATTGAGGTACATATTTTTGCTCTCTTTTTTTGAATAGATTAACAAGCATTGAAATGTTTTCAAATCTTTTCAAATGCAGTCCAAGAACCATTGATGAACAAATCCACATGTCAACATCCAGGTTACAAGGCCAAAATGTGTCACTTTGTTCTTGTTTATAGATTGTAGTGTGAGGTGAAACTGTTGCAGCCAGCTGTATCATCAGTGCTTTGCTAGTTCAAATGATATACTTTGTGAATGCTTTTTTTGTTTAAGATTTTATGCATCAATGTGTTTGATGGCATGATATAATAAACTTTATATGGAGATTTTTTAGCATATTTTGTATTTTTTTTGATGTCATACATTCAAGCAATTGCTTCACATGTATTTAGATTCAATAATGCTATATGTGCCATTAAACTTATCATCACAAACATGACGTCACATGTATTTAGATTCAATAAGACTATCCACATCAAGGATGTTTGTAGGTGACATGGAGGGTGTTCATTCCTATGTGGAGGGCATTTGTGAGAGGGATGGATTAGTGGGTGTTGTAGAGGATGACATGGATGGTGTTCATTCTTCACAATTCTTGGGGAAGAATGGCCTAATGGTGGGTCCTTTTTTTTTATAAGGTTGTTTGTGGGAAGGATATATATGTTATTGTTGTGGGTAAAAAGTGTTTGTGGGAAGAATAAGTGAAAAGCTGATGTGGCATGCTGATTAGGCTGTTTGTAGAAAGGATAGCCTTTCACTGATGCGGATAGTCTTATATGTGCCATTAAACTTATCATCACAAACATGACGTAGAAATGGTAAAGAGAATCTCAACATCTTCATGTTTAAATGGACTGATAAAAATGCTTATTAAACATATCTTACAATAATTGTTCTGGTTATTCGTTAAGGCACCACCAAAGGTCCAAAAGCCTTAAAAAGATCATCATCATCTTGTGATATAGAATACATCTCAGGTCCTCTTATATACACTAGATGGATTGACCTAAAGCCTTCACTGAACTCTCACATTAGCTCTTGAGCTTCAGGAATTCACCAAAAGTTGGCCAACGGAACTAACTGCAAAGACATGTAATATGTGTTAAGTCTTCCAATCATTATTAAAAGATTGATTGTGATTCAAATCTAAAAAAGTTACAATCGAAAGTTAGTTACCTCCGGAAACCGACAAATGGTGGAATGACATGAAAGAAGCTAAGTCTCGATGTATTCAGGCAATTCGGCTCTCCCTAGATAAACCTGTTGCATCTCCTCTCTCCAGATCTGTATATATGATCTTTAAATATTAGATAACAAAATAACAGAAAATACTATGTTTCGTTACGATACATACCATGTCACGGAATTCAAGCCGGATATGTGGCACGTTCGTCCTGTGAATATCATTTCCATCTGGTCCTCTCTTATAGTACTCCGAACCGATCCAATGCGACTGAAAAGAAGAAACTCAGTTACCAATTACAACAATATATCTAACATACATAACCATAAAAAATAATAACAGATTTCCATCTTCAACAAAAAAAGGCAATTTCATATATACATGGTTGCAAAAATCGCGACTAGTCGGCGATAATCGCCGACTAGTCGCTAGTCGCCCATCAACTGAGTAATTTTCAGCTAATCAGTAAAAAAATCGCTAGTCGGCCATAATCGGCCCTAGTCGGCCCTAATCGTGACTAGTCGGTCGGGAAAACTCGGAAAAAATCGGGAAAAAACAAAAAATATCGGAAAAAATCAGAAAAAATCGGAAAAAATAAAAAAAAAATCGGAAAAAAACACATATTCCGGCCAAAACCTCCCAGATTCCGGTCAAAACTTGTCCACTTAAAAAAATTACGTATAAAAATATGGGACATTTACATATATCCCCCTGTTAAGATCGTTTATTACATATTTACCCAGCCCTTAAAATCAATTACATATTTCCCCTTCTTAAACTATATATATTACATATTTATCCATTTTATTAAAACTACTCCCATTAAATTACTATTTTACCCTTAATGAACTTACAATTAAATTGTAAAATTAATATTAATCATTTTTGTTAATAACTAAATGTATATTAATTTAAATTGGGGTTACAGATTAATGGTTTCTTATTTTACTTTTCTTGAAATCATATCATAACCACATAACTTGTAGACACCCTAAAGTTGTCTCTTCTCTTTAACACCGGCACACCCTAAACGGAAAATCTACCGGGAAAAAGAACATATGCAGACAAGGGCGGCGATTGGTGGTGCAAAGCGACGACGACGACGACGGTTGTTTTTAGGTGGGTTTTCACCTCTGGCAGACAAGGGCGGCGGCTGATACTTGAAACCAGCGGTGGCGTGTACGGAAACGGGCTACGAAGCCCCCTTTCTGGTTCACGGTGGCGAGCGGTAGTGTGCGGTGGCATAGGTTAGAACAGAAAGATGAGTTATATATTAGTATACGAAAGAACCAGAATTTGGGGAAATTACAATGATTTTCACGAGGTTTAATGATATTTGTTTTTTCAGCAATGGTTGAAATCAATCTCTATTTTCATGGGATTTGATGGTAGTGATGGAATTCTTTAAATTACAATAATGGTGAAGGGTAAGTGGGTAATTTCATAAAAAAAGGGGAAATATGTAATTGATTTTATGAGTTGGGTAAATATGTAATAAAGGCTTTTAATAGGGGGAAATATGTAAAAATCCCTAAAAATATATGTATAAAAACTTAAAATTATACATAAAAAGTCCGATCCGATTAATCCCGAGTAGTCGCTAGTCCCTACCTCACCGACCCGCTAGCGACTAGCGAGTTCTCCAACCTTAATATACCCTACAAACTTGCAAAATATCATATACACCCATGTAAAATTATAAATACCCTTACAAAGTGTTGAAATATCATATATACCCAATTCATTAGAAACAATTTAATAAAAGACAATTTTACCCTTATTTTTCTAAAACTTTGAAATCTCATTTAATACATTTAACTTCAAATATTATATTTACTTATTTCTAGCTTAAATATTATATATGGTTACTATTGTTTATGGGAAAAATGGGTAGAAATAAATTTAAGCTTTATATAAGAATATGATTTAAAAGATGGAGCATATATGAAAACTAAGATGTTAAAAAAAATAAGGGTAAAATGATTATTTATTAGATTGTTTTTAAAAAGGGAATTTGGCATGTAATAATCTCACCTAGACTTTATTGGCCATTAATAATCCCACCTCAGAATATTCCCCCCACCAGTCTCACCTTTCACCTATTTTTCCTACAATGGTCCCCCGTTAAAAAAACTTAACGGAGTTAAGCTTTTTTCCAAATTACAAACAGATTTTTTACGGCTTTTGATTAGAACGACGATACGAGTCCATTGATGTAAAACTTGCCTCGAAACGGTGCTCCAAACGATGAAAACGGCGCTTCAATTCGGGTGTTTAAATTTCCAATTAACCAAAATCAAGTCACTTGGAGCACCATTTCGAAGTAAGTTTTACATCAATAGACTCGTATCATCGTTCTGATCAAAGGCCCTAAAAAATATGTTTGTAATTTGGAAAAAAGCTCAACTCCGTTAAGTTTTTTTAACGGGGGACTATTGTAGGAAAAATAGGTGAAAGGTGGGACTGGTGGGGGGAATATTCTGAGGTGAGATTATTAATGGCTAATAAGGTCTAGGTAGGATTATTACAGGCCAATTCCCCTTTTAAAAATTGGGTATATTTGATTTTTTAACTATTTTTTGTAACCAAACACTCTTTTTTTCATTCAATCACAATGGTCCATTCTATTCCACCTTTCATTCCTGCATACCAAAACTACCTAAGGGTATATTTGAAATTCATCCATAAAAAATGAGATTTCTAGTGAAGCTTTTACCTTCAAAACATGTGAGAAACCTGATTGGTAAACTGAGTTACGCGCAATCTCACAGAGATCACAAGCACTCAACTTCCACACCTGTGAAAGTAAAACGTTAGTAAACCCGCACCTCGTTAAAACTCAAAATGGAAAAATACGAAGCCCGGTGCTTACAGAAGCAGCAATACTGTACTCCTCCACTAACGGTTCCTTTGTTAGGTGGATTTGTAACGGGTCATCAGTAGATAAAGAAACATTAAGGCCTCTGAGGAAAAACATCGGAAAGGGGTTCCGATGATAATCTAGAAATAACGAGTTGTTGCTCAAAGGAGACATTGCAAGACCAATCTGATTACAAAGGTAACAGGTCATCAGATATACTTCTAATTTCAAGTCAACCAACCAAAACGGGTCAAAGTCTCGTTTGTATTACCTGCGCAAGGTAGTACAGGTATTGAAGTACAGGAGACTTTCTCAGATTAATCCCGTGTGCGATGTTATGCGTTGTAAGAAACGCAGCAGCAAGATGGTCGATGTCACCAGCCTGAGAAAAATAAAAGAATTCGACTCAACTCAACAATCAATAATTCCAAAAGTTAAAAATAAAAGAGAGCTGGAGGGTCGGCAAATGGCAATACATACCTCACCACAATGAGGGCGGAATCTGATTGTAGTCATGCCTTTTGATTCACGAAGCTATAACATCAACAAACTCAAGATTCATATATCTTTCTTGTCGGAATGTATTTGAATTAAAAAATGGATTTTTAAAAGATTGTGCATGCTACACATAGTTGTTAATAGCATATAGTGGACGATAGCGACAAACAACCTACACACTACGTAGCAATAGCGATGAAATAGCAGGCACTATTTTATGTCTAGTGAGACACTAGAAAAAAAAATTAAAAATATTTTATATGTAAATTATATCCAAATACGGTGTTTCTATTTAACAAAAAAAACCTAAAATCCCGCTATTGTATTATCGCTATTAATATTAAAAACAGAAAAAACCTAAAATCCTGCTATTTGCTCGCTATGGGGCGCCAAAATCAGATAGCGATGAATGAGCGCTTCGCTACACTATTCGCTATATCGCTCGCTGTGAGCGCTATTAACAATTATTATGATACTGCATAAGCATACTTGCCTTGTTTAGGGTATAGAGGTTAGCGTAGCAATAGTAAACGTAATATGAAAACGCAGGGTTGAATATATTGGTCCATTGTGCAGGTGTTGGCATGTGCTTTGTAGGGCGTCTTTCAGGCTTGCTTTCATCATCTACTAAATCCAAACCCACAACCTGCAGTTTTAAATAAAACTAAGTTTGTGCGAAAAAAGTGCCTCTATATATATACACATTATACAGCACATAAATATTATGAGTCAAGCAGGCAAACCTGTTTCAAGAAAACATGTAACTGCGGACGTGATCCTGGGTCAACTGTAACCTCGAAAAGAGGAAGGAATATATTGTCGAGAATGGTCTGAAATGATGTCACAATACCCATTTCCTTGTATATATTGTAAAGTCGAGGCAGCTGCACAAATAAAAACAAGATTCGGAATTCGGAAGTGAGGATAATGATGTTTAACCTTTATGCCTCATGATAAGAAAAAAAAATTAACCTGAATCAGCCAGACAACATTATCACTGTAGAGTTCGTTATTCACAATCCAACTTGCCAAATTGTCCCATTCACTTTGCTTTCTCCCGTATATTGATATTCTGTATTCAGCCATCTATAGAATACAACATTTTTTAAATCGGAAAAAAATGCCATCAAATATAATTATGATAATAAACATGATACAAGTTCAAAATTCAGAACCTACTTGATATTTACTTGCGTCAAGATCCGTGAATACTTGTTTGGTCAACTCAGCAAGGAAGCGACCTGACAAAAATGGTATTCAATATTCATATAGAATTTCTAAAATTCTGTTTCGGAGATTACAGTAATAATTTTCTTACCCTGGATTAAATTATCTTGCTTCAAGAAAATCTCCCGAAGCCTACTCTGACCACAGGGATTATACTTGAGATTAAATTTGTCGAAACGATGAAAGGTGCTCTTGTCTGCATGCACATCTAACAGATCAACATTGAGGTCATAACTGCATCCAGAAACGTGAATACCATTAGGCTAAGTTATTATGATATAAAAAACAATTTTTAATCCAGCGTGATGTAACAAATGATTATTTTATTACCTAGTTAAATCCAAGCTCTCAAAAACTTCTCTTAAAGTCAGGTACGTCCCATCCCGAAATATTACAACCTCATCAGGTTCTTTCCTCAACTTAGACTTTATGAACCTTAACAAATGCTTTTGATTCATGCATGCAGAATGATGAACATGGGTATCGACTTTCCGAACATTATAGAAGTCGCGGTGTGGTGCACTTTTCTGAGCTAAAAACTCTTTATCCGCATTTAGCATTAAATGAAGGTTGAATTTCTTGACATAAAAAAAAGTCAAAGTCAGATAAATAGTTAAATACATAACCCAAAACAATTGCAAAACATAACAAACACAAAAAAAAAGTCAAAACTCAACAAACCTGTTCTAGAAGACCGAGCCGGTGATGACATACTGTTCGTGTATTCCCAGCAGCTATCACTTTAAGGAGGTGATGTAGGTCAGTAAAAAAGGTTGTTGCGTCAACAACAGGAAAAAGCTTCTCTTTTGCTGCAAAAGTTAAAAATAAAAAAATGATATATAAACAAAAAACAATACCATCAGGAATTACTGAATTATGGGATCTTACAATCTTTATTTGCGTAAACGTGAACGACACCATCTTCCATTTCAAAGTAATGCTGTAGCATGATTAAAATGCTGTGTCAAGACAGCTTATATTGATTTAGTGAAAAGAACAAAGTGGTTGAAAACTCACATCAGATTTTGGTTCGGGAACATAAGAAAAAGGATTTGGATTGCGTTTAGGGGTACTAGGGTCCGATATGATTTCTTTTTCCCATGGTGCAATGCTTTCTCTAAACACATAACTGTTCCTCATTTCAAGGCAATCTTGTATAGTCCTGTAAACCTCTGCTTCATCAGGTGACGGTGTGTCTACAAAAAATCAAAATTGTACGATGTTCAGGTACAGTTGTTTATAAAAGAAATTATTATTACACACGGATGAACTAGAAAAGAGATATGAGTACCATATGGAGAGATTCTAAGCCGTACAAACGTTTCCTGCTCTGGCTCCTTTCGAAGAATATCAGCAGCGACAGGATACGGTTGTACACCATGTAGATCACCAGATACGCTATGTGACCGGATCAAAGCCGCAGCAGCTATGGGCAATTGTTCGCCATTTGCATTAACACTTGCGCCCTCTGGGCCCTGCTCAGTTATGTCCAAATATATGTATTTAGTTGTAAGTTTGCCAAACAGGATACGATATGTGTCTCATAGTGGCATAAAAGTTTACCGCACTCCCGTTTGTGTTAAGATATGTGGCATCTAAATTAACATTGTCATTGACATCAACATCAACATCAACATCTTCATCTGATCCTTCAACACTTTCGAAAGCACTTGCACTTGCAACCGGAGATTTTGGAGAAGTCGGTCTTAGTATGAGTGAAGCTCTTTTTGCCAAACCAGTATGGCTAGTAGATTTCCCTATCATAATTAGAGCATCATGCATCAAAAATATTAACCTTACAATAAAATAACCTATGATAATTCAACCGATTAAGCATCATAAAATGCAACTCTACAACAAAAAGAAGAAAACAAATAACAAACACCATACCTAAGGCTAGGGCTGCAAACGAATCAAACGTTCAGTGAACAGTTCGCGAACCGATCGGCGGGAAGTTCGTTTGTGTTTGTTCATTTATTAAACAAACAAAACACGAACAAGAAATTTCATTCGTTTAATTAAATGAAGGCCACATTCGTTCATTTATGTTTGTGAAAGTGTTCGATAGTTCATTATTGTTTTTAGTTTTTATATTTTATTTAAATACTTCAAAATTCCGACAAATAAAATATTTAACAAGTGTCGGTGTATTATATATTCTGTCATGAACGCTTGTTTGTGTTTGTTTGTTTCCATTTGTGTTCATGAACATTCGTTTGTGTTCATCAACGTTCGTTACCTAAAATTGACAAACATGAACACATTCATTTCCTTAACAAACGAACACAAACATAAAATCTCGTTCGGTAGGTATTCTTAAACAGTTCGTGAACAAATGTATTTCTTAACAAATGAACATGAATAAGGTCATGTTCTTGTTCGTTTGCAACCCTACTTAAGGTAGTTAATTAAACAACTATAAAGACAAGAGGAGCAGGGGAGGACTTAAAAAAGAGACATAAAGACCTAAACTTTAACTTAAAAATACAAAAAAGCATATATAATCTTTAACAACACAAAGCCATCAAGTAAAAAGCAGGTAATTAACTAAAACAAAAAGTTAAAAATCTTGCAACAAAAAAACATAAATCTTGTTACCTTCAGGAAGCGTATGGAGTCTATGCAACCCAGCAGGAATAATAGCATCATCATCATCATGAGCACGAGAGATGGAGGTGACGTCAGGCAACGAAGCGGACGCCCGGCGGTAAACAACATTTCTCCGGCCACCGTGGATCCGCCGCTGCGAGGGCTTCTCCTGCTTCTTGTAATGCTCATCCTCTACATCTTCTCTGTCTCTCTCAACAGATTTTGCAAATTCCAGCAGCTGATTTAGGGTTTTCCGGTGCATATAGTAAGCCGAAACTGCCACAAAGGAGGCTCCGACTAGTGCCGCCATAGCTAGATGCAACGCATAAGCGTCCATTATTCACTCACAAGCGTCGTCTGTATGTATGTATATATGTGTATATATAGATATAGATTTGGGAGAAATGAAAAGTTAAAGTTAAAACCCTACTTGTAGGATTAGATATGGATATGATATGTTGTGTGTATTTATATATAGTGCGAATAGGATTATGCTTATATTGATAAAATGGGTCCCTCTTTTTTCAACTTTATACAATGGTGGAGTAGTGGTCCTCTCTCTAATAATTTACCACGTGTCTTTTCCACAATGGTTTTTTTTATATACTGACGGATCATTGGACTATCATCGTGCCACCAGCGGAAACATCCGATCACATCCATCTCCACTAGGCATAATGTCTATACACTAATTCAAGAGAAAACCCAATAAATATGGAAAAAAACCCCTTGTAGTAATCGAACCCAAAACCTATTGGCCCCCTCAAGATACCACTAGACTATAAATACATTGACTTTCCACAATGCTATTATTTTCCTTTTTATAACTTTTCTTGTCATTTTCATTAAAAATAAAATAAAGGTGTCCATGTTTTAGACATTTATTTTTTAGGAAATTATGAATTTAGTCTTTTTGTTTACTTATTATAACATGTTTATTAAAAGACAAAGTTACGAAAATATAAATGTTTAGTCATTTTTTACACTTTATAATATGTTTATTACGAAAATATAAATGTTTAGTCTTTTTTTACACGTTATAACATGTTTATTAAAAGAGAAAGTAACAAAAATATAAACAATGTTGACAATTTTTTTTCAATATAGACATCGTTTTTAGTTGTTTACAAAGTAGTTTCAGTTGTCACGCAAAAAACGGAGGTTTAGTTTTCTCAACCATATTTTAAAAGTGTAGGTTAAACTCTAATTGTTTCAGCCGGCATAATTAATGTGTCAACTTCTGATTGATGGAAATGAAGATAACTACTTTTCTGAAGACTATATAAGGATGTAAATTTTGAAAGAAAAATTGTCAACAATGTATGTTTTTGTGATAATACGTTATTAAACTGGTATAATAATTATTAAAGGATAAACTAAATAAATGGTGTCACTCTCTTTCTTCTTCCTCAATGATACAACACAAATAATCAAATAAGACAACTCCTATCACCAATTCAAGAGATAATGCAAATTGACTAGGAGCTTACTATAAGTCGGATCTAATGATAACTTTGATCAACTAATCAAGATGCCACAAAATCCAAAACTACGTTTATAATAAAGGAATTTATCAATTTATCAACGATTCAAGTGGAAAAAAATTAAGTCGAACAACTAACTACGATTTTGGAATAGAGACATACTAAGTCGGTTGGGTTGGTTGGACGACCTAATCATACGCAATCACATAATCTAGTATTACTTTTTTAAATATATTTATAAACGTTTGTTCATGAATATAATAAATAGACATGAAATTTACAAATAAATGTTAAACGATCCTTTGGTTTACACAGTTGGTTCCCTGTTTCGAACCATAAACTATCAAACCGTTAAACCTACATATACATATTTCAGGATAGTTGACTTTCTTTGGTTGGGGTGGTCGTTTTCTATAACAACTCCCCTAAAAACCCTTAAAACATCCTTAAATGTTACTATTATACCCCGTATACGTTTCAAAGGGCCTAAAATACGTTTATAATAATAAAAATTAAATAAAAACAATATACGGTGCCCTTGCGGGGCGCGACCCGGTCAAGCCAGGTCATCGCAGGGCGCGACAACGTGACACCATGCCGAACCTTGGTCCGCCACGTGTCCGGTTACGCATCAAGGCTACCCGGTTGACTCACCTAAGCTAGATCCTAGCCTACGCCCTCGCGAGCTGCGTAAGAGAAAGAGTGGGGGCTCGCGGGCCGCGAGCCGCCCTTCGATCCAGCTATATAAAGGGCCTCAGGCCTCATTTGAACGTCGCTCAATTCTAAAATTTCTCTCTCAACTTCTGTTAGTCAAATCTCTCGGGTATTATACCCCTAAAAATCGAAGCTCTGCCTCGTTGTAAGTATTATAACCCCCGATCACGTATTTGTTACCCTACCCGATTGATCTAGGGCTCCGTAACGCATGTTAAGGCTCTGCCTGACTCAGTCGTTGGAGTTTTGTCTCGTGTTGTATGGCTAATGTGATTTGGGTTATCTTACTAACACATGTGCATTGTTTAATTTTTAATAGATTATAACCAGGAGATTCACCAGGAAGCTTTAGTTTTACCTAAGTAAACAATGTGAATACATTCTCTTTTTGTAAACATTTTTACCAAAACCTCAAATGTTTTCAATTATACTTAACAGTGATTGAGTCTATGTATTCTACAATTACTGCCGATATGTTGGGGTTTTGTATACATTATTTTAATCTGTTACTATTGGACAAAGAGTTAGCCAATGAGTAACATGACCCACAAGTCAGGTGTTGACAGTACTGCATGAGTAACTATGTAGATATAAACATTGTAATCGCTCTCAATATTGTAAAGTTATAAAACTGTTTTGATTAAACTGAGATGCACTCGCCAATATTTCTTGCTGATAAAACCCTTTTAAAACTGTTGATGCAGATTTTGTGTCCGATGCTTGTCGAATAGATTAGTTATTATTTTACGCTGAATTTGTAATAGTTAGTGAAACGGTCTATCGAACGTGTATAGACCCGCTCGTTTGAAGTGGTTAAACGAGAGGGTTATTCGGTTGACCGTGTGTGTTTGCAAGACAAGGGGTGTGACTATAAATAGAAAACCCTTGCCATTTGCAACACAAGGAGAGTTTAGGAGGTTTGAGACCTCACCGGGAGAGATCACCACTTGGTCTCTCCCCGGATGTATACTTCTTTGGTATTAGTTCGGTTATCATGTAATCGGGCCGATTTGTAATGTTTTACTACCGGATTAATACAAAGTTGTTTTGTTTATCATATCTAATCTCTCCCGTCTTGAACCGATCTCACAAGAATCACGGTTTCGGTCACGAAACACGGTCCTACAATTGGTATCAGAGCCATGGTGCCCGATTTAGTAAATCTAACCGTTTACTAAGTCACATGTGCTCTAGATCTGTGATTTGAGTGATTTTTGTTCAAGAAGAAAAGTTGGGTGAAAATGAGAAAAACTCAGATCTGGACCCGAATATTCAGATCTGTGCGGAAACAAGTGTTCAGTTTTATGTTTTTCACCTATATAATCAAGTTATCATCATCAAAAATTGTATACAAAGTGTTTTCGTCAAATCTGCAAAATTGAACAGTGGCTGTGTTCTTGATGTTCTTGGCAGCTTCATATTTCGAAAGATGTAAGGGTGCTCGAAAGATCAAACAGATTTCGAAGGATCATCTTTACCCTCAACAACTTCGAAAGATCCAGCATATTTCGAAAGATCAGACAGTTTCGAAGGATCCAGAATCGAAAGATCAGACAGTTTCGAAGGATCCAGAATCGAAAGATCAGATTTCGAAGGATCACCCTCATCCTCAACAACTTCGAAAGATCAGACTGATGTGTGTATCGAAGAATAAGAGTTGAAAGTCTGATGTTGATGGCTGATTATCGCAGAAAGAGACTTGAAAGATGAATGTTGCTGCTGCTGATGAATGTTGCTGCTGCTGATTGTTCATCATCGAAGAAGAAGACCAATTTGTTTTGGGGTTTTGATGTGTTTATCGAAAGAGAGAGAATGCTGCTTAAAAAAAAATGGGATGTCTGTGTATTGAAGCTGTTCATCGAAGATGAAAACAAAAGATAATGTTGGATGAGGTTGGTGATGTCTTATCCACTAACTCATGTATGTCGGCTGATGTTTGCAACTAGGGCATGTGATGTCTTGAAAAGTCTTGGATAGTGCATGTGAGTGAACCAGGTCTTGTAGAGAGCATTTCAGTTTGGTCAAGGGCTGTAACCGTGTCCACTGAAATACAAGAGAAAACTTTGATATATTGCGTGTCTACTCTTTCTCTTTGTAACTTGTGCTTTCATCTAAACTATCGGTTTGCATTCTAGCTTGGATTCCGCACTTGCTAGAGTGTTAAACATAACAAGGATTAGGTTTAACCTCAACCTCCGAGGGACCTACAAGTGTTTTTCTTCTTTGACCTCTGATTTTAATGCCTTTTCAATTACCTTTTGATTCTTTTGCTTTAACTTCTTTTCCCTTTCTTTCAAGACACGTGGGTCTTGTTTAGGGGAAACTGATCGTTTTCGGTAATCGATTTCTTGGGGAGCACTCGTTGTTGACTTCAGCTTTTGCACGTGTGGGCAATATCTTACAATATGCCCAACTGTCCCACATTCAAAACATGTTCTCCGCTCTACAAACTTCGGAGAAACATGTTGATGACCAGACGGAGAACCAGACAATGAACTTTGTGATCTAGACGTGCTTGGGCCTAAATCACATCCGTTGGTGTGTTGGGTGTAATTATTCTGATCATTTCGTTTTAAAATTCTAAACTGTTGTATAAACTCAAGGTTAGATTTATCCTGAAATGTTTCAAGTTTGTCTGAACCCGTGGATCCAACAAAGTTCATTTTCGGTCCTCGCTTCTTAACAGGAGCTCTTTTGTTTTGCACCTTTTGTTGTTGAACCTTAGGTTGCTCAACCCTTGATTGTTGAATTTTAGGTTGTGCAGCCTTAGGTTGAGTAGCCTTAGACTGTTCAACTTTAGGTTGTTGAACCTTTGGTTATTCAGTCTTAGGCTGCTGAACTTTAGGTGCTTGAACATTCTTATTCTGAGCCTTCTTTCCCTGTACCTTACCCTTTCCGGAGTTGACTTGTTGTTTTCGCTCAATTGGTAGTTTTTGGTTTCCGTATTGTTTTCTAATTTGTTCACACGGAATTGGATCACATTGAGTGACGGTAACTTTGCCACTTTTGTTCCCCAAAAACTTATCAGTGCATCCTTCAAAAATTTGCTCAATTAAATCTTGATTTACATTTTTAAGTGGAAAATCTTTGTTAGAGTAGATTTTGCTATCTCCTTTGAGCGTGTACAACAAGTTATTCTCTTCACGGCTAGATACAAGGGACTCCATTGCTTTTGACGTTTCAGTCTTACTCGGTTTCACTGGTGGATCACACAGGATGTGATTCTCAATTGGAATATCTGTTGTAACCGAGTTAGACTGTTGTTTCACAATCTCTTCAGATTCATCATCCGAAGAATCAGCATCCTCAACAATGGGAGGACTCTGTTCCTTAACACACGATGAATCTGTCACATTCTCAGATTCTGATTGACCCGAGGATGATGTACCAGTTGTGAACCCGAGGCCTGCTGCAAAGTCATCTAGACCGAGTGGCACAGTAGGTTCAAAACGGGGCATATCCTCGTTATCAGGCAATTTGGAGTAATTGTGATTCATTGGGGGAGGACATGATTTGAATCCAATACATGGTTTATCCCCCTTTTTCTTTCTCTCTTGAACGTCAATGATGTGATCCAATACAAAGCGGGAATTGGAATAGCTTTCCAGTTTCTGCTTAATTGTTTCACATTCACATCGAGCTGTTGCCAACTCTACCATTTGCTTTTCAATTGTGTCAATAAGATTATTGTTAGCATGTTGTTTTCACAAAACAGCCTTTTGTAATTCTGAAACATCATGTTTTAATGACGCAATTGTTGCTTTAAATTCCTTTTCATTTCTGGTTAAAAACAAGTTAGCTTCAGTTGCTTTAGAAAGATCTACAATCAATTCTTGATTGTGTTTGTATGTGATTTCAAACTGACTTTCCTTTTCAGCATATTTAACATTTAAGCTATCACAATTTTCACAACTAACTACAGTGGGTTCATCGACACATACCTGACTTGATGAACTGTCGACATTAGCCATAAAGGCTGAATGGAAAGAAAAAGATCCATCTTCAGAGAAGAACTGTGCAAGCTTCTCGGAAGTTCCAGCAGATTTCTGGCAAAGAATAGATCTCCTCTTGCATAATGCTTCAGCTTCAGCCAAAAGCTCATCAACTTCCAAATCCAAATCTAAAGCATCACTTGATAAATCACCAGCATCACGTGATTCCCCATCCATGCTCCCACTATAACCCGAACTATCTTCATCTTCTGAAGATTCACCAGCAGACACGGGTTCTACGACCTTCTCAATCACTTTAGCATAACATGCTGTTCCACCATTTCCTCCTTCTCCAAGCTGAAGGTTCCAATTGCAGATTTCATCAGCTTGAACAACCAATCCTCTGTGGGGATTAGTGTTTGTGAATCCAGATGCATTTCCTCCAACCGGCACTATTGACCTATCTATGTTGTTCTGTTGCTGCTGTGGCTGTCCTTGATTCCTGAAGGGATTCTGATTTCCTTGCTTAGGAGGCTTCTGACACTCCCGCTTGAAGTGACCCTTTTCACCACAATTGAAGCAAGTGACAGCATTCTTATCAAAACCATACTTGGTGTTGTTGTTGGTATTCAAGTTGGTTCTCCCCGTCCTTTCCATAAACTCCTTTGCTCTTCGAATTGCACTAGCAAGAGCCCATTTGATATCCATCATTTCAAACTCTTCCCTATCCACTTGCTGATAATCTTCATTGGTTAGATTGATATTCCCAATCTGACCTGCAACCAATCCACAATAAGCACTAACCAAGGTGTTCAACATCTCCATATGCTCCTTGGCTACTTCGACACTGACTTTGGAAAAGCTGGAAGTGTCTAATCTGACTGTGTTCGGATTGGCAGTGGCTTGAAAGTTTGAAGAGCTTCCATAAAACCCTTGCTGTTGCGGTTGTTGCTGCTGAGCTCTGCTTGGGTCTAAGAAAGGCGGTGGTGTGAATTGCTGAGCTGTCGGTTGCACATCCTGTCGTAGAGAAGAAGAGTCTGGTCTTGAAAACATCGTGTATGCTGAAGGATCAAACTGATTTGTTGTGGAAGGCCCGGTGTTTGAGATGAAGGCTGTTTGAAGCTTCGCATGTTGGGAGGCTGGTTTTTCTCCACTGATACCTCCTGCAATCCCAAAGTACATCTCTGGATTTTGAGGAGTTAATGTTCTTTTTGCCTTAAGCTTTTCTTCTACATCCTTGTTCTCCAATTTCTGAATTAACTCATAAACGGTGATTGTGTCTAAAACACCATTTTCTTTGAGGATTTCAAGATAACTGCTCCACTTTGCTGGTAAGCTATCAGCAAATCTCTTCACCATTTCTTGTGGAGTGGCAGTAACTCTAAAGGCAAACATCTCGCTCAACAAATGATGGAACCTTGTAGATAACTCTGCCAGAGTCTCATTCTCCATACACGTGAATCCTTCAAACTCTTTCTTCAACAATTCTTGCTTGATCTTTCTAGATTGAGCATTTCCTTCACATCGTAACGTGAGCATATCCCACAAGCTTTTAGTAGTCGTGCAGTAAACAAACTGGTGGTAAATGTCTCTGTAAAGAGCTTGTGTGAGAATCATGAAAGCTTTCTTCTCTAACTCAAATTTCTTCTTATCCTCCTCAGACATAGTGCTGTAAGTTTGTGGATTAGATCCTGCAACTTCCAATTCATTTTCAAATGGAGTAAAGAAGCACATCCATAGATCTTGACCTTGCCCCTGAACATAAGTTCTCAGCCTTTCTTTCCACCATCCCCAATCATTGATGTGATTCAGCTTTGGCGGTTTTGTGCTTGTACCAGTTTCACTGTCGTTCTGCATCATAGCTTGAATGCTGCTGCTTTGATTTGTGACCAATGCCCATTGATTTGCAGTTATCATTGCAGCTTGAGGTGGGGCAATAGCCTGCATCCATGCATTTTTGTTGAAATCTGACTGAGATTGCGTAGCTGATGATTGCGTAGTTGATGATTGTGGAGTCAAAGTTGTTTGAGTCCACGCGGTTGGATCCCACTGACCGTTTGTTCCCATTTTATAAAGACAAATAATATATTAAGTGAAAAATATATTTAAAATTTGAAAAACAAGTTTTCCCCTTTTAAAATTTAATTTTTCACAAACTATGTTAAAATCTCGAAGGATAACAAACAGCCGAAGGATCTTTGATCGAAAGACCTGAAAAAAACACAAACTTGTTAAGCTTAAACAGATTAGGCTCGAAGGAACAGAACTGTTCGAAAGATCAACAGTGTTCGAAAGATCACAGTTGAGTTTCGAACAATGATTTCGAAAGACTCTCCAATCGAAGGATCCTTGTCTTTCGAATAAGACCTGTAGATCGACAGATATATCCTTCGAAAAGATTCCTTGGATCGAAAGATAAGTCACAGACTTCGAAGGATGTTCGAAAGATGATTATCTATCGAACCTCCTTTGATCGAAAGATGATCTTTCGACTTCGAAGGATATCCTTCGATCTGCACTGACACAGTTGACAAAAGTTGACAGGTTGGTGAAAAGGTGATTGGTTGGTAAAAACTTTCGGCAGAAGGTATGTTCAGACCATACTTTCTGCCAACCCAGATTTGACAAATAAAATGTTGCCTAAAAAGAAGGTTCTTATCCAGAAACCGGTTACCGGAGTAAGCCGGAAATTTGGCCGGAAATGACAAAACTTCTTAAAAACAAGATTTTAAGTTACCCAACCCAACCTTTAATACACCCGGTTAGTTTAGAACACGTATTTATAACCAGAAAAGCGAGAAAAACAGTACAACGGGTGCTAAACCAAGTGAGTTTTTGTCCAAAACACTCCAAAGTCTTGTATAAACTCGGTTTTTAACAAGGAAAAGAGCCACGGCTCTGATACCACTTGTAGGTCCCTCGGAGGTTGAGGTTAAACCTAATCCTTGTTATGTTTAACACTCTAGCAAGTGCGGAATCCAAGCTAGAATGCAAACCGATAGTTTAGATGAAAGCACAAGTTACAAAGAGAAAGAGTAGACACGCAATATATCAAACTGTAAAACCAGTAAATGCTAAAACAATAAATTCAAATACTGGTAAAGGACAAACAGCTTGGAAGCCAAAGCAGGTAATTCAATCAGGGGGAGCACCACAGGTTCTTTTTCCTAATCATCAAGTGATTGAAATCACTTTCCTTGATGATCAAGGACGACCCAAGTCCACAAAGGCTTGGGTCCCCCTCTCAAACTGATAAGTTAATTGTATGTGCAGGCAGCTCCAGGAGGAACTATTAATAGTCATTGGATTGTTGATAGTGGGGCTTCCAGGCACATGACGGGCGACTACCGTCTTCTTTTCGATGTGCGAAGTATAAGAGGAGGATATGTTGCATTTGCTGGAGACAAAGGAGGGTATATCACCGGCGAGGGAATGATCTC
Organism: Helianthus tuberosus; assembly: GCA_030545235.1. Taxonomy (NCBI): domain Eukaryota; kingdom Viridiplantae; phylum Streptophyta; class Magnoliopsida; order Asterales; family Asteraceae; genus Helianthus; species Helianthus tuberosus. The sequence goes on along the minus strand of CM060410.1, from coordinate 150,488,033 downwards.
AAATGGAGTTGTGAGTTTCGACAAAATCAATTATGTGCAACAGTTGGATCACAATCTCCTAAGTGTTTCTCAGATCTGCGACAAGAAATTCACCGTGCATTTTGATGATGCCGGTTGTTATGTGCTGAAGCCAGGATTCAAGATTCCTGAAGAATGGATTCTCTTATCAGCACCAAGAGTTAATGATTTGTATGTCCTCGATATGAGCCAAGCAATAACCAAGTCCAAACAAGTTACTTGCTTTATTTCAAAAGCCACTGAAAAGGAGACGATCTCTTGGCACAGAAGGATGGGTCATATTCACCTCAGAAAAATGAATCACCTTGTCAAAAACAATCTGGTGAGAGGTGTCAATGTGAAGAATTTTCAACTTCAAGATGTCTGTGTGCCGTGTCAGAAAGGGAAGCAAATCAAGAAATCACATCCATTGAAAAAGGTTAACACTGTAAACATGCCACTCGAACGTCTGCATATGGACCTTTTCGGCCCAGTCAAACACAAGAGTGTGCACGGGGAGGTTTTCTGCTTGGTAGTTACTGATGACTATTCAAGATTTTCATGGGTTGACTTCATGGTTCACAAGAGTGAGACTCCAGAAATTCTAAAGAATTTGATCACCTTGTTGGAAAATCTTTATAATCTAAAGGTGAGGCGAATTCGAAGCGACAACGGAACCGAGTTCAAAAACAGGGTTATGGATGAATTTTGCGCTGCAAAAGGAATCCTTCATGAATATAGCTCTCGGTACACGCCACAACAAAACGGAGTCGCTGAAAGAAAGAACAGAACCTTAATTGAGACTGCAAGAACCATGTTGGTTGAGTCTCAGCTTCCAGTTCGATTCTGGACTGAAGCTGTTGCCTCGGCTTGCTACACGTTAAACAGGGTTCTCACAGTGAAAAGACATGGCAAAACGTGCTTCGAACTCCTACACAAGAAGACTCCTGACTTGGAATATCTAGAACCTTTTGGTGCACCATGTACCATGATTGAGCCTGACGGGAAGTTTGGTGCCAAAGCTATCGAAGGTTACTTCCTTGGGTATGCTACTCCTAATCTGCGAGTATGGAACCTAACTACCAAGAAGATTGAAGAATGGGGTGAAGTAAGAGTTCAAAGATATTCTAATCCTCCGAAGCCTTCTGGAGATCCATGGATGTTCGATTATGATGGTCTTTTCGACTCATTCAATCTGCCGACATTTGATGATGACAATGCAATTGCTCAAATGTTGTCTGAAAGCGAGAATGCGACTGGCTCTCAGTTAGCTCGCCCAATCATTGTTGACTCACAAGCATCTTCTTCTGTCAACAATCTCGCTTCAGATGAGGTGTTTAATGATGCTGTAGACTACAATTTGTCGTCGGAAGATGAGGAGTATGTTGATGCAAATGATGGTGAAGCACGGGGTCCGGTTCAAGGTACTTCAGAAGCAACGGATCCAGTGTCTGCGCCAATTGTCCAAGAAGAAAATGCATCATCTTCTACAACTCAACAGCTTCAGAATGATATCGGGAATTTAAATATCAATAACTTGAGGAACAATGTTGAAATTCCTCTAGTTCCTGAAACCCGAATTGTCACACCCCAAATTTCCACGTGTCACCGGTGGGCCCGGTGGGGGAGTATCGTGACGTGGTTGGCAACATAATAGTCAAACAACACAATATAATAATGCACAGCGGAAGCAAAAGATAATTATTAATATTACATTCCGAACATAAGTAATGTCAAAGTATTACAACGGAAGGTAAAGGATCCACAGGCGGATCAAACAAAAGATACTAAAACTGTTCAACAGACTTCAGGCATCTAGAACTTGCAAGATTCCCTAATGACACCCTGAGCTCCCAGCCAATTATGCGTAGTACCTGTCACTTAACCTTTTGGAAAATACGTCAGTTTACACTGGTAAATACAATTAACTGACTCATTTTGGAAAAAGAGTTTGAAAAGTGATTTGAGTGCAAACGGCACAAAATATCTTGACACATTGATTAAAATGCATAGAGGCAAAATTAATCTTTTATACTTGGGACAATTCTATTAATAAAAATCTTGTATCCGATTTACATGGTTGTCCAACATTTAGGGCCGGTGATTATAATATAATACAAGCCGGACAAGATTAATCGACACACCACAAATATAATCTCACAAGAAGATACCCTTACGAATGAGTATACGTTATACATATGCAACAGGAGGTGTTATGTCTACACCTTGTGCTTACGTCGTGGCCATTCACTTTTTAAAATGAGCCAAGGATATCCAGGACACGGTCATTAACCCCCAATGTTATTTGTTATCAATCAATACAGATTAAAACGGGATTATGCAATTTAATCATCTCCGATTAAAAGGTTTCTACACCCGACCAAGCGGTATTTTTATAATACCGTATCCCAAGCCCGTATAAGGGAAAATAAGTTAAAAGTATTTACCTGAGCTAGCAATGCAATTTACACTCAGCCGTATATCTTAATCAGCAAGCACAAGTACTTCTACTGGGGCTCTTAATCTGGAACGAAGGTTTTATTAACCTATTAGATTCCTAACGGGTCTTATTTAAGTCGTAACTTAGACCGGTTAGTTTTAAGAAAGGTTTACGGTTCAAACGCACGATTAAGCGAAGACCGGAATAGAATGTGATTTAGACCCGACAAGTTCGAAGACTTGTATAATATGGGTAAACTAAACACATTCCGGATTTTGAGATAAAAAGGATAAGGTTTGACCCGTTTCGGCTAATTTATGCAAACTAGTTACATAAACCGAACCGAACGCGCCAGAGGCGTAACGGGTAACCATAAGGGTTGCGAACAGGTTTCCTAAGTTAATATGCTTTAAATATGTGGTGATATCATTATGATATCTTCCATAATGCCCAAAACGAGTTTAATCATTAATTATGCCCCGTAGGGGTATTTTGGTCATTGTAGAGATTATAGAAAGGATAAATTACGTTTCTGTGAACCGGGTCTGATTAAATCAGAAAAAATGGTTTATTTTAACCGGTTATAACATTTGGTTATAAGTCTTATGAATCAAAATGGTTTTAAACTCAAACTACGCGTATAATACGCGTATAAAGCCGTTTTAAGCGACGTACGGTTTTAAATACGATTCTGAGTTTTCTGATCAAATAAACAGGCTCAAAACACTCTATTTAACTTTTAAAATCCGTAGCAATTGGATTGACACCATTTGGACTTGTAAAACTCATTTTATGGCCGAAAAGGGCATATTCGGTATTTACCGAATTAAGGCGCTAATCCAAGCTTACGATCAGTTTAAAATAATTAAAAATCTTCAAAAATCCCAAAATATTATTTAACATCAGTGGGGAAAAGTTTTGGTGCCGAAAATCGGGTTTAGATAGGCTATGCGCTAATCGCGCCGATTAATTAATAAAAAGCTTATTATTTACGCTAATGCGCATATCTCCTAATCTAGACCTCCGATTGACGTGAAAATTTACAGACATGATTAATAATCAGTAACTAAGATTATTTTATTTTCATATCTCCAAAAATCTCGTTTTATGATCATAAGGGCATTACGGTCAATATTTAGGCGATTAACGGAAACATCCGACGATTAGGGATTCGAGTGGTATAAACGCAGAGGCTTATACACACATGTAACTAGGTCCTAATGGAACTTTAAGGCATGTCTAAACCTATATAAATCGGGTCAGAACTGAGGTCAAAGCAAAAGTCAAACTTTTGCGTCTTTCGGCTCCGAATCGGTTCTTAATAGAAAGTTGTCGAATCAATCAAGCGTAGACAAGTTATTATACTTATTTTCATGCTATATGACTGATAAAACAGATTACACGCCTTCCGTATCAATAAATATGCGATTAACATTTCTGTTGACTTTTTCGGACAACCTTTGACTCGATAAACGACATGGTTAAGATTGGAATCAGTGGGTGACCTTTTAGGGGTTTATTATCCATTTAAATACCAACTTATAACAACTTTCGATTCGACAAATCTCTGGACCGATTGTGATTTATCGATAAATCAAACCGTAGTTACGACGGTTTGATTACTAGGCTATAAACTAGTCAAGACACAACTTAGAAGGATCAAAGGCACTTACATAAGTCTAATAGATGATATGGAAGTCTTGTATCAGCTTGGGAGTTCCAGAAGTTGATCAGAAATGAAATGTTCTTGAACGTTGCAACTTTGTGACTTTGATCTCTTGAAAAATGATGTCAAATGAGATCTATGAGTGTTATTAGATCATCAACAAGTGTTCTACAGACTATAAAGCATGTAGGAACACTCACAAGTGAAGATAAGACCAACATAAGTCGGTTAGATGGCCAAAACAGACACCTGCCATGAATCTGGTCGTTTTCTGCATCTGCAGGTCTCACGCGGCCCGCGTCCGATACGGCCAATCCTAAAGCGGGCCGCTTTAGACATGATAACCTGATTTTTGTTTTCCTTTAATTGCATTTTGGTCCCTGGTCCCCCGAAAGGTCGTTTTCGAGATGATTCTTGCATTGTAAGGCTTTGATACTTATATATAGGGGCTTTAATACTTATACCCACTTTGTCAAGTCCTCGGGTAACTTTGTGATCACCCGAAAAGCCCTAAATTTCAATGTTGACTGTTCTAACCCTTGCACACAAATTTTATCACAACTTGCTCATACGATAACGAAACTTCATGAAATTTTTGTGGTACATTCTAGTGAGCATAATTAATCATTACAAGGCTTCGGTTTTGCTAAAAGGTCACTCAGAGGTACACCTTTTACATGTTGACACATTTAACCCCTGTAGTTTGTAATCTCTCACTTTCTTTCACAATTCGCTACGTATGATCCATGATTTATTCGTTTAGGGTTATAAACATCATGTAGGGTTATCGTAAAGTGTATTTATTCATTGTTGACACTTTGAACCCTTATATCTACATAGTTTCATTGTTTGTCAACTTTAGTCCTTCAAGGACTTTCTTTCACACGTTCAAACATAATGACACGTGTCAAGACTTCATAGGACGTAAATTTTCGGGGTGTTACATCCTCACCCCCTTAAAAGAAATCTCGACCTCGAGATTTGTTAGAATGCTGGAAGTACTCTTTGTCGCATAAGGGACTTAACTTTCATAGCATATCTGGAGTCTTTCCAAGCTCCCATAGTGGCTCTTATATTAGGCGTATGTATCCTTTTGGAGCTTCTTGACCTGTCGATCCTCAATCGACACAGGATGCTCATCACATCATAATTATGCATATCATTATGTGATAGTGCTTCTTGACTTATTGGCGGAACACATCCTCCAGTCACAATTGTGCGATGTATTGCGAGTTCCGTCAAACTCCTTAAGTAGGTTTTAGCTTACAAGCTACTTTGATCTTGATACATTCAATTTCCTTCGAATGATTTCCATATATTCAGAGCTTAACTAGTCTGAAAATTTCACAAATTTGGTACACCCTTCTTGGGTGATATCTTTTGTTAAACCATATTCCTTAACAAGAACTTAGGAAGTTTGCTATTTTCATAACTCCTCGATTTCTTGCCATATACTGGCAACCTACAATCGATTATGGATTTGTATAATCTTATTTGTTGTCCCCCAGGCAACTTTCAGATCTAGATAATTGGACTTACCAATTCTCTATCTAACACTAGACATTTAACATTCCATCTACACAAGGTCTCCAAAGGAGTAGCCTTAATACTTACATATCCATTATTATAGAAAAGCTTATCTTAAGGTGAGATGGTTATTCCAACCATTACTTAACTAGTATTAAGGAATAGCAAATCCTTGTCGTTAGTCGAACAATTCGATGATCTTGGTTAGCTGAATGGAAATTTTTAATCGTTGCCTAATTAGGGTTACGGCATGTATGCATAAGCAATATGAACCGTCTTTCTTATCTAACAATATCAAACTCTCGGAATATTGAGTCTGTCTATATTAGCCTATGTCTTAAAACCTACTTAATCAAGGTTTTCGGTTATTCCATAATCAACATGGAGTTCTTACAACACTCTATCCCAAGCGGTATGATAATCTTAACTCTACCTGCCTCTAGGGAGGTAAACAGGGTAAACTTAGAAGAAGCTAATCAAAGTACAAGGAGGTTACGGAGATTTCCATATCTCAGGCTCCAGTTCACTCATCAACGCTTGTGTCTAATAAGTGACACATTCATGTTATGAGTCCATATATTCCGTTACCAAGAAATATTTATTTGGATAATTCTATTCCGGATATCTCCTTTGTATACTACTAGTCGACATTAGTACAATATGACCATTGGGATATCTCAGGGGTTCCATGCATTAAACCTCCATGCTGATCAGACATGGAAATAATCTATGGGACACACTAGGATACGCCAATCCTCATATGATACTTTTATCCAACATAGTTTGGCATTCGCAGGCGATAGAAAACAATGAGAAAAATAATTAAAATAACATATTTTGTCGTACTCTATTCGAAGAAAGAGTACTCTTTGATTTTTCAGAGAGATTATTGCTGAGGGGAAAAATAAAAGAAACAGTCTCTGAGGTTTCATTAGTAGATTCTACCTTGTGGATAATTTAAAAGTTCGCTAAGCTTAGTTTATGAAGGATTGATTGGTATAAAAAAAAAACTCTTAGCATTCATATCACCGATAAGCGTTAAGGGATGTACCTGATGCCGTTATTTATGAACTAATTCAGGCATTTTAGGCGCTTTCAATCTTAGGCTTTACTTCCTCAGCCGCATTTCCTTTGACAAATGTAGGGCACGTGGTCTTGATGTGGCCTTTCTCATAACAGCCGTAGCAGACTGCATATTTCATATACTTGCAGTCCAACGTTTTATGATCCCTTGCTTTGCAGATCCCACAAGTCAATGACCGCGATTGGGATTTTGGTTCGAACCTGCACTTCCCATAATGGCGCTTCTTGCAAGTCTTGCATACAGGTTTCTGGTTAGACTTTTGTATGTTCTTTTTCTTAGAACTCTGGGAGTTATCCACCTTCCTTTTCCTTTTTAGTTCATCCTTTGTATTAGAGGCATGAACGGGATCCTCCTTAAGAGTAAGGAAGTGTGGTCCTAGATAAAATTTGGACCGAGCAGCATGAGACTCCTTGAACCTTTTCACAGCCTTTTTCACGGCTTTTCCAACAGCTGCGTCTATCATAGTTTGAAGGACATCCTTGGAAATTTTAAGGTTCACAATTTCAGCATCATTAGCAGGCGTCGGGTTATTAATGGCGCGATTGACTGTTGTCTTATCCGAATTTGCCATACTTTCTATTGGTTCCTAACACCAATAAAACAATTTCTTAGTTGAAATCCAACAACTGCTATTTTTCATTCTGATGGCCTTAATATATACTAGCCATGGTGTCAATAACCTATACAGGCTATTATAGCACTAACATTCTTAATGAACGTTATTTAAAATATATTAATATTACTTAGCCTAGGTCGTAGAAGACCATCAATGGCATTAGAGATTTGGACCTAATCCATCACTTTTCTGACAGAAGATCAAAACATCACATCTGTCTTTATTATATTAAAGAATTTAGGTAGCTTGAAAGCTTACCCTAGGAATATCAGAAAAGAGTGATTCCTATTAGATATAAAATATCCATCTAAGGTTTGTTGGAGCATTTTCCAAAGTATTATCGGCCAATTTCTATCTCGTATTAAATAACCGAAGTCCTATTAAGACGGAGACAACAGTTCTCAACAGTGATCGTTCATTATTGAATCACATGTGTCAGCATCAATTAAATTTCTGCATAAACTGCTTGATAAGGAAAAGTACCTGCTATATAGTTATCCTTCTGCACCATCTCCTGGCGTTCATCCGGGAGACTCATGCGTTTGTTTTCCTGGCCTCTCCAGGCTTCTTTATAAGCTGGGGGCAGCTGGTCTTGATGTGCCCGACCTCGTTACAATTGTAACATGTGGCGTTCTTCATCCCCTTGCAATCTAAGGTTTTGTGACCCTTGGTCTTGCAAATTCCACACAATTTAGCGCGTGGGTCTATTGTACATTTTCCAAAATGCTGCTTTTTGCAGTTATTGCATTTGGGTCTGTTATCAGACTGACTCGAGTTCTTCCTAAACTCGAAATCCTTCCCTCGCTCCGAGCTTCCCTTCTTCTTCTTGTTAGCTTGATGAGAGTTTTCCTCCTCTCTTTCTCTTCTTCTCTCGCCAGAAGCCTTAACAGACTTAATTCTGATTGCGTCTAAGGTGAGAGATAAGGATAAGTCCACCGCGGACCTATATGTGGTTGGCCTAGATGCTTTAACATTCCCTTTTATCTCTGGTGCTAGGCCTCCAATGAAACGTGCTATGCGTTTAGGTTCAGGGGTGACTAAATAAGGAACTAGGCGGGACATAGTATTGAAACTTGTCACATATGCCTGGCAATCCAAATTTTCCATGACCAAAGTCAAGAAGTCCGATTCTATCTTTTCTACTTCATGCTGAGGGCAATAGTTTTCCTTGACTAATGCAACAAATTGCTCCCAAGATAAGTTGTAGAGTAGAACCTTTCCTGTGGCTTGGAGCAATGATCTCCACCATGCCAACGCTTCTCCTTTGAATGATTGTGAAACAAATTTCACAACATCTTGCTTCGCACAACCGCTGATGTCAACAACAGCGTCCATCTCATCGAGCCATGTCATGCAATCGATGGCCCCTTCTTCTCCTGTAAAGTCTCTGGGCTTGCAGGAGACAAAATATTTATATGAACAGGTCTTAACTGGTACCTCTTGATGAAACACAACCTGTCTAGGCGGAATACTCCTTTGATTTGACAAGTCATGAACATCGTCCTCCCTTAACTCATGTGTGTTAGAAGGGTGCGTACTACGAGCCGCAGATAGAGTCTTAGAGTGGGTATCATTTGACTCATCATACTGCCGATCAAGTGCTCGAGTAATAGCATAATCTATTATTGCCTGTAGTTCTGCTCCAGTTACATTAATTCTGGTAGTATCATTTTCTTCCTTCATGTGGCTGTTAACTTCATCTAATCCAGCCATGTAGCTTGATGTCTACATAAACATTGACAATGATTTATTCAAGGTTATTATGGAATCATCATCCTTGACGATTCATCAACCATGGTAATATAAACCATATTGGTTAATTTGTTAGTTATATTAAATCTGTATTTTCATTATAATTTATCCTAGTTATAAAACATTAAGGATATTAAACTGGCGCATAAGGCCTAGTCACAAGGACAGTTCTAAATTTTTATAAGCCATGATTTCAGAGAATCGGGGCATTAAGGTTTGAATCACGTTCATTACCTTGACAGGGAGTTGTAGACCTCAACTGTCTTTTGTCTTTTATGACACTAGATATAGCCCGTGGGCATTTCCCTTCTGAGGGATGGTTATAATATGTTCATCTTCTCAGATGCTATTAGTCGAGATCGTATGGATCCTACCGACTATTACGCTTGGACTTGGTCCAACGTTTTTTTTTTTAGATAGGAGGTCAAAGACCACCACTATCGTTGTCTTATCAGACAACAAGTTTAGCCCATAGGCACTTCATCACTATCGGATGTTTATAAAATGATCATCTTATAGGATGACACAAGCCATGATTTCTAATTCACTAGGCTAGATAAGAAAATTGGAAGAATCCAATATAAGGATGACTGTTGTGATTTTATCGAATCACATTTGTCAGGAGTGCTAACACGTTTTTAGGTGTTAACAAGGATTTGAATCTCTTGAGTAGGTTTCACCATCCTGGCCGCGTAGGCTAGGTTTCACCTTTAAGATTCTCTTTAAAATGCCTACTGGCAGGGAAGGAAGGATATTTATTTTATTCAGGATTTTTATCATAAATTCTAATTTATAAGTTAATAATAGCACAATGGCCTAGTCGCGTAGACAAGTTTAATTTATAAGCCGTGATCGTCTGGGATCGAGGCATTTAGTAATAGCACAAAAGGCTTAGTCACATAGACAAGTTTAATTTATAAGCCATGATCGTCTGGGATCGAGGCATTTAGTATTAGCACAAAAGGCTTAGTCACGTGGACAAGTTTAATTTATAAGCCATGATCGTCTGGGATCGAGGCATTTAGTAATAGCACAAAAGGCTTAGTCACTTGGACAAGTTTAATTAATCCATTATATGAAAACAAAAGTACAGAGTTGCCCTAAGCGGGTCTTTGAAGGGATAATGTGTCCTCGAAGGGACTGAAATATAAATATGTCCTTGTAAGGACTATTAAGGAAACGATCTTCTGCAAAAGGAGTTTCTTCTTCATTCTATTTCTGAATGCTTTTTCCTTGGATGCTCGTTTCATTCTGGCCGCGGTACGAAGCTCAGCATCTCAGGACTCCGGGTGTGGAGAACTCCTATTACGGCTTCTTCGCTTGGCGACGTATCCAATAAAAATTTTGGAAGTAAAAATTTCCAGATTAGGATTGAGAATAATCCTATGTTAAGTCTAGACTCAGAAGATTTAGGAATGTGCAATTGTGTCATTGAGATTAAACACAAAAAGCTAGTGTTTAATTCACTCAATGTTGGCTCTGATACCAACCTGTCACACCCCAAATTTCCACGTGTCACCGGTGGGCCCGGTGGGGGAGTATCGTGACGTGGTTGGCAACATAATAGTCAAACAACACAATATAATAATGCACAGCGGAAGCAAAAGATAATTATTAATATTACATTCCGAACATAAGTAATGTCAAAGTATTACAACGGAAGGTAAAGGATCCACAGGCGGATCAAACAAAAGATACTAAAACTGTTCAACAGACTTCAGGCATCTAGAACTTGCAAGATTCCCTAATGACACCCTGAGCTCCCAGCCAATTATGCGTAGTACCTGTCACTTAACCTTTTGGAAAATACGTCAGTTTACACTGGTAAATACAATTAACTGACTCATTTTGGAAAAAGAGTTTGAAAAGTGATTTGAGTGCAAACGGCACAAAATATCTTGACACATTGATTAAAATGCACAGAGGCAAAATTAATCTTTTATACTTGGGACAATTCTATTAATAAAAATCTTGTATCCGATTTACATGGTTGTCCAACATTTAGGGCCGGTGATTATAATATAATACAAGCCGGACAAGATTAATCGACACACCACAAATATAATCTCACAAGAAGATACCCTTACGAATGAGTATACGTTATACATATGCAACAGGAGGTGTTATGTCTACACCTTGTGCTTACGTCGTGGCCATTCACTTTTTAAAATGAGCCAAGGATATCCAGGACACGGTCATTAACCCCCAATGTTATTTGTTATCAATCAATACAGATTAAAACGGGATTATGCAATTTAATCATCTCCGATTAAAAGGTTTCTACACCCGACCAAGCGGTATTTTTATAATACCGTATCCCAAGCCCGTATAAGGGAAAATAAGTTAAAAGTATTTACCTGAGCTAGCAATGCAATTTACACTCAGCCGTATATCTTAATCAGCAAGCACAAGTACTTCTACTGGGGCTCTTAATCTGGAACGAAGGTTTTATTAACCTATTAGATTCCTAACGGGTCTTATTTAAGTCGTAACTTAGACCGGTTAGTTTTAAGAAAGGTTTACGGTTCAAACGCACGATTAAGCGAAGACCGGAATAGAATGTGATTTAGACCCGACAAGTTCGAAGACTTGTATAATATGGGTAAACTAAACACATTCCGGATTTTGAGATAAAAAGGATAAGGTTTGACCCGTTTCGGCTAATTTATGCAAACTAGTTACATAAACCGAACCGAACGCGCCAGAGGCGTAACGGGTAACCATAAGGGTTGCGAACAGGTTTCCTAAGTTAATATGCTTTAAATATGTGGTGATATCATTATGATATCTTCCATAATGCCCAAAACGAGTTTAATCATTAATTATGCCCCGTAGGGGTATTTTGGTCATTGTAGAGATTATAGAAAGGATAAATTACGTTTCTGTGAACCGGGTCTGATTAAATCAGAAAAAATGGTTTATTTTAACCGGTTATAACATTTGGTTATAAGTCTTATGAATCAAAATGGTTTTAAACTCAAACTACGCGTATAATACGCGTATAAAGCCGTTTTAAGCGACGTACGGTTTTAAATACGATTCTGAGTTTTCTGATCAAATAAACAGGCTCAAAACACTCTATTTAACTTTTAAAATCCGTAGCAATTGGATTGACACCATTTGGACTTGTAAAACTCATTTTATGGCCGAAAAGGGCATATTCGGTATTTACCGAATTAAGGCGCTAATCCAAGCTTACGATCAGTTTAAAATAATTAAAAATCTTCAAAAATCCCAAAATATTATTTAACATCAGTGGGGAAAAGTTTTGGTGCCGAAAATCGGGTTTAGATAGGCTATGCGCTAATCGCGCCGATTAATTAATAAAAAGCTTATTATTTACGCTAATGCGCATATCTCCTAATCTAGACCTCCGATTGACGTGAAAATTTATAGACATGATTAATAATCAGTAACTAAGATTATTTTATTTTCATATCTCCAAAAATCTCGTTTTATGATCATAAGGGCATTACGGTCAATATTTAGGCGATTAACGGAAACATCCGACGATTAGGGATTCGAGTGGTATAAACGCAGAGGCTTATACACACATGTAACTAGGTCCTAATGGAACTTTAAGGCATGTCTAAACCTATATAAATCGGGTCAGAACTGAGGTCAAAGCAAAAGTCAAACTTTTGCGTCTTTCGGCTCCGAATCGGTTCTTAATAGAAAGTTGTCGAATCAATCAAGCGTAGACAAGTTATTATACTTATTTTCATGCTATATGACTGATAAAACAGATTACACGCCTTCCGTATCAATAAATATGCGATTAACATTTCTGTTGACTTTTTCGGACAACCTTTGACTCGATAAACGACATGGTTAAGATTGGAATCAGTGGGTGACCTTTTAGGGGTTTATTATCCATTTAAATACCAACTTATAACAACTTTCGATTCGACAAATCTCTGGACCGATTGTGATTTATCGATAAATCAAACCGTAGTTACGACGGTTTGATTACTAGGCTATAAACTAGTCAAGACACAACTTAGAAGGATCAAAGGCACTTACATAAGTCTAATAGATGATATGGAAGTCTTGTATCAGCTTGGGAGTTCCAGAAGTTGATCAGAAATGAAATGTTCTTGAACGTTGCAACTTTGTGACTTTGATCTCTTGAAAAATGATGTCAAATGAGATCTATGAGTGTTATTAGATCATCAACAAGTGTTCTACAGACTATAAAGCATGTAGGAACACTCACAAGTGAAGATAAGACCAACATAAGTCGGTTAGATGGCCAAAACAGACACCTGCCATGAATCTGGTCGTTTTCTGCATCTGCAGGTCTCACGCGGCCCGCGTCCGATACGGCCAATCCTAAAGCGGGCCGCTTTAGACATGATAACCTGATTTTTGTTTTCCTTTAATTGCATTTTGGTCCCTGGTCCCCCGAAAGGTCGTTTTCGAGATGATTCTTGCATTGTAAGGCTTTGATACTTATATATAGGGGCTTTAATACTTATACCCACTTTGTCAAGTCCTCGGGTAACTTTGTGATCACCCGAAAAGCCCTAAATTTCAATGTTGACTGTTCTAACCCTTGCACACAAATTTTATCACAACTTGCTCATACGATAACGAAACTTCATGAAATTTTTGTGGTACATTCTAGTGAGCATAATTAATCATTACAAGGCTTCGGTTTTGCTAAAAGGTCACTCAGAGGTACACCTTTTACATGTTGACACATTTAACCCCTGTAGTTTGTAATCTCTCACTTTCTTTCACAATTCGCTACGTATGATCCATGATTTATTCGTTTAGGGTTATAAACATCATGTAGGGTTATCGTAAAGTGTATTTATTCATTGTTGACACTTTGAACCCTTATATCTACATAGTTTCATTGTTTGTCAACTTTAGTCCTTCAAGGACTTTCTTTCACACGTTCAAACATAATGACACGTGTCAAGACTTCATAGGACGTAAATTTTCGGGGTGTTACACGAATTCATAACATTCATCCTCAGCAGAATATTATAGGTGATGTTCTCAGTGGTGTAAGGACAAGAAATCAAATCAGAAATAATGAAAATGCTGGCTTGTATGCTGAGATACGAGAATCGGGACAACAAAATGATTGGTCTTTCGCCTGCTATGTTAGCCAAGAAGAGCCTAGATCTTGGAAGGATGCATTGAAAGATGATTCCTGGGTGGAAGCCATGCAAGAAGAACTTCAGCAGTTCGAGAAGTTGGGCGTATGGAAATTGGTTGATAGGCCCGACAACTACAAGAAGATCGGAACTCGTTGGGTGTTTAAGTGCAAAAAGGACGACCGTGGGATTGTTGTCCGAAACAAAGCAAGGTTAGTTGTTCAAGGCTTCAGTCAGATCGAAGGTATTGACTACAATGAAGTGTATGCACCTGTTGCTCGTCTGGAGGCTATTAGAATCTTTCTAGCCTACGCATCCTTCAAGAAATTCAAGGTGTACCAGATGGATGTTAAAAGTGCTTTTCTACACGGAGTAGTCGAAGAGGAAGTATATGTCGAGCAACCACCGGGGTTTGAAGATCCATTACATCCTGACAGAGTTTTATTACTTAACAAGGCGTTATATGGTCTTCATCAAGCACCCCGGGCCTGGTATGAGACACTGTCTACTTACCTGCTGAGCAATGGGTTTAGACGGGGTTTGATCGATTGTACCCTCTTCATCAAGGAAAAAGGTGAAGATCTTCTGTTGGTACAGGTGTATGTCGATGACATTATCTTTGGTTCTACCGATGATAAGTTATGCAAGGAATTTGAAAAGGTGATGCAAGATCGATTCGAGATGAGTGCGATGGGTGAAATGACGTTCTTCTTGGGTTTGCAAGTTAATCAGTCCGAATCTGGAATTTTTATCCATCAAACCAAGTACGTCGGAGACATCTTGAGCCGGTTCCAGATGTCCGATTCGAAGCCAATTTCTACTCCTCTTCCGCAGAATCACGGGATTACTCCGGATGAAAAAGGGGAGGCTGTGGATTCTTCACTTTATCGTGCTATGATTGGATCCTTAATGTATCTCACCGCATCAAGACCCGACATTATGTATCCAACTTGTCTTCTCGCTAGGTACCAAGCGAATCCGAAGGTCTCTCACTATGCTGCTGTCAAAAGGATTTTTCGTTATCTGAAGGGTTGCCCTGACACCGGGTTATGGTATCCTAAGGATGATAACTTCGATCTCAAGGCTTACAGTGTTCTTGATGTTCTTGGCGGCTGCTTGAAGATTCGAAAGATGATCAGTTCCAAACAACTAGCATATATCAGTTCGAAAGATGATCAGTTCCAAACAACTTCGAAAGATGATCAGTTCCAAACAATCAGCATATATCAGTTCGAAAGATGATCAGTTCGAAAGATGATCAGTTCCAAACAACTTCGAAAGATGATCAGTCCCAACAACTTCGAAGGATCCAGATCTGATCAGCTCGAAGGATATCTTTCGACCAATTCATCTTTCGAGCATCAATCTTCCAGCATATATCTTTCGATCTGAAACAGGGGTTCTGGTTCTTCGGGTCATCTTCAGCGGATGATGATGTCCGATTGTTGCTGGGAATCGGAGAGAGAACAGGGCATGTTGATGGTGGCGGCTGCAATTTTGTTTGGGGTTTTGGTGCCGGGTATCGAAGAAGGAGAAGAAGACATGGATGTCGACTGGTTGCTGTTGGTATCGCAGAGAAAGGAGTGGTTTGAAAGTAGATGGGGCAGTGGATGATATTTGTATCTCAGAGAAGGAGAGAGACTTGGAGTGGGGTGAAAGCTGTACAAAGTGGTGATGTCGGCAGGGATAAGTCAGCAGGAAATTAAAGTTGCTTCTAGGTTTGTTTGAATGTGTTTGGAGGAGTGTATCGCAGATTGAGGAGAGAGTTTTGGGTCATTATTATACATGGGCCAGCATCTCAGTGTTTACATAACAACTATATTGGGCCAGCATTTCATCTTTCACAAAACAATTTGGATTTGAAAAACAAATCAATTTTCATGGACTTGAATTGAGAATTTTGGGCCTGATCATCATTGATTGGCTGGGCTCACAACTTCCTTCACGGGCTGATCTAGTGTTTCCTTGTGGGCCTTCTTAAAAAAAAAAAAATATATATATATATATATAATAATCATAATAATAATAATAATAATATCTAGACCCACATGGAGGAAAAATGATAATGGTGGTTGACTCGTTGATGGAGCTGGGTTATTTGCAAAGTGGGGTCGGGTATTTGCGGAGTTGAGTTAAACGGTGCTTCTAAATTTCAACGTCGATTTTGAACGGGTTTTGAGAGCGCGCGGGATGATGCGGCATGATGAAAACAAGAGATGATGAAAACTTGATTATTTGAAAAATGTGGGGTAGTCACGGTTACCGATGCAAATGTTAAAAATGGTGACGCGACTATTATGGGCCAAAAACCAAAAACGAGAACGGTATGTTCACTTCCGCACGTCGATTGTTTATGATTGTTATCGGTTATTCGAAAATGTTCGAAAGCATTTTGTTATTTGTCATATTCTCGCATTTGAAGACGAACGTATGAACCTGGAACGTCAATACCGGTCCTAACGAGTTCACAAAGTCTTTGGAGGGATACAAGTCGGATCCTACGGGGTACTAGGCGAAATTTCCTTATCAACTAGAATATGCAACGAAGAAATCTTTTTGTTTATTGTCATATTCTCGCATTTGGTAACGAATGAATGAACCTAGAATGTCAATACCGGTCCTAACGAGTTCACAAAGTCTTTGGAGGGATACAAGTCGGATCCAACGGGGTACTAGGGGACGTTCTTATTCAACTAGCATATGCAAAGAAGAAATTCGTTTTCGTGATTTTTCGAAAAACCAAGAACATTCAACGAAGATTGACGACAGTTCCGCTCAGTGGAGGGAATTGGTGAACATTTGACGACAGTTTCTTTGAAGTGGAGAGAATCTGTTAAGGTTTAGAAATCTTACCAAAGAAATAGGGGGAATAAAAATTTCGTATGTTGAATTTCTTCGGTAAATTTCTAAACGCAATCACAGGTGGTAGAGTTTGTGATTTTCTGGTGATACTAACGGTTCGGCGTGGAATGTTTTGCACATACACATATTTGAGGATTTTAATTAATTCTCCAGCCAGCGTGAAGGGTTTTGCACGAAAAAATACAGGTTTCTAAAGTCTACAGTAGTTACAAAAGCGCTGTTCACTGAAGACCTGGGGAATCTTTCTGAAAGCTGATAGTTCAAGACTGAAGACCTGCAGGATTCGGTTTTGGGTTTGATGTTTCTTTGGGATTTTACAGGGATCTGGGGGTAACTCAATTCGTTGAGTTTGCAAACGATGTACTTGGTCAAGCTGACTTCCTGAGTACTGATGCTGAAGATCCGTAGTGCATTACGTGGTCAACTTCACAAAGGCGAGACAATGAGATCTGGATGTAGTTCAACTAAGCATGCTGGTTGAGCTTGCAAGGGATACACTTGGTCTAGCTGACTTTCATGAGTGTTGATGCTGAAGATTAAAGTGCATTACTTGGTCGATTCCACAAAGACGGTTTACAGAAGACAGTTCACCAGAAATCTCTATCAATGTAGTATGCTTGTATGAAATAGAGTTCTTATGACAAGATCAAGACTTGATGCAGTTCTTAAAGATTGGAACCCTTATCAAATGCCGGTTGGAGTATTGGAATATCAGCGGAAGATCGGTCAATTGAGGAAATTGCACAACACCCAACACGGATACGCGTACTTTAAGGGGGAAATATTATACAAGGAGCATCAAGATACTACTTACCTGGATCATCGGTCAAGGGGGAATTTGTTAACACAGAGAAGATGAATACTTGACTGAAGATCGATTGCAGTTGCATTTTCAGCATTCGACAGCAACGGACAAGGGGGAATTTGTTGATGCAGATTTTGTGTCCGATGCTTGTCGAATAGATTAGTTATTATTTTACGCTGAATTTGTAATAGTTAGTGAAACGGTCTATCGAACGTGTATAGACCCGCTCGTTTGAAGTGGTCAAACGAGAGGGTTATTCGGTTGACCGTGTGTGTTTGCAAGACAAGGGGTGTGACTATAAATAGAAAACCCTTGCCATTTGCAACACAAGGAGAGTTTAGGAGGTTTGAGACCTCACCGGGAGAGATCACCACTTGGTCTCTCCCCGGATGTATACTTCTTTGGTATTAGTTCGGTTATCATGTAATCGGGCCGATTTGTAATGTTTTACTACCGGATTAATACAAAGTTGTTTTGTTTATCATATCTAATCTCTCCCGTCTTGAACCGATCTCACAAGAATCACGGTTTCGGTCACGAAACACGGTTCTACAAAAACGCGTTTCAGGTAACTTAATGTGAAGCTAATAGACGCCAGCTGGAGAGCACTGAATGCTTGGAAAAGTGGCTATAAAAGTTACCTAAATAAAATAGAGTTTTGTTTTCAATAAACTAGGGTTTATCCCTATAAATGTATTGTACCATTTATTTATTATAAAAAGTTTGGTGTTTTAACTTTGATAAAATATTTCCTAACTACGGTCCTGATGTCTCATTTCCGCTACCAAATTAATAAACATCGATACTACCCGCTCTGCGTAATCTCCGCGGCCGCCCGCTCCCGGGGCAGGGGTCAGGGCTGCGACAGAAGGTGGTATCAGAGCTACAGCCACTGGTTTAAGCCAATGAAGTGTTCTGCTAACACTTAAATTCTAAATAAACAGTAACGCCTCGTATTTCCGTAATTCCTTGTTTTTATAAAATTCGGGTTCGTTTCCTATTTTTAGAATCACAGTCGAAATCAGATCGCAAAACGGAACTAAAATGACAAACGACGCATTTTTCGCGCTTTAACGAAACAACAAACGAACGCAACTAATATCGATTACTGGTACTATTTACGTAATTTTTCAAATTTAAATAATATACCATAATATTTCACGTCGATCGGTTGTGAAAACGGGCTCCAGAAACGCAATTGGGCCGCTCAAAACACTAGAAAGCAGTTAACGGGCCCTGGGCCCAACACACAAAAACCCTAGCTATAAAAGCTCACCACTCACACTCAACACACACACGCCGCACACACACACACACACCCTCTCGGTCCTCTCTCTCCCTCTCCGATTCCGGCGAAAGTCCGGCGAGACCACGACAGCCGGCCACCGCCTACGGTGGTCTGGCGACGGCGACTCACGGCGGCGGAAGGGTTTTCCGGCGAGTTTTCACGGCGGACTTGGGGTGTACCCCCCTAAATCGACCCTTCTGAGTACGTTTCCGGTGACGGTTTTCTCATCGGAACAACGGAAGTGTCGTTTTCATCTTTGGCAGCCACGTTGTTCGAGCATCCTTCTCTGGTAAGCCCCTAACCTGGTCTTTCTCTTTCTTTTAGACCCCCTTCTTCTCCGATTCATGCTTTTGCAGGTACGACAGTGGAGATGGTCGGGTCTGGTATTATCTCTGCTGGGAATCGGGGTGGTCGGCTCTGCCGACGGCACGGGGTGCGGCCGACAACAGCAACCGCACCGGCGACGGCGGCGGTGAAGACGGTGGTTAGTTCCGATTCAGTTTGGTTCTCGGGTCCGTTCGAGTCTCGGTTCAGTTTCTGACAAGTGAATCCGGTGCAGGTCAGTCTTGGTTCAGGTTTTAGTTGTGAGTTTATTCGGTTCAGTCTTCGCTCAGTTTCTTTTTAGTCAGTTTTTGTTCGATTGTTGCAGGCTCGATACAATGGTGGTGACTCCTGCTCGAGTGGTGGTTCGGTTCAGTTTAGGTCTTGGTGCAACTCGGTTCGGTTCCGACTCGAGTTGACCAGTCAAAGCTGGTCAACAGTTGTGTCGAGTCATGTTACGGTCCAGTTTTGATGTTCGGTTCGGTGTTATGGTTCAGTTTTAGTGTCTCGGGTCAAACTCGGTCAATTCTGGTCAACTGTCAAGACGACACAAGCTTTGGTATAAAATAATGACTTGAATATTAATTTTAGTGTGTTTCATAATTATTTATTATTTTAATCGCGACACCGAACTTGTTATAGTTTGTAATTTTTTTTACATAGAAATCTTATATTTACAAATTGTGTTATTGAATTGTTTATTGAGTTTTGACAATTTTATCGACAACTAGTAATGTTGGGACCGTCCAAAAACAGAGGAAACTCTGCCCGATTTTCGTTAAAATATGTATACATACTTTATGGTCGAATCGCTAATGAAAACGTATCGAAGTTTAAATGATTTTTATACAATAAATATAAACGTATATTTATTTTGACAACACTTCTATAATGCTATTGATAGACTTAATTTAGAATTTTTACTTAAACTATATAAATATATATGTATATATATATACATTTATATTAACTAATTATACTCTAATTTCCAATTCAATCCTTCGTCGTAATTCCGAGTTCTCATACGCCTGCGTTTGCCCATATAGGGTGACCTCGGTGTTCCATCCTCCAAACCTCATACACTCGTCGACACTTGGATAATCGGAAGACTTAGCAATTCAGTGAGTATACTCGCAACCCCCCCTTTTTTATGTTTACCACTTTTTGGGGTGTAACATGTTACCTTATTAAAACACACTTAAACTTATTCTTTATGCAATGCACGAAAACAATCCTTATACATGAATACTATGTTATGATACTAGATGCTTATACGTGGACCATACTTATGTAATATGTTTTAATCATTAGCTTTCACTAGCCTCCATTTGACATGTATAGCGCTATAGGAGTAACGCACCACCCGTAGACTAGTGGTCATGTTGAATTATATCATTTTTGCGTAAACAGAAGATTGGCTAGAAATACTACATGCCATGTTAGGTTGATCTTGTATAAACTAAGTTGCCATGTGGATTTGTTTTTAAACTTTTATACTTATACTTATTCTTAAACTTGTATACTCGCCTTTGCTTTTGCATTGAATTGTATTTTAAACATGTTACAGGTTGATGATTGATGATGCTAAGAAATGGACTAGCAAAGATGCCTAGATACTCACTTAGACATTTAGGTTTAAAATGTTGTATCAATTTTGTTATGTTATGTTAAACAATGTTGTTATTTGAATTTCTTGTAATGTTTTGACAATTTATTTATGAAATGAAATCGGTTGAATTAAATATTGTCACAATTAGTGTTATGAAGTCTCTTACAATCTCGAACTAGTCCCACTCCGATGATTCCGCCATTGGTTGGGGTGTGACAGATTGGTATCAGAGCCATAACTATAGGGAATTAGGAAAATTGTCATGCTTTTGACCTAGTCTATAGTTAAGCACCAAATTCGACCATATTTGTTTCACATTCTACTTGTATGAAACATCTTTACGTGCTATTCTTGAAATGTTCCTTATGAGTTAACTTCTTGAAAATGTATCCTATGTGTTAATTTCTTGAAATGCATTATGTGTTATACTTGATTTAATATTTCAAACATATGCCTTCCTAAGGCATTTTACTCATCTATACTAAACTCAAAACCACTCGTAATACACAAATGAGACGACTTCACCAAAATAGGCGTGAAACCCACAATTTGGTAAACGACTTTCATTCCGTTTGATTCTATTTTTGCACAAAATTCACCATTAAGTTAGGAGTGAAATCCACATCTTAATGGAAATTTCAAATTTAAATTCGTCAAGTTAGGGTACGAAGTCGTCAAGTTAGGGGTGAAACCCGCACCTCGTCGACTAGTTCCACTCCTTGATTTTACAAATCCCGCCTGGTCTCGAATTTTCGATTGAATTGGAACGTGTAGTAACCGGAAGGGTACCGTTAACCGACACGTCGGCGAGAGTATTTCACCTATTAGGCCAAAGCATGTTGTTAATTTCAAAAGACCTTTCGACCACTTTGGTGAGTCAACGTTCCGTTTAGGAACCATCCAAATTTCTTCTTATCAAGCTTGCGCTTTATTATTTTCGATCTTTTATGATGAAACTCACTCTTGTCAATTTTGAACCATTTTTGAGATTTCACTTTTGCGCATACATTATACTAATACTTTTCATACGATTATACATTATTAGCATGCATAATTTCATGAAATTTCATTTACACTTTTGTGACAACGAATGGAGACATATCATCGAGATAGGAGTGATTCCTTACATTGTCGATTAACTCCGCTTCTTTCCTCATCTTACAACGACCTCACCACGGATTTGGGGTGATTCCCTTACTTAGGTGATCGTTACCAATACTTTATTTTAAATAGACTATATTATGTAAACACGATCACATGTGTATCTAAACCGTTTATCATTAGTCCAATCTCTAATTATTTCAAAATGGGTTTTTTTATAAACGAACTCCTTATCCTACAATTTATTTTCATATCGTTAACACACACAAAATTCTTAGATTTTACCATAAACACCTATTCCCCGATATTCAAAATTTCACGAAATGCTACTCATCAACTTAATCAGTCCAACAAAACCATTGCCCACAAAATTTTGTATCCAACATAACTATTGAAACACTTATAAAATATTACAAATATTATTCAACATTTACTAAAACTTCTTTCAAAAGCAATAAAACATTTTATTAAAGGACGCTTTTTCAGCAAACATTAAGTCCATATACCAACTTCCTTTTTCTAAAGGATCAACTTTTTCACGAGGATCCGTAAACTTCGAAACTTTCTAATACAAAGTTACTTAAAACGACGCAAACTTATTAATCTCTAGAACTTTTCAAAACCTCACTTGACACGTCAATTAAATTCAAAACACGTGGGCAAGGAAACTTCATAAGGACCGACAAATTTTCAACTTATGTAATCTCTTTTAACACCGTAGTAGCATTTCCATCCTTTTTACAAGGTACGTTTCACGTAACCAATAGTTATTTTATACTCCCTTACATACACAAACTAGATTCTGCATTTCATGACAACTCAATCTATTTAACTTCACGTTTTGCGCAAACAACTATATATGCATACCATTTTACACGTTTTAGTCAATGTCTCACAACAATCTCACGCGCGTCACTCGTTCCCTTTTTCTTTCATACTCAAAACTTTTGATCTTTTACGCACATAAACTCGTGTATTTCGATTTATACTATAAACAAAATCATTATTTCCTACATCCATACTTGTACATTTTATGCCTTCAGTTATGTTCACACTTACACATTTATGTTATACTCATGATTCAAAATTCATACGTTTTACGTTTATATATACACTCACAATTATACATTTACCTTGTACTTAGATTCATGTTTATACTACATTCATATTCATGTTCAGACATTTTATGTTTTCATTTACACTTGTACAACTTTGTTTACACATATATTCATACACATATATTTATTTCATACTTAAACCTTCATGTTTTACACCGATATTCACGTTCACATCTATGCTCATACATCTTATGTTCACACTGATACTTGTATTCATACTCATACGCTTTGTGTTTATGATTATACTCATGTTCGTACTCACATTTATACTCATTTTTTATATACACGTTATGCTTATACTTTTACTCATACTCCTGACATGCGTTTTGAGTTTATGCTCACGTGCGTGTTCATATTCAAACTTATACTATGCTCATGCTTTTTACTCAAAATTTATACATTCGCACCTATACGCGAGCGAAACCCGAGGGATTCGCTTACGTTGATCTCATACTATTTGGGACGCGAACATGCTTATATGTTACACTTTTATACGCACACAATCTTATTTTCGAAGTTTATGTATACCTTGATTCATACGCAACTAGTATAAGCTATGCGAATCATGCGACGATTGGTATAATCGCTGGTGCACACGAGATTATAGTAATAAGCGTATGAGAACCATAGAGTGTACTACTGCGTATGGTCAAAACATGATGGATACGCCGCTGGTACATCCTATATATAAGTGTTTTCACAAGTTACCAAACTTTCGTAGAACGTGTCATGAGAAATTAAGTGTTTTGCAGACCTTTTTGGACCTTATGCAAACTTTAAACAACTCACAAACGCATTATATCTGATTATCCATGACGAAACTCCATTCTTAGCACACTAATTTTGTCTATCCGATACTTATGCTATTCTTAAACTCATAATCGTTTATTAGAACAATCGTTCACCCGTATACCTCAATTATTCTCCGTTGCCTCAAACTCCAAGCCTCAATTTTAAACAGTCTTCTTCGGTTTACAAATCCCTTTCGAGTCTTCCTTCTTAACAAATTTCGGGACGAAATTTCCTAAAGGAGGGGAGACTGTAACGCCTCGTATTTTCGTAATTCCTTGTTTTTATAAAATTCGGGTTCGTTTCCTATTTTTAGAATCACAGTCGAAATCAGATCGCAAAACGGAACTAAAATGACAAACGACGCATTTTTCGCGCTTTAACGAAACAACAAACGAACGCAACTAATATCGATTACTGGCACCATTTACGTATTTTTTCAACTTTAAATAATATACTATAATATTTCATGTCGATCAGTTGTAAAAACGGGCTCCAGAAACGCAATTGGGCCGCTAAAAAACACTAGAAAGCAGTTAACGGGCCCTTGGCCCAACACACAAAAACCCTAGCTATAAAAGCTCACCACTCACACTCAACACACACACACACACGCCGCACACACACACACACCCTCTCGGTCCTCTTAAATCGATCGTTCTGAGTACGTTTCCGGTGACGGTTTTCTCATCGGAACAACAGAAGTGTCGTTTTCATCTTTGGCAGCCACATTGTTCGAGCCTCCTTCTCCGGTAAGCCCCTAACCTGGTCTTTCTCTTTCTTTTAGACCCCCTTCTTCTCTGATTCGTGCTTTTGCAGGTACGACAGTGGAGATGGTCGGGTCTGGTGTTATCTCTGCTGGGAATCGGGGTGGTCGGCTCTGCCGATGGCACGGGGTGCGGCCGACAACAGCAACCGCACCGGCGACGGCGGCGGTGAAGACGGTGGTTAGTTCCGATTCAGTTTGGTTCTCGGGTCCGTTCAAGTCTCGGTTCAGTTTCTGACAAGTGAATCCGGTGCAGGTCAGTCTTGGTTCAGGTTTTAGTTGTGAGTTTATTCGGTTCAGTCTTCGCTCAATTTCTTTTTAGTCAGTTTTTGTTCGATTGTTGCAGCCTCGATACAATGGTGGTGACTCCGGCTCGAGTGGTGGTTCGGTTCAGTTTAGGTCTTGGTGCAACTCGGTTCGGTTCCGACTCGAGTTGACCGGTCAAAGCTGGTCAACAGTTGTGTCGAGTCATGTTACGGTCCAGTTTTGATGTTCGGTTCGGTGTTATGGTTCAGTTTTAGTGTCTCGGGTCAAACTCGGTCAATTCTGGTCAACTGTCGAGACGACACAAGCTTTGGTATAAAATAATGAGTCGAATATTAATTTTAGTGTTTTCATAATTATTTATTATTTTAATCGCGACACCGAACTTGTTATAGTTTGTAATTTTTTTTACATAGAAATCTTATATTTACAAATTGTGTTATTGAATTGTTTATTGAGTTTTGACAATTTTATCGACACCTAGTATTGTTGGGACCGTCCAAAAATAAAGGAAACTCTGCCCGATTTTCGTTAAAATATGTATACATACTTTATGGTCGAATCGCTAATGAAAACGTATCGAAGTTCAAATGATTTTTATACAATAAATATAAATGTATATTTATTTTGACAACACTTCTATAATGCTATTGATAGACTTAATTTAGAATTTTTGCTTAAACTATATAAATATATATGTATATATATATATATACATTTATATTAATTAATTATACTCTAATTTCCAATTCAATTCTTCGTTGTAATTCCGAGTTCTCATACGCCTGCGTTTGCCCATATAGGGTGACCTCGGTGTTCCATCCTCCAAACCTCATACACTCGTCGACACTTGGATAATCGGAAGACTTAGCAATTCAGTGAGTATACTCGCAACCCCTCGTTTTTTATGTTTACCACTTTTTGGGGTGTAACATGTTACCTTATTAAAACACACTTAAACTTATTCTTTATGCAATGCACGAAAACAATCCTTATACATGAATACTATGTTATGATACTTGATGCTTATACGTGGACCATACTTATGTAATATGTTTTAGTCATTAGCTTTCACGAGCCTCCATTTGACATGTATAGCGCTATAGGAGTAACGCACCGCCCGTAGACTAGTGGTCATTTTGAATTATATCATTTTTGCGTAAACAGAGGATTGGCTAGAAATATTGCATGCCATGTTAGGTTGATCTTGTGTAAACTAAGTTGCCATGTGGATTCGTTTTTAAACTTTTATACTTGTACTTATTCTTAAACTTGTATACTCGCCTTTGCTTTTGCATTGAATTGTATTTTAAACATGTTACAGGTTGATGATTGATGATGCTAAGAAATGGACTAGCAAAGATGCGTAGATACTCACTTAGACGTTTAGGTTTAAAGTGTTGTATTAATTTTGTTATGTTATGTTAAACAATGTTGTTATTTGAATTTCTTGTAATGTTTTGACAATTTATTTATGAAATGAAATCGGTTGAATTAAATTTTGTCACAATTAGTGTAATGAAGTCTCTTACAATCTCGAACTAGTCCCACTCCGATGATTCCGCCATTGGTTGGGGTGTGACATAAACTGTGTTAGGAAATAACTTATGTGATTATGTGTAAATAGGTATATTATTGTCTTGTGTTATTTGACAATTTGTTAGTTTACAGTATGAGTGAGCAAGGTACATCCGACACTTAATTTCAATTAGCTAGTTCTCCAAAAGATGAAGGAACCTCATCTTAGCCAAATCCCTCAGGATACTCAGCTGATACTGAGGAAGGAATATTTATTTTTAAGACACAGTTTGAGGAGCCATTCCCTCCTAGAAAAAGATGATGGTTTAGTAGAGGAGCGCATGAGAGAAGAAAGAGGATGAAGAAATTACAACAACAAAGAGCGATAACAAAAGCCAATAGGGAAGTGAATGCCCAAACTCAGGAAGCAGTCAATAGACCACTGTGGGAAGAGGAACTTGATAGGCAGTTGGCAAATTTCCATATGCTAGCCACTACCACAGTAGACTCTAACCTAAACAAAATAGCTAAACCACCATTATTACGCTTATTCCCATACCAACCAATGCTAGAACCAAACCAGGAAAACCAATTCCCGATACCTGCATTTGACCCTAATGAATTACCTAGAATCCCAACCCCAAACTCTTTAGAGTATGATACATGGTTTGATGACAATAGGTTTCTTTGTTTGTGTGATCTATCAAGGGGATTTCACACCCTTGTTTGATTGTCAATCTCGTTACGATCCACGTGATAGGGACCTACACATGTCTTAAATTTTTTTTGTAGTTTCATCATTGATTTTTTTTAAACAATGATGATGAATTAAAATTAAACGGGTTGGATAAAGGAGAAGCCTTCTGATTGAGTTCAAGTGTGGGGAGGCTACCCGGGATATCACCCGAGTTGTAGAGTTTGTATCATGAACTGGTTTATTTTGATTTAATATTTTTTTGAGTCGATATTACGCTTGGGTTTGTTTATTTTTGATTGTGCAGGTTTGGAGGAAACCGCCCGTACTCAATTTCCATTAGGGCGGTGATTTTGAGCTTAATCATTATGTAAAAGGCAACCCCGGCATATTCAGATACGACCGCTAATATAATCCTATACTGTGGGCATGGAACTTGACATCTAAAGGCTATGCGCTCTCACCAGACGAATTTGTTCCATGTTTTGTTGTTTTTTAATCTTTTTTTTTATTTTTAGCGGGTTTTCTATTCACATTGAGGACAATGTGTGATTTAAGTATGGGGATGGGAGACTACAGCTTTTTAGGTAGATTTGAGTCGAAAATTTTAGAAAATAAAAAAATAAACAATTAAAAAATTGAAAAATCGTAAATGTTCTTGATTTTTTTTGCAATAAATGGAAAATGATAGAAAAATTGGGTTTTTTGGTTTTTGAAATATTAGATATATGAAATAAAATAGATAAAATATGTGTTTTTTGGTATGTACCGGTAGGCCCAACCGATTTAGAGGCTTTCCTAGATTGTCTTAATATACCTTAATTTTAAATCATGAAGTCTTGTGGGTCATCATCTTAGGAGAAATAGAAAAACTGAAACTGTTGATAGTATAAAAGGAACCACTATAAGCAAATAACCCATAAGTATTTTAAATTAAATGGCACACCTTATTCTTTTTATGAGAATAAATCCGGTTCTGGTGGCGCCTTAAAAAAATTCCATATATCCGTCGATTGAAAAAAATAAGAAAAAAATGTGAGGCTCATGGTATTTCCCACTGGGATAGCGACTTGGTGATAATACCCTCCGAGTTAAACACGAGAAAAAATAGCTAAAGCTCAAAAATCATCATCCATCGTTCCATAAAAAAATTAATATTAAATACAT
Organism: Helianthus tuberosus; assembly: GCA_030545235.1. Taxonomy (NCBI): domain Eukaryota; kingdom Viridiplantae; phylum Streptophyta; class Magnoliopsida; order Asterales; family Asteraceae; genus Helianthus; species Helianthus tuberosus. Next base: position 150,459,541 of record CM060410.1, on the reverse strand, counting down.
AAGGCTTTATTTATATAAAGTGGTAGATTTTTTAATCTTTTCCGCATAAGCTTGATATAGGATTAAGTAGATTTGTGGATCTTGAGTGTGAGATCCTTAGATGGATTGTTAAGTTGAACATAATGTTAGCATGAAAGAGGCTTGATGAGTTGGTGGTTGGGTTTAAGTGGATAACAATACCGGTAATCGTGGTTATACGTGTTTATATCTTTTTAATTAAATTAATCAAAAGTTTTTGAAACCATCTATCCTAGTTATGATTCCATTGCAGCTTTTTCGGGGAAGAAAAAAAATTAAGTGTGGGGATATTAGTATATGATTAGCCCTGGTGGCAATGACGGACCATTCGGGATAATATGCGGGTGTCGAACTCTACGAGGTCAAATTGGAGGTGATGAAATGCTGATGAGGGTGACCTGACAAGGGCGATGATGATAGCCTACGGGAACTAATTGATGAGTTAGGTTTCCACCTTATGTGCTTATTTGTTTCATGTTAGTTTAATGGCGGGTAAATGATGTTTATTTGTACAATGAAGAATGATGATACATTATGTGGGCGACGAATGATGTTTATTTATGTGGGTGATGAATGATGTCTTATTGTGTAGTTGTAGAACGAGGTTAAGTTACAATTGAATTTATTATAAGGAATATCTTGTGGGTTTTGGGGACGAGTTTTGACGAGTAATTGTACTTAATGATAAACAAATCTTTTAGGCCATTAACTGTTATGTCCTAGATACAGGTTGGTTTGGTTAATCAGCCTATGAATTAAGATGCATTGAAGGTTGTCCTTAGTGTTTAGATTATGTAATCCACATCGGAAATGATTACTTGTAAGGTTGTTAGTTGTAAGTTACGGGTGTAGTTGCAAGTTGTTTGGGAGACAGGTTGGAGTCGTTCAACTTTAAAGGGAAGTTAACGTATTTTAATACAATGTTGGTGATTTTACAACGATGGTGTCTCGGTTTTCAAATAAAGCGTTTACGATGTGTTTCAAATGTTTTAACTTAAACTATCAGAACTCTCTTAGCGTAGCTGACTTTTGCATGTATGTTAGATTGTTTTGCAAGTGTGTGATTTGAGTCAGTGATGCTCTTGGTTAGTGGATAGGATTACTCGTGATATGGTGGAAGACATTCGATATATTAGAACCTAATTAACATTTTGATTTTTAATTAATCATGTACTGTTTCTAATCGAAATTTTGACTGCGTATAAATCAAAAACTTATTTTTAAACAGTACACTGTGATGTAACCTGACGGTAAGGTGCCCGGTTTGGGGGCCTTACAGACGGGATGATCATCGAGGGTGGTTGTGCAGGTTCAGTTGGAATCAAATAAGCACCGCCCATGAAAATCACACGTGGTGTAAAAATTGATTGAAAATAGAGATGGTGAAATGGTTGTAAAAATTGTTTAAATAAAGATGGTGAAATGATAGTAAAAAAATGTTTAAATAGAGAGGGTAAATAATTTTGGTAAGCTTTTTTTTTTAATTAAATAACGGTTATTTGACCGTTGATACCTTCCCCAATGTTCAAATTTTTAAATAAAATCGATAACATCTACCCGATAAGCCTACTCGAACCATCATATCCAAACCATCGATGTCGGTGTTCCCGATCATGTTGGGAATACCCGATCTGTCTACTTGAAAAACACCCCTAGTAACCTTATATATAATTGTTAGAGTTAAATGCTTGGTTGGTCCCTGTGGTTTTCAAAAATTGCAGACTTGGTCCTAGTGGTTTACTAATTACACGCTTGGTCCCAAAACTTGTCAAAAATGCACTCGGTTGGTCCCCAGCCCTAACATCAGTTAAATTTCTCAGTTAAGTTCATGTTAAATGACCAAACTACCCTTGCTTATTAACAAAACTCACTGCATCATATTCATCACCATCATTATCTGCATCATCTTCAAACCCATTCATCAATTTACACTCACCCAATCATACTCATCAAACTCATTCATCAATTTATCCTCATCAAACGATTCCCTGTTAAAGATTAAACTCGATGAAGTTTTGAATCTTCCTAATTCGCTTGAAGAACAGAGAGATGGGGATTACGGTACCCAATTTAACGAGAAAGAATTACCCCCACATGTTGTTGTGCAAAACCACAGCGTCATCATCTTCATCACCATGAAGATGTTGGATTGAAAGAGGATGTTACCTGATGGAGATGATGAAGATGTTGAAAATTAGGGTTCGAGATTGGGGGAATTTGGAGTCGGCAAGAAACCACAGCGTCATCATCTTCATCACCATCATCATCTGAATCAAGCACCACTGCCTGTGCCTCCACCTGAATCAAGCACCACCGCCTGTGCCTCCACCGCCGCCGCCGTGAGCGACGACGCTACCGCCGTTTCACCATCTTCTCCGATCTCTTCTCTCTCTTGTCGTCTCTCTCCTCTCTCTTCGCTTCTGATCTCCGTTGCTGAAGTTGGCGAAAGAGGGTAAGTTGATACGGGAAGTTGATAATTGAAGAGGGTGGGGTGAATCCGTTGCTGAAGTTGGCGAAAGAGGGGAAGCTGGAGGGGCCAATGAAGGTGCAGGTGGTTGTCGCGTGGGCTGTGGCAGGAAAAACGGGAGAGAAGAGGGAGGAGGGTTGGTGATGAAGATGATGATGGTGATGAAGATGATGCAGAATGTTCATACATATACTGTGTTTTAATTTTTTTAATTCTTAGTTTTAGGTTTTTAATTGTTCAAGGGTAATATAGTCATTTCACACATAGTTAACTGAGAAATTTAACTGATGTTAGGGCTAGGGACCAACCGAGTGCATTTTTGACAAGTTTTGGGACCAAACGTGTAATTAGTAAACCACTAGGACCAAGTCTGCAATTTTTGAAAACCACAGGGACCAACCAAGCATTTAACTCTAATTGTTATATGTATAATATAACAATGATAGGATATACACACATCAGGAGTTCATCGCATTGATTATGCTACTTTTAGGTTTTCATTTTTTTTAACAATGAATGTTACACACTCTATTTAACATTAATTGTTCTAAAATACCCAATTTGTCCAGGTTTGAATGAATCTCAGATCTCTCATCTAACAAGCGTAAACCTCCATCATTTTGGGTTATCCCAACGTTAAATCTAGCAAGTCCTATTCCTCTTATGTTGACTTCTTAAAGTAAGACTTGATTCCTCATCAACCATAATACTAACTAATTCCATCACTAACCATACCCCTAATTAACATTTATTAAACATCAATTGGACTCTTAGCTTTGAGTTTAACCATCTTGGTCCGTTACTTTAACTCTTTTGATCCGTCCAATTACACCATTAATACTTCAAACATAATTCAACAACTACGAATGATGATTTGAAACACCCCTTAGTCATATAGAGACATTAACCAAATCATTTAACTTAGTCAATAACCACTTAGGCATAAAACACCATGTTTACTAAAAGTTATTATTTTCACACATTAACCAAATCTTTCAACTTAAAACCATTCATATATTTATTCTAGTTAATCTTCCTCAACTATGAATATCATTATATCAAAATATGTTTTTGATTGATATCCCTAAATTGCCTTTCCCATTGTTTTCTTCTATTTTCTCTCGTTTCTTTCTACATGCACCCAATATCATTATGGTTATGTCAAGAAACATGGCTCACCCTTGTGATATCTTATCAACTAACCACATTTAGCCCTTATGTCTCAAAGTAAATAATCACAAACTAAAAAGTTTGAATGAAATAAAAAAAAATCGATTCAAATAGCCATAACCAAACCGGTTTGCGCACAGTGACGGGTCTAGAAAATTCTTATAGGGGTAACGTTTCAAAAAAATGGATAACGAAATCGAAAAAACTTCAAAAAAATCAATTTTTTTTCTAAAATTTACACTACCACCGGAGCGTTAAGGACCCCTTATCATAAGGTAGGTCCGCCCCTGTTGCGCGGTCAAATAAAAAAACCGATTCAAACAGCCAAAATCAAACGGATTCGAACCCCTAAATTTTTATTATTAACGAAACCGTACTTAACAAACCGTAAACACAAAGATTTACTATCTTATTAACTTGTCCAGTTCACTAAAGCACATAGTGATAAAGGAGTAAAGGACATCATTTTAATTTGCCATATCATCATAAATCAATGAATAAGTGTCGTGGTTTCCACTAGGCACTAGATACGTAGTTTTCAATCCTTAATATAAAACTACAAGATGGCATGAAAAAGAAAATAAAAAGTAATTCAGAGGTAGTTAAAATTATCCTATATATTAAAAAACAAAAGTAATTCAGAGGTACTTAAAATTATCTTATATATTAAAAAACAAAGCTAATGAATAGTAGTTGTCACATCATAATGAATAGTAAACTTTCCTTATTGGTTGTCATAAATAGTAAATATACATAACTTCAAGTCATCTTTTGTTGATTTTTTTCCCTTATACCCTTTTTAAGTGTGTATATATATCCATTTTATTCAAAGGTAGGTAGATTATTCATCATGGTGGAGTGATTTTGTGGTTGTATGTGTTTTAAGGAGACTCAAGTTCAAATCACGGGGTCTTCTTTTTTTCCCTTTTTTCCATTTTATGCTTACATAACTTCTCCTCTTTCACACGTTTTTCTGATTGTATTTATACAATTCTTATTCCTTATTTGTTGGGTTAGTGGATGCTTAGACATCGCAATAGTCGCTATCGCCAGGAGTTACTAACTCGCTTGCTACCAACGGCTCTTTGTATAATAACTCCATTTGTCAACTTAAAAATAAGACACTAAATAGCACAACTTTAATAACAACCAAGTATTTAGTCACAATAAATAGTTTTACAATGACTTAGTTTTGTCGCGCCGCGTTCATTAAAACCTAGTTCCATTAAAAAGGGTCAAATTGAAATAGCTATAAACATGAATTTTTAAAAACTCGTGGCTGTAATTTTGTTATATAATGATTATTTAATTTAATTTTTTTTGAACGGAAAATTATTTAATTCAATTTAATGTGAATATAAAAAAAACTAAAGTATGATTAGTCATATGATTGTATCATGCTTTTAGTTTCATTTTTTTTTTTACAAAATAACAATTGATCATGAAAGAAAAAATAGAGTCCTAAATACGGTGGATGTGTAATATATTTTTTTCCAAAGTAGATGAAAATAATATAAGCTGTATATTTTGAAGAGTGTAATTATGTAATTGTTGCAAATATGTTCCTTGTTAATATATATTTCAAAAATACAAAATTGTATTTGCTTTACCTATTAATTGAAGTAACAACCTTTATATTTTGTATGTTTTAAAAAATAAAAGTTTAGCTCAAGTTAATCTATTATATATAATAAACTAGGTTATATACCCGTGAGTTTCACGGGTTATGGGTTGTGTTAAAAAAATCTATATCTATAAAATAATAACTTCACATAGTAAGACACATGTTTGACAGACCTTACCGACACATGTTTGACGGGTTATGGGTTGTGTTAAAAAAATCTATATCTATAAAATGAATTAATTTAGTTTTATCATGGTGTTGCCTATAATATATGACGAATTTTGGTACCACTTCATTTTTGTCTAATTATTATACATATGTTTAGCTTGTAATCGTTTATGTGTTATACTATGAAATACTAATCGATTGTAGTAATATGTGTTATGCTATGAAACAATACTATATAAAAACTATGCTTTTGATAACAAAACAAAATACATATAGAAATACCAATACAAATTACAAGTAAGTAAAAACTTCTTTGTATACAACATTAGATGTCCTATTAGTAAGGTTACCATCATTATCAAGAATTGATAATTTGAGTCCGTCTCTGCTCTTGACTCTCGACAAAGCCACGTAAAGTTGACCATGAGAAAATACTGGATTTTTCAAAAACAAACCAACTCTGGATAATGACTGCCCTTGACTTTTATTAATTGTCATAGCGAAGCATAAAGCAACAGGAAACTGTCTTCTTTGGAATCTAAAAGGAACCTTCTTATCCGACGGTATTATACCAATTCTAGGAATAAAAATTCGAGCACCAATGTTGCTTCCAGATATCACTTCTGCTTCAATAACGCGATTTCCAAGTGATATTACCTTTAAGCGAGTTCCGTTGCACAACCCATTTTTTTGATCAATATTTCGGAGGAGCATGATGGGAACACCGACCTTTAGTACTAATTTGTGATTTGGAACACCTGAGATCTTAAGACCATTTAGTACGTCAGGAGAGTATAAACTTTGATCAAAACCATCCTGTAGATTTTCTGTCTCACAAATACTATCCGAACTTAGGCATTCCTTCGAATCTCCTGGGAACATCAACAACAACTGAGAATTAATTTCATCAACAACTTCATTCGTCGGTGCAAGAATGGCTCTTTCTTGGTAAAAGCCGGAATTTTGGTAATTTTCAAGAAGAGAAGGATAAACAAAATCTATAAGACTTGAAATAGGATCAGCAGAATCCATGATTAAAAGATCATCGGGTATGTCTATAATCGCATCACCATCGTTAGATCCGCCTAGTTTCCCTTCACCCAAATCCAACAACCACTGAGCAAAGATTTGTGTTTGCTCGACATCATGCATTCCACTTCCTGCACTCAATCTCATGTTTTTGGTTAAAGTGAGTACTTTGCAATGGTCCCATATGTACGAAGAAGTCAACGAAGCATTAACAATGTCTTGTCTAGTACCACCTTGAATGACAGGAAGAGTTTGTCGGAAATCTCCACCAAATACGATTGTTTTACCTCCAAATGGACTTTCGGAATTATGAGAACCATCACATTTCAATATGTCTTTTAAAGTTCTATCCAAAGCTTCAAAACCATGTCTGTGTATCATTGGTGCTTCGTCCCATATAATCAATGATGTTTTCTTTAATAGATTTGCAACATCACTGTTAGGGATTATAGGACAAATTGAGTCTTCGGTTAGATTAATCGGAATGAGAAATCGAGAGTGAGCTGTCCTACCTCCTGTAAGAAGCAAAGATGCAATCCCACTTGAGGCAACATTTAAAACAATTTCCCCTTTCGATCTTAGATGTGACAACCTGAACTTTCGAGGTTAGTAACGTTTCACCTTACGATCTTAACTCCTCACTACTCAATTATAACATCGTTAGACTTAAACGTTTATTGAAAATTGTTGGGCCGTATATAACACACCATACCGTATCGGCCCAAACGGATCAACAGAGCCCAACATATTTCTTTGTGTGTATTGATTGTTTCGACCCAAGCTAGGTAGCCAAGGTAACTTGCTGATCGGCCCATTTGTGTTGTGTGTGTATTACTTAACTTGGCCCACTTGTGTGTTAATTAACAAATAGGTGATCGGCCCACTGGTGTTGTTTAGTTCTATAACTAAACATACGTATCATGCACATGTCTCACAAATAGCAACATAATAAAACCTTATTCCCCATTTGTGTGTGCGACGACATAGCAGACCCCCCTCCTCGTGGAACACCTCTCCAGCCGATCTATTCTGGGTTAGTGAATTCTTGTGCAAGCTATTTGATGTTTATACTTTGTGGATTTAATATCGATCAGGTTATGCATGTCATATGCGAATTATAAATTGAACCAGGTTATATGGATCTTTATGTGATAATCTTGTATAGGTGCGATCTGATGTAGTGAATTATGTATGAATATGGACACATGAACCTTAATCGGATATGCATGTATTGTATGAATAATAATGATATCAGACTTGATGATTGTTCGACTGTTTGTTTGCAACCGAGGCATGGGTATTGTGCATAACAATTGATAAATGACCGAAACCTATTAATATATGTGAAGTTGTGATACTTGATTAATTAGGGTTGTAAGTTATTGCTTCTTGATATTATTGTGAATCGTTTCTTTACATGATGAGTTGTAATTCAATCCGTTTAACGTATAAACAAGGATTGGGTAATGATAAGTAGTTAGGGGAGGGGGGTATATACTAAATGGATCGATGAAACTGTGTGGTTCGTGGTAAGTCATGTGGTCCGATGCGAATGATGATATTATGCTAGCTAATCAAAGTGAGTTAGGGTATTCTGTTATGCAACCTGAATTGCTTGATACATGGAAACGAGGCTACTGTTAATACTTTGAATGCTAATTAAATTAAGTGGGCCGGGTTACACAAGTAGGGTGAAACATTTAGGTTCTTATGAAGATACCAGGATGTAATCATAGCTAAGCAAGGGTAACTGTTGGATTAGTAAATTGGGCTAATAAAAGAATGTGAACTGCTTGGGCCGGTTACTTGGGATGGGTGATAAATTCAGTGGGTTTCATTTGATAAGCTGGGCCGATCATTTTGCCAGATCATATGCGTATAGTGGGGTTATGTTATATACGTGTGAGATACTATTGTTAGTTGAATGAGATTTTTGTTTATTATTGAAAGTAATATAGTTATTATGTGGAGATTCATACGAGTAGGCCACACACATACGTACCCAACGAAGGGGTTATTGAGTGGGCCGTACATCAGGCCCAGTGGGCCGTACTTTAGGTGGGTTGATGTGTTAGATGGTCATAAAGTGTTCATCGGTTACACTTGTGAAACCATGTAACTTGTGACTCGAATAGTCATCATGAAATTTGTAGTCTAGCTTGTGAACTTGATTGTTAGATTGCATGATATCGGAAAATACAAACTTGTGACATGAGAATGTTTGGGATTTGTACACTTGTTATGATAAGCAGTAGGGATATGTGCCGCACTTGCTTGTTACTTGTATATACATGACAATCTACGCGATGTAATGTGAGTATAAACTGAACGTTGTTGTTAAACAATGATAGGACGTGTTTGACCGACTATTAAGCAGTTAATTAACCCTACCGAGCAAACCTAAGGTGAGTTCACTACTTTTGAGCATGCGTCCCGGTGGTTGGGACAGTCAGTGGGTATCCCGGGGAGGGATAAGTCTTTTGGGTAAAAAAAAAAACGGGTATATATTGGATAATATTCTCATTCTATCATTCACAAGTCCCATCTTTTGTTACCGGGGAGGTAGCGGGGTATTAGTTGGTAGCGCTACTTAGGTTTGGCACCCTCACACCGTACCGGGGAGGACAGTTGTGAACTAATTACCCAGTCGGGCCCAGTGCTTTGATAGGAGCACTGGGGAAAGGGCAAAACATACATCAGTAGCCGTCTTGTTTATCATCGAGATATTACCAATATTACTTTTGCATTTGTTAACGAACTGGAATAAATACTTGGTAACAAACGTTTTTGTAAACTGTGAACTCGCCAGCTTTGTCTGATACACTTGTTGCATGCTCGCAGGTCGTTAGGTATCTTGGATTTGGAACTTGCTGTCTGGAGGAGCAGGAGTGGTCATGGGTCGACTGAAGGGACTCACGTGATTGTCTGTTACTATTACACTTTGGTTTTTGAACAATTTAACTATGGATTATTAATTGCTTCCGCTGAACATATTGTTTTTCGTACAAACTTGTTGATGGTAATTCATTAATGATTGAGAACTTTAGTTGAAACTTGCATGGGTTCAATGTAATTAGTGGCTCATTGTCGGTACATCACACACCTATCAGGGACACTTCCTAGGTGGTACTTTGGGGGTGTGACAGTTTGGTATCAGAGCCACTGGTTATAGTGAACTAGGTTTTAAAATGTTTTTATAAAACCAGACTATAACCGAACAATTCTGAATACACTAATACGACCATGACACTCAGCTCCAGACTGCAAGGTTCGTTTCTCGTTTACTATTGCATAGTATATCTAGTGTACGCTTATGTATGACATTACACGTGAATGCACACTTAGCACTGCAATATGAACTTCTATGTTACCAACCCATGTTACGTGTTTTAAGAGTGCGACTCTTCTTGAACTTTCATGATCTATGTTGTGGTGTCATCTGTCTTATTGCTTGATTTCGGGGAACCTTTTAGCGCGAGTTAAGAGGCACTGAGATAAGCATGCTAATTGCCTTATTATTATGGGTGCACACATAATAACAATGTGGGGTGCATGTGAGTCCCAGTGAGGCTTCACGAGTGTGAGAGGGGTTCCGCTCTGTTAATTGATGTTATGTTAGAACTCATCAGTCTATAGGAGTCATAGCAGTGATTGTCTCTCACTCGAACATGATCTTTTCACCCCTTTCTGAATCCTTACGAATCTCGATGCTATCGAGTATCACCTGATCACACATCTGAACGCCTAGCGAACTGTGTAGAATGTTAGGTGCTAGTACGAACGTCCCTGAGTTGGATGGCTCAGCGTCAAATTATTGGACTATACTTTCCTCACTTATCTATGTTTGCTGGAACTTAGCGTGTTGACGCCTTAGATCCCGAAGTGCGATCACATCTGCAACACTCTCGCGACATACCGTGTATTACTCAGTCAACTTGCAAGAACGATGGACAAGAGGGTAAACGTAGTACCGTACCGACTTCAGTATTTGAACGACCCTAGTTACCGGCAACGAAAAACAGCGATTTGACTCCAATCGAATCCTTAACCCCAGCCAGCGACTCATGGGAGTCGACTCTTACGGACCAATAGGGACAAAATCGATGACGATTGACTGTAGAGCGGACTGTGTAACCGCCCGCACCATGAGCAGTGCCTTAGGACGTGGCACAGAATGTGAAAAGATGGAACTTGTTGGTGAAAGGACGCATGACACCGTTACATGCAACAATATTAGAGGCAACAGTCGCAGAAACTTCAAGGTACTCGTGATCATAGCTTACAGTATGGAAACGAAGGTGACCTCGACAAGGATTGACTGTGTTAAGTCAAGGTGACGACAACCAAGGGAACGACGGCAGTACTGGAAATTCTCGTGACGAAAACAACACTGGAAATGAACCTCATGGAAGGACATTTAGTATTTGGCATAGGCTATACCAGGTGTAATAGCAACACGATAGCTTAGATGGGTAGCTATTCGCTTCGTCCCTGTTCTGTTAACCCTGATGCTTTTTGAAACCGAACCTATTGTGGAGTCGGCTGATGCAAGTCAATTGAAGCCTTATATGTTCGCTGGGATACAAACTCGACCTTGGGGGACAGGTGTTCGACATCGACCTTCCTTCCACTACCCTTGATGGTTTCAATACAGTAGTTAGTGTGGATTGGTTATCCAGAGATCGCGCAGATACGCCAGTGAGGAGAAAATTTTGTGTGAAGAATCGTTATTTGTTCTAAAGTGTCAGAGTGGTGCAAAGGTTAGCGCCATTTCAGCTATGAAGGCCAGAAGTGTCTACGGATGGATTACTCCGCTATACTAGCAACCGTTACTGATGTTAGGGCTAAGGAAATAGAGGATCGAGGATCCACCAATCATTCGTGATTCCTTTCGGTATGCTACCCAAGGAACTTTCGGGTTTACTTCCACAACTGTTAGGCGAAATCTCAGTCTGATCTCGGGCCAGAGGCAACCCTGACTACACACACTCTTGCCGTCTTGCACCAGGAGGGTTGCAAGAGCTGTCTTATCAACTGCAGGAACTGTTGGACAAGAGTTTTGTCGACCTAGCTTTTCTCTTTGGGGAGCCCCGGTTAGGTCCGTGAAGATAAGCCTTTTCGTATGTGTACTGATTTTCAAGAACTCAATAAGGTGACAATTGAGAACCGTTTGCCACGACCATATATTGACAACCTGATGACCAGTTGCGGGGGTCGAGTTTCCATTCGAGGTTTGAATAACAAACGAGCTATTGTCAGAAGGTAGTCTAAGGGGAGAATGTGCCTGCAACGGCATACCAAGTGCAGTACGGCCATTTCGACATTGTATTCCAAGACTTTCGAGCCAATCATCACACCAGCAGCTGTATGGATCACATGAATCAACCATGCTTATTGATGACATGTTGAATCATTTCCAGGAGAAAGGAACACCATGGGCAGCTTTGTATCTTGTATGAGAGCTCCTGAAGGAGAAGCCACACCGCGCGAAGTCTTGATAAATGTAACTTCTGGATGCGAGGGATACCTTTTTGGTCATATAATTAACGAAGTGGGAATACACGTGGATCTCGCTAAGACCCGTTTTAGTTAGAAGCTGATCGACACCAGAGATCCCTTCGAGGATGCAGCAATTTCTTGGTCTCACTAGATGCTATCGCAGATTCATCACAGGATTCTCGTGGATCGCGCAACTTAAATCTCTTTAGCACAGCAGGGTGCTGTGTACATGGAAGACAAAACAGGAGGACGTCCTTTCAGCTTTTGAACCTCAACTCTGCAATGCTCTGAGCATCGTCTTTTCCCAAGGGTACGGGTGATCTAGTGGTATACCATGATGATTCGAATCAGAGTCCCAGTTACACGCCGATACAACACGAGAAAGTGATGGCTTACGTAGTGGAATTACAAGAAGAGTTGCACGAATCACAACCTGCGATGGAAACCATGGTCTTTGGGTTTTAGTTGGAGGCATTACTTGGACGGTACCGAATACACTAATTAGACCGATCACAAGAGCCTCCCGTGTACTCTGGCTTCGAAAGAGCTAAATCAGGTAATGGCATCGCTGGATGGAACTTCTGGATGATTATGACTGTGAAACTCGAATGTGCACGATCTTTGCGACTCATTATCGACTCTAACCTACCTGATCAGACTCACTTGTTCAAACTGCAGAACTGAAAGAAGCGAGCCTTCAAGTCGGACCCATGCGGGGCATGGAGAAGCAACCTTTGGCAGGTCGGACGATATGCGCTACCTCATGGAACGAATGTGGATCTTGTTATACAACAACTGTAGGGAATTCGTGTCGATCAAAGCACACCGACCACGATATTTTCATCGTCTGAGTTTTGATGAGAGATATTAGGATCTATGAATCTTACACTGGTGATCGGGCATGAAGGCCCACCTAGCTATGTATGTGAATGACATTTGACTTGTGCGAAAGTCAAGGTGGAACATCAGATGAAGCTTAAATGAAGCTTAAATATCCTCAACTTTTCCCTGAAGATAAGTCTGAATCTAGTAAAGCTGGTGAATTTCGGGACGAAATTCCGTTTCAAGTTGGGGATGATGTGACACCTGAGGAAAATCTGCAAGAATCTTGATTTATCACTTCACTCCCTGTGCTTACTTGTCAAATTTCGGGACAAAATTTCTTTCAAGTTGGGGATGATGTGACAACCTGAACTTTCGAGGTTAGTAACGTTTCATCTTACGATCTTAACTCCTCACTACTCAATTATAACATCGTTAGACTTCAACATTTATTGAAAATTGTTGGGCCGCGTATAACACACCATACCGTATCGGCCCAAACGGATCAACAGAGCCCAACAGATTTCTTTGTGTGTATTAATTGTTTCGACCCAAGCTAGGTAGCCAAGGTAACTTGCTGATCGGCCCATTTGTGTTGTGTGTGTATTACTTAACTTGGCCCACTTGTGTGTTAATTAACAAATAGGTGATCGGCCACTGGTGTTGTTTAGTTCTATAACTAAACATACGTATCATGCACATGTCTCACAAATTGCAACATAATAAAACCCTATTCCCCATTTGTGTGTGCGACGGCATAGCTGACCCCCTCCTCGTGGAACACCTCTCCAGCCGATCTATTCTGGGTTAGTGAATTCTTGTGTAAGCTATTTGATGTTTATACTTTGTGGATGTTAATATCGATCAGGTTATGCATGTCATATGCGAATTGTAAATTGAACCAGGTTATATGGATCTTTATGTGATAATCTTGTATAGGTGCGATCTGATGTAGTGAATTATGTATGAATATGGACGCATGAACCTTAATCGGATATGCATGTATTGTGTGAATAATAATGATATCAGACTTGATGATTGTTCGACTGTTTTGTTTGCAACCGAGGCATGGTTATTGTGCATAACAATTGATAAATGACCGAAACCTATTAATATATGTGAAGTTGTGATACTTGATTAATTAGGGTTGTAAGTTATTGCTTCTTGATATTATTGTGAATCGTTTCTTTACATGATGAGTTGTAATTCAATCCGTTTAACGTATGAACATGGATTGGGTAATGATAAGTAGTTAGGGGAGGGGGGTATATACTAAATGGATCGATGAAACTGTGTGTTTCGTGGTAAGTCATGTGGTCCGATACGAATGATGATATTATGTTAGCTAATCAAAGTGAGTTAGGGTATTCTGTTATGCAACCTGAATTGCTTGATACATGGAAACGAGGCTACTGTTAATACTTTGAATGATAATTAAATTAAGTGGGCCGGGTTACACAAGTAGGGTGAAACATTTAGGTTCTTATGAAGATACCAGGATGTAATCATAGCTAAGCAAGGGTAACTGTTGGATTAGTAAATTGGGCTAATAAAAGAATGTGAACTGCTTGGGCCGGTTACTTGGGATGGGTGATAAATTCAGTGGGTTTCATTTGATAAGCTGGGCCGATCATTTTGCCAGATCATATGCGTATAGTGGGGTTATGTTATATACGTGTGAGATACTATTGTTAGTTGAATGAGATTTTTTTATTATGAAAGTAATATAGTTATTATGTGGAGATTCATACGAGTAGGCCACACACATACGTACCCAACGAAGGGGTTGTTGAGTGGGCTGCACATCAGGCCCAGTGGGCCGTACTTTAGGTGGGTTGATGTGTTAAACAGTCATAAAGTGTTCATCGGTTACACTTGTGAAACCATGTAACTTGTGACTCGAATGGTCATCATGAAATTTGTAGTCTAGCTTGTGAACTTGATTGTTAGATTGCATGATATCGGAAAATACAAACTTGTGACATCAGAATGTTTGGGATTTGTACACTTGTTATGATAAGCAGTAGGGATATGTGCCGCACTTGCTTGTTACTTGGATATACGTGACAATCTACGCGATGTAATGTGAGTATAAACTGAACGTTGTTGTTAAACAATGATAAGACGTGTTTGACCAACTATTAAGCAGTTAATTAACCCTACCGAGCAAACCTAAGGTGAGTTCACTACTTTTGAGCATGCGTCCCAGTGGTTGGGACAGTAAGTGGGTATCCCGAGGAGGGATAAGTCTTTTGGGTAAAAAAAAACGGGTATATATTGGATAATATTCTCATTCTATAATTCTCAAGTCCCATCTTTTGTTACCGGGGAGGTAGCGGGGTATTAGTTGGTAGTGCTACTTAGGTTTGGCACCCTCACACCGTACTGGGGAGGACGGTTGTGAACTAATTACCCAGTCGGGCCCAGTGCTTTGATAGGAGCACTGGGGAAAGGGCAAAACATACATCAGGAGCCGTCTTGTTTATCATCGAGATATTACCAATATTACTTTTGCATTTGTTAACGAACTGGAATAAATACTTGGTAACAAACTTTTTCATAAACTGTGAACTCGCCAGCTTTGTCTGATACACTTGTTGCATGCTCGCAGGTCGTTAGGTATCTTGGATTTGGAACTTGCTATCTGGAGGAGCAGGAGTGGTCATGGGTCGACTGAAGGGACTCATGTGATTATCTGTTACTATTACACTTTGGATTTTGAACAATTTAACTATGGATTATTAATTGCTTCCGCTGAACATATTGTTTTTCGTACAAACTTGTTGATGGTAATTCATTAATGATTGAGAACTTTATTTGAAACTTGCATGGGTTCAGTGTAATTAGTGGCTCATTGTCGGTACGTCACACACCTATCAGGGACACTTCCTAGGTGGTACTTTGGGGGTGTGACATTAGAGATGCAGATAAAGTTTTCCAAAGAAATGTTTTACCGGTACCTCCATAACCGTAAACAAAAAAAAACACCACCTTTGTTGTCTTCAACGGCGTTCATGATATCATTATAAATAAATCTTTGTTCATCGGTTAATGAAACTAAAAGGTTCTCAAACTCCTCTTGAAGATCAATTCTGTCATAATCCAGCTCATCAGTAATCAAACGATTATTTGAATTAGAAATCAACTCATGATCAGGGTAAGGCATTGTATTAAAATTTCGTAAGCTGGAATTATTACGAATTAAAATCTTCTCAATCTCGTACAATGTGAGATTTTTAACTTGATCATCAGTAAGGCTTAAATCTGAAATAACACATTAAAGATATATTTTTAGATTAACATAATCCAATGTATAAGAAACAAATATTTGTTATAATCTAAAAGAAGTGATTGGATAAAATATAACATTTTAACGTGATTTAAATTTTCTTCAAAGAAGTATATATATTATTATTATATATAAATATATGTGAATGTGAATTAAAAACATAAAGATTATAAATAAACCTAAAAAATAGTAATTATTATAAAGTACTTATACCTGGAGCCTTTAAAATAAGTCGTTGTTTATAAAGGATACCATCTGATAATAATTCCCATGTTTTTTTGCCATACACGTTCCGGCAAAGACAAAGTGTGGCACGTCAACATCGTAGCAAACAATGTGCGAAGATAAAAACCGGAGCCTAAATGACTTGCTTCTTGGATAGCTTCTATATATTCCATGTCATCATCTAATAGACCGTGAGCATAACATGCTTCTCAAAGGTATTAAATTTACGACCATTTACAGTGAGGATATCATCAAAGGATCGGGGACCTTTAACTTTGTTTAAAAGAATCCTCAAAAAATAAGCCTCGCCAAGAGTAGGAGAAACAGCATGAATTCTTCCAATTGAAAAACCAGTAGTTTTCCTTCGTTTCCAACACCGTTCATCCTTTTTCCACACAAACTTTGTAGAGAATTCAACGCAAGTAAGCTCTCGGGCCACGTCATCACTTTGATTTCAATCCATCCAAGATGAAAACATTGAAGAATTCATTGACGGCCTGTTGAGGACTTGATCAATATCATCGTCTTCACCATATACGACATTTTGTTGGTTCGGAAGATGAAATGGGAGACGAATAACAGCAGGATACCTATAGTGAACATCATATGTGAATATACGCCATGATGCCTCACATGCAGACAAATATCGACAATCATAGTATTTTTTGATCTCATCCACCGGGGGGTCAGGTTTGTTTGATGTGTTACTTTCAACAATGGAAACGGTAACCCGATCAGGACCTTTGTTGATATATTTAAACAAATACTTTATAGATCCGGCCTGATTGCACCATTCAACATTGATGTGGGACTGATATCTCTTCAAAAGTGTTTTGTTGTAAGGAACAACACTTCTGTTATCTAACTTAACTCCAGATTTTTCAACAAATGTTCATGAATCTCTTCTTCTGTAGAGAGGAAAACCATCCCTATCAATAGATGTATGATCACGAAATTTCTTTGGAAAGCCCTTCGAACACTTATTATCTACCATGCATGGACAGTTGATGTTGTCATCACCACAAGGACCATGAATCATGAAATCACTGACAAGAGTATACAACTCTGGATCATCGTTTTTGTCGGGAATTTCAACGGAAATGAGGGGATCAATGTGTTCAACAGTTGGAAACTTGTGATCGGGATGCATAAATAAACATATATGCGCATGCGGCAACCCACGCTTCTGAAACTCCACAGTATAAACAACTACAAAAATGAAAGAAAATAAGATATTAAATGTTTGTATTAAAATTTTAAATATCCATAAAAATTAGTCTTCATAGTGAATACCTGCTGACACTTTGCCAAGTAATGACTTCTCCTTCAAGTCTTTAATCAAAGCATTGAGCTTGATTTTAAACAATCTAGATAGGATATCAGGCCGATCTTCAGGACTTAAATTGCTGTCCTTAAGAAATCTTTTAATTTCAGGCCATTTCGGATTACATGTTACTGTTATAAAAAATCAGGATATCCATACCACTTACATAGAGACATTGCATCCAAATAGTTCTGCATCATATACCGAGCACCTCCAGTAAATGACGAAGGCAATATGACACGCTTTCCAGTGGTGGATACATTTATATTACCATGGTTACGTAAATTGGAAAGGTTCTCATAAGTATCACATCTTAGAACCTTCTGTTGGCGACGTATGTAATTTAGTCTCTCAGTTTCAATCATGGTATACGCATCAACTAAGAATTGTTGAAATAGGCGACGTGAATTTAGAATTAATGAAAACACACCCTGCCTGTCTTGTATCCTGTATGCAAAGAATTCTCTCATAGTGACATATGTTCGTTTGGTTGATGTCGAAGGAGTAACACCTCTATGAGGAATGTCAATTCTGTAGCAATCATCACCATAAGGAAACAAAAAAGGATACTGGAGAGCAAGATACGAGGGATGTAACTCACTAATATGTTGTAGACCACAAGATTTCGTTTCAACAATAATATCTCTATTTTCTAAGGAATCACCAATGTCACCAACAATTAAAGCTGCCACTTCAGAAGCGGTTGGTAAGTTGTATGTTCTTCCATCTTGTTGCCTGCTTCCAATGAGCCACAACTTTAAGTCAGCCTGGCAGTTTTCTTTAAAAAAATCTCTTACAATCCGATATGTTTTAACCAAAACATTCTCCGAGTCTAACATATTCTGTATATGTTGTATAACTTGAAGATCAAGATCCCGAGATGTTGATGAAGAAGCTTTATTAGATTCACTAAAAAAGTAAACACATTCAGGTTTTATTTCAAAATATAACACATTCTTAACAAATGTAATGGTAACATTGAATACGTACCCAAAAACGGCTTGTCTATTTGAAACTTCATTGTCAGTGTCATATATATATATGGGGATGGATCATGAGAAAACTAGTTTAAATGAGAAAACCAAAAAACTAACCAAAAAAAGCCTAAAAAAACCTAAAAACATACCAAATTTTTTTTTTTTTACAATTTTTTTTTAAAAAATCGCTACTTTTTATATATGGAAAAAAAATTTCAAAAATTTTTTTGTTGTTGTACTGCACATGTACACTAATACATAAAGCTTATACCACTTAACCCACCCCCCACCCGACACCCCCCCAAAACCTAAACCCCCCACCCCCACCCCCCAAAAACCTAAATTCACCCTCCCACCAAAAGCCTAACCCCCCACCCTCCCGAAAACCTAAAACTAAACCCTAAACATAAACCCGAAAAAAACCTAAACCCCCCCACCCCCCACCCCCCAAAAACCTAAACCCCCCTCCCCCCCACACCCAAAAACCTAATCCTAATCCTAAACCTCCAAAAAAACTAACCCTAAAAGCTAAACTAGACTCAAAAAGCTAATTTTAAGCAAGTAATGCAATAAAAAAACCTAACCCCCCCACCCCCACCCCCCAAAAACCTAAACCCCCCTCCCCCCCACACCAAAAAACCTAATCCTAATCCTAAACCTCCAAAAAAACTAACCCTAAAAGCTAAACTAGACTCAAAAAGCTAATTTTAAGCATGTAATGCAATTGTAGTACATGTTATATTGCACATGTGCACTGCTATAATAATAGTATTGAAAACAAGACGACACCATAAATCTTTTTTTATGCCATAAAAAATATGCTCGAATATACTTGAATGAAAGATACAAAAATTTGTGATCTTATGGTGCCATTTTTGTTTTAAAATGATAACGTATGGAGAAATGGGAAATGTTTGAAAAGTTATATATTTTTTTTTCCAATTTTACCCCTCCTTCATTAAAAGTCCCCTCTCCTTCATTAAAAGTCTCTCCCCTTCTTTTTAGTGCTTTTTTGGTTTTCTCATTTATATCTAGTTTTCTCACGATCCTCTCCCCTATATATATATATATATATATATATAGCTGGGAGAATTTTGGTTTAGATCCATCTTCTGGTAGAAGACTTCCCATTCTATGGTAATTCTGACCACCTAATCGGAATATATAAGGAGCATTGCCTCTATTAATGGTAGAATCAACTTTTCCACCAATGGACGTAAATGAGAACATGGAATTGTATCGACGGATATTCTTCAGGAATGCCTTGCTTTTTGAATCTAAAGAATTAAAAAGACACTGATAACTCGGAGGTGGTTCCTTCATGTTAGGCAGTTGAACTTTACCATATGCACAACACATTGAATAACTTGAATTTAATTGGCTTTTTGTACTCATTCTACGAGCTTCGTCACCCCATAATTTTGCTTGGCATATTTGGCAAGTGACATTCTGATCAAAGTGATCAACATAATCTGTTGAAAATTATTTTAAAAATACTTGTAATTAGAATTTTTAAAGTTGGATGCAAATTACAACTAATATTAATTGAACACTATACATTAATGTAACATGTACCTTTTGAAATGCCGACAAATTCGTCTTTTTTAATATCACTTTCATGAACTTGTTCAACGGATAAGTCATTCAAATTTCTTTTATCAAAAATACTCTTGCTTAAATTTTGCCTATGTTGACTGTTACAAATGTCCATGGAATTATTTCTGTTTCTGTAACCAGCTATATCTATGATAATGAAAATAAAATTACGTTAAGAATATATTTGTACGTGCTATGGGGAAACAATTTTAATATAGTACCTGATGTAATGTCAGAGAAAGGGCTTCTCATACTTCCATTGGTAAAATTACTAAAAGATAGTGAATTTTTGATAACCTTCTCTTTGTTATTAAAAACATGATTGCAACAGAACAGTTTTTAGCCTTTCTTGAATCCAAATACAGTTTTCGTAACTTTCTCCTGTGCTGACTCTCAGACTTGGTAGTGTCTGTGTTTAAACCTATACAAAAAGATAATATTATAATTATAAGATATAGGAAATTACTTGAAAAAATAATATTATAAATCATTAAAAAAACGGCCATATCTATGATAATGAAAATAAAATTACGTTAAGAATATATTTGTACATGCCGTGGGGAAAATAATTTTAATATAGTACCTGATGTAATGTCAGAGAAAAGGGCTTCTCATACTTCCATTGGTACAATTACTAAAAGATAGTGAATTTTTGATGACATTCTCTTTGTTATTAAAAACATGATCTGCAACAGAATAGTTTTTAGCCTTTCTTGAATCCAAATACAGTTTTCGTAACTTTCTCCTGTCCTGACTCTCAGACTTGGTAGTGTCTGTGTTTAAAGCTATACAAAAAGATAATATTATAATTATAAGATATAGGAAATTACTTGAAAAAATAATATTATAAATCATTAAACAAATAACTTACCATGAGTGTTAATAGTCATTGTAGTAATATTTGACAATGGTGTTGTATTTATGTTGGAATAATGATGGATATCTGTGAAAATAATAAAAAAAGTAGTTAATTAAAAAATTATATATCCTAACTTTGAGCAAGAGGAATCATATTAGTAATTAACGTTTACATTAAAATAGCAATGATTTAATTTTGGAGATATTATCTTTGAGATTTTAAACTTGTGTTCATTTATTTGGTTGTAGAATGTAAATAGATAATGGAAAATAAATACATACATATATACATATTAATAAAAGACACTGGAAAAGAATCTATACATATCAATAATAAAATGAAGACAAGTTTGGATAATATTGTTCAAAACTCAACTTTTTAGATTTAAAACCTAGGATAAATTTAAATAACCAAATCCAAACATTAAACATTCATTCATACAGCTGAGTTAAACAACATAAGTTTCCAAAAATACAGCTGATCTTAAACAAAATAAGTTTTCAAAAACAGATAGTAGATATCCTAAGCATGGATTAATAAAAGTCTTAACAATAGATAGATATGACCATTTTTCCTTCTTGGGAATCAAAAGTGACTTAGGTCCTTCATTCATAGATAAAGGATCTTTACTTTCAGATTCGTCACAATCAAATTCTTCCGCAAGAGTGCGCTTCAGCTCAAGTGGTGTCTTTATCTTTCCTCCCCTTTTGTTACGCAAAGCCATACCACCAGCACTTGAATCCATCAACGAACCCCTTGTATCCATCAGTGAAACCGGGGTCTGATAATCAGTGGTGACTGATATAGAATCCTTCATATCAAGGTAAATAGATTTGTTAATATAGATAAGAGTTTGTATTTTGAAATAACAATGTGTTTAAAATAAAAAAAACATAATACCTTCGAGTAAGTAGTATGTTTTCTCGTCTTGCGCTTCTCTTTGCTATAAGTGTTGAAATCTAATTTAAATAGAAAACCTGAATTAGAAATACAGAGTTACAAAATAAAAAAAGACTGATAAAACAATACAAAATGTAGACCTTCATTGCAAGCTAAAGGAGCTTTTGTTGCTGATTCGTCATGATCATATGATTCCACAAGATTACGCTTCAGCTCGGAATGTACCCTTATGTTTTCAGCATTTTTTGCAACAGCAGATATTGATCCAGTGCTTGAACCAATCAGTGATATCGGGGTATCATCCTTAATATTGATATGAAGATAATATATTATTGTAAACAATATTTGCTAAAATCGCTAATCACAATCCATAATACGTAATTCTAAATATGAAAGTAAAAGAATAAATAGGTTTTATCAAATAGTTTGTTTAGAAAAAATACCTTCAGATCGACAGTTTCGGTACTTTCAAAATCACCAGATGTGATATTCACCAAGTTTGAAAGGTCAACCTACAGTTGGTAAACAAATAAAGAAGTGTTAAAATTGATGAAGCAAGAATGTAGGTCCAATACGGTATAACTGTAACGACTTAGTATAAAAAAGGTTAGATAATTACATGGTCAATCCCTAACTTTGATTCAAGCTGGGAAATTATTGCGGGATCATCAGAAAATCTTTTGACAGTGAATGACTTGTAGTTATTCTTCACGTTAAAGTGAGAAATCTCAATCTTAAACGCCATCTTTTTGCCAACCAAATTACAAATTTCATCAGGGAGCAAATTATCCGTTTCACCCTATATAAAAACAAAAGATATAAAAACAGTGGTAAGGTATGAGTTTTTATAAATTAAAAGTAAATGGGAAAACAGTAAAACCAAAACACATACATCAACAAACTTATCAACCAACTCTTGAGCACTCTTTCCAAGTAATTTTCGAGCTACATGGTCTAACAAAGTTAGAGATGCAATACCGGTACCATCTTGTATCCTAATTTGAAGTTTCAACCTAAAACAGATTAATAAAAGAAGTTAACTTATACATTCTAAAGTATAAAATTGTTAAAGTTATCATAAGGTTACGAATTTACCTGGGAACCACAGAAACACCTTTTTCATTGCAAACATCATTTATGCATCGAATGGTCTGTTTGTCCTCATTTAAATCTAATCTATCATCATCATCACTTATAAAATACAAAACAGTAACCTTCTTCGTACAATCCTTACAAGAATTGTAATACCACTCAACACCAGGAGAGAAACTTATGACTGTACCAAGCACAATCACATTCTTTTCCTGTCCGATTTTATTAACCTCATCAATGTTTTTGAACTCAGTTTCAAGCAAAAAATCATCATGAATACTTTTGCCAGCTTGAGATGAACCCAAAGGACGGCCTGAAGAACCGAGATCCGATTTTCTTTCAAGTAACCTTGATATGATTAAAAATATAATTGGTCAATAAATTATGAAAACTTAAAAAGTTGTGACATAAAATAATAAAATCAAAAAAATAAATCCCCCCCCCCCCAAAAAAAAAAAACTGTATGCATTACCTCTTTTGGAAATCAATTAACTCATCAATGCTTTCGTTCAGATACAATGTGCTGTTTTGAAAAGAACTGGAGACATATGCCTTACCTAGATAGTTAAGAAAAAAAATATATAAAAAAGTTATGCAAAATTATATAGAATCTTAATGAGCAAGATAAGGTTATTAAATAAGTAAAAAACCTTCATGAAAGGTATATCTTCCAAACTGCAGTATCACAAAAACATCACTCGGATTGTTTTCCATAAACTTTGACATTTGCACCGCATAATCTCCCCACAAAGTGACATAAACATTAAGGTACCTATTAAAAAAAAATTATAAAACTTGACGTAATTGATCAATGTATACAAAAATTCAAAAAAAAATTACACGTAACTCTAAATCACGAAGTTGTAAGCTCATTTTTTGATCAGTTTGTCATTTCTGCTTGTATGATCAATCATAGGAAACCAACCATCAACGTAACCAATTATATCTATAAAGAAACAAAAAAATAATTAGTAAAATAGAACGTGAGTAATATAAGTAAAATAGATTTGTTACTAAACATCAAATGAATATGCACTTACCAACATGAGAGTTTAGTGGAATAGCACGATTGCGAAGAACATCAAAAGAAGTAAAAGAGAATCCATGAATTCATCCACCAAAGTCATCACAATTCATGATGTCGGTAGAGAAATTGAAAAACAGTTTATGTGGATGGTTAGTCGGGCGGTACGGAGACAGGTTGTCGCCAATTTCAAACTTAGTAACCAAGACACAACGGTTTTCTTGAAGTAGTTTTCCATACTTCACGAGATAATTACCAGCCACACTTGCTTGAATTTTGGAACCCTATAAAAAAATATAAAGTTTTATGGTGTAACCTACAATATAAAATTAATATAAATGAATATGTTATAAATTTATAAAGTACCTCCTCATCCATGAAGATCAATTCTACAGCATGAATAGCATTCTTCACTTTAAATGATAGTAGCTTCCAAAGCTTGACTATGCGGACTTTAATAGTCACGTTTGTCTTGGTTACATCCAATTGATTAAGAGAGGTAATGGTAGGATCCACAATTGTTGACCTTTATAGTTAAATATTTTAATACATTAAATTAGAAACTACCTTTTTACAAAGTTACCAAGTTGTAAATATACCAAGATGAGGCAGATTCGGAAGGTAAACACCCTAGCATATGCATAACTTCAATATAAAACAAAACACCGAAATAATTGAGCTAGCATAGACACAATCAATTTAACTCAAAATCCATTAATCCATTGAGATTAACCAACCAAAGAGAATTCTTTTAATCATAACACACTAAAAATACGAATACATATAGAAAAGAAAGAAAGTACCACTAACTTACACCCTAGAAATATGGAATAATAGATAGATAATAAAGTACCACCTACAAAGCAAGATATACAATTAAACAAAGCTTGGAAAACATCCGCATTAACATGAAATAAAAAAGTGGGAATAACTTGATGGTGGTAACAACCTGGGTATCTTTTTAATCTACATGGAATTATATTTTTTAACCTTATTCATGGAGCTCCAACTTGATCCACTTTTTAAACTAATTCCCAATCTTGAAACTACACTAACTTGATCTACTTTTTTTCTTTTCTTTTCACTTATTCCCTTTTAAGGGTTTGCTAAAAGAAAGTAAAGCACGATTCTTGTGGTGTGGTGAGCATACTTTTTTATCCATCTATCCAGCTCACTCACAGGGGATAAAAAAAGCTCAGTTCATTTTCAAAATGACTTTAGAGGAACACAATGTGTGCAACTAAAGAAAACTCTATATTACTATATAGAATTTCACAAGTTAGTTTTACAAGGTGTGCTTTATAATCAAAAGGTCGAGAATAAATACTGTAAAGTATAAATGTAATGTAATGTAATGTATTTAGTTATCCTATAAAATCTATAAATTGATGTTCAAGAAAAGTAGTGGGTTCCTTTTCTTTTCCAACCTAACACTAACTCGCCATATTGACTTTGTGAAGAATGTTTATCCAAATCTTCAAACTTACTCATCTCTAGTCTATTTCATTTTCATACTTATATTATATTATTTTATTAGTTACAATAACCCAAACTTACTCCTCTCTGGTCTATTTCATTTTCATACTTATGAAATTTTATTATTTATAAAAGAGTAAACTGCCATTTTGGTCCCTGTGGTTTGGGCAGTTTTGCCATTTTAGTCTAAATCTCAAACTTTTTAAATCTGGGTCCCTGTGGTTTGCATTTTGTTGCCATTTTAGTCCAAAATCCAAAAACCCTCTATTTTGACTGTTGAAAACTGATTATTTTGTCCTTTAGTGCAGGGGCATTTTGGTCATTTTTTAAATTTCATTTGTTGTAAATTCATTTAAATTTCATTTGCTGTAAATTTCATTTATTGAGCTGCACTCTCTCTCTTCTCTCTCAAAACCCAGATCAACTCTCTCTCTCTATAGTACCACCACCACCGCCCCGCCACCTCCTCCCTCTCTCTCTTCTCTCTCTCTATAGCACCACCACCACCTCCTCCCCCTTCTCACCACCGCCACTCCGGGGTCGTCCCATCCAACAGTCACACCCACACATCCTTCCTCGTTTACCCCTTCTCTCTATAGCACCACCACCACCGCCCCCATCTCTCTACACCACCTCTCAATCCCGCAATCTGCCATCACCCACTCCCACCCCGACATCACCCACCGCCCACCACCACAACCACCGTCACCACCACCCAACCTGCAACCCCCAAATCCGAAAACCCACCATGAAAAACCCTCAAACCACCACCGTAACCACCCAAAATCCCTAAATATTCACTAGAACCAAAAACTCAAAATCCCCAAATATTCACTAGAAACTTCATAAAACACCCAAAATCCCCAAATACTCACATTATCACTTACCAGACGATGTATCCCTATCACCGGAGTTGCCGCCGTCACCACCTTCACCAAACTCAAAGCAAACCCAAACCTGAGCCACACCATAACCACCTCCACTGCCGTCGTCAACCACCCCCTTACATCATCATCATAATCACCGTCCATCATCATCATCATCAGTCATCATCATCATAATCAGTCATCGTCAACCACCCCCTATTTACATATCTGAAAAGAAAGAAGGATGGAGGAGAGATACAGGTCTTCGCCGTCCGTCCACCACCGGATCTGTGTAGAGAGAGAGAGAGAACTGAGAGAGAGAGAGAGAGAGTGTGTGTGTATCTGTGTTGTTTTAGTGAGAGAGAGAGATCGAGGGTTATATTTACTCTATATATATATATATATATATTATATAATATATAATTAATTTTGTTTTAATTTATTAGAAGAGTAAAATCAGAATGACCAAAATGCCCCTGCACTAAAGAATAAAATAATCAGTTTTCAACAGTCAAAATAGAGGGTTTTTGGATTTTGGACTAAAATGGCAACAAAATGCAAACCACAGGGACCCAGATTTAAAAAGTTTGAGATTTGGACTAAAATGGCAAAACTGCCCAAACCACACGGACCAAAATGGCAGTTTACTCTTTATAAAAATACAAATCACATAACATGCAAAGTAAACAATGAAAGATGCTCAAATGATTGGAATCAAGAAGGGTCGATCATATGTATGTATAAATTATGTTTATTTTAGAAGTAGCCAGGGGAGGATCTAGGGCCACGTAGCCTTATCCAAGTTTTTCGTTTCGAAGTGTAAATTTTAACAAAGATTTTTGAACATTATATATGTATTGAGTCTATTACATACTCATATTATATTATATTATATTATATATTATTAATAAACAGACAACTCACATAACATGCAAAGAAAACAATGAAAGATGCTAATATTATTGCCTTGGGACTTCCGATTTCTAGAGTTCAACAGTTCGATCTAGTTTTAAATTATCGCCCGGCAAATAAAAGAAAAGAGAAACATCAGCAGTGGATTCCATGGATTTTGTTTGGTTTTGATTTGATTAAAAGTATCTTCTATATTTTTCAAACTCGGTTAAAAGTTTAACCCTCAACGATTCAAAAGTTTAACCCTCTTCGACCAATTTATAAATTCTATATTTTTCAAACTCGGTTAAAAAACCGATTTAAAAAAACTGGTTAACCGGAAAAAACCAATAACGTTATATATAAAAACGTTTTATGGTCGGTGAATAGGATCGTATAAACATCGGATGTCAGGCTCGTTGGGTCGTCTAAAATCGAAGGGCAATCAAAGGGCTGCTGATAGTCCACATAACCATCAGCAGTTTCTAATGTATGGCTTTTAAAAACTAAACTAACAACATCTTTGTAAGTCTCTTAACATCACCACTCAACCATATATCTTCCTACCTTCCCTACACATTCATTTTCTACACTCAAAAAAACCATACAAAACAACCAACATGAAGTAGTCGACGAATAAAAAAGCAAGCTAAATGTCAGCCATAGTCTGTATTTTCCTGTTAAGGCTAATAAAGAGATATCACACGTAAAGCAAGGACTAAATTTTTTATCCGCCTTAACTATCGCTTATATTTATTTTTGTTAGAACTACAAGTCAATATTCATTTAGGTAATTTTCGGTCAGCATGTTCATTTCGGTGATCTGAGCATGGGTGCATTACATCCTTCGATTATTAAGTATCAACTAAAGGCTCAATTGAAAATATTTATAAATTATAAAGAAGGGTCTTGTAAAGCCTAAAGGTACCCCTCGTCTCACACATTTGATGGCTCCCTTTCCGTTAAAAAGTAATATCTCTCAAACATGGGAGTACGCTTGGTCACGCTTGGTCTCCTTATAAATATTACTTCCCATTTAAACAAAACTCTCCTCATAGTTGTATTAAACAAAACTCTCCTTATCTGGCACACGTATTTCATAACATATAACTATATTAATTTATCAATACACATAACTATATTAATAATAAGACCATCACCCTAAGAACTCAACTCTACACCCCAACTCACTTCAATCTCATAACCAAAACCCCTCCAAGATTCAACCTTTCAAACACACCCATGATGTTTGACTCCCAAAAAGTCAAACCCACACCCAAAACCATCAAATTTGACCCTATTAACAAACTTTTTGAGGATAAAGAAACTTCGGTGGTGTATGAATGTATACTTTTACGTCTCAGGTTTTGAAATGAACGTGCATATATAATATAATATATGCGTATATATAGACACACACATATACATTTTTTAAACGGTAAACTAACCTACTTTATGATATCTTTATACTCGCACCTTGCAAACATAACTACTTGTTGTGTTACCAAAACAATAATTAACAAACATACTTGCTGTGAAGGTGGGAAAATGATTGGATTGGTTGGATGTTTTTTGTTTAATTAATCAACTTCTATGTACCAAACAACAGAGGCAGCAGACCCTTTCTTTCTCTTCTGTTACCTTTTATATTATTATTGTTAATTGTTAATCTATCTATTTATTTAAAGAAATATGAAACCAGCATGGAAGAAACGAAAGTTGAGCAAGCAAGAAAAAAAAAACATACTGCAAGTTATATATTCTACCCTTCCTTTAAAAATAAATTAATTATAAATTTAACACCACGGCACAAACAAAAGAAAGTAATTTGAAATTAGAGAGTGGAAGTGAAGAACAATTCACTGATGCTATTTGAGAAGGGTGTAATGGTCATAAAATCTCCACAAGTCCTTTTGGTATTTGAGAAGTTACAAATCTTGACTTCTTAAATTTGCCTTTTTACAATACAAATCATAAGTTATTTCAAAAGGACTTCTTACTTTGCCAAACAATCGATAGTAAATTAACGACTTGTGTACTAAACTCAAAATTATAACACATAGGGTCACATCGATTCAAAAGTTTAACCCTCTTCGACCAATTTATAAACTCTATATTTTTCAAACTCGGTTAAAATGGGTTCTGACCACAAATCCACAATATAGAAACAATGGTATCTTAGTTAAATCTTCTGTTGGCAAAGCATTACATATCCTAAAGTGAAATAAAAAATTGCAATGTCTAAGGCACGTGTGTTTAACAATGGTACCCAAATTTTTTTTTCCCAACATTCCAATATATTCAAGAGCGTAGTCTGAGTTGCATATATCTTTTATAGATGCTTCAAACATGGTAATTACAAATATGTTGTCAAAGAGTAGGAAACTGATTAAGTTTATACAGAGTCCACAATGCTCAAGTATATCAAACTGCACATATTTAGTGATGCAAAAGTTCCCCAAAACAGAAAAAAAAAACTACAAAATTTAAATTAAACACGGGTACCCCCCCAACACTACACAATCATAACACTGAATGAATCACATAAACACCATAACGACACATTTCAGTGAAAAAATCCTACAAACCAAATCGACAAATCCGTCAAAAAACCATATTCAACTTGAGAATCCATCATATACATCCTAAATCATGAATTCATGATGCTACAGTAATAATTTCAGATGTGTAAGTAGGCCAAAACATGAAACAAATTCGTTCATAAGAAAGTTAAGAAACCCTAACCTGATTCGTGAAGGCGACTAAAAGATGATTCCGGCAAGAAGCATATGCATGTCCGGTAAGACCTAATTCTAAGTAAACCTAATTTAACCAAAATCAGCCCTATTTGAGTCAAAATTGCCAGCCCTAATTCTAAGTAAACCTAATTCTCAAAATAAATAGTAACAATACCAGCTCAAATTAGCAATAATATAGTCTATGAGATAACTCCTGAGCAGTTTATCTAAGCCTAGCTAAAATATCAATCACTTTCACCTAACATTACTCAATTCATTTTCTAAATAATAAATGTATAAATAATCATACATAAGCAAAAAAACAGAAACAATAAACATACAAACACATACAGCCATAATATAACCACACATTATTCTACTAACAAAACCTTAAAAAAACTCCAAAACATCAATATACAAGTTCTAACAGATCCAAAACCCTAACAAAAGTAAGAGAGTTAGTTCAATCACTAACCTGATTTCTTCAAACAATCACAAAGCTTCCTTCCATAACCTTCACCCTGCACATACACTTCACAAATTCAGTTCATAAACTACATGAGGTTAAAATTAAAATTAAACTCTCTCTATAGAAAGTCCACTTACCAGATAATACAACCAGATCTACAATGGAGAATGAAAGGGATCTGGTATGCCTTTATAGACTTCACCCGAGGCTCATTGTGCAGAAGAGGAAGCCAAATTCAAAGAGCGATCCGTGTGAATGCTTCTATATACCGTTGGATTAGATTTATAAATCGAGCACCACCGTAGGATCCGTGTTTCTTGTGAGAGATTTGTGTTTCTTGAATAGGAATTGGATTTTGACTGTGATATGTGTTTCAGTCAGAAAGTGTGATACAGAAGTGTTGTTTTGGGTTTTTTGAAACCTAGCTTGAAGTGGAATGAATACAGAGTGATAAAGAGGGAAGGAAAGAAGAAGAAGAAGATGAAAGGGAAAGAATGGTGGAGCGCGTTTGAGGATGGATATTCTGATACCTGCAGGAGGAAGAGAGAAACACAGGTTTTGTCTTCATGTTTGACTTCTGATACCTGATACCTGTAGGAGGAAGAGAGAAACACAGGTTTTGTCTTCATGTTTGACTTCTATATATCCATCCGTATGTTTTAGGTTTGAGTTATTTGTTTTAAATCAAAATTGTGAGGAATTGACACGTAGGATTAAATTAGGGTGGGGGCTTGATATAATGCCACATAGGATGATAAAGGTTTTGCTTTATTATATTAGAAGATGAAAGTGATTTGGGCCACGTGTCACTTAATTAGGTCATCTTTTTCCCCTTTTCCCGCCCAACAGTGTTTTCCACTGCCCTTTATTCTCACATTTTCAAAAACCCTATTTCATTCTTCTCCTTCACCTTTCCATACAAGATCCCTTTTCTCTCTGCTGTTCATCCTTCTCCTTCTTCACATTTTCATCTCATCAACAACGTCCGGCAGAGGTTACATCTGCGTTTGAAACCCTAAATCATGTACCGTCGTGTAGTTGAAGAACAGAATAATCATGTAAGATCTATTTTCTCATTCAGAAATTTTATTTGGTTTTATCTATTTTCTTATACTTAACACGATGAACCCTTTTGTACCTTCAGAAGAAGAAGAAGCTCTCCTAGGGTTTCTTATCGTGCACAATGAACCCTTTTGTACAAGCTCCTGTTAATCGATGAACCTGGTATGTTGTAATAATGTTTTTATTATTATTTATATGAATAACTTTTTGTAGCTTTTGATTTTTGTCTTTTATTTTTTATTGTTTATTCAGATGCTTGCTTTGTTGTACCGTCGAGTAGTTGAAGAACAAAATAATCATGTAAGATCTGTTTTCTCATTCAGAAATTTTATTTGCTTTTATCTATTTTCTTATACTGAACACGATGAACCCTTTTGTACCTTCAGAAGAAGAAGAAGAAGCTCTCCTAGGGTTTCTTATCGTGCACATTGAACCCTTTTGTACAAGCTCCTGTTAATCGGTGACCTTGGTATGTTGTAATAATGTTTTTATTATTGTTTATATATGAATAATTTTTGTAGCTTTTGATTTTTGTCTTTTATTTTTTATTGTTTATTCAGATGCTTGCTTTGTTGTATCATGTGATTACGAGTAGATTGATTTTGATATGTTTGTAGTTTTTGTTTTTCACAATATGTTTTGTTGATTTATTCACCCATGTTAGTAATGTTGGATGCACCTATTGTCACACCCTGACTTTTGCGGAAGCGTGGTTATTGGTGTGACTTCTTAATACCATAGCATTTAACCATAACAATGCTATATGTTAAACCAAAAGATATTCATTCATTAATTAAGTTTAGAAAATACCATAACATACTTGTCTGAAAACATCGACGCCCAATTCAAGTTACAAACCATAACATATTTAAATGAGTTCATGAAGACTCAACAAAAGACTTTAAATAAACCGAGTTCAGAAGCATGTATCCCGTCCAGGAATAGGACACACCTCCTAAACTCTACGACCACGGACGACATCTTTTATTCAAACGCAGCTTGAAAACATATGCATACACCTGCCAGATCCACTATTTCCCTGAAATACATGTAGTTTAAAAATATCAACAAAAGTTGAGCGAGTTCATGTGTTCGTGAGTATGTATAAAACCTTTGTATTCAATGTATGTATGAAAGTCCTGGTATGATAGCAAACAAAGAAAAGATCACCAATGGTTTGCAAGGCCACTGATATATGTGACGGTGTAGGAAGACTCAAACCTAGCAAAGTTGTACCGGGCTTCCGGCTGGAAGACATAGTCACCACTATGGGCCACCCTGGCCTCATGGGTGTGGGCTCGCTACACCCAAATAGATCTATCACTCTTGCCCCTCGGTCCTACAAGTGGATTGATGGCCTCAAGTATACGCCTACCCATTCACATGATCTATGGTTCTTTCCTAGGCTAACCATACCAATTGTACTGTATGTAAACCTTTTGTAGCATGTATTTCACTCCCGAAGTAAATAAACAAAACATTTTAAAGAAAAGGGGGACATGAACTCACAGTAATGCGTCTCCAGACTAGTAACTCCGATCTCGTCAGCAAACACGACTATCTACAATGTACTAGTGTCTATTAGGCGGACGGGTCGTGCCTTTGCTTAGTATTAATGTTTTGGAGTTACGTTTCTAATGGTATTCCAAGTTGTATAATTATTTGTCAAAATAATTAATATTCTAACTTAAATTATATTTGGTTTTGGAATAATTGTTTAAACCATATTTTGTAACAATACTTCTCAAGTATTTTATTTTCGTATTTCCTTCCCAAGGATGGGGTATCTTATACATGTATATTTTCGTATTATTGTATTTGTAGTTTCAAATCAATATATTTCTAAGTCTCACTTTAGAAAATATAACAACTTATTTTGTCCCAAAAAATAATGTATTGTCCAGAAAATATATATTTTCCCAAAAATCATATATCTTCTAAATATACTAGGAAAATATATTTTTATTTCCAAAAAAAATATATTTCTCCTAGTCCAAAAATAAAATTATGATACAACTTTGTAATATTTACAAGGATCATATTTTCCTTCCTTGTATCCAAAACATTATTTACCAAAAATATATCTGTAACGGTATTTTCCGGAATATTTTGTAAGTTACGTTCTATCGTTCGGTTCCACAACATTATGTGTGTAACTTATATATTTATTCCTTGTGATCCTTGGTAACATTTTGGATAGTAAATTTCATGGTACTTTGTTAAGTTATATTATTTTACCCTAAAAATAATATAATTATTTCACAAAGCATACAAATATTCACACAAGTGTCTTTAATATTTATATATATTTCAAATATATATATGTTTACCCATTTTTATTTATAAAAACCAACCTCCAATACTTGTATTTTTGTAATAAATTCTATGGCAAAGTTTATATTGAAAATCATAGTTAAATACACTTGTAAATACTTGTTAGAAAATATTTTTCTAAGTGTTTATATTTTTAGAAAATTTTGCCATAGTTTCCCCTAAAAATGGAGGTGTCCATGCTATTAAAGCATATCATTTTCTTTTCAAAACTCATCACAAAAATCAACAAACAATCCCTAAACATCTCACACTTACCAAGTGCAAAAACTATACAATGTACATAACAACATGAACTTAATCTTTCACAAAAATTTGTAGCAACTTGGCGGTGTATTTAGTAGGTTTAGTTACCCTCCAAAATGTATTTACTTCTTGATAAAATTCATTCTTGAAAGATTTGGATGTTTACAACTTGTAAACATATTTTACAAAAATCATTCCTTTGCATTTTTCTTGTAAACTATGTGTTCTTACACTTATTTCATTACCAAAAATAGTGTATATTCAAGTGAGCATCAAGACCTTCAAAAATCATATTTTGAACTTGGTTCTTTTAGAAAAATCATTCATACATCTTGGCTTCATAAGTTTACTAGCTCACTTTGTTTATCATTTTACAAGAAATCATTTTATTCATCAAGTTCATGCTTAAATATGAGGATGAACTTCTTGGGTTAACACATAATCATTCTCTAACTTGCTAGATCATGTGTTTAATCACAATCTAGCAAGCTCCTTATGATGATCAACATCATAATCTCAAGTAAACATCAACAAGTATTATACACATACTTAAACAACATTATTTCATCAAGATTTCATCATATGTAAGCTTCATGTTCATGATTCAAGTTCATGTCTTTTAGGGTTCTTGTGATTTATAACATAATACATCTTTTAACCATTCAAAAATAGAAGTAACAAAGGTTAAAAAGGATCTTACTACTAGCTCTAAGCTAGGGAAGAACACTTGATGAAAAAGATGATGAAAATGGTGGATGAAAGCAATGGATGGAGGTTCTTCAAGATTCAAGAGCACCAAGCTTCACAAGACACCTTCTTACACCCTTGAGAGTACTTGAGATTGGATGAATGAAGTTGGATGATGAAGAAAGGTGGTGGTGGTGGCACTATCTAGGCCGAGAGGAGAGGGAGAGAGAGTAAGGGAGTGGTGTGAAGTTGTGAAGTGTGATGATCTTGAGAAATCTATGCCATACTTATAATCCTTACTTCTAAATATTATGGCAAGAGGAGCAAGCAAGATCTTAATAAAATAAGAAATAAAATCTAGAGGTAAGGTGGTGATCTTGGTGGTGGGGTCCTTGTGACCGTAAATCCCAAGGGGGGGGGGGTAAATGTAAGTTTAAATGGTAACTTGTGTAATGTTGGAGGTTAAGTGTAATGTCTAGTGTTTTAAGTGTATGATGCATTATAAAGTATGTTAGAGTGTTCGGGAACCATAACTAGCTCAGAAAATTAAAAACAATGCTTCTAGTAATATTTTGGTGTTCCGGGTAAGTGTCAACCTTTATGTTACTTTTTGTGACACTTTTAATTCCCGACACTTAGGAAAGCATTCATGACTATTTAGTCAAATTTTTGCATGTAACAAGCTTGTTAAAAAGCTGAATTTTGCTGAAAAATGCAAAATTCTGCACTATAAGTGGGTTTTAGGCACTTTTCGAGAGCTTTATCTATCACCTAGTGACGCAGTTTTATGGTCCTTACTTCCCTACACACCATACTAGTGTAGTACCTTGTCCCTGGCCCATACTGTGTCTTAAAACACTGTCTGTCTATGTACTGAACCCCATCAGCATATTCCCGTTCTATCCGTTAACTGTGCTAACTGTGCCTTGTGCATCATGTATGTCAATAAGTTTTGTATGTGATAATGATGTGACATTATGTAGTATATGATGCACATGTAAGTGTGATGCAGTAATCAGAAAGCAATTAAGTAATTCAGCACAGTCATTAAGCATTAATTAATATTAATTAATTGTACGGATACCTGGATTTATGAGGGTTATCACATTCTCCCCCTGTTAAGAAAATTTCGTCCCGAAATTTTAGTTCTGCTACTAGTTGCAGGGGTCTTGGGGA
Source organism: Helianthus tuberosus (assembly GCA_030545235.1). Taxonomy (NCBI): domain Eukaryota; kingdom Viridiplantae; phylum Streptophyta; class Magnoliopsida; order Asterales; family Asteraceae; genus Helianthus; species Helianthus tuberosus. The sequence continues at coordinate 150,423,516 of CM060410.1, read as the reverse complement.
ACAAATGTGGGTATTTTGCTTTCATGCGTTCCGCACGCTCCCAAGTGAATTCTGGGCCGTGTCGCGTGTTCCAACGAACCTTGACGAGTTTAACACTACTCCGTCGCATCTTGTTAACCTTCCAATCAGTAACCTTAACAGGTTCTTCAGTAAAGTGGAGTGTGTCGTCAATGTGGACTTCATCGGCAGGTATGACAACTGTTTCTTGAGTTGGACTCTTTTTCAGGTTAGATACATGAAATGTATCATGAACGCCATTCAGTTCTGCGGGTAGATCCAACTTGTAAGCTTCAAGGCCAATCCTTTCTAGGATTTTGAATGGTCCAATGTATCGCGGGTTCAACTTCCCACGCTTCCCGAAGCGTGCTACACCCTTCCAGGGTGAAACCTTTAACAAAACCATATCTCCTACTACAAACTCCAACGGTTTCCTTCTTTGGTCCGCATAACTCTTTTGTCGATCCCGAGCCGCCTTTATGCGCTCTCGGATATGTGTAATCTTATCAGTAGTCTCTTGAACCAATTCAGGACCAACAAGCTATCTATCACCCGCGTCTGCCCAGCATAGCGGTGATCGACACTTGAGTCCATGAAGAGCCTCAAATGGTGCAGCTTGGATACTTGCATGGAAGCTATTGTTGTACGAGAATTCTACCAAGGGTAAGTGAGTGTCCCAACTACCACCTAAATCCATCACGCAAGCTCGTAACATATCCTCCAACGTTTGAATCATCCGCTCGCTCTAGCCATCTGTCTGCGGATGGAATGCAGTACTCAGATTCAGCTGAGAACCAAAGGCTTCTTGGAAGGATTGCCAAATCCTTGACACAAACCTTCCATCTCTATCAGAGATAATCGAGAGAGGCACTCCATGTCGTGCAACTATCTCTCTCAGGTATAGCTCAGCAAGCTTGCTAGTGTTGTCTTTCTCCTTGATGGGCAAAAAGTGTGCAGATTTGGTCAGACGGTCCACGATTACCCAAATCGTATCGTGACCTCTGGGTGTCCTTGGTAACTTCGTTATAAAGTCCATTGAAATCTGTTCCCATTTCCACTGGGGTATTTCAGGTTGTTGCAAGAGACCTGAAGGCTTCTGGTATTCGGCCTTTACCTTGGCACAAGTCAAACATTTGCCAACATATGTTGCAACATCGCCTTTCAATCTTGGCCACCAGTAGAAATCCTTTAAATATTGGTACATTTTATCCGATCCTGGATGGATCGAGTACCGTGACTTGTGAGCTTCATCGAAAATAACGTCTCGTAGACCACCGAAGTGGGGAAGCCATATTCGTTTCATGAAGCACAACGTTCCTTCATCATTGGGTACTAGCTGCTTCTCCATCCCACAGAGATATTCATTCTCAAGATTCTCTTCCTTAAGAGCTTCTCTCTGCGTGGCACGAATGCGCAACGAGAGGTCCGTTTGAACAATCATTTCCAAAGCTCGAACCCTTATAGGCTTGATTCTTTCTTTCTTTCCGACTCAAGGCGTCTGCGACCACATTCGCCTTCCCTGGGTGATACTTAATTTCACAATCATAATCATTTAACAACTCGACCCAGTGTCTCTGTCTCATGTTAAGCTCTTTTTGATAAAAAATATGATGTAAGCTCTTGTGATCGGTAAAAATTGTGCATCGCGTGCCATACAAGTAATGTCGCCAGATCTTTAATGCAAACATCACAGCGCCTAGTTCCAAGTCATGTGTGGTGTAGTTTTCTCGTGAACCTTCAACTGGCGTGAAGCATAGGCTATAACCTTCTGTCGCTGCATCAGCACGCAGGCTAAACCTTGACGCGAGGTGTCACAATATACCACAAAGTCGTCAGTGCCTTCGGGTAGGGATAAGATCGGTGCATCGCAAAGTTTGTTTTTAATAACTGAAATGCCTCTTCTTGCTTGTCTCCCCATTCGTACTTCTTGTCTTTCTGAGTGAGGAAGGTCAATGGTTGTATGATCTTTGAAAAATCTTCTATGAATCTGCGGTAATAACCAGCCAAACCTAGGAACTGGCGGATCTCGGTTGGCGTCTTCGGAGTCTCCCAATTCTTGATTGCCTCAATCTTTGTGGGATCCACATGAATTCCATTTCCGTTAACCACGTGACCAAAGAACTGAACCTCGCGCAACCAAAATTCGCACTTCGAGAACTTCGCGTACAATTTCTCTTTCTTAAGCAGCTCTAAGATGGCTCTTAGATGTTGCTCATGTTCTTCCTTTGTCTTTGAATAAATTAAAATGTCATCAATAAACACGATCACAAACTTATCGAGATAGGGCTTGCAAACCCTGTTCATCAAATCCATGAATACTGCTGGCGCGTTTGTCAAACCAAACGACATGATAAGGAACTCGTAACGCCCATATCGAGTCCTAAAGGCAGTCTTTGGAATACTCTCCTCTTGTATACGCAACCGGTGATATCCTAATCGTAGATCGATCTTGGAGTAGAAACTCGAACCTTGCAGTTGGTCAAACAGGTCATCAATCCTTGGCAAAGGATATCTAATCTTAATGGTCAACTTGTTCAGCTCGCGGTAGTCTATGCACATACGGAAACTACCATCCTTCTTCTTAACGAACAACACTGGAGCTCCCCAAGGCGAGAAGCTTGGTCTGATAAATCCCTTGTCTAAAAGTTCCTGAAGTTGTGTTGACAGCTCTTGCATCTTAGAAGGCGCAAGTCGATAAGGTGCCTTAGCCACAGACGCAGCACCTGGAACTAAGTCAATATGGAACTCGACTTGTCGCTGCGGCGGCAATCCTGGCAAGTCTTCGGGAAAGACTTCAGGATATTCCTTCACTACTGGAATGTCTTCCAACTTTGGCTCGGCGGCATCTTTATCCGCAATGTGTGCCAAGAAGGCAACACATCCTTTCTACAAACTCCTACGAGCTTTCAAACAACTAATGATCCTCAAAGGCGTATTGTGTTTCTTTCCATGTACCACAATTGTTTCTCCATTCGCCATCGGAATGCGAATGATCTTCTCGTGACATACAATCTCTGCTTGGTTGCTTGACAACCAATCCATTCCCACTACCACATCGAAGCTTCCCAACTCGACTGGCATCAGATCAAGTGTAAACTCATGCTCACCCAGTTCTATCACGCAACCTCTGATTACTTCATTTGCTTCTACTAGCTTCCCATTTGCTAGTTCTATCAAATATGGAATATCTAGCTTACTAGTTACCAACCCAAGTATTTTCTTAAATTCTAGCGATACAAAACAATAATCGGCACCGGTATCAAATAGTACAGATGCAAAATGTTGATTGATAGGGAATGTACCAGTAACTACATTTGGCTCTTGACGAGCCTCCCTCGCTCCGATGTTGAAAACTCTTCCTTGAGCTTGATTGAGCTTTGGGAACTCTTTCTTGAAATGCCCCACATCTCCACAATTAAAACAACCTGGTCCCCGACCATTTCCGTTCCCATTACCACCTTGATTGTTATTTGCTCCACGGTTCCCATTACCAGCTTGATTCCCAAAATTTCCACGATTTCCGTTACCGCCATTTCCTCCTTGAGGGCGGTTTCCGTATCCATTCCCACCATGGTTGTTGCCATAACCTCTTTGACCATTGTTACCACGCCCAGTACCAACCCAGGATGTTTCTTTCGAGTGACCAACTCTTCCACAAGATTCACATTTTCCAGTTCGGCATCGTCCATGGTGATGCAACTGACACGCATCACATTTGGGCAAAGTGCCCACATACCCCTTTCCTTTGGCCTTGCCGGTGCGTTTGTCTCATCCTTCTTGTTTGTACTGCTGATACCCTTCTTAAAGTTGGAGAACTTCCGCTTGTTCTCACCGGATGACTCAACGTGAGTCTCTGTCTTTTTCTGGTCAGAGATCGAAAACTTGTTTAATCTGATAGCTTCTTCCGTTAACGCTACGCTCAGATTGATAGCCTCGGTGATCGTAGCAGGTTTCGATGTTGTTACCATACTCATAATCTGAGGTGCCAACCCCCAAATGAAACGCTCAACGTGCTTGAATTCCGGACTAACCATGTATGGTACCACGTGAGATAGATCGTGAAACCTCTGCACATATTCGGCTATCTTCGGACCGTCCATCTTGAGGTTCCAGAATTCAGTTTCCAATTTTTGGATTTCAGCCCTGGAGCAGTATTTCTTTCGCATGAGCTCCTTCAGCTCATTCCAAGTCAAAGCGTATGCTGCTGCCTCTCCTAGAGTTTGGACTTGGAGATTCCACCATTAAAGCGCTCCATCTATGAACAATCCGGAGATGTAGGTGACTTGTTGTTCTGGTGCGCATTTGCTCATTCTTATCACTGAATCGGTCTTCTCAGTCCATCGAACAAAAGCCACAGCACCCCCGGCGCCGTCAAAATTCAGCGGTTTACAGTCTAAAAACTGCTTAAAGGTACAACCTGTACAAGTAACGTCATTCACATAAAGCATTAGCAACGCACATGGAATATCCAAATGTAACATAATGTGTCTCAAACGACTTAAACATTACCATGGGGTGGGTTGTTCCTCGAGGTACCCCCGCTAGTTTCAGCGCGTGAGACCTCGTGCTCTGCTATCGCTCGTGAGATTCGTTCTTGTAACTCGACCTCAGTAGTGGGCAATCGAGTTTCTCTTCTTGGAGGCATCTTCTATAATAAGATTGTATAGGTCAGGTCTTAAGCATATAAGTATGTAGTACGCGTATGTAATAACATTCATCAACATAAGTAACCACATAACATCCCATGTCATAACACAACCAAGTAATCCAACAACGTATATAATGAGAATGTTGCGATTGAGCTTTCATATATCAAACGACCACAAATTCAGTTTTACAAGTTTCACAATGTACCATAACACAACCAAAAAGGACTACAGGGTCGCATCGCCCTTGTCCATACTATGCATCAAACTACAATAATCAAAAGTCAAAAGAAACGTGGTCTTCAAAAAGCCTTCTCAATCTGGGCTCAATAGCTGCACTCTCACCAAAAGTAGTCAACCTGCATAAGACCAAAAACAGCTACGCTGGCGGTGGAGGAGGAGGTGGAGGAATGAAAATCAAACGGCGCATACGCGCTAACTCCTCCTCTAGAGTATGAACGAGCTGTAACAAACAGCTAATATGCTGCTCCATCGTAAGAAATCGAATATCGAAGTCCGGGTAAGGCAATGGTGGAGCAGTAAACTGTGATGGACCAGTACTAGGTGGAGGACGCGGGATCCTCTCCAGCTCTGTGACTCGATGACTCAACATATCCTGCTGGAGCTGTAATGATAAAAGCAAATCATCCCTCGTGTAAGGACCTTCAAAAATGTCCCAAAACGACCCGTAAGTGAAAACCCGGACCCCTGAAACCCTAATCCATATCAAAAATCAAGAAAAATCAATTTTCTGGTTTCAGGCGGGCCGCGTAAGCCACAAGAGAAGCTTACGATGGCCGCGTCAACTCAACTTTGACCGGATAAGCATTCCAGGCCACATGTCACACACATGGCAGGTCTACCGATGACACGCTAGCCCTAGTCTACGTCTAGCTGGCCCTCGCTAGCCGCGTAAGATCAAGAGGGGGCTTACGCGGGCCGCGTAAACCCCAAATTTCTGCTATAAATAGATTCGATCTTGGGCTTTCATTCTATGTCGAAAATTTTAAACAAAATCGAAGTTCTACTGCTCGAATTTCACTTTCAAAATAGCAAGGCGCTGCTACGATACAAGGTATTAACTCGATCGCTACTACGATTCAATGTCCGATCGATTGAAACTATCCGATGGATGTTTAAGTGCTGCCCACATTAGGGCCATACTTTGTCATTCGTCGTGAATTCGATGGATATTTAAGTATTGCACTTTGTCATTCGTTGTGAGGGTTTTAATCTCGTAAGTTATCGTAAATGTTGTATTAGTTACTGACCTAGTTCGTGTGCATTGTTATTTAAATTAGGTTACAAGGCTAATCAGTAGGCTAAATTCTGCCTTAAATCTGCAAAGTGAGTTATTCTCTTTTATCAAAAGTATTTTACAATACTCCATTTATTTTCAAAGGTTATAATTACAGGGATTAAGTCATGGTTATCTTAATCACTGGCTAGTGGGGTATTGTGCACATTACTAAATTTCTCACGGTTAGGCTAATAAATCCTAACAGTGATAATCATCACTACTTGGGTGAAAGGACCCAATAGTGGTATGGCCATCGTCACCAGGAAGTGACACGACGCCAGATAAAAATAAGATAGAAGCCATTGTAATCGCTCTTGTGCTGTAATTTATAACTATGTGTCGTTTTATTAAATTTGAGTGACTCGCCAGTATTTCCTCGCTGATAAAATATTTTCAAAACATGTTTCAGGTGACTACTGTGAACCAAGGAAAAGTGCTACGGAGAACTAACAAGCTTGAAGTAGTGGCTCAGTTAAATAAATAAACATGTTTTGTAAATCAGGGAATTTCCTTGTGAAATTCCTCTATTGTAAATTACGGGGTTTATCCCGAATTATGAAATAAAATAATCGGGCATTTCAAGTTTTAAAAGATCCTGTAAAATCTTCCGCTGTCAACTCAATTAATAAATACCACGGGATGGTATGGATCCTGTAAAATCATGCTCATGGACCGGGTAAAACCAGGACGGGGGCCGTGACATCTCATATAACCAATGTGAAAGGGATGGTATGGATCAGAAATAGGCATCGTGTGGGCGAAAACCAGATAAGTGGCTCACCCGATGGTGCAGTAGCAAAAGGTGCAGTATGTGTAGCAGGTGCGAACGGTGGCATGAAAGGAAAGGCTGCTGACACAGGTGGTATGTGACCAGACGGCTGACTCGATGGTCCTTCCCCTAGATGGGGAGGAGGGATATCCTTTAGAAACGTGACTAGTAAATCAGTGCGATGAATGTCAGATACGTGTGGGTGAAACGGGGCGATATCAACGGGTGCATGTACAGGTGCAGGTGGGGGAGTGACAGGTCTAACAAAAGGAGGAAAGTCGTCGTCATCCTCTATCCACCCATTGTGGGTGAATGCATATCTGGGGTCAACACGGTCAACAAAAGGATCATGATCAATAGGTGCAGGGACCGGGTAAGGTAAAGGTGGTGCGACAACAGGTATATCAACAGGGATAGGGTCATGCTCGGGTAGAGGATCGTGAGCAGGTATAGGCTCAGGTACAATCATAGGCTCAGGGTCAACTAGAGCAAGCTCAAGATCAGTGGGTATATCTAAGAGCTGACCGTCAGGGATGACAGGTTCCTCAAAAGGCTGCTCATCGGGGACAAACTCAATCTCATGATCAGGGTCAAACTCGTGAGGAAAGACAGGTGCGACAGACATAGCTGTGTCAGAATCAGAGTCAACGGGATGATGCTACACGCTCCGTGCGTGTAAGGTAGTAGATGACACAGACTCGAATGAATCATGACCAGAATGGTCAGAAGGAGCCTCGTCAACAGGAATCTCATCATGTGGAATAGCAACGACATCACCAACTGGAATCTTAACAAAAGGAGCGACAACGGCATCACCGACTGGAATCTCAACAAATGGAGCTACAACAGCATCATCGACTGGAGCCCCATCGTCCTGGGCACCCTCAGGGGGACCCTTGATAAAAAGATCGATGTCGTAGTCAGACATAGCGTCTAGAGGCGGATCCTCCAGAGGAACTGCATTAAGAGGAAAAGGAGCAGGGATCTGAACAAGAGGTGGATCCTCGTCAAGAAAACCATCAGCTAGCGGTATAATATCATCTCCAAAATCGGGTAGAGCAAAAGGCTAAAAGCCATCATCGTCGCTACTCGTGGTGTCGGATGTAAAAACCTCATCCTCCGGGTCAGTGGCTATCTCATCATCCGAGACTATGGCCATAGGGTCCATGGCATCTGATACTTCACTATCGGAAGAGGACATGTGTCTGTAACAAAACAATCACAAGTGTGCACATATATCAACAATCATCAAATAAGCATGTAAGTAGTGACAATGTAAGTATGCATCCTAGTATTCCCAAGACCATCCCACCCAGCCTCTCAGACTGGACTACTTAGTCTCTCAGACTAAACCTCCCAGTTTCCCAAACTGAACGACCCAACCTCTCAGGCTAAACCTCCCAGTTTCCCAAACTGAACCACCTAGCCTCTCAGGCTAAACCTCCCAGTTTCCCAAACTGAACTACCTAGTCTCTCAGGCTAAACCTTCCAGTCTCTCAGACTGAACTACCCAGTTAGTCTCTCAGACCAACCCCCCAGTCTCTCAGACTGAAATATAAATGAATTCTTTGAAATGTATTTTGTGTCTTTTATTTGTAAAAATGTTTGTTTCATGGATCTGGACACTTCGTGTATGCAAATGAAAACATTTTCGTGAGAGACCTAATGATCGTAGTCTAGACTCGAGAAGAATCCTAGTTCGCTACGATCGAAGCTCTGATACCAAGCTGTCACACCAATAACCACGCTTCCGCAAAAGTCAGGGTGTGACACCTATGTTTCTTGATCCTCTATTTTTCCCAATCTATTTGTTGATTAGAAGTAACCTCTGCCGGACGGTTGTTGAGGAGTTGGAAATGTGAAAGACAAGGAGAAGGACGGTAAATTCATTGTTAGATTGTTTATGTAGTTAACTAAATTGAGTTTATTTACTACTCAATTACAGAGAAGTTTTTGAGATTGTTTTCACACTTTATTATTTTTGCAGCATGTTCTACTTGATTATTCATGTGGCAATTTTATATTTTCAGGCTTGTGAAATAAGGTTGGTTGTTACTTAATTTGTGTTTACTTTAATGATTATTGCGATATAAACAGTAACCTCAATTGGTCTGATTTATTTTTTGGTATTTGTAACATTTTTATTTAGTGTTTATTGATGCATTGATTCATTTGTAATCACTTGCAGATCACCCGTCATCTTAATTTGAGCAATTAAACTGAGTTTTCTTAATCAGCACGATAAGTTTCGTTCATTAATCCATGCATTTGTTAATTCCTCATGTTTTTTTTATTCTTAGTCGTTGATTTTGTTTCAGGTACACTTTTTGCTGTTAGTTCCATGTGTTTATTTCAGATTAATTGTTGCTATATATATATTGGTTTTGTTTTGATGAAAAGGGAAAACGTTCGAGCCGTTTGATCCAAGGATCGAAGAAAAGATATCGGATATTGCTCAAGGAGATTGATATATTGTTGATCTGGCTGTTGAAGCTGCACTTTGATCCACAATAAGCACTGCCCATCTAAGTTTCCTCCAATGACAGTGGTTATAACAAATTAATAAGGCAAAACACTGATCAGTGTCTTTCTTGCTTGTCTCCCCATTCGTACTTCTTGTCTTTCTGAGTGAGGAAGGTCAATGGTTGTATGATCTTTGAAAAATCTTCTATGAATCTGCGGTAATAACCAGCCAAACCTAGGAACTGGCGGATCTCGGTTGGCGTCTTCGGAGTCTCCCAATTCTTGATTGCCTCAATCTTTGTGGGATCCACATGAATTCCATTTCCGTTAACCACGTGACCAAAGAACTGAACCTCGCGCAACCAAAATTCGCACTTCGAGAACTTCGCGTACAATTTCTCTTTCTTAAGCAGCTCTAAGATGGCTCTTAGATGTTGCTCATGTTCTTCCTTTGTCTTTGAATAAATTAAAATGTCATCAATAAACACGATCACAAACTTATCGAGATAGGGCTTGCAAACCCTGTTCATCAAATCCATGAATACTGCTGGCGCGTTTGTCAAACCAAACGACATGATAAGGAACTCGTAACGCCCATATCGAGTCCTAAAGGCAGTCTTTGGAATACTCTCCTCTTGTATACGCAACCGGTGATATCCTAATCGTAGATCGATCTTGGAGTAGAAACTCGAACCTTGCAGTTGGTCAAACAGGTCATCAATCCTTGGCAAAGGATATCTAATCTTAATGGTCAACTTGTTCAGCTCGCGGTAGTCTATGCACATACGGAAACTACCATCCTTCTTCTTAACGAACAACACTGGAGCTCCCCAAGGCGAGAAGCTTGGTCTGATAAATCCCTTGTCTAAAAGTTCCTGAAGTTGTGTTGACAGCTCTTGCATCTTAGAAGGCGCAAGTCGATAAGGTGCCTTAGCCACAGGCGCAGCACCTGGAACTAAGTCAATATGGAACTCGACTTGTCGCTGCGGCGGCAATCCTGGCAAGTCTTCGGGAAAGACTTCAGGATATTCCTTCACTACTGGAATGTCTTCCAACTTTGGCTCGGCGGCATCTTTATCCGCAATGTGTGCGAAGAAGGCAACACATCCTTTCTACAAACTCCTACGAGCTTTCAAACAACTAATGATCCTCAAAGGCGTATTGTGTTTCTTTCCATGTACCACAATTGTTTCTCCATTCGCCATCGGAATGCGAATGATCTTCTCGTGACATACAATCTCTTCTTGGTTGCTTGACAACCAATCCATTCCCACTACCACATCGAAGCTTCCCAACTCGACTGGCATCAGATCAAGTGTAAACTCATGCTCACCCAGTTCTATCACGCAACCTCTGATTACTTCATTTGCTTCTACTAGCTTCCCATTTGCTAGTTCTATCAAATATGGAATATCTAGCTTACTAGTTACCAACCCAAGTATTTTCTTAAATTCTAGCGATACAAAACAATAATCGGCACCGGTATCAAATAGTACAGATGCAAAATGTTGATTGATAGGGAATGTACCAGTAACTACATTTGGCTCTTGACGAGCCTCCCTCGCTCCGATGTTGAAAACTCTTCCTTGAGCTTGATTGAGCTTTGGGAACTCTTTCTTGAAATGCCCCACATCTCCACAATTAAAACAACCTGGTCCCCGACCATTTCCGTTCCCATTACCACCTTGATTGTTATTTGCTCCACGGTTCCCATTACCAGCTTGATTCCCAAAATTTCCACGATTTCCGTTACCGCCATTTCCTCCTTGAGGGCGGTTTCCGTATCCATTCCCACCATGGTTGTTGCCATAACCTCTTTGACCATTGTTACCACGCCCAGTACCAACCCAGGATGTTTCTTTCGAGTGACCAACTCTTCCACAAGATTCACATTTTCCAGTTCGGCATCGTCCATGGTGATGCAACTGACACGCATCACATTTGGGCAAAGTGCCCACATACCCCTTTCCTTTGGCCTTGCCGGTGCGTTTGTCTCATCCTTCTTGTTTGTACTGCTGATACCCTTCTTAAAGTTGGAGAACTTCCGCTTGTTCTCACCGGATGACTCAACGTGAGTCTCTGTCTTTTTCTGGTCAGAGATCGAAAACTTGTTTAATCTGATAGCTTCTTCCGTTAACGCTACGCTCAGATTGATAGCCTCGGTGATCGTAGCAGGTTTCGATGTTGTTACCATACTCATAATCTGAGGTACCAACCCCCAAATGAAACGCTCAACGTGCTTGAATTCCGGACTAACCATGTATGGTACCACGTGAGATAGATCGTGAAACCTCTGCACATATTCGGCTATCTTCGGACCGTCCATCTTGAGGTTCCAGAATTCAGTTTCCAATTTTTGGATTTCAGCCCTGGAGCAGTATTTCTTTCGCATGAGCTCCTTCAGCTCATTCCAAGTCAAAGCGTATGCTGCTGCCTCTCCTAGAGTTTGGACTTGGAGATTCCACCATTAAAGCGCTCCATCTATGAACAATCCGGAGATGTAGGTGACTTGTTGTTCTGGTGCGCATTTGCTCATTCTTATCACTGAATCGGTCTTCTCAGTCCATCGAACAAAAGCCACAGCACCCCCGGCGCCGTCAAAATTCAGCGGTTTACAGTCTAAAAACTGCTTAAAGGTACAACCTGTACAAGTAACGTCATTCACATAAAGCATTAGCAACGCACATGGAATATCCAAATGTAACATAATGTGTCTCAAACGACTTAAACATTACCATGGGGTGGGTTGTTCCTCGAGGTACCCCCGCTAGTTTCAGCGCGTGAGACCTCGTGCTCTGCTATCGCTCGTGAGATTCGTTCTTGTAACTCGACCTCAGTAGTGGGCAATCGAGTTTCTCTTCTTGGAGGCATCTTCTATAATAAGATTGTATAGGTCAGGTCTTAAGCATATAAGTATGTAGTACGCGTATGTAATAACATTCATCAACATAAGTAACCACATAACATCCCATGTCATAACACAACCAAGTAATCCAACAACGTATATAATGAGAATGTTGCGATTGAGCTTTCATATATCAAACGACCACAAATTCAGTTTTACAAGTTTCACAATGTACCATAACACAACCAAAAAGGACTACAGGGTCGCATCGCCCTTGTCCATACTATCCATCAAACTACAATAATCAAAAGTCAAAAGAAACGTGGTCTTCAAAAAGCCTTCTCAATCTGGGCTCAATAGCTGCACTCTCACCAAAAGTAGTCAACCTGCATAAGACCAAAAACAGCTACGCTGGCGGTGGAGGAGGAGGTGGAGGAATGAAAATCAAACGGCGTATACGCGCTAACTCCTCCTCTAGAGTATGAACGAGCTGTAACAAACAGCTAATATGCTGCTCCATCGTAAGAAATCGAATATCGAAGTCCGGGTAAGGCAATGGTGGAGCAGTAAACTGTGATGGACCAGTACTAGGTGGAGGACGCGGGATCCTCTCCAGCTCTGTGACTCGATGACTCAACATATCCTGCTGGAGCTGTAATGATAAAAGCAAATCATCCCTCGTGTAAGGACCTTCAAAAATGTCCCAAAACGACCCGTAAGTGAAAACCCGGACCCCTGAAACCCTAATCCATATCAAAAATCAAGAAAAATCAATTTTCTGGTTTCAGGCGGGCCGCGTAAGCCACAAGAGAAGCTTACGATGGCCGCGTCAACTCAACTTTGACCGGATAAGCATTCCAGGCCACATGTCACACACATGGCAGGTCTACCGATGACACGCTAGCCCTAGTCTACGTCTAGCTGGCCCTCGCTAGCCGCGTAAGATCAAGAGGGGGCTTACGCGGGCCGCGTAAACCCCAAATTTCTGCTATAAATAGATTCGATCTTGGGCTTTCATTCTATGTCGAAAATTTTAAACAAAATCGAAGTTCTACTGCTCGAATTTCACTTTCAAAATAGCAAGGCGCTGCTACGATACAAGGTATTAACTCGATCGCTACTACGATTCAATGTCCGATCGATTGAAACTATCCGATGGATGTTTAAGTGCTGCCCACATTAGGGCCATACTTTGTCATTCGTCGTGAATTCGATGGATATTTAAGTATTGCACTTTGTCATTCGTTGTGAGGGTTTTAATCTCGTAAGTTATCGTAAATGTTGTATTAGTTACTGACCTAGTTCGTGTGCATTGTTATTTAAATTAGGTTACAAGGCTAATCAGTAGGCTAAATTCTGCCTTAAATCTGCAAAGTGAGTTATTCTCTTTTATCAAAAGTATTTTACAATACTCCATTTATTTTCAAAGGTTATAATTAAAGGGATTAAGTCATGGTTATCTTAATCACTGGCTAGTGGGGTATTGTGCACATTACTAAATTTCTCACGGTTAGGCTAATAAATCCTAACAGTGATAATCATCACTACTTGGGTGAAAGGACCCAATAGTGGTATGGCCATCGTCACCAGGAAGTGACACGACGCCAGATAAAAATAAGATAGAAGCCATTGTAATCGCTCTTGTGCTGTAATTTATAACTATGTGTCGTTTTATTAAATTTGAGTGACTCGCCAGTATTTCCTCGCTGATAAAATATTTTCAAAACATGTTTCAGGTGACTACTGTGAACCAAGGAAAAGTGCTACGGAGAACTAACAAGCTTGAAGTAGTGGCTCAGTTAAATAAATAAACATGTTTTGTAAATCAGGGAATTTCCTTGTGAAATTCCTCTATTGTAAATTACGGGGTTTATCCCGAATTATGAAATAAAATAATCGGGCATTTCAAGTTTTAAAAGATCCTGTAAAATCTTCCGCTGTCAACTCAATTAATAAATACCACGGGATGGTATGGATCCTGTAAAATCATGCTCATGGACCGGGTAAAACCAGGACGGGGGCCGTGACATCTCATATAACCAATGTGAAAGGGATGGTATGGATCAGAAATAGGCATCGTGTGGGCGAAAACCAGATAAGTGGCTCACCCGATGGTGCAGTAGCAAAAGGTGCAGTATGTGTAGCAGGTGCGAACGGTGGCATGAAAGGAAAGGCTGCTGACACAGGTGGTATGTGACCAGACGGCTGACTCGATGGTCCTTCCCCTAGATGGGGAGGAGGGATATCCTTTAGAAACGTGACTAGTAAATCAGTGCGATGAATGTCAGATACGTGTGGGTGAAACGGGGCGATATCAACGGGTGCATGTACAGGTGCAGGTGGGGGAGTGACAGGTCTAACAAAAGGAGGAAAGTCGTCGTCATCCTCTATCCACCCATTGTGGGTGAATGCATATCTGGGGTCAACACGGTCAACAAAAGGATCATGATCAATAGGTGCAGGGACCGGGTAAGGTAAAGGTGGTGCGACAACAGGTATATCAACAGGGATAGGGTCATGCTTGGGTAGAGGATCGTGAGCAGGTATAGGCTCAGGTACAATCATAGGCTCAGGGTCAACTAGAGCAAGCTCAAGATCAGTGGGTATATCTAAGAGCTGACCGTCAGGGATGACAGGTTCCTCAAAAGGCTGCTCATCGGGGACAAACTCAATCTCATGATCAGGGTCAAACCGTGAGGAAAGACAGGTGCGACAGACATAGCTGTGTCAGAATCAGAGTCAACGGGATGATGCTACACGCTCCGTGCGTGTAAGGTAGTAGATGACACAGACTCGAATGAATCATGACCAGAATGGTCAGAAGGAGCCTCGTCAACAGGAATCTCATCATGTGGAATAGCAACGACATCACCAACTGGAATCTTAACAAAAGGAGCGACAACGGCATCACCGACTGGAATCTCAACAAATGGAGCTACAACAGCATCATCGACTGGAGCCCCATCGTCCTGGGCACCCTCAGGGGGACCCTTGATAAAAAGATCGATGTCGTAGTCAGACATAGCGTCTAGAGGCGGATCCTCCAGAGGAACTGCATTAAGAGGAAAAGGAGCAGGGATCTGAACAAGAGGTGGATCCTCGTCAAGAAAACCATCAGCTAGCGGTATAATATCATCTCCAAAATCGGGTAGAGCAAAAGGCTAAAAGTCATCATCGTCGCTACTCGTGGTGTCGGATGTAAAAACCTCATCCTCCGGGTCAGTGGCTATCTCATCATCCGAGACTATGGCCATAGGGTCCATGGCATCTGATACTTCGCTATCGGAAGAGGACATGTGTCTGTAACAAAACAATCACAAGTGTGCACATATATTAACAATCATCAAATAAGAATGTAAGTAGTGACAATGTAAGTATGCATCCTAGTATTCCCAAGACCATCCCACCCAGCCTCTCAGACTGGACTACTTAGTCTCTCAGACTAAACCTCCCAGTTTCCCAAACTGAACGACCCAACCTCTCAGGCTAAACCTCCCAGTTTCCCAAACTGAACCACCTAGCCTCTCAGGCTAAACCTCCCAGTTTCCCAAACTGAACTACCTAGTCTCTCAGGCTAAACCTTCCAGTCTCTCAGACTGAACTACCCAGTTAGTCTCTCAGACCAACCCCCCAGTCTCTCAGACTGAAATATAAATGAATTCTTTGAAATGTATTTTGTGTCTTTTATTTGTAAAAATGT
This sequence comes from Helianthus tuberosus, assembly GCA_030545235.1. Taxonomy (NCBI): domain Eukaryota; kingdom Viridiplantae; phylum Streptophyta; class Magnoliopsida; order Asterales; family Asteraceae; genus Helianthus; species Helianthus tuberosus. Next base: position 150,407,796 of record CM060410.1, on the reverse strand, counting down.
TTGTTTCATGGATCTGGACACTTCGTGTATGCAAATGAAAACATTTTCGTGAGAGCCCTAATGATCGTAGTCTAGACTCGAGAAGAATCCTAGTTCGCTACGATCGAAGCTCTGATACCAAGCTGTCACACCAATAACCACGCTTCCGCAAAAGTCAGGGTGTGACACCTATGTTTCTTGATCCTCTATTTTTCCCAATCTATTTGTTGATTAGAAGTAACCTCTGTCGGACGGTTGTTGAGGAGTTGGAAATGTGAAAGACAAGGAGAAGGACGGTAAATTCATTGTTAGATTGTTTATGTAGTTAACTAAATTGAGTTTATTTACTACTCAATTACAGAGAAGTTTTTGAGATTGTTTTCACACTTTATTATTTTTGCAGCATGTTCTACTTGATTATTCATGTGGCAATTTTATATTTTCAGGCTTGTGAAATAAGGTTGGTTGTTACTTAATTTGTGTTTACTTTAATGATTATTGCGATATAAACAGTAACCTCAATTGGTCTGATTTATTTTTTGGTATTTGTAACATTTTTATTTAGTGTTTATTGATGCATTGATTCATTTGTAATCACTTGCAGATCACCCGTCATCTTAATTTGAGCAATTAAACCGAGTTTTCTTAATCAGCACGATAAGTTTCGTTCATTAATCCATGCATTTGTTAATTCCTCATGTTTTTTTTTATTCTTAGTCGTTGATTTTGTTTCAGGTACACTTTTTGCTGTTAGTTCCATGTGTTTATTTCAGATTAATTGTTGCTATATATATATTGGTTTTGTTTTGATGAAAAGGGAAAACGTTCGAGCCGTTTGATCCAAGGATCGAAGAAAAGATATCGGATATTGCTCAAGGAGATTGATATATTGTTGATCTGGCTGTTGAAGCTGCACTTTGATCCACAATAAGCACTGCCCATCTAAGTTTCCTCCAATGACAGTCTTTATAACAACTGTTGGATATAAAGACTGTTGTACACAAAGACTGATGAGGATTATCCACTGTTGAAGACCAAAGCTCTGTTGAAGACAAGCACTGATGAACCAAAGTTCTGATCAACCATAGGTGAACCACTGCCCAACAACAGTGGTTCAACATTAACAGCAGTTATTCTACCTTTGTTTATGTTAACAGTGTTTATATGTAACAATATTTATCACATCAGTGTTTTATAATCTGTTAGGTTGTTAGATGTCATCACCGGAGTGTTTACATGTAACAGTATATATGACATCAGTGTTTATATGTAACAGTGTTTATCACAGCAATGCTTATATGTAACAGTATTTATCACATTACCTCAATGGTTTGATCTGTACTATAAATTGAACAATTGTTTGATCTTTATACTAATAAATAAAAATGATGTACACTTGGAAACTAATGTATTCTTTAGTATAGTATTCTTGAAATTGGTCTTTTTTTGCAAACTGATGTTTATGGCCAAACATCTGTTTAAGGTCAAACTTCTATTTGAGTCCAGACAACTGATATATAAGGCTAGACCTATTTTTTAAGTCCCAACATCTTTTTAAGTCTAAACATATGTTTAACCAGATCCACTGTCTTCTCATCTTTTAACACTCTTCAAAATACTTAAAAATGATAGTTTTAATTAATTCTTAAAAGTATGTTACAACCACTGTGTTGGTTCAAACATTTGATTGTTAAAAGTTATCCACTGCTGAAAGACAACCTCTGCTTCTTCATTCTTCATCTTGACCATTGACTGACTAAACATCAGTGTTTCAATCACTGTTGGCTATCCACTGATAGTCAAAAAACTGCCACTGGTCACATTTTTATTGTTGACATCCACAGATATTGACCATCAGTGGTTTCCCTAAATAACAACCACTGATCACATTTTTATTATTGATGTGGTTAATTAGTGATAGAATGAAATTATCAAAAGAATACTAGAATTACAATGAAATTACCATTTTACCAAATCGTTACTTTCCAATGAGATAAGAGTTCCTCCAACATTGTTTTCATGAAAAAAATTAAAGTTAAAATAAAAAATAAATAAAATACTGTTGATGGCAATCTGTTGCAAATCAAATCAGTAATTAATGCTAATTTCTTGAGATTTGGACATTGAAAGTTTGCAAAATTTGAATTTCAAATTGACGGTTATTATCTCTTAATTAAAGTTGGCTATCCACTGACTAAACATCAGTGTTTCAATCACTGTTGGCTATCCACTGATAGTCAAAAAACTGCCACTAGTCACATTTTTATTGTTGACATCCACTGATATTGACCATCAGTGGTTTCCCTAAATAACAGCCACTGATCACATATTTATTATTGATGTGGTTAATTAGTGATAGAATGAAATTATCAAAAGAATACTAGAATTACAATGAAATTTCCATTTTACCAAATCGTTACTTTCCAATGAGATAAGAGTTCCTCCAACATTGTTTTCATGATACAAATTAAAGTTAAAATAAAAAATAAATAAAATATTGTTGATGGCAATCTGTTGCAAATCAAATCAGTAATTAATACTAATTTCTTGAGATTTGGACATTGAAAGTTTGCAAAATTTGAATTTCAAATTGACGGTAATTATCTCTTAATTAAAGTTGGCTATCCACGGACTAAACATCAGTGTTTCAATCACTGTTGGCTATCCACTGATAGTCAAAAAACTGCCACTGGTCACATTTTTATTGTTGACATCCACTGATATTTACCATCAGTGGTTTCCCTAAATAACAGCCACTGCTCACATTTTTATTATTGATGTGGTAAATTAGTGATAGAATAAAATTATCAAAAGAATACTAGAATTACAATGAAATTACCATTTTACCAAATCGTTATATTCTAATGAGATAAGAGTTCCTCCAACATTGTTTTCATGATAAAAATTAAAGTTAAAATAAAAAATAAATAAAATACTTTTGATGGCAGTCTGTTGCAAATCAAATCAGTAATTAATGCTAATTTCTTGAGCGTTGGACATTGAAAGTTTGCAAAATTTGAATTTCAAATTTACGGTTATCATCTCTTAATTAAAGTTAAAATAAAAATTAGAAAAGTCATCATGACAATTGCTTTCAAATCAAATAAGTAATTACTGATAATATCAGTAATTTTGAAATTCAAAATATGCAAAATGGTAATTTAAAATTGACGTTCTCTCTCCTTTTATTTTTCCTAATTTGCATATCATTTCTAATATTTAATTACTTTAAAAAAAGCAGGATATAAGGATATACACTACTACCTTTCAAATTACATTTGCCACTGCATTCAATTAAAATTTTGAATGAAGAATCGGTAAGCTTGAATTCCAACCTTGATATTTTTTTAAGAACATCCATGCTTATTGTATTTTCATATTACGTTTACAATAGATATATTTTGCTTATTCTTTTTTTATCTACAGTCTTCAAATGGAGGTTGCAAAGGTTAGCATGCTTAATGATCTTAATACATTCTCAAACAACTATTCGATTAGAGTGAAAATTGTTAGCATGTCCAAGAAGATGATGAATGAAAACAAAAATGAAATATATCGTCTTGATATGATCTTCATGGATGAGATGGTACTGTATATATTTGTCTTATAATTATTTTGGACATATAACACGTTTTTTATTTAATCTGATGTTTCATATTCTTAGGGAACTATGATACAAGCCACCTGTCTGCATAAGATGTTAGGAAAATTCAAAGACTTCCTTCAGTTGGATGAATGTCTTCTTATCACCAAACCGTCTCTTGCTGCTAATAAGTCCTCTGCTAAGTATACCAAGAGAAATGACAAAATATCACTGTATTTCTATACTTCTGTTGAGAAATGCCTTGACTGGTCTGGACCGAAATACCGTTTTAATTTCGTTAACCTCAAGGATGTTGTTCAAAACAAAATTGAAGTTAATACAGTTATTGGTATGTAAATCACTATATAATATATATGTACTGTTTTGTCTTATTGTTTTTTTCAAGTTATCGCTTTTAATTCCCGTTTTCTTTTAACAATATATTTTTGTTTATAGATTGGACAGTTGTTTGATCTTTATACTAATAAATAAAAATGATGTACACTTGGAAACTGATGTATTCTTTAGTATAGTAGTATTGAAATTGGTCCTTTTTTGCAAACTGATGTTTATGGCCAAACATCTGATTAAGGTCAAACTTCTGTTTGAGTCCAGACAACTGATATATAAGGCCAAACCTATTTTTTAGCCCTAACATCTGTTTAAGTCTAAACAGATGTTTAACCAGATCCACTGTCTTCTCATCTTTTAACACTCTTCAAAATACTTAAAAATGATAGTTTTAATTAATCCTTAAAAGTATGTTACAACCATTGTGTTGGTTCAAATATCTGATTGTTAAAAGTTATCCACTGCTGAAAGACAACTTCTGTTTCTTCATTCTTGATGTTGACCATTGACTGACTAAACATCAGTGTTTCAATCAATGTTGGCTATCCACTGATAGTCAAAAAACAGCCATTGCTCACATTTTTATTGTTGACATCCACTGATATTGACCATCAGTGGTTTCCCTAAAGAACAGCCACTGCTCACATTTTTATTATTGATGTGGTTAATTAGTGATAGAATGAAATTATCAAAAGAATACTAGAATTACAATGAAATTACCATTTTACCAAATCGTCACATATTCAAAGATGTTGTTCAAAATAAAATTGAAGTTAATAAATTATTGGTATGTAAATCACTATATAATATATATGTACTGTGTTGTCTTATTGTTTTTTTTTTTTCATGTTATCGCTTCTTAATGTTGTTTTCTTTTAACAGTATATTTTTGTTTATAGATTGGATTGGTTATGTGGAAGTTTGTTTCAATCTAGAGGATACATCAAAGAAGGATGGTGTGACAACCCTCATAATTCCATGTATCCGTACAATTTATTAATGATAATTAAATTGTTTGATGACTGTGCTGAATCACTTAACTGCTTTCTGATTTACTGTGTTATACTTACATGTGCTTGTAACATACTAGTAGCATACAGAAAAATTACTAAATAGTCCGGTATGTTTTCCTGAGTGCTGAGAATTAAAATGATTACAAAAATATATATATAGGACACGTTACGGATTAATTAAGCACTTTAACGGAACAACACCGAACCGAACAACCGGACATTACCCGAAACACCAAAATAATGCTAGAAACATTGTTTTATTTTTTTCTGAACTAGTTATGGTTCCCGAACATCATAACACACTACGATATTGCATAACACCTAAACACTTAATTATTATACTTAAATCCTAACTAGTTCCCTAACCATTTAGTTGAAACCCAACCCTTTACCCCCCCCCCCCCCCCATTCGATGGTCACCCTAGAGGGAACCACCATTGATTTTCTTGAATATTAAAATGGATTATGTTGGGGGATAAAGTGGCATGTTACACAAAGGATAATGAAGTGTAGGAGGTTATAAGAGTTAACCTCAAGACCATCATCTTCTTACTTCACCACTTCCATTTCTCACAAACACCCTCTCTTCCTTCTTTCTTTGTTCGGCCGACCCCAAACCACCACACCACCACCATCACTTGGCCACTTTCAAGCTTTTCAAGAGCATCCATAGGTGTAAGAAGGTGAACAACGAAGCTCGGTGTGTTCGGAAGTTCAAGGACCGCTCTCGTTTTCTTTTATCCATCACTTTTACGCCTTGAAACTCCCCTAGCCTTGTGCTAGTAGTAGGTGCTTAAAAACTTCATCTTGTTCTTATTTTTAGTGGTTAATAGATGATTGAATGGTGAAATATTAAGAAACACTAAAGAACATGAACTACGTCTTGAACATAAAGGGCAAAGAATGGATAAAGAGAAGATATATGGTTAAATCATGTTGATCTTGTATTGTTATGATTCTTGTTGATTTCCTGATGATTTGCTGGTTAATATTGATGTTTGATGTTGTTGTGATCACTAAACATGTTAACGGAATCAATCGAACGCGCTTTAGAAGGTTAAGGACTGAAAACATAAAGCTTTTTAGTGATTACAGCCAACTTTAGTTGGCTGTAACCGGACCGTAACTTAACGAAAAATGTATTTTCTGAAGTCTAGATTTAAGTATTATGAAATACCGTTCTAATGGCACTGGAATCATAATTTTTGGACTTCGTTTACTATTTTTAAAGTGTCATTTTGTAACAGCAGCTAAAGCTGCATTTTTGCTGCTGAAAATATGCGTTCTGTTTTCTGCCATAACTTGAATTCTTTGTAAAGTTAGATCACGTAATTTGTACTATAGATGACCACCGATGTATTTGTAATTCTCTCACTAAAATTTCATTAATCGGACTCTCGATGAATTTTAAATAAATTATTCCGTGGACTGCAGTCAGAAAAAGATAAATCTGATTTCAGTCCGGAAAATGAATTTTTATAAAATATTGGTAACGAATTGGACCACGATATTTTTACACAATAATATTTGGATCGTTTAAGACATTCTGTAAAAATTTGGGAATTTTTGGAATAAGTTAACTATTTTATTAAAATGTCCGAAAACAGCCCGGTTTTGAATATTAAAGCTGAAATGACATAAGTTGTAATTTGCATTTCTAATTGTCGAGTATGTTATCTGTGAATGATCTAACATGTTATGTGTCAATAAAAGTGTTATGTGAAATATCGTATGTTTATTTATGAACGGGAATAGATGGGAAGTTTATATGGGCATAAACCGTTAAAGTAATGCATTTTATGTGATAGATACGTGTAGGAACTTTGTGCTCTATTTGAAAATCACTAAATGACTAACTGGTAATCATATTAGGACGTGATTGACCGACCTTGACTGTTAGCTATATTTGAGAATCTAACCGAGCAAACCGAGGTGAGTTCACACACTTTCTAAGGCATGGGATTCCCGGTGGTTTGGGAATGGGTTAAAGAATTAAAACGGAATCTACATATCTTAGTTAGGTAGGATATGTACGGCCATCCTCCTTGGATAGGATGCTAATATTAATCCTGCGTATTCTCTTTGGGAGAACTACGTACGTTCGTCCTCCTTGGGTAGGACAACAACCTTAAAACTTACTAGACAAAACTCTATCATAAGTCCCTCATTTTATATCGACTTATTCGCCGAGGCTGATGGCGAGCGGGTCATTAGTTAATAGCGCTATTAGGTTTAACAAACCTCACACCGTGTCGTTCGAATGGGCGTGTACTAATGGACTAAGGCAAAGGGTCAATGATGGTAGACATTGACTTAGGGCACAACTTACTTTCGTTAGTAGTCGATATCATACCGTCTAGTAGTTCACATGGGGAAGCCCCCACTGATTATGGATATAGTTTGGGTAATAAAAAGAAACTGGTTAAACATACTTTCAACTATGGGGTAACCCCCACGGCACATAAGCCAACGAAAGTCAAACCACGTTTTTTTTTCAGAAACAACTTAAAACTAAACAACCAAACGTGAACTCACTCAACTTTGTTGTTGACTCGTTGTTACATGCCTTACAGGTCGCTAGATGGAGCTTGCACGAGGAGGAGGTTGTTGTGGAATACGGATTGTTATGTCCCGTACTAAACATCTAAACCTTATGAACTTATTAAATCTACGTTTTGGACTTTAAACTCATGAACTATGGAACTTATGTTTCGAACTTACGTTTTATGCTTCCGCTGTTTAAATCTGAACTTGGTTAACTTAAAGTCTGTTTACCTTCTTTTGGTCACCAATCGTATTGTGGTTGGTTTTATTTACTTAATTGTGATGTTCAATATGATTGGTGGCTCGATCCTGGTCATGTCACGCCTCCAAGCGGTGATACTCCGCATGGTGGATTTTGGGGGTGTGACAGATTGGTATCAGAGCCATTGGTTATAGTGAACGTGATTTTAAAAAGGGAAAGGCTTTTTGATAGAACCAGACTATAACCTGTACAGTGCTTAACGATCCACAACGACGCTTCGCTCCACGTGCAAGACTCGACACAATAGGTGGTATGATTTATGTTATATTGTCGGTTAGATAGTTCACACTGTGCATTAGTTAACGTGAAAATTGCTATTTGAACCTTGTGTGCTTAATCTCTGCTGTCGTCCCACACTTACGCACTTTCGTGACACTTTTCTCACTTATGTTGCTTCGTTATGAAGATCATGAGTGGACGCGGAGGCCGTATCAACCTCACTCAAGCCCAGTTGATGGCTTTGATCAACGAACGAGTTGCTGAGGCACTCGTAGCTGTCCCCATAGGAGGTATAACCTGCAATATCAACCCATTTTAGGACGTTTAGATCCTACCTTCGCAAACCAACCCTCGTGCTTAACCTTACCTTTTATTATCACGCAACATGTCAACATGCTCAGCCTCCTGTGTGCACATTCAAAACCTTCATGGATTGCCGACCCAGTACTTTCAGCGGCACGGAAGGAGCTGTAGGCCTCCTACACTTGTTCGAGAAGCTTGAGTCTGTTTTCGAGATGTGTGAATGCCCTGAAGATCGTAGGGTGAAATATGCTACTGGAATGCTTGAAGGTGCTGCGTTAACCTGGTGGAAAGCACAGGTTCAACTACTAGAGCTGGCAGTTGCTAATGCCACCCCCTGGAATGGTTTCAAAGAACTGATCAAAGAGGAGTACTGTAGTCGGGATGGCATCCACAAGCTAGAGGTGGAATTATTCAATCTGAAGATGATGGGGTCTGAGATTGAGGCGTATACTAAGAGGTCAAACGAGCTGGCCATCTTGTGTCCAACTATGGTGGACCCTCCCATCAAACGTATTGAGTTGTACCTCAAGGGTCTTGTACCATAGATTCAAAGTCACGTGACTTCAGCTAACCTGGGTACCATTCAGCAAATCATCAAGTTGGCTCACCGTCTCACCGACCAGGCAGTGGAACAAAAAAAACTGCCCAAGCGTATTGGTGCTGCTACTACAAACGCTCCCAATGAAAACAAGCGGAAATGGGATGGAAATTCCAGTAAGGGTTCAACTTCAGTCTAGTCTCAGCAGCGAAAGACTGATGACTACCAGAGTCCTGGTCAGCAATCTTCCGGTAGTCAAGGACAGGGTGGATACCGAGGGAACCACCCCTAGTGCAACCGGTGCAACAAGCATCACAGCGGGCAGTGCAACAAAGGTCGTTGTCAGAGATGTCACAAGCTGGGTTATGAAGCTAAGGATTTCAGGAGCCCGTGTCCTGCGAATCAGAATCGCCAACAACAACAAGCTCCACAGAACCACCAGCAGCAGCAATAGCAGGGCAATAAAGGTTGCTTTCAGTGTGGCGCTGAAGGCCACTTTAAGAGGAACTGCCCCCAACTGAACCAGAATCAGAACAACAACAACCAAGGAAACGGGAACCACAATGGGAACAACAATGGAGGCAACAATGGAGGCAATAACGGGGGTAACAATAATGGCAACGGTGCCAGAGGACGTGTTTTCGTGCTAGGTCAGGGTGATGCAAGGAACGATCCCAATGTTGTAATGGGTAAATTTCTTCTGGATGACTTCTTTGTTACTGTTTTATTTGATTCGTGTGCCGATACTAGTTATGTGTCCTTAAAAGTTAGCCAAATGCTTAAGCGCACTCCAACACTTTTGGACACCAAACACACGGTAGAACTAGCAAACGGTAAAAGTCTTGAAGCCACACACGTAGTTAAAGGTTGTAACCTCATCTTAGCTGGTCAGACTTTCTCTATCGATCTTATTCCTATCACACTTGGTAGTTTCGACGTCGTTATTGGGATGGATTGGCTATCTCATCATCAAGCGGAGATTCTTTGCAACGAGAAGATTGTCCGCATCCCTCGTTCTGGTGAAGAACCCCTCGTGATTCATGGCGACAAGAGTGGTGCTGTCGTAGGAATTATCTCTTTACTTAAGGCCCAGAAGTGTTTGCGAAAGGGCCACACTGCCATTCTAGCACTCGTTACTGATACATCAACGGAAGAGAAGAGAATTGAAGACATTCCTATTGTGCGCGATTTTCCCGAGGTATTTCCTGAGGAATTACCTGGTCTCCCGCCTCATCGTCAAGTTGAATTTCAAATCGAGCTAGCTCCTGGAGCAGCGCCCATAGCTCAAGCACCTTATTGTCTAGCTCCAGCAGAACTCAAAGAACTGTCCACGCAACTATAAGAACTCTTGGAAAAAGGGTTTCATACGCCCTAGCTCTTCGCCTTGGGGAGCTCCAGTGTTATTCATAAAGAAGAAAGATGGTACCTTCAGAATGTGTATTGACTACCGCGAACTCAACAAGGTGACCGTGAAGAATCGTTATCCTCTTCCCCGAATTGACTACTTGTTCGACCAGTTGCAAGGGTCGAGCTATTACTCTAAGATTGATTTGAGATTGGGATACCATCAGCTGAGAGTCCGAGAGGAGGACGTCTCCAAAACAGCATTCAGAACTCGTTACGGCCATTTCGAGTTTCTGGTTATGCCTTTCGGATTAACGAATGCACCTGCAGTCTTCATGGATCTCATGAACCGAGTGTGCAAGCCTTACCTGGATAAGTTCGTTATTGTATTCATCGACGATATCCTGATCTATTCGAAGAGTCAGGAGGAACACGAGGAGCATCAACGACTTATGCTGGAACTTCTTCGAGCAGAGCAACTGTATGCTAAATTTTCGAAATGTGACTTCTGGCTTCGCGAAGTCCACTTTCTAGGCCATGTGGTAAACAAGGATGGAATTCATGTGGATCCATCTAAGGTTGAATCGATCAAGAACTGGCCTGCACCCCGTACACCAACAGAAATCCGCCAATTCTTGGGTTTGGCAGGATATTACAGAAGGTTTATCAAGGATTTCTCAAAGATTGCGCAACCTCTCACTTCACTGACTCAGAAAGGTGTCACCCATCGCTGGGGTGATGCATAGGAATCTGCGTTTCAGCACTTGAAAGATAGACTTTGTAGCGCGCCTATCCTCTCATTGCCTGAAGGCACAGAAGATTTTGTGGTTTACTGCGACACTTCCATCCAAGGACTTGGGTGCGTGTTAATGCAACGTGATAAGGTCATTGCCTACGCATCATGTCAACTTAAGGTTCACAAAAGGAACTACACTACTCACGACCTGGAACTGGGAGCAGTTGTTTTCGCACTTAAGATATGGAGACATTACCTGTACGGTACCAAGTGCACCATTTACACCGATCACAGGAGTCTCGAGCATATCTTTAAGCAAAAGGAGTTAAACATGCGCCAACACCGATGGGTCGAGCTCTTGAATGATTATGAATGCGCGATCAAGTACCATCCGGGAAAGGCCAATGTTGTGGCCGACGCCCTCAGTCGAAAGAATACTATACCTAAGCGTGTACGTGCATTACAACTTACCATTCACTCTAGCCTTCCCGCTCAAATTCGTGATGCTCAGGTCGAAGCATTGAAAGCAGAGAACATCAGGGCTGAGTCCCTACGAGGATCGAGGCAACGACTAGAACAAAAGGAAAACGGTGCCTACTATGTTAACGGGCGCATCTGGGTTCCACTTTATGGAGACTTACGCGAGCTTGTGATGGATGAAGCACATAAGTATCGTTATTCGGTACATTCTGGTTCGGATAAAATGTACCACGACCTCAAGACTACGTACTGGTGGCCTGGTACGAAAGCCCACATAGCAACCTACGTCAGTAAATGCTTGACTTGTGCTAGGGTCAAGACCGAATACCAGAAACCATCAGGCCTATTACAACAACCAGAGATCCCGAAATGGAAATGGGAGCAAATTTCCATGGATTTCGTTACTGGCCTGCCTAGATCTCAATGCGGAAATGATACCATTTGTGTGATCGTAAATCGATTGACTAATTTTTGCACAATTTCTGGCCATCAAGGAAACAAATAATTTTTCTACCCTAGCAGACATCTACTTGAAGGAAGTAGTATCAAGGCACGGAGTGCCAACCTCCATCATTTCTGATCGTGACTCACGTTTTACATCTGAATTGTGGCAAGCTATGCACAAGTCCTTTGGTTCTCGATTAGACATGAGCACGACATATCATCCACAGACGGATGGGCAATCTGAACGCACCATCCAAACCCTTGAAGACATGCTTAGGGCATGTGTAATCGACTTCGGTAACGGCTGGGAAAAACACCTCCCGTTAGTGGAGTTTTCGTATAACAACAGTTACCACACCAGCATCCAGGCCGCTCCGTTCGAGGCATTGTACGGACGGAAGTGCCGATCACCTCTTTGTTGGGCAGAGGTTGGTGACAGTCAAATCACTGGTCCAGAACTTGTAGTAGATACAACCGAGAGGATTGCTCAGATACGACAACGAATGGCGGCAGTTCGTGACCCTCAGAAAAGCTATGCTGATAAGCGCAGGAAACCACTCGAGTTCCAGGTTGGGGATCGAGTGCTACTTAAAGTCTCACCTTGGAAAGGTGTAGTTCGTTTTGGCAAACGAGGCAAACTAAATCCGCGTTATGTCAGACCCTTCGAAATCATTGAAAAAATTGGCAAAGTCGCCTACAAGCTGAACCTACCGGCCGAACTAAGCGGAGTTCACAATGTGTTCCATGTGTCGAATCTGAAGAAGTGTCTGTCAGATGAGACCCTCATAGTTCCCTTAAAGGAGCTCACTATCGACGACCAGCTGTGATTCGTCGAAGAACCAGTAGAGATTACGGATCGAGATGTTAAGATCCTCAAGCGTACCAGGATACCTCTTGTCCGAGTTCGTTGGGATTCCCGTGGTGGCCCAGAGTATACCTGGGAACGAGAAGACCAAATGAAACTCAAGTATCCCCGGCTGTTTAAGAAAAGTGCAACCACTACTGAGGCTGAAGCTACTGCAGAATTTCGGGACGAAATTCCAAATCAACGGGGGGATGATGTGACACCCCAGGAAAACCAGGAAACCAACGCAACTTAACTAGCTTCCTCAGTAACCACGTGCTAAATTTCGGGACGAAATTTTCTTAACAGCGGGAGAATGTGACAACCCTCATAATTCCATGTATCCGTACAATTTATTAATGATAATTAAATTGTTTGATGACTGTGCTGAATCACTTAACTGCTCTCTGATTTACTGTGTTATAGTTACATGTGCTTGTAACATACTAGTAGCATACATAAAAATTACTAAATAGTCCGGTATGTTTTCCTGAGTGTTGAGAATTAAAATGATTACAAAAAATATATATATATATATATATAGGACACGTTACAGATTAATTAAGCACTTTAACGGAACAACACCGAACCGAACAACCGGACATTACCCGAAACACCAAAATAATGCTAGAAACATTGTTTTATTTTTTTTTTCTGAACTAGTTATGGTTCCCGAACATCATAACACACTATGATATTGCATAACACCTAAACACTTAATTATTATACTTAAATCCTAACTAGTTCCCTAACCATTTAGTTGAAACCCAACCCTTTACCCCCCCCCCCCCATTCGATGGTCACCCTAGAGGGAACCACCATTGATTTTCTTGAATATTAAATTGGATTATGTTGGGGGATAAAGTGGCATGTTACACAAAGGATAATGAAGTGTAGGAGGTTATAAGAGTTAACCTCAAGACCATCATCTTCTCACTTCACCACTTCCATTTCTCACAAACACCCTCTCTTCCTTCTTTCTTTGTTCGGCCGACCCCAAACCACCACACCACCACCATCACTTGGCCACTTTCAAGCTTTTCAAGAGCATCCATAGGTGTAAGAAGGTGAACAACGAAGCTCGGTGTGTTCGGAAGTTCAAGGACCGCTCTCGTTTTCTTTTATCCATCACTTTTACGCCTTGAAACTCCCCTAGCCTTGTGCTAGTAGTAGGTGCTTAAAAACTTCATCTTGTTCTTATTTTTAGTGGTTAATAGATGATTGAATGGTGAAATATTAAGAAACACTAAAGAACATGAACTACGTCTTGAACATAAAGGGCAAAGAATGGATAAAGAGAAGATATATGGTTAAATCATGTTGATCTTGTATTGTTATGATTCTTGTTGATTTCCTGATGATTTGCTGGTTAATATTGATGTTTGATGTTGTTGTGATCACTAAACATGTTAACGGAATCAATCGAACGCGCTTTAGAAGGTTAAGGACTGAAAACAGAAAGCTTTTTAGTGATTACAGCCAACTTCAGTTGGCTGTAACCAGACCGTAACTTAACGAAAAATGTATTTTCTGAAGTCTAGATTTAAGTATTATGAAATACCGTTCTAATGGCACTGGAATCATAATTTTTGGACTTCGTTTACTATTTTTAAAGTGTCATTTTGTAACAGCAGCTAAAGCTGCATTTTTGCTGCTGAAAATATGCGTTCTGTTTTCTGCCATAACTTGAATTCTTTGTAAAGTTAGATCACGCAATTTGTACTATAGATGACCACCGATGTTTTTGTAATTCTCTCACTGGAATTTCGTAAATCGGACTCTCGATGAATTTTAAATAAATTATTCTGTGGACTGCAGTCAGAAAAAGATAAATCTGATTTCAGTCCGGAAAATGAATTTTTATAAAATATTGGTAATGAACTAGACCCCGATATTTTTACACAATAATATTTGGATCGTTTAAGACATTCTGTAAAAATTTGGAAATTTTTGGAATAAGTTAACCATTTTATTAAAATGTCCGAAAACAGCCCGGTTTTGAATATTAAAGCTGAAATGACATAAGTTGTAATTTGCGTGTCTAAATGTCGAGTATGTTATCTGTGAATGATCTAACATGTTATGTGTCAATAAAAGTGTTATGTGCAATATCGTATGTTTATTTATGAACGGGAATAGATGGGAAGTTTATATGGGCATAAACCTTTAAAGTAATGCATGTTATGTGATAGATACGTGTAGGAACTTTGTGCTCTATTTGAAAATCACTAAATGACTAACTGGTAATCATATTAGGACGTGATTGACCGACCTTGACTGTTAGCTATATTTGAGATTCTAACCGAGAAAACCGAGGTGAGTTCACACACTTTCTAAGGCATGGGATTCCCGGTGGTTTGGGAATGGGTTAAAGAATTAAAACGGAATCTACATATCTTACTTAGGTAGGATATGTACGACCATCCTCCTTGGATAGGATGCCAATATTAATCCTGCGTATTCTCTTTGGGAGAACTACGTACGTTCGTCCTCCTTGGGTAGGACTACAACCTTAAAACTTACTAGACAAAACTCTATCATAAGTCCCTCATTTTATATCGACTTAATCGCCGAGGCCGATGGCGAGCGGGTCATTAGTTAATAGCGCTATTAGGTTTAACAAACCTCACACCATGTCGTTCGAACGGGCGTGTACTAATGGACTAAGGCAAAGGGTCAATGATGATAGACATTGACTTAGGACACAACTTACTTTCGTTAGTAGTCGATATCATACCGTCTAGTAGTTCACATGGGGAAGCCCCCACTGATTATGGATATGGTTTGGGTAATAAAAAGAAACCGGTTAAACATACTTTCAACTATGGGGTAACCCCCACGGCACATAAGCCAACGAAAGTCAAACCACGTTTTTTTTCAGAAACAACTTAAAACTAAACAACCAAACGTGAACTCACTCAACTTTGTTGTTGACTCGTTGTTACATGCCTTACAGGTCGCTAGATGGAGCTTGCACGAGGAGGAGGTTGTTGTGGAATACGGATTGTTATGCCCCGTACTAAACATCTAAACCTTATGAACTTATTAAATCTACGTTTTGGACTTTAAACTTATGAACTATGGAACTTATGTTCCGAACTTACGTTTTATGCTTCCGCTGTTTAAATCTGAACTTGGTTAACTTAAAGTCGGTTTACCTTCTTTTGGTCACCAATCGTATTGTGGTTGGTTTTATTTACTTAATTGTGATGTTCAATATGATTGGTGGCTCGATCCTGGTCATGTCACGCCTCCAAGCGGTGATACTCCGCATGGTGGAATTTGGGGGTGTGACAGATGGGAGCAAGGTCAAGACTTAATCTTAGAATTGAAGACCTTGAGTGAGTTCTTTTTATTAAGTTGTTGGATTTTGACGTTTAAAGCATTACAAGGTTGCTTGATGTTATTATGTTTTATGTTAATATTTTAGAGGGCAAAAGTGTACGGTTACTTTGTGGGATGCTTTTGCTATTGACATGTTTGCTTACATGAATGATAAGAAACGAGAAAAATATGTTGTTATCCTTTGTCATTTTGGTATGGTCAACCTTTACAAAGGTACAATTTAAACTTAATTAGTTTAATTTTTTTATTTAGTAATTTATATTTATATTTATATTTATTTATATTTTTAAATTTGACACTGTTTATATTGATCTACATTTGGTTTTATAAATAAATTCAGGCAAGCGTGGAGTTGCAAACGGGTTTGATCTTAGCAGACTTTTTATCGACACTGACATTGAAGAGATATCCTCTTTTAGGAAGAGGTATAGTTAGTAATATGCATATAAACATTAAACAGTATTAAAATGTACCTACATTTACTTTTTTACTTTTTGATTTGATCACATGAATCTGTTTAGGTATGTAGAGAAAATTTCTGCTTCATCGTCATCAAATGAGCATGTTGGTTCTTACGTTATCTCAAGTGTTGAAGATGAGTTTCTTAATAACCCTGATTTCATGCTTATTGGTTTCCTTGTAACCATATAAACAGTGTGTATTTTCTTATAAGTACTTTACATGCTGAGTTTATTTATAGTCTTTTCTAAGTATTATTATTTTTGTTTGATATTGATAGACAAAGAAGGTTTTGGTTCTTGGCACAATCACAGCTATATGCACTGATAAACTTTGGTATTACAATGGTTGTAACTACTGTAAGTCGAGTGTGGAGGAAATATTTGTAACGAAAGAAATGTGGATGGTTCATTTGATGTTGATCATGCAAAATATTTGGTGTGTACAAATGATAAATGTGCAGGAGTCGACATCTATTCTATTCCGCGGTTTGAGATTACAATTTTATTTCCTTATACTAAATACTAATATGAACCACACTTCTATTATTAGTAATACTAATGTTTTCATTTGTTTTTAACTTTGATAGGTTCAAGATACCTATTAGGGTGCAAGACTCTTCCGGTACTGTGTCTTTGACACTGTTTGATTTCGAAGCTTACAAGATTTTTAAGAAAACTGCCAAAGAGTTACTTGCTATCCAAGATCAGGTAACAAATACATGCATTCAGTTATTTGGCCATGTAGTAAATATAATTTAAAATTATTTTTTATAAAATTGTAGGTTCTCAATTATGGAATCATTGTGCTCATTGTAATTTATATTAATTTTTATAAAATCATAGGTTGTTAATTCTGGAGATATACCGAACCCATATCCTGAGATTTTTAACACGTTGATTGGAAAGAGGTATGCGTTCATCATAAATGTTAAAGACTATAACATTGAGCATCAGGTTGAAAACTTTGGTATTTCAATGGCCACTAACGATGATGAGATCCTTGCCGCGCTCTGCGCCAAATTCAATATTAACCAGGTTTAAATATTCATTATGTCATTCTTTTCATTTCATAGTCATATCCTTTTGAAATAGATTTATACCATTTTGTGTATTTTATGTTACTGTGTATTATGTAATTAAAGCATGAGCAGTCCGAATCGTTGGAAGTTCCAGATTCCTGCAGTTTGTCTATTCCTGTTGACCTTATGAAGGTAATATAAGAATTTGGTTATTTGTACTTAATTTTTTGAAACATTAATACTTATTATCTTTTTATATCAGGATGAGTTGTCATTTAGCGGTGATAATGTTACACCTGCATCCAAAGCACTTGTAGGGAATAATAATCCCTCTTCTGATGAAACAAAACGTAATATTCATGAAGTGTGCGATGTAGATGATTCATTAGGTTGCTCTTCGACAAAGCGCCGAATGAGTGATGAATTGTCTCAGGATGAAGATGCTGGTGTTTCAACGCTTTTGATTCCCAAGATTGAGAAATAGTTTTCTCTGTATTTTCAAATACATTTATGTGTTGATTTCATATGTTGTTGCCACGTTGAACTTATGGTTTTCGCTTTGTTCGTTTTGGGTGTTTGGTATTGTTATGTTTTGGACTGATTGTGTGGTTTTGAATTCCTGAAAACTTATCTGCTTATTATACTGTTATGTTCTAATATTTTAATGAGTATGACATTTCTTTGCTTATTATAATGTATATGTTAAATAAATATTGAAATGTTCAATATTCAATGTTTATGTTTAAAACTTATGTGTATGAATAGGAGCAACAATTTATAATATATATTGTATAAACCCAAATAACAACTTTTTTATCTACAAACATTTGTAATCTTTAAGCAATTTTAATCTTATTATCTTATTTCATAATTTATATAAGATTATCAGTGGACGTGGTTGTTCTTTATTGGTTTTTACCGTTATCCTTGCTCACTAATGTATAATGTCAGATATTACAGTTTATAAAAAATATTTAATTTGTGCCTGTTTCTCCCATTAATTTATTTAAGTAATCTCATTCAATAGTTTATTTATATACTTCAAATTTTGTCTAAATCATTCAAAGTAGGGTGTTTAGAAAAACCGTATCCAAGTAAGAAGCGTAAACGCAAACCCATTTTATTCGGTTTTTTTGTTCGGATTATGGATCCACGTTTTATTTTATTTGTTTTGTTTCGTTTATTTGGATAACGGAATAAAAAAAACGTTTAACTTAATTATTTATTAAGTAAAGATAATAATATTTTATTTTAAAAATCATATACAAATAAACCATAAACCTAACCGATGAACACTCGATTTATATTCCACAAAGATTAC
The DNA here is from genome assembly GCA_030545235.1 of Helianthus tuberosus. Classification (NCBI taxonomy): domain Eukaryota; kingdom Viridiplantae; phylum Streptophyta; class Magnoliopsida; order Asterales; family Asteraceae; genus Helianthus; species Helianthus tuberosus. The sequence goes on along the minus strand of CM060410.1, from coordinate 150,389,010 downwards.
AAAATTTTTTCTTAAGTTTTTTATCAATGTAATAGATTGCTTGAAATAATGAATTCAATAATTTGAAACAATTCCATTTTGCTTTTCATGAAATGATTTTTAATTACAAAATGATAAAATGAAATATTATAATTTATTGAGGATATGTTAATCCCTAGGTATGACATATTGTAATTCAAAATTTAAAAACCACTGTTTGGTTCTATTTTTTTTATTGTTCCTTATCTTTTACTCTTTCTTCTTTTGAATGCTTCTCCTTCTCTCATTGTATGCAATGTCAAAGAATTCACGTTCATCTTCTACAACTGCTAATTCATCTCAACGAAATTTACACAGTAAGTGAAATTATAACTTCTTAACTCATCATTTCCCAAATCAAAATCAGCTTTCAGATTGAAATCATAATTCTACTTGGTTTTTTTCTAGGTCCTCTTATGAGAACTGCTCTTTCAGATATCTCAAATAGATCTCCTCTTTCAGATATCACAAATGGTAATAACTCTTGAATTTGATTATAAGTATACTTTTTTCCATTTTATGTTTCCAAGTGGACTGATTTTTGTGTTTGTACATATTATACTTTCTCTGTTGTTTAGTTACTTCACCGAAAGAAAGGCGGAAGCTTCGAAAATTAATACTTGATAATAAGAAATCAAAGAATTCATCGTCATCATCAACGAATGTTCGTAACATCTTTTCTGACAATGCAAATTTGATGGATTGTTTAGATACTACGAATCAACATATGTACTCCATTGCATATCGAGCAGTTAGAAATGCTACTGGTTCTTTAATTTCAACTACACCAGGTTTGTATTTTATTTCTTTATTATTTCTTTTGATAAATACATTACTAAACAACATATCGGTACTAACATGTATTTTTTAATATTGAATCTTCATATAACGGCATAAACATAGGTACACCTCTAGATATCAACCATCGATATTCCATTTCTTCTAGCATCATTAGCAGTAATAATCAGCCGATATTGGGTAGTACCTCTACCCTTACACGACTGTCTTCTGGTAAACGTAACCTCGAGCGCAAGAAACGGGATAATACTCCTGTACCTATGTTGACTTTGGATTCAGATGAAGACGACGTGTTTTTGTGCATTGCTGAAGATCCTTATAAAGGGATATCTAAAGGTTTTAATCTATTTTATTGTTTTAGGACATTTGTTGTGTTCCACCTGTAATATAATTATCAATCATTTTTGAACAGATTATTTGGACCATGGTGACCAAGTGCTTACATGTCAGGTTTGTAGTGCAAAGTTATGGACATCAGAAGGTGGAAAAGGTCGTTTAACTATAAATAAGCTATGTTATAGTATGTGTTGTGGGTATGGTAAAGTTCAGCTACTGCATTTAAAGGATGCACATTCGTCTTATCAAAATTTATTTTCTTCCTCAAGTGCAAAAAGCAAGTTCTTCCTAAAGAACATAAGACGATACAACTCTATGTTCTCTTTTACATCTATGGGTGGAAAGGTTGATTCTAATATCAACAAGGGCAATGCTCCATTTATATATCGTATCAGTGGGCAAAACTATCATTGCATGGGGAGTGTCAAACCTCCAGATGGAAATGAAGCTAAGTTTTGTCAGCTATATATACATGATACCGAAAATGAAATAACAAACAGACAGGCATTATTCAGGTACGTGTGATTTCAAAGTTCCATTTTTATTCTATTAAAGAACAACTAGAAATTGAAGCATTTGTAGTTCACTATCAGTTATTAAGTACCATCACTTAATCCTTAATCAATGATTCTCTATCCATTGATTGCTACAACAACATTTATTAACCATTAGTAGTTCACTATCAGTTGTCAAGTACCATGACTGTTTTAATAACTAGCAGTGCTTACAAGGTTTTCATCAGCTGTTTGACTTCACAGTAGTTTGCTTTATTCATTCTAAATTCAACAGTGGTTGTAGGTAAACTTAAATGTTACTTTTTCTCAACATACTCTAAAAGTTTTGGGCTGGTATCAGCAGTTGTTAATTGTTAACAACTGCTCTTCCTTAACAATTTATTATTAATAACTGATTCTCTGTCCACTGCTTATTACAATACCAGTTGTTAACCATATGTAGATTACTATCAGTTGTTAAGAACCATCAGTGTTTTAATCACTACCAGTGCTTACAATGTTTCCATCAGCTGTTTGACTTAGTACTAAACAGTAGTTTGGTTTATTCAATCTAAACTCATCAGTGGTTGTAGGTAAACTGAAATCTTACTTTTTGTCAACATATTCTATAAGTTTTTATAAAACGAGATACTATTTTAGTTATGTTATGTTAATGTTTTGTTGTTTTTTTTCCTTTTAACAGCAAAGGAACCAAACCTTCATTGCCTATTGATTAAGAACTTGATGTTGAAATGATAGAGTATTTGAGGGCTTTATTAGATTCATAAAATATGTTGGTTAAGACATATAGGATGGTCAAAGACCATTTTCACAAATCTCCAGAGGCCAACCTTAGTCTGCGACTTATTTATAGAAGAGAAAAAGATGGCAGGACATATAACTTACCCACTACATCTGAAGTTGCTGCTTTGGTTGTCGGAGACATAGATAAAGCTATAGACCATTGTGATATTGTCGTCGAGACTCAGTCTGGAATGCTGCAGCATATTAGCGAATTACACCCATTGTATCTTGCTCTCCAATATCCGTTACTTTTCCCATATGGTGATGATGGTTATAGAGTTGATATTCCTCAAAGAGATTTTATGTCCACACAAAAGAAAATAAAACCAAAGTGCACAATGAGAGAATTTTTTTCATATAGGATCCAAGATAGAACTTATGGATTTTCCTTAATTTTAAACGGGCGAAGGTTGTTACAACAGTTTTTGGTTGATGCGTACACAATGATTGAGAGTGAAAGACTAAAGTACATCCGTAGGCAACAAGCGAACCTTCGCTCTGAAACATTTGAGAATCTTCAAAAGTATAAATCTAAAGGTAAGGAAGTTTTAACAGATAATGGAAAGCCTGTTATACTTCCTTCTTCATTTACTGGTGGTGCCAGATTCATGCAACAAAATTACCTCGATGCAATGACCTTATGTAAGTGGTATGGGTACCCTGATTTCTTCATAACTATAACGTGTAATCCTAAGTGGCCTGAAGTAAAAAGATTTCTAAAAGATTCAATCATCAAATCCGAAGACAGGCCTGACATATTGTGTCGATTGTTTAAAATGAAGCTTGATTCGTTACTCAAAGATTTGAAGGATTCTAAGTATTTAGATGAGATTAACGCTGGTATGTTATTTCGTTTTCACATCTTATCCTCTAATATATATTTTGTAATCAAGGTTATCAACTACTAAATCTATTTATTTTTCCTTTTTATTTAGTTGTTTATACAGTAGAATTTCAAAAGCGTGGTCTTCCTCATGCTCATATATGCTTATTCATGAAGGTCGATCACAAACTTCCAACCATAGATCACATAGATCCATTTATTTCTGCTGAGATTCCCGATAAAAAAGAAGATCCTGAACTTTATTCTCTTGTGACTGATTATACGATTCATGGTCCATGTGGGAATGCTAATTTGAATTGTCCTTGCATGGTTGATAAAAGATGTTCAAAAAACTTTCCGAAGAAATTCACACCACATACAACTATTGATTCAAGTGGTTTTCCTGTATACAGAAGAAGAGATTCAGGTCATACAATTATAAAATCTGGTATTAGATTAGACAACAGAAATGTTGTTCCTTATAACAAAAGGCTTTTGAAAAGATATCAAGCACACATTAATGTTGAATGGTGTAATCAAGCCGGTTCAGTGAAATATTTGTTCAAGTACATTAACAAAGGTCTTGATATGGCTACTGCGGTAGTTTCTGGTGATACAAATTCAACCATCAAGGAAAATCCAAAAGACGAGATCAAGGAGTATTATGATTGTAGATATATTTCAGCTTGTGAGGCATCCTGGAGAATATTCTCTAATGAGGTTCATTATAGGTATCATGCTGTTATGAGGCTTCCCTTTCATTTTCCGGGCCAACAGAATGTTGTGTATGGTGCGGATGACGATATTGATAATGTTTTAAGCAAGCCTTCTGTTGCTTCTTCAATATTTGTGCAATGGATGAAGTTGAACGAGACAAATGAAGATGCTAGAAAGCTGACTTATGTTGAGTTTCCTTCCAAATTTGTTTGGATACTTAAAGATAGATGTTGGCAGGTATGTAAGTCGTACCAGTGTGTTGGCCGGATTCATTTTGTATCTCCTGCATTGGGCGAACCTTATTTTTTGAGGATACTACTCAATAAAGTTAAAGGGTCTAGATCATTCGAGGAGTTACGTACAGTTAACGGTCAATTATTCCCGACTTTTAGAGATGCTTGCTATGCGATGGGACTCTTAGATGATGACAATGAATACGTTGAGGCCATTAAAGAAGCAAGTTTTGAAGGACATGCTGGGTATCTTCGAGCGTTATTTTCTACCCTGCTTTTGTCAAATACTCTTTCACGGCTAGAATTTGTTTGGGAGAACACGTGGAAATACTTAGCTGATGATATTGTTTATAAACGTCAAAAAGAAACAAATATTTCAGGTTCTGATCTATCTTTTTTATTTCACATACTACATTTTGATTTTTTAATTAATAATGTTAATTTTTTAAATTTGTTAGGTTTAGTGCTTCCTAAATATCATATTAAGAACCTTACTTTGTTGAAAATTGAAAACTATTTAATTTCCAATGGTTCATCATTACGAAGGTTTGTCACAATACAATGCCGTATCCTGATGACGATTCCTTACGTGATGCTTCTAATCGTCTGATCAATGAAGAGCTGTCACATGACCTAGATGAAGTACAAGCTGAGTTTAACAGGTTGCATCATTCTCTTACAGATGAACAACGAGCGGTTTTTGACGAAATAATGGAAGCAGTTGTAGGGCGTAAATGAGGCCTTTTTTTGTCTATGGTTATGGTGGAACTGGAAAAACCTTTTTATGGAAGACTTTGGCTTTAGCTGTTCGATGTAGAAATGGAATAGTTTTAAATATGGCTTCAAGTGGTATTGCTTCGTTGTTACTTTCCCATGGAAGGACAGCTCATTCTCGGTTCCATATCCCCATTAATCTAACAGAAGATTCAATGTGCAATATTAAGCCAAATAGTGATATTGCCAGATTATTAAAGGAAACCCAATTAATCATATGGGACGAAGCCCCGATGGTACACAAACATGCCTTTGAAGCTTTAGATAGGACGATGACCGACGTATTTTCGGAAGGTAGGAGTATTCGTTTCGATATTCCTTTTGGAGGTAAAGTTATTGTATTTGGTGGTGACTTTAGACAAATCCTACCTGTTATTCCTAATGGTACTAGACAAGAAATTGTTAGTGCATCTTTAAGCTCTTCAAACATATGGTCAAAATGCAGACTGTTACGGCTTACTAAAATCATGCGTCTAACTATTGGAGCTGAAAGTTCAAATATGGAGTCTATCAGAGAACTTGCAAAATGGCTTATTGATATTGGTGAAAGAAATGTTGGAGATGATAATGATGGTGACGCCATTATAGAGATACCAGATGATTTACTAATCACCGATATTAGTGACCCGATACAAAGTTTAATTGACTTTGTATATCCTTCAATTATTGAACAATTTAGGATTACTGGATTTTTTTCTGAGCGAGCAATTCTAGCACCCAAAAATGAGGTAGTTCATGAAATTAATGATCGGTTGCTTTCGTTATTTCCTGGTGATGCGAAAGAGTATATGAGTTCTGATAGTATATGTCAAACTGAACAAATTCTTGATTCTTTTCAAGAAAGCTTATACTCAACAGAAAATTTGAATGCTCTTAAGATTTCTGGCTTGCCTAATCACAGATTAGTTCTTAAAGTTGGGGTTCCTGTGATGCTTCTTCGAAACATTGATCAACAGAAAGGGTTATATAACGGTACAAGGCTTCAAATTACTTTTCTTGGTAAACGAGTTATAGAAGATGAAGTAATATTTGGTGGTAACATTGGCATGTGATTTTTTATTCCAAGGATTAATATGATCCCGTCTGACAAAAAAATACCTTTTCAATTTCAACGAAGACAATTTCCTTTATCAGTTTGTTTTGCCATGACAATTAACAAGAGTCAAGGACAATCGTTATCAAAGGTTGGTCTTTATTTGAAAGATCCTCTCTTCACTCATGGTCAGTTGTACGTTGCATTATCAAGGGTCAAGACCAGAGAAGGCGTTAAAATACTAATATTCGACGCTGATGGAAAACCAACAAATAAGACTTCTAATATCGTTTACAAAGAAGTTTTTACTAGCTTGTAATCATTGTTTTTTCTGAGTGTTAACTTCCATTGTTCTAAGAATAGTTGTATATATATTTTGTTAATTACTATTTTGTTTAAATTTTATTTGGTTTAAACTTTATAAACTCTATTGTGTTTTGTATCTCAGAACAATGTGTGATAACTTTATTCATAAGTAATTTACATCGCAGACACTTCTGAAGATCCCCGTGTTCACTATCAATATGGAAGAAAATTATACCGGATTTGGACTGGATAAGAGGCTACGAACTTATCAATTTTAAACCTACACCAGTCAAAAAAATCTTTCACCGAAGTCAAACCACTGTTTGACCAAAGTCAAACCACAGTTTGACCAATGCCAAACAACTGTTTGCAAAAATCTGATTCTTAGTGGTTCGAAAGTCTGTTTTACCAAAGTTAAAACACTGTTTGAGCAATGTTAAAATGCTGTTTGACCAAAGTCAAACTACTTATGTTAAAAGCTAATTATAATAGATAAAACACTGTTCGAGCAATGTTAAAACGCTGTTTGACCAAAGTCTTTTTGACCAAAGTCAGACTACTTATGTTAAAAGCTACTTATAATAGATAAAACACTTTTTGAGCAATGCTAAAACAATGTTTGACCAAAGTCAAACTAATTATGTTAAAAGATACTTATAATAGATAAAACTAGATTTTCACCCAGCATTGCTTCCCGAGCTCATGAAACTTACTTATGTTAAAAGCTAATTATGATTAATTCATGATTTAAAGCAATGAAAAAATATGATATGTTAATGGCTTTGCTATAAGAAAAATTATTTTTCTTTGTTAATTTGAATACCAAATTAATTCAACTAATCATCCACTTTACTCTTGTATCTCAATGTAAATGTAAATAACAAATTCAATAAGGGGTGTATGTGTAAATATTTTTCATCAGTTGAAAATATGGGAATAGAAAAACACAACCGTCATTATTTCTTCATCATCATTACACATCAAACATTGATCATATCTTCTTTAAAAAAAATCTCTTCTTCCCAGTCATTTTCTAGGGTTTCAACTTTCTTATTCCCCGTCTTCTACACTTCAATCCCCTGAGGTTTTATTGTTTTTTCTTCAGCAACTGGTATGTACATTCATATTGTAATGAACTTTATATTGTTTAACCGCTCTTAATTCAAATTCTATCTTGCTACTAATAGGATTTTAAACATTTATTGCTATACATTCAAGAAGGGTTTACTTAGGTGTTTGAATCATTTGTTGAGAACATGTTAAAATAGTTATTATTTGTAGAAAAATTTTTACTCATACTCTGTTTCTATGATTAATTTCACTACATACTCTGTTAATACAAAAAGTTAATGTTCATTTTCGAAGCCAACTTTTTAATTACAATCTTTTAACATCTTTACTGATTTAGGTTTTATGATGTATACTACATTTGTCAAGTTTCTTGATAACCCAGAATCTTTGAAACTGGTATGACATGTTTTTACATACATAATTTATTTTTATTGAGTTATATATTTAACAGTTCTTATGGTTTATATTTTCTTACACTACTTAAAAATTATATACTGGATGTACCTATATTATTTGCTAATCAAAAGTGGGGAGATTGTTGGCAAAAAAATAGGTTGCAAATCTTTCATGAGTCTGGTAAAAAATGGGTTGTGAGGGTCAGAACTAGAAAATTCAACGCCAATATTAACTGACGGTTGGGACAATGTTGTTAAAGATCTCAATCTGCCGAGGGATACTTTGTTGGTTTTCAAACCGTTAGGTGATTTTGGACTTGAACTTTCATGTTTTGTTGATGGCATGTGTGGTGAATCTTATTTCACGTTTAATCGTTATGCAAGATTTGGTTTTACGGTATGAATATTGATTTTAACTTGAATTCTTTTGCATTTTTAACATGTCAACACTTATTCTCATAAGTTACATACTTCACGTATAGTATTCATTGTTTTTAATTTTATGCAGGTAATCGAAGACTGATTCATTAAACAATTTTACGTAAACAGCCCACCAAGTGGCAAATTTCAAATCTGTTATAAGGGTTCCTATTGGAATGTTGAGATGTCTAAGGTTGATACCAACTTTGTATTTGGTAGAGGACGGCCAAAAATATGCAACGATGTTGGGATACTGTAGGATGATTTGCTTGTGTTTAGCTGAATTGATGATGTTGTTTTTGAGGTAGTAGTTTATAGAGATGAGACTAAGATTTGCATTTTGAAGAAACCTGAATCTGACAATGATAGTGTACTTGAGATATCGAAGGCTGATTATGTTGAGAATGCATTCAAGTTATGTAAGTATTTAGCATTAGCAGTAAAATTTTTAATTTTTGAGCATTTAATTAATTATTTCATTAATGTTGACCAGGACATCTATGAGGATGAAGAAGTTTTGTCTGTAGGTGAAGGTAGAACCGTTACTCAGGTACTTACTAAATTATTAAAATTATTTATTTTTAATTTAACACATATAAGAATTTAATGTTTTTACAACTATTAGTAATGCTGTTCACTGATGTTATATTTATCCAATAATGTATTATTTAGAAGAAGCTACCAACGAATGTCGAATGCACGTCGAAGATACGCATGTCTTCACGATTTAACAAAACCCAAGATGTAAGTTTACCATCTTAAAGATTGTTATTGTGTCACCTGTGCCTCCGCGACCATCAAACAAATACCAAATCAATGAAATATTGTGTTTTCATACTTGGGATTTGTATAAATATGTGTAGCATGTGCACATATCAATTCATGTTCGATTTCAAGCTTTAAATCGCTTTCTGGAAGGTTATACGCGATCTGATGCGTAAATATAACCAGTTTAATGCAACAAACACTCCAGAACCGTGATATAGGCTTAACATACCTTAAATAACCTTTACATAACTTAGAAATAAGTTTTGGATGGTTTGGTGTGTCGAAATCAAGTTTGTTCGATCGCAGGGACTATTTGCGTCAAACTGCGAAACTATACCGATTTGTATAGTGATGAACGTTCCAGAACTTGATCATAAGTTAAACATACCCTAAATATACTTTACATAGCTTAGAAATAGGCTTTGAGGTGTTTTGGTGCGCAAAAATAAACTTTATTGATCAATAGGGACTAAAAGCGTAAAAAAGTGCACAAGCTTGCATTTTCGCCCATATCTTACGTTCTGAATATATATGGACATCCAAAAAATTATGTAATCATTAAAATATTTTATTTTAGTGATTGGCATGATAAAATTCCACTCGTCGCGTAACTTGGATCGTTTTTGCATTCGTTACGATTTCCGTCGTAATTAACCGAACAACGCAACCGTACGACCAAACTAACCGACATTCGTTATATTTTTTTAGCACATTTCAAGTTCCCTATACTTTAACTTTATTTTAGAGCCTTGAAATGGGGTTAACGGGGCTTAAAAGTGCCAAAAAAAATCAAGTTTTACAAGTACAGGGACCATTTTTGAAATTTTTGGCAGATACATTGAATTTGGTCCATTTTAGAGGTTTTGATGGTTTAAACCCAAGGTTTTGCACTCTATGTGCTGGAATTTGATTTTTTTAAGTATTCCCATGGTTTTGAAAACCATATGCCCACATGGAGGGTCAAGATCAAGGCACGAAATGCGAGAAACGATCCTAACGGTTCTCCGAAATCTATAAATACCCAAGCTCTCATTCCATTTTCCTCACACCTTGATCTAATTTTATGCTCTAAGTTGAAGCTTTATGCTTCATACCTGAGTATTTAGATCAAGTTCTTCTAGCTTGGACCCTTTGTAAGTATTCTTTCGTGTTTTTATGCGTTTTAAGCGTAAAAGTCAAACAGTGTTTGACTTTCTGCTTTGACCAGTCTATGGTCAACACGAAGTTCGTTTGAACTTCGTAACGTGAGCGTAATCACGATGGTTATAGTCTCTTGTGACTATACCTACTGATTACCACGTTGATTAGGTGTAGTGACGAGTCATAGTTTCGGTCAACGTGCGTATTCCTGCGTATTTTGCAACCAAACTATTCTTGGGTATCAAGACCCTTTGTCTTGATATCAAACTTGTTTTCTAACTTCGTTAAACATGTTTTAACATGTTTAGCTCGTCACTTTAGGTTTAGTGCTTATATAGGGTCATAAGATAAGCGGTCTAAACAACCGCTTAGACTTTCGAACCCGACCCGTTTGGTCGATCATTAGGATTCGACCAAGCATTTATTGTAACCATAGTTGTATAGTGAAGAACCTTCCGAGGTTATACCTTATGGTCCCTTCATTTAGTTAGTTGTATGATAGGTAATTTATATGCCCTAGGAAAATGACCAAAATGCCCTTTTTACGCATAAATTCATTTTAAGCATATGAAACATAAAATTTGGCATCTAAATTGATTAGGAAACATTATTAGACATGTTAAGGCCTATAATACTTGTCATAGGACTAGTTAGGCGGTCCGAACGCGTTTTACGCGAATGACGCGTTAAAGTGGCGTAAGCTACCTTAACGAGTCGTAATGGGTCGTAAGCACTTAGGTTAGGTTTTGTTTTAGAATGTAGGCTTTGTTAAACCATATTACATGAGTCCCTACACTCATTTGGTTTACAAAACCTCATTTTATCCAATCCTCTGGTTTAGGTCCGGTTTATTAACATATTTACGTATATTAGGTGCCGTTTGATTTCTGTGATCCCTCTAGCTTGCTTGGTTGTTATTCAAGACTTCTAAGCATCCTCAAGTGAGTACATAGTCCCCTCTTTTACCATTTTAAATTTTTTTTGGGTGATACATATGTGCCTACTTGTTACTTTCGTGTTTTTCATGTTTTTATATCATATGCTTGCTATGTTCATTAGTATGTATACAGTACATGATTTCATTTTGTTTTGCTATGTATGTTCACTTAGCATGCTAGCACATTGATTTTCATAATTACATTTTGTTGCATATGCTCATCCCGTATATGGACACATTGTTTTACATTTTGAACCGTTTGAAGCCGTTTGATTTATGTGAACCGTTTGAAGCTGTTTGATTTATGTGAACCGTTTGTAACTGTTTGATTTATGTGAACCGTTTGAATCTGTTTGAACCGTTGGGTTAGGGAAATGATTAGTTAACGGGGCGGGTGTAATGTGTTAAAAGCATGGTGGATACGCCGCTGGTACTTCCTATATATAAGTGCTTTTAACACATTATATATCGTTGCGTTATCTAAGATCACTTGAGCAAGGTTATCAAAACAAAGTTATACTACAAGGTTTTTCTAATAATATAAACCATACGAGTTTTATTAACGAGTTTTTACGAGATGTTTTACAATTTGATTTAATAAAATAAATGTTTTGGGTTAAGAATCATGGCTATGAGATTTTATAAAGTATAACCAACTTGATTTGAGTTGGTTAAATATGTCGCAATACTATACTTTTCAAAACCAAGTTTTTAATTAAGTTTTGCAACATGTAAACTAGGCATGGATCTGACACTCGCATAAAACCTATGTACTCGCCGGCATTTTTATGCTGACGTATTTTCACATGTGTTTCAGGTACCATAGTTGGTGATGTTTGATGGTGATATTGATGCGTACTCACATAGGAACGGACGAGGCCTTAGTGACTTAATAACAATGAAAGTCTATTTGTTCATGTTTTGTTTCTAATTTCAATGTAATGTAATACATTTAATTCAATAAAACAAAACCTCAATCCATGTGTTATGAAACAATGATTCTGTTACAACACTCCCCGACGTTTCCGCCACGGTTTGTTGATTTTCGTTGTTGGGGTGTGACAGAAAAGTTGGTATCAGAGCTCATGGTTATAGGGAATTAGGTTATTAGTAATGCTTTGACCTAGTCTCTAACCTTCCTAGGACCCTAACGCAAGTTTACTTGCGTCTAGTCATAAAACAATACCGTCGCCTATCTTTAGGTCACAACCACAACGAAAACACAAATTTCAAATCTGCTTTGAAAACTAATCATCTGTTCTAGGATGATTTATTATAAGGTTTCGAACCTTCAAAGTTTTCAAAATCTCGTCAAAGTTTGGGTCTTATTAATGTGAACACGTGCAATCTGGAAGGGTGGGTGCCTGTATCCTGAGTTTTCTGTCTAAGGCTAGAGTGTTCGTACAAATCCGCAGTATCAGACCAGTCACTCTTACCTGGGAACTCTTGGGGTGAGTGTCCACTTATAGGCGAGCATGTCTTCATGATACATTATGAGGACCTATTTACTTTGATTCAGCCTTTGTGTGCCGTTTGTTTGCTTCGTGGTTCGAACAAATGACCATCACCCACGGTAATTGTAATATCCTTACCCAATGCCATTTCATTTAGTTTCTCTCTTGTTTCCTATTTTAGAATGCCTCCTCGACGCGACAATCAGATACCTAATGAAGAACTGGCAGCTATCATTACGCAGCAAATGGCAGCCGCAATCCCAAACATCATTGTTCAATGTAACCAAGCCCTCAACAACAATAATGCTCCCTGTAACTTCAAGACATTCAAATCTGCCAAGCTATCAAAGTTTTCTGGGCCCCAAGGAGCAACTGCACTTCTGCAATGGTTCGAGAGTCTAGAGAGCACCTTCAGACATGTTCATTGTCCAATCGAGCGAAAGGTTGAATTCGCATCTAGTGTCTTTGAGAAACGAGCTTTAACATGGTGGAATGGTGTGATGAGGGATAGGGGTGCTGAGGTAGCACTGGCTCAAACATGGGAAGAGCTTCGAGCTCTAATGATGAGGGAATTCTGTCCTCGTCATGAGATTAGTGCATTGGAAAGGGAATTCGACGATCTTAAGCAAGATAGCGATGAGCATCGAGCCTACACGGACCGTTACGAGGAGTTAAGTCTGTTATGCCCGAACATGGTCACCCCTTTGGATAAGGCAATCAAAAAGTACATTGATAGCCTCCCTGACTCAGTATAAGACATTGTTACTGGTAGAAACCCCACTACAGTTAGGCAGGCCATTGAGCTATCCGCTACCTTGACTGAATCTCAGATCAGGAAAGGTAAACTTTTCCGTAAGGGCGACAAGAAACAGATCGAGGAATCGAAACCAAAGGATGAACAGACTGGATCTCCTAAGAAGTCCAAGAAGCGAAAGGCTTCTCAGAACTTCGCCGTGGTTGCTCACAAAGATCAAGCCATCCCCAACCAACCAGCTCAACCCCCTGCTAGGAAGCCATACAATGGAACTGCACCCTTGTGCAACAAATATAGCCTTCACCATCATGCCAATGTGAAGTGCCGCAAATGTCAAACTTGTGGACTTATAGGCCATACAGCAAGAGTTTGCCCAGCTGCAGCTGCACCAAATCAAGCTGGCAACAATCCTGCTCAAGCTCATTTTCTACCAGGTTCTTGCTTCAACTGTGGCGAGATGGGCCATTTTCGAAGGAATTGCCCAAAGCTTGCTAATGCAAATCCAGCGTAGGGATGAGCATCTGACCGATTGGAAGACAACGCTATTTAGAAATAATCAAGCTTTATGTATTATTTTCTTTTGTTGTCAAGGTCTATGAAACAGTTGTTGATGTTGTTTATAAATAAATCTTTTATTTACATTGCAATGTATTTATGTGGTTGCATGTATAAACAACATATCCCCTACAATACCGACAATCAAGGAATCGTATTCCTTGAAGAGCAGACTACTCCCAAATTCTTCCATTTTATGATCTCTTGCGTTTTTCCGCGAAAATCCTAAGTACCCGTTTCTTCCAAGGAAACGAAGTACAAGGCGCAAGTTACAACTCTGGACAAATACCCAAAGTGCCTCTATAAATCCTTAATAGGGTACCTAAGGGTATTTCCATAAGTCCTTAATTGTTGTGTATCTTAATTCGAATGTTATGATTCCTTGTAATAAAAAATCGAATTTTTGGAAGATCATCCTATCTTTTCAGATAAATTCTTGAGGACGTTGAAGTCCATCGACTGGGTTCCTGGTATACCTTGAATACCCATGTTCAAATCAACGTCAAATTAATAACAAATTAATATCCAAGAAAACAATTATGTGCTTTTGTGTTTATGTGTTGACCCAATCAAAGTTGTCTCAAGCTTGTTCAAATTCTATCCCTTTCACATTATAAAACAAACTGTGCGAACTGTGCAAGAAATTACGTAATTATGGATGCATACATAATTATGGAATTTAGTGCACAGAAACCACAGCAAGTTTTGTCATGTGTCTAGAGTTAATTCTATTCATTTCCATTTCTGACGAAGCACCCGTTGAAAATGACTCCGTTCGTTCATTTTCATTTCTGAAGAATGTCCGTTAAGGGAAATGAATATCCTTTTGAGTTAATTCTATTCATTTCGATTTTTGATGAAGCACCCGTCGAAAATGACTCCGTCCATTCATTTTCGTTTCTGAAGAATGTCCGTTGAAGGAAATGAATGTCCTTTTGTGTATTCTTTCATTTCCATTTATGAAGAATACCCTTCGAAGAAAATGATTATCCGTTCATTTTCATTTTCGTTTCTGAAGAATGTCTGTTGAGGAAATGAATATCCGTTTGATTATTCCTTCATTTCCATTTCTAAAGAATACCCGTCGAAGAAAATGATTATCTGTTCATTTTCATTTTCGTTTCTGAAGAATGTCCGTTGAGGAAATGAATATCCGTTTGATTATTTCTTCATTTCCATTTCTGAAGAATACCCGTCGAAGAAAATGATTATCCGTTCATTTTCATTTTCATTTCTGAAGAATGTCCGTTGAGGGAAATAAATATCCTTTTGGTTATTCCTTCATTTCCATTTCTGAAGAATGCCCGTTGAGGAAAATGACTCCGTCTGTTCATTTTCGCTTCTGAAGAATGTCCATTGAAGGAAATGACAGGATTATGCCTTATCTTTGATGGTTATTTAACACAAAGTCATAGACAGGCTCCTACGAATAAATTTCGGTACGAAATTTCCTAAAGTAGGAGAGACTGTGACACCTGTGCCTCCGCGACCATCAAACAAATACCAAATCAATGAAATATTGTGTTTTCATACTTGGGATTTGTATAAATATGTGTATCATGTGCACATATCAATTCATGTTCGATTTCAAGCTTTAAATCGCTTTCTGGAAGATTATACACGATCTGATGCGTAAATATAACCAGTTTAATGCAACAAACACTACGGAACCGTGATATAGTCTTAACATACCTTAAATAACCTTTATATAACTTAGAAATAAGTTTTGGATGGTTTGGTGTGTCGAAATCAAGTTTGTTCGATCGCAGGGACTATTTGCATCAAACTGCGAAACTATACCGATTTGTATAGTGACAAACGTTCTGGAACTTGATCATAAGTTAAACATTCCCTAAATATACTTTACATAGCTTAGAAATAGGCTTTGAGGTGTTTTGGTGCGCAAAAATAAACTTTATTGATCAATAGGGACTAAAAGCGTCAAAAAGTGCATAACCTTGCATTTTCGCGCATATCTTACGTTCTGAATATATCCGGACATCCAAAAATTTATGTAATCATTAAAATACTTTATTTTAGTGATTGGCATGATAAAATTCCACTCGTCGCGTAATTTGGATCGTTTTTGCATTCGTTACGATTTCCGTCGTAATTAACCGAACAACGCAACCGTACGACCAAACGAACCAACAACCGTGATATTTTTGAGCACATTTCAAGTTCCCTATACTTTAACTTTATTTTAGAGCCTTGAAATGGGGTTAACGGGGCTTAAAAGTGCCAAAAAAAATCAAGTTTTACAATTACAGGGACCATTTTTGAAATTTCTGGCAGATACATTGAACTTGGTCCATTTTTGAGGTTTTGATGGTTTTAACCCAAGTTTTTGCACTCTATGGGCTGGAATTTGATGGTTTTAAGTATTCCCATGGTTTTGAAAACCATGTGCCCACATTGAGGGTCAAGATCAAGGCACGAAATGTGAGAAACGATCCTAACGGTTCTCCGAAATCTATAAATACCCAAGCTCTCATTCCATTTTCCTCACACCTTGATCTAATTTTATGCTCTAAGTTGAAGCTTTATGCTTCATACCTGATTATTTAGATCAAGTTATTCTAGCTTGGACCCTTTGTAAGTATTCTTTCCTGTTTTTATGCGTTTTAAGCGTAAAAGTCAAACAGTGTTTGACTTTCTGCTTTGACCAGTCTATGGTCAACACGAAGTTCGTTTGAACTTCGTAACATGAGCGTAATCACGATGGTTATAGTCTCTTGTGACTATACCTACTGATTACCACGTTGATTAGGTGTAGTGACGAGTCATAGTTTCGGTCAAAATGCGTATTCTTGAGTATTTTGCAACCAAACTATTCTTGGGTATCAAGAACCTTTGTCTTGATATCAAACTTGTTTTCTAACTTCATTAAACATGTTTTAGCATGTTTAGCTCGTCACTTTAGGTTTAGTGCTTATATAGGGTCGTTAGATAAGCGGTCTAAACAACCGCTTAGACTTTCGAACCCAACCCGTTTGGTCGATCATTAGGATTCGACCAAGCATTTATTGTGACCATAGTTGTATAGGGAATAACCTTCCGAGGTTATAACTTATGGTCACTTCGTGTAGTTAGTTGTATGATAGGTAATTTATATGCCTTAGGAAAATGACCAAAATGCCCTTTTTACGCATAAATTCATTTTAATCATTTGAAACATAAAATTTGGCATCTAAACTGATTAGGAAACATTATTAGACATGTTAAGGCATATAATACTTGTCATAGGACTAGTTAGGCGGTCCGAACGTGTTTTACGCGAACGACGTGTTAAAGTGGCGTAAGCTACCTTTACGAGTCGTAATGGGTCGTAAGCACTTAGGTTAGGTTTTATTTTAGAATGTAGTCTTTGTTAAACCATATTACATGAGTCCCTACACTCATTTGGTTTACGAAACCTCATTTTATCCAATCCTCCGATTTAGGTCCGATTTATTAACATAGTTACCTATATTAGGTGTCGTTTGATTTCTGTGATCCCTCTAGCTTGCTTGGTTGTTATTCAAGACTTCTAAGCATCCTCAAGTGAGTACATAGTCCCCTCTTTTACCGTTTTAAAATGTTTTGGGGTGATACACATGTGCCTACTTGTTACTTTCGTGCTTTTCATGTTTTTATATCATATGCTTGCTATGTTCATTAGTACGTATATAGTACATGATTTCATTTTGTTTTGCTATGTATGTTTACTTAGCATGCTAGCACATTGATTTTCATAATTACATTTTGTTGCATATGCTCATCCAGTATATGGACACATTGTTTTACATTTTGAACCGTTTGAAGCCGTTTGATTTATGTGAACCGTTTGAAGCTGTTTGATTTATGTGAACCGTTTGTAACTGTTTGATTTATGTGAACCGTTTGAATCTGTTTGAACCGTTGGGTTAGGGAAATGATTAGTTAACGGGGCGGGTGTAATGTGTTAAAAGCATGGTGGATACGCCGCTGGTACTTCCTATATATAAGTGCTTTTAACACATTATATATCGTTGCGTTATCTAAGATCACTTGAGCAAGGTTATCAAAACAAAGTTATATTACAAGGTTTTTCTAATAATATAAACCATACGAGTTTTATTAACGGGTTTTTACGAGATGTTTTACAATTTGATTTAATTAAATAAATGTTTTGGGTTAAGAATCATGGCTATGAGATTTTATAAAGTATAACCAACTTGATTTGAGTTGGTTAAATATGTCGCAATACTATACTTTTCAAAACCAAGTTTTTAATTAAGTTTTGCAACATGTAAACTAGCCATGGATCTGACACTCACATAAAACCTATGTACTCGCCGACATTTTTATGCTGACGTATTTTCACATGTGTTTCAGGTACCATAGTTGGTGATGTTTGATGATGATATTGATGCATACTCACATAGGAACGGACGAGGCCTTAGTGACTTAATAACAATGAAAGTCTATTTGTTCATGTTTTGTTTCTAATTTCAATGTAATGTAATACATTTAATTCAATAAAACAAAACCTCAAATCATGTGTTATGAAACAATGATTCTGTGACAACACTCCCCGACGTTTCCGCCACGATTTGTTTATTTCGTGGTTGGGGTGTGACAATTATATTACTATTGTTATTAAAGTTACCCTATGACAACAGGTTAAGAAGAAAGGTAAAGTTACTTCTGAGAGAAAGGAGATGGTTAAGAATAGAACTAAGGGAAATGCTGCCTTACCTGTCGACACAAGTGATTATTTTGGATGTTCTTCATCTGCACATAAAGTTAAGGTATCTATACTTGCCAGTTAATTAGTATATGTTATATAAAATGGTTTCTTTTTGTGCATATATTCAAAATTCCTTTAATTCACATGTATATGTTTTCTTTTTCATCAAGGGGAAGAGAGCCGCCAATGTTCAGAAAAAGCTTAACCGTAGAAATAAGATTGCAAAGACTGCAAAAAAATATTCTGGACATCTTCTCGACCCTGAGTTCTTTCATTTTGATCGCAAAGGAGACTATAGGCTGGTATACCATTTTTTATAACAAACTAATGATTTATGTTTATTTGTCTAACTATTATTTTTTTCCACACAATACATGTAGCGTCTTCCTGCTGAAGTTGCTAGACGAGCAGGTCTTTCTCTTGATCTTCATCCTTTGAAAGTTCAAAACATGGTTGGGGTTGTGAAGGTTTATGATGTTAAGTCGGAGTTAAATGAATTAAACCCACGTTATGCGTTGGACGGTTGGCGAAAGTTTATGACTGACAATAACTTGAAGTTTGGTGATATGTTGCACTTCACATACGTGTCTTCGCAACAGAAGATCGTATTAAATCAAGTTACGTCAGTTTAACAAAGACATTTAAGTATGTTCTGATATCAGATACTATAACTATGAATTTTTTGATGGTGATGTTGTATGTTTTTCTTTTTAAATTATTAACTTGATGGTTTGTTGCTATGTATGACTAACATGATAAAACACTGTTATTAGCACTTTATGTTTTATATAATAGATAATATGATATTTCTTTTTGCTAATAGTAACTGCAATTAGTAGAAACTTGGTTTATTAATTGCAATTGTGACATTCTTCTGTATTTGGCATGATGATGTTGTGTTTCAAATTGTAAAAACCACAGAATTTTCAGATAATAGACTGCTTTGGCCGATTAGATTATGTGTTAAATTATAGTTCTTTAAGTCATTTTTTCATTTTCTTGAATTCTATGTAATTTTGTAAAGAAGTACAATAACAAACAGTGGTTTGAACATCTGTTTGCCTTTTGGTCAATAGTTAATGGAAACCCATGTTAGGTTCAACAGTGTTTTGAAAAGGAAAACAATGTGAGAAGACAGTAGATCTTATTAAGTTAAACATCTGTTCAGGCTTAAACAGATGTTTGGACTTAAACAGATGTTTGGCCATAAACAGATGTTTGACCTTAAACAGAAGTTTTGCCTTAAACAGATGTTTCGCTTTCTATATCAGATATTTGGACTTAAACAGATGTTTGACCTTAAACATATGTTTGGGCATAAACAGATGTTTGGACTTAAACCAAACATCTGTTTAAGGTCAACATCTGTTTGACTATTGGTCAACATCTGATTGACTTTTGGTCTACATCTGTTTGAATTTTGGTCAACATATTATTTTGTAAAGAAGTACAAAAACAAACATTTTTACAAAATCCCAAATCACCGTATCATGTAAGTGCATTGAAGTAAAAGTGGAAATGATATTATTCATGTGGTCCTGTTGTGCTTTTGTTGTATCTCTAATATGGGTTCATGATCTAACCCGGTGATTGAAGACATTGTTGTTGAATCGAATGAGATGGTTGATGTAATGTGGTCGTATTAATAACAAATAGTAATTAATATAACTAAGTTTCCCGAGCCCGGGAAGCAATCCCGGATAAAAACCTAGTTTAATTATAACTAAAGTTGGTAGCTTTTGTCTGGTTTTATAGATTTATCATTATTTTAAAAACAGTAAATAATTACAGTGGTTTATGCTTATATTCGTATAAGATAAAGGAGTGACGAATATATCAGATAAGATAGGAAGGAAGATTAAGATGGTTTGGGCATGTGAAGAGGAGGCAGATGACGGCACCGGTTAGAGCAATGGGAATCCTCACTGTTGAGGGGATGAGGAGTAGAGGCAGACCCAAATTAATTTGGGACGAACGAATTAGACACGATTTCTAGAGTTGCACCTCTCTTGGGACTTTAACATAGTCCAGGGTAGGAGTTCATGGAGGCATAGGATTAAAGTTAAAGTTTTTTAGGGGACGGTATTCTAGACTCTAGAGCTTTAGTTGGGTCTTAAGGGTTTAGATTTTACTAAACACTAGGGTGACTATGCATGCGACTGTCTTGATGCAGGTATTGTATATATATGTGCTTTCTTGATGTTTTATATGTTTATGTTTTATTATGCTGCTATCACATCATTGCTTGTGTAATTTGGTTGCTTTTTTCTTATGGTCTTGTAGTTTAGTTTGTTGTCTGTTGTTTGTTCTCGAGGGTCTCTCTGAAAGCAGCCTCTCTATCTTTAGGGATAGAAGTAAGATTTGCCTACATCCCATCCTCCTCAGACCCTATAAGTAGTTTTGCTATTTGTGAAATTTACTAGGTACGATTGATTGATTCTTATATTCTTATAAATATAGTCAACGAATGTAATTGGTTACTAACCATACCCATAATTTGAGTGTATGAAGTTCTAAGACAAATACAACTATAAGATAAATTCACGAAAAAAAAGAAACATTTCTCCTAGTGCGTTAGAAATTCATAGAGAAGGTTTGTATATTTTTGTGTGCTTCTTCAAAGGAATAATGTACATGTATACCTAGATATGAAAGAAAACAATTATGGCATTGTAGCCTAGTGAAATCGTTGGAGTGGAATAAGGCTTAGGGAACATGAGGTCCTTGGTTCGATTTCCACATGAGGGTTTTTCTCATATTTATTGGGTTTCCTCCCATGAATTGGTGTGTAAGCACTAAGCATTATAGCCTGGTGAAGATGGATATGATCAGGCGGTTCTTTTGATGGCACAATGATACTCTAGTGCTTCGTTAGTGATCCAAATTTGCCATTAAAAAAAGATATGAAAGAAAACCCTAATGGCCTAAACCATAACTTACTATACTTATTACAACCCCGTAGTTTGAACGGGATTAATTATAAGACAGACATTCAAATTGTGCAAACATTGATAGACAAGGATGACAATAAACCCTTGGTGAAGATGTTAGCATATTGAGAATTTGAGAGGTTGATGGAACATGAATAACTCGACGCTAACCCATCATCACATTTTTTCCGCACAAAGTGAATATCAATCTTATTATGTAAAGAGTGAAATTTATAAAACAATATTCACCAACTCATTTTAGACGCATATAGAGAACATTATTGTTGTTTATTGATGACGATGTATCGAGTGTATTTAGTATCATAACATTAGACAATGTTTATGGTCATGCGAATGGTCCAATGTTATCAACTTAGCAAAAGATAAGAACATAACTCTTCATACCACATGGCAAAAAAAGGTGGATATACAAAGAGTCTTGTGCTTGAATTTGAGTGGTTGAGTTCGACCGAACATTTATAATGATCGGTGACAAATGTCGTCCTCATTTTACACTTGAATATATTTCAACTATTACGGTGGAAATACATACAATAAGCATAGGTAAATTGAAAAATAATAATCTCATCTTTCTGAAATTGGCAGATAATAATCCCAAGTCAGCTATTAGCTAATAATAATCCGACCTCATCCAATTTTTTTGTAAAATAGTCTTCCGTTAAAATAAACTTAACGGAGTTAAGTGTTTTTCCGAATTACAAACCGATGTTTTAGGGCTTTTGATCAGAACGAGGATACGAGTCGATTGATGTAAAACTTATCTCGAAATTGTGTTCGAAATGACTTGAATTTTGTTAATTGCAAGTTAAACACCCGAATTGAGGCACCATTTTCGTGGGTTGGGGGCAGTATTTTGAGGTAAGTTTTACATCAATCAACTCGTATCCTCGTTCTGATCAAAAAGCTATAAAACATCGGTTTGTAATTCGGAAAAATACTTAACTCCGTTAAGCTATTTAATTTTAACGAGGGGTGCCTTCGGGAACGCGGACACAGGTGGCTATTTTACAAAAAAAATTGGACGAGCTCGGATTATTATTGGCTAATAACTGACTTGAGATTATTATCGGCCAATTTCATAAAGATATGATTATTGTTTTCCAATTTGCCTTTATAAAATACATCTATAACACATAAAAATTATCACTTTCGAGATTTTTTATAACTATAAATTAATTTGTAGCCATGGTTATAAACCTAGAGATTATAATTAACATTTCCCTTTGTTTAATAATAAAAAAAACGTTTTATATCCTTTCAGCTTTTAGTGGTTAGCAACTTATTTTAATGCACATGTACAAAAAAAATGAGAAACTGAGAATATATTAAATTTTAATATCCTGTGGCTGACTGTCAACAACAATTGGAGCACATGAAAAATGCAGACTCTGTACATTTAGTGGCTGTGAGTTTTAAATCCGATTTCATTTCGACATGTATGTGTGGTTTGTTTGGTTATCGGTTGATGAATCATTTTAATATACTTTTTTATTTATTTATTCTTTTAATAGCTTATGCATGCATTCATGGTTGTCTTTGAGAATTTGTGGACGTTCGTTCGCAGGCTTTGTGCAGGTGAAAATTGTGTGTGAGTGTAAAAAATGTATGTGTGTTGGGTGCAAGCAAAAAAAGGTGTGTCAAGTGTAAAATGAGGACGACATAATCGAACCGAGATAACCGATATGTTAGTCTAATTCTTAAAACACATCATTTGCCTAGACTGGTTGGCAAGGTCCTTCCATCTCTTTTAACATATCCAGGGTCAAAACATTTAGTGGACAAAAGTTTCAACTATTTTAATATCCCATGTTGAATGTTCTTTTTTTCTTCATGGGCTGCGGGTAAAAATCACAACAGCTAATTATGATCCTTCGCATTAGTTGCAATTAAGTGATTAACAAACACTAACTGTAGAAGGGTGTACCTACTGGCACACCAATGTGCCTATTGGCACACCAAACCCTAGTAAAATCAGGGTTTACCTACGCAGCGTAGAGAGCTATACGCTGCGTAGGTAAACTCTGGATCTCAGTGCCTAATCACCAATCATTGCACAGAAAACAAGGTTTATATACGTTGCGTATAGCTCTCTACGCAGCGTATATGAACCATCTGAAATTTTGGGGTCATTTTGGTAGGTTTGAATCATCATATTTTTACAAGGTTTATATACGCTGCGTAGAGAGCTATACGCAGATTATATAACCTTTCAGAATTTTGCTTCATCATTCGGCCTATTTGTGGTATATATTCTCACCCGGTTACAACGTTAACTCGCTTAAAAAATATAACGAGTTAAAATTATATAATGTTTTTATTATTTAGTCGACGTCGTCGTTAATTTATTTAGTCGATGTCGTCGAAAAGCGTATAATGTTAAAATTTTGAAAAGCGTATATACAACGTTAAAATATTATAGCTTAAATAAGTGGAAATACCCGGGTACTGTTCGAATATGTTAAACCATTTACAGCAAAAGTTTTATATGTACACCAAAAGTTTGATATATACAGCAAAAGTTGTGCATACATAACAAAATGATAAAATGATAAAATACTATGGCTGCTCCTGCTCCTGCTGATGCTGATCCCATTCCGCATCCGTAATGAAGGGTCGTGGAGGTAACCCGGATCGCTGTCTATGCTCCTGCAGCTCCGCAACCACCCACTCCAACAAATAGTTGTTCCTGTCAATGTCGCGACGTAGCCGCTGATATGATGGGTCAGGACCAGGCCAAACATGTGGTGGCTCCGGAATGACGACGGCCGGCTCATGCGCCTCCGGCACCTCCGGATCGCGCGGGGGAAATACCGGATCGAACTGCGCCGGCAGCTGTGTAAGCTGGTATTGCCTGCCTTCCTGATTCTTAAACGCTTCACGCATGGGAACGATTTGGTAACGTGCATTGCGGATATTGTGTTCATCCCCATCCGCTTCGGCTGTTTCGCCGGGCCTACATGGTCGCGGTCATTCTCCAGGTGATAGCCCAACGAAAGGGCTATCCTAGTCACGTAGGCGCCGCCGTATAACAGTCCGCGCTCCTGTCGATGATGCGCGGAGGCGAAGTACTGCGCCAACGCGTGGGCGAGAACGCACGGCCTCTTGTATAAGAGGCAATATAAAAAAAAAACAAGTCACCACTGGTACACCACTCCCGGCTCTTGTTTCGAGCGGTGATCGAAGTGGAAATCATCTTGTGCAAATACCTGCACAAAAGGAAACCAGTCAGTAAATAATAATCAGACGACATCGACTAAATGAGGGCAAAAAAATACAATATAGTTTTTACTCGTTACGGATTTCGACGCGCGTAACGGACCTACGCGCCTTACGAGCGTTAAAACTAAGATCGTCGTTAAATAATATTTTTTTTATTATTTAGTCGACGTCGTCCGTAAGGCGCGTACGGGCCTAACGAGCGTCGAAACTAAGTTCGTCGTTAAAATATATATTTTTTATTATTTAGTCGAAGTCGAACCGTAAGGCGCGTAGGTCCCTAACGAGCATCGATACTAACTTCGTTGTTAAAATATAAAACGATGATCTTAGTGTCGACGCTCGTTTGGGACCTACGCGCCTTACGGTTCGACTTCGACTAAATAATAAAAAAATATATTTTAACGATGAACTTAGTTTCGACGTGCGTAACGAGCCTACTCGCCTTACGAGCGTCGAAACTAAGATCGTCGTTAAATAAATTTTTTTATTATCTAGTCGACGTCGTCCGTAAGGCGCGTACGGGCCTAACGAGCGTCGAAACTAAGTTCGTCGTTAAAATACATTTTTTTTATTATTTAGTCGAAGTCGAACCGTAAGGCGCGTAGGTCCCTAACGAGCGTCGATACTAACTTCGTCGTTAAAATATAAAACGACGATCTTAGTGTCGACGCTCGTTAGGGACCTACACGCCTTACGGTTCGACTTCGACTAAATAATAAAAAAATTATTTTAAAGGCGATCTTAGTTTCGTCGCTCGTTAGTCACCTATGCGCCTTACGGGCGACGTTTTAAAAAAAAACAGTTTACTGTATTTTAACAAACTGTTTTTCTGTTTAAAAAATATTCTGTTTAAAAAAAACAGCTTTCTGTTTAGAAAAAAAAAACAATTTAGGTTTATAAAAAATATATTATTAAAATAATAATAACTAACGTACCTGAAGAGCGGATCCTTAATCAGCGTTACCCTCTCCTTGGATTGTTGGTGGTCCCAATGACCGATTTCCGCGATCACAGCCCAAAACCCTAAAAGCGTGGGTTTATCTACCATTACCAACCCCTGTTTACACGAATGTTTATTAAACGGTTAAATTAATATTAAATCTTAAATGTGATATATTAAAATAATAATAATAATAACAATACAAATTTTGTGTTAAACGTACCGTCGTATATAGATCCGTAGCGATCTCAGCCTCCGTATACAAACCGCTATGCACCGCAAAGTCTGCAAGCGACATAGAACGCGCCTGGCCGGCCATGCGAAAAGAAACCTCTGGCGGAGGAGGGGGCTGCGCGGGGTCCACAACCTGATCTGGCCGACGAGGATGAAACTCAAACGACGACAGAAACTTGATCAGTCTCTCCCTGTATCTCGGCATAAACGATAGCTCAAACAGCCGATCCCACAGTGAATCACGGGGAACAAACTCCCTCGCCCAATCTTCAACCGCGAGCTCCCGGAGGGTTTTCCAAGAAACCGCAAAATGGGCACCGACATGCATCTTCCGAAGCTTCTCGCAACGGAGAGCAGCGTCGGAGTCTGGAGGAAACTCCAAATACAGGTGATTCTCGAGAGGATCCGGCAGTTGACGCTCCTGCGGCTGCTCCGGATTAATTTCTACTATATCCATTTCATCCTCCATCTTTCTCGTCCTGACAACCAAAAATTTATTAGATAAGCCTTTGTAGGTCCGAACCAGCGAACGCAGCCGCAAATGGGCGTTTAAACTGCTGCAAACGCAGCAGCAAACGGCTGCGAAATCGCTGCCGTTTGCAGCCGTAAACGGGCGTTTAAACGGCTGCAAATGCAGCCCCAAACGGTAGCGATTTTGCAGCCATTTGCGGCTGCCTTTGCAGCCGTTTTAACCCCCGTTTATGGCTGCAAACGCGGCCGCAAACGGTAGCGTTTAAACGGCTGCAAATGCAGCCCCAAACGGTAGCGATTTCGCAGCCATTTGCGGCTGCCTTTGCAGCCGTTTTAACGCCCGTTTGCAGCCGTTTAAACGCCCATTTACGGGTATGAAGGTTTAATCGCTGTGTTTGCGTTTAAACGCCCGTTTGCGGCCGCGTTTGCAGCAGTTTAATTGCTGTGTTGATGCTATACGAAGCATGGATACAAGGGTATGAAGGTCATTCTCTTGACCTTTATATACGCTTCGTATAGTCCCATACGCAGTGTATATAAAGGTCAGACAATGACCTTTTTACCATTGTAATCAGTTGCGTATAGCCCCAACACAACGGCAAAATGGTAATTTAACATATTTATATTTGAAACTTTGATTTGGGGGGGAAATTGTCCGCCTTTTACATACGCATAGTATTGCTCTATTCGATGCGTATTATGTTTGTCATTTTACCTTTTTACCCTTGTGCTGAGGCTATACGAAGCCAAACACAGGGGTTGTTTTGTCATTTTGTTCTAATACGATGCGTAGGGATCCCTACGCAGCGTATATAAAGGTCCATTTTTTTATTTTTTTGTGTTTTCCTTTGTTTATTTTAAGAAAACAATATTATTTAATGATAAATACAAATATAATTTAGAAAAGTTAAAAATAATACAAATATTATGAATTATAAAAATTAAAAATGATACAAACTTTATAAATTAAAAAATTTCTACAATTTACAAAAATACAAGTTTCCGCTTAATCTTCGATAAGATTTAAACTCGGGTCTCTGTCTTTGTCTGAGTCTGATTTAGGATTGATTAACTCGTAGTAGTGCTGTAACCGCGGTCTATACATTTCTTCCCACCGTTTCGCAGCTATTGATCGATGTGTCGACCACAATGGGGTCAGTATAGGCATGGGGTAGTCTCTTTCCAACTTAACATGTATGAAGTGTCCCCCGTAAACATGGATGAGCGTTATCGCTTGAGGT
This sequence comes from Helianthus tuberosus, assembly GCA_030545235.1. Classification (NCBI taxonomy): domain Eukaryota; kingdom Viridiplantae; phylum Streptophyta; class Magnoliopsida; order Asterales; family Asteraceae; genus Helianthus; species Helianthus tuberosus. Next base: position 150,361,413 of record CM060410.1, on the reverse strand, counting down.
CGTGGATCTAGTGGGGCATCCGTTAATGGGAAGATGGTAGAGCTCCCTTTGATGCTTAGCACGTGGAGGACAATATTATACATTTGCGCTACGAGAAGCCCTATGCGGGGCATTTCCATCCAGTGACTTCGATCACACCCTTGCACTGAATGCCATTCGATGTTGTTACGTATTCGTTTAAAGTCTCCTTCGTTATATCTTTCGAATACATGCTTCCATAGCGGCTTGTTATGGTCAATCTCCAGTAGTAAATCACTTCGAATACGGGGCCATACGTATTACCCAAAACCTAACCCGACAGCCACAGACCTGTACCCACAATGACCGTCTGGGGTCACATCTTGTATATGCGATATGTAAGAGTGAAACTCTGATGGAATTTGATCCTTAAACCTCATAATGCGTAACAAGTGCTCGTCCCCCTTCATTAATGGAAAACCATGATCATCCTGCATCTCCTTCTTTTTAGAACTCGTTGAACTGTTTTGTTGCATTTTAGATTTTTCAGACTTTACAACCGAACCAGTTCCATGAGAGCTCTCTGACGGTACGTATGAGCTGTGTCGGGGCAAATCGTTCCTATGTTTTGGGGAAGGGGTATATACGTTGCTGTCCTCGCCATAGGAGCTGTATCTCGTAACTTCGTCTAACCTCGCAGCTTCATCTAGCCTTTCTTGTAGTTTCTTTGATGTAGGCCGACCACGAGTATTTTGCTGGACGATCGGTGGTTTCTTGGTTGACGATTTCGGGGTTAAGACCGCTTTTATCTTTGAAAGCAAACTTTTTTCTGATCGGGGGAGTGTGACTCTAATTGTTGCCGCACATTACTGAGCTTTGCTACAACATCGACTTCCTCGTCTACCAGTTTACACAGTAGTAAGTCGAGCTTATGCAGAATACATCTACGTCATCGAGTTGTATTTTACGCCCTGCACAGTTAAGTCAATACGGTGTGAGAAACAACTAAATCGTACTAAATAACAATAGGTTTGTAGGTTTAATATTTTTTACCTGTACATTTGTAGTTTTCCAGCCTATAAGCACACGACAACCCACAGCTAAGCCACATATGGCAACCACATGATGCGTTAAGTTTTCGCAACACCTCCAGCTTTCTCAGTAGCTCTTCTCCTAGCAAATCAAGTGCTGTATGCGAAACCTTTCCACGTAGGTTGTCCAACAGTGGGTTTCTGTGGTGGTTCATCGTTTTTTCGATGCTCTCGGTGAAACTTTTTTGTATTTCATCGTACTGAGTTTCAACTATATCAATGACGCATCTTGCTATTTGCTCCAATGAACTCGCGCACGTAACATATCTTTTTAAATTTGCGTGCTGGCTCTCAACTCTGTTGGTGGCGCGCTGACCAAAGTTGTGACACTTATCGTTCCACGCATAAACGAACATTTTTTATAATCTTTGAGCCAGTTTTCGTAGACGTAATTAAAGACACCTGCAAAAATAAAATAATGAAATGTAAAAGCGTGTGTAAAATATAATAGATTGGGTGAGTCGTTTGTTGAAGGAACACTTACTTTCTCGGTTGGCAACCACGAGTCGGTTATACAGTTTCTACAAGTTGTACTTGTATGAGCTCTGAAGCAGATTCGCACACTCTCCGCCAGTACGACAGAAATTTCTCCCAATCTAATTTATTGAACCCTTGCTTGCAATGTCTACATATATTTTGTTCGATGTGAAACTGGCATAGAAGCCTAGATGCGTTCGGGAATACTTTTGCACACGCGTTAATTAGGGCTAGCTCTCTATCCGTGACTATCACACGCGGCATCATACATTCATGCAACATTGACTTGATCCGCTCAAGCACCCACATGTAGTTATCCCTTCGTTCTTTGCAAATAACGGCATGTGCGATACAAAAAGACTTGTTGGTCGACATCAAACCCACATCCTGGACAAATGGCATGTTGTAGATGTTTGTTTTGTAGGTCGCGTCGATCAACATCACGTGCAGGAATGTACGCCACATAGTGATTGAATAAGGATGAACAAAGAAAATCTCTGTTACGACATCTGTTTTGGGTTCCTGTTGGGTGTCGTAAATGAATCGGTTGTCATGCAGCACGCTTTCTAGTGCCTTCATAGGAGTTTTTCCGTCCATCAGTGTTGCTCTAATTTTTTGTACCGCATTTTGCACGTCTTTCTGAACATGCAGGCTGTCGGGGAACTGCTTTCTTAGGGTTTGAAATATGATACGTGGCTCCATGTTTTGAGCAGTTAGCTGCTCCACTAGCTTGTATTCGACTTCAGTAAATCTTCGCACAAAAGCGTGGCCCAACAGACTCGTCGTAGGTTCGTGGTTATGGTTCGCGTTGTCCACTTTTAACTCCCATGTGTCATTCGTCACGTCCCGGATGGCGAGTAATGAAAATGGGCAACCGATTGTTTTGCTACCAGCTTTCCTAACTATTGCTTTACTACGGTGCTCACCACTACAGTCGCACACAAGCCATACCATCCCAGTAGTACCGCCAATATTTTTCGATCGGCGGGTAACAATTACGTAACCATTCTCCTTTCCCGTTTCTTGTACCCAATTCTTCAAACCAGTTAGAGACATGAAACGCTAAAAAAAGTTACGTTAATAATAATAAAAACAATAATAACAATAATAATAACAATAATAATAATAATAATAACAACAACAACAACAATAATAATAATAATAATAATTATTATAATTATAATGTTGTCAATAGTTATATAATTTTAACAATAATAATAATTATAATAATTTGAACAATAATATTAACAATAACAATAACAATATAATTCTAACAATAATAATAACTGTTATAAAAATAATACAAATATTAATGTGATACCTCCTTTATTTGAAACGGATTGCCCGGGGTAAATGGTTCATAATCATCGTACAGTGGTGTGTTACGGGGCTCATAACCGTATCCACCGTATTCTTCGTATCCACCGTAGCCTCCGTATCCACCTTCGTCCTATAACTATCGTATCCACTGTATCCACCTTCACCCCCGTATCCACCGTATCCACCTTCACCCTCGTATCCGTAACCTGGATACGATTGCTGCGTCGGGTAATATGGTTCATCAACAGGTGCATTCTCAGCACCGTATCCACTTTGTTGAATGTACAGAGATTCATACTCGTATCCGTAATCCGGATCCACTTGATGCGCCGTGTAATTTGGTTCATCAACAGGTGGAGTCGGAGCCTCGTTCAAGTCTGGCAATTGTGTTTTTTGATCAACAGGGACTCCAGACACAACCTCATCCTCATTCGCATCATTTACTCCCCATGCGTCGTTAGAATATCGATTGTAGAAATAATTCTCGTCCCAAAATGATGACATTTTAACAATATTGTGTTTGATACAGATAAACTGAAGATATACAGAACATATGATTTTGGTTTGGGTAAAAATTGAAGAAGATGAAAAGAATGCACAGATGAAGTCGAAGGGAAGCAGAGATGCATGGATAAATAGACTTTTAATTTTATTGAAATACGCAACGTATAGCTCTGTACTCCCCATATTGCTTTATTCACGTGCCCGTACAACATCGTATCATTGTCAAATCAGTCTGACATACGCTGCGTAGAGATCTATACGTAGCGTCTTACTTTATGTACATATGCTGCGTATAAGTCTATACGCAGCGTATGTCAGACTGATTTGACATGGTACTAGGTTTGACTGTCTGGTCGTGTACCTACCCTTTACCTACGCCTCGTAGAGACCTCTACGCAACGTAGGTAAACCCTAAGTGTGTAGATAGCCTGCCAATGTGTGCAAATAGTTAGAGCCTTGTAGAATTATGAAACACATCCTTTGCATGTGGATTTGTACTAGAACAAGCCAAAACGGTAAGAAAATTGTAGGATCAAAATATCAAATCGATCTTTTCAGATTGGCCTTAATGAGTTAATATGAAATTAGGATGTGTGTTTCCATCTTCTTCTCTTAAATAGAAATTAATATGTAGTTTGTTTTTAAAGAGGTAAAATGTTTGCAGTCTGCGAACCACATCTGTAGAAGAAGATGTGGAAAAACCTCTGTAGTCTGTAAGAAGAAGGTTGTTAGTTTTTTAACGTACGTAGACTTCTAAAATAAACTGGTGGTGGTGGGTGGTGGACGTGGACGGTGGTGGTGGTGGTGATGGACGGTGGTGGTGTTTTACCCCTCTGCAGACCTTAGAAGATCTTAAAAGTGGCTGAGACAAGTCTGCACCAAGAAGAGCTCGCGCATACGTTTTTTTAATGAAACGTCTTCCAAAAACAAACAATCTGCAGATGACAATGTTTGCGCGTGGTCTGCGCGAAACAGATAGAAGAGTCTGCACAGATCTTTTTTAGAAAAACAAACACCACCTAAATGATTTACGCTCATGGTTGAGTTGAGAGCAAGAAGGCAAACAACAATATAAAGTTTAATGTGATAAATAATAAATTTGCAAAGTGTTGTTACCATGTTGATATCGCGCTTGCAAAAAAATAGATCCCACATTGCATACATCACCTAAATTTTAATCAGTTCCTAGACTGTTAAATCATAAGTGTGTGTGTGCAAGCAAAAAAGTTAAGAAAAACAACATGAGAGGTTCATCTCAAGCTGGCCGCTTTAGCAAAGAAACTGCAACAAGCCTTGGGTTTGCTTTAAAGGAAAAAGTGATCGAAAAGAAAAATACAAATTGAAAAGAAGTGAAATAATTTATAGAAGAGTTAATTACACAAATGGGTCATGTGGTTTATAGCTAGTTTTGCCTTTGGGTACTAACTTTTTTTAAACAGGTTTAGGTTTTATGGTTTCAATTTTGTAACACCTTTGGGCGCTAACACCAAAATTTGTTAATTAATGAATAAAATACCCTTCCATTTTTTTAAGTTTATCAATGTAACACATTTGGGTACTAACACCTAATTTTATTTAAGTTTAAATCAATTTTACAAAATCTATTTATTTTTTTATTTTCATCTTTTTATTATATCTCTTAATTAACATAAAATCTATTTATTTTTTTATTTTGAGTTAATTACACAAATGGGTCATGTGGTTTATACCTAATTTCGCCTTTGGGTACTAACTTTTTTTTAACAGGTTTAGATTTTATGGTTTCTATTTTGTAACAACTTTAGGTACTAACACCAAAATTTATTAATTAATGGCTAAAATACCCTTGCATTTTTTTAAGTTTATCAATGTAACACGTTTGGGTACTAACACCTAATTTTATTTAAGTTTAAATCAATTTTACAAAATCTATTTATTTTTTTTATTTTCATCTTTTTATTATATCTCTTAATTAACATAAAATCTATTTATTTATTTATTTTCATATTTTTATTAAATTTCTTATTTAACATAAAATCTACTTGTTACACTAGTATTTTTTTAAATAGATTTTTAAATAAAATCTACTAGCTATATAGTTTTATGTAAATTAAATTTCTTACTCGTTTTCAATTTTGGATAGATATGATTGATAATAATAAATATCTTTCATGTAAAAAAAATTTAAGCCTTTATTTAACTCGTTTTTTTGTTCATTTACATTTTACTATTTTAGAAAGATATTTAATTTACATAAAATCTGCTAGTTACACCAGTAAAATCTACTAGCTATATAGTTTATGTAAATTAAATATCTTTTTTACAAAAAAAAAAAACGAGTTTAAAAAAAGGCTTAATTTTTTACATGAAAGATATTTATTATTATCAATCATATCTATCCAAAATTGAAAACGAGTAAAGTTTACATTATTTAAAACGAGTAAGAAATTTAATTTACATAAAACTATATAGCTAGTAGATTTTATTTAAAAAAAATACTGGTATAAGAAGTAGATTTTATGTTAAATAAGAAATTTAATAAAAATATGAAAATAAATAAATAAATAAATTTTATGTTAATTAAGAGATATAATAAAAGATGAAAATAAAAAAAATAAATAGATTTTGTAAAATTGATTTAAACTTAAATAAAATTAGGTGTTAGTACCAAACGTTTTACATTGATAAACTTAAAAAAATGCAAGGGTATTTTAGTCATTAATTAATAAATTTTGATGTTAGTACCTAAAGTTGTTACAAAATTGAAACCATAAAACCTAAACCTATTAAAAAAAAGTTAGTACCCAAAGGCGAAATTAGATATAAAACACATGACCCATTTGTGTAATTAACTATTTATAGAAAATTGTGTTAGTGAGAAGTGTAAATACATTGAAAAAGAGTTGTGTTTCTGAGTTTTTAAAGAGAGGAAGTGGAAAGAAGAGAAATGAGGATTTTTCATACTATTTACTTCTAACTTTCTTCTCAAAATGGTTGTATTTGAAGACAAAGAATTTTTTTAATAACTTTCCCTTTTAACTTTATCCCCCTAAAAATGTTATTTTTTTCGAACTATGCAACTAAGGATGTAATCGAATCGAACGAACACGAACAAGATCATGTTCATGTTCGTTCATTAAGGAAACTAACATGTTTGGAACTGTTCATGAACGCATACCGAACATAAGTTTATGTTTGTGTTCGTTCGTTAAGGAAATTGTGCTGTTCACGAACAATTCGTTAACACCGGTCTCAAACACAAACGAATAAAAACAAATGTAAATGAAGGTTTAACCCACCCCGTCCTCTATCCGGGCCGGCCTTCCAAATATAACTCAAAGTGACTATCTATGGCATTATGAGTACAAAATGATTAGTAGATGTGGATATAATGGGTAATAAATAATAATACATATGAAATTTTGGAATGTAGCCATTTTAACAAGTGTCTTATGCCTATTTTGTAACACTCGGCTTAGGTATCTTTTTTATAAACATTTGTATGTGAGTGTATATATATGGAGTGATATATATACGTATTAACTAGTTTAACAAGTTTCATAAATTATAAAATAAGTTAGATCTAAGTTAATAAGAGATAATTATTGTAGAAATTTATGGTATCACAGGAATAGTGACAAAACGGTGACAAAACTTTGTTATTAACCCAAACCAAAAACACCCAACCAATACCCTTGATCTTACACCAAGTAAGACCTGCTGAACAGATGTTTAGATCGACTGAGTTGATCTATAAATACAAAGACAGAAAAGATATAGGAAAGTATACAACCTGATCTACAAGATGAGCAGATCTCACAGGCGAGATTAACAACAAGATGAACAGATCGCCATACACAAACGGAGAGAACAACTTTGAAGAGAGAGAATGCAGCGAAGTGTCTAGAAACTATAGCTCTCATATCTCTACTTTATATACCAGTTGCAATCAAATTTTATATCCTGCCCCTCCATCTTTTATTCTTTACACCAACTTCAGTAGACACTTTCATTCTGGCCCCCCAAGTATTGTAGGAACCGTTCGCGTATATAAATAAAAATAAACAAATTTTTATTATACGATTACAATTCAGAAATGAAGAAAACAAACAACAAATACAATTACAACTGAAATAAACCAAATTACAAGAAGGAGTAGAAACAGAGTGGTTGAGGCACATGTTAACCACGCTTCCCTTAAAACAAATTCCGAGTCTCCCAAGAGAACTCGTTTTGTTTCCCAGGGTACAACATCCGGAGCAGAAATACTGCCGGAATTGGCACAGGAACCCGATGTCTACCTTGAAAGCTGCAAGAAAAAAGATCAGAAGAATGTAGAGAGAAAGTTGTAGGTGCTGTTATGTTGCTGGTGTCTTCTGCAGCTGGGTATGAGGCTGTATTTATACAGCTCCTAAGTCGAAACAGTCAAAAAGGAATTAAGGAGAGGTTTAAATTGCATTAAACGTCTTCAATGCAATTTAATACGTCATTTAATTCTCAGTCAGAGACCGTTAACTCGTCAGTTTCAAAGCTGAACTGTAACTGCACTGTCATTCAATGCTGGAAGCTTCTGCGAACGCAGTTCTGCACGCCCATGCGCTCTGCGTCCACTTGGCTCACTGCCATGCGCGCGTGCGCCACACTGACCCAGGTCCATGCGCGTGTGCGCCACGTCACCTGTGAGCCTCTACGAGCACGCCACACAGTCGCGCCGTTTTGGCTCACTTTGGTGCGCCGCGCACTTCACATCAGGACCCATGCACTATGCGCAACCGAGCACCTTCGTGCCACGTCACGCGCCTCGAACCTGCACTCCCTTTCACCACTTGGTCCTTGCAGCCTTTGTGATCCACCACGCGCACGTGGTCAAAAATACAAAGGCGGCTCTCAAGTGGCTCGCGGTGATGCGAAGTGCAAAGTGCGCCATCAAAGCGCCTCATCGCCCATGCCATGCGCGCGCGTGTGTGCGAGTTAGGGTGCTCCGCACCCTTCGTGAGTACACTTAGTGTGTGCTTCCATGAAACAATAAAGGTGCTTCCATCTCTCCTCCGATGTGGGACAAGGTGCTACTTTCCCTTTTGTTTCAGCATTCAATATTCCAAACACCCAACTTTGAGCATTGATATCTCATTCATCTTAGCTCCGTTTTGGACGTGGTTTAGTTCGTTGCGAAGGTCTTCCAACATAGAAAACAAACCCACAAATAAATATATAAAACCCGCTCGTTTTCTTATATTTATTTCTAGTCCAAAATAGGAAAAAAATCATTTTCCTATATATGTGAAAAATGCTATTTTCACCTATTTTTCCAACAATCCCCCACATGAAAAATGCTATTTTCATCAAATTTCCAACAATCCTCCACATGTATGGAAATCGATCTTTTCCTTACACTATTCAACGATAAACCTCGACAGTTGAGTATTGCAAGATAGGTAGGTTGTAACCTTTGAACCTTCTTTTGTGAAGCATACTTAGCTTACTAGCGGTTTGTAGACGCGATGTACTTGAACAAACCCCTATTTATGTAAACGAAAATACACTTCACACAATACTCTCCCTGGTTTAGCCAACCCCTCATTGTCGTGTCCTATTATGGTCCTGGAACACTAGCCTGGTTCTGCGAGAGCTCTAGGATTTGCGCACCCCACAAATCCATTCGAAGCGACCCTACTTCTCTCTAACATAGGTGATTCCCATGAATCATTAAAAACATCATGGTTATTTGATTTCTCGAAATTGTTAACCTTAATATGCTTAGCCTCACTTCAATGTCACTGATTGGAATGGACTATGAAGTATATATAACTCCCTTTTTATTTAGTTTGGAGTACTCCCCCACAGTGACTCCATTTTGGTAATATGATTAAGTTGTCCTATTGAACTTAGATCTTGGGATCTCCAGTCAACTAAGTTAGGCTTCCCTCATATTCCCATTTATCATGGGCTTTAGTCCCATTCCTCTTGACGACGTTTCTACTAACTCTCTACTTAAGCCTTTTGTAAACGGGTTTGCAATGTTATCCTTTGATCTCACATAATCAATTGTGATAACACCCGTTGAGAGTAGTTGTCGTACCGTGTTATGTCTACGTCGCATATGCCTTGATCTGCCATTGTACATCAAGCTTTGAGCTCTACCAATCGCTGATTGGCTATCACAATGTACACATATGGCTGGCAAAGGCTTTGGCCATCTTGGAATATATTCCACGAATTGACGTAGCCATTCCACCTCTTCGCCTGACTTATCCAAGGCGATAAATTCGGATTCCATTATGGATCTTGCTATGACCGTTTGCTTAGAAGATTTCCAAGCAATAGCAGCTCCTCCAAGTGTAAACACCTAACCACTTGTTGATTTGGAATCTTTATTATCCGATATCCAGTTTGCATCAGTGTATCCTTCGATCACTGCTGGTTGTCGGGTATATTGCAGTCCGTAATCTATTGTGTATCTTATGTATCTAAGCACCCTCATGATAGCTTTCCAATGATCCACGCACGGATTGCTGGTGTATCTACTTAGCCTACTCACAGCGTAAGCCAAGTCGGGTCTAGTACATGTCATTAGATACATTAGACTGCCAATAATTCTTGAATACTCTAACTGAGCAACTCCATCTCCTTTATTTTTCTTGAGATGTAGGGATGTATCAACTGGAGTTCGAGCTACACTCATATCTCCCGAGTTGAATTTTTCAAGAATTTTATCCACATAGTGAGATTGACTTAACACAAGACCATCTTGGGTTCTTATGATCTTTACTCCAAGAATCACATCTGCTAAACCCATGTCTTTCATGTCAAATCTTGCTTTCAACATGCTTTTAGTAGCTTTGATAATTTTATCATTACTCCCAATGATAAGCATATCGTCTACATAAAGGCATAAAATCACATAACCTTCATTTGTGTCTTTGAAATAAACACATTTGTCGCACTCATTTATTTTGAAACCATTGTCAATCATGACATGATCAAACTTTTGGTGCCATTGTTTTGGTGCTTGCTTCAAGCCATACAAAGACTTGACGAGTTTACATACTTTACCCTTTTGACCTGGGGCAGAGAAACCTTCAGGTTGCTCCATGTAAATCTCTTCTTCTAAATCGCCATTTAGAAATGTGGTTTTAACGTCCATTTGGTGAACTTCCAAATTTCTTAAAGCCGCTATAGCAAGAACCAATCTAATCGAGGTTATGCGCGTCACAGGCGAGTAGGTATCAAAGTAATCTAGACCTTCCTTTTGTCTAAACCCTTTAATCACCAACCTAGCCTTGTATTTATCAATATTTCCATTAGTTTTCATCTTCCTTTTGAATATCCAACGATGTCCAAGTGGTTTGCAACCAGGCGGAAGATCTACTAACTCCCAAGTATGATTTTGCAATATCGAATCAATTTCGTTCTTTATTGCTTCTTTCCATTGAGGTCCTTCTGAAGAAGAAACCGCTTCGCGATATGTATTGGGCTCGCCCTCAACCATATAGCTAACGAAGTCTGGACCGAATGATTTTTCAACCCTTGGCCTTTTACTTCGCCTACGACCACTTTCTTCAACCTCAGGTCGTTCATGTGTCTTATCATGAACTACCTCATCAACTGGTGTAGATGAACTTTCACCTACTTCAAAATTAGGTGTTCATGACGTTGCTTGTGTTTGTCTTCTCAAAGGAAACACATTTTCAAAGTAAGACACAACGTTAGGATTCACCTCCATGATAGTGTTGACGTGTACATCAGGATTCTTGGACTCATGTACAAGAAATCGATGTGCACTACTTTGATGCGCATACCCAATAAATATGCAATCAACAATTTTGGGTCCTATCCTAAGAGCCTTAGGAGGTGGTACAATCACCTTTGCTAGGCACCCCCACACTTTCAAGTATTTGTATGAAGGCTTCTTCCTTTTCCATAACTCATATGGAGTTTCATCTCTCTTTTTGAGTGGTATCTTGTTCAAAAGATAATTAGCCGAGAGAATGGCTTCCCCCCACATTTCCTGGCTCACCCCAGAACTTATCAACATGGCGTTCATCATTTCTTTCAATGTGCGGTTCTTTCGTTCCGCCACGCCATTTGATTGTGGAGAATAAGGAGGTGTACACTCATGTACAATGCCACTTTTTGCGCACAAATCGGCAAAAGGTGCAACATATTCGCCTCCTCGGTCGCTTCACAAAGCTTTTATCTTCTTTTGAAGTTGATTCTCAACTTCATTTTTATACAAGATAAATTTACTTATTGCTTCATCTTTACTTTTTAGTAAATATACATAGCAATATTTAGTACTATCGTCAATAAACGTGATGAAGTACTTATTTCCACCTCTTGTGGGTACCGCTTTTAAATCACATATATCGGTGTGAATTAAATCAAGGGGTTCGGTTATTCGTTCAACCGATTTCGATGATGTTCTTGTAAGTTTGGATTCAACGCATGTTTCACATTTATAATGTGAATCAATATGGAATGTTGGTATACAATTTAAATTGATTAAACGGCGTATAGAATTAAAATTAACGTGACCTAATCTACCATGCCATTTATTCGATTCAGAAAACTCAAGCATATAAGTAGAAGTAGTAGCAATTTTATTCATGTTCTTTTTGACAGCCATTACATTCAATTTGAACATACCATTTTGGGCATAGCCCTTGCCAACATACATTCCTCGTTTAGTAAGTACAAATTCATCGCTCTCAAAAACTAAACGAAATCCAGACTTATTAAGCAACCATCCCGAGACTAGGCTCTTGCGCAAGTCTGGAACATACAACACGTTGCTTAGAGTGAGCTCCTTCCCTGAAGTCCACTTCAATATCACCGTTCCTTCACCCTTGATGTCCGCGGTGGCTGCATTTCCCATGTACAGCTTCTCATCTCCCGTAAGCTCTTTGAAGGTGGTAAAGAGGCTCCTGTCTAGGCACACATGACGGGTCGCTCCCGTATCAACCCACCATCCTTTTAGAGTGTTGGTCACAACATTGACCTCATCCAACATTGCGGTTTTGTCGGAAATCATTGCCACCAAAGGCATTCTGCCTTCATCCACCATGTGCGCGCGCTCACGCTTTGGTTTCTTGCATTGGTTAGCCCGATGCCCCGGCTCGTCACAGTTGTAACAAGTCCCTTGGAACGTTTGAGGTTTCTTTTTCACAACCCCTTTCTTTGGTCCAAGTTTGCTAGCCTTTGCTTTCTCTTTGTCCTTTTTCCCTTGCCCTTATTGCCCTTAGAGGATTGCCCATGTTCAACCAAATTTGCGCTCGCAGAAGTTTGCGCATGGCTGCCTTTTAAGGCAATTCTATTGTCCTCTTCAATCCGAAGACGAATAATAAGATCCTCTATAGTCATCTCCTTTCGTTTGTGTTTAAGATAATTCTTAAAATCCACCCAACCAGGAGGTAACTTCTCAATCATCGCTGCCACTTGAAATGTATCGCTAAGTGTCATGCCTTCCGCAAGGATGTCAAGTAGTATAATTTTCAATTCTTGGACTTGATTCATAACTGTTTTAGAATTGACCATTTTGAAATCCAAGAAACGGGCTACCACAAATTTCTTTGTGCCAGCATCCTCCGTTTTGTACTTCTTGTCCAAGGCATCCCAAAGATCTTTGGAAGTCTTGACATTGTAGTACACATTATACAATGAATCCGAAAGCCCGTTTAACACATAGCCTCGACAAATGAAATCCGAGTGCTTCCAATCCTCTACCGCGCTCAGAGCCTGAGCATCGGTCTCCCCTTCCACAGGTTGGGGAGCGGTTTCAGTCAAGAACCTCGCAAGGTTCATGGTGGTAAAATAGAAGAACATCTTCTGTTGCCACCTTTTGAAGTGGAGGCCCGAGAACTTCTCGGGTCTTTCAGCATGATTTGCCACTGTGGACGCTCCCACAGTGTTGGCAGGGGTTCCAACAACAACATTAGTGTTGTTGTTAACGTTGACATTATCGGTCGACATTCTGAAAAAATTAAAATTTAAAGTTTTAGTTAAAAGGTCTGATTTACGCAAAAACCAGAAGTAAACTAGTAAATTTTAATTTTACCACAAAATTACTGTTTCAGCTTCTAAGTCCAACTTTGAAGTCCAAAAACAGAAATTTTATAATTTTTAGAACTTACTGTTTGGCTTATAAGTCCAACTTTGAAGACCAAGGCAGAAAGTTTTAGCAATTCTTAGGACAATTCTGAAGTAACCAAATTGTTTTCAACCAAAGTCGCTCCTTTGAAGAAGAAAACAACAAAAAAATATGTTTTTAAAACACAAACTGAGTGAATCAAAACTGGTTTGAGTCACAAAACAGAATGGTTTTGATTACACGAACGGTTTTAATTTTTTTTTTAAGATTGTAAGAACCGTTCGCGTATATAAATAAAAATAAACAAATTTTTATTATACGATTACAATTCAGAAATGAAGAAAACAAACAACAAATATAATTACAACTGAAATAAACCAAATTACAAGAAGGAGTAGAAACAGAGTGGCTGAGGCACGTGTTCAACACGCTTCCCTTAAAACAAATTCCGAGTCTCCCAAGAGAACTCGTTTTGTTTCCCAGGGTACAACAGCCGGAGCAGAAGTACTGCCGGAATTGGCACAGGAACCCGATGTCTACCTTGAAAGCTGCAAGAAAAAAGATCAGAAGAATGTAGAGAGAAAGTTGTAGGTGCTGTTATGTTGCTGGTGTCTTCTGCAGCTGGGTATGGGGCTGTATTTATACAGCTCCTAAGTCGAAACAGTCAAAAAGGAATTAAGGAGAGGTTTAAATTGCATTAAACGTCTTCAATGCAATTTAATACGTCATTTAATTCTCAGTCAGAGACCGTTAACTCGTCAGTTTCAAAGCTGAACTGTAACTGCACTGTCATTCAATGCTGGAAGCTTCTGCGTACGCAGTTATGCACGCCCATGCGAGCTGCGTCCATTTGGCTCACTGCCATGCGCGCGTGCGCCACACTGACTCAGGTCCATGCGCGTGTGCGCCACGTCACCTGTGAGCCTCTACGAGCACGCCACACAGTCGCGCCGTTTTGGCTCACTTTGGTGCGCCACGCACGTCACATCAGGACCCATGCACCATGCGTAACCGAGCACCTTCATGCCACGTCACGCGCCTCGAACCTGCACTCCACTTCACCACTTGGTCCTTGCAGCCTCTGTGATCCACCACACGCACGTGGTCAAAAATACAAAGGCGGCTCTCAAGCGGCTCGCGGTGGTGCAAAGTGCGCCATCAAAGCGCCACATTGCGCCTCATCGCCCACGCCACGCGCACGCGCGTGTGCGAGTGCGAGTTAGGGTGCTCCGCACCCTTCGCGAGTACACTTAGTGTGTGCTTCCATGAAACAATAAGGGTGGAGAGTTCCCACTTAAATACCCATTTAGGTTCCATCTCTCCTCCGATGTGGGGCAAGGTGCTACTTTCCTTTTTGTTTCAGCATTCAATATTCCAAACACCCAACTTTGAGCATCGATATCTCATTCATCTTAGCTCCGTTTAGGACGTGGTTTAGTTCGTTGCGAAGGTCTTCCAACATAGAACACAAGCCCACAAATAAATATATAAAACCCGCTTGTTTTCTTATATTTATTTCTAGTCCAAAATAGGAAAAAATCATTTTCCTATATTTGTGAAAAATGCTATTTTCACCTATTTTTCCAACAAGTATTGCACCTGTTATAAAAACAACACTAGTCCAAAACACATGTAAGTATATTATAAATATTGTGCAACATATGAATGATAACTATAGGTTATTTTTCCAACATTCCCCCTTCATTCATATGTGAAAACCAATTTACTAAACCCAACTTGTTACAAAACATTTCATGTTGGATAACACTTAAACCTTTTGTAAAACCATCTGCTGGTTGACTTTCAGAGACAACTTTAACAGTCTCAATAATACCAGCAGGCACTTTTTCTCTCAGAAATTGAAGATCAACTTCAAAGTGTTTAGTTCTTTCGTGAAAGACAGGGTTGGCTGCTATTGATATAGCAGCCTTACTGTCACAATGCAGTTTAACTGGTAAATTACAATTTACTTCAACTTCTCTTAACAAATTTACCAACCACATGATCTTACTGGTTTCTGAGCACATAGCACGATAGTCAGCCTCACCAGTAGATCTAGAAACGGTACTTTGTTTCTTGCTCTTACAAGAAACAAGGGAATCACCAAGGTAAATACAATAACCAGTCAGAAACTTTCTTATGGAGAGACACTTTGCCTAGTCTAAGTCCACAAACCCAACTAAATCAAACTTATCACTTTTCTTAAACAACAACCCACTTCCAGGACATGAGTTAAGGTACCTTAACAATCTTAAGGCAATTTGTAAATGTATTTCAGTTGGGCTGTGCATAAACTGACTCAAAAACTGCACAACATAACTGAAGTCAGGTCTGGTCAAAGATAAATAAATCAGTTTGCCAATCAATTCTAAAAACCTATAATATTTTGTAAAAGCTTCTGATCCTTAGTTATCTTAGCAGTTACTAAATAACTTTGTTTAATTGGAGTATGAACTGGTTTACAACCCAAGTACCCAAACTCACTTAATAACTCCAAACAATACTTATTTTGATTCATACAAATTCCATACTTATCATATAAAACTTCAATACCTAAAAAATATTTCAATTTCCCCAAATCTGAAATTTGAAAATTGGTATTTAAAATCATTTTAACTCTATCGATTTCTTCAACACTGTTTCCAGTAACCACAATATCATCAACGTAGACTAACAAAACTACAAACACATTATTTCTAGACAACACATACATAGAATGATCACATTTACTCTGCAAAAAACCATAATCAACCAACACACCAGTTAGTTTCTCATTCCATTTTCTAGGGGCCTGTTTTAGGCCATACAAAGACTTAACTAACTTGCAGACTTTAGACTCATCTTGTGAATAATACCCTTGTGGCAGACTCATGTAGACATCTCATTAACAGCGCCATATAAAAAAGCATTATTAATGTCAAGTTGGAATAAAGGCCATTCATTTTGAGCAACAAGTGCAACAATACATCTAACGGTCACCATTTTCACAACAGGTGAAAATGTCTCACCAAAGTCCAAACCTTCCCTTTGGTTGAACCCTTTTGCTACAAGCCTAGCCTTAAATCTTTCAACCTCTCCACTAGAATTTTACTTAACTTTATATACCCACTTACAACCTATAGGCTTTCTACCAGGTGGTAGATCAACAAGAGTCCAGGTATTATTTCTAAATAATGCTTCCATCTCCTTATTCATAGCTTCTACTCCCTTAGGATCCTTAGCAGCTTCATTATAATTAGAAGGTTCCACAGTTTTATTTAACATACTAACAAAGCAAAGGTTATCACTAGACAAACACGAGTAACTAACCGTTTTATCTATGCCATACTTAACCTTTCCATCTAACACAAACTCTTCAAATTTTTTTGGAATAACTGAAGTTCTAGTGGACCTTCTAAAATTCAAAACATTACCCTCAGATAGGTTGGTCTCATCATGTGGAACCTCAGTGTCCTCTGCCCTGCCATTAGTCCCTTGCATACTACTACCTACTTGTCCAGAATCAAGCTGTTGACTAGAATCAACATCACTGGTAGTGGCAGATGTAGAGGGTTCTAATGGCTGCTGACCATCACTAGTGGAACCATGTGAGCCATTATTACCCTTTTCATCATTGGGTATTAAAGGAACTTCAGATGTATCAGTTTCAAAACAGTCAAAAAATGTTATGTGATTTAAACTTACATCAAAAAATTCTTTATTATCAAACTATTTAGTTTTAAAAGGATAAACATCTTCATAAAACTTTACATCTCTAGAAAATAAGACTTCCTTATTATCTAGACTCCAAAGCTTATATCCTTTTTTCACATTAAAATACCCAAGTAAGACACACTTATCAGCATGATAAGTAAACTTATCTGACTCATTTAAGACTGTGCTAAAACATAAACATCCAAAGTTTCTTAGATGAGACAAAGGGGGTTTAAATCCAAACACAACTTCATAGGGACTTTAACCTAATAACACAGAAGAAGGTAACCTATTGTAACACCTCGTAAATTCATGTCCAATATTATATTGACACGTGTCATGGACTTTAAACGTGTAAAGGATTAAGTTAAAGGGACTAAAGTTGACAAACAAAGAATTTACGTGTGTAAAATGATTCAAAGTTCCAACAATGAATAATTATACCTTTCAAAAACCCTACACGATGTTTACAACCTTAAACGAATGAATTATAAAGCGTATGAAGCCATTTGTGAAAGAAAGTGAGAGATTACAAACTACAGGGGTTAAATGTGTCAACATGTTTAAGTTATACCTCTGAGTGAGCTTTTAGTGAACCCGAAGCTTTGTAACGATTAATTATGCTCACGAGAATAAGTGGTAAAAATTTCACAAGGTTTCGATATCGTATGAGGAAGATACGCTAACTTTCGTAATTAAGGGGTTAAAAGCGTCAACGAGGCAAAACTTGTGTTTTCGGTTATCATTTAACAAAACCGGACTGAATGATGATTGGTTATATCCCATGGATGACAAAAATATAAATTTCATGGGTTAAAAGTGCCTAAAATGGAAGAAATTACGCTTTAGAAGGTCCAGGGGGTGAAAATGACATTTTTTGAAACTTGTTGGCTGGTCCCCTACCCCCTGGCGCTGCGCCACCACTGAGGCACACCACCTTCGCGCGACGCGACGGACTGCCAGCTCATAAAAAGTCTTTTTAACGTGGCAGCTTGCATGTTTGCTAAGTTCCGCGAGTTTGCCACCCTCTAGCTCCTTGAAACACGTCCCTAGACACTTGTTTTCATCCCTAAAGTTGCCATAACACCTGTAGCAATCTCCTTGAACCTTCCATGGCTATAAATAGATCCATTGTTGCAACTTGTGAACTTACATTTGCACATCTTGCTTGTTCTAACTCTCTGGAGCATTCTTGGCAATTGAGAAGCCTTTCCTCTGTTCCAATCTCGTGCTAAGGACTATTGTAAGTCATCTTAGCTTCTGTAATCCAGTTTTAATTAGTTTAATGGCCCAAAGTCAAACCGTCGTAATTAAGGTTTGACTTAGTGATTAATCACTAATGGTCCAGTCAATTCTCGAATTAAAAGTAGCTTTGAGTTGGTAATTATGTGGGTAATAAACCCTTAAAAGGGCACCCTCTGATTCTCACTCTAACTAGGTCAATTGTCGGGTCAAACTTGATTATAAAAAGTCAACAGAAAGCTAATTTTTGCATAAACACATAATTAACAATGTAGAAGCTATGAAACCTGTTTTATCACTTGTATAACTTGGTAATTAATGTAAGAACATGTCTAAGCATGTTCAACCCGACAATTTTCAGTATAAGCTCGGTTCGGAACCGAAAGTCGCATAAGTGGACTTTTGCTTTGACTTTCAGTTCTGACCCATTAGAGCATATTTTAGAAATGCCTTAGAGCTTTATTAGGACCAGGTTACATGTTAGTATAACCCTCTGTGATTATACAACTTGGTTCATTAGTTATCCGATTCATATGCATGTTTCCGTTATATGCCTAAATGTTGACTATTATGCCATTTTGACCTTAAAACGAGAATTTTGAAAATGTGAGAGGACAATAATCTTTATTACTGATTTATAAACATGTCCCTAAATTTTCACATCAGTTTGAGGTCTAGATTAAGAGTTATGCTCAATAGTGTAATTAGAAAGCTTTTTATTAATTAAACGACGTAATTAGCATAAAGCCTATCTAAACCCAATTTTTGATACCAAACTTTTTACCTACCGATGTAAAATAATATTTTGGGATTTTTGAAGATTTTTATTTATTTTTAGGCTGAGCATAACATAGGGTTATAGCTTTGATTCGGTAATTGTCGGTTTTGCCCTTTTGGCCTATAAAATCAGTTTTACATAATACTTGGATACCAAACCTTTTGCTACTGTTGAGTCTTCTGGAATGATAAAAATATCAGCTTTTCTTTAAAAACCCGAAAATCGCTTAAAACCGTCTTTTTACGCGTTTAAAACGCATAGTATGTATAAAAACCATTTTTCTCATATAAGACTTAATTAATACCTACTGATGTTTTAAGTAACTTTTTATATTTTAACAGTAAGGAAAAGTTTTTAAACTCATATTTCAATTTTTGACCTTTAAAGCTTATGTGAAATTACCAAAATGCCCCTACGGTGCATAGTTTGGTTATAAAAGGTAAATTTCACATATATGCCATACCCTACTGTTATGACTTATAGAAATAAGTATTTTTACTGAATATATCAGACCTAAACTTTGATTTATATTTAAACTCTTTTATAACCTTTAAAATGACCAAAATACCCCTACGGGGCATAATTTGAGTTTAATTCCATTTTGGGCATAATGGAAGGTATCCTACTGATATCACAACATATTTAAGGCATATTAACTTAGGAAACCTGTTTATGAATCATTTGGTTACCCGTTACGCATTATTCGCGTTCGGTGCGGTTTATGTAACTAGTTTGCATAAATTAGCCGAAACGGGTCAAACCTTATCATTTTTATCTCAAAATCCAGAATGCGTTTAGTTTACCCATATTATACAAGTATACAAACTTGTCAGGTCTAAACCACATTCTAATCCGGTCTTCGCTTAATCGTGCGTTTTGAACCGTATATCTTCTTTTAAAACTAACCGGTCTAAGTTTAGGCTTAATTAAGACCCGTTAGGAATCTAATAGGTTATTAAAAACCTTCGTTCCAGATTAGGAGCCCAGTAAAATCTATCTGCACTTGCTGATTGAATACGGTTCAGATAAATTTGAATATTTGCTCAGGTAAATACTCTTAACTTATTTTCCCTATACGGGCTTGGGATACGGTATTATAATAATACCGCTTGGTCGGGTGTGTAGTCATTTAAATCGGATTGTGATTAATGTATTTACATAACTCATTTTAATCTGTATTATTTGGTGCATGGCCTTTGGGGGTTAAATGACCATGTCCCGGATATCCTTGGCATCATTCAAAGAAATGGCCACGACCTAAGCACGGGGTGTAGGCATACACCTGACAGTTGCATTATGTAAAAAATGGTAATCCACTTAAAGGAATCAACCTTGTGGGCATTATACCTGTGGCATGTCAGTTAATCTTATCCGGCTCTTCTAACCGGCCCTGACGGACGACAAATAAGTAAAACTGTATACAAGATTATTTTTAAATAATTGTCCCAAGTTATAAAAGATATTTTGTGCCTTGTGCATTCAATCAATTTTCTTAAACTCTTTTCAAAATGAGTCGGTTAATTGTATTTACCAGTGTAAACTGACGTATTTTCCAAAAGGTTAAAGTGCAGGTACTAGACGGAATAGGCTGGCTACTCCAGAGTGAATAAATAAAAGTCTTGCAAGCTTGGTCACTCAAAATCTGTTGAACATGTTATCCTTTTTAACTTTTGATCCGCCTGTGGATCCTTTACAGTCCGTTTGTAATACTTTGATATTACTTTTTATTCGGTTTGTAATGAGATTCATCTTTTGCTTCCGCTGTGCATTTAAATTGTGTTGTTTGACTATGATGATATCAACTACGTCATGATACTCCCCACTGGGCCCACCGGTAATACGTGGAAATATCGGGGTGTGACACCTGTTAATCAGATAGACAACAGTTAGAATACAATCAGACCAAAATCTTTGTGGAGGACCACCCTGGAACATTAGGGCTCTGGCTATATTCAAAAGGTGCCTATGTTTTCACTCTACCACACCATTTTGTTGTGGTGTGTAAGAGCAAGTGGTATGATGTATAATACCTTTACTTTTAAAAAAATGTTCATTTGATTCTTTACAAACTCAGTTCCGTTATCACTCCTAAAAATTTTAACCATCGTTTTAAACTGAGTTATAACCAGCTCATAATAATAAACCAAATTTTCAAACACCTCCATTTTATTTTTAAGGAGATAGCACCATACTGTTCTAGAAAAATCATCAGCAACATTTAGAAAATACCTATATCCTTCATAACTAGTCACCTTATATGGACCCCATAAATCTAAATGAACTAAATCACCTAACTCTTTAGTTTTATGTTCATTTAAAGGAAATGGAACTCAAACTTATTTTGCTTTGTGGAAAACTTCACAAGGACCATGATCAATAGTTTTAATATCTAGACTTCCTTTTAAAATAGCCAAAACCTGATAAGACGGATGGCCTAACCTACTGTGCCACATATAAGATTTTAAAACAACTATTAAAGCATATATTCACAGATTTACCATTTTTTCCAACAAAATATAAACCATTGTCCTGATTACCAGTCACCAGGACTTTCTCTGACCTCAAATCATGTAATAGACAATTGGTTTCATTAAACACAACATTGATTTTAGTATCTTTTGCTAACTTATACACAGATAACAAATTAACACTGTATTCAGGGACATAAAAACATCTTCCAAAACAACATTATCAACAAGTTTTAACTTTCCAATTTTAAAAACCTTAACATTTGTACCAATAGGGTAACTAACTTTTAAATCAAACTCAGACACATCAACCCAGTCAAACATTTCTCTATCAGATTTGACCATGTGCTGATTAGCACCAGAGTCAACAATCCAATTAAAATCATATCCAAAACTGGTTGAACTAGAACAACTAACAAACCTAGCAGAATAATTACAACCAACTGAAAACTCACCTCCCATATTTGACTTAGACTGCTCACTTCCAGATTTCTCACCAAAAAGACTCAAGAGTTTAGAAATCTGTTCAGAAGTGAAAGGCAAAGAAGTACCAGAAGAACTAGAAGAACCAACAGTCATATTAGATTTATTATTGTTATTATTAGACACATTTGACTTAGCATATTGTCCCCCTGTTCTTCTCCTAACACCAGGAGGATAACCAATAATCTCAAAACACCTATCAACAGTATGTCCTGACATGTTGCAATGAGAACACTTTAAATTTGGATTAGGACTTCTAACGTTTCTCTTCATAGAATCAGATTTCTGATTTGACTTAGACACAAACGACACATTTAGACCTTTGGACCCACTAGCAGACATTCTATGTGACTATTCTCTAGATATTATTGAAAATGCAACTTTGATAGAAGGGAATGGTTCTCTAGTTAATAGATTTGTTCTTACAGGCTGATACACATCATCAAGCCCCATAAGAAACTGCATCAGTTTAATGAGAGTTGAAAAATCATTGTAATCCTTGGCAGCCTGACAAGAACAAGAAGGCAGATGCACCATGGCATCAAACTGCTTCCACATTGTTGTCAACCTATTATAATATTCAGCAACAGTGCTCCCATTTTGTGAAATACCATTTTTTATATAAATCATACACTACAGAACCATCCACCTTATCAAATGACTCCTTTAAATCAGTCCAGATTTCTGAGGCAAGTTTTGAAAAAACTTGCCCTAGAAATAATTCTTCAGAAATAGAGTTTAATAACCAAGTAATGACAACTGAGTTGCACCTATCCCACTGGTTAGCTAAGACTTCATTATCTTTTGACTTCTCACATTTACCATTAATAAAACATACTTACTTTTTGCCTCTAAAGCTAACCTCACTACATTTGACCAAACATGATAGTTTTCAGTAGCTTTTAACTTTATACTAACAACGGTTAATGTACTAGAGTCACTAGGATGTAAGTATAATGGATCACCTATATCTAGTTTGCTAATAAGAGTAGCAGAAGAACTAGCATCAGTCATCTTGACACAAGAAACAAAACAAATCAAGAACAAACAGAACAACTAAAGATAGAAACACCTATTCACAGAAAGAGAATAATAAACACAATAGAACAAGATCAAACAAAAGCTAACTGTGTCAGTGTCCAGATTCCTGGTTCATCACTCTATAGGTGCCAGGACAAGTCTTTACACAGTAGCTATACTATAACAACCTAAACAAAGATCAAGAAAAAAACAATCAACAATATGCAACACAGAAATACCACAGATGACTCGATCAAGTGCCGGTCCGTCTAGCCTGCTAACAATAATGCCTAGACACGACAGTTAATGAATGATGACAAACAAAAGGAAGAAGGAAGAGATACAACCTTACAAAAGCGTTTAACTCCTTCCTATAGCCAATCTAACCTGTAACCTTCTAGGGTTACCAAATTAAGATCAAAGAATCAACAATATAAACCTGGTCAGTTTGCCTTGTGATAACAGAATACCACAAAGACCAACACAGGTCTTCACACCAATAGATGAACCGCAGATTAGGATTAAGAAACCCTAATTTGACACCAACACCCAAGATTGCCGCCACTAGGGTTTCTTGAGTTCAGAAACCCTAAAAAAACCTACACAACAAACAACAGAGCTAAAACCAGTGGAAGAACAGAAATCAAGAGCTATACTAGCTCTGATACAATGTAGAAATTTATGGTATCAACAATTTAGAAATCAAACACAAATCGTACAGAGGAATAGCAACAAAACGGTGACAAAACTTTGTTATAACCAAAAACACCTAACCAATACCCTTGATCTTAGACAAAGTAAGACCTGATGAACATATGTTTAGATTGACTGATTAATCAATCAGTTGATCTACAAGTACAAAGACAGAAAAGATATAGAAAAGTATACAACATGATCTACACAGAATCAAGATCTCACAGGCGAGATTAACAAGATGAACAGATCTCACAGGAGAGATTAACAACAAGCTGAACAGATCACCATACACAAACGAAGAGAACAAAATTGAAGAGAGAGAATGCAGTGAAGTGTCTAGAAACCCTAGCTCTCATATCTCTACTTTATATACCAGCTGCAATCAAATTTTACATCCCGCCCCTCCATCTTTTATTCTTTACACCGACTTCAATAGACATTTTAATTATCCCCCCCCCCCCCCAAAGTATTACACCTGTTATAAAAACAACACTAGTCCAAAAACATGTAAGTACACTATAAATATTGTGCAACATATGAATGATAACTATAGGTTATTTTTTCAACAATTATTTAGTTTATTATTATAAGAGAAGGAATAGTTAGAAGTCACTTTAATTAGAATTCTGAATGGAGATAGCTTGGAAATTAAGTAGGTAACCAACTCAATGACTCACCCATTTTGTGGGAGTGGATCATCACATACAAGGGCAAATCTTCATGGGGCCATGGGTGTCCCATTCCCTGATTTTTCGCTTCGCAATGTTAATTTTATAACGTAAAATTTTTTAATTCTTTTTATAGTGTAAAATATTAAAGAGTCCACCTCTCTTATTTGGATTTTGAAAGTCTGACCCCTCCCTCCACCACTGATCACATATATCCTCTCCTCTTCATTGATTGACCAACACAAATGCTCTATTCCAAAATTTAACAAACAAAAGAAAAAAAAGGGAATGAAACAACAGAAAGGGAATAAAATAAGGGAAACGGAATTAAAGAAAAAAAAAGAAATGGAAATGAAAGAAATAATGTAATTTTGTGTTGCAGGTAGGGCTATAAACGAATCGAACGTTTAAGAAACAGTTGTGAACACGAACGAACACGAAATTTTTCTTTTTGTTTGGTTAGCCCAGCGAACGAACACGAACAAAGGTCTCGTTCGTTCGACTGCGTTCATGAACGTTCGGTAATATGTTTGGTTACGTCCGTTCATGTTCGTTCGTTTACCTTTGTACGTGTTCATTTAATTATATTAAAAAATAAAAGTAAACTGCAAAAAATCGTCCCTGAGGTTTGGGCATGTTTGTCATTTTCATCCAAAACAACTTTTTTGTAATATATAGTCCTTGACTTTTGAGATTTCTTTGCCATTTTCATCCAGACATCTAATTTGTTTTATTTTTCCTATCAAACATTTGGATGAAAATGACAAAAAATCCCAAATCTCATGGACGATTTTGGCAAAAAATTCAGACATTTGGATG
The DNA here is from genome assembly GCA_030545235.1 of Helianthus tuberosus. NCBI lineage: Eukaryota > Viridiplantae > Streptophyta > Magnoliopsida > Asterales > Asteraceae > Helianthus > Helianthus tuberosus. The sequence continues at coordinate 150,336,130 of CM060410.1, read as the reverse complement.
AAAATGGCAAAAAAAAAAATCCCAAAATTGAAGGACTACGGGTATGTTTGGCAAAAGTAGCTGGTGACTGGAAGCTGGTGGCTGGAAGCTGGTAGCTGTATGTATCACCCTGTGTTTCGAAAGTCAAAGTCAAGATTGAAGTCAAAGGAAGAAAAGATTGCTAATTGCGATCTGTCACTCCTTGCTCAACTACTGTTTTGACTTCTTTGACTTGTAATTGAATCTATTATTTATTTGCTTTAGTTGTATTATGTGGAGTATCTATTAATAATCGAGGTTTAAATCGCTATTTAATCGTGTTTAAATCGACTTATCGCTATCGCAATCGTAACTCGAATTATGTGTTCTGGATATTGTTTTACGTGTGTGTGCTATTTATGTGTTACTTGTGCATGTTATGTTTATGTTGACGTGTTAATCGAAATCGCAAATCTATCGCAGCGCAATCGAATCGCAAACGCTAAACGCAAGTTAATTATAGTGATTGTATGTTAGATATAGTAGTTATTTTATTTGTGTAACTAATGGGTATTACTATCACATCGCTCACTCGAATCACATCGCAACGCTCAACACGCGAATCGAAACGACAAAACTAGTCGCGCCGGACACCAGGATCGAGTGGCCATCCGATCGGATTGTCACCCGATCGGGCTGCCACCCGATCGATCGGGCTGCCACCCGATCGGGCTGCCACCCGATCGGGCTGCCACCCGATCGGGCTGCCACCCGATCGAATTGCCACCCGATCGACCCCGCACTTGACCACTCTCCTTTTTGGGAAACCCTATAAATACCCACTTGTCACATCATTTGTGATGTGACAGCTCCTTGTTCGACCAGCCGACCTCAAGCTCTTATTTCTCTCGATTCTTGTAAGTTTCCAACCTAAATCTTGTACTTCTATGATCTACACACACTTCTTCATCATTTTCACCTTTGAATCTTAACTTTTAACCTTGAAATCACCGGATTTAAGGTGTTCTACGGTGATGTCATCATGGAGTTCTTATGAACTTCAAGATTTGGCTTCATTCCACCAAGAACAACATAGATCTAAAGGATTTCCACATGAATAATTAATGTTTTCGCATAGATCTACACTTATTCATAGTTGAAAGGATTGAAAGAAGGTTTTCCGACTTTCTTTCAACTCTTTTACACTCAATGCACTCAAACCCGATAGAATCAGAGCTCGTTCTGACCTTCTACTCTTTCTTAGTGATGGGTTAGTTCAAGATCTGGATTCTATCCGAGAGATAATTGATTTCGGGTTTGAACATGAACAAGCGTCTTGAACCGTGAACTGGCCGGACTAGGGTGGTTCTTGTTCGATCAGGTCACTTGGGTTGAGATGGGGTTTCTGTTGTTTAAGCCAGTTATCATAACGTCTCGTTCAAAACTGAAAAACCTTCAATGAAATCAAGTGTCAAGATGATCAGGATGTTGGATCGGATTGCCGTCCGATCGGATTGCCATCCGATCGACCGGCCATCCGATCGGGTTGCACTTGGTTCCACACTTAAACTTTTTATTCAAACTTTTCAAGAACCTGAACGTTGAACGGATTGCCGCCCGATCAGATAGCCATCCGATCGAACAACCATCCGATCGTGTGACGTTTGGAGCTTCGACACTTAATCATTTTTAATTTTCAAAGATCATCAGTAACTAACGGATTGCCACCCGATCGGATAGCCATCTGATCGAGTGACTGTCCTGCTGTGAACTTGTTCTCAACTGAGAAGCCTCCCCAATCGGATCGCCGTCCGATCGACCGACCTGAAGGGTAGAGATACTTCTCTATTTTCAAAATGCTACAATGAAAACTTCAAAGGACAAACCATCATACACAAACACATCCTCACCAAACGAGGTGTCAATCCAATCGAATGGCCATCTGATCGGGTGACCATCCGAACGGATTGACATCCGATCGACTGACCATCTAATCGGATTACCATCCAATCGGATTGCCATCCGATCGAATTACCAACCGACACTTGATACCTTTCACCGTTTTACTCGCCGCTCATCGTTATGCTATCGTTAATTGTTCAGGCAAATCTCTCAGCGCTCCCTTCAATCCAAGAGAGTGTTTACTTGTTAAACACAATCTGTGAGTATACTCGATCCCTTTTTGCTTTATGCACTTTTGGGTGTTACATACGTTACTTATTCTAAATCACATCGAACACACAACGCAAACACTATTTATACGCTGACCGCTAATGCATGTTATACGTGACTCGATGAAAGCCTGTTTGTTATGTTTACACATTGATTGCTGTCTACCTACCTTAACAACGATAGTACTATAGTTTGGACTCAGCACCTGTTTACTCAGGGGTTGTTAAGGACAATACTTCTCGTGTTCGCAGTGGTGAACATGTGATGCGCACTCGCTACTTGCAGTCAACTCGCAGTCATTGGTATTGATAGGATCTTTGTCGATAACTTACATGCTTGACATTATACGTTGTACATGCTGGTTATGCGTAAACGATTTCGAACTCTTTTATACTATATCAAACTTGTATGCTCACCTTTACACTATGTGTATTGACCTTTACTTTAATGTATGTGCCAGGTGTTTAGGATGCTACCTGCTAGGATGCTTGCTATGTGGAATCGAGTAGGAAGAGTCTAGAAACAAACAAACAATTTATTTAAATCTGAGTTGTCGAAACATGTTATTTGCTTTTGAGATATTGTTGTCTGTAATAACTTAATTTGCTTGATAGGTTATGGTATGGGACATAATATTAACTATCCGGTAATGTAGTTGTTATGGAATTTCTCATGAACAATCTGTTTCGCTCAGTGCCATGCCCCGATGTTTCCGTAATCGGTTGGGGTGTGACACTGTAGCTTTTTAGATATATTTAGGTGCTTGGTAAAGTAGCTGGAGCTTTTAATAAAATGTATAAAATGACCAAAATGGACATAACTAAAAAAACATAACAAAAAAGTTCATTATATTTAGAGGTTAAAAAATTCATTTTTCCCTAAAAGCCTGTAGCTCTATCTAAACGCTACTAGTAGGAGCGTTCAACCAAAAGCTTTAAGCTCCTATCCTAAAAGCTTCAAGCTCCTTCAACAAAAAAAGGCTTTTTATTAAGTAGAGCTTTTTTCTTAAAAGGTTAAAGCTAGAAGCTCCTAAAAACTCCATCCCAAACATACCCTATATGGTACAAAAAAGTTGGTTTGGATGAAAATGGCTAACATGCCCAAACCTCAGGGACGATTTTGGCAATTTACTCAAAAAATAATAAATAATAAACCTTTTATCTAACATATTAAAAACTTGAAACCCTATTTTATTCTAAGTTAGCTAAAATTTGGACATTCAAGACATTTTTTTGGGATAATTTTGTCTATGTAATTCTGGATAATTATGACTAAGTTTGTTAAACTTGATTCATCGTTTGGTGGTTGTAATAGAATTCTTGTATTTTGATTTTTCATTTGATGGTTATATTTAACTACTTATGTTGAATGTTTAAGGTTAATAATGTTTTTATTTTTTATTTGGAAAATTGGATTTAAATAATCCCAACTTTCTCAATTGGCTGCTAATAATTCCAACTGAGTTATCTGCCGATAATAATCCGAACTGGTCCACTTTTGGACGATAATAGTTCGCCATTAAAAATAGTTTAACGGAGTTAAGTTTTTTTCCGAATTACAAACCGATGTTTTAGGGCATGAGGATACGAGTCGATTTATGTAAAACTTACCTCGAAACGGTGCTCCAAACGGCTTGATTTTTGTTAATTGGAAGTTTAAACACCCAAATTGAAGCACCGTTTTCATCGTTTGGGACAGTATTCGGATGCATCAATCAACTCGTATCCTCGCTTCAATCAAAAGCCCTAAAACATCGGTTTGTAATTCGTAAAAAAAAACTTAACTCCGTTAAGCTATTTTTTACGCAGACTATTATCGGTCAAAAGTGGACGAGTTCGGATTATCGACAAATAACTGAGTTGGGATTATAATGGGCCAAATTGTGAAAGTTTGGATTATTTAAATCCAATTTGATGTAAGAATTATATGTATATTAAGTGTGTATTTATATATATAGTTTCTAACGATAAGTGTCCTCGTGGTTTTCAATTTGGACTCAGGGTGGGCGGAGTGGGTTCGGGGAACATATCGGGGAGTGGGGTTTACCGATCGGGAAGGTGATGCGTGTGTTTGTTCGGTGATCGAGGAGGGGCGTAGGCGGTGAGTAGTCACCGATTGAAAAGAGTCGTTGAAAATGGTGAGGTGACCGTTGAATATAGTCGTTACGTCATTTTTATTAAAAAAATACAACTTTTCTTTATAAAGAACACCATTCTCTTCTCCATCCAACACCATTTTTCACTTTTATTCAACCTAAATCCTTTCTTTTACATAATTTAACCCTATTTTCTAAATAATGGCGGATGACATACCACCACTATTCATTCCATTTAATATTAGTGAAGACGATGATTCTTCCTCAAGCGATAGTAGTTTACTTTTTTTTTTTTCCAAAATCTTATTAAGGAAGCCGCCACACTAGGAGACACGGGTACTTCTAGAAAAAAGGAAATCTGTCCGTCGAGATCGAGAGAAAGGTCACGGAACCCTTATGACAAATTATTTTGTTGAGGAGCCCAAATTCAATGAAGTGGTTTTTTGTCATAGGTTTCGTATGTCGAAAAGGTTGTTTTTAAAAGATTGTGAGTGACGTGCAAGCGAATAACTCGTGGTTTCAAGAGGCCGTGGATGCAAGAATGAAGAAGAGTTTTAGACCGATGCAAAAATTTACACCGGCAGTCACACCCCAACTGATGGCGGAAACATCAGAGTGAGACGAAATAGATTGCAAGAGGCTTCATAACACTATTTGTAACAAGTATTTAAATAATAAATTTCCATTTCATTTCTAAAGAGTCAATTTCAAAGATTGAAATTAAATACAACAACTTGAAATGCAAGAATTACAATACAATAGAATACAAAATTTTAAATGTGTATCTAGGCATCCTACTATGTTCCATGCATTATCAACATCATCTCAAAACCTGCAACATGTTTTAAAAGCATAGTTTAATACAAAGGTATTGGCGAGTACACAAGTTTTGGACTCGTGTCATGTGTATAAAAAGTATTTTCAATCCAACGTAGCATTTGGTATACAAGGTCAAATTATCATGCATAACAATATGTCAAAACCAAGTGTCCACTAGTATAATAGCATCCCTCGATGTAGCAACATCGAGACCGTAAAGAATGAATAATAGCATCCCTCGATATAGCAATAACGAGTCCGTAAAGAATATAACTTAACAAAACCCCGTTGGGTGGTGTGCTACTCCTATAGCGCTATAATTGTTAAGGCGGGTTAACAAATAATATGAATTCTAGCATGAACCTAAGCATAACAAAGCATGTATAAGGATTGAATAAATAAAGCATGTTTGTGAATCGTGCATTTTAACAAGTAAAACATGTTGCACCCAAAGTGTATTAAAAAGGAAAAATGGGTCAAGTGTACTCACAAATTTGCTAAGTCTTCCGATTATCCGTGTGTTGACGAGTGTACGAGTTTAGGAGGATGGAACACTGAGGTCACCCTATATGGGCAAGCGATGGTGCATGAGTAAACGAAATTATGACGGAGGATTGAAGTGGAATGTAAAGTATATCTAGTTAATATAAATGTATATATATACATATATATTTATATAGTTTTAAGTAAAACTTTTTTTTTTAAAATTAACTCTATTAAAAGTATTGTTGAAATGTTTCCAAAAGAATAAAAATAAATATACATTTATATCTATTTTATAAAAATTAATCGAATATGATAGGTTTCGTTTTATGAATTTAACAAGTTCCGTGTTACCGATTTTACGAAAAACAGGCAGAGTTTCCTCTGTTTTTGGACGATCCTGACAATATGAGTTGTCGATATATTTGTCAAAATTCAACAAGTAACAACTTTGTAAACAATACATATAAGAATTTTTGTTAAATACAAAATATGAATAATTTCTAATTGTATCGTTTCGACGTTTAAGTAATATATAATATAAAACAATAAATAACAAAAAAGTGGACGTTAAATAATTTATACCAATCTCGAATAAGTCGACGACCCGTTAGTTGACCGGGTTTGACCATTTGACTACCGTTGACCGAACCAAAACTGAGTTGACCAGGTTTGACTTCTGTTGACCACCCTTTGACCATGTTGACTGTTGTCGACTAATCTCGACCCGCGCTGACCCGAACCACACCCGTAACCATTGAACCGTAACCCGTCTAAATCTGGCCCGAAACATAACCCAACCAGAATTAAACTAGAACTTAATCGAATAATACTCAAAATGAACCGAACTGGAACCTTAAACTGACCCGGAAACACACAGACTCGAGAACCAAAACTGACCGGACCACCGCCGCCGTGAGCGGCGCTGTCGCTGCCGGAATACCACCACCGTTGCAGTCGAATACGAACCTGAACCCCCGCCAACATCGTTGTTGTCAGCGGCGCTGCTGTTGTGGAAATCGATGCCTGAGCCGTCCCCATCGAGCCCGATGCAAACCGAGCACCATCGCCGATCTCTTCTCTCTCGTCGCGTCTCCTTTAGGTAGTTTTGGGGTGGAGAGAGAGGTAAGAAGGAGGGGTTTGGATGTGTGACCTGTCAGAGAAGGATGGTCGGAGAGCTCATCAGAGCCGTAGCTCGTGTCGTCGGAGCTAGAGAGGAGACAGAGTGTGCGGGTGTTTGGGTGAGGAGGTAAGAGGTGAGGGTGAGGGGGTAAAAGGAGAAGCTTGTGGCGAACGGGTAGCCGGTCGGAGATCGTCGCCAAAAAAGACTCCGGTACCGGAGTCTGAACGAGAGGGAGAAGGGCCGGTGTTTGTGTGAGTGGTGTGAGTGTGTGTGTGAGGGTTTTTATAGCTAGGGTTTGGTATGTTGGGCCCAAGGCCAGTTAATCAGTTTCTAACTTTTTAGAGTGGCCCGGTTGCGTCTACAAAATCCGTTTTCGATCCCGAACGTCGCGTAAGGTCGTAAAATGTTGTTTTAGGTCCATAGACGTGTAAAACGATACCGATACTCGCTATTAGTTGCGTTCGTTCGTCGTTTCGTTAAAATGCCTAAAATATGTTGAAGAAACACTAGATAGATGACTAGAATCAAATTATCTGGGGGGTTTGGATCTGCATAAAGGGGGTTGTTCTCTCTCGTTTGATTCGATGAACTGATCTTCTTCTCCGGTAAACTCTGCAAAACAAAGCACCGTTAGTCTCGTCAAGGGGAGAAGGGGTTTTCTCTCCTTGACCCGACTCCGGCGTGAGAATAAGTAGAGGCTTATGAAGAAGAAGTAGTATTGAAGAAGTGTGTGTAACTTGGAGTTCATACCTGAATTACCCTTGTATATATAGCCGGGAGTTTGGGCGGGAAAACTCGTTGATGAAATATTAACGGAAGATGCTACCCCGTAAGCGGTTATTTTATTCTTCCATTAATCTTCTCGATCCGATGTGTGAGCACACGAATTGCTGTTTGATCAATGGCTGGGGAATTGCCACGTGGATAGTGGATTAGTGGAGCTTTTTCTTTAATTCCATGCCATCGTTGTGATTTCAGGGAATTCTATGATGGTGACACTTGTCCCAGATGGTTATAACCATCTGGTGGTGCACGATTGAGCCTTCCAGAAGGTTATTGCTATAATCCGGTGTGGCTTCTTACCGTGTGGCACCAGTTGGGTAAATAATACCCAAGTCTGGGTATCGTTTAAGCGGAAATGTTTAACTTAGGATTTTCGTCCTTTGTTATGTAGGGAGGCGCAAGGGTTCGTTAACTTCCTTCCGGCGCGTAGGTGTTGCCTGTTATCTGTCTTTTAAGCCTTCTTTGTAGAACCAGTGCGCGGCCGCGCAAGGTAAAGAGGTGCTGAAAGATGAGGCTGTGGTATGGTCCTAAGTATTTATTGCCAGGTTTTTGGGACCTTACCCGTTCAAGTCCCCCCAGTCTAGTCTTCTTATGCAAATAAGTGGAGCACTGGACTATGAGAGAGATGCTTGTGGGTTTTCTAGGCGTGAAAAAATGAAGAATCTTCTAAGAGAAGATTTTCTTTATTAGAACCTTTGGGGGAAGTTGTGGTATTTCCTCTGTTGTTCTGACCCATTGTAATCATGATTGGACGTTTGGTGACGTCACCTGTAATAAAAAATTAGTATTCGCGATACTTTCTTCCTTCTTGCCTTGGAATACGTACCACCGCTTGTCAGGCTTCTTTTATGGGGATATGACACTTGGTCCTGTAGCGCCGTTTAGAAGAGACTTGACAGTTAATCATGATTATTAACTTTTCCTTTTTAGTTTTCCCATATATACTCTTGAGGATTCTTATCCTCTTGCTTGTTAGGAGACATGAAGGCGAAGCGTTCGTTTCGTACCCGGCGGTTATTGGATATTCTGAGGGTTTATGAGGCCACTGAAGGTCTCGTGCTCCTTGCCGGTTCACCGCCTCTAGTGACCACCGGAGAAGAAAAACCTTTTAACTCTGTTCCTTCCATAGTTGCCGATTATGATCTAAAGGACATAGTTGATGAACAGGTCGATGTATTGTCTGCTAACGATTTGATGAGACGTTTTCCGATGATTCAGAAAGGTGGATGTCAGCTGGTGTATTGTCGTCAGAAAAATCATCGTGCTGATCAAGTGCCGGTTGTTGATGATGGGTTTGCTGTTGATTAGGTTAAGTTTAGGGAATAATGTATTCCTCTTTTGTTGTTTGTAAGTATGTTCGTTTTGCTACTGGCATTTTTTGGAAGAACACCGTTGTGTTCTCTATAAATGGTTGTTTGAAGTGTTATCGTCACACTTAACGATATATTTTTGATACACTGTTGTGCATGAATGCTTTGGTTATTTATTAGTTTTTGTTTGGATTACAATATGTTGCATATGTTTAATTGCTTTGTGTAGGTAAAGCGAATGAGAATGGTATTGAACTCATGAGTGAACGTAGGTCTAAAGTTTGCGCAAGGTTGGCTTATTTAGACTGTTCATGAGGCGTTCAATGTTTACCATATTGTTTTCGCGTAAACCAAAAGAATTATATGCAATTTGTAACAAACAGTAACATGTTTAAGGATGATGCTTGTATTAATAGGGCGTAAAGCCAATAATACAAAGTATACATTGCCTGTATAGTTTCATCTTCTTGGAATGTTTTGGCTTATATATAACACCTGCGCAGCTGTTGCGCGTTCCATGTGCGAGGAACTAGTGTCCCATTAACTCTTTTCAGAGTGTAAGCGCCTTTGCCCAAAACCTCATTAATGATGTATGGTCCTTCCCATTTTGGCGCTAATTTGCCTGGTTTTTTAGCATTAGAAGCTTCGTTGTCGCGCAAAACGAAGTCTCCCGGAACGAATGTACACACGCATACGCGCGCGTTTTAGTATTTTTCAAGTTTGGATTTGTACCTTGCCTCTGTGATGGCAGCGTTTTCGTGCCTTTCCTCAAGAAAGTCTAAATCCATTCTTTGTTCTTGCTCGTTGTTTTTTCTTTCCATGGCGAGCATGCGCGGTGATGGGAGGCCAATTTCAGCTGGAATTACCGCCTCAGATCCGTAGACAAGACTGAATGGGGTTTCTACCGTGCTGGTCTTTGGCATGGTGCGATGAGCCCATAAGATGCTGGGGAGTTCATCAACCCATCCTCTGCGCGCTGTCCCGAGTCGCGCCTTAATGCCATCGACGATTTGTTTGTTGATACTCTCGACTTGGCCGTTTGCTTGCGGATGCGCCACAGAGGAAAAATTGTGCTCGATCTTCATTTCTTTGAACCATTTCTGAAGATCTTCTGAGGCAAAGTTAGTGCTGTTATCGGAGATGATGCGCAATGGTAATCCGAATCTGCAAATAATATGTTCCCATATAAATTTGCGAATTACCATTGCCGTTGTTGAGGTTAGTGCCTTGGCTTCGACCCATTTTATGAAATAGTCGACTGCTACAATAATGAATTTTACTGCGCCTGGTGCGTCAGGGAATGGGCCAACAAGATCAATACCCCATTGCTGAAAAGGCCAGGCGGACGTAACTGGTACGAGTGGATTCTTTGGGCGGAGCGTTTTTGGCGTGTGACGCTGGCAAGCTGCGCATTTTCGTAGTATTTCAATCGCATCCACATGCATTCCCGGCCAGTAATAGCCCGCGTTCATTATTTTGGCAACTACCATGCGCGGTCCAGCGTGTATTCCGCACAAACCTTCATGGATTTCCCTGACTAAATACTGTGCGTTTGTTTTGTCAACGCAGCGCATAAGTGGTCCCATGAATGATTTTCGGTACAGAATCCCGTCCGTCATCTCGTAATTTATTGCCTTGTTCTGGATTTTTCGAGCTTCTGCTTTTCCTTCCGGAAGTTTCCCGTGTTGTAAGTATAAGATGATCGGAGACATCCAAGATGGATTGCCGATCTCTATAACATTTACTTGTTTAAGAGGGACAGAAGGATTGGTCAATATCTCAATGCGTACCTCCTTCGCTAAGTGTTTGAAGCTGGTGGCAGCTAATTTGATCAGCGCATCCGCGTGCTTGTTTTCGCTTCTGTTTATGTGATTGACTTTGAACGTTTGGAATTGACTGATTAACATCCGCGCTTGTTCCAGATATAACGCCATAGCTTCACCCTTTGCATCATAATGCCCATTTACTTGCTCGGCCACTAGTTTTGAATCAACGTTAGCTTCGAGGTTTCATGCCCCCATTTTTAATACTAAACGAAGACTTGCTAGAAAGGCTTCCTATTCTGCTTCATTGTTCGTGCTTCGAAAGTCTAGGCGTATTGCGTATGTAAGTTCATGATCATCTGGGCTGATCAATCGGAGACCTGCGCCTGCCCCGTCATTGTTAGAAGCTCCATCTGTGTGCAGAGTCCAGACCCTATCATCGAAGACAGGAGTAGGGTTCTGGATTGCTTCACATTCTTGGACTTTGTCGATGGGAACCTCTGTGGCAAAATCTGCTAGAACTTGCCCCTTGATTGCTGGTCGTGGTCTGTACAGGATGTTGTATCCTCCTAGTTCAATTTCCCACTTAGCTAACCTTCCCGAGACGTCGGGTTTGGATAAGATTTGCCCTAAGTGGTAATTGGTGAGAACTGTGATGACATGATCAGAGAAATATCGACGTAAGCGCCGTGATGCATGTACCAAAGCGAGCACCAGTTTCTCTATCATTGAGTAGCGTGTCTCTGGGCCAGTGAGCATTTTTCTTATATAGTAAATTGGAGTTTGAACGTTTTCTCGCTCCACCAGTAATACTGCTCCTACCGCTACTTCCGTAGTGGATAAATACAGGATGAGTGGCTCTTTTTCGTGCGGAGCTGTTAGTGTTGGTAATTGAATTAAACATTCTTTCATTTGTTTGAAGGCTACTTCCGCTTCTGGTGTCCACTGGAAGTGAGTCTTCTTGGTGCAGTTACGTAATGTATTGATGAACTGGTACGATTTCGCAGCATGATTTTCCAGGAACCTGTTTAATGCTGCTAGTCGTCCTGCAAGTCTTTGCATCTCTTTTATTGTTGTGGGTGATGGCATCATCTGAATGGCTTGGACTTTCTCTGGGTTTACTTTAAACCCATCTCTTGTTACTATGAAACCCAGAAATTTCCCCTCTTCCATCCCGAAGGAACATTTCGTTGGGTTGAGCTTTAAGTTGACGCTGCACAAAGAATCGAACGTGCGTTGAATATTTGCCAACATCGTTTCCTCCTCATGGCTCATGATGACGAGGTCATCCATGTATACTTCGACCGTTTTACCAATGTCTCATTTGAAGACTGTGTCCATTAGGCGCTGGTAAGTTGCGCCTGCATTGCGTAAGCCAAATGGCATTTTTGTATAGCAGAAGATGCCTTTGTCTGTGCGGAATGCAGTCTTGTCCTCGTCTTCTTCTTTCATCTGGACCTGATGATAACCCTTATAACAGTCAAGAAAGCACTTCCATCGAAATGATGCTAGAGAGTCAACTTTTTTGTCTATCTCAGGAAGCGCATAACAATCTTTTGGGTATGCTTTGTTCAGGTCTTTAAAGTCGACGCACATTCTCCATCCGCCACTGTGTTTTTGAACCATTACTTGGTTGGCGACCCAAGTATGGTATTGAACTTCGCGCAAGATTCCGGCGTTAAGTAGCTCTATTACTTGCTCATTCATGGCTTCCGCTTTCTCAGCGCTGAGACTGCGCCTGCCTTGAGCAACGGGCTATGCTGAGGGTCGGATGTTCAGACAATGTTGTGCTATATCGCGCGGAACCCCAGTCATGTCTGTTGGGCACCAAGCGAATATGTCTTTATTGTTGGACAGCAACTCTTTTAATTATACTCGTGTTGTTGGTGAAATGGCATGTCCTAACATGATAGTCTGTTCTGGATATTCGTCATTTAGGACCCATTTCTCCGGCTCATTTGATGCTGAGGGTTTGGCCATTTTTGCTGGTGGTTCGGCGTCTACATACATGACCTCCTTGCTTGAGTATAGAATTGCGACTCCAGTTTCTGTTGGGAACCCGCATACAACATGTGGAATAGAAGTGATCATGCTGAATTCTCTTTGTGACCTTCTTCCAAGCAAGACATCATGGCGTGATGTTGCCGGCATGACCATAAAATTTACTGTGACTGTGCGCGAATGCTCGCCATCGGATATAGTCACAGGGAATGCTATTTGCCCTAATGGGAATACAGCCTCATTACAAAATCCGGTGAGAGGGAAATCAACCGGCTCTAGACGTGCTTTGTCTTCTGGGTCGAGCTGTTTGAAGCATTGCTCATATATGATATCCATCGAGCTCCCTGGATCTATAAACATATAGTTCGTTCGGTCATGGCCGAAGATGCCAGTGATAATTACTGGTCGTTCTTCCTGAGGGCCTCCAGGGACAACAGGAAACACAACTTGTTGTTCCCTCCAGTGCTGATCATGGTTTCGTTTATTTGGTCTTCGGGAAGGACCTCCTTGCACCATGTTTATTTGCTTTGGCTCGGCTTCCAGATAGTTGATATCTCCTGATCGTTGAAGTATCTTAGCATAACTGTTAGATTGGATGTCCCACTGACAAGGCGTCTGTGAGTCCAATACTACAGTGTCGATTTCGCCATTGTTTTCTTTCGGAGTATCAGATCTGATGTTTAAGGACTCAGATCCGTTAATTTGTGTAAAAATTGCATTTAAAGTAAACTAGAATCTGCCAAACCAGTATTCTGGAGCTCTCTCTATGAGTTGATCTGAGGATTCCTTTCTCTCTGAATGACTGTTACTTTTGTTGATCCCCATGATTCCGTCGATCTTGGTATTTTGGGTTACCCTCGAACTCAGATCGAGGACCTGATGGGTGAGATGATGAATTCTCTGCCATGTGAAAATAGAGAATGAGGGAAACTGAATCGAAACGAGACAAAACTGATAAAACAGAGAAAAACGGTGGGCGCCAATGAAGAAACACTAGATAGATGACCGGAATCAAATTATCTAGGGGGTTTGGATCTGCATAAAGGGGGGTTGTTCTCTCTCGTTTGATTCGATGAACTGATCTTCTTCTCCGGTAAACTCCGCAAAACAAAGCACCGTTAGTCTCGTCAAGGGGAGAAGGGGGGTTCTCTCCTTGACCCGACTCCGGCGTGAGAATAAGTAGAGGTTTATGAAGAAGAAGTAGTATTGAAGAAGTGTATGTAACTTGGAGTTCATACCTGAATTACCCTTGTATATATAGCCGGGAGTTTGGGCGGGAAAACTCGTTGATGAAATATTAACGGAAGATGCTACCCCGTAAGCGGTTATATTCTTCTTCCGTTAATCTTCTCGATCCGATGTGTGAGCACACGGATTGCTGTTTGATCAATGGCTAGGGAATTGCCACGTGGATAGTGGATTAGTGGAGCTTTTTCTTTAATTCCATGCCATCGTTGTGATTTCAGGGAATTCTATGATGCTGACACGTGTCCCAGACGGTTATAACCGTCTGGTGGTGCACGATTGAGCCTTCCAGAAGGTTATTGCTATAATCCTGTGTGGCTTCTTACCGTGTGGCACCAGTTGGGTAAATAATACCCAAGTCTGGGTATCGTTTAAGCAGAAATGTTTAACTTAGGATTTTCGTCCTTTGTTATGTAGGGAGGCGCAAGGGTTCGTTAACTTCCTTCCGGTGTGCAGGTGTTGCCTGTTATCTGTCTTTTAAGCCTTCTTTGTAGAACCAGTGCGCGACCGCGCAAGGTAAAGAGGTGCTGAAAGATGAGGCTGTGGTATGGTCCTAAGTATTTATTGCGAGGTTTTTGGGACCTTACCCCTTCATATGCCGTTTGTCATTTTAAAGTCGTTTCTCAATCCGATTTCGACTGTGAATTCCAAAAATAGAAAAACAGACCGTATTTTCTAAAAATGGAAATACGGAAATACGAAAATACGGAAATGCGGGCGTTGCAGTCTCCCCTCCTTTAGGAAATTTCGTCCCGAAATTTATTCAAGAGGAAGGCTTTAAGAAGGAAGGAAGGATAGGTTTTGTTAAAAGGAGTTTGCTCGATTAAGACTAGTTTTAGCATTAAGCATAAGTACAACATGCAGGCATGCGCATAGGCAAAGTGAGTTTAAACAGTTTTGAATAGATCCAAGTGGAGATGTACCTATAAAAATGTGTCGTGTCAAGAAGAAAGTTTTGTACAAGACGGTTTGTATTTTGATGGAAAGCGTGGTAGTTTGTATAGGAAGTTTTATGGATAGTATAAAATCGCACATTTGTAACAATTGTTTATTGAGAGGAATGAGAAGGTTTGGTACTTTAAATAAGGTGATAACGGTCTACCAAGTACGTTTACACAAGAATAAAGAATAGAAATATGGTTTTAAAGGTAAGGAGATAAGTTAGGATTTGAACGTTTAAACAGACTAGATAGTAAATGAGGTTCGTATAAAAGAAAAAGAATGATGGAAAATAATAGGAGTATGGAAGCGAACGTTTAACTCTTAATGAATGGAAGTATAAGAATGGCATAGGTATTGATTAGACGAAGTAGCGTGTTAAGAATGAAGTCTCGTCGTGGATAATCGGATATAATGCGTTCGTGAGTTGTTTAAAGTTTGAAGTAGGTCTAAGAGGTCTGTAAAACACTGAGTTTCTCATGGCACGTTTTACGAAGGTTTGGTAACATGGTGAAAACACTTATATATAGGAAGTACTAGTGGCGTATCCACCATGTTTTGACCACGTGACGTCCGTTTCGTATTCGGTGTCATGTTACGTTCCGTGTCTCACCATACACAGTAGTACACTCTATGGTTCTCATATGACTATCACTATAATCCCGTGTGCACCCACGATTACATTGATCGTCACATGATCCGCATAGCTTGTACTAGTTGTGTATGAATCAGGGTATTCCCAAATTTTGAAAATAAGATTGTGTGCGTATAAAAGTGTAACATATAAGCATGTTCGCGTTCCAAATAGTATAAGACCAACGTAAGCGAATCCCTCGGGTTTCGCTCGCGCACAGGTGCAAATGTATAAGTATTTGAGTAAAAAGCATGAGCATAGTATAAGTTTAAATATGAACACGCACGTGAGCATAAACATAAAACGCATGTCAGGAGTATGAGTAAAAGTATAAGCATGACGTGTATGAAAAATGTGTATAAATGTGACTACAAACATGAGTATAAGCATAAACACAAAGTGTATGAGCATGAATACAAGTATCAGTGTGAACATAAGATGTATGAGCATAGATGTGAACGTGAATATAGGTGTAAAACATGAAGGTTTAAGTATGAATAAAATATATGTGTATGAATAAAAGTGTAAACAAAGTTGTACAAGTGTAAATGAAACACAAAATGTCTGAACATGAATATGAATGTAGTATAATCATGAATGTAAGTACAACTTAAATGTATAATTGTGAGTGTATGTGTAAACGTAAAACGTATGAATTTTGAATCATGAGTATAACAAAAATGTGTAAGTGTGATCATAAGTGAAGGCATAAAATGTACAAGTATGGATGTAGGAAATAATGATTTTGTTTATAGTATAAATCGAAATACACGAGTTTATGCGCGTAAAAGATCAAAAGTTTTGAGTATGAATGGAAAAGGGGAACGAGTGACACGCATGAGATTGTTGTGAGATATTGACCAAAACTTGTAAAATGATATGCATATATAGTTGTTTGCGCAAAACGTGAAGTTAATATAGATTGAGTTGTCATGGGATGTAGAACCTAGTTTGAGAATGTAAGGGAGTATAAAACAGCTATTGGTTATGTAAATCTTACTTTGTAAACGAATGGAAAAGCTACTACGGTTTTAAAAGAGTTTACATAAGTTGAAAATTTGTCGGTTCTTATGAAGTTTCCTTGCCCACTTGTTTTGAAATTAATTGAATTATCGAGTGAGGTTTTGAAAAGTTCTAGGGATTAACAAGTTTGTATCGTTTTAAATAATTTTGTATTAGAACTTCGAAGTTTGCAGATTCTTGTAAAAAAAATTGATCCTTAGAAAAGGAATTTGGTATATGGACTTGGTGTTTGTTGGAAAGCGTCTTTTAATAAAATGCTTTATTGATTTTGAAAGAAGTTTTCGTAAACGTTGAATAATAGTTGCAATATTTTATAGGTGTGTGCGGAAAGTTGGTATGATTCCCAATTAAAATAGAAAATCTATAGCTTAACGATACGTGATGAGCTTGTTTCAATAGTTACGTTGAATACAAAATTTCGTGGGCAATGGATTTGTTAGGCTGACTAAGTTGACGAGTAGCATTCGTGAAATTTTGAATTTTGAGGAACAAGCGTCTGTGGAAAAGTTAAGAATCTCGTGTGTGTGAGCTATATAAAAATAGATTGTAGGGTAAGGAGTTCGTTTATATAAACAATGCATTTTGAAATAATTAGAGATTTGTAATGGTAAACGATTAAAATATAACATGATTGTGTTTACATAATATAGTCTATTAAAATGAAGTATTGGTAACGATCACCTAGATAAGGGAATCACCCCTAATTCGTTGGTGAGGTCGTTGTAAGATGAGAAAAGAAGCGGAGTTGATCGTCAAGGTAAGGAAATCACTCCTATCTTGATGATATGTCTCCATTTGTCGTTACAAGGAATATGAATTTAAATTATATGAAATCATGCATACGTATAAATGTATAAATTTTTTTAATATAAGTTAATTAATAGAAACACATGTTTGATTAAAATTTGGATGGTTCCAAAACGGAACATTGACTAACCAAAGTGGTCGAAAAAGTCTTTCGAATTTTGAGGAGCATGCTTTGGCCTAATAGGTGAAATACTCTCGTCGACTAGTCGGTTAACGGTATTTACCCTTCCGGTTCTACATGACGCAAATCGATCAAAATTTCGAGACTTGGCGGGATGTATGAAAATCGAGGAGTGGAACTAGTCGACAAGGTGCGGGTTTCACCCCTAGCTTGGCGATTTCGTACCTTAAGTGTGGTTGGTACTTGTCGGGTCAAAATTTAATTTCGACACGTTGACGAGGGTCCACTAGAATTAGAAGTTGAAATTCTTCGTCAAGATGAGGACTTTACTCCTAACTTGATGATGAATCTTGTGTAAAAAGAATAGGTAGACTGAGAGTCGTTCACCAAATTGTGGGTTTCACGCCTATTTTGGTAAAGTTGTCTCTTTTGTATAATACAAGTGTTTGTGGATTTAGAGTAGTCGAGTAAAAGGTATGACGAAAAACGTATGTTGAAGATTAAACAAACAAGTATAAACATGTCGAGAATGGCACATAAAGAATGAAGTATTAAAACAAATATTAACACATAATAAAACATGTGTTAACACATAAGAATAGTACGTCAAGTATTAACACATAAGTGACATATATGTTTAAAGATCAAAAGAGAATAAATAATGAGCAAATAAAGTAACATGCAAGAAGTTCAAGCAAAACAAGAGAATAAAGCTCTAGAACTGTAGACTAGGTAAAAAGCATGTCAATTTTTCCTAATTCCCTATAGTTATGGCTCTGATAACAATCTGTCACACCCCAACCGACGGCGGAAATATCGGAGTGAGACGAAATAGATTGCAAGAGGCTTCATAACACTATTTGAGACAAGTATTTAAATAATAAATTTCCATTTCATTTCTAAAGAGTCAATTTCAAAGATTGAAATTAAATACAACAACTTGAAATGCAAGAATTACAATACAATAGAATACAAAATTTTAAATGTGTATCTAGGCATCCTACTATGTTCCATGCATCATCAACATCATCTCAAAACCTGCAACATATTTTAAAAGCATAGTTCAATACAAATGTATTGGCAAGTACACAAGTTTTGGACTCGTGTCATGTGTATAAAAAGTATTTTCAATCCAACGTAGCATTTGGTATACAAGGTCAAACTATCATGCATAACAATATGTCAAACCCAAGTGTCCACTAGTATAATAGCATCCCTCGATGTAGCAACATCTAGACCGTAAAGTATGAATAATAGCATCCCTCGATATAGCAATAACGAGACCGTAAAGAATATAACTTAACAAAACCCCGTCGGGTGGTGTGTTACTCCTATAGCGCTATAATTGTTAAGGCGGGTTAACAAATAATATGAATTCTAGCATGAACCTAAGCATAACAAAGCATGTATAAGGATTGAATAAATAAAGCATGTTTGTGAATCGTGCATTTTAACAAGTAATACATGTTGCACCCAAAGTGTATTAAAAAGGAAAAATGGGTCAAGTGTACTCACAAATTTTCTAAGTCTTCTGATTATCCGTGTGTTGACGAGTGTACGAGTTTAGGAGGATGGAACACTGAGGTCACCCTATATGGGCAAGCGATGGTGCATGAGTAAACGGAATTATGACGGAGGATTGAAGTGGAATGTAAAGTATATCTAGTTAATATAAATGTATATATATACATATATATTTATATAGTTTTAAGTAAAACTTTTTTTTTAAATTAACTCTATTAAAAGTATTGTTGAAATGTTGCCAAAAGAATAAAAATAAATATACTTTTATATCTATTTTATAAAAATTAATCGAATTTGATAGGTTTCGTTTTATGAATTTAACACGTTCAGTGTTACCGATTTTACAAAAAAACGGGCAGAGTTTCCTCTGTTTTTGGACGATCCTGACAATACGAGTTGTCGATATATTTGTCAAAATTCAACAAGTAACAACTTTGTAAACACTACATATAAGAATTTTCGTTAAATACAAAATATGAATAATTTCTAATTGTATCGTTTCGACGTTTAAGTAATATATAATATAAAACAATAAATAACAAAAAAATTGATGTTAAATAGTTTATACCAATCTCGAATAAGTCGACGACCCGTTAGTTGACCGGGTTTGACCATTTGACTACCTTTGACCGAACCGAAACTGAGTTGACTAGTTTTGACTTCTGTTGACCACCCTTTGACCATGTTGACTGTTGTCGACTAATCTTGACCCGTGCTGACCCGAACCTAACCCGTAACCTTTGAACCGTAACCCGTCTAAATCTGGCCCGAAACATAACCCAACCTGAATTAAACTAGAACTTAATCGAATAATACTCGAAATGAACCGAACCTGAAACTGACCCGGAAACACACAGACCCGAGAACCAAAACTGACCGGACCACCGCCGCCGTGAGCGGCGCTTTCGCTGCCGGAATACCACTACCGCTGTCGTCGAACACGAACCTGAACCCCTGCCAACATCGTTGTTGTCATCAGCGCTGCTGCTGTGGAAATCGATGCCTGAGCCGTCCCCATCGAGCCCGATGCAAACTGAGCACCATCGCTGATCTCTTCTCTCTCGCCGTGTCTCCTTTAGGTAGTTTTGGGGTGCGAGAGAGAGGTAAGAAGGAGGGATTTGGATGTGTGACCTGTCGGAGAAGGATGGTCGGAGAGCTCACCGGAGCCGCGGCTCGGGTCGTCGGAGCTAGAGAGGAGACAGAGTGTGCGGGTGTTTGGGTGAGGAGGTAAGAGGTGAGGGTGAAGGGGTAAAAGGAGAAGCTTGTGGCGAGCGGGTAGCCGGTCGGAGATCGTCGCCGAAAAAGACTCCGGCACCGGAGTCTGAATGAGAGGGAGAAGGGCCGGTGTTTGTGTGAGTGGTGTGAGTGTGTGTGTGAGGGTTTTTATAGCTAGGGTTTGGTATGTTGGGCCCAAGGCCCGTTAATCAGTTTCTAACGTTTTAGAGTGGCCCGGTTGCGTCTACAAAATCCGTTTTCGATCCTGAACGTCACTTAAGGTTGTAAAATGTTGTTTTAGGTCCGTAGACGTGTAAAACGATACCGATACCCGCTATTAGTTGCGTTCGTTCGTCGTTTCGTTAAAATACGTAAAATGTGCCGTTTGTCATTTTAAACTCGTTTCTCAATCCGATTTCGAATGTGAATTCCAAAAATAGAAAAACGGACCGTATTTTCTAAAAATGGAAATACGGGCGTTACACATAGTCGGCGATTAAGCAACTTGCAACCGGTAACCCTCAAGACGAGAACGACGAGTATTTAAATATGGCTGAAAGGACTTCCCGTGACTGTCTATATAATTTTTGCAAAACGATATGTAATTTATACGCTTCCGAGTTCTTACGTAGACCAACTAGCCACGATGTTGCGCTCTTGTATCAAGCTCATGAGGATAAAATCTCCTTCCTGGGATGTTGGGTAGTTTTAATTGTACGCATTTTGTTTGGAGAATGTGTCCAACAGAGTTGCGGGGACAATATATGAGGGGGGGTCACAGGTACCCAATAGTTATGCTCGAAGTGGTGGCCGCTCAAGATTTGTGGATTTGGCATGCTTTTTGTGGTCCACCAGGTTCACAAAACGACATCAACGTGCTCCAACAATCTCCGTTATTTCTTACTCAATGAAATGGAACTGCACCAAAATGTCCATTTTACTTGAACAACCACTTGTACAAGCGTGGATACTATATTACCGATGGAATCTACCCTACTTGGTCCGTGTTTGCGAAATCATTTCTGTATCCTCACATTGTGAAAGAAAAGAAGTTCAAGAGGCAACACGAGGCGGCAAGAAAAGACGTGGAACGGACTTTTGGTGTTTTAAAGGCGAAATGAGCTGTACTTAATCGACCGATGTGTTCTATGAGTGTAAAAAAGATTAGGAATGTCGTATATGCGTGCATTATTATGCATAACATGATTCTAAAAGACGACGAAAACAATTGCACATGTACATATTCGGGATCCTCCAGTCGAGCCCGTTCACTATTTATAACAAGCTCATTGATGAAGATACGCATTATAAGACTAAAATATGATCTTGTGGAGCATCTTGGAGAACAAGATTTACCCCACCTTTTGGCGGATTTCGACGACAAATAGTTAAATTAGTTTTAGTTTTAAAATGTATTTTTATATTTTGATGTCATTTTACTTATTTTTATTTAATGTAATATTTTATTAATTAAATGTACTTTTATTTTGTTTAGAATATGTTTTATTTATTAATGCATAATTTCTACAAATATATATATATATATATATATATATATATATATATATATAGGGAGAGGATCATGAGAAAACTAGATATAAATGAGAAAACTAGAAAACTAACTAAAAACCACTAAAAATGAGGGAGAGACTTTTAATGAAGGAGGGGGGACTTTTAATGAAGGAGGGGTAAAATTGGAAAAAAAAAATATATAACTTTTCAAACATTTCCCATTTCTTGTTATCATTTTAAAACAAAAATGGCACCATAAGATCACAAATTTTTGTATCTTTCATTCAAGTATATTCGAGCATATTTTTTATGACATAAAAAAAGATTTATGGTGTCGTCTTGTTTTCAATACTATTATTATAGTAGTGCACATGTGCAATATAACATGTACTACAATTGCATTACATGCTTAAAATTAGCTTTTTGAGTCTAGTTTAGCTTTTAGGGTTAGTTTTTTTGGAGGATTAGGATTAGGTTTCTGGGTGTGGGGGGGGGGGGTTAGGTTTGATACGTGGTTGAAAACCGGTGCTTGTAATTGCTTAATTTGATGTTATTGCATAAGTTTTAGTTTCGAATAGCCTACTTTTGATTAGATATGTATTTTGCAGATCTAGCAGAGTTTAAGGAGCTTTTCGGAAGCTTTACGGGTCACCGGAGCAAAAACGGAACCACCGGACTCAAGAAATGGACGAAACAGAAAATCAGACATCTGGGCACCGTCGCCGACGGTTGACACAAATTTCCGTCGCTGAATTGTCCGTAGACAGCGAGATAACGCGTCGGCTTCAATTGGAAATCCACACGCCATCGCCGACGGACACATCCACCGTCGGCGACGGTCCTCCTATGTTGCATACGCGAAAGTTGTTGATTTTGTTGACTTTTGACGAATAAAAACGGATTTGGACCAAAAAGTCGGGGGTTACACATTGTTTTTGAGTTTGAACTTGTTCTTGGAGCCATTACCATCTATCATTCACCTATCATCCACCTACCTTCATCCTTACAACCCGAAAATCATCAAGAATCATCATCATCAAACACACGACCAATCAGAAAACCCTAGTTCACTAATCCATCATCCTTCTCATCATCACCATTCCATAAACCCTAATTCTCCATCATTCCTTCATCCTACAAGCTTCAAGATGACTCCATCCGCATTCCAAACATCCGGTGATCAAGTTGCATCAACCATGAGCGGCTAATCATCTCGGTTTCACCCCGGTGTAGGTAGTTGTTAATTTTAGGGTTTCAATTTGTTCGTGTTTCATCTTAGTGACAATTTGTATTTGGTTTTTGAAACTTTTGACAATAGTATTACATTTGTTACGAATTCGTGAATTGTCGAACGATGTTAAAAGTTATGACTTTGCGAAACGGTGATATGTAATTGTACGTTGTCGTTGTTAGGATTTACTTGTGTTGATTACAAAGTGTCTTTTTGTCCGTTCTTCGGGGCGTTGATAGCTAGTAGCACCTAAGTCACGGTACACTAAATCCGTTAATCGAATGCATTTGAGTTGAAACTAAAACTTGTAGAAATCCTAGGTTAACAATTACCGAACCCGGGTGTGATTCCTTTTTATTATAATTGTTCTAGTATCCAAAATTCTTGCAATCGTTAATTAGTAGTTGTTACTCATTTTTATCACATCATCTAGTTTAAAATCATATCTTACAAATAAACAAAAACACAAAATTATTCTAGTAAGCTTCATAATCGTGACACAACTGTTTAATTCATTCGAATCCATACACAAACCACATACTCTTCGTGGTTCGACCCCTTACTACCACTAACACATTGTTAAGGGTAATTTGGGCTTATAAATATTATCTTTGACCGGAGCGCGACACTCCGATCAAATTTGCCCACACTTGTCTTTTGCTTGCCCTCAAGCAAATCTGTTTTTCACTTTCACGTGGGTCGAACAACGAATACACTTCCCATTCCCGAGACAAAGGTTAAGGTCTATTGTCATGCGAAAGTTCAAATCTTTTACAATTTTCACATATTTACCGGTTAAGTGAATAATCACATATAATAATGGTTATCCAAGATTAACCCGCCCGTAAAACTAACAATTTATGCACATCCCTCACAATGTTCTCTCCACTCGGCTTATATTTTGGCTAATATTTATAATGTACTAGCACTTCAAAGACTATTCACTCAAAACCGATTAGAACACATATCCGCATAAGCTTGCAACTCAATCATTCTCCACTATTGATCACGAATACTAAGCACAAGTCAAAAGGTCTTTGAAGGGTTGTAATGGGGCTAGGCGAAGGGTAGGAATTAGGATATTTTAAAGTGGCTAAGGTGATGAAAATTCGATTTTTATTACAAATGACTAGTCTAACAAAACTAACTATAAACACCAAATATGAGGCAACAACATCCGCCTTTTATTCAACAACTACTAACACTTCTTTTTGTGTTTTTCTTCAACGATTTTTACTTCTTTTTCATGATATTTTCTGTTTTTTTTAATGCAAATAAACAAGAACAACTATACAAAAACGATTCCTATAATCGAATTTCCATCACACGGGTTTAAAAGAAAAGGTTTAACGGTTATGGGCTATAGGGTGGTCAAATGAAAGGTTAAGGCTCAAAATGGGCAACTAGGGGGTTGGTTCGGGTAAGGATAGATAAATGGTTTTAAGAGAAAATGTTTACCTAATGCCTTAATCATTCTCGTGCTTGTATTCGGTCTATAGTCTCAAACGTATCAAAAGTTGCAAGTTCTACAATATATGACTAATGGTCCACTCAAACAAAGAAACATAGGTATGTAATCTATGATATAAAAGTGGCTCAAAACCTCACATATCTAAAAGGGTATGGTATGTGACATGCATAAAAGACTAGTTTCTTAGGCGGATTATTCCCAAATAACCACCCGCTAAATATCCGTCATGCTATTAATTCGAACTTGACCATGACAATAGACCAAATGGTTCGTGACATCCCTCGTTGACTTAGTTACTTGTGCTTTAAGATCGCTTTTGAAACAAGATATTTTTGAAATTTTTTTTGAAATTTTCCCCCATCCCCACACTTGAGGTAAACATTGTCCTCAATGTGTAGTATTTAAATGAACGGGTCAAAATCTAAAATTTTTACTACTCCCCCATCCCCACACTTGAGGTACATATTGTCCTCAATGTGTAAGAACTAGAGTATTAAACGCACAAAGGATGTGACACGGCTAATTCCCCCAAAATTTCACCCCGGAAAAATAATATACAAAATACACTCCACTTATTTGCTAATCTAAAGATCAAAAGTAAAAAGAAACGTATGCACCTGGTTTATGAGCTCATTCTTCGTGTGCTCCTCTCCTCTTCATGAAAGCGGTTGTCCCACGAACCAAATGTACCTACAAATCTTAACCCTTGTGTAGAAGCATGCTTCTCACAACCATTAAAATTTGTTAGTTACCTAGTTCTACCACTTTTATGAAAATATTACCAAGCTATACGTTATTTCACTTTGATTTATGTGGAAAATAAATTACAACAACAACAAACCTAACTCACTTTCGTAGGAATCACGGTTGCATTTTGCTTATGCAACAAGCCCTTTTAAACCCCCCAATAGCTTGGGAGGACGAGAGGTCTCGTGAGGGTTATATAGGGAACACACCCACAACGTTCATTTAACTAGGCGACAATTTAAATAACAAAATGAAAATAACGAAAATAAAATAATATACAACAAAAACGTACCTTGCCTCTATCGCTGATATCTCTCATTAGGGTTCACGGGCGGGTTCGGCTGGTACGGATAACCAGTGAGGGCCTCAAGCATATCCCTATAGTTATCTAATGGGCTCGACTCTCCTTGGGGCGGCGGTTGGTACGGCATCGGAACAAAACTTGAGCCAACGGCTTCGGGCCAATGAGGGGTTGGATCGGATGGGCCTTGTGGATGAGGAAGATTGGGGTAATCGGTCCACCCCGAGTGTTCAACATATGGGAGACCGGCTTGATAATCTCTTTGATGGCGTTCTTGATCGTGGAGCACCTTGAAGTTATTAATCGCCATTTGGTTAGAGAAAGCCAACGCTCCCCATCGGCGTTGGTCCAACTCTCTTTGTGCAGTTTGGTTCCTAGCCGCCTTTTCTTCCCATGCCTGTCTATGAGCCCTTTCTTCCTCTTGCAACTGTATCATGCGTTCCATTTGTGACTGTTGTAACGCATGTTGTAGCTGCTGTTCCTCCAACTGCTTTTCCACCCTCTCGCGGAAAGATGCTTGAAAACCCCATTGTTGCTGCGAATACGCCCCTTGCGCCTCTTCCCATTCGTTCCTACTAGCATGGTATTCTCTTGCTTCACCAATACCCGCCGATACATTGTCGTAGATCGCTTGATCTCCATGGTTCCACAACCGATACGACGGTATTTGCCTTTGATTCACAAAATCTGCCACATTGGCAGAGATTTCTCTATGCTTCCTCCTATACCTTTGCCTCGGTCCCCGCGGACCGGAAGGATCAATTTCCTCCTCAACATCGGGCATCTCCTCATCGCCCTCTTCTTCATCACCTTCTTCATCACCCTCTTTGTCATTAAACCGATAACTATCCCCTTGCTCATCTTCAACCGTATGCAAATGCCCAAAAGTTTTCACAGTTATTTTCCAATGTCGCCTCATAGAGGCGAAGTTGAATTGATCAATGGGCTTAGACACCCACAGTGAGTCTTGAGGTAATGCATTCTGTTGGAGAATCATGGCGCTAATCAACCTTGCATAAGGAATCATCTTTCGTTTAAACGATTCCCGCGTATCCCATGTGTTGATCATAGCAATTTGACGCCACGAGAGCTTGGGCGTCCCATATAACAATGCATGCAAAACCCGACAGTCGGGTGCCTTCACCGTTCCACGGTCTCCGAATCGTACCATAATATTCTCTAACGAGATACCTTGAAGTATCTTTCCCATCAAAGACAAATCGGCCCTTGAATCACCTGCACCCCTAGAACTTAGTAGGGTGTCCTCTAAAAGCCTCACTGGGTCAGCATCGTTTTTCTTGTTGTCCAAAAACTGATCATACCCATAATATTCATAGGCGTCGACCCCAAGCGAGTCAAACCTCGCTATAGCATTCATATGTTCGAAAGACATCTTCCACATCTTGGCTTCTAACCTCTTATTGTTGTAACGAGAAAGAGCCTTTGTTTTCTCTTCCTTCCATGCCAAAGCCGATCTACTATTTTTTTCTTCTTCCCAATCCCAATCCTGTCGAATAAGTTGCCCATCACCCTCTACTACATTACTTAGTTGTTCCCATCGCCTTTGATATTCCCCCGAGCCTGACCCGGCTCCCGAAGACGAGCCTTGTCCGGAAGTCTTTGCTTTCTTGCTTCTTCCAAACATAGCTACAATCAAAAGACAAGACAACAATTAGTGTACCCCAAATCTTCAAACAATCTCAAACTTTGAACATAATATGTAGTGTTGAATTTCAATCAATAATTAGATGTAAAATCGCCTTTTTAAACTTCCAAAGTTGCACATCTTATCATCTATATCAATTAAACATGTTCATTCACAAAATTTTCTCAAAAATTCATGTTTTCAACAATATTCAACATTACAACTATGTTGAATCATACACAAATCTAGTGTAATCACATCACCAAGACTAAAGCATGCTCAAATCCCACCCAAATCAAGCAAACATTCTTAAGTTTATGCTAAAACATCCTACATTATGATAAACAACCTACTCTTAAACAATATGCTTAAAATTTCGGAAGAAATCAACAATGTATATAATAATCATGCATAAATTTACTGAAATTGCATACCTTTGATGTTAGATAACAAGAAGAACTAAGAACAAGTGCAAAACAAGAAACTTGGATGAACACTCTTCAAAACCCTAAAAACGCACGTCCAGAAATCGTGCAAACGAGCAAGATTTGATGGAAACCGTTATGGGGTTTTGTTCCTCTCGAAAAACTACACAAGTTAGGCTCAAGAATCAACTGATTTGGTGTAGAATTGAAGGAGTTATGAGAAGTGAAAGATTAGGGTTCTTGGTGTGTTATGTTGAAGAAGATGAAGTTGGAAGGAGATAAGTAACATGTGGATCTGATAATTGAGGGTATGTGGGTATGTGATGAGGTTTTCGGGTACCATATGTGGTAAAAATTGACTTTGGGTTGAGTTTGGATACCCACAAATGGGGTTGGGTTCGAATCTAGGCATTTAAAACGATCAACGTCGGCTGAGTTTAGGAGAGCCGTCGCCGACGGCCTGATGCCCCGTCGGCGACGATGCTTGGATATACTGAAAGTGGGCGACGGTCTAAGTAGCTGTCTACGAAGAAAAATGGGCGACAGAGGTTTTGGGGGGCCGTAGGCGACGCCCACATCTACCGTCGGCGACGGTCTTCCAAAACCCACTTTTTTAATTAATTTTTTTTTGAAAAATAGGAGGATTTTTATGAATTTTTAATAAAGGGACTATGTACAATCAAAAATCCTAAAAATTATTAAAAATGTTTTTGTGAATTTTTATAAGTTAAAACTTTTAAACGCAACAACCGTCAACGGCCCTACCACCCCCAAAAAATCGTGTATTGTCCTCAATGCACATAACCAAGTCTAAAACATACCTTGTATCTTCGTGACCCGTTCGGAATGTCCGGACTTCACACAATCAAGAGAGATTAGTATGGAACGAAAACGATTAACATAAACACACACAAACAAATAAATAATTGTACATAACTTTACACAAAATGTTACCGGTCCTTGTTAGTCGACCTCGTAAATCGGTGTGCTTACCACAAAGCTCACCAATTCCTTGTTTTCGTCTACCTTCTCGTTACCATCAAGAAACGGTTTTAGCCGATGAACATTTACCGTTTGTCGTATCCCATCCTTCGGGTCCTCGATGGTAACATCACCCAATTGTCCAACCCGGGTGATCACATAGGGTCCCATCCATTTGCTTCGGAGCTTTCCGGGAAAGAATTTGAGCTTCGAGTTGTAAAGCCACACCTTTTGCCCAACCTCGAACTCTTTCTTCCTTAACTTAGCAGCGCCTTCTTCATCCCATCCTTGTAATTGGATGCGCATTCATATGCCATTTCCCGTAGCTCCTCCAACTCGCATAGCTTGAGTTTCCTTTCCTTTCCTGCATCATCATTTTGAACATTAACTTCCTTAATAGCCCATAATGATTTATGCACAAGTTCAACCGGTAAATGACAATTTTTACCATAAACCAACCGGTAAGGTGTAGTGCCAATAGGTGTCTTATGTGCCGTACGGTAGGCCCATAAAGCATCGTTCAATTTAATTGACCAATCCTTACGGTCCGCCCGCACGGTCTTTTGCAAAATCTCTTTGATTTGCCTATTTGACACCTCAACTTGCCCGCTTGTTTGCGGGTGATAGGGGGTAGCAATCCTATAGTCAACACCAAACCGTTTAAGAAGTTTCCCAAACCGAAAATTTTTAAAATGAGATCCTCCATCACTTATGATGACCCGAGGAATCCCAAACCTTGAGAAAATATCGGTTTGAACAAAATTACACACTACGGAGTGGTCGTTCGTCTTGGTGGCTATTGCTTCGACCCACTTTGACACATAGTCAACGACCACCAAGATATACAAATTGCCATAGGAATTGGGGAATGGGCCCATGAAATCAATTCCCCACACGTCAAAGATGTCGACTACAAGGATTGGTTGCATGGGCATCTCATCCCTTTTTGAAATACCCCCTAGTTTTTGACACTCTATGCAATTTTTGGCAAACTCATTTGCATCTTTGAAGATAGTAGGCCAAAAAAGACCACTATTTAACACTTTATGACCCGTTTTGTGACCACTAAAGTGACCACCACATGCAAATGAGTGTAGATGCTGCAACACGCTTGGAATCTCTTCGTCATCAATGCATCTTCTTATAACTTGATCCGCACACTCCTTCCACAAATGCGGTTCTTCCAACCGATAGTACTTGATTTGGGACATGAAGTGTTGCCTCTTCCGTCTATCCCAATGTGCCGGTAAGTCACCTGTAACAAGATAATTCACAATGTTAGCATACCAAGGCAACTTATCCAATTTCATAATATACTCATCGGGAAACGACTCATTGATCTCTAACGATTTAGGATCCTCATCAACCTTCAACCGGGACAAATGGTCCGCTACCACATTCTCGGTACCCTTCTTGTCCCGTATCTCCAGATCGAACTCTTGGAGCAACAACACCCATCGGATTAACCTCGGTTTTGCATCTTTCTTCTCCATGAGGTACCTAACTGCAGTGTGATCAGAATAAATAATCACTTTACTACCCCATATATATGCCCGAAATTTATCCAAAGCAAATACCACCGCGAGTAGCTCTTTTTCGGTAGTGGTGTAATTTAATTGTGCATCCGAAAGAGTCTTACTCGCGTAGTATATGGCAACGGGTTTCTTATCGACCCGTTGTCCCAACACGGCCCCCACCGCATAATCACTCGCATCGCACATAATTTCAAAAGGAAAAGACCAATTTGGAGATTGCAAGATTGGAGCCTCAACCAACTTCTCTTTCAAATTGTTAAAAGCATTTTGGAAATTTTCATTAAAATCAAACGGTTGATCTTTTAACAACAAGTTACATAAAGGCTTGGTTACGTCACTAAAACCCTTAATAAACCGCCGGTAAAAACCCGCATGACCTAGAAATGACCTAACACCTTTAACGGTCGTGGGATACGGTAAAGTAGATATGACTTGTACCTTTGCACGATCAACCTCTATCCCACGACTTGACACCACGTGTCCCAACACTATTCCCTCTTGAACCATAAAATGGCTCTTTTCCCAACTTAAGACCAAACTAGTTTCGACACACCTTCTTAATACTTTATCTAGTTGATCCAAACAAGCCTCAAAAGATGACCCAAAAATTGAGAAATCATCCATGAAGATTTCCAAAGACTTCCCCACCATATCTGAAAAGATACTCATCATACACCTTTGGAAGGTGGCGGGGGCGTTACATAATCCAAACGGCCTTCGCCTAAATGCGAAAGTGCCGTAAGGACAAGTAAACGTGGTCTTTGCTTGGTCTTCCGGATGGATGGCGATTTGATTATAACCAGAATAGCCATCTAAGAAACAATAAAATTTTTGTCCTGACAATTTCTCAACTATTTGATCAATGAACGGTAAAGGGAAATGATCTTTGGAAGTTGCGGTATTCAACTTCCTATAGTCAATACAAATTCGCCACCCGGTTACCGGCCGAGTGGCTACCTCTTCACCTGCGTCATTTTTGACGACTTGTATGCCCGCTTTCTTGGGAACCGTCTGTGTTGGGCTCACCCATTGGCTATCAGAGATCGGGTAAATGATACCCGCATCTAGCCATTTCAGCACTTCCTTCTTCACTACCTCCCGCATGTTCGGATTTAATCTTCGTTGTGCATCTCGAACGGGAGTCACATTCACTTCTGTGATGATTTTGTGCATCACCACCGAGGGACTAATACCCTTCAAATCAGCAATGGTCCATCCAATCGCCGCCCGATTAGTGACCAAAACACCCATCAATTTATCCTCTTGCTCCACGGTTAAATTTGATGCAATAATAACCGGGAGCGTGTTGCCTTCACCAACATAAGCATATTTGAGATGCTTAGGCAACGCTTTCAATTCAACCTCCGGAGGCTCTACTAATGACGGCTTCAACTTGGTGTCGATGCTCTCCGGTAAACTCTCAACTTGGTGCGTCCATGTCGGTTTTCCCTCTCTAACCGCAAGCACCTCCAAACTCTTTACTTCCTCGTCGATACTCTTATCCATCTCCACCTGTGACCTGTCAAACATATAACAATCCTCCATTGTGTTTTCCCCATCTACGACTGTGTCACAAAGAGGTATACACGTGTCAACGACGTCCGCCATATAGCATTCATCATCAACTGGAGGGTTCATAAGTCCGGAAAAAACATGCAACCTCAACCTTCGGTTTCTAAATGTCATGTCAACCGTTCCCGTTTTGCAATCAATTTGAGAATTTGCGGTTGCTAAGAACGGTCGACCCAAAATCACCGTAGGTTGCTTGGTTGGGTCCTTGGCCACATAGTCAAGTACTAGAAAGTCCACCGGATAGTAAAAATCCTCGATTTTTACTATCACGTCCGAGACAATTCCACGGGGTAGTTTGGGTGTCAAATCGGCTAACACCACGGTGGTGTTTGACGATTGAAGTGGACCAAACTCGTATTGGTCATACAAACTACCCGGTAGAATGCTCACGCTAGCACCAAGATCTAGAAGTGCCCGGTTGATTTTAAAATCGCCTACTTGAATTGAAATGATAGGCGCACCCGGATCTTGGAGCTTAGGTGGAAGTGCACCCGAAAGAATCGAACTCACGTTTTCGGTTAAATCTAATTTCTTTGGAAATTTGTGAGTGCGTTTTTGGGTACACAAATCTTTCAAGTACTTAGCATACGACGGTACTTGTTTGATTGCATCCAAAAGAGGTAAATTTATCTTTACTTGTTTAAAAATTTCCAACAACTCTTCTTGTTGTGGACCTCTTTTGTTTACAACTTTTTTCACGGGTCCCTTCAATGCTTCGGGATAAGGGGCGGTATTAACCTCCACACCCTTTTCCTTAGCCTTGGGGACAGGGATGGTCACAACGGGGGTATCATTGTTCTCTTTCAAGTCATTTTTCTTTTGACCCGTTTGACCATTCTCATTCTCATCTTCACTAGCATCCTCCACCACCCCTTCAACAAACTGGGGTGATGGTGTTTTGACACCATTATCAACGACTCGACCACTACGTAAAGTAATTTTATTAATTGGTACCTCACGTGTGTTCCTTGAGTTTGACCCTTGATGCTTAGGGTTCACCACGGTGTCACTTGGGAGTCTTCCCGTGCTTCCTCTCATTTGAGCCATTTCTTCCGCAAGTTGGCCCACTTGCTTTGCCAATGCCTCATGTGCTTTATCCCTAATCTCGTTTGTCTTTTGAGATTCTTTTTTCATGTTTAACAAAGCATCCATTTTGGCACTCAAATCATTGCCACCGGTTTGATTGTTTGACCCGCTTCCACTACCGCCTTGATTATTGTAATTCCTTTGGTACCCATTTTGATAATTATTGTCTCTACCTTGGTACCCTTGATTGAAATTACGTTGATAACCCCCTTGGTTACCACTTTGACGGTTGTTGTACGATGATCCACCTTGATTACCTTGATTACCCGAATTAAAGTTCGGGTTCATTTGATTCGAAGCGTTACCGTACCGGAAACTAGGGTGATTTCTCAACCCAGGATGGTAGGTGTTGGAGTTCATGTCATATTGCTTCCTATCTCCATACACTTGGTTGACTTCTTCAGTGTAGCCACTCGACCCCGTTGGACATTGTTCCGCTCTATGTCCAATATCACCACAATCTTCACATACCTCGAATTGGACCGCATTTACTTCTTTTTTCTTCATTCGGGCCATTTCCCGCTCTAAGGTGGAAATCCGATCTTTAGAGTCAAGATCGGGAAGTGACCGGGAAACGGGATGCTTCTTGGCTCGGTCGGCCGATTCTTTCTCTTTCGAACGCTTGCTCATTCGTTCCAAAAACTCCCAATCATCATCTTCATGGTTGCTTAGGAGGGTCCCATTGCTTGTGGATTCAAGTCGGTTCCATGTATTGTCATCTAGACCCTGTACAAAGCATTTAACCAACTCCCACTTCTCAATTTGATGATGAGGGCATCTTCGCATCATTTCTCTAAATCTTGTAAAGGCCTCATGTAACGGTTCGCCCGATAATTGGCGAAAAGACCTAATTTCATCACGAGCGTCATCGGTCTTCGCCATTGAGTAATATTCATCAAGGAATGCTTGTTGCATTTCTCCCCAAGTGCGAATACTATTTGCGGGAAGTGTGAGGAACCATTGCTTTGCCTTATCCTTCAATGAAAATTGGAATAGTCGAAGTTTGACCTCCTCTAAAGCAAAGTTGTGACCCCCGATAGTGCTGCAAACCGAAGAAAATTCCGTCAAATGTGTATACGGTTCGTCGTTAGATCTTCCATTAAAATGAGGAAGTATGTTGATGTAATGTGGTTTACAATCAAACATCCTCCTCTCACAAACGATTGGTGAGTCGTTCTCGGTGACAACCGGCCTAAAACGATCATTCACTCCCCGTGGGGGTCGTTGACGACGATGTGGACCATTAACTTCTTGATCAACCGGTCTTCTATTATCCCGTCTTTCACCTCTTCGATCATCTCTTCGATTATCCCTTGGGTTACCACCTCCCACGAAACGAGGAATCCGGTTAGGGTTTGCATTGTTGTTGTTATTATAAAACCCATCATTCCGGTTCCGTTGGTCATTGTTTCGTGGTTGACGGTTGTTCCCATAACCATCATTTCTTCCACCTCCGTAACCGTATTCGTCGTCCCCAACGTAATTGGCATATTGGTAGCCAAATTCCTCATCATCATACCTTCTTGCATTGTAGACGTTTCCCCTATTTACGTAGCCCCAATCTTCATCATCGTTAGCCCTATCATCATAGTATCCCCCATCGTCCGAATTTTCCGTATGAACACTCACATGTTCCGGCGATTGATAACCGGGAACACTATACGGTTCATCATCGGGGATTGCATTCCTCAAGTTATCGATGTTGAAGAATGGGTCTTCATTTGCGGGATTGCGCGATCACGATTTCCCCGACGGTCGGAATTGATATTCCGGTCATCTAGGTTGATAGGTAGGGAATTGTGTCTATGAAGGTTTTGTTGTTGAGGTGTTCTTTGATTGTTGTTGAGATTTTGGTTTTGGAAAGGTGGTGTAGGTGGTCCGGTATTGTTGTTATTACCACCCGGTCGCTCGGGAGGTATAGGTTGCATATTTGGAGCGGGATTGAAGTTGCTTCGGTATTGGAATTGGTTCGAGTTAAGGTTTTGGTTTGAGTTTTGGTTCGCCATTGAATCGGTTTCAATGGATGGTGTATGTTGTGGTGTTTGGTTGGTTTGATTAGAAGCAAGTGTTGCTTCTAACAGGCTTGCTAGGTTTCTTCTTGCAACTCGTTCGATTTCCGGTTCATAGACTAAAGGTGAAGTCCTCCCGGAGTTTCGTGTATGCATGCACTACCTGTAACCTGCACAAGTAACACACCCGCGTAACAAGGAAAAAGACAAGTACAAAAAGAAAACTAAACAAATTAAACAGATAATCACACAAATTCAAACAATATCCAAACACAAAGCGCACGCACTCCCCGGCAACGGCGCCAAAATTTGATCGGAGTGTCGCGCTCCGGTCAAAGATAATATTTATAAGCCCAAATTACCCTTAACAATGTGTTAGTGGTAGTAAGGGGTCGAACCACGAAGAGTATGTGGTTTGTGTATGGATTCGAATGAATTAAACAGTTGTGTCACGATTATGAAGCTTACTAGAATAATTTTGTGTTTTTGTTTATTTGGAAGATATGATTTTAAACTAGATGATGTGATAAAAATGAGTAACAACTACTAATTAACGATTGCAAGAATTTTGGATACTAGAACAATTATAATAAAAAGGAATCACACCCGGGTTCGGTAATTGTTAACCTAGGATTTCTACAAGTTTTAGTTTCAACTCAAATGCATTCGATTAACGGATTTAGTGTACCGTGACTTAGGTGCTACAAGCTATCAACGCCCCGAAGAACGGACAAAAAGACACATTGTTTTTGAGTTTGAACTTGTTCTTGGAGCCATTACCATCTATCATTCACCTATCATCCACCTACCTTCATCCTTACAACCCGAAAATCATCAAGAATCATCATCATCAAACACACGACCAATCAGAAAACCCTAGTTCACTAATCCATCATCCTTCTCATCATCACCATTCCATAAACCCTAATTCTCCATCATTCCTTCATCCTACAAGCTTCAAGATGACTCCATCCGCATTCCAAACATCCGGTGATCAAGTTGCATCAACCATGAGCGGCTAATCATCTCGGTTTCACCCCGGTGTAGGTAGTTGTTAATTTTAGGGTTTCAATTTGTTCGTGTTTCATCTTAGTGACAATTTGTATTTGGTTTTTGAAACTTTTGACAATAGTATTACATTTGTTACGAATTCGTGAATTGTCGAACGATGTTAAAAGTTATGACTTTGCGAAACGGTGATATGTAATTGTACGTTGTCGTTGTTAGGATTTACTTGTGTTGATTACAAAGTGTCTTTTTGTCCGTTCTTCGGGGCGTTGATAGCTAGTAGCACCTAAGTCACGGTACACTAAATTCGTTAATCGAATGCATTTGAGTTGAAACTAAAACTTGTAGAAATCCTAGGTTAACAATTACCGAACCCGGGTGTGATTCCTTTTTATTATAATTGTTTTAGTATCCAAAATTCTTGCAATCGTTAATTCGTAGTTGTTACTCATTTTTATCACATCATCTAGTTTAAAATCATATCTTCCAAATAAACAAAAACACAAAATTATTCTAGTAAGCTTCATAATCGTGACACAACTGTTTAATTCATTCGAATCCATACACAAACCACATACTCTTCGTGGTTCGACCCCTTACTACCACTAACACATTGTTAAGGGTAATTTGGGCTTATAAATATTATCTTTGACCGGAGCGCGACACTCCGATCAAGGTTTTTTTCGGGTTTATGTTTAGGGTTTAGTTTTAGGTTTTCGGGAGGGTGGGGGGGTTTAGGTTTTTTTTTTTTTTGGGGGGGGGGGGGTTAGGCTTTTGGTGGGAGGGTGAATTTAGGTTTTTGGGGGGTGGGGGGTGGGGGGTTTAGGTTTTTGGGGGGTGTCGGTGGGGGGTGGGTTAAGTGGTTTAAGCTACTACTGCACATGTGCAGTAAAACCAAAAAAAAAAAAAATTTTGAAAATTTTTTTCCATATATAAAAAGTAGCGATTTTTCTATTAAAAATTGTAAAAAAAAAAAAATTGGTATGTTTTTAGGTTTTTTTTAGGCTTTTTTGGTTAGTTTTTTGGTTTTCTCATTTAAACTAGTTTTTTTTAGGGGAAGGTTAATTGGGGAACACTAAAAAAGTGGGGAACATCGGGGAACTGACGCAAACGAACTCCGATTGGACTCATTCCAGCGGCGTTGGAACCGGCTCGTCGAACCCTAACTAAGATCTCTTAACCCTAAACCCAAAATCCTAACTCCTAAACTCTAAACCCTAAAGCTAAAAAATAAGGCTAAAATCTAAGCTAAACCGTAAAATCTAAACTATAAACCGTAAAAGCTAAACCCTAAAGGCTAAACCTAAAGCTAAACCCTAAACCCTAAAGCTAAACCCTAAGGCTAAACCCTAAAGCTAAAACCTAAAAGCCAAACCCTAATATATTTAGGGTTTAGGGGTTATGATTTAGGGTTTAGGGTTAAGAGATCCTAGTTAGGGTTCGACGAGCCGGTTCCAACGCCGCTTGAATGAGTCCAATCGGAATTCGTTTGAGTCGGTTCCCCACTTTTTTAGTGTTCCCCAATGAAACTCACACTCTATATATATAAAAGAAATAGATTGCCCATGCGTTTAATCATTGCTAGTGATTGACATGAGATTAGATAGAAAATAAATTTACTATTCTCCGAATCAAGAGCACTCCTTCCAGGGGTTGGAAAATTCATGCATACGTTTGATTTCTTAAAAATAAAGTTTAGGTTGTTTCAAACAAATTTATCCACTTTTATTTTCCCCCAATTTATTACATTTTTTTTTTGTTCTGTTTATTATTTAAGTTAAATCTAACTAACAATTTTTAATAATTCTTGAAATGGTTTTCTTTTTTCGTTTTTATTATACAAAAACTAAAGTCGTATACACATTATGAGCATATTAAGACAATATTTCTAGGTTCTTTGTTTTGTTTGTTAACGAGTGCATCAAAATAAACAAAGTTGCAGGGTTTTCTCTTTTGTTTACTATAGTCATGCATTAAATTAGACAAAGTTTTCATCGTTCGCAACGCACAATTCAGACCCCACTAGTTTATATATTCTTTTAATTACTTTATACGTTTAAAAAAAAATCTATTTTAGGACCCCATTTTTTCATTTATTCTTATGTTTTAAATATGTACTAATTCAAATATATGTGTCTTTTCTTTTGTAAAATTGAGTTATTGACTTTTTTTATATCGGTCTGTCTTTTTTTCTACTCACCCAAAGCCCTTTTTTGGATTTTCAGGGAGAGTTGCACTAGTAAGTTTACTTAGCGCCAATGAACTATAACTCAATTGGAATTGGAGAGGAATTGAATATTTGAGTTTGAGGACATATGTTTAAAATTCGAATCCGATCTTAACCGGATTTACTGCACTGGTCCTCCAGGCGGTGGGTTTTTTCCCCGGAATTGGAGATAGTGGGCTTGGGCTATCGAGCGCTGTCTGTGGTCGCGGACGTATGGGGTTGCCTTTTGCCATTGGGTTACCCTGGGTAGCGAGACTTTTAGACATTAAAAAAAGTAAGTTTGCTTAGCGCTGTGGAATAAAGCCTCTATGCTAGTTAAAGCGTTACGTATGTGTCACGTAGGTGCAATGAGTTTTAACTAACCCACACTTTTAACATCCATGGTATGGTTTTGCTAAAGGTAAAAAACACAAAAAAGAAGAAGAATTCTGATCGTCTCATTCATGGTGGTCCCCACACATCTAGTGACGGATCTGGAAGAAACATTCAGTAGTATCCCAAAAAACAATTAAGTGTATATTGTGGTGGATATAGGAAAAGATTAGTGTATACGATGGTATATCTACATAAAACGAATAAAAAAAAACGTTTTTGGCATTTCGTAATCCTGGTACCCCTCAACTCCCCCCTAGACCCGCCCCTGCACACATCACATAGTTAACACACACGAATAAAATGACAAAGGTGTTGATGGGTACCCCTTTGGCTACAGTGGAGGTGGTGTTTTTTTTTAACAGAAAACTTCATTAAACTAGAAAAACCGCTCGAAACCGAGCAGCCAACCCCAACCAACACCGCAACTACAAAATTACATATTTACACCAATCCAACCAAGAAATACCTATATCCTTCAAACTATTTCTATATAACACAAAACCGAAAGATCTAATGTCGTTGAAGACCTCAATAACTCTAAAAGGCTTCCCTGAAAAAACCAGATTGTTCCTAACTTTCCAAATCGACTAGTAGGTAAGAATGGCGATACCTTGGAACACATCCTTCCTTCGACCGTCTAAGGGGCTTTAAGGATGAGGCAAAGGTGTGTGTTAACTCACACCACCAAGCCTCTTCCACTTACATAAATCTTTTGTCATGCACTATTAAAATAGTGATTTGATATGTTCTCTTCCAAAAAGATATGCAAAAGTTAATGTCTTGTTATGTGGAGATTGTCTTATGTGACTTTTGAACTTAAAAAAGGAAATTTAGAAAGTGATCAGAGAGAGGATTCTTAATTAATAAGTCATAACAAAGTGAACTTTAGACTAATTTATCATGTACCTTGTAGTGATTGCACTTCATTAATAGATCGCCACTACTTTCCACTTTACTTTTAACTCATTTATTTATAATCAACCATGTCCTCCATTTATTCGTCTAGTGGTTTTTCATTGCATAAAGATGCAATCTGCCCCCTTCTACATGAACACTCATGAACATGTTGCTGGTCCAATTGAGTGACATGTCATAATGTTATAAAAGGGACAGAGCCTTCCTCAAACTTGATTCCTCTGGTAAACGACGAATGGAGAGGCATAGTGATCATGAGGTTGCCAAATTTCAGTTACAAAAGTTTAACGGTAGCCGGTTGAAGACCTTCTTCAAACTTGATTCCTCGGTTACTTCCATCATCACTCATTTTTTCACTTGTATCATATTTAATTTATTTCATTTAAAAAATTATCCTTAAATAAACTGTAAATCATGTAAATTTTAGAATTAAATTTATCAAAAAGTTTCATTTTGATTTCCACTCCCACAAGTAAACTCCCTCATATAATAATAATATTATCAAGAATTCGTTTAAATTCGATTCGATTATCAAGAATTCGTTTCGA
Source organism: Helianthus tuberosus (assembly GCA_030545235.1). Lineage (NCBI taxonomy): Eukaryota > Viridiplantae > Streptophyta > Magnoliopsida > Asterales > Asteraceae > Helianthus > Helianthus tuberosus. The sequence continues at coordinate 150,296,527 of CM060410.1, read as the reverse complement.
TTATAAGAATTCGAATTCGATTCAATTTGAGTCAAGTAAATCGAATACGAATCGAATACGAATTTATAATTTGAAATTCGATTCGATTCGAAATTCGAATAAAAATTATACATGTTTATTTATTATTTTTATATATAATACATATATAACTTTTATTAGGTTATACTATAAATCATTTTCAAATTTTTTTCCAAGTATTAAAATTACCCATTACCAAACCCACTAAATGACCCATAACTAAAACCTAAGTAACAAATCTATCAATAAATTTCTAAGTGTAAAAATATTAACTTGTAATGTGGAGTGGTTATTCATGACTTCTCGTTTTGAATTTTAGACTTGTGGTACTTTATTTGGAACTTTTTAATGTAATATCGTGCTTTATGGCTGCTTTAAAATTTATGTTTCACTTTGAAAGTTTTTTACATGTTTTTAAAAAATCTGAATTAAATCGAATTTATTCGAATTCGAATTTTTAATCTAATACGAATCGAATGCGAATTGGGTTTTTTATTCAAATACGAATTCAAATCGAATTCGGTAGGTTTTAATCGAATTCGAATCGAATACGAATTCAAAGAAAAATATAAATTATTCGAACAATTCGATTCGAATAATTCGAAAATTCGATATTCGATTCGATGAACACCATTAGTGATGTTACAGCCTTGTCACTCCTTCCGTTCGGATGCTCTCCATTCCAAAGCCCAATTTCCTTCTTTGTGTTTTCTCTATTGTTGGATGGTGTTCCTACTGTTGCTACCCCCTGTCTGTCCCCGCATCCCACACCACATCATCTCCACCTCAACCTTGCCGCCTCTTGTGCCGATGCTTGCCGAACCCACTCCGTGCACCCTAAGTATACTATGACCTAGATTATCAAAATAGGTTCGGATCAAAACGTACCATATATGTAAATCTCACTTTCTTTAGAGCCCTTTTCAATATTAGTCCGGGCAAAATAAAGAAATATTTTTAAAGTAGAAAAAAGTAACTTAATCGAGGTTAATATTATTTTTTTCTTTTTTTTTAATCATCTATACTATATAATAAAAGAAACCATTTTGGGGACACTTGTCATTATATTAGGTCATTTCTTATGGATAATTATTATTTTAGTTTAATCTCTTCTAATTAATTATAGATAATTCTCTTACTAAATATTATATAGTTTAATTATTACTTTTATTTTTATATATTTACTTCAAATTCAAACTTAGTTATCTAATTTGATATTAGAGTAAATTACGATTTTGATCCCTATGGTTATATCACTTTTACCCATTTAGCCCAAAAAGGAATTACCCTTTTGGACCCCAACGTCTTTTTTCTAACAATTTTGGCCCCTAAAAGTAAATGGATAGGGTTAGTGTTAGGGGCCAAAAGGGTTAGAAAAAAAGACGTTGGGGCTCAGATGTTAAAAGATTTATTTTTTGGCTAAAAGGGTAAAAGTGATATAACCACAGGGGCCAAAATCGTAATTTACTCTTGATATTAACTATATATTTGAACGTTTTGTTTAGTTTGGTATCAAATAGATTTTATGAAACTTAAAATAAATATAACTAATATTATTTATCATTTCTACATTTACAAGTTTTAAATAAATGGTTAAATTTATTGAGACTTCGTTAAATTTTAAGTTTTAAATAAAGGGTTAAATTTATTGAGACTTCGTTAACAAATTTTACTACAATATAATAATCTATTTATATCAATCTAAATATATATCTATACTATACTACTCTCTCCTTCCCTTTAAAAGTGTCATATTTTGAATTTTCAAAGTCTTTATTTATAAACTTTGACCTTAAATAATTTTGTTTGTGTTAGATAATACTTGGTGAAAGTTATATGATTTGAGTGTGTTTTACAAGTGTTTTTATCGGGTTAATTTTCATCAAGTTTTATATAATACAAAAATATATATAAGTAAAGTCAAAGTTTATAAATAAAGACTTTGAAAATTCAAAATAAGACACATTTAGTGGGACGGAGGGAGTATATAATAAAACATTAAGTTGTGACACCTATCATTCATTGTATTGTAAGTATTTATTTTATGATTTTCTTGGCTCACTTCCAAACTTATCTTATATTAGTTAAATAAATAAATGAATAATGAGCTAATATTAAATTTCACCATACTTTAAATTTTGAATATCATTCTTCTATTTTACTAATAAAATATTATTCTAAAATTTAAATGGTTAATTTAAGATATTTTTAAATAAAACAAATTATTTATCACGAAAACCAAACTTTGTATTAATATATGAAATATTTTTATTTTCATTACTAAAAAAATTATTATATCAATTTTATTACATAATTTATAAATCAATTTGTCGGAATTGGTACCAACATTTTATCACTCAAATAGATGCTAATTTGCTTCTTGAATAACATATATTCTTTTCAATAATCATCTTCACAATCACAATATCAATCGCGTATCGAGTATTATCCATTAGTATATTGAAAGATATGACTTTTTTATTATTGGTATATAAAATTAGATTTATTAAACCCGTGTAATACATGTGGTTTTTTAAAGATATACATTTTTTTTATTTACTATACAAAATTACATTTATTCGACCCGTGTAATACATGAGGTTTTTTAAGATATAACTTTTTATTATTTGATATATAAAATTAAATTTATTCAATTTGTACAATACACGAGGTTTTTTAAGGATATATATTTTTTATTATTTAGTATAGAAAATTACATTTATTCAAGGATAAATTACACTTTTCGTCCTTTATGTTTATACCGGATTGCAATGGATAGCCTTTAACTTCAATAATTACAGCCACGGTCCTTTATTTGGAAAACACGTTACACCCTATGTCCTTTAACACTAACAAGGTTAAATTTTTTAGTTAAATCTAGTCATGTGACTTGCATATGTTACACCCTAATTCGTAACTGACTAAAGTCGCAGCGGAAAAACATACCATAAAAATTTCTTTCGTTACGAACACCTTGACGCACTTAAATTTATTTTTTTAAGATTTATTCTTTCACAATTAATACATTTATTATACTCATTTCCAAAAGAAACCATAAACTAGCTTCACTCAATTACATACTCAACACTCCCGTACAATCTATCTTGTGACTCGATCCTCGATCTCCACCTTGAATATCCTCATGACTGGAACTACCTGCGTTCACCACATAAAATTCACAACATTAGTACGTATTATAAACATACAAGGTTTGTTCACGTTTACTTCTCGTTTCGTTAACTCTTTACATCCCAGCTTTTCTTTCCTGTCATACCATCCGTGATGAGACTTCTTTGCTATTCCTGCATTTCACTTATAACTCCAGGTGCACGAATTAACAACGTAAACACATAACCATACCGAAAGACTTACGTACATACCCTACTTCATACGTATTACCTCTATATATACATACACACACACATGCATACACATTTGCTTACATACGTACTCACACCCATACATGCTAATCTACATGCCTACTTACATATACGCACATCTACGTCATTATATATACGTATTTATGTGTACACATACCAACATCATAATAATACACACATGACATTATACATCTTTACATACATACAACCCTACGTGCATCAAACCAAACTCATACATACCTACTCTCGTACATACCATCACACATTCGCTTATTCTTGATCACATACTTATAAGTATACTCATGTAGGTACATTATGCTTTCATACGTTTCTACATACGTGTATAGAGATATGCAAACATGCATACACACCTTTCTACATGTGCGCTTACCCTAATGGTCATAAATCATAAGTTAAAATAGTCGTACGCAACTTAAAACGCGTTTATACGAGTTCCCAAGCCAAAACGAGACCTGAAAACAAATTCCGGAGAAATATCACCCGTTGCGCGACGCGACGGGCCGTCGCGTGACGCGACCCCCTCAAAACAACAGCAGGTCTGCAGCTGGTTGCTGCATATTTTCAGCGCGATCCGATTTCACGGAAACGGCCATAACTTCTTCATTATTGGTCCGTTTTACCCGATTCTTTTTCCTACGCGTCCGTAATTTAATTCTCCATCTTATGGAGTTTAGACCCGACATCCGGATTAACAAAATTCCAGACTTTTAAGCCCTCGGCTTGTTACCCTTTTTCCATATCCTGTCCCGTTCATGCATTTATCCATCTAACTTGTTTATTTGACCATAATTTCTTATATACCTAATAATATCAACGACGCCTATTATAAAAGATTAAATTCTCGGATATCTTGCATTCTTTAAACTCATTTCACTCAAAAGCTTACTTTGACCCGTTAAGGGTATTTTTGTATTTCATTGCATTTGATTCTCAAAAACATACACTTCGCTTCCGTACTTATCCTAATTATTCACTTGGTCATTTATCTTATTTCTACGCACCTTTTACAGGTCGTTCGCCCAAAATACCCACCAAGGGCATTTTAGTCAAATTTTAACCCCAACACTTACGACGAAGGACTTCAACACATAACTACCCTCAAACATCATGTTTAAATAATTAAAACACCATATTACTTAACAATCTAAGAAGTGATTACAGAAATCACTTACCTTATGCGTCCGCGCTCGTATCCGATCCTTGCCCCTTCTTGACCCGTTAGCACATCTTGCTTGAGGCCGTCTCGACATGGTCCCTACACTTCCATGTCATCGAAACCACATTCTTGTTAGCATACCTATTTATACATGTTAACAATCATCCCAATCGCATAATCCACACTTAACTTCCCTTAGTCATTTCTAACAAGCATACTACATAGAAATCAACTTCATCTTCTTTCCAACTCATGTAATTCATCATGTAATCACACATAACGCATATTAACATAACATGTACCCAACGACTTCCTATAAACCTACCTTTACGACAACGAGTCAAATCATGTTTCTTATACTTGTTGACTTTCAAAAGTCAACTGTTAACCATATGTAATCATCGACTTATCAACATATACCCGCAACATCATAATTGACTATACGGACGACACTATATACATTTCATCATACGCTTGATGTGTATACCATCTTTTAAGCATAACGTACAACTAATTTATGCATAAATCTTCCAAGTTCATATATAATTCATCAAATCCTACTAGTAATCAACATATAACATCCACACATAAACATCAAACATATCACCACCACATTTCTTTCAATTCAACTCACAAGAATTCATCATATCCATCATAATTCATCAACAATCAACAAGAATTGAACATGGATGATCATTCAAGTCATCATCCTTACCAAAACAAGTGGGTTTCACCTCTAAACATCAAATTAACACAAACCATACATAACCTATGTTCTATATGATGATTCTAACCCTTATACATGATTAATTTCATATTATCTCACGATTTTGAACATAACCCACTTCACACATGATAACAAATCTTAGATATAAGACATACCTTATGATCCCCTCATGAGGGTGATCATTAATCCATGTTCCTTCTTGAATTTGAGCTTCGATTCACCCTTTAATTTGGTGATTTAGTGGAACTAGGGTTTGGAGCTCTTGTGAGCTCCTGAAGATTCAAGAACACGCACGTATGTGTGTGTTTGTGTGTGTATAGACCTTTTAATTAGTAATCAACTTTCATCTATTCCACTCTAGCCCTCGGGTTTTCCTTTTAAACATAACTGACACTATCTTTATCATTTAATACTTTTTAACCATACCCTTAACTAGGTTAAATAGCCTAGTTATTTATTTCATGACGTGTCACATAAGAACATACTACAAATATTAACATTCAGATTTTTGGGGCGTTACAAGTCTACCACCCTTAAACAAGGTTTCGTCCCCGAAACCTTTCTTACCTCTTATTTAACACTAATTAATTCTTCTCTATGGCTAGCCCATCACAACAACTATCTTCTTTCTTAAAGAACCCGCTCCGGAGTTCTTATTAGTGTCGCTTTCACTAATACGCTAATTCCTAACAGCCTTCATAGCTAATTGTTCATTCATCATTCTAACACTCGTATATCATATGCATCATATACCTTCCTACTTACTTGCAACCGTTCCAACATCCCATTACTAACATTCTTAATTCATAAACTGTTCATAACGGATCTACCAGATTCATCTTATCTCTTAAGATTTCATTCTATACATATCTTATTTAACATTTAGTTCTTGTTTTGTTACCACACAAAACTACCATTTCATAGTCATATATACGTACTTTAACTTTAATGTGAACATCCTTCTACGTTTTCTACAGCTACTTGTACCTTGCGTACCTTTACGTTACCTTTAAATCATTTTGGTCCATTTCATATCACTATTGCTTTCGCTTTATGCATTACTTAATTTACATATATACATGTGTGTCATACTAGTTTATATCTATCCAACATAAGTTAAACATCTTACTAACCTCTTTCATTTCACAAAGCGACGATCAGTAACCCCGATCGAACATCTTCTTCTTGAGTACTAGCCGTAACAGGCCAGGTTTCATTCATTCGTGTAATGAGCTTCCGCTCGTGCACGTCCTTTCACCAATACGATTGGTTTCATCACATCAATAGTCCTCCTATATCGTACCACTCATTCTATTTCTTACATGCAATCTTTTCATTCCATTAATCATTTCGCCAACTGAAGTACACGCTTGTACTTCCTCCTATTCATGCTTACTTGCAAAGACCTTATTACCTCGTTTCAATATTTCTTACCAAGCTTACCATTCCCGCCCATACTCAAGTTATTGTCCGGGTCACAGCCCGTCATTATTCTGACTTCTAAGAGTCAATTACTATCACATCTAACACGTAACTTATACGAAACTTCGTCTATTATACTATCACCTTTTACTTTATACCTATTTCTATGACCCGTTCAACTCAATCGTGGTCAAACTGTCGACATCTTCTTAGGCGGATTAACTTCATCTTACTATATTGCGAAATCCGTCTCACGGATTCAGATGCATCATTCATGCTTTTTCATTCATTGAATCCGCCTTACGGATTCAAACATTACATTCATGCCTTTCATTACTTCTGTGTTTTGAATCTTTCTCGCGGATTCAAACGTATTATCCATGCCTCTCATCCTTGAATCCGTTTTACGGATTCAAACATATCATCCATGCCTTTCATCCTTGAATCCGTCTTACGGATTCAAACATATCGTTCATGCCTTTCCTCCTTGAATCCGTCTCGCGGATTCAAACATTGCATTCATACCTTTCATTCCCTGAATCCGTCTTACGGATTCAGACATATTATTCATATCTCGTTGATCCGTACTTAATTACAGATTCAACATTCTTCATTCTTATCAGGCATGTTTTTCATTCTTACTTAGTACTCTCAATTTCCCGAGAGTCTTACCTCTCATTTCACCCACACGCCCGCCTGCTACCCAACTCTATCGGACATACCTGTAACAATTATCATGATCTCACGAACGTCATAGGTTTCTCGTGTATTGGCCAGGTACACAATCCACGTAGTAGTTTCGTGCCTTCATGTAATTGTCACCTTATGTCCGGAGACTTAGGTTTCGGCGCGTGTATCATTTTCAGTACTTCATTAATATACTATCATTATCCTTCATTTAGAATTTTCCTTCCCTTAATGAGTTCTACTATTACATATACCCACATATCGAATTTACGTACCTGGATTCAAATTTGCCTTATTACCTCTTTGCCTGCCTTAACATTCATCTTAGACCGCATTCACAGATCATCCTCTTCCAACACTTCTGCTTACCTTGCACATACCAAACCGTCCTGAAGATTCAAGAACACGCACGTATGTGTGTGTTTGTGTGTGTATAGACCTTTTAATTAGTAATCAACTTTCATCTATTCCACTCTAGCCCCTCGGGTTTTCCTTTTAAACATAACTGACACTATCTTTATCATTTAATACTTTTTAACCATACCCTTAACTAGGTTAAATAGCCTAGTTATTTATTTCATGACGTGTCACATAAGAACATACTACAAATATTAACATTCAGATTTTTGGGGCGTTACAGCATATGAGGGCAGATTGGTAATTTCACTCATTTATTTAAAAAAAGAAAAAAAAATTATATATGTATGCACATAAATCCAATTAATTCTGGTCAGCTTCTTCCTCTCTTCAACCCCCCCTCACCAACCTCCACCACCATCACCGTCGTATCCCAACCCCCACCACCGACTCGAGCCACACCACCACCACCACCACCGACGTATACCAGAAATTTAACACACACACTTTCTCTCTCTCTCTAAACCTCTTCCCCAACCAAATCAAAATCCCCTAACTTAATATATACAGTTAGGGTATCCCATCGAAGGCATCAGTAAAAGAAAACATGAAACCTGTGGATTTCAAATCACAAATACCACCAACAACCATCATCACAATCTCTAAATCTGAAAACCCCATTCTCCACCATTACGCACCATCGTCAAGTCTTGGGTTAAGTCCACACCCACCACCACCAGAAATCTCCACCATATCTAGAAACTACCATCACCAAACAATGAATATGTGATGTTTAGAGAGGGAGAGAAAAAAGAGCAACACATGATTTTCTACTTCTAAAAATAGAATCTTTCTCTTTAAACACGCAGAATTGATTTTCTTCACTCAAATGGCGAGAGAAAATAGAATCAGACTGTACCTGCGTCTCCATCTTTCTCTCTGTACTTCACCGTCGTAGCCACTTCGCCACCCACCACCAGATTTGGGAGTCGCACCTTCATCTCTCTATCTACCTAAACCCTAGATCTGGCTAATCGATTGCAGATCTGCTAAAACAGATTCGAGATGGGGCAATGGGGTTGTAGGAATGAGGGAGTGTTTAGAGTGAGTGATGGCCCGACTGGTTGTGGCGAGGCTTTAGGTGGTGGTTGACGGTAGGACTGGTGGTGGTGAGAAGCAGGGTTTTAGAGAGAGAGAGAGAGACGGTTGAGACTTTGTGAATTTTGGTTTACAAATATAAATAAATATATTTTCTTGTTTTTTCATTTTTTTAATATATTTTTATAAGTAAATAGGTAAAATTACAAAACTACCCTCGTGTGAATAGACTTAACCTAAAATTTTAACATTGTTAGTGTTAAAGGACGTAGGGTGTAATGTGTTTTCCAAATAAAGGACCGTGGCTGTAATTATTGAAGTTAAAGGCTATCCATTGCAATCCGGTATAAACATAAAGGACGAAAAGTGTAATTTATCATTTATTCAACCTGTGCAATACACATATTTTTAAAGATGTAACTTTTTTTTATTATTTAGTATATAAAATTACATTTATTCAACCCGTGTAAGATGTATTATTTTATTATATGGTAAACAATATTACATTTATTCAACCCGTGTAATACACGTGGTTTTAAAGATATGACTTTTTTATTTGGTATATAAAATTATAGGGTAAATTACATTTTTCGTCCTTTATGTTTGTACCGGATTGCAACGGATATCCTTTAACTTCAATAATTACAATCACAGTCCTTTATTTACAAAACACGTTACACTCTACGTCCTTTAGTACTAACAAGGTTAAAAATTTCGGTTAAGTTTATTCACTTAAGGGTATTTTGGTCAATTCATAATTTTATTTAAATGTTTAATAAATAAAACCAAAAAATTACATATACCCTTCATCTTCCCCAATTTCCTAACCCTAAAACTCTAACCACCACATCTTACCACCACCACCTCATCCTCCCGCCACCACCACCACCATCACATATAACCCATAACAATGTCAATAATGATGCATAAAAACCTGTAACTTTTCACCCTAATCAAGATAACTTCAAGTTCAAACACAAATTTCAACAAATAACATCCATTTCAAAAGTGGGTGTAATCTAAAAATCAGAACCATCGAGAAACCCACAAAAATTAAACAATGGGTGCAAGATTGGGGGTTTTAACAAATGTCGACATCAAGATCTTCCAAAGGAATCAGATCTGACCAAAAACCACAGTCGTCATGGCTCTAACTCGTCGGAGCTCCGGTCTCCTAAAACCTCTCTCCTCCGCATCCTCCTAAAACATCTCAGGGGTCGGTAAACCGTCGATCGACGCCAGACTCGCCGGCGGCTGACCCGGTTTCGTGAACTCGTTCATCACTACCATGTGTTGTATCAGTGGGTTGATCAGGACGATCCGGTTCGATTCTTGTTCTGGAGATGAGTCGGGTCGAGTTGTTGAGACTCTGCGGTTTGGCGATTTGGATGGATGGAGGTCGCGATGTGGCGGATCTGGATGGAGGAACTGTGACGGTGTGGTGGATCTATATGGAGGCGGTGGTGTGGTGGATCTGGTGGTGGTTGTCACAGTGGTGGTGGGGTTGATTTGAGAGAGAGATTGGAGAGACAGGAGATTGAGAGGTAGAGGATGAGATATTGTTTATTTTCTTAAATATATTCCAAGTATAATAGTAAAATTACTAAACTACCCTCATGTGCAAGACACATGTTATATTTAACTGAAAAAATTAACTTAGTTAGTGCTAAAGGACGTAAGGTGTTATGAGTTTTATAAAAAAAGGACTGTGATTGTAATTATTGAAGTTAAAGGCTATCCTTTGCAATCCAATACAAACATAAAGGACGAAAAGTGTAATTTTTCCAAAATTATATTTATTCAATCCGTACAATATGGTTCTTATAGATATAACTTTTTATTATTTAATATATAAAATCATATTTATTCAACCCGTGCAATAAAGAATGTTTTTAAAGATATATTATTTTATTATTTAGTATATAAAATTCATTTATTCAACCCGTGTAATACACAAGGTTATAACCTAGCTTATGACATATAATAAATTAACCATTAATTATGAAAATTTTTTGTTCGTCATATATAAACCTTTTAACTTAGACCATATATTTATAATAACTAAATTAATTAATCCACATAACAATTATTAATAAGAAAAACAAATTTAATTTATGACATACCAATATAGTGAATACGGAGGACTTAACAACACACTATCGCTATTTTTGTTCTAGCAGAGTCGAATCATATATGTTGAGACTCTTGTATCACCGAATTCGTGATTTCTTCTAGTTGGTATGTTTTCGTTTATTGTTTTGGATTCAAACTCCTAGTAAGTATGTTTTCATCGTCAACTTTTTGCTTCCTACACAGGCAGATCATTGCTACGGTACCCACATCATTCCGTTAGATACAATGTTAGATTTTTATTGGATTCAAGGTTTGCTCAAACGATTCACTTGTTGTTTTCATTGTAGATAATTTGATCGTACTTGAAGCATGAGAGATGTCTCTGCTACCACTTGCTACCTATGTTTCATTTATTGCTGCAATATGTTTGATGTTTATTCTTGCAGCATTTTGACTTTTATGCACTTGTTCAAAATGGTTTTGAATGATTGGAGTATGTTGGTTTCAAGAAATTTGATTCATCACCTTTACATCTACAGTAATTTTGTGGCAAGAGATTGAGGGGGCGTAGCCGAGACGATGCAAAGCGCAAACAATCAACATTTCAGCTGATTATCTCCTTTTTCTATTCTCCAAGTTTGAGGCATGAATTTGAATTTAAGAGGTGGTTTCTGCAAGAATTCATCTAAACAACAAAGGATGTATATTTGTAGTTCAATTCTCTCATGTTCTTGTTGGTGCATGTGAAACAATATATAGACCAAATGTTAATCTGTAACAGTATACATCAAATGAAAAAAATGAAAAAAAATGTAAGGAGACAAGAAATTCAGTAGGTCCCTGACGGCCTGAGTTTAGTTTGTTGGGATATCAAACAGAATTGCCGGTATCTTGGTGATTACACAAGACCATACAATAGGTTTATATAATAGTTACATAGGCAACGTTTTGTTGACGGTTATCTTTGGCGCCAAAACAGTTTACAACCACTTTGGGATAACAACCATCAACTGCCATCAATTGTCTACCTAGTTAATACATACATTAAGTTTGAATAATATACAAGTGTGATGTAATATAAATACAACATAACTAAGTCTAAATTACCTGGACAGAATCCAGCCATTATAACAGAGATTCGGTGACGCAATCGGTGACTGGTGGTATTTCTACAGAAATAAGAGTCAGCTTACAACGAAAAACAACACCTTCTAATAAATATAAAAAGAAAAACTCAGCAGCAAAACTATGCGGCTTCCAGAGTAATCGGTACGTCCAATGATTCCAAATCTAAACTCCCTTCTTCATTTCCCTCAAACTCATGAGCATTATGACTATAACCAAACAACTTCATTACTTTACTAAGTGTTCTCAACACCAGGTAAATTTCTTTCTTTTTAGCTTGTCGTCTATCTTTCACCATAAAAACATGAACTTTACCCTCGACTTCAATCCAACTACATCCCGGTTGTTTAACGACGCCTTTTTGCTTCATAAGCTTTCTAACCCGTTTAACCTCCCCCCAATTTCCCATTTCAGCATACATATTCGAAAGCAAAACATACGGACCGGAGTTATTACCATCAATCTCTATCAACTTTTCCGCCACATATTTTCCTAACTCAATGTTACCATGAACTTTACAACCACCAAGCAAAGATGCCCATACGACAGCATCGGGTTGCATCGGCATATTATCAATCAGGTCTTTCGCTTCGTCAAGACAACCGGCTCGACCAAGTAGATCAACTATACACGCGTAATGGTCACTCGTTGGTTGTATTCCAAATTCTTTACTCATTGAGTTGAAATAATAACGGCCCTCGTTAACTAAACCAGCGTGACTACAAGCAGAAAGTAATCCGATCATTGTAACATGATCCGGTTTCTCACCGGCCGCCAACAATTCTTTAAACAACTCAATCGTTTCTACCCCGTAACCGTTTTGAGCAAACCCTACTATGATTGCGTTCCACGACACCCAATCTTTACAAGCCATGTTTTTAAAAACTCGTTTCCCGTCTTCTATAGATCCACATTTGACATACATATCTATAAGAGAATTTCCTACGAAGATATCGCTTTCGGGTCCGGATTCGAATCTAAACCCGTGTTTTACGACATGGGTGTGAGCTTGCTGGCCTAATCTCAAATCAGCAAGGTTTGCACATGCATTAAGAAGATTCCCGAAAGTGTAATGCGTTGGAAAGACGTTTTCTTGTTTTAGTTTGCGAAAGAGTCCTAATGCTGTTTCGTTGTCTCCATTTTGTGTGTACCCAGCGATCAACGCGTTCCATGATACTATATTTCTATCTGGCATGTTGACAAAAATTGAACGTGCGGTTTCAACATTTGCTGACTTAGCGTAACCGCTAATAATGGAGGTTTGTGTTATGATGTTTTTGATTGGCATTGTATCAAAAATCCATCTTGCTTGTGTGATTTTACTGCATTTAGCGTACATATCAACCAACGCGTTGCATATAACAATATCATCCCTTAGCTTGTTAAACTTTATAACTCGATTGTGAATTTCCCGTCCCAGATTCAGTTCTGACAAGCTTGCACACACACTAATCACACTCGCTAGAGTGACCTCATCCGGATCAATCCCATTGTTCATCATTTTCCTGAAAACATCAATAGCTTCATCAGCCGGACCATTTTGTTCATAACATGAGATCAAACTATTCCAAGAAACCGTGTTTCGTTGATTCATCCCATTGAAAACCTTTTGAGCACAACCCACGTTCCCACATTTCGAATACATGTCTATAAGAGCACTACCCATATAAACATCTCCTTCATAAGGAGACTTCAAAACCGAAGCATGAATCTGAGTACCCATTCTCATATTCCTCAAACCTGCACACGAACTAAGAGCACTACCATAAGAATACTGGTTAAGCACAAAATCTTGAGCATGCATACGTACGAAAAATTCAATCGAGTCAGAGAACCGATCATGTTGAGCAAAACCCGACACCATAGAGTTCCACGAGCACTGGTCAGTCACCGGCATGGACCCGAATACCCGGTTTGCTTCATCTAAATGACCCGCATTCGTTAAAGTGGATAACACAGCATTCCAAGAGAATATGTTTCTCTCAGGAATTTCATCGAACACCTTGTGTGCATCATCAACCGAACCAGATTTTCCATAAACGTCAACCAGCCTATTTAGGATGAATGTTTCGGAGCAAAATCTGGACTTGATGATCTGGGCGTGTATGCATTGGGTTTGTTTGAATGATGATTTAGATTTAAGGCATAGTTCCAAGAGGGTTGCGAGATGTGAAGAGTTAATAAGATGGAGGAAGTTGACCATGTGTTGCTTATCCAATACGTATTTAGCCATTCCATTGGCATATAAATCGAGTGTATGCAAGATTGCTGTAAAAATTTCTACTATTTGAACTTGTAAATTTGCTGTGAATGAAGTTTGACCATGCTGCTAATTTGCTATAATCTTTTTGTCAGTAAAAAATATATTTTTATATCAAAGGCAGCTTTTCTTAGGTTGACTTGAGCGTGCTGCTAGGTGGATTAAAAAGAATAATGACGGGGTTACAGACAGAGTAAATATGGTAAATTGAACGATTTCAGATAATCGGGGGTTGCTGTTGGTTTCAGGATGACGACTGCGGCCAGAAAACTTTGCAGCCGTGGAGAGGTGAGTGGTGACCATCAAAAAATGACCTAACCAGAGAGAGATACAGCCAAGCCAATGTTTTCAGGACCGGACCAGAGGTCGATCTAGTCGCTTTACGGAGTCAAAGGTCGGCTGGTCCGACTAGATTTAAGACCCGAATTACGTCATAAATTATATAAAAATATAGAAAAAGTAGATGGATGTTAGTCTGTAGCAGCAATAGCGTATGAAGGAGATACAAAATGGAGGTTTGTTTGAGTTTTTGAGATATTAGGTTTTATGATTTAGGGCATTTTTTAATTAAAAAAAACCGGCCCGACCTTAACTAGACGAACCGCTAACCCGACCGTTCAGATCCCGGCCCGACCTCCGAGTCGATGTTGAAACGAGTTAAATGCAAGAACCGGCCCGGTGATGCTTCTGGCTCCCCGCCGGACCGGTCCGACCGCCCGACCCGGTCCGAGTTTAAAAACATTGGATACAGCCCACCAGAATCCATTTAAAGTCCAACATAACACAAAAGAATTTCAAAAGAAAAAAATTAAAGAGGAACTTTTGTTTTCATCCATGAGGTTTGGTCTCTAGGTTTCATCTATCTTTAAGATTTTTGGGTTAGCGCTCTTTCTGCCTACATCGAATCTAAAAAATAATTATACATTCACTCATCCACAATATTTTACACCATGTCTCACGAGTTTTACACTCAATCGTTCGAAATCCTGAATTCCTTATTATCAGACGATAGCAGTCTACAATATTTTTTGGATGCCGAGCGAGCCAAATTAGAAGACACGAGAACATCTACAAAACGAATTGTGCGTTGCGATCGTGATAAAGCTCACAATGTTTTGTTTGAAGAATATTTTTCCGATGAGCCCAAATACCACGAATGTATATTCAAATAAAGGTTTCGTATGTCGAAACGTTTATTTTTAAAAATAACGGCCGACATAGAAGCAAATTTCGAGTGGTTTCGAGTTTTACCCCATACAAAAATGCACATCCGCTTTTAAACAGCTTGCAACTGGTAATGCGCTAGACGAGTACGATGAATATTTATGTATCACTGAGAGGACTTCGCGTAAATGTTAGCGATTTTTTTTTTTTTTTTTTTTTTTTTTTTGTAATGGTGTGATTAGATTTTACGGCGAATAGTTTTTACAAAGTCCGACAAGCCACGACATTGCATGCTTGTACCAAGCACACGAAAAGAGACACCATCTTCCAGGTATGATCGGTAGCATTGATTGCACACATTTTAATTGGAGAACGTGTCCAAAAGAGTTGCGATGACAATATGTGAAAGGTGACCACCGATACCCTATGATTATGCTAGAAGCGATTCCGTCACAAGATTTGTGGTTTTGGGATGCATTTTTTGGTCCGCCCGGATCACTAAACGACATCAAAGTTCTCCAGCAATCTCCATTTTTTACCAACCAACGAAATGAAACCGCTCCGCGGTGTCCGTTTATTTTAAACGAGCACACATACAAACGTGGATACTATCTTACAGATGCTATCTACCCTACTTGGTCAACGTTTGTGAAAGCGTTTCGCTATCCCACTGATCCGAAGTAAAAGAGATTCAAGAAGGCGCAAGAGGCGGCGAGAAAGGATGTGGAGCGCTCGTTTAGGGTACTAAAGGGGAAATGGGGTATACTTAATCAATCATTACAGGCTATGATGGTAGATAAGAATAGGAGCGTCGTCTATGTGTGCATGATATTTCACAAAATGATCTTTAAGGACGAGGGTCGTACAATATCACCGGTCCACATAAGAGATTCGCCCGCAAGTCAGTCTTTGAAGAAAAAGTACTTGCGGAGTTGCATGATGAAGACATATATTTCCGGCTTCGGTATGATATCACGGAACACATTGCATCTCTAGATCAACCCTACCTTGAGGAGTCTGACTCGAAGTAGTTTATCTATGTTTTTTATTTGTATTTTCTGGTGTGTCACATATTTATTTTTAACGGTGTGTTGGATGTTTAATTATTAAGGAATGTATTTTTTAACTTCTAGGAATAATTATGTATGCGTTTAACTATTTATATTTATAATTAAAAAAAAGAAAAGAGAAAAAAAGGGCGACGGTAGAGACTGTTTGACCCGGTCTAAGTGGGTAGGGGGTTAAGTGCCCCTCCCCCCAAAGGGCAATGGTAGAGAGTCTTTGACCATAATACCCTTGTATTAAAAAATAATATATATACAAAATTGGATTTCGGTTGTCAAAAGGGTGATGGTAGAGACTGTTTGATTCCGATGACCCTTTGAGGTTTTCGATGAGTGGGTTGAAGCCATACAACAGTGATGATGAGCCTCCAACCATATGCGGTGGCATATCTAGGGTTTGAGGACCAACTGGACAAGAGGCAAGGGCGATGATTGTTGGTCCCAGATAAAGATACCCAAAGACTTAATATGGCAAATAGATTTCAACAAATAGGAAAATATTGTGCACAACTAGAAATCAAACTTTCAAGAAACAACTTACAGAATTTTCAAGTATATTAATGACTTTGTAAAACAAAGTTATTGACTGTTACAAAATGAATGCTTAAAGAATTTTGTGCGAAGGGTAATGGAGTTTGTGGTGTGTGTATTAAATGCTTAGCTCAACTCATTTAACCTTCTGGGTTGACATCTCTATTTATAGAGAGTCTGGATCATGAATAAACATTTGTTTATTTATGTATTTGCTCTGCATAAAGTGACTTTTTGGCATATTCATTGAATCGGTTATTGCCAACTTGCTACTTTTTAGTTGTGTCAGGGCTTATCTCTAAGACAAGTTGGTCCACCAGAATTTCTGGTGATCATCTTGCCAGAATTCTGATGAAATTGATCATTAGAATTTCTGATAATCAGACTTACCAGATTTTGATGATAAATACCAGATTTATCATCAGACTTCATCATAATGGTCTTGCCTAATTGTCTTCTATGTCTTGATCATTTCTTGATTCTTAGTTGAAGATGTGTCTTTCATTTCTTCTTGTCACGTTATCATGTAGCTACCTTTTTAGTGATATTTTTAACTGTATCTTCAGCATATGATCAGGTTGATCATCTTTTTCTTCAATACTTACATAAAAATTCCTAACAATTTCCCCCTAAGTATTGTAAGAAAAATAAACTACCTTATAACAAATGAACATTCTTCAAATAAAATTTCCAAACAATGGAAACAAAGTTTGGAAATCACAAATACTTTTGTCTAAAACAGATTACAAGATAAAATATCGTGAAAATTAAAATGTTTGTAGACCAGTTTTGCACATTTGTGTAGATCAACTTTCTTTAGCTTTTTTCTTGTAATCGATGAACTTTTTGCAGACATCATACATTCCTTTGTACCAAATTCTTGCTTGTACCCATTCATCAATTGTTTCTTCAATCACTTTTCTCTCATTTTCTTTGTCTCTCCCCTTTTCTTGTAGTTGCTTCTTCTTTTTGTTCATACACTCCTTGATGTACTTCAGTGTTTGATTGGAGTGTTTACAGATGTCAATATTTCTGAAGAGAGCTTTGTCACCTTCAATATCTCTGAACACAACGCAGAGAATTTGCTCACCTTTAATTCCTATTTGTTCAATGATATCTCCAGTTCTGACTTGTTTTTCCAGCTCTATGGGGATTGATGTGTCTGGTGGAGGGATGTGGACTCTCTTCTGATGAACATAATCATAGTTAATGCATAAATCAAAATCAGTAAAAGCTATTCTTTCAAATAGCTTGACTCCTGCTTTTGAGATGCTCTTAAGTGCTCTTCTGACATATTTGTTGTTGCCTTTGTCAGCATCATATGTTCTCTTTAGAAACAGAATGTCTAGTGGATGCAGTTGATCTGCCAGATCTCCATCAAGTTATCTTCTGTTCAGTGCCATCTTTTCTTACGAGAGTGTACTTGTTTTGCACAAAATGTCCTCCAGCACCATCTGCAGTTTTTTGTTCATCCACTTTCAAAACTCTTTTTATTGGATTAACATTAGCATAGTGGATGCTTCCTGGACCTCTCTCAAGTCTTTCCTCCCTCAATCCCCTGCTTACTGGACTTTCTGGTTTGTCCAGTTTATCTTCTTCTGTCCAGTAGTACTCCTTAAGGTTATGCTCAGGGAACATCATCACATCTTTGTCAATTTCTTGAATAAAGATGGTGTCACCTTCAGGAGTCTTTTTATGTACAATCTTTGGCAATTTTGAAGATGTAGCTGAATCTTCCCATTTTCTTTTTGCTTGCAGGGTTATGTCTTTACTTAAGACTGTATCCCCTGATGTAGTTGGCCTTGAACCAGACTGAGGGACATCAACATTTAAATCAGAGATAATTTTAGGTGAAGCTTTATACCCTTTCATCATCTCTTCTTTTGATTTTGGTGGAGGTGGACCCACTGATGTGGTTCCAGTTTGAGTAGCAGGTGTGACAGTGGGTTGCTGCCTACTGATCTTTGGAATCTCCAGATGAGAGGCTTCTTTGGGAATGGCAATAATGAGCTCTTTGGAGTCTACATTTACCAATCTGGTAATGTTGAAGTACATCCTTTTCATGAGAGATTAGACTTCTCCCATGAGTTGAGCATTTCTGGTTTCTTTCTCTTGCACCTTGGAAAATTCTTCTTGGTTGTGCTCCTGTAGTGCAGTCCATTCTTTGACTAGTTTTTCAAGGGCATCTGTGATACTGTTGTTGCTAGCCCTCAAAATAGTGATCTCCTCCAAAACCTTGTTAGAATCGCTTGATGTTCTTGATTCCACAACATCCTTGATTTATGACTTATTCCTCTCCATTTCTGTGAAGATTTTCTGAACATCTGCTGAAGGAATGCTGGTTTCTAGTGTCTTGCTTTGCTGTTGTTGCAGAATCTTTAATGTTTCAGTGTTTCTCTCTGATTGTGCTTTGATGAGCTCCACTGATTCTGTCAAAGTCTTCAGTTCTGATCTTTGACCCTTCATTTCTTATAACAGCAGGTCAAGCTTTTCCTCAACTGGATTTTTCTTTTTGCAGACTTCAAATACATCATCTAGGGCTTTTTGAAGCTGCTCAGATGTCATATTTGGAGTTTCTTGGATATTAGGAACAACAGATGCTCTATCTAACTTACCAGCTGCAAACACATCTGCAGCTGTTTTGGAGGTTTCTAGTGCATTCTTGGATTTACCAAAATCTGATGCATCCTTGGATTTACCAAAATCTCCTCCACCAGGTATGAAAAACAGTTTTTCATCCTGGATTTCCTTGAATCATTCCAGTGAATGATTCTCCACAAGTTGTTGAGAAAAACAAATTTTCTCCACCCAGATTTCCTTGATCAGTTTCCTGATCTCTATCTGTTGCAATCTCAACCTCCTCCTCATTATCTGATTCAGAGTTGAGATGGATGGAACTTGAAACCTCCTCATCTGCACCAGTGTTTCTAAAAGATACTATATAAGTGTTTGAAATTGATTTCTCAGAATTTGACCTAGCTATAGAAGTATCAAGTAAAATGGTGTTTATAGGTGAACCTGTTCCAGCAATGTGTGATTCTGCTTCATGTGGGATTTCTGGTTCAGGATGGATTTCAGCTTCATAATGGAATTCAGCTTTAGGGTTCTGATGGCTTTGGATATGTGCTTCTTCATTTTCTAGTGAGTTTCTAATCTGCAGGTTGGAGTTTCCTTCTGCTGCAACTGATTCTGATGATCTTGACTTTTGAACTTCTTCTTCAGGAGAAGTAGAGCAGTTGTAAACTTCAACGGTGGCTGATACTTCATGCACATTGGTTCTGTTTAGGATTTCCTCATGTTGCAGTCTGTATGG
This sequence comes from Helianthus tuberosus, assembly GCA_030545235.1. Classification (NCBI taxonomy): domain Eukaryota; kingdom Viridiplantae; phylum Streptophyta; class Magnoliopsida; order Asterales; family Asteraceae; genus Helianthus; species Helianthus tuberosus. Next base: position 150,276,131 of record CM060410.1, on the reverse strand, counting down.
TGAATCTGTTTCAATCAGATTCATCATACTTTCTAGCAACACAGGAACATCCTTATTTGAGGCCCACCATTTAGTTGCATCCCAAGGCTTCATGGTTTGTGATCTCCATATTGCTTCTAAAGCAGGAATTTCCATATTTCTTTCTTCAAAGGTCTCAGCAACAAAAATTGAGATGAATCTTGGATATGGTAAGTGTGAAGAGATTCTCCCATTTCTGGTGAGAATTGACCACTCCATCAGATTGAAAATTTCAGTTCCATAGTCAAGTTTGTACCCAATGATGATGTAACAACCCGCACCTTCGTGCTTGTTACTCTCGCTACACTCGTTACGCCTAGCACCAGAGATTCGGATTATAATGTAATTATATCGCTTACAACGCTAGTTCGCATATATCGCCTACTTTCACACGCTATATTGCACATCACAACGCATAGTCTAACGCTAACGATGACATCGCGTGAATAGCTAAGCTGCTCCCCTCGATCGTTGTGATGCAACGCAATTACGCTAACGACGACATCGCGTGAGTACTTAAGCGGTTCCCATCGATCGTCGTAAAGCGTCGCAAAGCTAACGCAGACTCAAACGCAATTACTTATGCTATGACCATCCGATCGAATGACTATTCGACCAGGTGTTGAACTTACTTAAACAGTTGCTCAAAACTTCAAAGAATATCACACTTCCAATCGAATAGTCATCCGATCGGATGACCATCCGATCGAATGACTATCCGACCAGGAGACTTATTTCTTTGTAACTTTCCACACTTGAGCGATTTGCTCAAAAACTTCAATTTCGCGATCGAATAGCCATCCGATCGAACGACCATCTGTCCGGATGACCATCTGATCGAATGACTTTATTTATACTACAACGAAAACTTCAAAAGCTCAAACATTTCACAACACACTTCCTCAATCGAATGACTAACCGACCGAATGGTCATCTGATTGAACCACCATCCGATCGCTCAGCTCATTCGACGCACTGTTTATACGCTATCCAATGACTTATGCTACTATTCACAGGCTAACTCAGACGCGCTCTCAATCAATCCAATCAAGTTGTGTTTACTTGTTAAACACCTACTGTGAGTATACTTGACCCCCTTTTAACGCTTTAAACACACTTTGGGGTGTAACATACGTTCAGATCTAAAACACACTTATCAAAACTATTATCACATGCGAATTACTGTCATATATATTTACACGCTGATGCTTGATACATATGTGCTAGGACTTTACTCACGATGTCCCACCTTAGCTAGCATCGAGTGACTTAGCTGGTAGTATTTGTTTTATATTGTATACGTTGTGTATCTCGTTTATGTATGTGGAAATTTACAGCACTTTATCTACTTTATTTACCATGTCAAACCTGTATACTCTCCAATACTTTTTTGTATTGACATCGCGTTAACGTATGTTGCAGGTTAATCGCAGGCTATCTCGAAATCAAGCTAGGAAGTCTAGAAACTCACAATAAATCTAGGTTGTCGGATTTGTATTGTTTGAGAGAACATGAAAATCTATATGACTGTTTATTGATGTATTGTTTATTAGTATTGGATAATGAACGCTTTAAATATTGTCACTAAATAGTTGTTATGGATTCTATTGAGCAATCTGATTCACCTAGTGCCGCGCCCCGATGATTTTGCCATCGGTTGGGGTGTGACAGATTGGTATCAGAGCCATAACTATAGGGAATTAGGTAAGACACGACCTAGTCCGGGTTTTGATGTCTTAGAATTGACCTAGTCTATAGTCTAAGTACCAACAGGCCATCTCGTACGAACCCAGTAGGGTTTGTACGGGCCTACTTTGATACTCTCATTCGAACACGCTAAAACTACGTCTTCGTACGAACTTCTGCATCTACAGCTTCGTATGAAAGAGCCTTTCCTAAGGCTGGAAACTTATTATTGCCTTTCTTAAGGCAGAACAACACACATGTTTTCGAAAACACTCGCATAACACAACCGAGTGATTTGGTCGAGATTAGGTGGGGAAACCAAGAACTCTCGATAGAATCGCTCACTCTACGCGAAATTTTTGCTCTAAGCACGAGAATCTCTGTTAAGTAAGGAGTGGAACCCGCAACTTGACGAAATTCTCCATCTCTATCTTGTGGTTTTACCACACTTAAAGGAACAAAGTCGTTAAGTTAGGGGTGAAACCCGCATCTTAATGACTAGTTCCAACCCCTAAAATGGTTTTCAAAAAGCTCTCACCAAAGTCTCGACTGTACCCACGACTCGATCCGCGTAATAGCTAGAAGGATGAGTGCCATAGCCGCATCCCGGTGAGGGCAGAGTCCATCAGGCCAACACGTGTGTTCGAACTTGTTGAATAGTTGAATCACTTTGGGTAATCGATGTCTAACACCCCAGACACTCCACCTATTTTAAACCATAAACGCCAAATTTTTACACGCCAACAAATTATACGTGTTTATGATTTTACGCTTTATCAACTTTACCGCCTTACGGATTTGTCGCTTTTCGCTTTATACGCACAACTCGCACAGCCATCGCAATCTAAAACAAAAGCCGAATGTTCGCAACAAGACTAAAATCTAATAACTCGCTCTCTCTCTCTCTCTCTCTCTCTTCATCGCGTCCTCATGCAAGCTTCACAAATATATATGTAAATATATATATATATATATACTATACGATTATATGTGTCATACGTGAGAACTTAGGAATCTCGTGTCTCCTATGTGGCTCCTATGTGAATACGTATTACTATGCTACCTGCAACAAGTTTTAAACGCGCTTAATCGCATCGCATACTCAAAATCATTATGATCGAATCTCACTCCAAATCTCTCTCCATTTAGATATCTTCGAACGACTTCCCCTCGAGACGTACAACTAAGAGAAGAGCCAGACGAAGCGCCGATCAGAGGATCGCCTCACTCGTGGCCAAGGAAGTGGCCAGGGTCATTCCTCAAATCGTTGCACAGGTTCAATCTCTCAGCGACTCTCGAACCTCGAAAGTGTTGGTGCATCATATGTCTGTTTACTACGTCTTAATCGAGTCTTATGTCTAGATAGGTTAATCGAGTGCACAACAGTGATTGAATCATGGCTGTCCGTTTGAACATGGCTGTCCGTTTGAACATGGCAGTGTCAGCTTCAAACGGAATAGCAACTAGTATATATAGGGGTTGTGTAGTTTCATTTGAAACGGATCTGATTGTGTGTAAGAGTCGAGGTGCTGCCAAAATTTCATCAGAATTCATTGTAAAGACTCGCAATCAGTAATAGAAAGAAAGTTAAAAGGATACAAGCTGTTTTGACATTGTTTACTTTGATTCCGCCTCTGTAAACGATGATGAACTGCCTTTACTGACTGTTTAGGGTCACGTACACGATCCAACAAGTGGTATCAGAGCACATGATGAGGAGTTCATACCATTGCAGCTTGATTTCACCGGATTTTCTCATTTCTACTTTCTTCTACTCATACTTTTCTGTTTTGAACATATTTTTACGGTTGAAATGGCCTAAAACTATCACATAACAAGCGAAACATATTGATAACGAATCCGTGAAAGTTTTGAACTAAAATTCGACCTAAAACTGATATAAACTACTATATCGTTTGAAATTGTTCGAAAAATGCTGATGTCATAGATCATTACGTTTGAAAATACACTTAAAATTTGATCCCGTTTGAAATTGGCTTATATTACCGTTTGAGGAATGTATTCTGTTTGAGATTCTCGTTTGAAAACTGAGTTCACGTTTGAAAGTTCACGTTTGAAAGCGGTTCGTTTGAGAGTTCAAGTTTGAAAGTGGTGGAATTTCAAACGAAGATAAGACATTCCGTTTGAATGATGTGTCTCGTTTGAAAGTGGTTAGTTGTTTGAGAGTGCATGTGATAAATTCAGTTTGCATGTGACAGACTATCACGTGAATTAATATTCTTTTGTTAAAGTGATTACCGATCCATGTGCTTTGATTGTTTATTTGCAGCCCAATCAGAGTTATTCTAGCAAATATAGTTGTTCGGACCAATCAAAGTCAAGTGCAGCTCACTTTATACTTGGTTTAATTGATATTGTTTGTTTGACTATGTGATATATACTAGTGTCAGCCCACTAGATTGAACGGCCCAATAGATATTAAGTATCATTTGTAATTGACGGCTTAGTGGTCTTGTTGGTCAAATCAAATTTGAATTTTAGTTTGAAGATTGTAATATCGCTTGAACAATTTCGCTTGAACAATTTCGCTTGAACAGATTCCGTTTGAATTTGTCATTTTTTTAAAACCAAGAACTTTCTAAGTATTTGTTGAATATTTCAGGTGATTGAAGATATAGGAATTGTGAATTTCAAGAAACTGTTTGAAGATGTCGAGCAGCGGTGAAGAATTTTACAACACATTCTACAATGCATTCACTTCAGAATCGACAGAAAGAAGATCTGATATGAGAGAATATTCAAAGGAGATTTCAGAGAATTTGAAGTATGAGAATATGTATGGAAGCCAACAGAAACCACCGAAGCTAATGAAGATTGAAGATTATAACTGGTGGAAAAATCGATTTGAGGGTTGGGTAAAAGCATTCGCTCCTGAAAGTTGGTTAAAATTGAAAAATGGATATACAGAACCAGTAAAAGCAGGAGGAGAGTTATTAGATGAAAAAGAGTTTACAGAAATAGATATAAAAAATGTTGTAGCTGAATACAAAATGATTACATTGATAAAACAATCAGTGAGAGAAGATATCATTTCGCTACTTGAGCAAGAGAAAACGTCGAAGAGTTTATGGGAAGCGTTAGAGAGAAAGTGTGTAGGTACATCTGAGATTGTGAAAAACAAAAAGAAACTGTTATGTAAAGAGTTTGATCTATTTGGTTGCATGAAAAATGAATCTGTTTGTAAAATGATCGAGAGATTTGGGCATCTGAAGATGGAGCTGGCCAGACACAAAATCACATACACTCAAGAGGAGCTGGTTGATAAATTGTTTGATTCATTGCCGAATGATCAAGATTGGCAATACTTTCCCTTAATGTTGAAAAACACAATCAAGCCTGAAGAGTTAACAGTGGATTTGCTGATCGAAAGACTTGAAAGTCACGAGTTGGAGATAAAGAGATCTAAAGTCAACAATTAAGCTCATCAGCAGAATGTGGAGTTGTACTACAGAGGAAATCTACCACAGGCTGGGTCTCCAAGAACAGCGTTTTCTGCAGAAAGCTCAAATTCTGTGAACAATGAAAGTCCTCACAGTGGTTTTCACAGTGGATCTTTTTCAACAACATCGAGCCAATCTGCTTCAAAGAATTTATTTCAGTGTAATATCGCAGTGGATCTGAAAAATGGGCAGAATTTCAGTGAAGAGTGTGCTAAGCAGCAGATGGTTTTCTTGGCATCTGTGCTTGAGTCATATGAAAGTCTCGTTGCAGGGAAGATTGGCAACACCAACTTGACAAAAGAACATTACGATCAAATCGATCCTGAGGAGATGGAATTGATCGACATAAGATGGTGCATGGCCAGTGCAGTTCGTCGGGCACAGCGTTTTATGGAGATAACCAGGAGAAAGTCGATTGGTGGACCATCTACAAAGTTAGGATTTGACAAGTCTAAAGTGACATGCTTCAAGTGTAAACAGAAAGGTCACTTTAAACGTGAGTGCATAAATGCTTATGCTAATGATACAGCTAATCCATTCAAGGAAGATTACTATAAGAAAGCAATCTATCATCAGAACAAATCTGAACCTCCCAGATTAAAGCAGCCTGAAGAAAAATCAAGAGCTTTTGCAGTATTCATGACGATGAAGGTTATGACTGGAGTCAAGTTCTACCTGAAGAAGATGCAGTTGGATATGCATATGTAGCTGAGGTTGATCCTGATAGATGGTGGAAAATAGATTATGCGAGATGGGAAATTGAAAAATTCAGAGAATCATTCAAAGAAGCCCAGAGATCCAAAAGATGGAATGATGATTTGGAATGTTACATGGATCCACGGGGTAATCCAGTTGTTGATCCATCAAAGGTGGATTTTGAAGCTGTAACAAATTTGCTTCCAAGTCAGGCTACTTTCAACACAAGAAGGTTATCTGAAAAAGAATTTTGGCCATATTTGATGAACAAAATTAAAGAAGTTTGTGAAGCAAGTCTACCAAAGGTGGTAGAAATGAAGAATAGAAAAGAAGAAGAGTTGAAAAAAGCTGGTTGAAGAAGTGAAGATTACTGCAAAGCTTGCTGCTGAAGAGGAGCAGAAGATTGAAGAAGAACAGAAGAGTGAAGAAGAACAGAAAGAAGAAGAAGAGAAGAAATAGGAAGATCAGACAAAAGAACCGGTGCTGAAAGAGACTGAGGTAAATGAATCTCCTGATCTATCGAGTGTTGAAATTGTTGATAAAAATGAGAACAAATGCAGGAATTGCATAGAAATGTGCAAAGCCTGTATTGAAAAAGATGAAACAATCAAAACAAAAGATATTGAAACAAGCAAAATTGAAAATGTTTTCAAAATAAAATGTAAAGAAATGATTGAAAAAGAAGAAATTTTGAAACTAAAGGTTGAAAAGCTGACACAGAAGTGTCAAAATCTTGAAAAGGATAATGATGTGTATAGACAAATGTGTACAGCAAAATGTGTTGATTGTGTTGAAAAAGAAACTAAATTTCAAGATTTTCAAAAAGAGTATGATTCTTTAAAGTGGTCGAGTCAGAGAGTACAAGAAGCTTATGATACTTTGAAGAGCCAAGTCAAAAGTTTTGATCAAAGATTGTCTGAAACTTTAGTAACTAAAGAAATGTATGAGAGACAGTTTAAAGAAAAGCAACTTGAATTAAACAAGTGTGTTGATGAAATTGCTAATCTCAAACAAGTTTTGGCTGAAAAAGAAAAGGTTGTTACCAAACTTCAAAGTTATCATAACTCTTCGTACATTCTCGAACGCATTTTCAACATCACACCAGATGATAAAGATACTGATAAGAATACAAAAGGTATTGGTTCAGAATTTCATCAGGTACCACCACCATTGAGAAACAATTATACTTTTTATGATGAGGAAAAGGTGGCAAAAGGTCTGAACATAGTTGACCAATTACCTGAAAGTATCGATGTGACTTACACCAAATCTGATGAAGTTGATGATTCAGAGGTGGTAAGTAAGGTTGTTGATAGCGTTTTGAAAGATGAGTCTACAAAAGGTAAGTCTGAATCACAGGATGAAAATGAAGGTAATTTTCATGATGAGTATCTGAAAAACATAAAATATGAGAAAGTTGTGAATGATGATTCAAAAGGATTGGTTTACACCATGATTGGATCGGACAAACTATTCTTGGATATTGTATTCCCGATTCAGAATGTGATTTAAGATAAAATTGATAAAGTTTTTAAGATGGTTGAGATTGAAAAGTCAGAAATTCCAAAGTTTGCTGGTAAAGGTCACAAAACTTTTTATAACAAACCTGGTTTCAAGAAGAAAAACATGAAGGCTGGGTTGGGTTATAAAAAGAAACAAAGTTGGAAAAGAAATGAAATGCCAAATTATCAGGCAAAGATGAGTTTTGTTCAAGGAAAAAGTTTTGAAGAAAAGGAAAAACTCAAATTTAGACAACAGTATAATGAAGAGTTTTGTGCTCAAAAGAAAAGGCAACAACCACAGGTTAAAGATGTTTCAAAAAGAACATGTTTTAAGTGTGATCAATTAGGACATCTTGCACGAAAGTGTCCGAATCTCAAACCTGTGGATGTTGACAAAAAGAAGACTGAAAATTTTGAGAAACAAAAATCTGAGGGTGTGAAACAAAGGTCAGCCAGATTTGATTCAAAACAAACTTGGAGGTACAACACAAACAAGTTTGTTTCAAATCAAAATTGGAAACCAAAACAGACTAGGTCTGATTCAAGACAAACACAGATTTTCACACACCCAGATTTAGAACAACGCAAAGTTGGCAAAAATCCGTTGATATGACAAAACCCAAAGAGTTTTGGAAACCATAAGTTGTTCAAAGTCAAAATGTTCAAAAGGAGTCACATTTTTACAAAAGAGGTACTCCAAAAGGTCAAAAATGGAGTATTAAGAAACAAGTGACTTCGGTAAAAGATGAGAAAGTTGAAGTAAAAGATGAAAAAGTCTTTGTTCAGAATGACAAAGATTTTCCAAAATTGAATGAATCATATTGTATTGAAATGCCTAAGGTCAAACAGACCTGGGCTAAATTGTTCAAGTAATCAAGTAGTCTGAATGTGCAGGTGCTCAAGACAAATGAATATTATCAAGTGGAGTGTCGGAGCAGCCTGGCACAACAGGAGGAGAAGGCTGCTGGACCCTGGTTTGGTTGAACAGGGAGTTTAACATTTTCTGTACATAAATAAACAATTTTTTCAAAAACCCTAAAAATTTGAAAAACTTAAAAACCAAAAATATGTTTGTTTTTAATTTTTGTAAAAAAAAATTCGAGTAAATTGCCATTTTAGTCCCTGAGTTTTGTCCAAATTTGCCATTTTAGTCCAAATAGTTTTTTTTGCCTCTGTGTCCCTGACAATTACATTTTTTTTGCCATTTTGATCATTTTGTCTAACTCCATCCAAAAACCCAGTTTGTAACAGGGGTATTTTGGGGATTTCCTTAAGAAATGTTTTCAGTTGCCATTTTGATCCAATTCCAAAAAGTCAAAAAAATTCCAAAAAATCAAAAAAATTCCAAAAAATTCAAAAAAAATCTAAAAATCTAAAAATCAAAAAAATTCTAAAAAATCATAAAAAACCAAAAAAATTCTAAAAAATCCAAAAATCGTTAAATGTTTCGGCACGAACCGTTTCGACCAGTACCGTTTCGAACCCGAACCGTTTCGAGCCGAACCGTTTCGACGCCAAGCGTTTCGACCCGTACCGTTTCGAACCATACCGTTTCGACGCGAACCGTTTCGAACCGAACCGTTTTGATCCGTACCGTATCGAACCGAACCATTTCGACGCGAACCGTTTCGAGCCCGTACCGTATCGAACCCGAACCGTTTCGACGCGAACCGTTTCGAGCCCGTACCGTATCGAACCCGAACCTTATCGAACCCAAACCATTTCGAGCCCGTACCGTATCGAAACGGTTCGGTTCGAAACGGTTCGCGTCGAAACGGTACGGTTCGAAACGGTACGGGTCGAAACGGTTCGCGTCGAAACGGTTCGGCTCGAAACGGTTCGGTTCGATACGGTTCGGTTCGAAACGGTACGTGTCGAAACGGTACGCGTCGAAACGGTACGCGTCGAAACGGTACGCGTCGAAACGCTTCGGGCTCGAAACGGTTCGGGCCCGAAACGGTACGGGTCGAAACGGTTCGTGTCGAAACGGTTCGGCTCGAAACGGTTCGCCTCGAAACGGTTCGCCTCGAAACGGTTCGGTTCGATACTGTACGGGTCGAAACGGTACGGTTCGATACGGTACGAGTTCGAAACGGTTCGCGTCGAAACGGTTCGGCTCGATATGGTACGAGTCGAAACGGTACGGGTCGAAACGGTTCGTGCCGAAACATTTAATGATTTTTTGATTTTTTAGAATTTTCATGATTTTTTAGAATTTTTTTGATTTTTAGAATTTTTTTGAATTTTTTAGAATTTTCATGATTTTTTAGAATTTTTTTTGATTTTTAGATTTTTTTGAATTTTTTGGAATTTTTGGAATTTTTTGGAATTGGATCAAAATGGCAACTGAAAACATTTTTTAAGGAAATCCCCAAAATACCTCTGTTACAAACTGGGTTTTTGGATGGAGTTAGACAAAATGATCAAAATGGCAACAAAATGTAAAAGTCAGGGACACAGAGGCAAAAAAAAAACTATTTGGATTAAAATGGCAAATTTGGACAAAACTCAGGGACTAAAATGGCAATTTACTCAAAAAATTCAAAAATACAAAAATATATGTTGCTTGAATAATCCGAAACCCTCACGGCTGAACAAACATGATTAATTTCACAAAATTGAAAAACGGTTTTCAAACTGTAAATATCAATGTGTTGTAAATCATGGGGGTATATTAGATTTTCTGCAAATCAGAGCACTTTAAGCAGAAAATGGATAGCGAGACAAAGCTATTAGTGTTGGTTGTCAAATTTTCTTTATATGTTTTTGCATTTTAGGGGGAGATATATTGTTGTCAGAAAATACAAAAACATTTGAAAATTTGAAAAAGCCAAAAACATGATAAAATTCAAAAATTGAGTTTTTGCGTAAAAAGAGGAAATGATAGTACATCAGTAGACAGTTACAGTATGTTAAAGAAATGTAATGATTAAAAAAGCGTTAAACAGTCTCACTGATGATATGCCGATAGGTTTTTATACATTTAGTAAACTTTTTTCGGGATATAAACTTAAATTCAAACTTGCTTATTTTGTGGGGAACACTACTTGGATATATATTGGTAACCCCTGAAATCTCGTTTGAAGGACCCCTCTTTCTGAGATACTAGGTCTTTTTACTTAGTGATATATGGGGTATTATCCCGGGACTTCTGATTTTGCGGAAGCAATGGCCTAGTCCCCGGAGAATACTTTCTGCATTGCTTGAAATATAGCTTCGCCCTCAGCAAATTGATGAAACAATAAAATTGATAGTCATTGCTGTTGTAAAAAAAAGATCCTCTAAAGGGGACACACCGAAAAGACGAAGCCGTCATCTCTTTGCGTATACGGAAGTATCGACCTGAGCTCTCACGGCCCTCGCATCTAACCCCTTACAGATATCATTTAGGTATACTCACCTGTAAGACTGAATATTGGGATCTGGATACGGAAGTATATTCAAGAGGTGGGACACATGAATGAGTTTAAGTTCTTAATTCATCTAATTCGTATCCTAAATCAGTTGAAGTTTGTGTGAAAATTTAAGTGGATCAGTATATCGACAATCTAAGTGAATTGTTTAATTCTTATTGTGTAACTAAGCTCAACGGTACTTGTGATTTGTCAAAAACTGATATGATCCTCTAACGCAAACTCAATCAAAAATATTGTCTGTAAATATGTTTGTACATATTTTGTTATTGCTTTATATTTTCAGAAAAATACAAAAAGATTTTTTATTCTGCTTTATTTTCGACAACCGATGTCTGAGATGCTAAGTGTCAAAATCTAAGTAAGTTGATTGTGTTTCTGAAAATAAAACAAGTTCATTAATTTGAAACTTGAAACCTTTTATAAAAATTCAAAAACAGTTTGTGATATCTCCAAGGTCATTAGTTTGGACTTGGATGATTAAATGTGAGGGATTTTGGATACTTAACATTGCCAAATCTGTAAAGATTGTTGATAGGATGAGTATTTTAGAAAATTGAATTGCTAGGTTACTGTTACTGGTAGTCTAAAATGTTGTTACTTATGAATGTATGAGTGATTGCAGGTAAGAGTCCAGACTACGATCCCAGAAGCTGAGTCTAAGGGGGAGTCTGAATACAAGCTCAAAGCAAGGGGGAGTTTGTAAACTGAAAAGCAAGGTGTCGATCCCTAAAAAGCACGAAAGATTGACGAAAGGGGGAGCCTGAAGAAAGAGAGAGTCAGAGATAGATTCTGGTACAACATTCGAAGATAGAAGCTGATCAAAGAAGATAAAGATTGTTAGGATGCTTGCATTGTTAGACAAATTGGAAAGAGACAAAGACTAAAGACTCGAAACCAAAGACTTCGTCAATATCCAAGGGGGAGTCTGTTGGTGCATCATATGTCTGTTTACTACGTCTTAATCGAGTCTTATGTCTAGATAGGTTAATCGAGTGCACAACAGTGATTGAATCATGGCTGTCCGTTTGAACATGGCTGTCCGTTTGAACATGGCTGTCCGTTTGAACATGTCTGTCCGTTTGAACATGGCAGTGTCAGCTTCAAACGGAATAGCAACTAGTATATATAGGGGTTGTGTAGTTTCATTTGAAACGGATCTGATTGTGTGTAAGAGTCGAGGTGCTGCCAAAATTTCATCAGAATTCATTGTAAAGACTCGCAATCAGTAATAGAAAGAAAGTTAAAAGGATACAAGCTGTTTTGACATTGTTTACTTTGATTCCGCCTCTGTAAACGATGAGGAACTGCCTTTACTGACTGTTTAGGGTCACGTACACGATCCAACAGAAAGACTCTAAGACCAACGCGCCGCAATCTACATTCTATTACAGACACTTCAAAGCCTGTGACCCGATGACCTTCTCAGGTGAAGGTGGTGTACCTCAGCTCCTCCAGTGGTTTGATGCCATCGAGGTGACCATTCGTCAGAGTGGGTGCCCCGAGCATTTTTGTACCACATGCGCTACAGGGGTATTTCAATCAAGAGCCCTCGACTGGTGGACAACTGAGCGTAACAAACGTGGGAACGATGCAGCTTACGCTATCTCCTAGAATGAGCTGAAGGAGCTCATGAAGGAAGAGTACTGCCCTCCCCACGAAGTCTAGAAGCTAGAGAATGAATTTTGGGAAATCAAGCAAATCGACGGTGACAATCACGACCTCACTGCAAGGTTCAAACAGCTTAGCATTATTTGCCCAAACCAATTCGACACTCCCGAAAAGGCCATCAAGAAGTACATCCGAGCTTTGCCTAAGTGTGTAGGCGATTTTGTTGAAGCCGCGAAACCTGCTACCATCGAAGAAACTTATCGCTTAGCCGCAGAAATCAACGACACACGAGTCTTGGATGGATTCTTCTCCAAGAACCCTATCAAAAGGGCTAACCAAGTAATCATCATCGATTCCTCCAACGATTCCTCTGACGATTCCTCCAACGATTCTTCCAGCGAATTCTCAGATGAATCCTCCGATGACACCGCACCGCCACAAGATGCGCAGCCTAGCCGCAAACGAAAGACCTCGAGCCCAAACTCTTCAACCACTGAACTATCGCAACCAGAGCCCCCCCCAAGCAGTTCCAGTTCAATCGAGGCACGCTTACACTGGAACTCTTCCCCTGTGCCACAAGTGTACCTATCACCACCAGCCTGAAGCCGACTGTCGCTATTACGCAAATTGCAATTGTCTTGGTCACCATACCCATCACTGCCACACCTGGCCACGAACTTAAGGCACGCTAGCACTCCCTGCACCGTCAACGCAGCCCACGACTTCAGCAGCAACCGCAATCCCAGCAGGAGTCTACAACACCAAACACCAACCAGGCGTAGATTAACGTCGTAATAATGCTATACTTGATGAAAACTCTTGTGTACTTATTCTATTACTCGATGCATCGTTGACTCTCTCTCTCTCTCCCTCCCTCGTTCTTGCACTTAGTCTAAGTTAACACGGCATAAATACTATATACTATACCACGATATAATGTGTTTTACCCTCACTATGCGTCCTTGAAATAAGTTACGATAAACGTGCAAGGAACAACTTAATCACGGGTGTACACGGGATTATTTTGGTCAGTGCACGGAGATCATAGTAAGTTCCAATGATGCTCTAACGTTCAAAGCATGGTGAAGCGTGGTGGATACGCCGCTGGTACTTCCTATATATAAGCATCTTAACCATGTCGACAAAGTGTGACATCTATTCACGGGACATAGGCGTGTGGTTGAAGCATGGTGGATACGCCGCTGGTACTTCCTATATATAAGTGCTTCGCCATGCTAACCAAAGTCTTGTGAAGAAAGTGCCATGCAGAGTTGAAATTTATTAGACCGCTTATACTATTGAGACTATTTTCAACACGCCAAACTCATTCGCAAGGGGTAACATCTCATCGCAACTCAGTGCGTCATCGCTAGACTTTTTGTAAGTCTACTCGCACGCAATCTCATCTTCACTGGAATCTAACTCGCGTTCGCAATCGCTTAAACGCTCATCGCATGTGTCGATCTCAACGCTTCGATTCTCACGTCGCTTCTCTCTCTTATCGCCTATCACTTAACGCTCATTACACATCACTCAACGTGTGTCGCTTACCGCTGTTCGCTTATCACTAAACATGTATCGCTTATTGCTTTCCGCCATTCTCTTATCGCTTATTGTGTATCGCTGTTCGCTTATTGCCTACCGCTTTTCGCTTACCGCGTAATGCTCATCGCCTGTCGTGTCTCGCTTATCGCTGATTGCTCAATGCTTACCGCTCACCGCTTATCGCTACCTCGATGCTTCAATCACCGACTCATTCACACACTCGTATCGCTAAACTGAGTTCGTAAACGACTCGTCGCTCAGTTTTCTCAATCTCCCTCTCAGACTTGGTCCAACCAATCGCTCGGACCGAGAATGCAAAATCTATCCATACCACATCGACACACATGACATTGCTTCACGGGACAGAAGCAATATGGTTAAAATATGGTGGATACGCAGCTGGTACTTCCTATATATAAGTGTTTTAGCCATATTGACAAACTTTCGTGGAAAGGTGCCATGTGGGGATCGACGTTGATTAAAACTTTTTGAACTATTTAAACATTTTTTTGTAAAAAACGAAACTTTCTTACAAACATTTTGGAATAAATGGAAATTTTCTGAAATTTTTTAACCCTATTTGACCAACAAAACCCTTTTGTAACGTTGGTTTGACAATCGACACAGGTTAACACCACGTTATAAGAAAAATTTTCGATGACTCAACAAAACCATTTCAACAACGCCGGTGTGAACATCGACTCAAGGTTCGACGCCGCACCTTACGAAAATTTTCCTAAACCAAACTTTCTTTAAAATCTCATTGCCATAAAACTTTTTCAAGAACTCAAAAACACTTTTGGTTCGCTAATTATCATCCTTCAGGCAAATTAAAAGTCTTATTCACCGCTGTCCCCTTAGACAAACGAATCGCTTTACTCATCGCTTTCCCTATGTTGCCAAGATGCACTCGTTAGTCAATCCACGATCGACCACTCGTTCGCTCTCCGCTTACCCTAACGCCTTTGTCGCTTGTCGCTTTTCGCTCGTCGCCGCTTGCTTATTCACTCTCCGCTTATCTTGCTCGCTTTATCGCTACTCTCACTCGCATCAATTCTCGCAGCCCTCCTTATGGATTAATTTCGGGACGAAATTTCCTAAAGCAGGGGAGACTGTAACAACCTACACTGTCGTGCTTGTTACTCTTGCTACAATCGTTACGCCTAGTACCAGAGATTCGGATCATAACGTAATTATATCGCTTACAACGCTACTTCGCATATATTCGCCTACTTTCACACGCTATATCGCACATCACAACGCATACACTAACGCTAACGATGACATCGCGTGAATAGCTAAGCTGCTCCCCTCGATCGTCTTGATGCAACGCAATCACGCTAACGACGACATCGCGTGAGTACTTAAGCGGTTCCCATCAATCGTCCTAAAGCGTCACAACGCTAACGCAGACTCAAACGCAATTACTTATGCTATGACCATCCGATCGAATTACTATTCGACCAGGTGTTGAACTTACTTAAACAATTTCTCAAAACTTCAAAGAATATCACACTTCCAATCGAATAGTTATCCGATCGGATGACCAACCGATCGAATGACTATCCGACTAGGAGACTTATTTCTTTGTAACTTTCCACACTTGAACGATTTGCTCAAAAACTTCAATTTCGCGATCGAATAGCCATCTGATCGAACGACCATCCATCCGGATGACCATCCGATCGAATGACTTTATTTATACTACAACGAAAACTTCAAAAGCTCAAACATTTCACAACACACTTCCTCAATCGAAGGACCAACCGACCGAATGGTCATCCGTTAAGACGGTCATCAGATCGAACCACCATCCGATCGCTCATCTAATTCGACGCACTGTTTACACGCTATCCAACGACTTATGCTACTGTTCACAGGCTAACTCAGACGCCCTCTCAATCAATCCAATCAAGTTGTGTTTACTTGTTAAAAACCTACTGTGAGTATACTTGACCCCCTTTTAACGCTTTAAACACACTTTGGGGTGTAACATACGTTCAGATCTAAAACGCACTTATCAAAACTATTATCACATGCGAATTACTGTCATATATATTTACACGTGATGCTTGATACATATGCTAGGACTTTTACTCGCGATGTCCCACCTTAGCTAGCATCGAGTGACTTAGCTGGTAGTATTTGTTTTATAGTGTATACATTGTGTATCTCGTTTATGTATGTGGAAATTCACACACTTTATCTACTTTATTTACCATGTCAAACCTGTATACTTGCCAATACTTTTTGTATTGACGTCGCTTTAACGTATGTTGCAGGTTAATCGCAGGCTATCTCGAAATCAAACTAGGAAGTCTAGAAACTCACAATAAATCTAGGTTGTCGGATTTTTATTGTTTGAGAGAACATGAAAATCTGTATGACTGTTTATTGATGTATTGTTTATTAGTATGGGATAATGAACGCTTTAAATATTGTCACTAAATAGTTGTTATGGATCTCTTGAGCAATCTGGTTCGCCTAGTGCCGCGCCCTGATGATTCCGCCATCGGTTGGGGTGTGACAGATGAGTCCATACATGATTAACAGAACTGACTGACTAATTTGATCAGCTGCTCCAATTTTTGATGTGAGACATTTGTTCAATGTCTCCATCATGACCTGCCGTTCATTTCTTCTAAAATCACCAATCTTGGTGATTATTTTCTTGTATCCCAACTTCACAAAGAAACTTATCAGCTCCTCCTTGTTTAGGGTTTCAATGTAGTCATCATAGATAGGGAGTTCAAGCCATTGCCTGATTCTTGCAGGGGTTTGTCACAAAGACAATACCCCATACATGTGTAGTGACTTGTTCTGCCCCATCTTCTCTGAAGGTTCTGATAAATTGTTGCAAAATCTTCTCTGGTACTTTTTTTTGTTATGGTCATTGCCTGATAGATTTGACATCTCAACAGAAACTCAACCAAAATTTGACATTTCTCATCGTTCACAGAGTGCTCTGTATTCATCAACAGGTTGTTTTCCTTCATTGGTAAGAATTGGCTTTCTTTAATGAAGGGGACATCATGTTCAACAATCGGAATATTAAGGTTTACTTTGGCCATTGTTGAATTTGAAGGTAAGGGATTGATTGTGAGGATTTTTGGCTTTTGAAAACGAAGGGTTTTAGGCTTTGTGAGGAAGAAGGTGAGTGAAGTGAAATCTGCTATGGTTGGGTATTTATAGTGGAAGGTTTTAGCAGAGATTGAGAGGTGGTTAGTGTTATGGGAGTTAAGGGGACATGGATCGTGGGATGTAATGGCTGTTAATGGGTCATTAATTACCTTTATTACTGTTCGTGTGATGTGAAGTTGGTTCAGAAATAACCGTTGGATCGTGGGTATCAAGGTGAATTAATGGGAATTATCAGTGCAAACGTGGGTTTTAATCATGTTTTCATCAACTTGTATTCTTTAATTTCTCAAACATTCTTTTGATTAGAGAATGAATGTGATTGGAGAATACTAACAGCCACATGTTACCTTTTCCTTTTGTGGGACCCATTTTAAAAAGAATGGTCCAATAATCTGCCTTGTGGAAGTTTTCTAGTCTTTCCCCTTTTTGAAAGAATTTTTTTTTCTTCTGATGATGTCATCAGAAAGTATATCCCATTTTCTGGTAAATTGGAACAAGACTTGCTGATATTGTTTCTGTTTGAAATTCAACAGATTCAAAATTTCCCCCTTTGATAGAGTGTTCCATTTTTTTTGAGATGAGTGGGAATGAGTAAAGATCAGAGATATGACTTACATATGGTTTTCTGGTAGAAGTCCAAGTCTGTTGTTCTTTTCTTTAAGGAATTTTTGTGAAAAATTTTCAAAGGATGAGTAATGGTGTATGGTTTTCTAAAATTTTCACACAGTTGTTGTCTTATTTCATCATTTCCATTCCTTTTTGAAGTTTAACTGTCCAGAATTTCCTGATTTTCAACATCTTTTGAGCAAAAGTATTTTTATCAGATATTTTACCAGATTTCAACTTTATGTTATCAGAAACATAAAGTTTTGTGTCAAATGTTTTGTTTCTGATGAACACAAGTTGTTTTGTGGCATCAACTTCCTTTGGTTTACCATATGCTTTTTACCCATTTGATTTTCCTTCCCCCTAACCAAGTTAACAGAAAACAAATATGTAAAAACATAATATATAAACTTTTAACAGAATAAACAACAAAACAAACTAAACAAACAAACAACAAAAACTAATCTCCTCATCCCCGTAGATCAGTGCAGTAAACAACCAAAGATTGGTGTCCAAACCTGTGTTGTGGGCAGTTGGTACAAGCAGATTATTGCGTATATTCTTCTGGAGTACCATCTCAGCTCTGGGGGTACCATGCAGGGATACTTCCAAATCCTAGCTGGCTAGTGATTATCCTCATCATGAAGCGAGGATACACTAAGAATGGTCTGCCGGACCACAGGTTGATTGTAATATCTTTCATTAAATAATGAGAGAAATTATAAGGAACATCTTGTACAAGTGCATGTACAACTTCTCTCAACCTGTTGAAGATCTCATGGTGGTTTATGATTTTCTTTGAAAAACACACCCCAGCTGAGTTACCAGATACTGCCATGGCTTGATGAAGCCAGTTTTGGAGATTGGCCTGTTTGGGTTCTCTGGATCATACCCCATTTGGGTCAGGGTCTCACCAAGCTGTTCTCTAGTGAAGATGAGAACATTGTTATCATCATTAAGGTTTAGAACCTCTCTAATGATACATTCAGTGACAAGGATTGGTTTTCCCAGAACATAACTTCCAATGGAAGTTAGTCTCCCCCTAATGAAGTAAAATTCTTGCATTTTTCCAGAAAATTTGCAAGATTTCCAGATAGATCATGTTGTGAGCTGATAAAGCATATGCCAATGGGCTTTGCATGAGCATGTTAAGGATGACATGGCATTCTTCCCATGCTGGACCTTCAAAGTTTGTCCTAATTATGAGGTTGTGGTATGGGTGGTATGGAAGTGGAAAGTAGTTAGGACTTATTCTTGCCTTTTTTGGTGCGTGAGGCATAAAAGGAAGATGAAGGGATTTCTGGGGGTTTTCAGGTAGATGAAAGTGACTGACTCAGTTCTGAGCAGTAGATATTTATAGTGAAAATGAAGTTTGCCTTAAATGTTATCTACCTACTTTAGATTTCGTTATCTCTATTTGCTTTATTATTAAAATTTTCTGTCAGAAAGCAAAGGGAATTTTAAGAGATAATATCTCCTGCATTAATGGTCTAGGCGGCCAACTTCTGATAATTATCATAATGAGTAGCCCATAGGTCATTTCTTTCTCTCTTAATATTGTTGAGTGGCAATGAATGTCGGAGAGAGAGCTAATAGCCATTAACGTTTTCCCAGAAGTTTTTCCTTCCATGACGTGATCCACCCTAGTCTAAAGAGATAAAATTTTGAATTTTTAAATAAAGAAAATAAAACAAAACAAAAGAATACAGATATGAACGAATAAAATTTACAAAAACGATGAGAGATGATGATTACATATGGACTATGTTCATGCACGTGAAAAGAGAAAGAAAAATATGATATTTCATGTTTCATCAGAAATTTTATTGACATGGTCAATTTATGGTGATTCATCAGATTTTCTGGTGTCTTGTGAGTTTTCTGATTGATTATCATAATTTTCACCAGAAGTCTGATAAGATGTTTACATATCAGATTTTTCTTTATTTGTGACACAATTTCTTTGTTTTGTTCAATTTTCATATTGACCATTCCTAATTTGCTGATTAAAAAGTTGTGTCTATTTTCATCTAAAGGTTAAGTGAAAATATCAACAAATTGATTTTCTGTTGGGACAAAATACATTTCAGTGTTACCTTTCTCGACATGATCCTTTATGAAGTGGTATCTGACATTTATGTGTTTTGTTCTTGAGTGATGCACTGGATTTGATGTTATCGCAATGGCACTCATTTAAAATCCGATACAGTACCAATTTTTGAAGGTGAAATTGGTAAATACCGGTGCTGAACCGATAAAGAAAACGTAAAAAGCCAGTACCGAATCAGTGCCGAAAATATATCAGTTTGAGAAAATAGGTACAGGCATCACCTCTTACCACCAAAACCACCAAGGATACATCATTTTCATCCAAACTGTGCTCTCCAGTTTTCCATCTTAGGTTTCTTTGCTTCTTTTTCGGGTATGGTTTTTTGGGCCCAATTATGTTTATTGTATAGTTTGTAGTCTTTGTTGAGTTCAAGGTGTAATATTAAGTCTGCATTGTTAGTCTTGGTGCAAGGTTTTTCAATTTGTGGTGGTGGCCATCTGGTCTTTTTCATATGATTCCTTTTCTTTTGTTTATTTGATTTATATATGATTCCCTCTCGTCTCTCTCTATACACATGTTTTTTCTCCATCTCTCTCCCTTCTCCATTAAAAACCCCACATCTTAGCTGCACAACTGCAAATTAGATATTACCGGTGTACAACCACCAATGCGTAAGTTACAACCCACTAATCTACTACTGTCAATGATTAAAATCACGTCATCGAAGTTCCAAATCCGCATCATTTATTCAAAACATTCTTCCACCAAAATTTTGATTGCCTGATATCAAAACCAAAATTGCAGACATGAAGATTCATCATCATCAACATTATCAATATCAAAACAAAAACATCATTAGGCTACTTTTACTCTAGATTTCATATTCTCTGCAACTAAATTAGCTAAAAACGTAACCAAATTGATATCAAGCAACTTAAGGCAGATAATAATTGAGATCGAGATCTAGAACGAAAGCTTTTTCGGTTGCATACGGTCAAAAAGATAACTGAAATTGACAACCGATGAGGAGTCGGAATCGGTTTCAGCGTCGGTTATACATCTGACTATTAAGAACATGAAAATTTCAAGACATTTATTATGTCTAGCGATGTTGTTGATCTGAGAATGAAACAAACACAACACAACGGATGATGCATCGACAACAGTTTGAACTAGATCTTCATCAACAGTTTCACCAACAATTCCTTCATTAATAGGGGTTTGAACTAGATCTTCTTCACCCGAAACATGCTCAATAGCCATAAAACACAAGTTTTCATGTGCACAACAATCATTTGCTATTAAAGCAAAGTTTTCATCTGTTAAGTTTTCTAGCAAGCTGTTCTAGTCAACATAGCCTTGTGTAAAAAAACTTGGTTGACTAGGCTTTACTAGTGCAGGAGTAGGAGCAGCTTGTGGTGCTTGAATATGAGAAACTTGCATCTGAACATACTGAACCAGATGGACTTGTGGTGCATTGACATAGTGCACTAGAACAGGATTCAGGTTTTGTGCAAAGTGGGCTGTGTTTTGCACATTTGGTCCAGGGCTATTTTGGGGATAAAACTGCTGTTGTGTATTAGGTTGGGACCTTTGATTATGGTATGTGATCATTGGTGCATAGTTACTCGTTTGACTCTTGCATTCTCTAGCAAAGTATCCTAACCTATTACACTTAAAACAGTTATCTTTGATTTATCCAACCCCACTTTCGACCTCCCACTTAATCCTGGGTAACTCATATCAGTCCTTTTGTAAAAATTGTTAGCTCTTAGACTGAAGAGGGCTACCTGGTGCAGTATGTCCATCTCCTCTAGGTCAGTTGGGTCTATGTGCTTAAGATCATCGAGTACAAATGACAGATTATCAGAGACATGAGTATCATCATTTGCTGCAAAAGCATAACTCATGGTATGTTGATCAGAGTTGATTCCTGTTGATATCTCAATAAAATGATCAAAACTCTGATCATTTCCCATTCCAGAGGAAGATCCCTCCTGACTTAAAAGTGATGTGTTACCAAAAGCGTAACTATCAGACACTTTCTAGTTTCCTGGAGCTTTTTCTTTTGGACATGCTCCATCTAAAAGGTTAGGAGCTTTCCATGCAGCTGGGTCAGGCTTATGTCCTTGAAATCTGGGGATGTTCTCAACACTATAGCAATAGTGTCCCAATTTCAGGCAGAGATCTTAGAGATCGGTTACTTAAAGTTGTTTTAGTAAATTCCTTGTTAACCAACTTTAGTTCACTGGTTAGACATGAAAAACGTTCAAACTGCTGAGTCAGGGTCTCCCCTTTAACATGAGTGAAGGTTTCATATTGCTGGTTAAGGATTTCTTGAGTATTCTCGGGAACATCCTCTGTTCCACCAAATTCCTCCTTTAGTGCATCCCACAACTCCTTGGCACTGTCGTAATGCAACAGGCCAGCATAGATCATTCGGTAGAGCGATAGCCACGATACTGAAGGCTTTCGCATCTAGGTCGAATTTTTGATAGTCTTGCTTGGAATAGTTCCCCGACTTCTTTTGCTCAAATACATATGGATTCTCAGAATTTGGTACCATTGGAATATGTGGTCCGAAGATGACAAACTTCCAACGCCCGGTATTTTGTTGAGCGAGTATATGCCCCATCCTATGTTGACAGATGATAAATTCTTATATGACAAGTATAGGTGGTTTATTACTGAAGCCGGTGTTGTGTGGATCATTTTGTACCATTTCCTCTAGTTCTTTATCAGAAAAATAGAGTATGTGTAAGACACTGATTAGTTCTTCACTATACAACTCTGAGCTACGAACAATATTGGATCTTTATAGAGCCGATCTTTGAATGTTAAACTGATTGTGAAATCAAGTTTAACGTGCCCACACTCTGATACCAATTGTTAGAACTGAGTTCTTGTAAATAATTACTGATTAAAAACTATACATATCACAAGTTTCTATCATCATCAACGATTTTTTTTAATTATAACTCAAAAGATTACAATATGTTTTACAAACTTGACTCACGTAACAATTCTGTTCGTACAAGAGAAAAAGTGATGTGTGTGATAGATAGATCACTAATAGGTGTGATATATTTATATTAAGTACGAAAACATTGTTGTGTGATTGGCTGACATCACCCTGATAGTGACAACTAACATTCCTAACAGAAAAGATTCCACAGATGTTGCAAACATCTGTGCAAATCCTAAGATCTGTTCTAACTAGTCTAAACATTGTTACAAGATGAACACTGTTACAAGATAAATAATGTCTAGACTATCCTCTATTGTTGTGTGGCTTCAATAGACTTTAGCCTTCAACAGATGTAGTTTCTTCTTAAACAACGGTTCCAAGGCTTAAACAAATGTTTGCTTTGTTCTTCAACAGATGTTCTGATTAGGTGTTCAAGATTCACTATCTTTGGGGAGAGACCGGTTCAAACCTTTTTTTATTTCTTGATAAGTTGTTCATGTTTTGGCTTTTCAATATCATATATTCTTTTGTTGGTCCAACAACTCAAATGCACGAAAAGGTCATTTTGGATGGAACAAGTAAATATTACAAAACCTTAGAGACGATTTTGGCATTTTACTCATTTTAATATGTATAATTTCTTATTATTGTTATTATTATTTAATGAAGTTATTTTTGTCATTTTACTTAAAATAGTAGAAATTTTTTTAACACAGTTAGTGACCAATTGGATTCGTTAGGCAATAAAAGTGTTACGTATGCAAACTTTATAAGAGAATAAGTGACTGATAGATGGCCTTTCCTTAAAGAAAATCCATAGTACAAGAACCTATAAATACACTTACAAGCAACGCGACACCTTACTACTTTAGGAAAATTTCACATTGTTCTGTGCGGAAAATTCCACAAATAAAGGTGCTCCGGTGGAAGTAGTACCAGGATGTGTGACTTTCTGGGAAGTCTTCACCGGCTAGGGCAACAAAAATCAACCCTTATCAGCTTCTTAACGGGCAAAACAAACAATATTTGTTGTACGAGAGACTGTATGTTATAGACAATGTTGTAATACAAGGTCTTAGATGCCGAGTATTCACCGAGTAATCGCTACAAGGCAGGCTGCCGAGACGACTTTCTTCAACTCCAGCTAATTACTCGAAATCGATCAAACGCGGTCAACATCGGCCAGAATCAAATCTACTAGGTCAACTCTGGCCGAGTTTGACTTAAAAAAATAAAACATAATTTATGTCTATCAATTTGAAGAATGAATATCATTTTTAAAGAAATGAATATCAGTTTTTAAAAGACTTTACTATTTGAACATGTATTTTTTATTTATATTAATATTCACATATTTTGTTATATATATATATTAGTAAACTTATGATATTTGACATATATATAATTTTATGAAAACTAATTTCTTTATAATTTAACATGTTCGAGTACTCTCAACTCCCCAGTCGACAGACTAGGGAACGCCTAACCACTTTTGCAACCTTGGTTATACATGATATCAGAGCCACTCCTTTTATGTTAGCTTAAAGTGGTGGGGCAAACTAGGGTCCCAAGGTAGGTGTTTGTTAGGCAAATCACACATTTATGTTCTGTTTTGTTCACAAGAGAGATACGAGGCCATAAGGAATACCCTGTTACAAACACCAACGCCTTTTGGGCTTAATGGTAGTGGGTGAGAGGAGAACTCCACAATTAATCGTGCTCTAGTGGGAGTACTACCGGGAAGTCTGCACCGGAACAACCAAAAACAAATTTGTGAGCTTTTATAGGCAAAGTGGACAATATTGATTGTATGAGGGGCTGGATGTTCAAAAGGTGATAATCGATCTTTTAGAAAACCAAAGCGAATGCACCAAGGTAGAATACAACAAGCTCATAGAAGTTGTTTACTCAGATTTTCCAAAGTTGATCTCGTAGAAGTTGTTCTTTATGCTAATAGATAAACACCAACGATGTGGGTAGTTGGATATAATAGATTTAGTAAAACATGTAATCTATACTCCAGTGCTATTAATCATACTTATACTTTCAGTGACACTTCCTATTAACGTTCTTCCAACATAAAACTATATAGAAGTATTCACGTATTACACCTTCAAAAAGTATAAATAATTACAATGAAATGCCATTTTTTCATTGTATGTCTTGAAATCCAAGGAAGACAAAAGCGATCACACAATAGAAAATCATTAAATAAAACATTAATAACCCTACTAACCATAATTGGTGCAAACAAGGGGTGAGCTTACACAATTGAGTCTAGAAGAAACACTAAACATTTAACATTCTTTGTTTTCTTCAAACTCCATGTTTGCGCTACCGTAGTAACATTCTGAATTATTAGTACCATACGAAACTAATGGGACCTCGTAAAGGTCAGATTGCTCAACTTCTAAGACTAAGCCTAGAGTCTCTTGTTGTGTTTGATGCTGAACCCAAGGATGAGTTGTGAATTTCCTCAGGTTGTCTAGCTCGACTGCTACCTCTTTCATTGTAGGTCTAGCATTACCTTCTGAATCAAGGCATCTCTTTACTAGATCACCTACAACTCGAATTTGCTCAAAAGTACCTTCACGTAATATTCTTGGTTCAATAATTTCGTATAAGCGGTTTTCTTTAACTGAATTGACAAAATATGCTGCTAAATTCTTTTCAACATTGGT
This sequence comes from Helianthus tuberosus, assembly GCA_030545235.1. Lineage (NCBI taxonomy): Eukaryota > Viridiplantae > Streptophyta > Magnoliopsida > Asterales > Asteraceae > Helianthus > Helianthus tuberosus. The sequence goes on along the minus strand of CM060410.1, from coordinate 150,250,753 downwards.
TCTATCAACACCGATGGGTTTTTTCCCGGTTATGAGTTCAGCAAGGACCACTCCAAAACTGTACACATCACTTTTGTCAGTTAGTTGACTTGTGTTGAAGTACTCAGGATCCAAATAGCCTAGTGTGCCTTGAATAAGAGTAGTTACGTGTTCGTGATCTAATGGGACTAACCTTGATGCACCAAAATCTGAAACTTTTGCGGTGTAGTTATCATCTAGTAATATGTTGGTAGACTTGACATCTCTGTGTATGATTGGCATAATGGTTTCTGAATGAAGGTATGCAAGTGCACCACATACTTCAATGGCTATTCTTAATCGATTCTCCCATGATAGCCAACTCATTCCACCCAGTCTAGAATGAATGTGATGGGAAAGTGTGTTATTGGAGACGTATTCATAAACTAGTATCGGGACTTCCTCTTCTAAACAGCATCCTAAAAGCTTTACAACATTTCGATGGATGACTTGTGTAAGGATCCAGAGTTCATTTATGAAATGTTGTGCTTGGCTCTCATCCACTATTTTAGACTTCTTTATAGCAACTATGCGCTTATCAGACAAAACTCCCCTGTACACAACACCAAAGGCACCTCGACCAATTATGTTTTTTTGAGAATAATGATTAGTGGCTTTATGAAGTTGTTGAATGCTAAACAACACCATTGCCTCGTGCGATCCTTGAGAATTTATCTTTTGTTTTAGTAACATGCCCCCATTTTGCTGAAAGAACTTTTCTCGAAGCTTCATTAACTTCCTCCTCCTTAAAGCAAAGAAAATCCCAAGTGTACTAGATAATATTGCTACCAGGCCAAGTAGCATTGCTAAGTGTGAATTGCAAACGAAAAACACTTCAATTAGCGGCCGTGCTGACATGGCTTATGAAAACTTTAAGCAGATGAATTATTTTTAATGTTGTAGTACATATTCATTAGAATATTACCTATAATGAAAGCGGTTGATGAAAATTTTGAGTCTTTAGTGTGTTGACAACCATTTACTATCTTCGCATCCCCAGAAGATCCCCGCGGACAAGTACAACTGTAACTACCAAGAATATTTACGCAAGCGCCGTAACAGGGGTAGGTTCTTGGGTCCTTACACTCGTTGATGTCTAAAAAAGTAATTGTTAAAGAAAGCAAAAAACATCATAATTTTCAATATTTTTAAATTCTTCATATATGATGACTAATTCTTTATAATTTCAACATGTTGAGATTCATTACATGCTTAAATGGAAACAAAAATGTGTACAAAAGGACTTGAAAAGATGCATCTTACACTACAAGAAGAAAAATATTACATTGAGCTAGTTAGAAGTTGATGAATTAATGAATTTGTATGAGATGATGAACACCAAATTAAACAACATTCGTATCAGGACAGCCAATGGCCTTTAAGATCTTACACTTTTCAAAGCTTCGAAGCCAATGGCCTTTAGATCTTATATTTTTCAAAGCTTCGAATTATGTATATATTAAAAATCTTTTTATTACAAAAACAGTAAGGAAGTTAATTATCAAAAAATCTTATGAATGTAAAGGACTAAAGGCGTTCTTCAATTCAAAAAATCACTTCTCTTATATCTCCATCTAGTCATCCTCACAAACTTAAAAAAAACAGGAATCACTTATCATAGATCTTACAACTTAGGTGATATTATAAAGTACGTTTAAAAGTTAAAACTCTTTTAGGTTTCAAGTTGCCTTTAAGACATTATAATATTCATGGTCTAACTTTTACATCTTATATATTTTAGTAATTTCAGAAAAAAATATGTTAGCTAATTGCCTAACTTAATGTCTATGGTTAGTGAGGGATCATATAACACATGTATATTAGAAAATCCATCCTATCCTTTTCTATTATATAAAAGAAAAACTAAGTAAAACTTAATTAGGTTCATCAATCCTTTTCTTACTGACCACAGGTAGCAAATAAGCTCTATTGGTTCTCAGATTATAACTATGCAAAGTCAAAGTTATTGACTTGTCAACCAAGATCAAGTCAGTTATTGACATAATAATCAGTATCATATAGCCTTGCAAGAAAACTATTTACTTTATATTAATATAAATTTGAGAGATATATTCTAGGAGTATTGTAGTTAAGGCTATATCTGTGTTTTCCATATAACCATGTCCCTAACCAAACACAAAATATGCAACAACTTGAAGTAATTAAGTTAATTTTACATGTAAAACTTTGCAACTTAGAATTTACATACCTTGGCAGCCAGGAGACAGATAAGGGTTTCCTTCATAGCCTTCTTTGCACATGCAACGGTACCCACCACTTACCCTTGTGGATCCAACACACTTGCTGTTAGATTGGCAGGCGAAACCATCGGCTGCTTCGGCGTCTTTACAACTCAGATTACCAATAGCCCATTCAAGCACAACTGAGACATTAGCTTCAATCCTTTCACGCAAGGAAGTGTCATTCAAATCTGCAGCACCCTTAAACATGTAACCATTCTTCTCAGCGAGAAATGCAACGGTACATCGGTTATAAGGCCTCTGATAGCCCGCATCATCTGCGTCAAGCAAGGTACTGAGCTCAGTTTTATAGGAGCTAATGTCTTGGAAAATTGATGACTGACAACATCCATTGCCTGAACATTCATCACCTAGGATTTTTTCTGGATTAGTGCAAAACACCACGCACCCTGTCGACACGTTACCATACGTTGATTCTGAGCTCATCCAAGCTAAATCATTGCAACCAATGGAGATGAACTTATTTACTTGCGAAAAGGTGTATGGCAAATTCGTTAAATCTGGAGAGACACCAAGAGAGTTGGAACCCGTACCATTCGGCGAATAGCATCTAGTAGCAACCATATTAGAAACCCGGAGTGTGGAATCAGATATCTCTTTGATGGAGAGGTAGCCTGTATTTGTAGTTTTAATAGAGGCAGTGGGAGGATCTGAAGAAGTGTTGCAGTAGATGTCAAACCCATGACCTATGGAACAAGTTGAGTTGATACCGAAAGGATAGGGGACGATTAAGTCTCCGCATCGGCTCTCGCAGCCTGGCTTTGCGATGTTAGCAGCGTCGATGATGGTGTAGGTTTCAGAGGTGGTATATGCTGTGAATGAGATCACTAGAAGTAGTACCCATGATACATTTTTCATGGTTGTGTTTTGTGGTTTCAAGATGCAGTAATATAACCTCATGTACGTTGATCACAACTCACAACCAAACGTTTGAGATTGTTAATAGAGTAAGTAGTCCACATTAAATTTATAGTATGAACTAATGCATAAAGTTATGAAAAGGTCAATCGTTTACATTGTCTTTAAGTAATTTTTTAATTGTTGTTATCAAGTTTTCCGGCAGGGTTAACTGGTGTAGCGTGTATATAACAATATCCAATTTTTTAACAAGCTAATGTTACAAATATAAAAGACAAAAAAAAGATATTTTCTTTTATACTAGTAATATGATTTGTGGGCGATGCATCGCAGACAATTCTAAGTGTTATGTCATGTATTAATCATATGAAAAACCCGTGTTTCGACGTATTTGATTCAACTCAATGTTACCTATAGAATACCAACAACCGCTACCAACCACCACCACCCTCCACTACTCTTAGCAACACTACTGTTCTCCACCAAGCACCACCGCCGCATGTGCCACCGCCCACCAGCTCTTTAGATCCACGGACACATTGATGAAGATGTGATGAATAACTCGACTCTGATGAACATATCCATTGTTCTCCACGAACGTTGATGTAGAACTCGACTCTGATCCGACACCGGCTCTTCAGAACCGGCACCGGCTTTGGTGGGAATCCCCCACTAGACCCCCTTTCTCTAAGCTTGACCCTTAAATTTAATGGATTCTTTTTCAAATCGTTAGGTTGCCACTAATGTTGTGATGTTGATAGGTTTGAAATCTGGGAAAAAGGGATACGGTTTCAGGTAAAAGCACCTCAGGTTAATGTACGGGTAATGTTCTTGATACAGTTGAAATTTCAGGCGGTTTAAAATCTGGGAAATGGGGATTCTTTTGTGTTGTTGATGCCCCTGCAGTGAGTGCAATGTTTGGTGGATCTCCTAAAGGGGCTGGGTATCGTGTACCATACGCTCGAAATCGGTATATGCGGAACGGTGTTGGTAGGAATAATATGCCGGAAATTGTTATACGATTGTGTTGTTGATGCCCCTACAATGAGCTGCTATGGAAGAACAGAGAAAATTGGAATAAGAACAGGTCAAACACTTTCCTTACACTATTTCTTGTGTCACAACCCCCGACCCCATCCTGGGAGCGGGAGCCGTGAACCAGTCAGATGGTATCGGTGTTTATTTAATATGCAGCGGAAAACTTTCATCAAGACCGTAGTTAGGAAATATTTATCAGAGTTTAAAACACCATAGTTTATAATAAACAAGTGGGATAAAACCCATGTTTTATTTACATTATAATTTATAGTGATAAACCCTAATTATTGAAAACCAAGTCTCATTTTTCTTTAGGTAACTTTTATAGCCACTTTTCTAAGCCTTCAGTGCTTTCCAGCTGGCTTCTATTAGTTTCACACTAAGTTACCTGAAACACGTTTTAAAAAGATTTTATCAGCAAGAAATACTGGTGAGTGCATCCCAATTTAATCAAAACCGTTTTACAACTTTACAGTATTGAGGGCATCCGCAATTACATTTGTTTATATCTACTCAATTACTCACTCAGTACTGTCAACACCTGACTTGTGGGTCATATTTGTTGATTATTGGAATTTGTGAATGATTTTCATTGCCGAACAAAAGAGAAATACAGACCAATATATAGAGATCCCTACACTCCTAATAAACAGGATCTCAATAAAGACCCAAATCACAAATTGAAACAACCAAATCAACAGAGATACAACACTATCTCAAAACTAAAATAATACTAAAATGATACTGAAATCGTTTCCTTTAATATTCCCCCTCAGTTTGAGCGTGGATATGTCGTAACGTTCAAGCTGGATCTGAAAGTCTCGAATAGGTATTTTGGTAGGCCTTTAGTGAAGATGTCTGCGTACTGTTCAGGAGATGGAACATGGAGCACTCGAACGTGGCCTATCTGAACCTTTTCACGAACAAAATGGATGTCCATTTCAACGTGTTTGGTACGTTGATGTTGCACAGGATTCCCAGACAAGTAAACGGCAGAGATGTTGTCACAAAATACTACGGTGGCTTTGTTTGTTGGAGTCTCTAGCTCAAGTAGAAGATTGCGAATCCAAGTCGCCTCTGCAACGGCATTAGCTACCCCCCGATACTCGGCTTCCGCACTGGATCTCGAGATGGTCGGTTGACGTTTTGAGGACCAAGAAACCAGATTATCACCGAGGAAGATACAAAAACCCGAGGTGGAGCGCCGAGTGTCTGGGCACCCCCCCCAATCGGCATCCGAGTAGGCGGCTAAGGAGTGATTGGAAGTAGCGGACATGCGTAACTCGAGATCGATGGTGCCATGAATATAACGTAACACACGTTTCATAAAATCGAAGTGAGTGTCACGAGGGGCATGCATGAATAAGCAGATTTTTTGCACCGCGTACGAAATATCAGGGCGGGTAATTGTGAGATATTGAAGCGCACCTGCTAAACTTCGATATAAAGATCCATCAGGAAGCGGAGTTCCGTCGTTGGCACTGAGTTTTGAGTTCGTGTCAACCGGAGTGGAAGATGGTTTGCATGCAGTCATGTTTGCTCTATGTAGGATGTCTCGAGCATATTGAGATTGGGCAAGGAATAAAGACTGATGATCGCGTGTAACTGTGATGCCGAGGAAGTGATGAAGTGACCCCAAGTCAGACATTGCAAATTTAGTTGATAAATGAGCAATGAACTTTTTAAAAAGTTCAGGATGACTGGCCGTGAGAACAATATCGTCTACATACAAGAGAAGATATGCAAGATGTGTGCCATTCTGATAGATAAATAGAGAGGTGTCACATAAGCTGTTGCGAAATCCCAAGGAGGTGACAAAGGCAGAGAATCGAGTATACCATGCCCTCGGAGCTTGTTTTAACCCGTAAAGAGATTTGTTGAGCCAACATACGTGATTGGGGTGGGCCGGGTCAATAAACCCCAGTGGCTGGTACATGTACACGGTTTCCTTAAGATCGCCATTTAAAAAAGCGTTTTTGACGTCCAATTGATGTATCGGCCAAGCACGAGACACTGCTAGAGATAGAACAGTACGAATGGTGGCCGGTTTGACGACCGGGCTAAACGTCTCCGTGCAATCAATGCCAACAGTTTGAGATTTTCCGTTACACATGAGGCGAGCTTTATACCTTTCCAAATTTCCGTGGGCATTAAATTTGTGACGAAACAGCCAAATTGAGTTGATAACAGGGCTGTTTGCGGGCCTCGGAACCAACTCCCATGTATTATTAGCCTACAATGCACTATATTCATCGTTCATGGCACGTAGCCAGTTCTGGTCCGATAAGGCTTTGGTATGTGATTTAGGGACCGGGGAAACGTTTGATGTGACCGCAAGATTGTAACGTGGGTTTGGTTTTGAGACACCGACTTTGGATCGGGTTTGCATGGGATGGTCGTTGTTGGGAGGAGGTGAGGGAGGGGGTGTAGGCGGGGAAGTGGGCGGAGGCGGAGGTGGTTCTTTAGAAGGAATGGGCTGGTTGTGTATAGGATTTTGAGTGGATGATTTAGTTGCATGGGTTGCATGGGTAGGCAAAGGGTTGTGAGCCACGGGTATGTCAGTGGGTTGGGTAGGAGGATTCGGGTTGGGTATATTAGGTGGGGTAGATGTAGCATTTGTTAATGTGGTATTTGTAGAAGTGGGGGTATGGGTATCAGCAGTGGGGTAGAGAGAAGGAAAAAATTGATGGTTGATGGGGGTGGGGTCATCAAGGAATGTGTACACATTGGAGGAGGACAACTCAGTGAATGGAAAGTTGGTTTCATCAAATGTGACATGTCGGGAAATATGGACACGACCCGTAACGGGATCATAACATCGGTAGCCGCGGAAGTCAGATGGATAACCAAGAAAAACACACCGGGCCGACCGCGGTAAGAGTTTGTTGGGTTGAGTGGCGGACATGTTGGGGTAACAAGCACAACCAAAAATGCGAATATGATCGTATGTGGGTTGATGTAAATAGAGAGCATGGGCGGGTGTTTGGAAGTTTAGGCGAGCGGTGGGTAATATGTTGTGGAGGTAAGTGGCTGTGTGGAGCTCCTCAACCCAAAATTGTGGTGGGAGATGAGCGTGACAAAGAAGGGCCCGAATAACATCGTTTAAGCGACGAATCATCCATTCCGATCTACCATTTTGTTGTGAGGTTTGAGGACAAGCAAAACGAAACAGTAGGCCATTTTTATCGGCAAAATTTTTGAAGTTATTATTATCAAATTCACCGCCGAGATCACATTGAAACGTTTTAATCGATAGTTGAAATTGGGTGTGGATGAGTTTGTGAAACTTTGTAAATGTGTTAAAGGTTTCGGATTTGAATTTGAGCGGGTAGACCCATACATAATGTGTATAATTATCAATCAACACCATATAATATTTATACCCAGAGTTGCTTAAAATAGGAGACGTCCACAAATCGCAATGCACAATATCAAAAGGTTTAAAAGTACACGACACAGAATCCATAAAAGGTAAACGTTTACTATTTGACAATTGACAAGAAGAACACATAGATGTGTCAACAGTTTTATTGCATGAAATATTAAAAGCACGTTGAAGATGTCTTAGCACGTTCGCACCGGGATGTCCGAGACGATCATGCCATGATGGGTGTGTGGTGGACTATAGTAAAGCAACTTTCGGGTTGGTGAAGGGGTAGAGATCCCCGCTGCTATTGTGGCGGGAAAGGAGACGTCCATCCTTGAGGTCCTTCAAAGAAAAACCAAAAGGGTCAAACTCAACGGAAACTTGATTATTAATGGTAAATTTACGAACAGATAACAAGTTTTTAATAACATTAGGTGAATGAAGGATGTTGTTTAGTTTGTAGGTTTTGTTTGGGAGTGTGTATAAGCCATTACCGGAACCAGTAACTTGTAGGCATTGGCCATTACCGACAAATATAGGACGCGTAGGTAATAAAGACGGGGTTAGTATAGTACCTGGATTGGATGTGATGTGAGATGAGGCCCCGGTGTCCATGTTCCATTGCGTGTCGTGATATTCTAAACTCATGTTGGCGAGAGCAACACCGATGTCACTAGGACAGAGGGCATCTCCAAACTGTTGACCGAAACCAGGGGGTGGTTGAGATGTGGACTGTGGAGCGAATTGGGCCAGATGAGTTTGAGGAAACTGGTTACTAGGCTGCTGAATCACATGGGCCTGATGAGTGTGTTGAGACTGATTGATGGGCTAGTGGGGGTATTGAACCGGCTGAGACGGGTATGGCGTGGGAGGGGGTGTCCAATGAGAGTAGTTATTGTTCTGTTGGGTTGGTGGGTTGTATGGTTGGTGGCCCAATGGGTTAGGATAGGAGGATCCCTAAGATGTTGATCCACGACCAACATTGGAAGTGGGTGGTCGGCCGCCACCTCCCTGTCGTCCTCCTCGAGCATGATACCCGCGACCTCTAGCCGCCTTTACGGGATCGTAGTTCCGGCCTCGATATCCATTTGGATACGGAGACCGGGTTATATCAGCGTTAGAAGGAGCATTGGGGTACACAAGGACCGTGTCACGGTTATTGTTGGAATGGGCAGAAATGCGAGTTTGTTCATCTTCAATCATGCTTCGAGCGAGATCCGATGTGGGTTTGTTTTGGTTGATAATAGCAGCAATGGTATCGTATTCGATGGGGAGACCACGAACCATTTGAATGACCAGACGGCTATCACTTACGGGTTGATCGACATCTTGTAATTGTTCAGCGATTTCCTTTAAGGTCTGGCAGTAGTCTTCAAAGGACGAGCATGAGTTTAGGGTGGTATTGGTGAATTTGGTTTCGAGGGTGACGGCTCTGGCGTGTTTATTGTTGACAAAAATCTCTTGTATTTTTAACCATGCGGCTCTAGCTGTGATATCGGTGTTAAGAACGCGGGCTAGAAGATTGTCGGATAGTGTGCTATATATCCACTGAAGGATGAGGGCATCAAGTTCTGACCAGGCAGAGAAGTTTTGATCAGATTCGTCGGGTGGTTTGGTTCCATCGATATGATGAAGAACTTTATAGGCACGGACGTGGAGTTTGAAGAGTTTAACCCACGAAGAATATGTGACTTTCTTTCCGTCGAGGGTTCGTATTTTATTGTTGATATTGGTGACGGTGTAGGCAGGGTGTAGAGGTTGTTTTTCGGGTGGAGGTTGGCTGTTTATGGATGAAGAATCATTAGATGAAGGCATGGTGAGGGAGAAGATGGGTAGAAGACAAACGAAGAAAAAAAAATAAGAAACTAGATATTGGATATGGCTCTGATTACCATGTTGATTATTGGAATTTGTGAATGATTTTCATTGCCGAACAAAAGAGAAATACAGACCAATATATAGAGATCCCTACACTCCTAATAAACAGGATCTCAATAAAGACTCAAATCACAAATTGAAACAACCAAATCAACAGAGATACAGCACTATCTCAAAACTAAAATAATACTAAAATGATACTGAAATCGTTTCCTTTAATAATATTACTCATTGGCTAACTCTTTTTCCAATGGTAACGTCTTTCACATTTTGTATACAAAACCCCAACATACCGGCAACAATTGTAGAATTACAAATACTCAGTTACTGTTAAGTATTATTTAGAACATTTGAGGTTTTGGTAAAACATTTTAACTCACAAGAATATATTTAAAAAGGTGACAAAAAGAGAATGTACTCACATTGTTTACTTAGGTAAAACTGAGGCTTCTGAGTAATATTCCTGGATTATTATCTATTAAAATTAAACAAAGCACACGTTTTAGTAAAATAACCCAAATCACATTAACCGTACAACTCGAGACAGAACTCCAATAACTGAGTCAGGTAGAGCCTTGAGATGCATTACGGAGTCCTAGATCAATCGGGTGTAACACGAGACAGAACTCCAACGACTGAGTCAGGCAGAGCCTTGACATGCGTTACGGAGCCCTAGATCGATCGTGTAGGGTAATAAATAGGATTATAATACTTACAACGAGGCAGAGCTTCGGGTTTTAAGGGGGTATTTGGCTATAGCTTTAGCCTACAGAAATTTGATAGAGAATCAGAAAAAATGAACGATTTGAAATGCTGCATCTCGGTCCCTTTTATATCTGAGACAAAGGTCTCCCGCGCCCCGCGAGAGCCTCTTCTTCTTCTTTCGTAGCCCGCGAGGGATCTAAAGTCGGCCATAGGGTTGGTGAGTCATTGCGTAGGTCTGACACGTGTCAGGACACACGTCAAACTTTTGTGTCCGTCAAGGCAAGGGCCTCGCGCTCCGTGAAGGAATTCCCTTCGTCTGTCGCGGCCCGCTAGCGAAGGGTTTTCTTGTTTTCTTTGTTATTTATTAAAATCGATGTTATTCGGGTCCTCTTCTCACATCCGAGGTGTATTTAGGAGTGTTTAGGGGTGTTTCTCGAGGGTTGTTACATCCTCCCCACCTTGTTTTAAATCTCGTCCTCGAGATTTGAGCTATGATATCTCCTTGAGGTTTATGTCAGGTTTTGTAGTTAGTAAAAATAGTATCAAGATGTCTGAAGCAGAATATAGACATGAATATAAAGATATCATATAATAATTGGAACTCAATGTTTCAATAAATTTCAGGATTCGATGTTAACTGAACGAGATGAAATGATACAATCATCAAGATGATTAAGTTTTGCGAAATCAGAAGAGAAATGATGAATTGAAATGACTTTTGGAAATAATAGGATTTACTGTCAAAAGAGAACTTACTTTGATTGTCATTTGAGGAAGACTCTAAATCAATAATCTCAAATGAAAATAGAAGTATGAAAAATGATTTGTCAACTATCAAACCAAGAATCAGTGACATTTATTGGAATGGCAGGGATATGCCGAAAATACAATAGAATTTAGTGTATCATTGTCTGAATACATAATTTGTATCCAGACTACTTGAATAATGAGTCAAACGAAAGACGTATGAATTTGTATGATTAGGGTTTACGATTAGCTCAAGCTACAATTTATACAGACACCGCAATGTGTCGTAATGATCGAAAGAATTCAATGATTACGGTGACCGAACAAATTCACCATTTTTGAAATTAACTGAAAGTTTCAATGAAGTGAATCTAGATATTCAAAAGATAGAATGTTCAAATGAAGGAATAAATAAATGTCATAAAATTGATTAAAGATAAAAGAAAATGTGGGAGGTACATAGGAATATAATATAAAATTATGTACCTTTATCTTAATACATAATTGTATTAAGACTGGTTTAGGATAACGAACCAACAAAAGGTAGATAAATCCGTACCTTAGGTGTGGGAAATGACTTCAAGTTTCAAAGAGAACGTCACCACAGGGTGTCGTGATTTAACAAATGATTTATTGGAGTTGAAGACTTTAAACAAGTCTACTACGATTCAAACAAAGGAGATTACCTTGAATATGAAGATCTCAATTCATCATATGGAATTTTGAATTGAATATATATGAGCAAGTTCAAACAATTTGAGCTTGGTTTGGACATATTCCAACAATGGATATATGTTTTTGACAATAAATGGTTACAATGAAAAAATCCGATAAGGAATTTTGAAAAGGAACAGAGTTTTTCAAGAAATATGTTGACTTAATATCAAAAGTCAACGTTTTTGCAATAATATAGATTATCAAAATGAGTATAACGAAATCATATTCGAACTCGTGAATAAATGATCTTTTGAAGTGAAATCACATGCATAACAAGCAATGCTTGTGTGACATAGAAATTTGTCAAGAGATGAGACAAATGAGTGTTGGCTTTATGAAAGAAAAATAAAGACCTTTTATTTATAAAACTTTGATTGGAGTCAAAAGTCAACTAATACTTTAGTACAGACAAAACGTACGGGTGCTTACGTTAGAAGTTGTTGTTGCCACCGGTGTCGTAAATATTTATGTGATCTCCTTAGCTTCATCGGGGGGTTTTAGCCTTGTTATCGGGTGCCTTAGATAACTTCGGGCAGTAAGGACGGATATGCCCTGGTTCTCCGCAGTTGAAGCAGATGTTAGTTTTCCTTCTACATTCTTTCTCGGTATGTCCAGTCTTCTCACAGAAGTTACAGCCGTGTGTCTTCTTAAAATGGCGTCTCCCTGAATGCTTTTTGTTATTGTTGCTGTAGGTAGGTTGCGCGATTGGCGATCCACTTCCTTTATTCTGATGGGATTTGTTAGAGCGGGATTCCTTATAAGAGTAACTATAGGTTGTGGTTTTCTTTCATTTGGAAGGTGGAGTTTTGATACGAATATTATGACCTCCATTGATACTAGGGCTAGGTTTGAAGTGAGGGGTATGCTTTCAGCATATAGTAGGATTGTCGTTCATAGGCATAGAGATTTTAATAGCTTCAATGATCGAAGGTATGGCATTAGGTATTCCTTTAGCTATTATATTTTCTATAGTATTTTTATCTAAAGAATTTTCATTACTAGCCTAAATTTCTTGATTACATGCTATATTCTTTGACATCTGAATTGTAAACATGTTCAGATATAATTATCACAGAACTAAACAATTGTACATGCACGTTTGGTTGCTCATATTACATTAGCATAACTATAATCATACTTATTAGTATTATGCGTTGATAGATATATACCTATATATACATATTATATTTTAACATTTATTTTCATTATATATTTTATAAGTATATATATTATATTATGTGCTGTTTCTTTCTTGTTGTAATAGCTTTCCTCTATATTGCCTTAGCTTAGCTATATTTTCAGAGCTCATGGCTGGATAGGTATTCAGGATGTATGGTGGAAATTTATGGTTGTGATTGTGGCCGGAAATAAGGGTGTTATATGAGATTCTGAGATTCACAGTCATTAGTCCTACCATTGTTCCCTTAAATTTGGTGCTAGTACGGGTATTCTTAAGGTTTCTTTTGAGTCAAATGCGGATATTTGTTGAGAAATTATCAAAATAGATTCTGAGTAAACATGTAGGTTTGTTTCTTCTGCTATATAAAAGCTTGTTTTTCTACAGAAGATATTTGATTATATTATATTGTGTATACTATCAAGAAATGTTGTCCTGTATATGCATACGTATACAAAAATTTCAAATTCTGTAATATATATATATATGATTACATTATTTTAAAAAAATCTAATTATATAGCGGATGGTAGTAATTATCCTGCTTATATCCATAACCTTATTTATTCCTTTATACTAACAACGGTAATAGTATATTGAAATAAATTTCTATTAAATTTATTTCACATAATATTTTGGAATAAAAGGGTAAATTACCAAAAGAAACAAATTTAATCATAATCTAAACTTTCTGGATTCATTGGAAAAATTTTATTTTTAACTAGAGGTTGAATCATATTGGTTGAAAATATTTAGGATTTATCGTATTTATTTATTCAAAGAAATATTATAGTAGATAATATAAGGTTTGGCGTTTCCAATTTTGATTCTAAATATATTAAGTAATGAAGTAGTATTCCTGTATTAGAATTTGCATATGACTTAAATATAATTTAAAGGATGAGTTAAATTATTAAATAGTAAAAATCCTTAAACTATTTCATGTCGATGTGAATGTGTTATGTACATATATTTTAAATCATCTAGTTATGCGGTACCGGATATTTTTGTACATATTTCTAATATTATGGGTGAAATATCGTTTGTTTTGTTATTACAGGTTATATAAAATATAAAATATTTTATATATTTGTACACTTTCCGCGTGTATGTAAATGTACATGTGCTTATATGGATATAATAAAACAAGAGCATATGTAATATAATATAATATTTTCATAGTGTTATTATGAAAATCCTGTTTTAATTATGGTATTAAATAACAAACATGTTTTAGGTATGCTAGGATATTAGAAATTAATATAATTATAAGTTTTGTCAAAACTTTGGCAAAAAAATATATATATATATATTTAAGTCGAATAAAATTTTAGGTTATATCATAAACCATAAATCATATTACTCATATCTAACAACATTTTATGATATTTTAGAGGTATCATACCTAAATTGTGTTATCTTATATTAATATCTTCGATTAAGATATTAATGTTGATATAATAATATTATAAAATTTATATTGAATTATATTCATATAAATACATGAGTATGATATATAACATATCACAAAAATTTATAGGACCTCACATTATTAATATATATCACCTTTATATATATATATATATATATATATATATATAGGATTAGGTTCAAGAGTGAACACTAGTGTAGCTTGCGAACTGAGTGAACTAATCCTGGCCATACACGTGTGTAGATCAATGGTCAGGATTAGATGTTGAAATACACTAGTGTATTTTACGATTTGATGATAAGATCCTTGCCATACACATGTGTAGATCAATGGCCAGGATTTGTTCACTTAGTTCGCAAATACACAAGTGTTCACTCTAGAACCCCACATATTGAGGATGTTAAACATATTGATATTGGTTACACATATTGAGGATGACATAAAATCATTCAGGTATCATACATGAATTGTATTATCCTAATATTTATTTTATGATTTTATTTTCACAGAATAACACATAAGATATTAATTTCCTAACATAAATGTTTAAGGTTTAGGTGGAAGAACACCTAAATGGCTTAAAACCAGTGGCTCGGCTCTGATACACCTTCTGTCACAACCCCCGACCCCACCGTAGGAGCGGGAGCCGTGAACCAGTCAGATGGTATCGGTGTTTATTTAATATGCAGCAGAAAACTTTCATCAGAACCGTAGTTAGGAAATATTTATCAGAGTTTAAAACACCATAGTTTATAATAAACAAGTGGGATAAAACCCATGTTTTATTTACATTATAATTTATAGGGATAAACCCTAATTATTGAAAACGAAGTCTCATTTTTATTTAGGTAACTTTTATAGCCACTTTTCTAAGCCTTCAGTTCTTTCCAGCTGGCTTCTATTGGCTTCACACTAAGTTACTTGAAACGCGTTTTAAAAAGATTTTATCAGCAACAAATACTGGTGAGTGCATCCTAGTTTAATCAAAACAGTTTTACAACTTTACTGTATTGAGGGCATCCGCAATTACATTTTTTTATATCTACTCAATTACTCATTCAGTACTATCAACACCTGACTTGTGGGTCATATTACTCATTGGCTAATTCTTTGTCCAATGGTAACGTCTTTCACATTTTGTATACAAAACCCCAATATACTGGAAACAATTGTAGAATTACAAATACTCAATTACTGTTAAGTGTTATTTAGAGCATTTGAGGTTTTGGTAAAACATTTTGACTCACAAGAGTATATTTAAAAAGGTGACAAAAAGAAAATGTACTCACATTGTTTACTTAGGTAAAACTGAGGCTTCCTGGTAATGTTCCTGGATTATTATCTATTAAAATTAAACAATGCACACGTTTTAGTAAAATAACCCAAATCACATTAACCGTACAACTCGAGACAGAACTGCAATGACTGAGTCAGGCAGAGCCATGACATGCATTACGTAGTCCTAGATCAATCGGGTGTAACATGAGACAGAACTCCAACGACTGAGTCAGACAGAGCCTTGACATGCGTTACGGAGCCCTAGATCGATCGTGTAGGGTAATAAATAGGGTTATAATACTTACAACGAGGCAGAGCTTCGGGTTTTAAGGGGGTATTTGGCTACAGCTTTAGCCTACAGAAATTTGAGAGAGAATCAGAGAAAATGGATGATTTGAAATGCTGTATCTCGGTCCCTTTTATAGCTGAGACAGAGGTCTCTCGCGCCCCGAGAGAGCCTCTTCTTCTTTCGCAGCCCGTGAGGGATCTAAATGTAACATCCGTCAAATTGGGTTTCCAAAATCCGACCCGTTTTGAATTTTGTATCCTAATCCTTGAAAATCGAAAAATTTTCGCGAGTTAAATAATCATTGAAATACTTTTATCCTTATTTTAATTCGTTTATAAATGTGGTTATTTATTTTATTTTATTTTATTTAATTAATTAATATTACGATAAAAAGTTTTGTTGGTTTTTATAAAAATATAATCTAGTTGGTTTTGATTTAATAACAAGTAACCAAGTTAATTAAAGTTAACTAGGTTATACTAGTTAGTACAAGTTCAGGGACCTTTATGTCAATTTGGGAAACTTTGGTTTGAGCATCTAGAGTAACATCGTTTCGGCATAACTGTTAGGTTGCATAATCTTATTCATGTTGGATATGAGCACATTTAAACATTTTATTCTACTATGCATATGCTATAGGTTGTAACGCCCCGCCCGCTATTCTTTTGGGTATTGTTAAGTTAAACATGTTAACCATCCCGCTAGACTCTTGGGATAGGCACTTTAATTGCGTTGGAAACTTTGATTTGAGCATGTAGAGTAACATCGTTTCGGCATAACTGTTAACTTGCATCATCTTATTCATGTTGGATATGAGCACATTTAAACATTTTATTCTACTATGCTATGTATCAAACTTGTATACTCGCCAGCATATTTTGTTGATCATTATTTTAATACATGTTGCAGGTTGATAGACAAGATGTTGAAGAAACAAGATTACGGTGGACTAGAAACTCACCTATAAAATAAATTATGTTTGAACAATTGTTTCATGTTCGATTTATTTGAACGATGTACGACATTTTAGTATTTTATGAAATTTGATTTAAATTATATTGTCACAATAGTGTTATGATGCTTTGAGCAATTTGTTCGTCTCATCCCAATGTTTCCGCCATTGGTTGGGATGTGACAGATTGGTATCAAAGCCATAACTATAGGGAATTAGGAAAATTGCTATACTTTTACCTAGTCTATAGTAGGAATACTCTGATACCAGTTTGGTATCAGAGCCATAACTATAGGGAATTAGGAAAAGTAGGAATGTTTTTACCTAGTCTATAGTTTAGGAGCTTTATCCATATGTGTTGTTTAAAACTACTTTCATTCTATCTTATTTGCTTCCCTCTATCCTCTTTGGTTTTTTAACATACATGCCTTTCCTAAGGCTAACACAATACACACTTGGAGGCTTTGAAGACACTCTTATAACACAATCGAAACGACTCACCAAAATAGGGGTGATTCCCACAGTTGATGATGACTTTCACTCAGCTATACTTTGAATTTTGCACGAAATTTACCCTCAAGTTAGGAGTGATATCCAAATCTTGAAGGGAATTTCCATATCATATTCTGGTGGACCCTTATCTTTTGATAAGTACCAACCACACTAGGATACGATATTATCAAGTTAGAGGTGAAACTCGCATCTTGTTAACTAGTCCCAATCCTCAATTTTCAATCTCGCCAAAGTTTCGATTTTCCAAATCGATTAAGGACGTATAGTAACTGGAAGGACAAATATCGTTAGTCACTTCTCGATGAGAGTGTTTGTCTATTAGGCCAAAGCACGTTCCCTTAATTCAAAAAGGACTTCGATTTACTTTAGAATAGTCTTATGTTACGTTCCGTGACAATCCATGTTTTACGTTGAACCTCTTTTATGCTATCTCAATTTTAATGTGTTTTAAATTTGTACGATATATCTTGGAGGCACAACAATCTAATACATGCATGCTAGTATGTTATACTGGATTCGTGTTACTAGGTGATTCTTATGTGATGAACTTGTCCTTAACCCACGCCTTAACATGTATAGCACTATGCGTAGTGCTATAGGAGTAGCGCACCACCCGTGAACGAGAGGTCATGTTAAGTCATTCAATTGCGGTACACGATGGGTTGACCTATTTATTCACATGCCAGTGATACATTAATCTTGTTAACTAAGTATGTCATGTGGATTGTTCTAAATTTTTATGCTAATACTCATATTCCAAAAAAAAAAAAATGGAAGCTTATCATCAAGATGGGAGTGATTTCCTTACCTTGACGATTAGCTCCGCTCGTTTGTTTTTAACTTCACTAATGAGCTAGGGGTGATTTCCTTACCTCAGAGGTAGTTACCTACTCTTCTTCGTTCTCAATGAAACTTTATATTTGAACGTTACTTTCATTTCAAGCTTGGAGACACGAATCGCACTATCTTCACAATCTAAAACAAATAAAAATTCTCTCATGAACAAACTAAATTTATGATGCTTTCATTTTACATGTTACACTATGTGAAAAACTCATGTTATGCTATGTGGAATTATTTGAAAACTATATGCTATGTGAAACTATATGCTATGTGATGCATTCATGAACCAATTTCTTTAAACAAAACAATATGATCAAGTCTCATCTATTCTCTCTTTTGAATCTTTAGATGTCATCTTTTCAAAAGTCTTCCTCTTAGATTTCGAGAACGAAATCTCCTAAAGTAGGGGAGACTTTAACATCCGTCAAATTGGGTTTCCAAAATCCGACTCGTTTTGAATTTTGTATCCTAATCCTTGAAACTCGGAATTTTTTTGCGAATTAAATAATCATAGAAATACTTTTATCCTTATTTTAATTCGTTTATAAATGTGGTTATTTATTTTATTTTATTTAATTAATTAAATTAATTAATATTACGATAAAAAGTTTTGTTGGTTTTTATAAAAATATAATCTAGTTGGTTTTGATTTAATAACAAGTAACCAAGTTAATTAAAGTTAACTAGGTTATACTAGTTAGTACAAGTTCAGGGACCTTTATTGCAATTTGGGAAACTTTGGTTTGAGCATGTAGAGTAACATCGTTTCGGCATAACTGTTAGCTTGCATCATCTTATTCATGTTGGATATGAGCACATTTAAACATTTTATTCTACTATGCATATGCTATAGGTTGTAACGCCCCGCCCGCTATTCTTTTGGGTATTGTTAAGTTAAACATGTTAACCATCCCGCTAGACTCTTGGGATAGGCACTTTAATTGCGTTGGAAACTTTGGTTTGAGCATGTAGAGTGACATCGTTTCGGCATAACTGTTAACTTGCATCATCTTATTCATGTTGGATATGAGCACATTTAAACATTTTATTCTACTATGCTATGTATCAAACTTGTATACTCGCCAGCATATTTTGTTGATCATTATTTTAAAGCATGTTGCAGGTTGATAGACAAGATGTTGAAGAAACAAGATTATGGTGGACTAGAAACTCACCTATAAAATAAATTATGTTTGAACAATTGTTTCATGTTGGATTTATTTGAACGATGTATGACATTTTAGTATTTTATGAAATTTTATTTAAATTATATTGTCACAATAGTGTTATGATGCTTTGAGCAATTTGTTCGTCTCATCCCGATGTTTCCGCCATTGGTTGGGGTGTGACACTAAAGTCGGACATAGGGTTGGTGAGTCATTGCGTAGGTCTGACACGTGTCAGGACAGGCGTCAAACTTGTGTGTCCGTCAAGGCAAGGGCCTCGTGAAGGAATTCCCTTCGTCTGTCGAGGACCACGAGCGAAGGGGTTTTCTTGTTTTCTTTGTTATTTATTAAAATGAATGTTATCCGGGTCCTCTTCTCATATCTGAGGTGTATTTAGGAGTGTTTAGGGGTGTTTCTCGAGGGTTGTTACATCTTGCCACTGTTTCAAAATTTCAACGCAGTGGTGCAGTGGTGGATGTTGGTGATAAAAGGGTGGTTGGTGCTGGTTGAGTGGTGCGGTGGTGGTTGGTGGTGGTAAAGGGGTGGGTGGTGGTGGTAGTGAGTTATTTTCATAAAATGGTTAGGTATTGTTACGTTATTTACATAATTAGTCTCTAAATTGTGAATGACAAAATTTTCCTCTTGTGCAAAGCAAATGATCAGATTTAACTGAAAAAATTAACTGGGTTAGGCGTAAAGGAAGAACGTGTATGATTTTAAAACTTAAAGTATAAAACTCGTCAATTTTAAACACAAAGGACACCGCCTGAAAAATGGTATAAAGATAAAGGACAAAACTTGAAATTCACTCTTACCTCATTGTGGTTGAATCGAAACGTTAAATAAATCGAATTTATACCAAACAATTATAACGTATTATATGTGACACGACTAATACATAAGAAATGTACAAAACAAAACAAAACATAAAACATGTATAAAGGAATAATTGACATGTGTAATCAAACACTACTAGAGAATATGTTTTTTGCTGCCGCATTTTCGATCGAAAATGGTAGCAATTGCCCTATTGCCACATATTTGCTACCGTTTTGCTACCACTTTTTGACACCATTTTGCTACCGTTTTTTGTCATCATTTTGCTACTGTTTTTTGTCACCGTTTTCCTACGCTTTTTGTTACCATTTTGCTGCCACTTTTTGTCACCATTTTCTATCGTTTTTTTATCACCATTGTGCACTTTATTTCCATTTATATATATAGGTGAAGTGTAGGAAGAAAACTCAGTTGGGTTGAAAAAAGTTAAGAAAACCCTATGTAACATTTTTATTTTTTTTTCTAAAAAAACAGGGAATGTAACATACATATATTTGAACATTTTTATAAAAAGTGTAAAAAGCGCCGACTAGTTTTTTTATATATAAAGTTCAAAATCTGTATGTTACATATTTTTGGACATTTGTATTATGTAGAATGGAATTTTAACATTTAAAAAAATCTCCTCGACGCTTTTTATCTTTTTTAGAAAAAATAAAAATGTTACATAGGGCTTTTACAAGGGTTTCTTGAGTTTTTTTCAACTCAAGTGGGTTATCTTTTTATCTTTCCCATATATATATATATATATATATGATAAATTGAAAACCCTCTTGAGTTTTAACCATTGATTAATTTAGATCTATGGCTCTCCTTTTATCATGACCAAATATCTCATTTTTACATATTAAACAAAATCTGATAATTGCTAAAAGGTACAGAAGGGTATTCTGGTAATAGCTTAAATACGGTAATTTGTACCCATCAGGCGACATCTATCAAGAAAGTGTAAGCGTCTATAGTAACACTTCATCATTATCCCTACAAAACCCTATAACCTACTAAAGCATGTCCTCAAAAAGAGTTATAAATTAAAATAGAAAGGACTAATTATAACCATTGTATTAATTTTAAATAGAGAGAACTAATTATAACCATTGGATTAATTTTAAAGTCAAACACATGTGGAAAATTGTGTACTTTTTTTGACCTTTTATACTCTCTCCCATACATTTACTTTTCATGTACTTATCTTTTTTCATTTTTTTGATATACATTAGATCGTGTTTGTTTTTTTATATTAACCTATACGCTTATATTACATAAAAAATGTAACATACATTTTTACATGCTCAATTTATGTCATATTTGTAATAACACACTTTATTTTTGTAACATAAAATGTAACATAAAAATGTTAACATACATTTTTACATGATCAATTTTACGTCACATATGTAACAACCACTTTTTTTTTGTAACACAAAAAATGTAACAACGCACTTTGTTTCCATAACAGACACTTTATTTTTACAATAATTTGAAATTAATGTAACAATGCACTTTATTTTCTGATAACACAAAAAAGTGTAACCGACATTTTTGATTTAATTGTTACATTTCTAACACCCTGTTACATAGTGTTACAATATAAAAGACTAGATCCTGGAGATTCATAACTTCAAATAATCAAAATCAAGTATGTTTCTATCTATTAACGCCCAACTAATCTAAAAGGATAAACACCATAAACACCAAAATAAATACCAAAATAAATATCAAAATAAACAATAACCAGATCTACTTTGCTTTTCTTTTTGTGCCATTTGAATCCACCAGAAACACCAAAATAAATCAACCAAGAAAATGATAAAAAATTAAAATTTTAAACAAATACATTTAAGAAAACCGGTTCTCTTAAACAATATTTTCTTAAACCTAAAACACACTTGATCTTGATGGTAGTTGTTCTGTTTCGAATCTTGGTCGATGAACCGCACCAAAACTTTTTTTCAGATCTTAGAGGTTCGTTTCAAATATTGGTTGTTCTTTCAGATCTTTTGGTGACTGATTCACACCTTCTTGAACCAAAAATCGCATCATCGAAGCCCTCAAACATACATGCAAAAACCCCACAACTTCATCTCCTTAAAGCCCTAATCACACCAGCAAAACCACCTCCGATTTTATTTTGTTTAGATCTGAAACCCAGATGTTAAGACTTGTTCCGATTTGTTTTAAATCTGTGTGTGAAACATCTGAAATTTATGTGAGATCTGAAAGATTATGAAAGAGAATAATATATGTATAGATTTCAAATGTGTATGAGGATGTTTCTTGAAATGAGACATATTAGAGAAGGATAGATAAGAGAATTATTAAAGGAAGAGAAATATGAACAAAGTGAGTAATAATGGAGAATGAGAGATCCAGTTCTTAAAAAAGTTGAGAGATGTGAAAGATAGAGTGTCAGAGAAGAGAGAGGCAATTCAAAAGGAAGACATGTTGGCTGCACAAGCAGACGGTTACACTTTCTGGCCCATATGTAAAATGACGCATATACACTTCTCTTCATCTTTGTGACATGTGACGTGGTTACATCCTAGCCACACATGTGGGTTTCTTGGGTTTTCTGAACTGGGGCGGGTTTTTCCATTATAATTAGCCTCTCTATATATATATATATATCCACCTTTACCTACTAAAAGAACTTTCAAATGTAGCCATTTATGAAGTTTGAAAATCTTAACAAACATCCAATGTTCCTTATAATATAACATCAAATCGAAACATTTAATAACCCAAGTTAAAACATCCAAATCCAAACATTCAAATTAAAAGTGTAAAGCCACAACATCTTCTTGGGATTTGTAAAGTTCCCATGCAACAACAAAACACCCATCATCTTTACCAGAGTCAGAGTATCCAACCAACCACCACAATCCAACAAATCAGGGACGTGTCTTTGTTTGTCTACTTTAGTCCCTCATATTCAATCCATTACACGTTTAAAGCTCATGACACGTGTCTTTATTATATTGGTCGTGATTTTACGAGGTGTTACAGGTAACCTTGTCTCCTTGTGTGGTACGTACTGTTAATTTACTATTTATACTACATGTCTTAAGCGGACTAGATGGAACTCTATCTGAAAGTCCGTACACATTTTATACCGATTCATCGCCGGGCCAATGGCGAACGAGATATTAGTTAGTAGCGTTATTAGGTCTAACAAGCCTTACACCGTGCTGCAGAGGACGAGAGTGAACTAGTATGCCTGGGCACTAGTCAATGATGATAGACATTGACGCGGGGCACTAAACATAACCACAGGTAGTTTCGGTATGGCACGGGTTTAGTAGCTTAAAAAGGTGGGGGGGGGGGGGGTAGCTCCCCATGACATGTTTTATAAAACAGAGTAATTTAACAAACTTACGTTTTTGAAACAACACTGATAAACTGTGAACTCGCCAACTTTATGTTGACACGCTACTGCATGCTTGCAGATTTACAGGTACAGCTGCTGACGGACGCTGCAAACAGATGGAGTGTGTGTTGTTTGGAAAATGGTACGTTTTGTACATTTGTTTAAATTGTGGTTTCTAATCGTGATAAGTTTATTTTATATTTCCGCTGCAAACATAAAATATATTTTTAAAACTTTTAAACTAAATCACCAATTGTATCATTTGGAATAGTTTTACACACTTCGTAAACGGTTCAAAATTATTAGTGGCTGGATCCTGGGCAATCGCACGCCTCGCGATAATAGTCCTCATGTGGAAATTTTGAGGGTGTGACAGATTGGTATCAGAGCCATTGGTTATAGTGAACTAGGTTTAAAATATAAAATATTTGGTTGAGAAATAAAATATTTTTATATGAAAACCAGACTATAACCGTTCTTTAAGAAGAAACCACAACATCACACTCCAGATTTGCAAGGTTCATCAGACTCAGCTGCTTACATGGTAATTGTACCATTTGACCTTTACTTGTGTATGGTATATGTATAGATGTGTATACATATGCATATTTAGTATCTAACAGCATAACTCATACGTAAACAAAGATTGCAAACATGATATATCATAGGAAAGCACGAATTCTCCTAACCTTAATTCAACATCACAACACGCAAAGTATGAGAAACCAGTTGTTCATAACCCTCGTCCACACCTTTCCCGATCTTGTCACAGGACAAGGACGAACCGACGCGATGAACATTTAAGACCCTGCTACGGATCCTAGAAGGAAGTGACGAGGGCGAAACGACGAAGGAGAGCCATTCCTATATCACGTGTTATTAGAGGAACAACTGTTAAGGCATGACAACACGACAACTTGGTCCCATATACGAAGCAACTATAGACATTAGTGCTCGAAATGCGAAGTGGTTTATGACACACACAAAAGCAAGAGTAGGACATGAAGCAATTAACAAGGGTTAGAAGGATCGACGACATCATTCACATTCTTTTTATTCACGCAATTCTTCTCCCAACTCGAGTGGTGAGGCTCGTTCTCTCATCCGACTGATGATCTGGATTCTTGACAATTGTCTGGAAGTGTCCTTGTAGGTCTACACTCCTCAGATTCCTGATTGCATGCCTCAAATACGAGAAGCATACGCGGTGTATACTTCTCATGGCAGTGCTAACACTCACATCGCATTCCCATCGATCACGAAGTTGTTTCCCCTAATTCCCTGTTAAGTGGTTATTTCGTAGTCGAACCTAACCTTACACCTCCGAATACCTCAACTCAACAAATTGATAACGTTCTTATAAATCAATGGGTTTGGAGAATATATGAGGAAGAAGACATGGATTAGTCAACTCACAGACGAGCACGATAATCTAGACATTTACTTTATTGAAGGAACCGTTATCCCATGATAACTTTTCTGTTATGTAAATCTTATCGCTAGCTTTTGTACGAACCAACGTTTATTGTTTAAGGCGATGCCTTATTTCCATTACTAACTTGGGTAAGTCTATCATTCCTTTATCGCGATATCACGATGTCCTTACATCTTCATATAAGAACCAGAATAAGATTTCTCTCTAGTTTAGGGGATTCGGCAAGCTCGACTCCCGGTCGATAAACCTCTTGAACCCCGAAATTGGTGACTTGTTGATTCGATCATACCCTTTCAAACATGTTTTCTCATTCCCACATTGAAACTCCTCGATGACACAAGACTACTTCGGACTCATTCGCATGACTTAGTTAGTCCATCTGAAATTGGTTACTTACAGGTTTGAGAATCACAAACTCATTTAGAGATCATGAATCAAGATGAATTACTTCCCTTTCGTACACGACCCCGCTTAAAACATCCTGTCAGACATTTCAGTGAACCTTAACCCCTCAAACACGTACAGCGACCTTCCTTCTCTAGTTTTTTTTTTGTTATGCCAACTACATCGATGTAACACTTCTTATCGACAAACGACCTTCTTTATTTTAACCTCATACAACTTGCGTACGACCAACTATATCCTCAACATTAGGTAAACCTTTGCTACCGATCATTAAACATTTACGCATCGATTGCGACTACCCTTTTTGCATGTTTTCACATCTATTCACGATATACTTCTCGACTTCTATGATTCTTATCCCAACAACATTATGTGCGAACCCTTGCTTGGACGAGTTACTCTCTACGAACGTTACTCGAGGAGTAACGAGCCATAGATACCATAGATATGAAGATATCACAAGCCACTGTCCCTAGAACTCGATACGAGGAATACAAGTTCCCAGTCACGACGTTTAAATTTACCCTACCTTGACAGATTTGTCACTTGTTTTCTTCGACGACATCCGAATCTACTCCAAGAACCAGTAGGAATCTGAACGACACCTACCACTTACCCTGGAACTTCTACAACACAAACAACCTTACGCTAATTTTTCAACGTACGACTTTTAACGTCACAAATCCTGCTTTTCTCGTTCGCATACACAATCCCTCACAGCTCTAACTCGAAAGATGCTCAGGAATTCGCAAGTCCAGCAATTAAAAGATAAGCTATGAGGTGCTTCTATCCTATCCTATCCTGTCCGGGGCATTGATGAATTTATTGCTTGCAATGGTACACCCATTCAAGTGTTCAATAGCAAGCTGAAGCAACGCGAGAATAATCATTGCCTACGTAACTTGACAACTCAAGGTTTGCAAGGAAAACTACACTACCCACGACCTGGAACTGGGAGCTATAGTCTTAGAACTCAGATATGGAGACACTACTTGTACGGTACCAAGTGCACGATTTACACCGATCACAAGAGTCTCCAACACATACTCGAGCAGAAGGAGTTGAACATGCGGCAATGCTGATGGATCAAACTCCTAAACGATTACGAGTGCGCAATCAAGTATCATCCGGGTCAAGGCAAATGTCGTAGTTGATGCCCTCAGCCAAAGGGAAACCACCAAAATGTGTTCATGCGTTGCAACTAACCATCCATCCGAACCTCCCCGAACAAATCCGAAACGCACAAGTCGAAGCTCTGAAAGAAGAAAACCTCCTAGTTGAGTCCATGCGGGGCATGGAAAAGCAACTCGAACTCAAGGAAGATTGCCTGACTAAATCTACGCACTTCCGACAAGTTTTCGACACTTGCAAGCATCTATCTGAAGAAAGTAGTTGCTAGGCACGGAGTGCCAACCTCCATCACCTTCGACCGTGACCCGCGAACGATGCACAAATCCTTTGGCTCGCGTCTAGACATGAGTACTGCCTATCACCCGCAAACGGATGGTCAAACTGAGTGCACCATCCAAACCCTTGAAGACATGCTGCGAGCATGTGCTATTGATTTTGGTAACGGTTGGGAGAAGCACCTGCCTTTGGTGGAGTTCTCATACAACAATAGTTACCGTACCAGCATTAAGGCTGCTCTGTTCGAGGCATTATACGGATGAAAATGCCGATCACCTTTATGTTGGGCCGAAGTTGGCGACAACCAAATCACTGGCCCAGAAATCGTACTCGACACAACGGAAAAGATTGCCCAGATAAGACAACGAATGGCGGCAGCTCGTGACCGTCAGAAAAGCCACGTTGACAAGCGTAGAAAACCGTTGCATTCCTGGTTAGTGACCGAGTTTTACTAAAAGTCTCACCTTGGAAAGGTGTGGTTCGTTTTGGCAAACGGGGCAAGCTCAATCCGCGTTATGTCGGACCATTTGGGATCACTGAAAGAATTGGTACATTGGCGTATAGACTGAACTTACCTGAAGAACTCAGTGGTGTGCACAACGTCTTCCATGTATCGAATCTGAAGAAATGTCTGTCCGATGAGAGTCTCATTGTTCCTTTCAAGGAACTCACGATCGATGACCAGCTACGTTTTGTCAAGGAACCGGTGGAGATCATGGACCGGGAAATCAAAACTCTTAAGCGTAGCAAGATACCTATAGTTCGAGTCCGTTGGAACTCACGTCGTGGTCCAGAGTTTACTTGGGAATGAGAAGACCAAATGATGCACAAGTATCCTCAGTTGTTTAAGAAAGATGCGTCCAATACTGAATTTACTAATGAATTTCAGGACGAAATTCCAAACCAACATGGGGATGATGTGACACCCCGCGAAAATGCTCAACAAAACTAGCTTCTTTAGTGACTGTATGCTAAATGTTCGGGATGAAAATTCTTTCAACTTGGGGATAATGTGACATCCCGGAAAATCAGGTATCTTTCCTGATCTAGTTCTCGTTATATGTTTACATTACGTGGTTATAAATTAGTTATTTGATCGAACCTGCCCTAATCGTTTGAACCGTAACTTGAGTTTAATTTTTATAAAGTGGATTAGTATATATAAAAGTGATTATATATGTTGTGCCTAGAAAAAAAATATTAACAATCATAATGCACAGTCTTCGTCCCCTGCTTCTTTTCCTTTCCCTTTGTTTGGTGGACCCATTTAAACCACCCACTTAACTCCAGCCCAACACACCCTTCGGCCCATCTCCTTCAAACCACCACACCCATATCCATCGTATAAACATATCATGCACGTATGCGGATCATATCCAGCCATAACCTCCCTCCCCACTTTTACGGCAGTCATCACCGCTCTCCTTCAGCCATCACACAACCGCTAATTACCGGGTGTGGTTGACCATACTAGCTCAAGTAATTTAATCTGCCATGCTAAGATAGGGTGAGTTCACACTTTTTATAAAATCATGTAATCCCGATGGATTGGGAATGGAATGAACAACACCTATCTCCTTGTGTGGGATACGAGCAACCTTGTCTCCTTGTATGGGACGTACTGTTAATTTACTATTTATACTACATGTCTTAAGCGGACTAGAGAGAACTCTATCTGAAAGTCCCTACACATTTTATACCGATTAATCATCAGGCCAATGGCGAACGGGATATTAGTTAGTAGCGCTATTAGGTCTAAAAAGCAAGCCTCACACTGTGCCGCAGAGGATGGGAGTGAACTAGTATGCTTGGGCACTAGTCAATGATGATAGACATTAACGCGCGGCACTAAACATAACCACAGTTAGTTTCGGTATGGCATGGGTTTAGTAGCTTAAAAAGGTGGGGCAGCTCCCCATGACATGTTTTATAAAACAGAGTAATTTAACAAACTTACGTTTTTTAAACAACACTGATAAACTGTGAACTCGCCAACTTTATGTTGACACGCTACTGCATGCTTGCAGATTTACAGGTACAGCTGCGTGTTGGACCGTTTGCGGGGCCCTAAACGTCAGTAAAAGTAGTTCATCTTAGTTTACAGAGGCGGAATCAAAGTAAACTAAGTCAAAAACAGCTCGGATCCTTTTAACTTCTTTCTATTCCTGATTGTGAATCTTTACACGTGTTCTGAATGAATTTTGATAGAGTTTCGACACCTACACCAAGATCACTGTCTGCTTCAAATGAACAAGCACATCACCTATTTATAGTGTTGGCCTGTTCGCTTGAAAGTGACATGGCTGTTCAAGCGAACATGTTCAAGCGAACATGCAAGAACCGGTTTCAAGCGAACTAGACTTAGATGTTGTGTTCGCTTGAATGTGTCACATGCATGTTCAAGCGAACTACCATACTTTTACATGTATAAACCCTAATTACATCCTATCTATACTTAAGACTTGATTAAAACGTAGTCAACAGACATTCAGTGCACCAACAGACTCCCCCTTGGATGTTGACGAAGTCTTTAGCGTCAAGTCTTTAGTCTTTATCTCTCTCCAAATTCTGTCATTGTAAAGCTCCTTCTTCACAGGTTCAGGATATTAATCTGGCTCCATCTTCAGTCTCCCATTTGACTGTTGATCCAGAATTCTGACTCCCCCTTTCACAAACTCCCCCTCTCGGAATGCTGGGACTTGAAATTCTGGTACACACTTTGACTTTTCTTTGCCATGGGGAACTACATTCCTGTTACCTGCAAATCCTCTACTCAACATAATTTTACAAATTTATAACATTTAGATTTAAGAAATTTACTGGTAGAAATCATTCTTTCATTAATAAAAATAGTTACATCAAGTTCAAGTGAATGACCTTGATTAACTAACCACACAATCTTTCAAAACATTTGTATATAACATTCAAAGTTTTTCAACAAATTTTCCCAATCCAATTCATCATGTTTAGCACTTAAAATTTTGAATATCAGTTCTTCAACATCAGTTGTCGAAAATCTTTTTGTATTTTCAAAAATTAAAACTAAAACACAATATTTTTGGATTTTTGACTTTAATAGAAATGTAGTAAAGAAATATATACAAACAATATTTTTGTGAGTTTGTGTAAGAGGATCATATCAGTTTTTGAGACAAATCACTAGCACCGTTAAGCTTTAATCATTTTAAGTTCTAAACGATTCACTTAGATTGTCAGTATACTGGTCCACTTAAATTTTCACACAAAGTTCAACTGCTTCGAGATACGAGTTTAATGTCTTAGATACTTAAACTTAATCGCGTGTCCCACCTCAGAATATACTCTCGTATCCAGATCCCAATATTCAGTATTACAGGTAAGTATAACACAAATGATATCTGTAAGGGGAATAAATTATGAAGAATCATGAGAGCTCAGGTCAGAACTACCGTTCAGCAAAGAGATCATGACTCAACTTTTGGGTGTGTCCCCTTTAGAGGATCTTTTTAACAACAGCATTGCTAAGCAATTTTATTGTCTTATCATTTATGCTAAGGGTGATGCTATGTTTCAAGCATTTGCGGAAAGTATTATTCGAGGACTAGGTCAGAACTTCCATTCAGCAGAAGTCCCGGAATAATACCCCAGATATCACTAAGTATAAAGACCTAGTATATCAGAAAAAGTAATCTTTCAAACAAGATTTCGGGGGTTACCCATATATCCAAGAGATGTTACCCACGATATAAGCAAGTTTGAATTTAGGTTTATATCTCGTCACAATCTACTAAATGTGCAAAAACTACAGACACATCATCAGTGAGACCGTTTATCACATTTAACTTTCCAATTCTTTAGCATGCTGTGAAAGTCCACCGATGTACTATCATTTCCTCTTCTTTAACACAAAACTCATTTTCATTTTTTCAATGTTTTTGGCATTTTCAAATTTTTTTAAAAATTTTTCTCCCCCTAAAATCAAAATATGTTTCAATTTTGATTTTCAAGGACAATTTTAAAACCAACTGTACAAATAAAGTGACAAACTGATATCGAATCGCTTCAATTCGCCATTCACTCGGCATAAACAATCAGAACTCCCCCTGACAACAAACTATTTTCCCATTTAGATTTCAAAACACTTAAATTTGTTTTAATCAAAATGGTTTTTCCAAAAAAATAGTTTTGTTTGTCTTTTTACAAACTCGGGGTTCTTTCATCACATTGTTCTTTTTCAACCATTTTAAAGAATTTAACATTTAAGACCCTTGTCAACAACAAACACTAGTAGAAAATCAAGTACAACTTAATGTCCCTGATTTACCACTTGTAAGTCGAAATATCACCAAAGTGAATTTCTCAATAAAGATGCAGATACCTGCTTCACACTTACCAACCTGGAAGCTCCGGCAAGTCAGGTTTTTCATTTAAACAGATTCACCCAAGCCTGACCAGCCTTGGGTTTGACAGTTTTTACCTCAATAGATGGCTCTTCTGGTTTTGTCGAACCAGAATCATTTCCTGAATGTGGCTTGTCTGACTTTGATGAGTCAGATTCATCGCCAATATGTGGCTCCTTTGTTTCCAAAGAAACAAATTCATCACCACCAACTTTCTTTTTCTTCATTCCCTCTTTCGTCCTCAGATTTGTATCTGATGAATTCGTTTTGCTTGCCTTTTCAGTTGAGGAAAGCAATTCATCAGAACTTTTTCTCGGATTACCAGTTGTATCCGAGGACAAAATTTTCTCCAAGTATTCTCTTGCCTTCTTTCTCTTCTTCCTCAGTCTGTCTTTCTGCCCCTGTGAAAGCTTCACTTTCGGTTCGTGAATTTTCTGTTCTTTAGGCTTGACATTAACTGGTTTCTTTTCCAATTTCTGAGAATCAACCCTCGATCGTCCCTTTGATCTCATTGGGCAATCTCTGGCAATATGTCCTCTGATTTGGCATTCATAGCACCTTCTTGTTTCGAATCTCTGACTTCGGCAGTTAACAGCAATGTGTCCTTGAAATCCACAAGTGTAACACACTCTGTTATCATACCTCTCACTACTTTCATACCACACACCGTCTTCATACCACACACTTAGATCAAAGCATTGATTTGCCTTGTGGTATTCATGTCTCCTCTTGTATCCTTGACTTGGCATTTGAGCACTGTGGTCAAACCTGCACCACTGATTACCAATTTTTTGTGAGTTTTTATTTTCAGATTTTTGTGGTTTTTTATAATGATTGGATGATTGAACTGATGAGCTTTTATTTACATTTTGAAAATGTTTCAAATTTTTAACTTTTTGTTTCTGTTCCACATTCTTCTTTACTGGTTTTTGCGTTGAGCATTCACCTTTCTCAGTAGAACGTAAAACAATATTTTTAAACATTTCATTTAATTTCAAAAATGTTTTTCTTTTTTCTTCTTTTTCTTTTTCATCATCAGATTCATCATCACAATCTTCAATGACATTGTCACTTATTGGAACTGAATTGATCGGTTTTGGACATGGATAATCTGATTTCACAAAACCTTTCAATTTCTTCTCTAACTCTTTGATTTTCTTTCTATCACATTCAGCATCTTTTTCAAGTCGAATAATAGTCTGACGATGGGAATTTATTACCTTTTGCTTTTCAATATTGTTCTTGCTAAAAATAGATCTCCCATATTCAAGAATCTTTATTTGACTTTGAAAATCTTTTTCAATTTTTACTTTTTCATTTTCAAAACTTTTGATTTTATCTTGAAAAACTTTGTTTTCTAATGTCAACCTGTTCAAATCACTTGACAGTTTAACATTTTCAGATTTCAGCTTCTCACAATTTTCTTGCAACACAAGAATCTGTTTATCGTCAAATTGTTTCTCATCCTTCATCTTTTTGACTTCCAATGTCAAACTTTCCTTATCCTTCAAGAGTTTGATATTGTCAGCTTCAAATTTATCACATTTAGAGCACCCAACTTCACATTTTGAAGTTTCATCCTTCTTTGATTCTTCATTCTTTGTCATTCCTTCTTTCTCCGTCTTCTGTGTTCCTTTTCTAATCCTTTTGATTAATTCAAGAAACTCAACTAAACTTATATTTTCTGAGTTTCCTTCTATTTCATTTATTAACTCTTTCTTTTTCTTTTTCTCTTCTTCATCTCCCCACCATTTCTTCTACCAATAATCATCTTCCTTTTTATACTCTTTAATTATGGTTTCCAAATCAAGAGTTTTATGATCAACAGCAATGTTTCCATAGGGGTCAAGATAACATTCTCTGTCTGGATCCTATCTATTTGCTCTTTTTTCCTCATCAAAAATACCAGATATTCTAATTATTTTGTTTATGACTAACTGCTTTCTGTGATTGTACTTCTGTTCTTCATATCTGTCATCTTTCCAAGGAATAGGTTCAGATTTTGTCATCTTGTACGTACCTGAAAAATCAGCAAACACTTAGAATTTTCTTGATTTTGAAAAACTCAAATTCAAACGAAATCACTTGAAGGGAAATATAAACAATTCAAGCGAGACAAGCAAGAATCAACACTATTCAAGCGAATTGGTAAACAAGTTTATGAAGTTCAAGCGAAACAGATCAGTCTGAAGCGAAACCCCCTATTTCGCTTGAACTTTCAAGCGAAATGGCTTAATCTGAAAAGACCAGTTCAAGCGAAATGCTATAATCCCTTTTCGCTTGAACCTTTCAAGCGAGATATGACTTTTTCAAGCGAAACTATCTGAAAATCCTTTGTTTTCAAGCGAGTTCAGCTGATTTCAAGCGAAACAGCGAAGGTCTGATTCAAGCGAAACATAGATTTTATCCATTTTTTACCAGTTTTAATTCGAATTTTAGTCTGATTTTTTGTAGGCTTTGTTAAATCTATGTTTTACACAACATAAGTGAAAGTTAGGCCATTTCAACCATTAGAACTCGTTCAAATCAGAAAAATATGAGAAGAAGTGAGTAGAAAGTAGAAAATCCGGTAGAATCAAGCTGCTATGGTATGAACTCCTCGTCCAATGCTCTGATACCACTTGTTGGACCGTTTGCGTGACCCTAAACGTCAGTAAAAGTAGTTCATCTTAGTTTACAGAGGCGGAATCAAAGTAAACTAAGTCAAAAACAGCTCGGATCCTTTTAACTTCTTTCTATTACTGATTGTGAATCTTTACACGTGTTCTGAATGAATTTTGACAGAGTTTCGACACCTACACCAAGATCACTGTCCGCTTCAAATGAACAAGCACATCACCTATTTATAGTGTTGGCCTGTTCGCTTGAAAGTGACATGGCTGTTCAAGCGAACACGCAAGAACCGGTTTCAAGTGAACTAGACTTAGATGTTGTGTTCGCTTGAATGTGTCACATGTATGTTCAAGCGAACTACCATACTTTTACATGTATAAACCCTAATTACATCCTATCTATACTTAAGACTTGATTAAAATGTAGTCAACAGACATTCAGTGCACCAACACCGCGGACACGCGTTGCTAACGGATGGAGTGTGTGTGGTTTGGAAAGTGGTACGTTTTGTACATTTGTTTAAATTGTGGTTTCTAGCTCTGATAAGTTTATTTTACATTTCCGCTGCAAACATAAAATACATTTTTAAAACTTTTAAACTAAATCACCAATTGTATCATTTGGAATAGTTTTACACACTTCGTAAATGGTTCAAAATAATTAGTGGCTGGATCCTGGGCAATCGTACGCCTTGCGGTCATAGTCCGCATGTGGAAATTTTGAGGGTGTGACATTGACGAACGAGTGGAATGTTGGACGATGATCGGATGAGATCAAATTGAGAAGAATGATGTGGTTGGTACCTGAAGAGAGGTGAGATGATTATAATGGCGGATGAAAGTTGAAGATGGTGTAGTTCGTCCATGATCGTCTCCGACACGGCGGAGCTGCCGTCTTTCACGGCGGTGGTGGCGATGGTGGTGGTTAGTGATTTGGGTCAGTAGGATATGGAGCCGACTGGATCCAAATTAACAGAAGAAGATCCGGTTCAAATCAGACGATTGGGGCAAATGAATAACGAGCTTCACTTTATTCTCCTTCCGTTCATCGTCGTCGTCATCAGAGCTGGAGCTAGGGTTCCGGCGACTGGATCTCTGATGCAATTGTTGCTGTTGTTATTGTTGTTGTTCGAGAGCTCATTTTTGGAGATCTAGAAGAGATGGCCGGCATTTCTTCTTCTTGTTCACCGCCGTAGCTTCGTCGTCTGCTATATGGATTTTGAAAGTGAAAGTGTGTATGGGTTTGATTTTAAATGAACTGCAGAGAGAAAGAGAGAGGTATGTGTGAGAGATGAGTGTGTGAGAGAGAGGTGAAATTTGTACAGACATTGGACAGTGGGAATGGTGCATTTACAAAAATGCCCTTCTAGAAAAAGGTGTGTATCAACTGATGTGTCTATCTATTATTGGTTTTAAGTGGTTTCTACGGTTCTCGCAACTCGGCTTGGTTCTCACTTGAACCGGATCCTATATATATGTATATATATAGGGTGGGGTTCCTCTACAAAGTGTATTTTTCCTACAAAGTGTAGGAAGTGATCTTGATCATTGGATGAGTGTGTTTGATGGTTGAGATCATTTTGGTGGCATTTTAGATGTGTCATTTAACTTGTTTTAAATAAGAAGATAATTGCCAATCATAAACCACCTCCATAATTGTCGCGATTTTCTCTCTCTCCTTCCCTCTCTCTAATCCCTCACATCCAAAATCACCAAATCATACAAAAAATAACGATAAATAAAATCTAGATGTGTTTATAGTACTGTGTTTTATTGATAAAACACAAAGTGACGAACTAGTGACTGACTGCTAAAACACAACGTCAAGAATTTGTTTATGATAAAACACAATGTGATAAAACCAGTTACAATTACTGACTGCTAAAACACAACGTGACGAATCAGTTACTGGCTGCTAAAACACAACGTGAGGAATCAGTTACCGGATGCTGAAACACAACGTAGATGTGTTTATAGAAGTGTGTTTTAGTGAAAAAACACAATGTAACGAACTAGATGAAATACGAATTTAATGCGAATATGTTGAAGCGATTGTATTATAATCATTAATTCGCATTTGAAATCAAAGAGATATTTAGTTTCCTTAAAATTCTCATTAGTTAGTTAGTTTAGGATATAATAAATTCCATAATTAAAATAATTATCTAATTACTATCATGCCTTTTTGATAAAAATATCTAATTGCCACATGTCACAAGGATATGGCTTCCTACACTTTGTAAGAAAAGTTGGCTTTGTAGCCAACTCCTACCCTATATATATATATATATATATAGAGTCAGGATTTAGAGAAAACGGTGGAAAGTGTGAGAACGCTTATGGATCGTCCGATCAAAACAATCTATGGACTAGATTGGCACGGTGGCGTTTTCGTAAATAACATCAATTTTAATACGTGGACACGCTTCATTAAGGGTAAAAAAGGAAAAAACATCATTTCTCACATAAAACGCCGTTGAAAAATAAAATGCCAAATAAATACAAAACACCAATTTTATCACTGTGTAATTTTTTCTATGTTTTATTAAAGCTCTCAGGCTACAAAAACGCCACAAAATGTGAAACACCATAACGTATAATGCCAAGCCTTACATCTAGATTGTCACACCCCGACCGCGTAAAACAACAAATCGCGGTGGAATCGTCGGGGAGTGTTGTAACAGAATCATTGTTTCAAAACACACGGAATTTGAAGTTTCGTTTTATAAAACATTAAACATTTACATCATCTTGAAATCTAAACAAACAAGTTAAACATAGTCTATCATTGTTATTAAGTCACTAAGGCCTCGTCCAGTCCTATGTGGGCATGCATCCTAGCAATCAACATCATTCAACAACACCTGAAACATATGTAAAAAAACAAAGTCAGCAAAGAAATGCTGGCGAGCACAAAGGTTTATGAGAGTGTCGGATTCATGGCTAGTTTACATGTTGCAATACTTAATTAAAAACCTTGTTTTGAAAAGTATAGTATTGCGACATAATTAATCAACTCAAATCAAGTTGGTTATAATTTATAAAATCTAGTAGCCATGATTCTTAACCCAAAACATTTATTTAATTAAATCAAATTGTAAAACATCTCATAAAAACTCGTTAATAAAACTCGTAAGGTTTATATTATTCAGAAAACATCATCGTGTGACATTGTTTCAAAATCGTTTACCCAAGTGAACTAAATAACGCCACGGTATGTAATATGATGGAAACACTTATATATAAGAAGTACCAGTGGCGTATCTACCATGTTTTCATCTAATTACACCCGTCCCATTATCTAAACACTAACAAAAAACCAATCGTTTACCCAAATCATTTAACTCGTTAAAATCGCTTCAGTCGTTTAAATCATTCTCGTTTTAAGTGTGAAAACTACTTTTGGTCGTCTCGCTAATAACATCCAAACCTTCGTGACTCGACTATCTCGAAACTCAAATTAATAAACCACCAAAGGGTAAATTAACAATCACAGATTCAGTCGTTACCCACAACCCCCACACATAACCATGGGTGCAGTCTGATAACGGGATTTGTCAGATCCTATGGTACCACAACCTAATACTGGTCGGTTTGGCCAAAACTAA
The DNA here is from genome assembly GCA_030545235.1 of Helianthus tuberosus. NCBI lineage: Eukaryota > Viridiplantae > Streptophyta > Magnoliopsida > Asterales > Asteraceae > Helianthus > Helianthus tuberosus. Next base: position 150,213,465 of record CM060410.1, on the reverse strand, counting down.
TGAATGTTATTCGTTATGTAACTACAACCAACAAGTTTGTTCACTTTATCGAAATCGTTATTAATTTAATATAAACCATTTTAATCATTTTTGAAACCATCGTTAAAACATCGAAATCATTTAACACATATGAATCACCCCAAAAAAATCGAAAACAGTAAAATAGGGGAACTATGTACTCACTTAAGAATGCTTAGAAGTATTGAGTAACAACCAAGCAAAGCTAGAGGGATCACGGAAATCAATCGGCACCTCATATAAGTACTACGTAAATAAACCGGACCTAAATCGGAAGATCGGATAGGATGAGGTTTCGTAAACCAAATGAGTATTGGAACTCATATGATATGGTTTAACAAAGCCTACATACTAAATCGAAACCTAACCTAAGTGCTTACGACCCATTACGGCTCGTTTAGGTAGCTTACGCTACTTTAACGCGTCGTTCACGTAAAACGCGTTCGGACCACCTAACTAGTCCTATGATAAGTATTACATGCCTTAACATGTCTAATAATGTTACCTAATCAGTTTAGATGTGAAAATTTAGGTTACATATGCTTAAAATGAATTTATGCGTAAAAAGGGCATTTTGGTCATTTTCCTAAGGCATATAAACTACCTATCATACAACTACTTAAACGAAGTGACCATAAGGTATAACCTCGGAAGGTTATTTCCTATACAACTATGGTCACAATATATGTTTGGTCGGATCCTAATGATCGACCAAACGTGTCTAGTTCGAAAGTCTAAGCAGTTGTTAATACCGCTTGACTTACGAATCTATATAAGCACTAGACTAAGAGTGACGAGCTAAACATGTTAAAACATGTTTAGTTAAGTTAGAGAACAGGTTTTGATATCAAAAAGATTGTTTTGATACCAAAGAGTAGTTTGGTTACAAAATACGCATGAATACGCATTTTGACCGAAACTACGACTCGCCACTACGCCTAATCAACGTGGTAATCAGTAGGTATACTCACACGGGACTATAACCATCGTGATTACGCTCATGTTGCAAAGTTCAAACAAACTTTGTGTTGACCATAACCTGGTCAAAGCAGAAAGTCAAACACTGTTTGACTTTCGTGCTTAAAACGCATAAAAGAACGAAAGAATGCTTACAAAGGGTCCAAGCTACGAAGTTTTGATTCATACAACTCAGGTATGAACTAATAACTTCAACATAGAGCTGATTGAACCAAAGTGTGAGCAAAAATGGAATGAGAGCTTGGGTTTATATAGGAAATCCATAATCGTTAGGATCGTTTCTCGCATTCCGTGCTTTGATCTTGGCCCTCCACTTGGGCACATGGTTTTCAAAACCATGGGAACATGTAAAACTAACAAATACCAGCCCAAAGTATGCTAAATCAACCATTAAAACCATCAAAATCTCAAAATTGGACTAGATACAATGAATCTGGTCATTTGGGCACTTTTTGACGCTTTTAGTCCCTGTTGATCAATAAGTTTATTTTTGCGCACCAAAACACCTCAAAGCCTATTTCTAAGCTATGTAAAGGATATTTAGGGCATGTTTAACTTATGATCAAGTTTCGGAACGTTCGTTACAATACGAATCGGCATACTTTCGCAGTTTGTCGAAATTAGTCACTGTAAGCGAATAAACTTGATTTCGACACACCAAACCCTCCAAAACTTATTTCTAAGTTATGTAAAGGTTATTTAAGGTATTTTAAGCCCATGTAATTGTTCCGGAGTGTTTTTCGCGTTAAACTGATTACGTTTAAGCATCAGTTCGCGTATAACTTTCCAGAAAGCGATTTAGAGCTCGAAATCGAACGAGAATTGATATGTGCAAATGATACACATATTTATACAAATACCATTGTTGGATCTGAGTTTCTTTTTTATTGTATTTTCGTTTGGAATTAAGATGAAAATGAAAGAGTTGTGCAGCGGAATTAAGATGAAAACAAACTTTGCATACAATCAAACGAGAGTAATACTTTAATCAAACATCTTTACACAATGAATCAAAAGATTGAATTTGTTTCAACAACGATTACAATGATTGATGAATGAATGCAAAATCCCCCTCAGCCAGAGCTCAGTAGTTTGTTCGTGCAAAGAAGACGATGTGGTGAAAGAGCTAATAGAACAGTACAAAGTACTGAACTATTTATAGGCACTTGCAAACCACTGAGCATATTAGCTGACGTCACCATGAAAGTGACATCTAACCTCCTAACAAACTCTAACCTCTGATCAATACAAACACTGATGTACTAACTACTGCTATTACAAATCATTACACAAAAGACACTTAAACAGCTGCTGCATCCTTCCACTGCTGTGAATCCAGCAGTGCTTGTCCGGATCAGCAGTACTTGACTCAAGGCAGAAGATTGACTCAGCAGAGCTTTGTTCTTTCATCAGTCTTTGACATTGGGCAGTAGATGTAAGGCATCAGTTGTAGGTCAGCACTTAGTAAGATCAGCAGATAGGAGGTCAGCAGATATGAAACCACTTTCAAGGGGAGAGATTTGCATGAACCAACTGTAATCATCTGCTTATTCTGGATCCACTGCTCTGATCCAGTTTTGGCTTTAATTATCTGTTCCTCTGATAGGGTTCAATCCCAACAATCTCCCCCTGGAACAGATAATGCCAAAACTCTTCATTATTTGTGGAAGACTTTATTGCCTCATCAACAGCTCCCTTATCTGACCTTTAAATTGTAATTGAAAGTCTAGGGCATCGGTATCTTCATCATCCCTGCTAAGTGGAAGATCAAGGAGATCCTGCAAATCTTCAAGACTCAGGCCAAGAGCTTGTTCCCTTGATATTTTCTCCACTTCTCCACCAGGCCTGAGCAAAGTCAATATGCAGGTCTGTTTGTCAGTTTCCCACTTTTGTATTTTTGAGCCTGGTGGGTTTCTTGGGAGATGTTTATTTGCAGAAGTATTTGGTGAGGCTGGCCTGTTCATAGCTGGCTGAGCAGCATTTGCAGATTGTTCCAATTCAAGATCTTCTTTAATCATTACTTCCGTGCCTGCTTTTACAATGGCATCTCCAGCTAATAGATCTTGAATTGTTTCCATGCTAAACTGGTTTTTGCTCCTTCTTTTGTAGATGGCAGCACCAGCTGGAGCAGTGGTTCTTTTGACTTGCAGCTTTGGTGGTCTTTTTGAGACCTCTGCTTTGGAATAGTCAGGCTTTTGTGGAACTCTTGGATCTTTCTTTCTAAGTTCCTCTAATCTTTTATAGGTTGCCCTGACTCTATCTTCTCCCCACTTTGTCACAGAGTTCTTTGACCCATAATCTGCTACAATCAGCTCCTCTTTCATTCTCCTCAGCTCTAACATCTTCTCAGCTTCAAATTGTTTGAATTTTTCAGGAGGAGTCTGCTTGACCTTATTTTTTATCATGTCTTGAATCCTGGCTGCTTCTTTTTCAAGCTCAGGAATGGTCCAGTTCTTGTACATGTGTTTCTCCCCCTTGTATTTCTTGTAGGTCATGATGTTTTCAATGTAGTCTTTTCTTAAGGACTCATCTGCCCTTTCTGAAATTTTCTGACATACATTTTTAGCAAAACGCTCCATAGCATTGACCTGTGAGAGTAAAAACTGATAGTTTTGTTGAAATTCTCTATCAGATTTCCCTTTTCTGTTTTTTATTGCAATATCCTCTGCTTGTTTGGCTTTGAGTTTCAAGTATTCTTCAATGTTGTTAGGCCTGGGATAATTTGCAATTGATGGCAAACTCCTTTTGGCTGGGTCATCTTCATAATAAAAAGATTTGATTTCTTCTCTGACTGCAATGAGTTCCAGAGGAAATGAGACACCAGCAGGAGGTAGTGATTGTATAATTTGAGCTGAAGAGAGAGGTATGGGTTTTGGAATAGTGATAAGTGACAGGGATTTTGAAGATGTTGGTGATGGAGATGTGTCGTCATCTTTTAAAATTAGCCTTCTCCTTTTTGTAGGAGGGACTGATGATGTTTTGGATGGAACAGTGGTGGTAGATGTAGTGGCAGTGGATTGTGATTGACTTAACAGCTGTTGAAACAACTGGTGTTTCAACCACTGTTGTCATTACAACAGATGTTATAACATCTGCTGTCTTCTGCTGTATGTCAGCAGGTGTTGTTTTTGGTGGTGATGATGGTAAAGCAGTGGATGTTGTGTGTGTTGAAGTGGTGTGTGTTGATGGAACAACTGTTTGGCAAGCAGTAGTTTTTGTAACTCCTGTTGCATCAGCTGTTTTGTATGGTGGTTTTTTAGCAGACTTTGAACGTCTGGTTGGAATGGATTTGGGTTGCCTCACTTTTCTAGTAGGCTTGATCTGGATGATCCATTCTGTCCACCCTGGCTTTCCTTTTGGCCTCTCTATCCCTTTTCACTTGCAACTGCTTCTGCTAGTGCATTTGTTGTCACATCAATTTTCTTGCTGCCATCTGGCAAAGGGATCTTTTTGGTCATGTTTGAATTTTCTGGTTCAAGATAGAGACCATCCTCTATACCCTTCTTTTTCCACTCCTTAATTTTCTCCCCCTTTTTGGCATTATCTTCTGGGAGTTGATAAATGTAGCGTACTTTTGGAGGAGCAGTGCCAGTGGTGTGCAAGATCTGAGTTTTGAGAGCCTTTAAATCAGTCTGGGTGTTCTTGAACCTTGACTCCATTGCATTTCTCAGCTGTTGTACATGTTTTTCATGTTGCTGATCTGCTAATTGTGCTTGTTGTTGGAGAAAAGATTGAAATAGATTCCAGAGCTCATTTGTAGCAGGTGCCCTTTGTGGAGCTGATGCTTGAGGTAGAACAGCAGTTGATTGTACCTTCTGATCTCGTAACACCTGTTGTAGCATATCTTTGAGTTCTGCAACAGAGTTATCAAGTTTTGCAATACGAGTCGTCAATTTCTGGTACTTTAAACCATCACCTAAGTTAATGGGATCATCTGATTTCCCACTAGCAGTGGTTTTATCAGTGGTAGATATAGGGAGTATACTCCAAACATTAACCACTGATGCCCCTTTGTCTTGGTACTGGGGTCTTCTTCCTTCAACACTTGACAACCGTTTGATGTTGCCAGTAGGATAAATAAATCCACTGGTGGTTGGCAGAGGTGCTATAAAAGGAATTGCCTCCAAGGAAGTCTTATTAATGTAACCACTGTCCAAATGTAACCCAGTGGGTGTAACACTTGTAGTGGTTGCTTCACTTGGATTACCACCAAGAGTTACTTGTAACTCAAGGGGTGTAACCTCCTCAGGTTGTGTTGGTGGGTTAGCAAAGATTGATACATCAGACCCAGTCAGTTGTTGAGGTATATTCTCATTAGTAGGTGATTGAGAAGGACTGGTTAATGCCTGGTTCAAATCAATTGCATCCAACAGTGGTTTTATTGGTGAGGGAATTGTGGATGTGAAGGGTGGTGTAGAAAGTGAAGTTGCCCCGGGTGTTGAGCTGTGGATGATAGAAACGAGTGTTTCCAGAGCATCAAGATGTGGAGACCCTATTTGTACAACATGTTCTTTTTGTGAAGAAGCAGGAGGAGTTGTGGTTATGGGTTGAGATATTTGTACCAATTGCTGTGAGGAAGTAGCAGCAGTGGTTTCTTGTGACATTTGTGTTATCACAGGCAGGAGCTCTGGTATCTCATCCTCCAGAGTTGCCTTTTTGATGGGTTTTATGGGTTTTTGAGTTTTTCTTTTTGGCTTTTTGGAGATAGTAGGTGTGGGTTTCAAAGCAGTTGTGCTGCTGCTTTGATCACCTTGAGCAGTGGGCTCAGCAGCAGATACCTGAGGAGCAGTTGTAACTGCTAAAATCTGCTCAGGCACCTCTGCTTGTGTTTTGCAAGGTGCTAACATTCTTGAAAAAGTTTCAGTTGTTAAACTGTTTATTTGAGTAGAATCACCTTGGTTTATTATAGCTAAATCATCTTTACTGAATTTCTTTGTAAAATAGTAACTTAAAAACCTTGGAAACAGTAAGAATGATTTTGTTTCAACATTATTTACCAAATCTTTAAAAATTTCCCGAGAATAGTTAAAATTTTCTCCTTGAAGAATTGCATATCCCAGATTTTGAATCTTTAAAGGGATTTCATTGAAAGAAGTGGTTTTGTTTGAAACACATAGTAGGAGGGTATGAAATAAAAATCTGGTTGCAGACGGAAAATAACCTTTTTTCTAAGGTAATTTTCTTCATCATTGTGGCTTCATACCCTCTCTCAATGAAGTCAGTTTGTAACTCGTTTTTAGTGAAAGAAATTTTACTTTCCTGATCACCGAGTTGAAAGACCTCTGAAATGGATTGTGGCGTGATTTGGACAACTTTACCCTTTATCGAAGAGTTTATGGTGATTGCAGTGTCTCCTTGTTTTTCAAGGGTTGCATTTTTCCAGAACTCCCTTTGGGTTGCCAAGTAGATTGGTGCATCGGCAATGAACAAAGTTTTGTACTTTGATTTTGCCATGAGATCAATGATGGAATCGAAAACTTTGGTGGTTCCTGGTTTTGTGAGAAGACCCAGGAGATTGTGAGATGGTTTATGTGAAATTTCAGTGGAGATTGCCTTTTGAGAGGCTGTTTTCGATGATGATTTGGATGAGGGTTTTGCAGATTTCTTTGATTTTGTCATTTTGAAGATGATTGATCGAAGAAATTTGGGAAGAAATGAGATGAAAAACTGCTTTGAGAAGAGAATTTTTAAGAATTCAATTCGACAGTAAAACCCTGTTTTGGTGGTGAGTGGGGGATTTTATAGGGAAGAAAGTGAATGCTGAGGTGGCAGCCGTTACAAAAGGTCTGACCAATATGTACTGCCCACGTGACAACCCCTGTTGAAAGTGAAGGACAGTACTTGTGTGATAAGGACAGATGAAGGCAGTGGTATGAAAGCAGTGGATGATTTTCACTATCAGTGGATAGCATATCAGTGGATAAGACACTGCTTTTGAACAACAGAGTTTATCAAAGTAATGAGAGAGCAGGGGTTGACTTTCAGCAGTGGACAGACTTTTGAAAGAAGCAGACTTTTGAACAATCAGTGGTTAATGGCAGACTTTTAAGGATTTTAATGAAAAATTTTCATTTTTAGCTATTTTTAAGGATGGAATTTTGATTTTCTGAAAACATTTTGTTGCTTTTATTCATAGAAAAACAAGATGTTGCTTGTTATTCCATGTTCAGCATCCCAATCCTAGAGACCAAACTTTCAAAAGTGGCTGTATCAAGTGCTTTTGTGAGCACATCAGCCAGCTGGTCTTTAGTTGGGACATGATGCAGAGAAATCAAACCTTTTTCATAGCAATCCCTCACAAAGTGATGTCTGATGTCGATGTGTTTGGTGGTTGAGTGGGAAACTGGATTTTTGATGATATTTTCTGCAGCCTGACTGTCCAACATGAGTGGTGTCTTTAAGGCAGTGATACCAAAATCCAGTAACTGATTTTGAAGCCACAGGAGTTGGGCTGTACAGCTTGCAGCAGCAATGTATTCAGCTTCAGCAGTGGATGTTGAAACAGCTGCTTGCTTTTTACTTTGCCATGAAACTAAGCAATCACCTAGAAACTGGCACCCTCCTGATGTGGATTTCCTTGTGGTGTGACATCCAGCAAAGTCACTGTCTGAGAAACCTGAAAGCTTGATGTTCCCATTAGCTGGATACCAGATACCAAGTGTGGGAGCACCTTTTATGTATCTGAAGATCCTTTTTACAGCAATGAGATTTGATTTTCTGGGAGCTGATTGACTTCTTGCACAGACACATGTTGCAAACATGATGTCTGGTCTAGATGCAGTTAGGTACAATAAAGACCCAATCATGCTTCTATAAAGTGTTTGGTCAATCAGCTCATCTTTTTCATCAGACATGACTAGCTTATTTGTTGCCATGGGTGTGCTACATGGTTTACAATCATTCATATCAAATTTTGTCAAAAGTTCTTTAGCATATTTGCTTTGATGAATGAAAGTTCCATTTTGCATTTGCTGAACTTGGAGACCAAGAAAGCATTGTAGCTCACCCATAGCACTCATTTCAAACTCAGCTGTCATGAGTTCTCTAAACTCTTCACACATTGAGTTACATGTGCTTCCAAAAATAATGTCATCCACATAAATCTGGACAATCATTAAATCCTTCCCTCTCCATTTTAAAAACAGTGTTTTATCAATGGTACCTCTTTTGAAACCATTTGAGAGTAGGAAGTTGGAAAGAGTTTCATACCAGGCCCTTGGTGCTTGTTTCAGGCCATACAAGGCTTTGTTTAGCCTGTAGACATGATCTGGATAAAATGGATCCTCAAAACCTGGAGGTTGACAAACATACACCTCTTCTTGAATTGTACCATAGAGGAAAGCACTTTTGATATCCATTTGAAACACCTTCATATTGTGGTTGACAGCAAAGGCCAGGAACAGTCTAATGGCTTCCAATCTTGCAACAGGGGCAAATGTTTCATCATAATCAATCCCCTCTTCCTGTCTGTAACCTTGAACCACAAGCCTGGCTTTATTCTTGACAACAATACCCCTTTCATCAGTTTTGTTCTTGAAGACCCACTTTGTGCCAATGGGACTAACCTCTTCTGGCAGTGGTACAAGCTCCCATACTTGTTGTCTTTTAAACTGTTGGAGCTCCTCTTGCATGGCTTCTACCCAGCTGTTGTCTTTCAGTGCCTCTAGGTACTTGACTGGCTGATGGAGTGATAGAAAGCCAGCAAAAAGACAAATGTTTTGGGTTTGGCTTCTTGTGAGCACCCCTTCATTTATGTTGCCAATGATTTGATCAGGTGGATGAGATCTCAAGAAGATTAAATCTCCTTGGTATGGTATGATGGCATTGGTTGGTGAAGGCTGCAAATGTGTATCATCTGAGCTAACCACTGCTGGGGACTTTGATGATCCAGCAGTGGCTTCAAAAGGTGGTGGTATAGGAGGTAATGAAGTGGACAACTGCTGACTTTTATCCACTGTTTGAGGACTTTTGTCAGCAGTGTTTGAGGATGTGGAAGCAGTGGTTGATGAGCTACTTTGGTCAACAACTGTTGAGGTAGCAGTGGTTGAGCTTTGACAACTGTTTTGAACAGCTGGTGCTTTTCCCTTTGTGGCAGACCTTTGAGGGATGATGATTTCATACCCATAGTCTGGTGTTGTATCTTCTGATGAACCTGCACTGTTAGTCTTGACATCAGTATTTTCAAAAGTGAATTTTTCAAGATCAAACAGATCTGCAGGGTTTGCTGGGATTTTCATTGATGAGAGTTCATTGAAGTTAACATTCAAAGTCTCCTCCACTGCCTTAGTCCGTGTATTGAACACTTTGTAGGCCTTGGCAGTGGTTGAGTATCCCAGATGATAACCACAATCAATTTTGGCTGCAAATTTTGAAATGGAATCTTTTAAGTTCAAAATAAAGCATGGGCAGCCAAACACTTTGAAATATGAGATCAGTGGTTTAATTTTATACAGAATTTCATAGGCAGTCTTTTTGTGCCTGGGGTTTATTAACACTCTGTTCTGAACATAGCAAGCAGTGTTTACTGCCTCTGCCCAGAAAGTTAATGGCAAACCTGAATCTGCAAGCATGGTTCTGGCAGCCTCAATCAGAGTTCTGTTCTTCCTTTCCACTACCCCATTCTGCTCTGGTGTTCTTGGGATGTTGTACTGCCTTACAATCCCTTTCTTCACACAGAAGGCATCCAACTCCCTATTTTTGAATTCTGTGCCATTGTCACTCCTGAAGCTTTTCACTGGAAGGTCAAATTGCTTTTCAACCTGTATTACAAAGTCTTGCAAAATGCCTGCAGTTTCATCTTTTGAGTGCAAAAAGAAAGTCCATGTGAACCTAGAAAAGTCATCAACAATAACCAAACAATATCTTTTCTTTTTGAGGCTCATGACTTGAACTGGGCCAAACAGATCCATGTGTAGCATTTGCAAACACTGGGTTGTTTTGGACTCTTCAATGGACTTGTAAGAACTTTTATGCTGTTTTCCTTTTAAACAGGAAATGCAATGTTCAGGACATGAGAACAATTTTTGTGGTAGGCCTCTCACCAAACCATTTTTTGAAATTTCTGTGATTGTCTTAAGATTTGTGTGTCCCAGCCTTCTGTGCCAAAGTTCTGTCTCTTTGTTAGAGGCAGCTGAGAACAGACAGGCATCAGCTCTGGGACACTTTTTTGACATGTCAACAACATAAACATTGCCACTTCTTTGAGCAACAAGTTTAGTTTGACCAGTTTTGATTATTGCTTCAATCTTTTTGACCATTTCTGGTCCAACAATCCTACAACAATCTTTTGTGAAGAATGACCCAAAACCCTTGTCACTCATTTGGGACACACTCAGAAGGTTGAATTTTAGATTGTCTATTAGATTGACATTTTCAAATTTTACTTTTCCAGACTCCACTGTACCCGACCCCAGAACTTTTCCTTTACTATTATTCCCAAAGGATATATCACCCCCTCCATGGATTTTAAAGTCTTTGAGGAGGGCTTTACATCCTGTCATATGCCTGGAGCCTCCACTATCTACATACCAAAGACTATCAAAGCATGCAGAAGCTCCCTGCACATGAAGTAAAAGATTAGTTCATTAGGGTCTCCAAAGCCAGCAGGGCTTTGGATGGGGTCTCAACTGTGTCTGGGATGGATGCAGAATGATGGACAGTGGTTAGGTCAGGAGTTTGAACTGTTTTAGGACAGTGTTTCTCTAACCACTGTTGTGGGTTCTGACCAATCATCTGCTGGTAACCAAAAGGATGCTTGTTCACTTTGGGTTTAGAGGGCCTTTTGTAGGCCTCATAAACATGAGGAATCCTTTGGTAAGACTGTTTTTCTCTGCCTTTTTTGAACTGATTGGCAGGGGGTGCATCAGTAACCTGAACATCTCTTTTGACAGATGTTTGGTTCAGCTGTTTTGTAACAGCTGTTTGAACTGGCACAAACGGTGGTTGTTTCTTGGTGAATTTGACAGATGTTGATGATGATGATGGACTCAAGGATGTTTTAGCCATGTACTCATTCTTTTTCACATCAAAGTTTTTGAGGTACACACATGCTTGAGTTTTGTGGTTTGTTTTACCACAAACAATGCAGCTTTCTGCTGAAACAATGACACTTGTCTTGTTTAAATCATAAGCTTTCAAGTGGAAACAGTCTTTTGTTAGATGATTCCTTTTCTCACAGAATTCACAAAACAAGTTGTCGATTTTTTCTTTCTTTTTTCTCTTTTCAGACTCCTTTGCAGCAGAGGTTTTAACCACTGCTGGGATGTCCTTGAGAGGTATGACTTTAGCTTTTGGAGCTTTAACACCATCAATTGATGTAAAGTCCATTGGCTTGAAATTTTCAAGAATATCACACTCATCAGACCATTTTGGTTTAAACTGATGATCTTCAAGCTCCTTGAAAGTGGAGGATCCCATTGGTCTGGTAAGTGTGATTTTGTTACCAAGTTTGTCAGTGATTTTCACTTCTTGGCCATTCTTGTTTGTGGGGATGAGCTCAGTAGCTTCATCAGTGGTTTGGACAGATTTTTCAAAAGCAATATGTTCATCATCATATTTTCTATAACCAACCCCAAATTTCACATTGCTTTCAATCTGTTTAGCAAGCATCACCTCATATCCTCTGCAGGATTCCACCCATCTTTCACAAGTAATCTGGGTGGATTCCAACTCCTTTTTGCAACTTTGGTATTTTTCTGCCATAGTTTGAAGTTGGGTTTTGGTGATGCTTTGCTCTTCTTTTAGACAGCTGATCTCTTTTTCTTTTTCGGTCAATTTGTTTTTAAGTTCTTTTAAAGACCTTTCAAATTTGACCTCATCAGTCAAGATTTTATCCCGAAGGTTTTCATTCACCTCTTTGATGTTAGCAAAAGCAATTATGCAATTGTCAGAACACAGTTTTTCAAGAACTTGAGGAGATACCTTGGCAGCTGCCATCATTGCACAATCACATTGATGATCTTCTTCATCATCAGCTTTCACCTTCTTTTCACCAGCCTTTTCTTCTTTCTCTTCTTCTTTGTCCTCTACGGACCATGGATCTGTCATTGGTTCAATCAGGGTACCTGAACTTTCTCCCAACAGTAGTTCACCAGCCACAGCAGTAACCACTGCTTCAGTCACCTCTTCCACTGTTTCAAAGCACTGCTGTTCCTCCTTAGTTTCAACCCCCTCCTGTATTAACTCTAGTGCCATTAAACAAAACTCAACATGAGAAGAATCATTAGAAGCATAGAGTGCAAAATTTTCATCATTAAGATCTTCAGGCATACTGCTCCAGTCAACAAACCCTTGAGTGAAAAAACTTTGTTGATCTGGTTGTGCTGCTGCTGGAGCAGTGGTTTGAGGTGCAACAGGTTGCACTTGTACCTGTGGAGCAGGGGTTTGAACATATTGGATTTGTGGAACAGTAGTTTGGACATAATGTACTGGCACAGGGGAAGCAGCATAGTGAGCAGTGTTCACTTGTGCTGCTGGGGCATATTGGGCATAGTGCACAGTGTTTTGGTTTTGAGGTCTAGGATTTGAGCTAGGATGAGTAATTATGGGACCAGTAGTTTGACTCCTACATTCCCTAGCGAAATGTCCCAACCTATTACACTTGTAGCACTTGATTTTCGATTTATCCAACCCAACCCTTAGATTCCCATGCAAACCTGGGAATTTTCGCCCTGTTCTTTTGTAGAACTTGCTAGTTCTAACACTTAGCAAAGCCAGTTGGTGCAGGATGTCCATTTCCTCTAAATCAGTGGGATCAAAATGTTGTAAATCATTGAGTTCAAAGCTTAGATTATCTGACATCTGGTTTTCATTTGCAGTGAATGCATAACTAGCAGAGTGAGGATCAGGGTTGTTAAAATTTGCACCAGCAGTTATGTCAATGAAGTGATCATAACCCTGGTCCTTACCACTGCTCCCAGATTCTTCTTGACCCAGGAGAGCAGTATTACCGAAAGTGTAATCATCGGTAACTTTTCCTGACTCTTGTAACCTCCTTTTCTGGTTCAACTCCCTTTCGTAGGTCAGGAGTCGACCGTGGAGTTGGGTTAAGGTCAGATCCTTGAATTCAGGTGAGTTTCGGGTAACAAAAGCTACAGTGTCCCATTTTTCTGGCAGTGACCTGAGGAACCTGCTATTTTGAGTTGAGTTTGTAATAGTGGTGTTAACAAGCCTCAGTTCACTGATGAGACAACTAAAACGCTCAAATTGTTGCGTTAGTGATTCACCTTTAACGTAGCAAAATGTTTCATACTGTTGGTTCAGGATTTCCCTATTGTTTTCTATGACTTCTTCAGTTCCCCCAAACTGTTCCTTAAGTGCGTCCCATAACTCTTTGGCACTGTTACAGTGTAACAGTCCAGCATATATCTCATTGGGCAGCGCTGATGCTATGATGCTAAAAGCCTTAGCATCTAGTTCGATCTTTTGAAAGTCGGTTTTGGTATAATTTTCAACTGGTTTAGGAACAAACTTTTTAGCATCTTCAGCGCTTGGCACTGAAAGAACATGGGGACCATAAATGACAGACCTCCAACAACCTGTGCTTTGTTGAGCGAGGATGTGACCCATCCTCCTCTGCCAGATGTTGTACTCATTTCTTTTGAGCATAGGTGGTTTAAAAAGCGAGCCGATGTTGTTTTTATCATCCTGAGATTGTGACGTCATTCTTGTTGTTTTACAGACAATGAGAAATCAACTTTAATGGTGATTAATCCTTGCTCTGTTTTTCAACGGACGAACAAACGATCAGTATCAACTGTTATGAGCTGAACTATTTACGTCAAAATGATTGTTAAATCAAATTTGACTGTCCAAGCTCTGATACCAATTGTTGGATCTGAGTTTCTTTTTGATTGTATTTTCGTTTGGAATTAAGATGAAAATGAAAGAGTTGTGCAGCGGAATTAAGATGAAAACAAACTTTGCATACAATCAAACGAGAGTAATACTTTAATCAAACATCTTTACACAATGAATCAAAAGATTGAATTTGTTTCAACAACGATTACAATGATTGATGAATGAATGCAAGCTCCCCATCAGCCAGAGCTCAGTAGTTTGTTCGTGCAAAGAAGACGATGTGGTGAAAGAGCTAATAGAACAGTACAAAGTACTGAACTATTTATAGGCACTTGCAAACCACTGAGCATCTTAGCTGACGTCACCATGAAAGTGACATCTAACCTCCTAACAAACTCTAACCTCTGATCAATACAAACACTGATGTACTAACTACTGCTATTACAAATCATTACACAAAAGACACTTAAACAGCTGCTGCATCCTTCCACTGCTGTGAATCCAGCAGTGCTTGTCCGGATCAGCAGTACTTGACTCAAGGCAGAAGATTGACTCAGCAGAGCTTTGTTCTTTCATCAGTCTTTGACATTGGGCAGTAGATGTAAGGCAGCAGTTGTAGGTCAGCACTTAGTAAGATCAGCAGATAGGAGGTCAGCAGATATGAAACCACTTTCAAGGGGAGATATTTGCATGAACCAACTGTAATCATCTGCTTATTCTGGATCCACTGCTCTGATCCAGTTTTGGCTTTAATTATCTGTTCCTCTGATAGGGTTCAATCCCAACAACCAAGTATGAAACACAATATTTCATTGGTTTTATATTTTTTTGATGGTCGTGGAGGCACAGATGTCACAGTATCCCCTACTTCAGGAAATTTCATCCCGAAATTTATTTAGAGGAAACTTGTGAGAGCTCGAAACATGAAGTCGAAAAGATAAAACAACACTGGTTAGGGTTCTGAACTTCTAGTAACTTAAAATAACATCATGCTTGCAATGTAAGAGGGACACTTATATACAAGTATATGAAGCGCCATTGGTGCGTCCACCGTACCTCCATTACATTGTTCATGTTTCGTTATTGTTGCCACTATAGGTTCTTACACATGATAAATCTTACTTGGGTTCTTGTGCACTGAATTTCATAATTATGTACGCGTCCATAATTACGCAATTCCTTGCATAGTCCACACAGTGTTTTTTATAATGTGTAGAGGAAAACCAAATGAACGAACCTATGATGAGTGTGACAAGACCACCATAGGGTCCTTTTAATTAAATCAACAAATGATCTCTTTAAATAGACCACCAAGGAGTCTTTTCAGCTATATCATCACATGACATTCTCAACCAGATTTTGAATCAATCTTTTTAACTAGACCACTCAATGGGTCTTTTTCGAATCATGGAATGGTACTATATAATCCAAGGGTCTTAACTATTACGTAGAAGCCCATTAAGGATTTGACGTAGTACCTTTGGATATCCTACTATGAATCCCTCATACGAAGATATGGAAGATTCTACGAGGATTTAGATAACAAAAATTCGGATCACACAAAAACATAAGAGAGAACACATAATCACATAATTGTTTAACTTGACCTTTAATTTGTTATCTTTGGAAATGGGTATTTAAAGCACACTAGGAATCCAATCCGTGGATTTCATTTGGTACTTTAAACACCTTCAAGAATCTAACTATGAAGATAGGAAGATCTTAATAGGAATTCGGCTTTGTCCTTATTGGATCATAATGTACGTATCAAAGCGTACAAAGAATCAAATCAAGGGCTCTGATTTGAGCAATAATCATCCTCAAGGATCTAATTGTGAAGATAAGAAGATCCTATATGGATTTTGGAATTTGAATAGCGCGAGACGCTTCGAAACCTTGCACTAGACTTGCTTAAGTCGATACACGAGGTAGAATGCTCATGAAGTTGAGGTGCTAGATATGCCAAGGTGACATATGAAGCAGAATTTGAAGGTTGGGTAATACGAGCAGAATGCTTTCGAAAACTATGCATGAGGTTGTTTAGAAATGTGCTTAATGATTTTTGAAACGTTACGTAATGTTTTTGAAATCATGCGGTAGATATATTAGGTAAATATGTTTATAAAAATCATGTGGGATGAATTTTGAAATTATGTATAAGGTTTTTGAAAACATGAATAATGCTTTTCGAAATCATGCACTTGATATACTAAGTAAATATACTGTGTTAAAATTGTTTTCAAACTATATGAAATATTTTGAAATCATGAAGGTTGTTTTGAAAACCTATACTATGTATGTTGTTATGAAAACCAGAATGTAATGATATGGGTACGAGATTGAAGAAAATATCCTTAGTTATCTAACCAAGGATTTAAAAGTGACATTTTGAATAATCGTCTAAAAATTGTCACTTATATTCTGTACTTTGTTTCTTAGAATGAAACGAGTACTTAGAATTTTCGAGGAAATCATGCGCAATCACATGAATGAGAGAACTACAAATATAATTCTTCGGTGTAGGTATCGTAGGGGTATGTCATACACACATGCAACTACATTTGTACATCAGAATTGTGAACAACGATTTATTTATAAACAAAACCGATTGTTTTCAGAGTTCAAGAAAAACAAAAGGAAACAAAAGCATAAGATTCAAATTATTCAAAGCAGCAGCATCTTCTAATCAGCCAAATGCTCATCCGTGGGTCAGATTTGCATTGACAAACTTTGGACATTTGTTCCTGAAATGACCCATTTCGCCACAATTTTAGCAAGTACCAGGCGGAAAATGAGCTCGTGCTGGATCTGCTTGAGCAGCAGTAGGGTCCGCAATAGTTTTATTTTGGATCTTAAAACGGCATGTTTTGACCAAATGTCCCCATCGTCCACAGTGGGTACATTTGAAACATGGTGTTTGAACTGGATGATGACCATTGCATTGATTGCACAAAGGAGCAGTTCCCAAGTACGGCTTCTTGGCTGGTGGTGCTGCCACCTGGCTAGGTTCTGCTTGATTTGGTGCCATGGTTGTGGGATCCTTTGAAGCTTTGTTTCTTCGATTTTGGTGAAGGCTTGGCTCCTGTTTCCTGTGGTGATTCTTGGGTAGCTTCATCCTGGAGACGAGACATGGCAATAGCTAATTCAACAGTCTTCAGGATTACTTCGCCTATTCTCTCGGCAAATTTGGTAGCCTGCTCGTACATCTGAGCATCGCTGCGATGAAGAGACATTCTGGAGGAAATTAAAGACACAGGAGGAAACAAGTGAAATGTTATCGGATAATCAAAACAGAATGACAACGCATAGAAATTGCAATCATTTGTTTGATACCTAAGGCAAACAAATGAGACGGTGACTAATCAAAGTAAGTGGGTCATATTAATGTATCGCGAAGACATGCTTTAGCCTATAACTGGACACTCACCCCAAGAGTTCCCAGGTAAGAGTGACTGGTCCGATTATGTGGATTTGTACGAACACTCTAGCCTTAGACAGAAAACTCAGAGTAAAGGCATCCACCTTTCAAGATTGCACATGTTCACATTATAAGACCCAATTTTGATGAGATTTTTAAAACTTTGAAGGTTCAAAACCTTATAATAAATCATCCTAGAACATATGATTGGTTTTCAAAGCGGATTTGAAATTTGTGTTCTTGTTGTGGTTGTCACCTAAGGATAAGTGACGGTATTGTTTTAAGTTCTAAACACAAAAATCTTGTGTTAGGGTCCTAGGAAGGTTATAGACTAGGTCAAAGCATTACTAATAACCTAATTCCCTATAACCATGAGCTCTGATACCAACTTTTCTATCATACCCCGACCGCGTAAAACAACAAATCGCGGTGGAATCGTCGGGGAGTGTTGTAACAGAATCATTGTTTCAAAACACACGGAAATTTGAAGTTTCGTTTTATTAAACATTAAACATTTACATCATCTTGAAATCTAAACAAACAAGTTAAACATAGTCTATCATTGTTATTAAGTAACTAAGGCCTCGTCCAGTCCTATGTGGGCATGCATCCAAGCAATCAACATCATTCAACAACACCTGAAACATATGTAAAAAAAACAAAGTCAGCAAAGAAATGCTGGCGAGCACAAAGGTTTATGAGAGTGTCGGATTCATGGCTAGTTTACATGTTGCAATACTTAATTAAAAACCTTGTTTTGAAAAGTATAGTATTGCGACATAATTAACCAACTCAAATCAAGTTGGTTATAATTTATAAAATCTAGTAGCCATGATTCTTAACCCAAAACATTTATTTAATTAAATCAAATTGTAAAACATCTCGTAAAAACTCGTTAATAAAACTCGTAAGGTTTATATTATTCAGAAAACATCATCGTGTGACATTGTTTCAAAATCGTTTACCCAAGTGAACTAAATAACGCCACGGTATGTAATATGATGGAAACACTTATATATAAGAAGTACCAGTGGCGTATCTACCATGTTTTCATCTAATTACACCCGTCCCATTATCTAAACACTAACCAAAAACCAATCGTTTACCCAAATCGTTTAACTCGTTAAAATCGCTTCAGTCGTTTAAATCATTCTCGTTTTAAGTGTGAAAACTACTTTTGGTCGTCTCGCTAATAACATCCAAACCTTCGTGACTCGACTATCTCGAAACTCGCATTAATAAACCACCAAAGGGTAAATTAACAATCATAGATTCAGTCGTTACCCACAACCCCCACACATAACCATGGGTGCAGTCTGATAACGGGATTTGTCAGATCCTATGGTACCATAACCTAATACTGGTCAGTTTGGCCAAAACTAATGAATGTTATTCGTTATGTAACTACAACCAACAAGTTTGTTCACTTTATCGAAATCGTTATTAATTTAATATAAACCATTTTAATCATTTTTGAAACCATCGTTAAAACATCGAAATCATTTAACACATATGAATCACCCCAAAAAAATCGAAAACAGTAAACTAGGGGAACTATCTACTCACTTGAGAATGCTTAGAAGTATTTAGTAACAACCAAGCAAAGCTAAAGGGATCACGGAAATCAATCGGCACCTAATATAAGTACTACGTAAATAAACCGGACCTAAATCGGAAGATCGGATAGGATGAGGTTTCGTAAACCAAATGAGTATTGGAACTCATATGATATGGTTTAACAAAGCCTACATACTTATTCGAAACCTAACCTAAGTGCTTACGACCCATTACGACCCGTTTAGGTAGCTTACGCTACTTTAACGCGTCGTTCGCGTAAAACGCCTAACTAGTCCTATGACAAGTATTATATGCCTTAACATGTCTAATAATGTTACCTAATCAGTTTAGGTTACATATGCTTAAAATGAATTTATGCGTAAAACGGGAATTTTGGTCATTTTCCTAAGGCATATAAACTACCTATCATACAACTACTTAAACGAAGTGACCATAAGGTATAACCTCAGAAGGTTATTCCATATACAACTATGGTCACAAAATATGTTTGGTCGGATTCTAATGATCGACCAAACGGGTCTAGTTCGAAAGTCTAAGCGGTTGTTAAGACCGCTTGACTTACGACTCTATATAAGCACTAGACTAAGAGTGACGAGCTAAACATGTTAAAACATGTTTAGTTAAGTTAGAAAACAGGTTTTGATATCAAACAAAGTGTTTTGATACCCAAGAGTAGTTTGGTTACAAAATACGCATGAATACACATTTTGACCGAAACTACGACTCGCCACTACGCCTAATCAACGTGGTAATCAGCAGGTATAGTCACACGGGACTATAACCATCATGATTACGCTCAAAGCAGAAAGTCAAACGCTGTTTGACTTTCGTGCTTAAAACGCATAAAAGAACGAAAAAATGCTTACAAAGGGTCCAAGCTAGGAAGTTTTGATTCAAACAACTCAGGTATGAAGTAATAACTTCAACATAGAGCTGATTGAACCAAAGTGTGAGTAAAAATGGAATGAGAGCTTGGGTTTATATAGGAAACCCACAACCGTTAGGATCGTTTCTCGCATTCCGTGCTTCGATCTTGGCCCTCAACTTAGGCACATGGTTTTCAAAACCATGGGAACATGTAAAACTAACAAATACCAGCCTAAAGTATGCTAAATCAGCCATTAAAACCATCAAAATCTCAAAATTGGACTAGATACAATGAATCTGGTCATTTGGGCACTTTTTGACGCTTTTAGTCCCTGTTGATCAATAAGTTTATTTTTGCGCACCAAAACACCTCAAAGCCTATTTCTAAGCTATATAAAGGATATTTAGGGCATGTTTAACTTATGATCAAGTTCCGGAACGTTCGTTACAGTACGAATCGGCATACTTTTGCAGTTTGTCGAAATTAGTCCCTGTAAGCGAATAAACTTGATTTCGACATACCAAACCCTCCAAAACTTATTTCAAAGTTATGTAAAGGTTATTTAAGGTATGTTAAGCCCATGTCATTGTTCCGGAGTGTTTTTTGCCTTAAACTGATTACGTTTACGCATCAGTTCGCGTATAACTTTCTAGAAAGTGATTTAGAGCTCGAAATTGAACGAGAATTGATATGTGCAAATGATACACATATTTATACAAATACCAAGTATGAAACACAATATTTCATTGGTTTGCTATTTGTTTGATGGCCGTGGAGGCACAGATGTCACATGGATAAATGTTAATTACATTTTTTGTTATAAAAATAATATCCCGCCTAAACTACGCGAAAAAAAATCCTATAAATAGAAACGTCGTACCACTTTGCGTTTATCACACCAAAAAAAAACACACAAAAAACACAGTGGTTCCTAAAAAACACAACTCAATGTAAAACGCTAAAAATACAATGATGGCAAACATCTTTTCTTTGATACTCAGTAATGTTCTGCATGAAGTTTCGCTGAATGATTTGTTAGGTGAGTGTAGTAAGATTTTGCTGCATGAGATAGACAAAATTCAACAAAGCGGGACTGATGACACCCATATGTCATTCTGTCATCTTTGTTCTTGAAGAAGGTTTGGATGATTAGAAGAGACCTATCCTAGTGTAAATGCTACTTTGGCCTAGATGATTATAATGAAGACGACAGGCAGATAGCATCCACCCACACGGGGTCAATCTATTTCTCCAACGTCCACAAATACACTTCAACACATGAACAAATAAAATAAACCACGCCAAACCCAAAACGCCATCTATTTGTGACAGTTCTTTTAGTTTCAAAAGAAGAAAGAGACTGATGACACTGAAGATTTAGATCATAAATTGCTTCTATTTGTTTTTTTTTTTAATTTTCTTTTTCTGGTGTTTGTTTTGTAATATCAGCTAAGAAACACCAAAGTACATTAATCCTATAATGAAAAATATAATAAAACGCCAAAACGAGCAAATGTTTGTAAAACGCCATCATGCCATAAAAACGCCCCCAAAACTACCAAACTATAGTAAAATTACTTTGAACAAGTACTATTATAATAAATCTAAAAAAAAGATTAAAACAATGTGCAAAAAAAATAAAACAAAAAAGTCCCATCGTTATCTAAACGCCATTGGAAAACAAAACGCCATAATTACAGCCGTCAAGATTAGACGTGTTACACCATAAAACAGATGAGTCTGAAAACAAAACACGGTAACTGCAAAAACAGTAAAATGAAACGACGGAAACATAATTACTAACATTTATTATATTGAAAGCCAAATAATTGGGGAATTGAATTTATTTATCTTTTTCAAAACGCCATAATTACCTGTTATGCGCGGGAAAAAAAGTCAATATAAAAAGAAGACCAACAGAACACAAGCTCAAACACGCCAAAACATTGACTAAAAACGCCACATATTGTCCAAAACGCCAAAAACTTCAAAAATGGCTAAGGTTATTGCATGGAGGTTTGAAAGGAAAGAGAAACGATTCATCATAAAGTTCTCTGATAGGAGAAGGGTGAAGGTAAGGACAATCAAAGCCATGCTTGGTATGAACAAAGGGGTTCAGAGGGATATCCCGGCCCTTGGGGTTCCAATGGCCAACGATTGTGAAAGAACCCGAACTGTAATAAAAAGACTGAAGAGAAAATTTCCGGCAGAAGATGATGATGATATTGACGATACTCCTCTACCAACACTTAGCAGTTGGGTGATGCATGAGAAAGAAGGAACGCTTGAAGTGACTTATAAACACGGGGTGCAATATTCATTGCCAATGGAGGAAATGTTGAAGACAGGGAGGCTATCTATTATTGAACAACTCTGTGATTTAGCACCTTCGAACGATCCAAAATCCAAGGATGCAGTGATATTCAAGAATAGGCTGCAGCAAAGAAGAGACGAGATAATGGCGTTATACGCCAATCTAAAATTTGATGATGATGAATCTGAAGAAAGTGATGAACAAGGCGATGGGTACATCTCTGATGTAATCCCATCCACGGAAGACTATTAGTTTATTTTGATTTTGTATTATTGTAATTTTATAAAAATATTAATCTGTGGTAATCAATTATTAACAAAAAGACCCAGAACGCCAAAAAATGACATGGAAAACACCATAACGCCAAAAAAATTAACTATGTGACACAAAAATAATTAATTCAACGAGAAGAAATATGGGGAAAACAGTAAAACGCCAAGTAATTAATGATTCTAGATAACGCCAAAATTGTCTTGCACGCCAGAAATGAAGCAGCATGTCAAACGCGAAAATCGGGAAAGGAGAAGAATATTGAGAAGACAAAATAACCCCTCGGACCCTGATCATGTCCCGCGCCACGTGTTGGGCCAGGATGCGTTCTCACCGCTCTCACACTTTTGGGTGTTTTCTCCCGATCCCGCTTATATATATATATATATATATATATATATATATATATAGGGTAGGGTTCTGGAGTGAACAAGGGTTAAGTTGTGAACAAAGTGAACAAATCCTAGTCATTGGTTTTTTAGATTTTGAGATTTGATTTTAATCCAATTTAGTAATTATTTATTAAAATAAAATAGTTATAATTAAATAGTAGGGATATTTTTGTCAAAATACAACTTTTATAATTATGGAAAACAAGTAACGTATTCTTGTGATTTGATTGTGAGAAATCTTTTTCTTCCCGTAATCATAGCTATCTATCCTACTCTAACAAAATCTCCTTGAAGGTAGCTAGAAATCAGAATAACATCACTCTTACAAACACCCCCAACCGGCGATTAAAACTATGGTGATGGAGAAGCAATCCGGCGACGGTAGAGAACAGAAGTTTAAAGACGGTAAGTTTTTACTTCACTACCTTGATTCTTGATGTACATCAGTGTAAATTTTTTTTTTAGAGAATCGAAAAGTTAGGGTTTGTTCAATCGGATCGTATGGAATCAATATGTTGTTGTGTTATATGTTTAATCTAACGATGTTCATATGAGTATGTGTTTTGGCTGAGTTTTCATTCGATGACATGAGTACCCTGTATCGTTGGAATGTGGGTTCGGAATCTGATGTTCGATGGTGCTCTGTGTCGCCGGAAATCCTAAGTCTAGCCATGGGTTGGAGGTTGCTTGTGTTCTTCATATTTTGGTGTAATGTTATTGGTGTACACTTGTGTGTTGTATGTACAGAAGTTGTAGTCATCTTGTTTTGAAACATGAGTAAAAAACTGAAGTACACATGTGTATTTTCATGTAGTTATTGTGTAGACCAATCTGATGTCTGTGTAAATGTGCCTTTTTTCATAAAAATAGATAAAAAAAGATATAGTTGGAATACACAAGTGTATCCATGGGTTGTAGCTTGCTTGTTTTCTTCGTAGGATGATGTAATGTGATTAGTGTACAATTGTGTACTAGATGTAAAGAAGGTATATTTATCTTGTTTTAATAGATGAGTAAAAAAACTGAAGTAAATATTTGTATTTTAATGTTAGTTAATGTGTACACCAATTTGATGTCTGTGTAAATGAGTTTTTTCAATTACATATGGATAGGAACACAGTTGGTAGTTTTAATGGAAAAGATGTACATAAGTGTATTGTATGTGGGATTTAGAATAAAAAACAGGTATTGAGGTTTATATTTTTAAACAGGTATTGAGATGGCTGATGTTAAAAGACATGAGAAAGGGTCGGGTACGGAAGGAGCGAATGTGTGTACTAGTCCTGACATTGAAAAGAAGACAACCGAAGATGTTAGTAATAACACAGGTAGATTGTTTGTTTAACCTTCATAACATGTGAAAGTGCTTGTGTAGCCATTGCTTTTCGTGTGTACTAATTGGTTGGGTGTATGAATGAAACAGTTTTGGGAAAGAGAAGAAAACGACAAGCATGTACGCTTCCGAATGGTCAATCATTTAACGCGGTTCGTGTGCCGTTCTCCAATATACAGGACGATATAACATATATGCATTGATATTTATGACCGTAACCAATCAGTGCCCGAAGTTGTATTTAGCGTCCTAATGGTTGTGGATTTTTACTTCAGGAAATGACGAGGTGTGCAACACGGAAACAATTAACAAAGTTTGTGATAGTAACAAACTTAATGAGGAACACACATCCCGAAATGGGAAGGAAAACGTTGGTAGGGGTAAGTTAAATTATGACATATGTACGCAACAGTTATCAAAATTGTCTGTGTATACAACAACGGGAAAATGTGTTTTGATTTGATTTTGATGTAGCTACCGAGCATTGTGGGAGAAAGATGATGAAGACGACTGACGCGGAACGCATAGCCAGCCAAGACGAAGACGTGGAAGGAGGTATTGTTTGTATTGTTATATGTATACAAGAGCTGTTATAATACATTGTTAACGGTTTTGATAATTGTTTAGATTACGAAGAAGATTGTGAGATGAATGCGATTGACCAGATTTTCAAATTCAAAAAAAGGAAGCAAGCAAGGACCACCAAAAAAGGAAAAAGTAACAGCAAGAAACGTGCGAGGGTGAAACGTTGTAAAGAGTTACCATCGATAAGGACGCGTACCTCTATGAACAAATTGTTCGAAGCTGTTAGCATCTTGACATGGTGGCAGAGAAACGTGGTTCGTAAAATGGGATTTGGAAAGATACTGAATCTCAAAGTATCAGACATAAATGCATCGTTGGCGTATTTTGTGGTCGATAGGCTAGATACCGAAAAAATGGAAATCAATCTTGGGGACAGACAAATAAAATTTGATAAAGAGGGCATCCGTAGAATAATGGGTGTACCTTACGGAGGAATACGGGTGGTGTGGGATGCGGAAGGATGTGTTGATGCTGATAAACTTATGGAGACATGGAAAAACAGGTTTGTGAAGGTCCCGATTAGTTGTAAGAACATCGTCGACAAGATCAGAGAAAATAGTTATGCAGATGAGGAGATGTTCAAAATGGATTTTGCAATGCTATTTATAGCCACTGTGATAGCAAGCACGAAGAACGGGCACGAGATGTATACAATGCTTGGATGGTTCTGTCTTTCAAAGGAGTTTAGAGAGCACGATTGGTGCCAGTTGATTATGGACACTATTAGGGTCTGTAAAAGTGATTGGGACAGAAGTGACCGTGATTTGTTTTTCCGTGGTCCGCTGACTGTTTTGGTGGTACGACGCGTAACCTTGAAATACACCTATGTAATTTGTTCTGTACATCTGTGTACAGCATAGTATATATCTGGTAAATTTGAATAATGGTTTTTTTTGTATGTATAGTTGCTTTACCTGGACAGAACCACGTGTCCAGGATTGGGAGGAGATCGTTTGGAAGCTCGAATCAGCTTTTGGACAGAAGATATGATGAGTATGCGGAAGGACTTGGAGATAAGGAACAAGGGGGTTTGGACTGGGGGATGTTAGGGAGTTGTATGCTGATGACCAAGAGTACGAACAATTAAGTGAAGACGAAGTGGTAGATCTATCGAAAGGAGACAAAGAAAACGTAAGTGCGGGATTTGATGGGATGTCGCTTGAGGTATGTTTTTGTTGCTATCAAAGAATTTTAAACATTCATATCTTATATAGAGTAATAATAAATTTTGATTGTTAATGTTAGGATTGCGTTGCTGGATTGTTTCGGATGTTCGACGAGGCGGAAGGGTTGAAGAGGAGGTTGGAGGTAGATGTTGCCGAAGTTGCGACTCGTTTCCCGAATAGCGAGTGCTTGTTGCCTGTACTGGAACGGTACAAGTTGATGTTTAACAAAAGTGTTGTCGATGATAAGGGTGAACCGTTTGGTGTAAAATCGGATGCTGGACGAAAGAAAGGTATGTTTTTGGTGTTCCTGTACACATATGTTATATAAACTAATTTATAAAAGACTCATATGTATTATGTCCATTAAATGTGTAGATGACGTTACCATGAAAGGAAACAATAATAGTGGGGTCGAAGAGGAAGATGGATTCTCGACTCCTCATGTTGCGTCAACGTTTATACAGAATGTTATTGTGTACACTGATGTACTCGAAGATGTTCTTTCAGGTGCGTATGATACACAATGGAGGGATGACATGCCCTCATTCGACTTTGGGCTGTCTTAGCCTCTTCCAAGTACACAAGAGTTGGTGGCGATGAGAGAAGAAACTGTGAAAAATGTTGAGCCGGAAGCTGATGTTGGTGGTAAAGGAAAAAGAAAAAAACAGATGTCAAAATACGGGAAATCTCCGTATCTGTTATGAGCTGTGGACATTAAGACATGGATGAAATCTAAAGATAGCATAATTTGGAGATACATGTCCGCTTGTGTAGAAGAAACTCAGTATGTATTAATTTTTTTTTTGGACAATCTTGGTTTTTAAAATATGTTTGTATGATGGACAAACTCCTAAGACACATGTTTTGTTTTTAAAATCACATGTACAGAGTTGCAACTCCGAAGAAGAAGGGCATGAATGTCACACCCCGACCACGTAGGACAACCAAACGTGGCGGAAACGTCGGGGAGTGTTGCAACAGAATTAATGTTTCATAACCATGGATACCAAAAAAAAGTGTTTCGTTTTATTAAACATTGAATAATTACATTGTCTGGAAATCTAAATGCACAATTTAAACATAGTCTATCATTATTATTGAGTCACTAAGGCCTTGTCCAGTCCTATGTGAGCATGCATCTTATCAATCGATATCATCCAACAATACCTGAAACATATGTGAAAACGAGGTCAGCAAAGAAATGCTGGCGAGTACATAGGTTTTGTGAAAATAAGATTCATGACTTCTGTTTAAGAAAATGTTTAGTCATGAACCTTGTAATTTGCCTTGTCTTTGTAAATCATTTGAAAAATAATAAGTTCGGATGATAAGTATAAATAAGGGAATAATGCATGATTAAATGAATAACCATGTAAAATGAGTTTGTGTAAGATAAGTTGTTTGTAAATCAATGTCTTGTGAAAAGTATGTTACTTGTATAAAATGTTCTATGTCTCAAACTGAAATGATTCAAATAACGCTACAATATGTAATACCATACAAACACTTATATATAGGAAGTACCAGCGGCGTATCCACCATGCTTGTATCATATTACACACGCATCGTTACTTAATCACTTAACCAAACCCAACAATGTAAAATGTCTATGTTTAAATCAATTGTCAAATGTATTGAATAATATGTCACAGTATTCATGTCATGATGTAAATCATATCAAAATGTCTATGTCAAATATCCATGTCAAATGTCTATGTCAAATATCCATGTCAAATGTCTATGTCAAATATCCATGTATGGCAAGTGAAATGTCTCAACTAAACCATATGCACAAAACAAAGTATTGAAGTAAAACTTGGTTTAAATCAAAGTTATGTTTTGTGGGAAATACATGATCAAATGTCAATCATGTTCCAATGTTTACCCAATCGTTAACCCATTTTGTAAAATCGTTCTAGTCGTTCTTGTTTTAATTGTGAAACTACTTTATGGTCGATTCTCTAATAACATTCAAACCTTCTTGACGCGTTCCTCGTTCCAACTCGCTCTCGCTCTCGTTCTTAACAAACCCTTACCAAAGGATAAGTTAATAATTACAGATTCAGTCGCTACTCACAACCCCCACACATAACAATGGTTGCAGTAAATAACGGGATTTGTCAGATCCTATGGTACCATAACCTAATACTGGTCGGCTTGATCATTGCTAATGAATGTCATCGGTCATGTAAACTACAACCAACAAGTTTGTTCACGTTTTGAAATTGTTATTAGTTTTTGAAATCATTGTATTCGTTCTTGAAATCATTGTTAGCGTTCTTGAAATAATTGTTATTGTTCTGGAAACCACATTGTAATTGTTCTTGAAACCACATTGTAATTGCTCTTGAAACCATTGATAAAACATTTAGCACATATGAGTCACCCCAAAACAGTTGAAAACAGTAAAAGAGGGGAATAATGTACTCGCCTGAGAATGCTTGGAGGTCTTGAACAACAACCAAACAAAGCTTGAGGGAGCACGGAATCAGTCGGCAAATCTAAACTATATAAATAAACCAGACTTAAATCGGGAGATCGGGTAGGATGAGGCTTGGCAAACCAAATGAGTATTGGAACTCATATGGTATGGTTTAACAAGGCCTACATACTACAATGAGACTAACCTAAGTGCTTTCGACCCATCGCGACTCATTAAGGTAACTTATGCTACTTTAACGCGTCGTGCGCGTGAAACGCGTTCGGACCGTCTAACTAGTCCTATGACAAGTGTTATATGCCTAAACAGGTTACATAATCAGTTATGTGACAAAAGTTTAGGTTACATATGCTTAATTACCAATTATACATGAAAAGGGTATTCTGGTAATTTACCTAAGGCATATAAACTACCTATCATACAACTACTTAAACGATGTGACCATAGGGTATAACCTCGGAAGGTTATGCCCTATACTAGGGTCACCTAATGTATTTGGTCGGATCCTAATGATCGACCAAACTGGGTCGGGCTCGAAGGTATAGGCGATTTATTAGATCGCCTACCCTACGACCCTAGACAACGTGGTAATCAGTGGGCATAGTCCCAAGGGACTATGACCAACGTGATTACACTCACGTTGCGAAGTTCAAACGAACTTCGCATTGACCATTACTGGTCAACGCTGAAAGTCAAACAAAGTTTGACTTTCTGACTCGAAAAGCAATAAAATAAGGAAAAGAACGAAAGAATACTTACGAAGGGTCCCCGAATGCTAAACTCGATTCAAAAATCTCAGGTATGAAACAAATGTTTCAACTTAGAGTTTCTCAAATCAAGTTTCTTGTAAGTTTAGCAATGGGGGTGTTGGGGTATTTATAGGAATACCCGAACCGTTAAGATCGCTTGTCGAATATCGTGCCTTAATCCAACCCGTACACTTGTCGGAAACTCATGGTGACTAAATTGGCCACTCACCATAGGGTATCAACATGTGGCAAGGGATTAAGGAGTGGAGAACAGTTGTTAACAGCTGTTAATACGTCGAATCTGGTCCCGAAAGCGAAAAACTGAGTTTCTGCATGTTTTCTGTCCAGCATAGGCAGTCGCGTAGCGCGACTGCATAGGCCCTTAGGGCTCGCGCTACGCCACTGCCCCTCTGTTTCAGAAATGTTTCCAAAATGACAGGTTTAGTCCCTGCAGCCCGTTTAAGCGATTTTTGATGCGTTTGAACCCCGTTAACCTCATTTCAAGGCTCTAAAATGAAGTTAAAGTATAGGGAACTCAAAACATGCTCAAAAATATGCCGGATGATGGTTCGTTTGGTCGTACAAACGCGATGTTCGCTTAATTACGACGGAATGCGCACAAGCGCGAAAAACGATCCAAATGACGAAACGAATGGATTTTTCTTATGGCGAACACTAAAATATAATATAGTCATGCTTACATAAATTTTTGGATGTCCGGATGTATTCAGAACGTAAGTTATGCGCGAAAATGCAAACTTGTGCACTTTTTGACACTTTTAGTCCCTGAATGACCCAAAAGTTTATTTTAGCACACCGAACCCCTCAAAGCCTATTTCTAAGCTATGTAAAGGATATTTATGGTATGTTTAACTTATGGTCATGTTCCGGAATGTCTGTTACAGTTCAAATTGACATACTTTCGCAGTTTGTCATATTTAGTCCCTGTAAGCGAATTAGCTTGTTTTTGCCATACCAAAGCCTTCAAAACTTATTTCTAAGTTATGTAAAGGTTATTTAAGGTATGTTAAGCCTATGTCACTATTCCGGAGTGTTTGTTGCATTAAACTGGTTATATTTACGCATCGGTGCGCGTATAACCTTCCAGAAAGCGATTTAAAGTTTTAAATAGAACAAGAATTGATATGTGCAAATGATACACATATTTTTTACAAATCCCAAGTATGAAATATAATATTTCATTGCTTCGGTATTTGTTTGATGGCCGTGGTGGCACAGGTGTTACAGTCTCCCCTACTTTAGGAAATTTCGTCCCGAAATTTATTTAGAGGAAACTTGTGAGAGCTTAAAAACATGAAGTTGAAAAGATCGAACAATATTGATTAGGGTTCTTGAACTTCTAGTAACCTTAATAACATTATGTTTGCAATGTAAGAGGGACACTTATATACAAGTATATGAAGCGTCATTGGTGCGTCCACCGTACCTCCATTACATCGTTCTCATTTCGTTATTGTTGTCACTATCGGTTCTTACACATAATAAATCTTACTGTGTTTCTGTGCACTAAATTTCATAATTATGTACGCGTCCATAATCAGAAAATTCCTTGCACCGTTCACACAGTCTATTTTATAATGTATAGGGGAAAACCAATTGAACAATCCTGTGATGAGTGTGACTAGACCGCCATAGAGTCCTTTTAATTAAATCAATAAATGATCTAAATAGACTATCAAGGAGTCTGTTCAGCTACATCACTAGATGTCGTTCTTTAACCAAATTGTGAATCAATCTTTTTGACTAGACCACTAAGAGGGTCTCTTATGAAACATGGAATGGTACTATATAACCCAAGGGTCTTAACTATTACATAGAAGCCCATCAAGGATTGAAGGTAGTACCTTTTGAATATCCTGCTACGAATCCCTCATATGAAGATATGAAAGATTCTGCGAGGATTTGGGATAACGAATATCCAGAGTATTAAAAACACAAAAATGCATAAAAGAAAACTTAAGATGAATAAACACATAGTCACATAATTGCATACTCGTTCAATCGCATAATCGTTCAATTTGACCTTTAATTTGTTATCTTTGGACACAAGTATTTAAAGCATACCAGAAACCCAATCCGTGGATTTCCTTTGGCACTTTAAATATTTTCAAGAATCTAACTATGAAGATAGGAAGATCTTAAAAGGAATTCGGTTTGTCCTAATTGAGTTGTTTTGTACATTTTAAAGTGTACAAGGAATTCAATCAGGGCTCCGATGTCAACGAAGGTGTTGATCGTGATCGGCTCAGGACATGAATAGTTCAAGATGTCATCAATAATAACAATGACGATCTGATCCAAATAAGGCTTGCAGACTCTATTTATTAAGTCCTTGAAGATGGCTGGAGTATTTGTCAATCCTAAAAGGCATGACTGTAAACTCGTAATGGCCATACTTCATGCAGAAAACCGTTTTGGGAATATCTTCTTCGAGAATACAAAGTTGATGATACCCAAAACGCAAATCGATCTTGGAAAAGCATGAACGCTATGCAGTTGATCGGAGAAATCGTTGATTTAAGGTAGGGGGATATCGATTCTTGATGGTAAGCTTACTAGGCTTACGTTATTCGATATACATTCGAAAAGATCCATTTTTCTTTTCACAAGGAGAACAGGAGTTTCTCCAAGGTGAAAAGTTCGGACGGATGAATCCTTTATCAGACAACTCTTGAAGTTGTTTTGATAATTCTTGCATCTCAAACGGTGCAAGACGATAAAATACTTTAGATTTAAAAGAAACCAGTGTTTGAGGTTCTTAGGGAGATCTCAAGTGATCGTAAAAATGACAGAACCACACGAGTAGTTTTGTCTTTGTGTTGACATCACAAGGTTGAATCAAACATTCATACAATTGCATTAGTTAAAAAATAAAACCACAAATTTTTATTTATATAACAACCGCATTGTCTTTAAATGTTACAAGATACCAACCAGAGGAAAAACAAAATACTAATTGTTCACTCCTTCATCATTGAGTGCCTCATTGATGTTAAACACTCGACCACGTGCTGGATTCACATTGACGTTGACATTCGCATTTGGGTTTGCGTTAGCATTTGCATTCACCAGTCTTGGGCAGTTGTGGCGGAAGTGACCAATCTCTCCGCAGTTGAAACATGAACCCAGTGGAAATCTCGCAGCATTCCCTTGAACCGGAGCTTGAACCTGAGCAGCCTGATTTTGTCCCAAACGAAAAATCTTGGCCAAATGCCCAAGTTTACCACACGTCGTGCATTGCCAGCAAGCTTGTTGTACTGCGTGATGACCGTTGCAGCGTGCACAATAAGGTGCGGTACCGGCATATGCTTTCTTTGCAGGTGGCTGAGCTGGTTGGTTCTGCGGGTTCTGAGCAGTCTGTGCTGTAACAGCAAAATTTTGGGCACCCTTTCGCTTCTTTGATTTCTTTGACGTCTCACCTTCCTTACCCTTCTTGTTTTGGCCTTTCTTGCTATCCTCCTTGTCAGCTGACTGTTTCTTGCCCTTGTCACCCTTCCTGTGTAACTTGTTCTTCCGAATCTGCGACTCAGTCAATGTCGCTGATAACTCGATCGCCTGACGGAGTGTGGCAGGGTTACTACCAGTAAGGATGTCTTGTACCGAGTCAGGTAGGCCGTCGATGTACCTTTCGATAGCTATGTCAAGTGGGGTAACCATTGTCGGGCAAAGCAGACTCAACTCCTCAAACCTGTCAGTATATGCCCTGTGCTCACCACTATCTTGCTTCAAAATATCAAACTCCTTCTCCAAGGCTCGCTGCTCATGACGAGGACAGAATTCCCTCATCATAAGAGCCCTAAGTTCAGCCCATGTCTGTGCGAGAGCAACTTCCGCACCTCGGTCTCTCATTACCCCATTCCACCATGTAAGAGCCCTCTTCTAAAACACGCTCGAGGAGAACTCGACCTTGCGATTATCCGGGCACTGCACGTGGCGAAAAGTATTCTCAATGCTTTCGAACCACTGAAGAAGCCCAGTTGCTCCTTCAGAACCACTAAACTTTAGTGGTTTAGCCTGGTTGAAATCCTTGTATTTGCATAGCACATTGTTGTTGTTGTTGGCTTGGTTCCATTGAGCAAAGAGGTTTGGGAATTGAGCAGTCATTTGCTGCGCAATGATTTCTGCCAGCTCGGCAGTCTCTATCTGGCTTTCGCGTCGAGGAGGCATTGTCTAAAAGAGGAAACATGAAAGGAAACGAGTGAGAGAATTTAGACGAAAAGAATGAGATGAAACAAATCTGATGAAAGCAAGGATAGTGGTCATTTGTTTGTTACTACAAAGCAACAAACGACCTTGGTGATTAGTCAAAGTAAATAGGTTAAAAAAAATGTATCGCGAAGACATGCTCGCCTATAAGTGAACACTCATCCCAAGAATTCCCAGGTAAGCACAACTGGTCTCGCGTCTGATGAGATGTATACGAAGTGCTTGCCTAGACAGAAAACCCAGAATACAGGCATTCACCCTTCCAGTTTGCACGTGTTCACATTATTTAAAACCCAAAACCTTGACAAGATTTTGAAAATTCAAAGGGGTTCAAAACCATATAACAGAGGGTTCAAAACCATATAACAGAGGGTTCAAAACCATATAACAGAGGGTTCAAAACCTTACAATAGAGGGTTCAAAACCTAGAAATTAATCATCCTAGAACAGATGATTAGTTTTCAAAGCGGTTTTGAAATTTATGTTCTTGTTGTGGTCGTCACCTAAGGATAGGTGACGGTATTGTTTTATGACTAAACGCAAGTAAACTCGCGTTAGGGTCCTAAGAAGGTTACAGACTAGGTCAAAGCATTACTAATAACCTAATTCCCTATAACCATTGGCTCTGATACCACTTTTCTGTCACACCCCGACCACGTAGGACAACCAAACGTGGCGGAAACGTCGGGGAGTGTTGCAACAGAATTAATGTTTCATAACCATGGATACCAAAAAAAAGTGTTTCGTTTTATTAAACATTGAATAATTACATTGTCTGGAAATCTAAATGCACAATTTAAACATAGTCTATCATTATTATTGAGTCACTAAGGCCTTGTCGAGTCCTATGTGAGCATGCATCTTATCAATCGATATCATCCAACAATACCTGAAACATATGTGAAAACGAGGTCAGCAAAGAAATGCTGGCGAGTACATAGGTTTTGTGAAAATAAGATTCATGACTTCTGTTTAAGAAAATGTTTAGTCGTGAACCTTGTAATTTGCCTTGTCTTTGTAAATCATTTGAAAAATAATAAGTTCGGATGATAAGTATAAATAAGGGAATAATGCATGATTAAATGAATAACCATGTAAAATGAGTTTGTGTAAGATAAGTTGTTTGTAAATCAATGTCTTGTGAAAAGTATGTTACTTGTATAAAATGTTCTATGTCTCAAACTGAAATGATTCAAATAACGCTACAATATGTAATACCATACAAACACTTATATATAGGAAGTACCAGCGGCGTATCCACCATGCTTGTATCATATTACACACGCATCGTTACTTAATCACTTAACCAAACCCAACAATGTAAAATGTCTATGTTTAAATCAATTGTCAAATGTATTGAATAATATGTCACAGTATTCATGTCAAGATGTAAATCATGTCAAAATGTCTATGTCAAATATCCATGTCAAATGTCTATGTCAAATATCCATGTCAAATGTCTATGTCAAATATCCATGTATGGCAAGTGAAATGTCTCAACTAAACCATATGCACAAAACAAAGTATTGAAGTAAAACTTGGTTTAAATCAAAGTTATGTTTTGTGGGAAATACATGATCAAATGTCAATCATGTTCCAATATTTACCCAATCGTTAACCCATTTTGTAAAATCGTTCTAGTCGTTCTTGTTTTAATTGTGAAACTACTTTATGGTCGATTCTCTAATAACATTCAAACCTTCTTGACGCGTTCCTCGTTCCAACTCGCTCTCGCTCTCGTTCTTAACAAACCCTTACCAAAGGATAAGTTAATAATTACAGATTCAGTCGCTACTCACAACCCCCACACATAACAATGGTTGCAGTAAATAACGGGATTTGTCAGATCCTATGGTACCATAACCTAATACTGGTCGGCTTGATCATTGCTAATGAATGTCATCGGTCATGTAAACTACAACCAACAAGTTTGTTCACTTTTTGAAATTGTTATTAGTTTTTGAAATCATTGTATTCGTTCTTGAAATCATTGTTAGCGTTCTTGAAATAATTGTTATTGTTCTGGAAACCACATTGTAATTGTTCTTGAAACCACATTGTAATTGCTCTTGAAACCATTGATAAAACATTTAGCACATATGAGTCACCCCAAAACAGTTGAAAACAGTAAAAGAGGGGAATAATGTACTCGCCTGAGAATGCTTGGAGGTCTTGAACAACAACCAAACAAAGCTTGAGGGAGCACGGAATCAGTCGGCAAATCTAAACTATATAAATAAACCAGACTTAAATCGGGAGATCGGATAGGATGAGGCTTGGCAAACCAAATGAGTATTGGAACTCATATGGTATGGTTTAACAAGGCCTACATACTACAATGAGACTAACCTAAGTGCTTTCGACCCATCGCGACTCATTAAGGTAACTTATGCTACTTTAACGCGTCGTGCGCGTGAAACGCGTTCGGACCGTCTAACTAGTCCTATGACAAGTGTTATATGCCTAAACAGGTTACATAATCAGTTATGTGACAAAAGTTTAGGTTACATATGCTTAATTACCAATTATACATGAAAAGGGTATTCTGGTAATTTACCTAAGGCATATAAACTACCTATCATACAACTACTTAAACGATGTGACCATAGGGTATAACCTCGGAAGGTTATGCCCTATACTAGGGTCACCTAATGTATTTGGTCGGATCCTAATGATCGACCAAACTGGGTCGGGCTCGAAGGTATAGGCGATTTATTAGATCGCCTACCCTACGACCCTAGACAACATGGTAATCAGTGGGCATAGTCCCAAGGGACTATGACCAACGTGATTACACTCACGTTGCGAAGTTCAAACGAACTTCGCATTGACCATTACTGGTCAACGCTGAAAGTCAAACAAAGTTTGACTTTCTGACTCGAAAAGCAATAAAATAAGGAAAAGAACGAAAGAATACTTACGAAGGGTCCCCGAATGCTAAACTCGATTCAAAAATCTCAGGTATGAAACAAATGTTTCAACTTAGAGTTTCTCAAATCAAGTTTCTTGTAAGTTTAGCAATGGGGGTGTTGGGGTATTTATAGGAATACCCGAACCGTTAAGATCGCTTGTCGAATATCGTGCCTTAATCCAACCCGTACACTTGTCGGAAACTCATGGTGACTAAATTGGCCACTCACCATAGGGTATCAACATGTGGCAAGGGATTAAGGAGTGGAGAACAGCTGTTAACAGCTGTTAATACGTCGAATCTGGTCTCGAAAGCGAAAAACTGAGTTTCTGCATGTTTTCTGTCCAGCATAGGCAGTCGCGTAGCGCGACTGCATAGGCCCTTAGGGCTCGCGCTACGCCACTGCCCCTCTGTTTCAGAAATGTTTCCAAAATGACAGGTTTAGTCCCTGCAGCCCGTTTAAGCGATTTTTGATGCGTTTGAACCCCGTTAACCTCATTTCAAGGCTCTAAAATGAAGTTAAAGTATAGGGAACTCAAAACATGCTCAAAAATATGCCGGATGATGGTTCGTTTGGTCGTACAAACGCGATGTTCGCTTAATTACGACGGAATGCGCACAAGCGCGAAAAACGATCCAAATGGCGAAACGAATGGATTTTTCTTATGGCGAACACTAAAATATAATATAGTCATGCTTACATAAATTTTTGGATGTCCGGATGTATTCAGAACGTAAGTTATGCGCGAAAATGCAAACTTGTGCACTTTTTGACACTTTTAGTCCCTGAATGACCCAAAAGTTTATTTTAGCACACCGAACCCCTCAAAGCCTATTTCTAAGCTATGTAAAGGATATTTATGGTATGTTTAACTTATGGTCATGTTCCGGAATGTCTGTTACAGTTCAAATTGACATACTTTCGCAGTTTGTCATATTTAGTCCCTGTAAGCGAATTAGCTTGTTTTTGCCATACCAAAGCCTTCAAAACTTATTTCTAAGTTATGTAAAGGTTATTTAAGGTATGTTAAGCCTATGTCACTATTCCGGAGTGTTTGTTGCATTAAACTGGTTATATTTACGCATCGGTGCGCGTATAACCTTCCAGAAAGCGATTTAAAGTTTTAAATAGAACAAGAATTGATATGTGCAAATGATACACATATTTTTTACAAATCCCAAGTATGAAATATAATATTTCATTGCTTCGGTATTTGTTTGATGGCCGTGGAGGCACAGGTGTTACAATGAAGGTTGACAAAAGAGGGCAGGGCTCAAAAAGAAGCAGCCGAAGTTGCTGGTTTAAAAGGGTAAGCAACAGTTTGACGGGATTTTATTATTGCCTATTTAGTCGATGTATGAATTATATATTGGAGGTTATGACCTTTTGGTTGGTGTCTGCTTATGTAAGTGAATATGGATACACAAGTGTATGTCATGTTGTCTGATTATAGTTTGAGGGTACGTTAGTGAACATTACGTCGTATACCGATAATGTAAATGAAAAGAACTTTATTAAACTACGTGTATTAATTACCTAACGTATATTAGTTTGGAATTGCAATGAGTAATATCTAATCTTTTTGAGTTGCAGTGGCGTATACACTAGTGTATTGACAACAGAAAATCTATATGTATGGTATTGTTCAGGACACACGTGTTCCTAACGGAGTCTGGCATCGGGATTATGTACTTTCAATTAAAAGATTTCAAACCCAGCGTGTGGATGGGAGACGCAATTATCAACTGCTTTGCGACGGTCCTAAATTACGAAGAAGTTAACGGTAGAAAGCCGACCAAGGGGAAAAGCAAAGAGGTTTATAAAAAGATGCTTGGCGAACGTCGCCGTCTTTTCTGCCACACGGTTTGTTTTGTAAGTGATTAGTTTACTTATATTTGTAAATCTTTTTTTAATTACTTTTGGAAAAAAAAATTCAGGTATTGATTGTCTGTTAATTTAAATATGTAGAACGACGACGTCTTATGTAACACGAAGTACGATGACAGGGGTCGGTTGGAGAAGTTCAGCAGTGCGTTGCTGATGGTGCTGAATAAAGATGATTCACTTTTGAAGCTGATAGGTTATACGGTGATTGTTTTCCCAATACTGGAAAATCATCACTTTTATCAGGTTAGTTTTGACATGGAAAAGGTGGAAATACTGGAAAATCATCACTTTTTCGGATAATACTGATTTTTTAAAGAAGACGACACCGTTTAAAGTGGTAAGTATGAATTTAATTTGTAAACGTACGCATGTGTATAACGTTGCTAACCCGGTTTATGTTTGCTTTAAACGCAGAAAGATGTTTTTATAAAATACTTGAGATCCGTACACCATCCGAAATGTTTGGAGTTTGAGCCAGTAATACCGAAAAGGCTGGAGATCGAATGGGCGGCGGTAGGAAATAATGTGGATTGTGGAATTTTCGCTATGCGTCACATGGCGACCTGGTTCGGTGAAACCGACTTAAAATGGGACAGTGGGTTTTCGCTCACGCATACACAAAAAAAAGGCTAGTCTAACAAGATTAAGTAAAAAGTATGCTTGCAAGATTGTTTGTTCCGATGCAAACAAGCGGCGCGATGAAGTAATGGGTCCAGCCGTCGCATGTAACTTGGCCGAAGGGTTTGAGGTTGAAAAAGTTTTGGAAGTTAATCATAACTGAAGGAACTTGGTAGTGAAACTGATTTTGATTTACGGTTGTTTTGAATTTTGGCTATGTTGTTTGCGACAATCTTGGTGAACCTTTTTTTGTGTATGTACATGGTGTTTTTTGGTTTAATCCATTGTAAGGAGATTTACAATGCATATATACTTCAAAACAGAAAATATATGAACAAAACATAAGTGTATAAGCGTTAAGTACATATATGTAACATGTGTAAAAACACTAGTGTATATGCAGGCTTAATGAAACTGCCTTCTTGCACGTTAGTTGTTGAAGGTTGGTGTATGAGTGTACATACATGTACGTGGTTAAGGCTTGGAGATTTCGTATGTTCAGTATGGGTTTATAAAAGTAACAGAAAGGGGTTAACTGAAATACGCCAGTGTATATAGGTGTGATGCATTGGTTAAGTAACAGTATCACTGTTTATCAAATAATGATTAGTTAAAACACACAGTAATAGTATCACTGTTTACAAAGAGGTGTAATGCTTTAGGTTCAGAGGGTTTTTATTTGGAAAAACGCTGACGTAATAGGAGTTGTTGCAGAGATTATTAGAAAAGCATTGTAAAAGATATACAAATGCAAATAAAAAAAGATAAACATAGACAGTATCAAATCACTAAAAACAAACACCAGTGTAAGTGTTTAAATCATCAAATTTAACCAAAGAGCAGTTTAAATGTCACACCCCAACCTATGGCGGAATCATCGGGGCGCGACACTGAGCGAAACAGATTGTCAAGAGAAATTCCATAACAACTAAATTATCCAATAGTTAATATTATGTCCCATAACATAACCCATCAAGTAATCAAATTATTACAGACATAGATATTCTCAAAACAAAAACATGTTCCGACAACTCAGATTTCAAATAAAATAAATTGTCTTTGTTTCTAGACTCTCAACCCTACTTGATTCCCACATAGCAGCAAAACATCCTAAGCACATGTCACATACATTAAAATAGAGGTCAATACACATAATGTAAAGGTGAGCATACAAGTTTGATATAGTATAATAGAGTTCGAAATCGTTTACGCATAACCAACATGTAACATGTATAAAGTGAAGGCAAGAAGGTTATCGATAGAGAAATATGCATAGACGTGACTGCGAGTTGTAGAATGTGCAACACATATCCCCTCTGGGACACGTGAAGTAAACCCTTAACAACCCATGTCTACGACAATTGCTAAGTGCAAACTATAGTACTATCGTTGCTAAGGTTTCAGGCAATAATCACTATGTTAACATAACATACAAGCATTCATCGAATAACACGTAGCATGCAATAACAGTTAGTGTATAAATAGTGTTTGCGTTGTGTGTAGATTGTGATTTAGAATAAGTAACGTATGTAACACCCAAAAGTGCGTAAAGCAAAAAGGGATCGAGTATACTCACAGATTGTGTTTAACAAGTAAACACTCTGTTGGATTGAAGGGAGCGCTGAGAGAGATTAGCCTGAACAGTTAACGATAGCATAAATGATAAGCGGCGCGTAAAATGGTGCAAAGTACCAAGTCTCGGATGGCAATCCGATCGGATGGCCATTCGATTGGATTGACACTCGTTTGGTAAGGATGTGTTTTTGTATGATGGCTTTGAAGTTTTCGTTGCAGCATTTTGAAAACAGAGAAGTATCTCTACCTTTCAGGTCGATCGATCGAACGGTCGTTCGATCGGACAACGATCCGATAGGCAGGCACTTAGTGAGAACAAGTTCACAGCAGGATTGTCACTCGATCGGATAGCAATCCGATCGGGTGGAAATTCGTTAGTTACTGTTGATCTTTGAAAATTGAAAATGATTATGTATCGGAGTTCCAAATGTCACATGGTCGGATGGTCGTTCGATCGGATGGCTATCCGATCGAACGGTAATCCGTTCGATGTTCAGATCCTTGAAAGGTTGAAATAAAAGTTTAAGTGTGGAACCAAGTGTAAGCTGATCGGATGGCAATCTGATCGGACGACAATCCGTCCCAACGACCTGATCGTCTTCGTCACTTGATTTTTTTTGAAAGTTTTGCAGTTTTGATCGAGACGGTGTGACAACGTACTAAACAACAGAACCTCGTCAAGACCCTAGCGACCCAATCGAACAGGAATCACCCTAATCCGATCAGCTAACTGTTCGTGACGGTTGTTCGTGTTTAACCCGAAATCGGTTGTCTCCTGGATAGAATTCAGATCTTGAACCAATACATCACTAAGAAAGAGTAGAAGATCAGAACGAGCTCCGATTCTATCGGTTTTGAGTGCATTGAGTGTAAAAGAGTTGAAAGAAAGTTGGAAACCATCTTTCAATCCTTTTAACCATGAATATGTGTAGATTTATGCGAAAACATTGTTTAATCTTGTGGAAATCCTTCAGATCTGAGTTGCTCTTGGTGGAATGAGGCCAAGACTTGAAGTTCATAAGAACTCCATGATGACATCAACCTAGAACACCTCAGATCCGCTGATTTCACGGTTAAAAGTTAAGATTTAAAAGAGAGAATGATGAAGAAGTGTGTGTAGATCATAGAAGTACAAGATTTAGGTGGAAAACTTACAAGAATTGCGAGAAATCGAGAGAAAGAGGGCTTGAGTGCGGCTGGTCGAGTGAGAGTGTTGTCATATCACAAATGATGTGACAGGTGGGTATTTATAGGGTTTCCAAAAGAGGAAAGTGCACAAGGGTCGGTTTGGTCACCGATCGGATGGCGACTCGATCGGATGGCAATCTGATTGGATGGCCACTCGATCGGTTGGCCACTCGATCCAGGTGTCCGGCGTGTTGAGCTTTGTTGTTTCGATTCGCGTGTTGAGCGTTGTGATGCGTTTCGAGTGAGTGATGCGATAGAATAATAATAAACACACAAATACTATATCTAACATACAATCATCATAGATAACTTGCGTTTAGCGCTTGCGATTAAGTTGCATTGCGATAGAGTTGTGATTGCGTTTCGATTGATTACCACACACATAAAGTAAACATGCACAAGCAACACACAAATAACACACACACGTGAAACAATATACAGAACACCACACCGACTAATAGGTTTTGTACTATGATTGCGATTGCGATGCGATTAGCGATAAAACGATAAAACATGCGATAAATAGTGATTAAACCTTGATTTTTAATAGATACTCCACATAATACAACTAAAGCAAACAAATAAAAGACTCAATTACAAGTCAAAGAAGTCAAAACAGGAGTTGAGCAAGGAGTGACAGATCGCAATTAGCAATCTTTTCTTCCTTTGACTTCAATCTTGACTTTGACTTTGACTTTCGAAACACGGGGTGTTACATTAGAAAGGTAGTTTATTTGGATGAATATACTAAAAATCGCTAGCGTTGCCGTCCCTATCCATTTCGTCCGATTCTATCTCCATGTCTTCCTCATCTTCGTCTTCCTCATCATCCTCATCTGTAGACGAGTCATCCTTAGTTGGCTTTCCTTTTTTTAAGGGGCAATTCATTTTATCGTGTTTTCACAACCAAGGATGTTGTTCACTCATGAACCTCATATATATATATATATATATATATATATAGGGAGAGTATCATGAGAAAACTATATCTAAATGAAAAAACTAGAAAACTAACCAAAAGAGCTAAAAAACATACCAATTTTTTTTTTTACAATTTTTTTATAATAGCTATTTTTTATATATATAAAAAATTTTCAAAAAAAAAGCAATTTTTTTGTTGTACTGCACATGTGCATTATATGTGTATTATATGTGTACTACACATGTGCACTATTCGTAATAGTGCACATGTGCAATACAAAAAAAAAATTTTGGAATTTTTTTTCAATCCATAAAAACTAGCGATTTTTTTATAAAAATTTATACAAAAAATTTGGTATGTTTTTTGGGCTTTTTTAGTTAGTTTTTTAGTTTTCTAATGATCCATCCCCTATATATATATATATATATATATATAGGGGATGGATAATGTGAAAACTAGTTTAAATGAGAAAACCAAAAAACTAACTAAAAAAGCCCAAAAAACATACCAGTTTTTTTTTTAATTTCTATAAAAAAATCGCAGGTTTTTATACCTGGAAAAAATTTTCAAAAAAAATATAATTTTTTTTGTTGTATTGCATATGTGCACTATTACGGATATAGTGCACATGTGTAGTACATGTGTAGTACATGTGTAGTACACATATAATCACATATATTGCACATGTGCAATACAACAAATTTTTATTTTTTTTTTGAAATTTTTTTTATGTATAAAAACTAGCGATTTTTTGTTAAAAAATTGTAAAAAAAAATTTGGTATGTTTTTTAGCTTTTTTTTAGTTAGTTTTCTAGTTTTCTCATTTATATATAGTTTTCTCATGATCCTCTCCCTATATATATATATATATATATATATATATATATATATATAGGCCGGTTAACGTACAATACCTCTTATCATACATTATGTACGCGATGCCCTCAGCCGTACGATCTTCAATCGATCAAACGCGGGCGAAACTAATTTAAATGATTAAATTAATCATTTTAATATATCTAAATCATATCAGGAAGGTTAAAAACGTCATTGCGAGGTCATAAATCTCTGTAATTGACCGATGATGGTTCAAAATCAAACCCTAAATCAAATTTAAAAACCTGAAAATCTTCTTCCCCAACCTCCCTTCGTTCCTTTTAGTGCGATATCGATAGTAAGAACTAGTAATTTGGGAGTTGTAAGGGTCAAACGGAAG
Source organism: Helianthus tuberosus (assembly GCA_030545235.1). Taxonomy (NCBI): domain Eukaryota; kingdom Viridiplantae; phylum Streptophyta; class Magnoliopsida; order Asterales; family Asteraceae; genus Helianthus; species Helianthus tuberosus. The sequence goes on along the minus strand of CM060410.1, from coordinate 150,170,013 downwards.
AAGACTGACAATGATCGACCAACAATGGAAGAAGATGAACAGTAACACACACACAGATTTTTCACATGCGATATTCAATTTTCCACATGCGATTCTACACACCCCATGCCATTTTTCACATTACCCCATGCTAGCCATTTTTTCACATGCGATATTCAATTTTTCACATGCGATTCTACACACCCCATGCCATTTTTCACATTACCCCATGCCATTTTTTCACATGCGATATTCAATTTTCCACATGCGATTCTACACACCCCATGCCATTTTTTACATTACCCCATGCCATTTTTTCACATGCGATATTCAATTTTCCACATGCGATTCTACACACCCCATGCTATTTTTCACATTACCCCATGCTAGCCATTTTTTCACATGCGATATTCAATCTTCCACATGCGATTCTACACACCCCATGCCATTTTTCACATTACCCCATGCCATTTTTTCACATGCGATATTCAAATCTTCCACATGCGATTTTGTCCATCTACACACCCCATGCCATTTTTCACACTACCCCATGCTAACCATTTTTTCATATGCGATATGTATTGAATTCGCACCAGATCTGCACCTGATCGAACGGCTGGGATAATCGCGTACGTATCGTACGATAAGCGCATTTGTATTTTACTTTTTACCTATATATATATATATATATATATATATATATATATAGGGAGGGGCTCATGCGAGAACTCCATTTATTGTCAGAACCAATGTGAACACAACCTAAAATAGCTAAAAAACCTAAAAAAAACCCAACCCCCACCCCCCCAAAAAAAAAACCTAAACCCCCGGCCCCAAAAAAAAACCTAACCCCCCCCCAAGCTAAATGCTAAAAACTAAAACCCCCAACAAACCTAAAAAAAAACCTAACCCCCCTCCCCCACCCCCCAAAAACCTAACCCCCCCCCCCCCCCAAGCTAAAATGCTAAAAACTAAACCCCCAAAAAACCTAACAAAATCTAAAAAAAATCTAAAATTTTTTTTTGATGTTTTTAATATTTTTTAGGTTAAAATCGCTACTTATCGAAGCAAAAAAAAAAATTAAAATTTTTTTTTTGCTTCGAAAAGTAGCGATTTTAACCTAAAAAATATTAAAAAAATCAAAAAAAAAAAAATTTTGTGTGATTTTTAGCTATTTTTAGGCATTTTTGGTGTGTTCACATTGGTTCTCGCGGTTCTCGCAATAAGAGGTGGTTCTCGCATGATCTTCTCCCTATATATATATATATATATATATATATAGGATTAGGTTCAAACGTGAACAAAATCCCAAGAGTTAACTGCGTGAACTGATCTGGGCCCTTGATTTTAATGATCTTGAGATTTTTAGTGAATGACAAGATGGTAATTATTTGGTTATTTGTTACTATTTAATTAAGTGAATAAGGGTATATGTGTAATTTACTTTTTAACTTGATTGCTAAAATCTCGTTTATCTCCACATTTAGGTTTCAAAATCCCCCAAAAATCTCTCTCCTACATATCATCGACATAAAGAAAAGCAGAGGATACCATCGATCCCTAAACAAAAAACGAACCCTAAATCCATCCTCGCCGTCCGCCTCCCACCGCCACCACCACCTAAAAGCAGCGAAGACCTCTCGTCGTCGCGTTTCCGGTGACCTCAGCGGCGGCGAAGCTGAACAGATCTACCGCCGACGATATAGATAGGAAACACACCACTTACTGGGTGTTTATTTTGAAGATTCAAGTGGATTAGGGTGTTTATTTTGAAGATTCAAGTGAATTAGGGTGTTTATTTTGAAGATTCAAGATTCAAGCTGAACAGATCTACCGCCGGTGACGTCAGCGGCGACGAAGCTGAACAGATCTATCGGTGAAGCTGAATAGATCTATCGTCGTCTATTACAGGTATACCGGCTCAATCTGAATGGGTGTTTATTTTGAAGATTCAAGTGAATTAGGGTTTAGCATATACTATACTCCACTTTCTTGTTAAATTGTTATCAGTTAGACGGTTTATAAATGTGTGATTTACTGATATAGGTTATGGATTGTTAATTTATGTTGACTTGTGTTTGCGAATTGTTGTTTTAGATTTGAGATTTAGAGGAAGTGAATATTTGGATGATGAAACAAGGGATGATAGAATGCAGTGTCTGTCATTCCAAGTTGCAACCGGTAACTTTTTTTTGTTTTACTGATCTGCTAGACTACAAGGTTTCCGATTTAAGTTTTTTGGATCATGTATTCTGATTTTGCTCTGTTTTTAATTCGATGTACACATGTGTATTCTGATTTTGCTCTGTTTTTAATGCGATGTACACATGTGTATAACGTCTGTTTTTTGTGATATCTCAGTTTTTTTGTGTATTGAATGTGTAAATTTGTTGATGTACACTTGTGAATTATGCAAAGTATTAGTTGCTGAGTTTTTTTGTTCAATTCTTTGATTTTGCTCTGTTTTTTTAATGCGATGTACACATGTGTATTCTGATTTTGCTCTGTTTTTAATGCGATGTACACATGTGTATTCTGATTTTGCTCTAATTTTAACCCAATGTACACATGTGTAAAGCGTCTGCTTTTGCTTTTGTGATATCTCATAATTTTTTGTGTATTGAATGTGTAAAGTTGTTGATGTACACTTGTGAATTATGCAAAGTATTAGTTGTTGAGTTTTTTTGTGCTATTATAGGAGATGGAAGGTCGATAAGGATGATTCACGTATGAGGTCGATAAGGATGCTTCAACATACAACGTGGCGAATAGTTGTAAAAGATTATGTTTTTTTGTTTTTTCGATTATGTTGGGTTTATTGTTTTTACGAAAATGGAACTTGTAATTATATGTTTTTTTGTTTGGTTTGGAAAACATTATGGAACTTGTAATTTGTTAAATATAAAATAGTTTTACAGGTATTGTTTCTATGTATGTATTATGTAGCTAATTACACATATGTACGATGCTGAGTACACATGTGTACTGTTCTATTTATATCCAAGTACACATGTGTATACCGTTGAAATATGAAGGTTACGTGGATCTTAAAAATCAAAATTTGAATTCTGGTGATGAAATTTGAAATAAAAATTAAAATTGAAATCTGGTGATTTGTTGTTTGTTTTGATAATTATCTTATTAAATTAGGAAAGATGTAACTTAATTTAATTATTAAAATAATGATTTAAATCTAATTTTTTTATATAATTACAATCCTACCCTTAATAACTAAAAAGGAAATCAAGGGTCCAGATCTGTTCACGCAGTTCACTCTTGGGAGGTTGTTCACGCTGGAACCCTACCCTATATATATATATATATATATATAATTTTATGCATAAATTAAAAAAACGACGTATTTGGTTGTTTAAGGTGGTTGCTATAGTGGGTTATCAATTTAAGACTAGATTTTGTAGCATGGTTTTAAATTTCATGCTAAAAATGAGAGGAAACTTGCCGTCTCACATCCCACCACCGTTAAAAGTAAAGCTAAAAATGCAGAAATAAGTGAATTAAATTGAAAGGAGTTCTCATGATATTAAATTGTTCTGTACAAACAACATGACAATGGAGAATAGTTGAATGGCAAAATTTTATACTAAGTTTTAGAGTATATTACTTTTTAGTACTTGTGTTTTAATAGTTTTAACTATTTGAGTTTAAAATTCTTAACCACTCTTTTTATAACATTTTGAGTCCATGTGTTTTATTTGTTTTAACCACTTTAGTCCACAATCAAAGTACAAGTGTTAAACAATTGGACTCAAAACGTTAAAAAATGAGCGCTTAGGGACTCAGGACGTTAAACTTTTTTATTTTGGATTCAAGAGATTAAAACCACTAAAATCTAGGGACTCAAAAAGTAATTTACGTAAATAATTCATAAAGAATTAATTACACAAATGGATCATGTGGTTTATAGTCAGTTTAACATTTGGGTACTAATTTTTTGTTTAACATGCTTAGGTTTTATGGTTTTAATTTTGTAACACCTTTGGGTACTAACACCAAAATTATCAATATAATGACTAAAATACCCTTTCATTTTTTTTAATTTTATCAATGTAACACCTTTGGGTACTAACACCTAAATTTATTTAAGTTTAAATCAATTTTACAAAATCAATTTTTTTATTTTCATCTTTTTATTATATCTCTTAATTAACATAAAATATTTTTATTTTTTTATTTTTTATAACTAAATATTTATATATAATTTTTTTAAGAAATGATAAATAATTTAGCACGATAGAAGTTGCTCAAAATCTTAAATAATTAAAAATTCAATAGGTATAATAATAGTTGGTAATGTGCAAATAAATTATTATTAAGATATTAGGTTAAAACTACGTGTATTACACGTGTTTAATGTATAAAACTTCGTTTTAATTTTTGTAATTTTAAATATACGGGATTAAATAATATAAAACTAATAACAATAATAATAATAAAAGACTGGGATTAAATAATTTATTTGCACATTACCAACTATTATTATACCTATTGAATTTTTAATTATTTAAGATTTTGAGCAACTTCTATCGTGCTAAATTATTTATCATTTCTTAAAAAATTATATATAAAAATTTACTTATAAAAAAATAAATAGATTTTATGTTAATTCAGAGATATAATAAAAAGTTGAAAATAAAAAAAATTAAGATTTCGTAAAATTGATTTAAACTTAAATAAAAGGCAAATTGGAAAATAATAATCCTATCTTTCTGAAATTGGCTGACAAGTCAGTTATTAGCCAATAATAATCCGACCACGTCCAATTTTTTTTGTAAAATAGACCGCCGTTAAAATAAGCTTAACGGAGTTAAGTTTTTTTCCGATTTACAAACCGATGTTTTTGGGCTTTTAATCAGAACGAGGATACAAGTCGATTGATGTAAAATTTACATCGAAATTGTGTTCGAAATGGCTTGAATTTTGTTAATTGGAAGTTAAACACCCGAATTGAAGCACCGTTTTCGTGGGTTGGGGGCAGTATTTTGAGGTAAGTTTTACATCAATCGGCTCGTATCCTCATTCTGATCAAAAGCCCTAAAACATCGGTTTGTAATTCGGAAAAAAAAAAACTTAACTCCGTTAAGCTATTTTAACGGCGGACTATTTTACAAAAAAATTGGACGAGGTCGGATTATTATTGGCTAATAACTGACTTGGGATTATTATCGGCCAATTTCAGAAAGATAGGATTATTATTTTCCCATTTGCCTAAATAAAATTAGATGTTAGTATCCAAAGGTGTTACATTGATAAAATTAAAAAGAATGGAAGGGTATTTTAGTCATTACCATGATAAGTTTGGTGTTAGTACCCAAAAGTGTTATAAAATTGAAACCATAAAATCTAAACCTGTTAAAAAAAAGTTAGTACTCAAAAGTGAAACTAGCTATAAACCATAGGGTTTATCTATGTAATTAACTCTTTCATAAATTAGTGAAAAATGTGTTTTGTCACCACTTTGTTTTCATATAAACATCCATGCTACCTAGTACACTTTGTTTTCGTAGAACCAATGTTTTAAAAACATGTTCAAACCGGTCGGTTGTACCGGTTGAACTTTTCGGTAGAACCGGTTAAACCACCCGGTACACCCGGTTGAACCGCCCAATACACCCGGTTAAATCGTTTCTGAGCCAAATCCCGTACGGTATAAAAACCGGATTTTAAAACATTGCGTAGAACACTATGTAACTAAAATACATCATAATGATTTTTTTAGCTAACATTAAAAAAATTAACTAAAATACATGAAAATAATTTATTCAGAACGAATTTAAAGCTATGCTCCTGTTCCTTAGCTTATTCTTTCTTTGTCAAGGAGATACATTTTCCCAGGAGCGAACAATGTTGCTTGGTTTATGTTAGAAAACTGCTACCGATAAAAGGTGCAAAATAATCTTGAATACAAATAAAGAAACAGTGAACCGGGCTTGTGTTTGACACAATTCCCTTAAACAGATTCGCCGTCTGTTCCCAGGGTACGTCGGTTCGAAGCAGCAACAGCGCATTGCCGGACTTGAGCACTTGCCTGAAAAGAAACTGGAGAATGTCGATTGAGAGAGAAGTGAAGAAGTTGTTTGTTGGTGTGTCTAAACTGATCAGCTTGATCTGGTTTTATAATCACAGAAGCATAACCGAATTCTAGCCATCATTGCAGAGAATTAAAACTGAATAATAGTCGTTACAACATCAGTTTTGAAACTAATAATAATAACCGTTTAATGATCATAAATATTTTGAATAATAATCATTTCAGTTTTAAAACTCATTAAAAACAAAAACGGTTATGAGTCTTGAGTGCAAAAACTGCCTCACGCGGGCCCGGGTTTTCGGAGCTGCATTCGTGTCCGCAGGACGTGCGGGCATGCACGAGTTCAACCAAATTCCAGTTCCGAAACTCAATTTTTGCACCCCCCCCCCCCCCCTACGCACGTGCGGGTAGGACTTGTTGTAAAACTTCAAAGATTGGCACATGATAAGTCATAATGGAGTAACATGATCATCTCTCCTATCAATTACAAGCAGTAAAGGAGAAATTTCTTTGCGTCTGAAATCAAAAAAAGCCATTTTCCTGTTGATACATCAGCTTTTGTTGCATCCATAGGTAAAATACGAAAAAAAATAAGTATTGAACTTTTACTTATGCAATAAAAAATTAAAAGAATCGGCAAAGCTCAAAAATCCAGAAAAATGATTCCTTCTACCATATACAAACACTAATTTTGGCAGAAAAGCTCTTCTAGGCTTAATTGACAATAGGTTTGGGAACCCAAATTACTTTAATTAAGGTGGTTTAGTCATAGAAATAGACAGATGAACTCACAGATGCTTCATGTGTTATGCTTTTCGCAATATCAGATGTTCATGAATATCGAGTAATGGGCCTCCTTTAAAAAGCCAAACAATAGTGAAGAAATAAACCTTCTGTAAAGAATAAAAGGGCATAATTTTTTTTAATTTGTCAAACATAACAAAAGGCATGGTTAATCCATATGCTTAATCAGTCCCTACATGTCTTATAGAAGACTTCGCTAAAGAAAAAAGGGGTTGACCCATTGGTCATATATCATGAAGTCTCCATATTGACCGATGTAATTCAAACACAAACCTAACTTCTCAAACATCAATTCCTCAATTCAACCGATTTCGTGTTCTCCAAGCAACAAATCATCAGATACTCATAACAAAGCAAAAAATCAAACTAAAAAAACACAAAAAACTTAAAAAAAACTACAACATCAACAACATACCTGCTTTGCGAAACATTCTTCGGATCGTTACCGTCGTAGCTTTCAGCTCCTCCTCGGAAACCTCGCCGAGCTGAACCAGCGGTGGAAGCAGCTGCATGTCTTCTTCGTAGGACTACCACAACCTCACCATATTTGCGATTTAGGGTTTCAATTGAAGAAGATGAAAGAATGATGAGAGAAAACTTAGAGCAGGGAATTCGTATTTCCAAATTAGAGAAGCATGAGAGAGAACTCAATGCTGAAATTTCAAAATTTAAAATTAGCAAAACATGGATGGAGGCATAGAGCCAATTTGGCTGGTCTTTTAATAAAGGGGGGCTGCCTTGCTGACACGTGTTGTAACAAAGTTTTCCTTTATTATATAGGAAGATATACAAGCTGGCTGGACATGAATTGTTGATGTGATGTTGTAGCAAATTGCCCTTAGTTGAAGAGATGATGTAGGAAATCACCATTATCAAACGCAATTTGGTAAAAAGATGGCAGCAATGGACATTAGAGTATTCATAGTCGATTCTTTATTTATATTCATATAATTACACTAAAATTCACTACTTTTTCTCTCTTATTTTCAATTAAATAATATTTTTTTATAAACTTATTATCCTCCACTCACAACCACCTTTAAAAATATTAAAAAAAAAATTATAAAGGGTAAACAACGTTTCCCATGTATTTACAGATAAACAATAACATTCTCATATATTTGCTCTCTCCACTCACAACCATTCCTTACAATACAACTAACTCACTCACACAAATATAAGGGATCCATTGTAAATGTTCTTACTAAAGACAAATGTAACTTTTTTTTTCTTAAAATCGCCACTAGCAATGGCAACTTGTCACCTTGTACACCTTATCATTGACCCCTTAGATTCTCGGATTTTAGCCCTTACAAGCACTACACAGTCTCCCAAGTCACTAGTAATGGAAACGACATTACTTTTGAAAATATTTTGAAGTAGTGCTGATTTCACAAATTTAATCAAAATTAGTGCTGCTTGTCAATATTTCACAATTGATGCCATTGCCATTCAAAATGGCGATTTTTTATGGACTTGTAGGTTGTGCAGAACTTTTCAGGGAATTGCAGGCTTTTGCAGGGAATTATAGGACCAATCATTGGCCCAGGAAGTATCAGCCATTACAAATGGCGAATTTCCTGCACGTATGCCATTAAAAATGGCGAAAAGTTAATAGTAGGCCTTGGGTTCAATCCCAAACAAGGAGTAGTTTAAGATTAAATTTGGTGTAAATTAGAAGTGAGTAAACATCGTCATTCAAAACTGATAAAGAAATAGTGAAATACAAAAAAATGAAAAGTCAAATTTCATTAGATATGATTATCGATAAGGAAATGAAATTGGGCAGCATATAACACATGTTTAGCTGCGTCCCAAATAAAATGCTCAAGCGGGTCCAATTTTTAAGGTCCATATCAAAAACATTTAAAATCTGTCTACTTGTTAATTAACGTCTTAAATGTATAGGGTCATGGATAGCATAATTAGTCAACAAATACATCCGCCCTGCTAACAAGTGGTCTAAGTCGATGCAAAATACCCTGGTTTCAGTAATAACAAAACCATGATTGTACCGCTTGCTTGACGCCACTCTATATATCTTTACGATACTTGTTAAAAATTAAAGAGAGAAATAGAGATGCTTCTTTACTTTATGCTACATCTGTTTTTATTTCCTTATTATATGGGAACTCTTAAAGGTTCTTCCTTAAGCACCACTACAAACAACATCGGAAAGCCAGGGTGTCTAACCGTGTGCGGGAATCTGTCTGTTCCATACCCTTTCGGTATCGGTAAAGACACAGGTTGTTCTCTAGACGACTCGTTTTCCGTCATTTGTAACACCTCTTATGCAGAGCCCAAGTTGTACCTCCTTTCAAGCGGCATAGAAATATACAACATTTCGGATTCAGAATTGCGCATAGCCACAGACGTTGCTTATAAGTGCTACAACGAAGACAAGACTCTAAGTTGGGATCTCGACATGAATTATACGATTAGTCCATTCAGTTTCTCTCCCAAGAACAAGTTTATAGTTATTGGGTGCGACGATTTTTCTATGATCAGGGGCGAAGGCTTTTCTGGTGGCTGTGTTGGATTGTGTAGCCAAGCACGACATGGGCCGGGGGGGCAATGCTTAGGAATGGGGTGTTGTGAGACATCTATACCCAAGGGCCTAGACTACTACAACGTGACACTTTACACCTTCCGAAACCACTCGGATGTTTGGTCTTTCAACACCTGTGGCTATGCGTTTCTAGGTGAGGAAGGCAGCTTTAAGTTTCAAGGTGCGAGTGATTTAACCGACGAATGGAGTGTTTGGGAAAGGATATTGTCGACTGTCCCTGTTGTGGTAGATTGGGTAGTTGCAGGGAATTGCTCAGAATGCAAAGGAAACAGTTCATGCGTTGAGGTGGCAGATGTAGATGGTGGTGGGTATCGTTGTAAATGCAACAATGGTTACGAGGGTAACCCTTATCTTCATCCTGGCTGCCAAGGTCAGTTAGTTTCCAATATACATCAAAATCATTTTCAATGATAATCTCAACATTTATGGCAACTATTATTACTAGTTTACGTCAATTTCAACATTTATGGCAAGTACTATTACTAGTTTACGTCAAACTTATGGGGACCTAAGAGCATTCACATTCTATCCATCAAAATATGTGAGGGGGAGTTTTTATATTATAAAGGGTATAAAAAGTGGTTGTGAGTGAAGGAGAGAGAAAATGTTACTGTTCATCTGTATATTTGGGGGGACACTGTTCACCCAGTATAATTTTTTTAATATATATTGAAAGTGGTTGTGAGTGAAGGAGAGAGAAAAATGTGATGATAATATTATTTAATTGAAAAGGAGAGAGAAAAAGTATTTGTTTTTAGTGTAAATATATTGATATAGGAGTTGTTTTTTAGTGGAATGTATGTATAATTTGATGGATTGAATGTGAATGCTAGTAACATTTTCTCTCTCCTCCACTCACAACCACTTTTTATACCCTTTATAATATAAAAACCTCTCCTCTCATTATTTGATGGATTGAATGTGAGTGCTCTAACTAATTTGTGTCATCTCTATTTATTTTTGTATGAAAACTTAGTGGGGCTGTCAAATCTAAATTGATTGGGGTGGAACTCTTAAAAATCAAATATTTTACATTAAAAAAGAATTTCGGAAATTTTCGATAAACTAACACTACGAACGAAAATCAGTGGGGACCGGGACACCCGGGCCTAAAGGAAGCTACGCCCCTGCTCTTGACCTAATGGCATTAGGTATTTATCATTGTTGGTTAATCAGGCTAAAGATGATGAATCTTTTCATTGACATATATCAAGCTGTTTAAACTTTCATCATCATCATACTCAGTAAATCTCACCAATAGCAAAGCTAAGGAAGGGTCTAAGAAGGGTAAGATGTAGACGGCCTTACATCTACTCATATGAATAGAGAGGTTGCTTCCAGTGAGACCCCCGGCTCGATAGTAGTTTTGTATCAAGCCTTGTACATAAGGCACATAACACTCGGCAATTGAGACAAATGACGATTAGTGCATGTACTCCCTTGTCTTTCGGCTATCAACGCCACCACATGATACATAATTAACCATCCCCCCTTTTAACGTTATTTTCACGAAGATAGTAAAATAACGTAAAAATTAGTGCACTTTCAGTTTTGTCCCCCGAGCGCCCATACATATATACATTATATGCGCATTGTCACACCCCGATTTCCACGTGTCACCGGTGGGCCGGTGGGGAGTATCGTGACGTCATGGTTGACAACATAATAGTCAAACAACACAATATTATTAAGCACAGCGGAAGCAATTGTAAATATAATACAACCGAATTTATTATTGTAATATCAACTGTCACAATATTCGGAAGTTTATCCACAGAAGGATCGAAAATAAAATGGAAACAATAGTTCAACAGACTTCAGGCATCTTAAGCTTGCGAGACTCTTTATTGATGCTAAGGAGACAATCCAGCCAATTACGTTTAGTACCTGCATTTAGTCTTTTTGGGAAAATACGTCAGTTTACACTGGTAAATACAATCAACTGACTCATTTTGAAAATGGTTTAAGAAAATTGATTTGAATGCACGTGGCACAAAATATCTTTTATAATTTGATTAAAATGCACAGAGGCAAGATTAATCTTTTTAACTTGGGAGAATTATTTAATATTATAATCTTGTGAACGAATTACATATTCCTTGTGCGTTCAGTAGCCCGGATCTTGTCCGGGTTAAAGATCAATAGACACATCACAATAATGAGTTATACACTGACAGGTGTACGCCTACACCCCGTGCTCAGGTCGTGGCCATTACTTCGAATGATGCCATGGATATCCGGGACATGGTCATTAACCCCCCAAAGGCTTTAAGTAACAAGACTGTTTAAACGAGCCGATCAAATTATTCAACCACCCACTTAATGGTGGAGATTTGATGCCCGATCAAGCGGTATGCTATATACCGTAACCCAAGCCCGTATAGGGAAAATAAGTTAAAAGTATTTACCTGAGCAATGTATAAATCACAATAAGCAAACGCAAGTAGCTTTTACTGGTACTCCTAATCTGGAACGAAGGTTTTATAATAACCTATTAGAATCCTAACGGGTCTTTAATTAAGCTTAAGCTTAGACCGGCTAGTTTCAAAGATACGGTTCGTACGCACGATTAAGCGAAGACCGGATAGAATGTGATTTAGACCCGAAAAGTTCAGAGACTTGCTTAATATGGGTTTATTATTCACACTCTGGATTTTGAGATAAAACCATTAAGTTTTGACCCGTTTCGGCTAATTTATGTAAACTTGTTACATAAACCGAACCGTACGCGTGATAAGTGTGACGGGTATTCGTGAGAGCTATATACAGGTTTCCTAAGTTAATTATGTCTCAAATATGTTGTGACATCAGTAAGATGTCTTTCATTATGCCCGAAACGTGTTTAAACACAAACTAGGCCCCGTAGGGGTAGCTTTGTCATTTAAAAGTTTATAAAAGAGTTTAAGTAACAATCTGAGTTACAGGTCTGATGTAATCAGCAAATATACTCAATTTGCTAAGTTATATCAGTAGGTTAAAGCATATATGTGGAATTTATCATTTTTAACCAAACTATGCCCCGTAGGGGTATTTTGGTAATTTCACGTAAGCCGAAAAAGCTCAAAACTGAAGTCTAAGTTTATCAACCTTTGCTTACTGTTAAAATATCATAATTTTCCTCTTATATCAGTAGGTATCAACCCGGGTATGTCCAATATAATTTTGATACATACTTTGCGTTGAAAACGCTTAATAAGGCGATTAAAGGCCCTTTTCCGGGTTCGATACTTAAATCTGATATTTTTATATTTCCAGAAGGCTTAAAATAATTTATTTATCATATGTGATCAGTAGCAAAAAGGTTTGGAGTCGTTTAGATATGTAAAACTCATTTTATGGCCCGTTAGGGCAAAACCGACAATTACCGGATTAAGCCTACGACTACTAGTTATGCTCAGCCTAAAATTAATTAAAAATCTTTAAAAATCCCAAAATAATATATTACATCAGTGGGTATTAAGTTTGATGCCAAAAAGTAGGCTTAACTAGGCTATACGCTAATTATGCCGTTTAATTAACATAAAGCTTTAAAATTGCGATATTGAGCATAACTCTTAAGCTACGAGTCAAACTGATGTCAAACTTTGCATACAAGTTTATATATCAGTATTTAAGGTTTCTACACTTTTACATTTTCATAAATCACGTTTTAAGGTAATAAAGGCATAACGGTCAACATATGAGCAATTAACGGAAACATGCATATTAATTGGATAACTAATGAACCAAGGTGCATAATCACAGAGGGTTGTTCTAACATGTAACCTAGTCCAATTTAAGCTCTGAGGCATTTCTAAACCATGCCTAAACGGGTCAGAACTGAAAGTCAAAGTGAAAGTCAAACTATGCGACTTTCGGTTCCGAACCGGGTCTAAACAGGAAATTGTCGGGTTGAACATGTTTAGACATGTTCTTACACTTATTACTAAGTTATAACAATGATCAAACAGGTTGTATATGGTCTATAATGTTAATTATGCAAAAATGACATTTTAAACTTCCTGTTGACTTTTTCTAAACTAGTTTGACCCGACTTTTGACCTGGTTAGAGTGGTGATCAGGGGAAACCCTTTTGAGGTTTTATTACCCACATAAATACCAAGCTATAACTACTTTTAATTCGAGATATGACTGAGCCATTGTTGACTAATCTCGAAGTCAAACCGTAATTACGATGGTTTGACTTTTAGCTAATTAAACAAGCTAAACTCAATTAAAGAAGGACTAGCAGACTTACAAGAGTCCTATGCACGAGATATGATCACTTGGAAGGAGGCTTGAGCTCCAGAATGATCCACAAATGCAGATGAAGCGGGCGAATCCTCAAGCGGGCCACCTGGCCCTTAACTTCAGAATTTTCTATTTTCTTTGTTTTGTATCTTGACCTTTGGCTTCACGAAAGGGCAACTAAGATTATTTCTTGCATTTTGACCCCCTTATATTTACCCATAAGGGCTTTAGGACTTATACCCACTTTGCCAAGTCCCTGAACACTTCCGGTTAACCCGAAAAGTCTTAACTTTCATCGTTTGCACTTTAACCCCTCGCACACGAATTTGATCATAACTTTCTCATACGATAACGAAAATTTATGAAATTTATATCGTGCATTCTAGTGAGCATAATTAACATTTACAAAGCTTCAGGTTTGTCAAAAGGTCACTCAGAGGTATATCTTTAAACATGTTGACACATTTAACCCCTGTAGTTTGTAATCACTCACTTTTAGCTTCGTATGATCCATGATTTATTCGTTTGATGTTATAAACATCATGTAGGGTTATTATGAAGTATATTTATTCACTGTTGACACTTAGAACCCGTATAATCACATACTTTCCATGTTTTTCAACTTTAGTCCTTCTATAATATTTCTTTCACACGTTTAAACATTTGACACGTGTCTACACATTATAGGACGTGAATTTTCGAGGTGTTACATCCTCACCCCCTTAAAATAAATCTCGACCCGAGATTTACTGAAATAAGTAAGGGTACTTTTCTTTCATCGTGGATTCAACCTCCCACGTGAATGCGGGACCTCTTCGGGCATCCCATTTGACCTTTACAATAGGTACATGCTTCCTTCGAAGCTTCTTTACCTGTCGATCTTCAATCGATAAAGGTTTTTCAACAAATTTCAAGCTCTCGTCTATTTGCACATCTGTGTGTGGGATAACCAATGATTCGTCAGCGAAACACTTTTTCAGATTGCAGATGTGGAACACATTGTGAATTCCACTGATCTCTTCTGGTAAGTTTAACTTATAGGCAACTGACCCGACACGTTCGATAACCTCGAAAGGTCCTATGTATCTCGGGCTTAGCTTGCCTTTCTTACCAAACCGCATCACTCCTTTCCAGGGTGACACTTTAAGTAGGACTTTGTCACCTACTTCGAAGTGAAAATCCTTACGCTTAGGATCAACGTAACTCTTCTGCCTATCCCGGGCAGCTTTGAGACGGTCACGAATCTGGACAATCTTGTCCGTTGTTTCGAACACGATCTCTGGTCCTGATAACTGGACATCTCCAACTTCCGCCCAACAAATAGGCGATCTACACTTTCTACCGTATAATGCCTCGAAAGGCGCAGCCTTAATGCTGGTATGGTAGCTATTGTTGTAGGAGAATTCGATTAACGGTAGGTTCTTATCCCAACTACCACCTAAATCGATCGCACATGCACGTAGCATGTCTTCCAACGTTTGAATAGTACACTCACTCTGACCGTCAGTCTGAGGATGATAAGCCGTACTAAAGTTCAAACGTGTGCCCAAAGATTGTTGGAAACTCTTCCAAAAATGCGACGTGTACCTAGTATCTCTATCAGAGATAATAGCTATAGGTATGCCATGTAGGGCTACAATCTTATCAACGTATAACTGGGCTAACATGTCGGAGCTATAAGTCTCCTTGATGGGTAGGAAATGTGCTGACTTAGTCAGTCTATCAACTATAACCCATATTGTATCATTGCCTTTCCTTGTCTTGGGTAACTTGGTAATAAAATCCATAGTTACCATTTCCCACTTCCACGTAGGAAGTTCAGGCTGTTGTAGCAAACCTGACGGTTTTTGATGCTCGGCTTTGACTTGCGCACTTGTCAAGCATTTAGCTACATGGGTGGCTACAGACTTCTTCAAGCCTATCCACCAATAGTTTGCCCTTAGTTCCTGGGTAGCTGATGGCAATTCTTAATCGTTGCCTAATTAGGGTTGCGGTATGTATGCATAAGCAATATGAACCGTCTTTCTTATTTAATAACATAAAACTCTCAGGATATTGAGTCAGGCTATATAAGCCTATGTCTTAAAACTTACTCAATCAAGGTTTCGATTATTCCATAATCAATATGGAGTTTTCACAATACTCCAGCCCACGGCGGGATACAAATCTTAATTCTACCATGCCTTCCAGGAGGTAAGCAGGGAAAACTTATGAGAAGATAATCAAGACGCAAGGAGGCTACAGAGATTTTCCATGTCTCAGGCTCCAGTTCATCCATCATTGCTCGTGTCAAATAAGTGACACATTTATGTTATAAGTCCACGAATTCCTTAATCGGGAACATTTACTTGGACAATTCCATTCTAGATATCTTCCTTAAATACTACTAGTCGACTTTAGTACAATATGATCATTGGGATATCCTAGGGGTTCCATGTATTAAACCTCCATACTGATCAGGCATGGAAGCAATCTATGGGACACACTAGGACACGCAAATCCTCATATGGCACTTTTATCAAACATAGTTTGGCATTCGTAGGCGAAAAAAAAAAACAATTGGAAAAATAATTAAAATAACATATGTTGTCGTACTCTATGCGAAGAAAGAGTACTCTTGTATTTTTCGGAAGGTTTTTCTTGCCGATACGAGAAGAATCGGTTACTATGGTTTCCTTGGTAATTTATACCTTGTGGATAATATAAAAGTTTGCTAAGCTTATGGTTTATGAAGATTTATTATTGCCTGTATTAAATCAGGACGCTTAGCAGAAATTATCATTGGTAAATGATAAGAGATGTACTTGATGACATCGTGAACTGCCTCTTGGCGTTCGTCAGGTGAGTTCAGGCATTTCTTCCCTTAGCCCTTCCAGTGTTTAGTCAATCATAAGCAAGTCAAGAGTAACTAAAACATAGAGGTAAATTCTTGGATTCAAACACTTAGTCAACATAAGGAGGATAAGTAGGTGACTATAGTAAGAAGTAAGGAAGTTATTGTACATGTGCTTATATTTAACCAAAAATGGAAATTTCACAAACTAGGCACCTAGCTCGGTTGGCTAGGCGCGCGAAAGGGTGCGGCCTAGACCCAGGTTCGATTCCGGGGACGACCGGTTCCACCATTTTTTCGTTGCTTTTTATTAAGCCTGTTCTTGCTCTTTTTCTTAGATTTCTGGGAGTTAACTTCATCCTTTGGTTCATCCTTCGTATACGAAGTATGAACAAAACTCTTCTCATGAGAAATTTAACAGGGTTTTGAATGAAAATTAGAGTGAGAAGCATTCGGCCCTTTGGATTGTTTCATGACCTTTTCTATGGTCCTTCCAACTGCGGCGTCAACTACAGCCTGGAGATTAACTCCATTAATATTGAGGTTTACGTTTGTAGTTTTATTAACTTTCGTCGCATTAATAGTATTGCGACTGTCGTCTACCTCATCCGAGTTTTCGATACTCGAAACTTGGTACTAATCACCAAGATTTAACAATTATTAGTCATCATCCTGATGACCTGACTTAGATTAGCCACGGCATTCATAAACCGTATGGGCTATTCCGTTCTGAACATTCTTAATGATTGCTTTTTGAATGTATATCTATTACATTTAGCTTAGGTCACAAAAGGACTATCAATGGCATTTAAGGTTTGGAGCAAGTCCAATACCTGCTTGACAGGGGACCATAATGTCACAACTTTCTTTGTCACAAGGACGCTTATAAATAGCTCAAGGGCTAGCCTTACAAGACTTTTATTATATATATACATATATGGCATAAAAGCCTGTCTCGATGGACGTAGAAAGATATGGCATAAAGCCCAGTCATGAAGGACATAAATAATTATACGGCACGAAGGCCTTGTCGCAAAGGTCATTTAGATATGGCACAAACGGCCTTGTCATAAGGACATTTATCAAATCTGGCACAAGGCATGTCACCAGGAATGTTAACATTTAATATGTTAGCTTGTCACGAATGACAAATTATGGCACATAGGCTTGTCATGAATGACTTTAAAACATAACTCGATGGTCTACCACCAAGGTCCTTAATTTATTAGCCGCAATCTTATTAGATTAGGGCTTCAAGGTTTGAACGTGGTTCTTCACCTTTGGACAGGGAGTCATAGACTACAACTGTCATCGTCTTGAAAGACGATTCATTTGGCAGAAAAATAAGCCAATCAACATCACTAATGGAGGTTTATATATAACCATCGTATCTAATGATATTAGTCATGATCACATCGATCATATCGACTATTAGGTTTGGGTATAGTCACACCGTTTTGAACAAGGGATCATAAAGATCACTACTATCTTTGTCTTACCGACACTAGAATAAAGTATAGCCCGTAGGCATTTCATCACGAGGGATGTTAATATTATGATCATCATACTAATGATACTAGTCAGGATCGCAATGATAGTATAGACTATGGGATTTGAGTATAGCTCACCCCCTTGGGCAAAGAATCGCAAAAGATTACAATTGCCTTGTCTCAATTGGACAATATAATATAGCCCTTAGGCAAAACATCATTAAGGATGTTAAAATCTTTAATCATCATATTGACGATCTTTGTCATGATTGCATTGATCATATAGACTATTAGGCTTGAGCATAGCTCACTACCTCAGACAAGGAATCAGAAAGATAACAATGTCAATGTCTCAAATGGACAATATATTATAGCCCGTAGGCAAAACATCACTAAAGGATGTTATATAATATATCATCGTATTAAATGATATTAGTCATGATCGCATTGATCATATAGACTATTATGTTTGGACATAGTCCAATATTTTAGACAGGAGGTCAAAGACCACCACTGTCGTTGTCTTATCGGACAACAAGTTTAGCCCGTAGGCACTTCATCACTAACGGATGTTTATAATAAGATCATCTTATAGAATGACATAAGCCATGATTCCTAAATCACTAGGCTAGATAAGGGAATTTGAAGATTCCAATATAAGGATGACTGTTGTGATTTTCTCGAATCACATTTGTCAAGAGTGCTAACACGTTCTTAGGTGTTAACAAGTATCTGAATCCCTTGAGTAGGTTTCACCATCTTGGTCGCGTAGGCTAGGTTTCACCTTTAAGATTCCCTTTTTAAAAATGCATACTGACAGGGAAGGAAGGATATTTATTTTATTCAGGATTTTTATTATAAATCCTAATTCATAAGTTAATAATAGCACAAATGGCCTAGTCGCGTAGACAAGTTAAATTTATAAGCCATGATTTCAGAGAATCGTGGTATTAAGGTTTGAATCAAAGTTCATTACCTTTTTGCTAACAGGGAGCTGTAGGCTACCACTGTCTTTAGTCTCAGAGGACATTAACTATAGCCCGTATGTACTTCCCTTCTAAGGGATGTTTATTACGGAATTTCCCCTTAGGGAAATTCATTAACCATGGTAAACAGAGACCATATTTGGTTAATTTATTAATCATTTATATTTAGGATTTCTATTATAATTTATCCTAATTATAAAACATTAACAGTTTTATTAGTGGCACCCAATGGCCTAGTCACATGGACATTTATAAATTATAAGCTTATGATTTCAGAGAATCAAAGCAACAATAACAGTTTTATTTAATAGCACCAAAGGCCTAGTCACAAGGATAATTTTTTTTATAAGCCATGATTTCAGAGAATCAAGGCCTTTAAGTATATTAGCACAACATGATTAGTCACAAGGACATATATAAATTATAAGCTATGATTTCAGAGAATCAAGGCATGAAGGTATTCTGGCACAATAGGCCTAGTCACAAGGACATTTATAAATTTTTAAGCTATGATTTCAGAGAATCAAAGCATGAAAGTATATTAGCACAATAGGCCTAGTCACAAGGACAATTATAATTTATATGCTAGGATTTCAGAGAATCAAAGCATTTGAGGTTTGAACCTAGTTCATTACCTTTTTCTGACAGGGAGTCATAGCTACCACTGTATTTTGGCTCATGTAGAAATGAGCAAGGCCCGTAGGCATTATATTAACGGACAGGGAGTCATCGCTACCACTGTCTTTTGGCTCATGTAGAAATGAGCAAGGCCCGTAGGCACCATATTACCACGTATGGTTAAAATATGATCATCTTAATTGATGATGTAAACCCAGGATTCAGGGATCATTAAACTGGGTTAGGAATCTTTTGAAGAATCCTTAATAACGTGTGTGATTTCCAACGAATCACATCTGTCGGGAGTGTTAACATGTTTTCAGATGTTAACAGGGATTTGAATCTTTTAATCAGGTCTTACCATCTTGGCCCGGTCTTATAATTGACCCGAAGGCTAGGTTTCACTCTTAAGATTCTTAATTAATAATTTGAATCTTTTTAACAGGTCTTACCATCTTGGCCTGGTCTTATAATTGACCCGAAGGCTAAGTTTCACACTTAAGATTCTTAAATAATGGCTTGAATCTTTTTAACAGGTCTTACCATCTTGGCCCAGTCTTATAATTGATCCGAAAGCTAGGTTTCACACTTAAGATTCTTAATTTAATTAACGCAGAAAAATTTTAAATTGAGGTGTTAATACGGATCTGAATCTAATTATGGAACTGCCATCTTGGCCGGTCTTAATATGACCCGAAGCTAGGTCTTGTCCCTTTTAGATTTTGCCATTTTATTATAATGGTAGATCTTGCAAAAAGGAAATGATATTTTCCATTTATTTAATATTTCTTGTTTAGAATGAAAGTTTAAACTTAATCATTCCACTAAATAAAAATATAAGTATAAAGTTGCCCTAAGCGGGACTCGAAGGGAATAATGTTGTCCTCGCAGGGACTGAAAGATAATTATGTCTTTATAAGGACTAATGGGGAAACGATCTTCAGTAAAAGGAGTTTCTTCTTCATTTTATTTCTGAATGCTTTCTCCTTGGATGCCCGATTTCCACGTGTCACCGGTGGGCCGGTGGGGAGTATCGTGACGTCATGGTTGGCAACATAATAGTCAAACAACACAATATTATTAAGCACATCGGAAGCAATTGTAAATATAATACAACCGGATTTATTATTGTAATATCAACTGTCACAATATTCGGAAGTTTATCCACAGAAGGATCGAAAATAAAATGGAAACAATAGTTCAACAGACTTCAGGCATCTTAAGCTAGCGAGACTCTTTATTGATGCTAAGGAGACAATCCAGCCAATTACGTTTAGTACCTGCATTTAGTCTTTTTGGGAAAATACGTCAGTTTACACTGGTAAATACAATCAACTGACTCATTTTGAAAATGGTTTAAGAAAATTGATTTGAATGCACGTGGCACAAAATATCTTTTATAATTTGATTAAAATGCACAGAGGCAAGATTAATCTTTTTAACTTGGGAGAATTATTTAATATTATAATCTTGTGAACGAATTACATGTTCCTTGTGCGTTCAGTAGCCCGGATCTTGTCCGAGTTAAAGATCAATAGACACACCACAATAATGAGTTATACACTGACAGGTGTACGCCTACACCCCGTGCTCATGTCGTGGCCATTACTTCGAATGATGCCATGGATATCCGGGACATGGTCATTAACCCCCCAAAGGCTTTAAGTAACAAGACTGTTTAAACGAGCCGATCAAATTATTCAACTACCCACTTAATGGTGGAGATTTGATGCCCGATCAAGCGGTATGCTATATACCGTAACCCAAGCCCGTATAGGGAAAATAAGTTAAAAGTATTTACCTGAGCAATGTATAAATCACAATAAGCAAACGCAAGTAGCTTTTACTGGTACTCCTAATCTGGAACAAAGGTTTTATAATAACCTATTAGAATCCTAACGGGTCTTTAATTAAGCTTAAGCTTAGACCGGCTAGTTTCAAAGATACGGTTCGTACGCACGATTAAGCGAAGACCGGATAGAATGTGATTTAGACCCGAAAAGTTCAGAGACTTGCTTAATATGGGTTTATTATTCACACTCTGGATTTTGAGATAAAACCATTAAGTTTTGACCCGTTTCGGCTAATTTATGTAAACTTGTTACATAAACCGAACCGTACGCGTGATAAGCGTGACGGGTATTCGTGAGAGCTATATACAGGTTTCCTAAGTTAATTATGTCTCAAATATGTTGTGACATCAGTAAGATGTCTTTCATTATGCCCGAAACGTGTTTAAACACAAACTAGGCCCCGTAGGGGTAGCTTGGTCATTTAAAAGTTTATAAAAGAGTTTAAGTAACAATCTGAGTTACAGGTCTGATGTAATCAGCAAATATACTCAATTTGCTAAGTTATATCAGTAGGTTAAAGCATATATGTGGAATTTATCATTTTTAACCAAACTATGCCCCGTAGGGGTATTTTGGTAATTTCACGTAAGCCGAAAAAGCTCAAAACTGAAGTCTAAGTTTATCAACCTTTGCTTAATGTTAAAATATCATAATTTGCCTCTTATATCAGTAGGTATCAACCCGGGTATGTCCAATATAATTTTGATACATACTTTGCGTTGAAAACGCTTAATAAGGCGATTAAAGGCCCTTTTCCGGGTTCGATACTTAAATCTGATATTTTTATATTTCCAGAAGGCTTAAAATAATTTATTTATCATATGTGATCAGTAGCAAAAAGGTTTGGAGTCGTTTAGATATGTAAAACTCATTTTATGGCCCGTAAGGGCAAAACCGACAATTACCGGATTAAGCCTACGACTACTAGTTATGCTCAGCCTAAAATTAATTAAAAATCTTTAAAAATCCCAAAATAATATATTACATCAGTGGGTATTAAGTTTGATACCAAAAAGTAGGCTTAACTAGGCTATACGCTAATTATGCCGTTTAATTAACATAAAGCTTTAAAATTGCGATATTGAGCATAACTCTTAAGCTACGAGTCAAACTGATGTCAAACTTTGCATACAAGTTTATATATCAGTATTTAAGGTTTCTACACTTTTACATTTTCATAAATCACGTTTTAAGGTAATAAGGGCATAACGGTCAACATATGAGCAATTAACGGAAACATGCATATTAATTGGATAACTAATGAACCAAGGTGCATAATCACAGAGGGTTGTTCTAACATGTAACCTAGTCCAATTAAAGCTCTAAGGCATTTCTAAACCATGCCTAAACGGGTCAGAACTGAAAGTCAAAGTGAAAGTCAAACTATGCGACTTTCGGTTCCGAACCGGGTCTAAACAGGAAATTGTCGGGTTGAACATGTTTAGACATGTTCTTACACTTATTACTAAGTTATAACAATGATCAAACAGGTTGTATATGGTCTATAATGTTAATTATGCAAAAATGACATTTTAAGCTTCCTGTTGACTTTTTCTAAACTAGTTTGACCCGACTTTTGACCTGGTTAGAGTGGTGATCAGGGGAAACCCTTTTGAGGTTTTATTACCCACATAAATACCAAGCTATAACTACTTTTAATTCGAGATATGACTGAGCCATTGTTGACTAATCTCGAAGTCAAACCGTAATTACGACGGTTTGACTTTTAGCTAATTAAACAAGCTAAACTCAATTAAAGAAGGACTAGCAGACTTACAAGAGTCCTATGCACGGGATATGATCACTTGGAAGCAGGCTTGAGCTCCAGAATGATCCACAAATGCAGATGAAGTGTGAAGAATGATTGTTGCAACTAATGGTCTTATATAGTGGATTTAGGCACCACAATTGGTTGACAACTAAGTCTACTAGTGCCCACAACTGATCAACACTTGTTACTAGTGCTTAGGGGGTGCCTAGGGGTCGTCCACAAGTGAGAAATACCGCCCAGATTGGTTAAATTCGCGCATAACAGGCTGCTGCCCGTTTTTCTGCTTCTGGCGGTCTGATGCGGCCCGCCTCCCATCTGGCGAATCCTCAAGCTGGCCGCCTGGCCCTTATCTTCAGAATTTTCTATTTTCTTTGTTTTGTATCTTGACCTTTGGCTTCACGAAAGGGCAACTAAGATTATTTCTTGCATTTTGACCCCCTTATATTTACCCATAAGGGCTTTAGGACTTATACCCAGTTTGCCAAGTCCCTGAACACTTCCGGTTAACCCGAAAAGTCTTAACTTTCATCGTTTGCACTTTAACCCCTCGCACACGAATTTGATCATAACTTTCTCATACGATAACGAAACTTTATGAAATTTATATCGTGCATTCTAGTGAGCATAATTAACATTTACAAAGCTTCGGGTTTGTCAAAAGGTCACTCAGAGGTATATCTTTAAACATGTTGACACATTTAACCCCTGTAGTTTGTAATCACTCACTTTTAGCTTCGTATGATCCATGATTTATTCGTTTGATGTTATAAACATCATGTAGGGTTATTATGAAGTATATTTATTCACTGTTGACACTTAGAACCCGTATAATCACATACTTTCCATGTTTGTCAACTTTAGTCCTTCTATAATATTTCTTTCACACGTTTAAACATTTGACACGTGTCTACACATTATAGGACGTGAATTTTCGAGGTGTTACACGCATACCGCAAGTGGGGCGTTAAGCTGTTTAAACTTTAAATACACGAAGTATTGAGATAGTGGTAAGTTAATTAGAGTGGTATTTCAGTTTCTGTTTTTCTTTTTGTGTATTTAAAGCTGTTTTAAATAAACAATAAGAAAAGCAGAAACCTAAACACCACTCCAACTAACTTACCACTATATGAGCATGACTCTCTCAATACTCGGACTCATGACCAGTATAACAATTAATGACTCACGTTTACTAAATAAACATAAAACAGAAATATTAAAATTAATGTTAAGCTTCAGCTCCAAAACTTCAAAGCCACATCATCTGGAATGCCATTTGAACTATACTAACAATCATTACTAAAGTAGTGCGAGTGCAAGTTTTATAAAATAGTAATTAAATGGATTTTCAGAGTAGATTTTAGGAAGTATGCCTGTATGCGTATTTGCGGTTAGAAAAATCTATTTTTATTAAGTTGTTTTAATTAAGATTATTTATTTATTACTTATCATTTTTATCTCATATCATATAAGTAGGGAAAAGATCAAATAGAAAGTTTATTTTGGCTAGAAAGTGTAGGAAGCAATAGGATTAGGACATGTGACAACATTTAAAATAAAGAAAAATGGTATTTTAGTCAATCCAACCCTTTCTTCTTCTTTTTCAAAACCCAGTAACTTCAAAACCCACAATTTTCAAAACCCATCATCTTCAACCATTTCTTCACTTTATATCTCAATAATCACTACATTATAGTGCGATTTTCATCACAAATCAATGATTCAAACACCCGATCGACGTGTTCTTCAGCTTTTTTGAAGAAAACCCAGTTTAATTTCATAAAAAATCTCGTTTTTTCCGGTGATTTTGGAGATAATCACTCGATTTGTTCGATTCGAGCGCTGATAAGTGTTTCAATCATTCAAACTTCGTCAATTGTTAAAGAAATCATTTCGATCCATGTAAGAAATTCTTTAATTTCATTTTTACGATCTGGGTTTTTGATTTAGTCATTGCGTTTTACGATCTTGGCGGGGGGCCGGGGGCAGCGCCCCTGGTAACGGGGTCCAAGGGGCAGAGCCCCTGGCTGGGGTTGAGCTGCAGTTTTTGGTCATTGCGTTTTAGACAGTTTCTGGTTCCATGAACAACAGTTTCTGGTCATTGCGTTTTAGACAGTTTCTGGTTCTGTGAACAACAGTTTCTGGACATTGCGTTTTAGAAATAAAACATTTTTGAAGTGTTTTTACTCATTGCGTTTTAGGTAAACACATTTTTATGTGTATTCAGTTCATTGCGTTTTAGAGAGAACAGTTTCTTTTGTGTTTTAGAAATAAGACATTTTTATGTGTTTTCTAGGCATTGCGTTTTAGAAATAAGACATTTTTAAGTGTTTTCTGGCCATTGCGTTTTAGAAATAAGACATTTTTAAGTGTTTTCTGGCCATTGCGTTTTAGAAATAAGACATTTTAAGTGTTTTGGGTGCATTGCGTTTTAGGTAAAACACATTCAGTCCATTGCGTTTTATAAAGTACACTTTCTTTTGTGTTTTTAGGCTATTGCGTTTTAGAAACAAGACATTTATTTGTGTTTTCTGGTCATTGCGTTTTAGAAATAAGACATTTCTTTGTGTTTTTGGTGCGTTGCGTTTTAGAAAAAGTCATTTTTTACGGTTTTTTTTTCATTGCGTTTTACGCAACTGGGTTTTCTCCATTGCGTTTTACGCAACTGGGTTTTCAAAAAAAAAAAAAATTCGAAAATATAGCAATGGTATACTCGTTTTAAAGATAAAAAAACGTTGTTTTTTTTGGTGCAATTTTTATAAAAAAATAATGTCGTATGAAAAAGTTATTAACGTTTAAAAAATGGGGGGAATTGGAGGAGAGAGAAACTATTGTGCTGGATTGACTAGAATGCCCTTAACAAACCCACGCGCCTCTTTTTTTTCTTCAATTTCATTCATTTAATCTTATCCCTTGATTAATTAAATGGATGGTCAAGATCACTTCCTAGCCTTCCTAGCCAAATAAACTTCCTATTGTATCTCCACCCATATAAGTATATATATAAATTTTAATAAAATATGATGTTTATTATTGTTCTTTTCTTTTTAAGAAACTAACAAGATAACTTTTCTTAGCTGATTAGGTCATTGTTATCCATTAATTGATTGTAAACACATATATTGATAAAATTACTAAAGTATTTGTTTAATGTCGTAATTAGAATAATATAACACGTTTTAAAACAACCTGATCCTAATAAGAAGAGTTAAAAAGTAGTTGTATTTTGTAATAGCATTGTTCTCTTTAATGCTTAAAAATACATCTGGGAGAGCCAAGGGGCTGGCGGCGGTTGAGTAGTCGACCTTGGCCACAACGCCCGGTGTCACGGTGGTTGGCACATCGTTCATTGTCGTTCAAAAAAAAAAAAAGAAGAGGGAAAATAGTTGTTATTAAAAAGTACAAGTTATCACTTCAAATTTGTATAAGTTTCAATCATATAGTTTGTTATTTGTCAAGAAAATATGAAATATGATGTTTTATGCTTTCCTTGAAAAGGCTACTTTAATTTTCTTCTCTTTACAGACATCAACGAGTGTGAAGATCTGGAAACCAACCCTTGCTATGGTGATTGCATGAACACTCTAGGAGGTTACACTTGTAGTTGTCCGCCAGGATCTTTCGGTGATGCAAAAGCAGTAAATGGGTGTCAGCATGCTAAAGATTCACAATTTTCTTCAACCATATACATTATAGGTATCTCTTTCATGAAAATATAAATGTCTGTATAGTTTTCTTCAACCATATACATTATAGGTATCTCTTTCCTAAAAGTATAAATGTGTGTATGTTCACTAATAGTTTCAAGATTGAAGTTTCCGAAAACCATGTTACTCTTTAGATGAAGTGTTTTTATTAATTTTACAATCACATGCAGGAGCGTTGCTTGGCCTCTTAGCAATACTATCCGTCATAGTGGGGATTTTCTTTAGTATAAGGAGGAGGAAGCTAATGAACCTCCGAGAAAAGTTCTTTGAGCAAAATGGTGGTGTGTTGCTGAAACAAAAGATCAATTCACAAGGGTCACATGAGGCAATGACTTTGTTTAGCACTCACCAACTTCGTAAAGCCACTGATAACTATTCTCAAGAGAACATTATTGGTCGAGGGGGCTATGGTGTTGTGTACAAGGGTGTTTTGTCCGATAAACGTGTAGTTGCAATAAAGAAGTCTAAGATAGTGGATGGGAGCCAAGCTGAGCAATTCATAAATGAAGTTTTGATCCTAACACAAGTCATCCATCGAAATGTCGTAAAGCTTTTAGGGTGTTGCTTGGAAGAGGAAGTCCCTATACTAGTTTATGAATTCATCTCCAATAACACTCTTTTCCATCACATTCATTCTAGATTGGGTGGAATGAGTTGGTTATCATGGGAGAATCGATTAAGAATAGCTGTTGAAGCTGCCGGAGCAATTCCATACCTCCATTCGGAAACTATTATGCCAATCATACATAGAGATGTCAAATCTACAAACATATTACTAGATGATAAGTACACAGCAAAAATTTCGGATTTTGGTGCATCAAGGCTAGTCCCAATAGATCATGAACAAGTAACTACTCTTATTCAAGGCACATTAGGGTATTTGGATCCAGAGTACTTCAACACAAGCCAACTAACTGAGAAAAGTGATGTATATAGCTTTGGAGTGGTCCTTGCAGAACTCATAACAGGGAAAAAACCCATTGGTGTTGATAGGGCCAATGTTGAAAAAAATTTAGCAACATATTTTGTGAATGCAGTTAAAGAAAATCGCTTATTTGAAATTGTTGAACCTCGAATATTGCGTGAAGGGACTTTTGGGCAGATACAGGCTGTAGGTGATTTAGTAAAGAGATGCCTAAGCTCAAAAGGTCAAGATAGACCTACAATGAAAAAGGTGGCAGTGGAGCTAGACAACTTAAGGAAATTCACAACTCATCAATGGATCCAACAACATAAACATCAAGAGACTAAAAGCTGGGTCCTAGAAGTTGAACAATCTGATCTTTACGACGTCCCATTAGTTTCATATGGTAATAATGATTCAGAATCTTACTAAGCTAGGACACACATGGTGATTAAAGATAACAAACCACGTGGGTGCTTCTCACAGTGTCGATTGTGTGAGCATCACCACACCTTGCTTGCACAAATTATGGTTAATTATTGGATAATATTGGAGAATGATTTGCATATATTCTGTATTTTAAATACTGTATCTTTACCTTTGCTAACTCCTTGATTTTAGTTACTCATTGTAATTATTTATACTCATGTTGCATATCAATAAAATTCATTCTCGATCCTATCTTTCTCTACATGGTATCAGCCAGGACTTAAAACCCTAGCTGCCGCCTTCCTCCCCTCTCCTCCCACCGTCTTCTCTCCCTTCGCTGTTCTCCAATGGCGGCCTCAACCCCTTCCGATTCAATTCTCCCCATGAACACCCTCCTACACTTGACCTCTCTCAAACTTACATCAACCAATTATCTTGTTTGGCGTAACACTATCACACCCATCTTTGCCTACCAAAAGCTTCTTCCACATGTTGATGGTTCTTCTCCTCAGCCACCATCTACTGTCACCGAAGGAGATAAAAAGGTCCCTAATCCCGATCTGTTGCCTTGGACCGAAAAAGACCAAAGGGCGATTATTCTTATCAACTCCTCTCTCTCCGAGGAGGCAGCGACTGAAGTGCTCGGTCTCGTCACTGCTAGGCAGATTTGGATGGCCTTGGAAACTGCCTACAGCAACTCTTCTATGGAGCGTGTTCATTCTCTTCGTGACTCGCTGCATCAACTCCTTAAAGGTACCTCTTCGGTGACCGAGTACAGCCGGAAATTCAAGCTCCTTTGTGATCAGTTGGCTGCCATTGGGCAACCCGTTATTGAGTCCGAAAAGGTTCACTGGTTTCTTCGAGGTCTCGGCCCGTCCTTTGAATCCTTCTCAGCTGCTATTAAGGCTATTAAGCCACCCCCGGTGTTTAGAGATCTATTGTCACAGGCTGAAAGTCATGAAATTTTTCTTCAATCTCTACATAGTGCAACTCCTCCTGCCGCGGCCTTCAATGCTCAGTACTTTCTCCCTTACTCTAGTCAAAACCGTGGTCATAACAGCCGTGGTCGTGGCTCAAACCGTGGCCACAACAGCCGCGGGCGTAATAATAGCCGTGGGTCGGGCAATCGATTTCCCCATTGTCAGCTATGCCGTACCTATGGTCACTATGCTTCATCTTGCCCAGATTAATCCTTTGCTAAACGGACTCCTGCAACTGATGAAGATATGGCAAAGGCGTTTCATGCACAATGTCATGTTACTCACGACCTTCCTGATTGGACTGCTGATTCTGGAGCCACGGCTCACATGACTCCGGACCCGGCTAATCTTCATAATCAGGCTCCATATCAAGGTAATATACGTGTTACTTTTGGTAATGGTAACTCTCTTCCCGTTACACATACGGGTACGTCTTTTATTGGTAATAATTTGCCTCTTCGTGATGTTTTGGTCGTACCGCATCTTACAAAGAAGCTTCTTTCTATTAGTAAATTAACCACGGACCTTCCCGTGGATGTATTATTGTCTCAACCATTTTTTACTATTCAGGACCGCAAAACTAAACAGGTTCTCGCTAGTGGACGGTGTGAAAATGGACTTTATGTGCTCAAGGATGGACCTCAAGCCCTTGCTGCTAAGCATTTTTCTTTAAATAAAGCATCTTTTGAATTATGGCACAATCGCCTTGGACATGTTTCTTTTAATGTAATTTCCTTATTGCACAAACTGGGTGCCTTACATGTTACTTCTTTATTGCCTAAACCCGTTGTATGCAAATCGTGCCAATTAGCTAAATGTCACAGGTTGCCATTTGACACCAATTCTAAGAGGTCTTTGCACCCTTTAGATCTTGTCCATTGTGACTTATGGGGTCCGGCACCGGTTACATCCACTGATGGTTTTTTATATTATGTTGTCTTTGTGGATGACTTCTCGCGGTTTACTTGGTTCTATCCATTAAAGACCAAGACAGGTTTTTACTCGGTTCTCAGTACCTTCATTAAGCTTGTTGAGACTCAATGCTCAAGGAAACTTAAAGTGTTTCAATCGGATGGTGGGTCGGAATTTGTTAACCACACCGTTCGAAAGATCTTAGAAGATAATGGCACCTTTCATAGACTTTCGTGTCCGTACACACCTCAACAAAATGGTCGTGCGGAACGAAAGCATCGTCATGTTGTCGAAACCGGTCTTGCCATGTTATTCAATGCAAATGTTCCGGCATGTTATTGGGTAGACGCCTTCTCTTCGGCCACCTATATTATTAATCGGTTGCCAACACCGTTACTTGACAACAAATCGCCATTTCAATTACTTTTCTCTCAAGACCCCCATTATGGGAATTTTCGGACGTTTGGATGTCAAGTCTTCCCATACTTGCGGGACTATTCTCCGCATAAATTGGCACCCCGGAGTATCTCTTGTGTTTTCATCGGATATAGTACTCAATACAAAGGTTATCGATGTCTCGATCCCACTACCTCACGTGTGTATATCACGCGTCATGCGAGGTTCAATGAGTAAATTTTTCCTTTTGCAGGTCAATCGGCACGCTTATGTGATTCACCATCGGAACTCTACAGTTTTATTGAAGATCCCACCATCATACCCACTACCCCATCAGCCACTCCCACCAATACCTTTCCAGTCCGCTCTAAAACTCCCCAACCAGCCCCATCCAAACCTAACCATCCAGCCCAAGCATGTTCTTTATGTGATCCACCTGTTGCCCAAACTATAGATGAGCCAAATTCCCATCCAGAACAACCCAATCCCCATCCAGAACCAATTTTACCTGAGCCTAATTCGCCCGAACCCAACTCTGGGCTGAACTCTCCTATACCTAACCCATCACCTGAGCCACACCAATCACCTGAGCTCAATGCACCCTCGGCCTCTGTCTCCCAACCTACCAACATCGACACCAACCCTCCAGACTCCCTACCTGCATTTCCCACCAACACTCATCCTATGCTTACCCGTGCCAAACATGGAATATTTAAACCAAAACATTCAGCCGACTTCGCCTCTTTGCATCATCATGCTTTGCACGCAACTTTATTTGAAGAAACGTTACCTAAGGGTGTAAAAACAACTGCCAAAAATCCTAAATGGATGGCCGCTATGCATGACGAACTTGAAGCTCTCCATCAGAATCACACATGGACTTTGGTACCACGACCATCCATGACAAACATTGTGGGTTCTAAATGGGTTTATCGAATTAAATATCGTTCTGATGGTTCCATTGACCGCTATAAGGCGCGTTTGGTTGCTCAAGGTTACACCCAAATTCCGGGTCTCGATTACTCCTACACCTTTAGTCCGGTTGTGAAGGCCTCTACTGTTCGTATTGTCCTTTCTCTTGCCGTGCTAAATAAATGGCGTTTGCACCAATTAGATGTTAAAAATGCCTTTCTCAACGACAATTTAACGGAGACCATTTTTATGGAGCAACCTCCGGGATTCATAAATCCCAACTTTCCGGATCATGTTTGCAAACTCTCCAAGGCGTTATATGGACTCAAGCAAGCGCCACGAGCTTGGTTTCAACGCCTAAGCTCGTTTCTCATTTCCTTCGGTTTTGTGTGTAGTAAAGCCGACACTTCTCTGTTTGTCTACAAACGAGGAAGTTCTATTATCTATCTTCTTGTTTATGTTGACGACCTTATTCTCACTGGCAACGATGAGGTAACCATTAGTGCATTTGTTTCTCGTTTAAATGAAGAATTTGCAATCAAAGATCTTGGAAATCTTAGTTACTTTCTTGGTCTTGAGGTCGCCTACACAGAAGATGGACTGTTTTTATGCCAATCAAAATATGCTTCTGATGTATTGAAACGAGCCAACTTATTTGACTCAAAACCAGTCCATACTCCCTTAGCTCCGCATGAGTCCTTCGTCTCCGATGGATCTCCATTTACGGATGTCACTTTGTACCGCTCTCTGGTGGGTGCTCTTCAATATTTGACGATTACGAGACCCGATTTATCTTATGCCGTAAATCAAGTGAGTCAGTTTCTTCATGCACCTACGATTACCCATTTCCAATCGGTTAAGAGGATTCTGAGATATGTTAAGGGCACGATCTCTTTTGGTCTTCATTTTACTCGTCCTCATAAAAATACCTTACTTGGTTACTCTGATGCGGATTGGGCGCGTTGTCTCGAAACACGGCGTTCAACATATGGTTACTCTATATTTTTGGGAGGTAATCTCATTTCTTGGAGTGCCAAGAAACAGCCGACGGTTGCCCGTTCAAGTTGTGAGTCTGAGTATCGTGCCATTGCAAATACTGCTGCTGAAATTGTATGGGTCACTCACTTGTTGCGAGAATTGCATGCTCTCCCACCGGATCGGCCCACTTTACTATGTGACAACAAAAGTGCTTTATTTATGACTCAAAATCCTGTTGCTCACAAAAGAGCCAAACATATCGATCTGGATTATCACTTTGTACGGGAACTTGTTGCATCTGGACGGCTTTACACTAAGTTTGTTCCAACCAATCTTCAGGTGGCTGACATCTTTACTAAGAGTCTTCCTCGTCCGCGATTCGAGTACCTTCGTACTATGTTGCGTCTTGGCCCTCCACTGTTCAGATTGAGGGGGAATATTGGATAATATTGGAGAATGATTTGCATATATTCTGTATTTTAAATACTGTATCTTTACCTTTGCTAACTCCTTGATTTTAGTTACTCATTGTAATTATTTATACTCATGTTGCATATCAATAAAATTCATTCTCGATCCTATCTTTCTCTACATTAATAAGGTTATAAATGTTGTCCTTAATGTTTTCAGGTTATGTGGCCACTCTTAGCTTGCTTGGCGTTCTGCAAAACTACACTGTTGGTTACAGGCCCCACTCACACACACTAAAACTCACGCATAATATATTATGTATATGTGAATATGGAGTTTGAGATAGCTTGCAGACTTTTACTCAATGTTTACGAATGAAGGGTTCAAGAAGAAGATTATGGAACTCTCAAATACTTGACTATTATATTAATATGAGAGTACACTTTTTAAACAAACTACTACTACTTCTATTTATAACAATTATAACAAAACAGAAATAATAGACACATGCAAAATAGAACTCCACGTTCAAAGTCCACATGCATAAAATTCGGTCAATCACTTCCCCTTCAAACTCGTACAACTATGACCTCTTCTTTAGCCAAACAAGAGGTAAAGAATAGATCCAGTAAACCTGCTGAACCATGACCCGATACGTGACGACCCGTGACCCGCGTGACCCGTAAACAAACCTGAATAATCCAACAATCACCCCTTAATCGGTGTTTGTTTACGCCTTCACCGCAGTACCGAATCACCTCGGTTTCGAACCATTTCGACTTTTACCCGACACCCGATCTTCACCTCGATCACGTCCAAAGTCGTCTCTGATCAACCCGATTCAAACCGACCACGCTTGTAACATGTCACATGGCATAACGTTGGAACACCGTTCATTAACATCACGACTTATCACGGATCAACGACCTCTCCCCGGTCACATCCAAACCACCCGATTGAACTCCAACGCCATAATGTCACCACCGTGTTCTTCCTTTTTTTTCAACAACCTTTTTCCGATCACCCTTGTTCAAGAGGCCTCTATACCGACAAAGAAAACAAGCTACCCGCTTCTTTCGTTTTCTCACTTTGCCAAACGAGGCGAATCCAAAGCCACCTGCTTTGATGGATCCATTCTGCCCGTTTTTCACGCACAAACGCCGGTCTCTTCTTATCACGAATAACCGATCAAGGTACCCGTTCTCACCATCTACTGTTATCACCGGTTATATACCAGCCGTGCAAACCCGCAACTAACAACCTACCAGCCTTGTATATTCTTCCTTTAAGCATCGCTAACAGCCACGAACACTGATGTTCATCACGGTCACCCCCGTCATCTCAACCGGTTCTTACCCGCAACAACGGCTAACCTGAACACCATAACATCTTCGTCGTCCGCTGTTAAACAACCCCGAATAGCCACCTGCTGTCCCGAAACAGCCCGTTTTTCTGCTGCGTTTGCCCCACAGCGACGGGCTATACCCTTTTTTTTACGCCTGCCCTCCACCGACTGACACACCCGCCGGCGGCGGAGGCTTCCTCCGATCTTCAAACCCGCTTCTCAACGAGCCCAGGCTCTGATACCAAATGTTGGTTACAGGCCCCACTCACACACACTAAAACTCACGCAGAATATATTATGTATATGTGAATATGGAGTTTGAGATAGCTTGCAGACTTTTACTCAATGTTTACAAATGAAGGGTTCAAGAAGAAGATTATGGAACTCTCAAATACTTGACTATTATATTAATATGAGAGTACACTTTTTAAACAAACTACTACTGCTCCTATTTATAACAATTATAACAAAACAGAAATAATAGACACATGCAAAATAGAACTCCACGTTCAAAGTCCACATGCACAAAATTCGGTCAATCACTTCCCCTTCAAACTCGTACAACTATGACCTCTTCTTTAGCCAAACAAGAAGATCCAGTAAACCTGCTGAACCATGACCCGATACGTGACGACCCGTGACCCGCGTGACCCGTAAACAAACCCGAATAATCCAACATACACTTCCTTGTAAATACAAGTTCTAAAGTTGTCATATATGAATATTTCTAAAGGGTTTTTAAAGTCAACCACTTTGAAAGGAAAGATAAAAGTTATGTTGAAGTGGTATAGATGGTCAATAACTTGCTTGCTACTAGTAGGATTAAGGCCTAAGATATATATTTGTTGTTGCATTTGGTTGTAGTATTGGGTCGGCGTCTGTTTTATCCACATAGTCTATCATTTAGCCGATATTGCTTATTCATGTAAATAATATCATTGTTGCTAGGGCACAAATTAACGTTTCATGCACATACTCAAAGTATCAATGTTTTCTTTCCATTCTTCATGTTAATAATAGAAATGTTACAATAATAGCTGACTCGTAGAAAAAATGAATATCAAAATATAATTTTTTTATTCTTCCATCACCAAATCATGCACACCATAGGAACAATGTCGCTCTCGGGATATGATATCACCTACCACCATAGTTCACCGGCACCTGCCTACTCATGATAAATTAACGCTCCAACCGTTGTTGTTGTCACACCCTCACCTACGGCGGAAACATGAGAACATAATGAATTGAATCATACACTTGGGATAAAGAAGTACTTTTATTAATCAAACCGTCCATAATTCTACATGAGCAATCAGCATGTCTTTAACCTCTAGTTTCTATCACCTGAACAATATGATAAAATCTATGTAACAACCTTGATTTTCAAACATGTACTTGTTTGATACACATATCATATTTTGAGATGCGATTTGTTTGATACATGTTTAGTTTTATTGTTGCTGCATGTTTTGCCGACCCAAACACGTGAATAATTTCAATTTGTTCTAGTTTCATACTTATAAACAAGACAATATTAATTACAAGGGCCTAACATGTCATTTTGTGAAAGTATAAGCTAAGGGACTTAATTGTCATTCCTTGAAACTTGTTTGAAAACTTCAATTTTTAAATCCGTATTTTTAAAACCGCCACTATTTTACAAAATATAAAGTTCGGGGACAAAATTGTCATTTTTGAAACCTTATAAGTTTCGGGTTAAAAATGTAAATTTTGTAAAACATAAAGTTTAGGGTCCTTTATGACATTTTTGAAACTTGTTTTATAAATAAAATATAAAACTTTTTAAACTTTTAAAAGTTTAGGGTCTAAATTGTCATTTTTGAAACTTATATTATAAACAAAATAAAAGTCAAGGGGCCATTCGCTCACTCTCTGAAAATTTGAATTCAGGGACCAAAATGGTCATTTTGGAACTGTTTTAATTGAAAAAGAGCTAACCGGGTTAACTTCATTATACGGTTTTCTTATATAAAAGACTAACCTAGTTAATATATCCAGTTAACTATTACAGGGACCATTTCTGTCGTTTTTAAAACAGTTTTAACCATAAATTCTAATCAGGTTAAATGTTTATAAAAGGATTCATATGTTAGAGTCTAACCTAGTTAGTTACTTAAGTTAACTGTTTGAGGGACCTGTTTAGACTAATTCAGAAACACTAGGGACCATTCTTGAAACTTTGATTCAAACCGGTTTACACCGTTTATATCGCCGGAAATCGGTCCAAATCGCAAACAAACAAAGCTCACTGATCAACGAACATCCCTGCTTGTTCTTCTCGACAATTCGAAACCGTCCAACATTTCAATTTCACCAAACCATGCAATTATGTTTCCGATATCGGAAATGTTTAAAGATATTTTAGTGGGAATCGAATTGTCTGTTTTCGATTGTTTTTGAATCAATCAAACATTGTTATAAGTTCCTGCAACCCTCACGAACCTCTCAGACCTTTCAAAACTTTCAAACACACTGAATTACCCTCCTGTTCATCTCTGCAACTCATCACCGGAATTGAGCTCGCCGGACTTAGCCGACACGACGAACTGACCGTAAGCGGAGCCCTTTTTCTCGTTCAATCGGTACTATTACGTTTACACAATGTTTCTGTACAATTAATTGAGTTTGATTTGGTTTTTGATCGATAATCGGGTCGTTTGACTTTCTGTTGACTTCCTATTGGGGAAGATGACATTATTTAACTATTTATTTATTTTCTTTAAAATCAGTTTGTTTATAAATTTATAACAAATCGAAATTTATTAGTTAGATTCTGAAAGATTTAACATAAGTACTTCATACCCTGATGCACTTACTAAAAATATAAAATTAGACAACATTGTCTATAAAACTATTTTTATAAAATTAAAACAGTTTATACTTTAAATATTCATATTAAATCAAGTTTATCGAAATTAAATCTGAAACTTGTACTATATTTATTTTAAACAGTAAACTTTATAAAAATAATTTTATTACTAATATTTCATACTGTTTTGATATTTTTATAATTAAAACAGTTGAATCACTTATTTTTAAGGTTAAAAGTTTAATTGTTTAAATTATATAATTATGTGAATTAAATCTGAAGTTATTTTTATTTTATCTTGCATGCATTGTTGAGTTTATATAAATCAGAAACCATGTTTTATTATTTGCATGTTATTTTTAACATACTAAACCTTATAAATCCGTTAAATCACATTGTTTTATTTAATATGATTAAATTAAATAACTATAGGATTTATGTCGGAAATTATTTTTGTAATAATACATGCATTATTCTGAGTTGGTATAAATTTTGTTACTGTTTAATTAATTTCAGAACATTTTATGTAATTAAATCAGTTAAATCATTTATTTTAACTTAACAGTTTTAATTATATAATTATA
This sequence comes from Helianthus tuberosus, assembly GCA_030545235.1. NCBI lineage: Eukaryota > Viridiplantae > Streptophyta > Magnoliopsida > Asterales > Asteraceae > Helianthus > Helianthus tuberosus. The sequence goes on along the minus strand of CM060410.1, from coordinate 150,132,443 downwards.
TATATTCCGCCCAAAAATATTTTTATAACAAAATACATATTTTTCCGAGTTTATAAAAATTCAGAAACTGCTTTGTTTATTTACAGATTATTTTTTTAATAATTAGACTGATAAACTTAAAATACTGATATTTAGCCCTTTTAATTCTGTTTATTTCACATAAATTTATTCAAGGGCCAACATAATTATTTTAAATCATATTTACACTTGTTAAATGATTAAAAATGTTATTTTTAATTATTCTGCCCTAAACTAATTAGTAGATAATTAATTTGTATAATTACCATGCTATTCTGAAAATACATTTATCTGTTTTAAATATACAAATAATATTTTTACTCATTATTTGTATAACTTAGTATTTCATAAATACTTCACAAATTAATCAAAATACCAAGTGTTCCCCAAACAGATTGTCAAACCGTACAACACAAAACCTTGTCACCCGTTTATACAAAATCACAGTGTTGCCCTTGTTAATGTTATGTTCCATATGTGTTTGTTTCATGCATGTTATAGAGTAGCGTGGAAAGACTTGTTCCTGCAAACTCTTATCTTTATATTTGTCTGGGATTATTTCGCAAACAAGGTGAGTTCATAGTCCCCACTTTTTGTTTTACAATATTTTCGGGGTGAAACATATGTAATAATGTGATACAAACTCAATTGCATTTTTGTGGTTATCTTGATTGTTTACTTTCATGATACTTGTTGCTTAACGCATACATTCATTAACTCTGTACAAGCCCAGCGGTACATTATAGCGCTATAGGGGTGACGCCCCACCCTACTTCACACTCATTGTTGTTGTTGTTGTTGTTGTTGTTCACATTTGTTGCAAATTTTGGAAGTTTGGGTGATCAATGCCGTGTTTACGTCTACAAGGTTTGAATGTTACACACAGCATACTTGTATCGTTCTTTTGCTAAGTTACATCAAGTACCACATTGTTGAACTTTTATTATCACATTATTTGTTTATTTTCAAACCAACCAAACCTATGAACTCACTCAACCGTTTGTTGACCTAAAATATTTTTAACATATGTTTCAGGTGTTGATTGTTTGAAGTTAGCTTTTGCAAGGATCACATAGGATTGCTCAAGACAAGTGCCTTAGCTTTAAATAAAAACAAAGACCTTTTGTGAACAATGTGTTGTATTGTACTAGTTTGGATGTGAATGCAATCCTATAAATCAACTTAATTATATTTCAACTTTAATTAAATCACCATGTGCTCATATGCATTCTATCAAGTTTCGTGATGCCCTTGACGTTTCCGTCTCAGTGTCAGGGTGTCACAATCTATCAACTAAAAAGTTGGTGAGATCATAGGTTTGATATGCACATATAGTTTTATAGTATCATAAATAAGTTTAAAGCATATAGGTAGATAAATTCAAATACTTATCATCTACAACCAACCCTGGTGACTTGTATACACCCAAATGTCTGACCCCTTATCATGGGGACATCAAAATTGGTGTTACTTCTTGTTGTATTTTGAACACATGGCTCCCTACCTGGGAACCCCGCAGTTGGTTGGTGCATCCGACTCGAGTATTTGGTCGGTTTTGTCCAACTAAAGGTCTATTAATGCACTTTTGTTGGCTTCGCAAATAATGTATGTTGTTGTGATAAGGGGATTTATATCAGTTTGATAACTGAAGCACTACAACATGTAAGAGCCATTTAACCATTACCAATATACGAAAACTATTTTATGAAAAGAAAGAGTTATTGTAATGTATGCATGTTTCCCTCCCCAAAGTTTGAAAAGTTGTAGAAAAGGGGCTATAAAACTCACCTTGCAAACTTGTACTTGTCACTTAAAACGATTACGGGTGCCCTAAATTGTTATTGTTATATAAGTTGACTTAGTATAGAAAGTTGTTATTTGCGAAAAGTATCTTTAATACGAAAGAATAATTGAGGAAAGAAAATCTAAGGAAGAACTCAAGTTGAAAGTTGAAACCATGGTTTCGGAAGAGAAGGCATCAAAACCTTAATTATATGTTAGCCGTACGACGAGCTTTTTACGGTTTATAAGAACTTATTAGTTTGAGAGGTTCTTGCATGTTTAAAACCATGTTTTTTGTTTTAGTTGTTTGAAGGTCGAAAAGTCCATGTTTTTAGTGACGTCCGTTGGGTTTAATTTCCAACTCAATGAACTCGATTTTGGAAAAAAAGGAATCAACTGATTTGGATCATAATGGATTAAGTTACGAGGGTTTAAAGCGGAACAAAGTTTTCTGGAATTGTTAGTCCCTTTGCACAGGATCTGATCGTAAGGAACTAGATGAATCGACTTTGTCTAATGTGCGGAATCCATTATGACAAATCTTAGATTGTTCAACACAGAATTCAACGATTAAACACGGTCTGTTCTTTTTATTAGACGTTCTGAAAGTACAAAGTTCCGGTAGAAGACAGACACTGGTCAGGTTCTCGCTCGAGTCAAAAGTCCCAAAAGTAATACCCTGACGAGGTATTTATAGGTAACTCAGGAAGTGGTGAGTGTCGTCCGCTCGGATAACAAGCTATCCGATCGGGTGACATCCTGTCCGAACGGATAACATGTTGTCCGGTCGGATGAGCGCTATCCTATCGGATGATAATCCGATCGGATGACACCAGTCAACAAAAGTCAACACTTACAGTTAAGCCCCGTTTCCTGAGTTGTCGATCTATCTACACACACACATTACATAATTGTTTACAAAGACACAAATATACAAAACATGACTACATGCTGACGGAAGCTACAAACATATGCACTAACAGACTCCCCCTCGGATGTAGCTGTAGTTCCTTCCAGCATAGTCTTTAATTCCTCCTGTTGCGTCTTCGTTCACGAGCTCTCTGTCTTCTCTTTTCTGCCTTTTCTTCTAACATTATACGTCTTTTATGCCTTCCTTCAGTTAACCACCAGTTTCTATAAACTGGATCACCATCACGCTTCCGATCCCATTTGGGAATCTTGTTCTCTTCTGATTCAATAAGTGTTTGATCTGTTGGAGGCACTTTTCCCAAATTTCTTTTGCCCAATTCAGCAGCTCTTTCAGCAATCTTTTTAGATCTTTGTTCACGCTTATAATTTTTTCAGGAATTCATCAATCTCCAGATCTCTCCATTTTGTCTTCCAGTATCTTCCTGAATTGATATCTTGTGCAAAACATACATCTACAACTGTTTGGTATTGCTGTGCTTGAGCTTTGTCTCTCTTTTCGTAAAAGATCTTGTTGTAGAACAAGCAATCGATATCCTTCTTTGAACAGTTAACAAGCCACATTGGATCCAGAATACTTATTCTTCGAGACTTTCCCATGGAATTGTCATAGAGAGAGATAACTGCCTCAGCCGTCGTTTCGTTGTAGATCCAGCCTTGAAATAAATCATGGAAGTCTTGCTCAATGGCTCTGAGAGGCATATTCTTCAAGCATCTAGGCGGCTTTACATCCAAAGATATATCTTTTCTACCATTCTCTAGATATGTGACAATCTGCTTTGGATACTGTGGCTTCCAATCAGGATAACCATTCTTTGCTTGCAATTTGATGTAGTTCCACAAATCTTGATCATGTTGTCTAACTTCTGGACCATAGTAGAACTGCTTGATAATCTTTGTTTTTACCAACTCATCCACATCCCACCATGGTAAAGAACTGATATCTGACAGAAATTCGAAGTACTGAACTCCTTATTCCCGTCTGATAGCATAGACTTTAAGATCTTCAAGATATCCCCATGATAGAATATCTCCCCATGAAAGATTTTTGTCATGTGTGAAATACTGAAGAGCTCTAAGAGTTTTTCTTTCTTTGGGCATAACTTTGAACCACCTTTTTCGTTCTTAAGCAAGAATTTCTCTGGGAATTGTTTCTGGAATACCTTCGGTAGAAACTTTTTCAATAATTTTCCTTCTGATTTCATCTTCATTTCTATCTTTGAACATTTCAGCAAGTGACGAAAATGTTTCATCAATTCCAGCATAATGAAAATCAGTATCTTCATCGGATGAATCTGAAGCATCTTCAACAATAACATCATCGTAATGATCAGCTTCATGGGCATATCTTGGCTCAAAATCTTTCTCTGGAGACTGAGGAATCTCATCCTCAATATCAAACTTGAACTTCCCATCTTCCAAACCCAACTCTTCTAACATTTCAGCTCTAGTTCTTTGAACCTCGATCTCACCTTCATATTTCTCATGTAGGTAGATAACAGTAGGGTTTGTTAGAAATACCTGGTCTGCATGTTGTTTTCCTGATGATGAGGCTTCATGTTGAGTATCATCTTCCTGTTCGTTAATTTCATCTTTCAGCAACTCTTCAATCCTTTCTTGAACATTAGGATTAATGATTAATAAGCCAGAAGACCCTTGATCATCATCATTGTTTTTCTTGTCATCATCATCTTTCTTATCATCTTTCTGAACAGACTCGTCTTTATCATCATTTTCATCTTCATTCTCTTCATCATCACCAAAAATTTCAAGATCAGAATCACTAACATCTTCTCCACGTGCTTTCTTTGCTTCTTTTCGCCTTTCCTCAATTTTCATTCTGCGAACAATTTCTGATATGTTGTAAGGCACTGTAGAAGTTTTTCCAACAAGAATGAATTGTTGTGTCTTCCATTCTAGTAACAACACTTCTTTGGCCTTTCTCTTCTTTTGAATAGCAGCAACTCTTCGAATAACTTCATCAGTATCAATGAATAGAGAAGACTTACCAACCATCATAAAGTTTTGATTCTGTTCATCTTCAGCATCTTGTTCTAGAATATCTTCAACAACTTGCTCTTCAACTTGTTCTTGAATACTATCCACATCAACCATTTCAATGTCAACTTGACTAGAAGACCCACCAGCTTCTTGAACTTCTTCAATAACACTTTTGTTCTTTTGAGTGGCATCTTCAGCTAGTCGACTTTCTCTTTCCATTCTTCTTTCCTCGACTCTTTTTACTTCAATCTCATTGAATGCAGTATGAACATCCATCTTCAGATGACTTTCCACAACCGCATATAGCATGTTGAGCTGATTGTCTTTCATTACTTTATCAGCTTTCATTGCTTCCATCTCCAACTTCATTGCCTTCATTTCATTTGATGTAGCTTCACTCATTTCACTGAGAAGTTGATTTAGTGTTTGATTCACATCTTGAAGATTCTTTATCTTTACATTTAATGAAGAAATTTCTGCTGTCAATAGTTCAAACATTTTAGAATTATTATTGTTGTCATCCTTCATTTCGTTTATCGTCTTCTCTTTTTCTATCAACACCATTCTGATTTGATCATGAGCTTTCATCAGCTGATTAACTTGCTTCTTTAAAACATCACGTTCTGCTTCAGCTTTGTCTTTAGCTTTTTCAAGAGCATCAACTTTCTTCAGTAATTCTTTTACAGCTTCATTATTGAACATGTCATAATCATCTTCTGGAATATCTTCACTAAAGACTCCAGTTGCAGGTGGAAGATTGCCAAAAAAATCATCTGTAACTTTTGGGCGTGAGGATTCTGGAATCTCAATGTTTTCTGGAATTGGTGGAAATTCTGAAGAAAAAACTCCACCCTCAGTCACTTCAACATAATCATCGTGACCAACTTTCCTTTTAACCTCTGTTTCTTGAGCCTTTGATGATTCAACATGCTTTTTGCCTTTGCCTCCTTGATCTTTTTGAGCTTTAGCTTCTCCTTTCTTTGCACGCACGCTTCACGGAATAACTCCACTTTGAACAGCTTTACGCTTCTTTATTTGTTTCTTTGGTTGATCCGGTTCAAAAGAAGAGTCTTCCTCATCTGATACTTTTTGTTTCTTTCTAGGCTTTTTCTTCAGTTGTGCTTTGCCTCTGCCAAGTGTAGTTGGATCAAGTTCTGATTCTGACTCTGTAGCTTCAGAATCTTCATCACTTGAGACATCTTGAACAACACCTTCAGGTTCTTTGCCTTTGAAATCTTTAGATTGAACACTTGAACTTTTCTTTTTCTGAGCAGCAACATCCTCATTCTTTTTCAAAAAGCTTTCAAGAGATTGTGACAGCAACTCAGCTCCTTCTTGAATAACTGCAGACGGTTCCAAAACTATGTCATCCACCAATTTCTGCTGTGGTTCTGCAAAATAGACATAGAAGATGTCATTAGAATAATATAACATTTTAAAATTCTAACTTCTCTTATTACTCCCCCTTTCTGCTGTGGAATGAAGTAACTGTTATGAAAAAGGGGATATATCCCGACAGTTGCGCGGACACGGCCCCGTGTCCAGCGGACACGGCCTCGTGCCGAGCAAAGTTTTTTTTTTTTTAGTGCTCGTGTGAGTGCCCTTGTTTCCCATGAACTTTGGTTAGAAAACTTACCGCTTTAATGTCGTCCCCATCGTTCGTAACTTACCAGGTATGATGCTGATGCTTTCATTCTTCGATCGTTTGAAGCGAGATCTCCTCCTCTTCATCCTCAATGAATCCTTGATAGAGTTTCAGCCGTTGGCCATTGACTTTGAATGGAGGTCCATTCCGAGATTTAATTTCTACTGCACCGTGTGGGAAAATATGGGTGATGGAAAAAGGTCCTGACCACCTATACTTTAATTTACCAGGAAATAATCGAAGTCGTGAATTAAACAAAAGAACTAGATCTCCTACTCGAAATTCATTAGGTTTAATATGTTTGTCATGCAAGTTTTTCATTCTTTCATTGGAAATTTCTGAGTTTGAGTATGCATAATTCCTAAGCTCGTCTAATTCATTTAATTGATAAAATCGATTTTTACCAGCAAATTCTAAATCTAAGTTAACATTTTTAATTGCCCAGTAGGCTTTGTGCGCAATTTCTACTGGCAAGTGACAACTTTTTCCGTAGACGAGCTTATATGGGGTTGTACCTATTGTTGTTTTATAAGCAGTTCGAAAAGCCCATAAAGCATCATCTAATTTATCTGCCCATTCCTTTTTATTTAACCCTGCGGTTTTTTCAAGTATTCGTTTTAAACCTCTATTAGTCACTTCGGCTTGTCCGTTTGTTTGAGGGTGATATGCTGTTGAGACCCGGTGATAGACCCCATATCTTGTTAAAAAAATTTCAAGTTGATGGTTGCAAAAATGGGTACCTCTATCACTTATTAATGCTTTAGGTGTGCCAAAACGAGAGAATAGTTTTTTCAGAAATCTTACCATGACTCTTCCATCATTTGTTGGAAGTGCCTCGGCCTTGGCCCATTTAGACAAGTAATGCCACAAGTATATATTTGTTTCCTTTCGATGGTGGGAAAGGTCCCATAAAGTCGAGTCCCCATACATCAAAAATTTCACAAACAAGAATGCCATTTTGTGGCATTTCGTTTTTGGAAGAAATATTACCTGTTCTTTGGCAAGCATCACATGTCTTGACAAGACTTTGGGCGTCTTTGTAAATGGTCGGCCAATAAAATCCTGAATCAAATACCTTTCGTGCGGTACTAGCGGCACCATGATGCCCTCCGTATGGACCTTCATGACAATGGCGGAGAATTCTTCGTGCTTCGCTACCATGTACGCATCGTCGGATGAGTTGGTCGGCACACATTTTGAAAAGATATGGATCTTCCCAAAAATAGTGTTTCACATTGGCAAAGAATTTTTTTCTTTGATGATGTGGCCAACCCTTAGCGACTATACCGCTAGCTAGGTAGTTAGCATAGTCGGCGTACCATGGTTCTTCCTTGTATTCAACCATTTCTAGGGACTCTGTTGGAAATTTTTCATTGATTTGCTCGTCCCTAGTTGCCTCTAAAGCTGGGTCTTCTAAGCGCGAAAGATGATATGCTGCAGTATTTTCTGCTCCTCTTTTATCTTTGATTTCAATATCAAATTCTTGGAGGAGTAGAATCCACCGAATCAAACGTGGTTTTGCGTCCTGCATTTTGAAGAGATATCGAATGGCTGCATGATCTGTATAGACTATAGTTTTAGAAAGAACAAGATAAGAACGAAATTTATCAAAAGCAAATACCACAGCTAGTAATTCTTTTTCAGTTGTTGTGTAATTTTCTTGTGCATCATTAAGTGTTTTACTAGCATAATAAATTGGGTGGAAATGCTTTTCTTTTCTTTGTCCCAAGACAGCTCCAACTGCAAAGTCACTTGCATCACACATGATTTCGAAAGGAAATTTCTAATCAGGCGCTATCATGATAGGTGCATTGACTAACATTTCCTTTAGGGTTAGAAATGCTTGATTGCAATCCTTGTCAAAGATGAAAGGGGCATCTTTCTCAAGTAATTTTGTTAGAGGCCTTGAGATTTTAGAAAAGTCTTTGATAAACCGCCTATAAAATCCGGCATGTCCTAGGAAACTTCTGATAGCTCTTACGGAGGATGGAGGTGGTAGTCTAGAAATGGTATCTATTTTGGCTCGATCCACCTCCATTCCTTCGCTTGAGATTTTGTGACCGAGTACTATTCCCTCCGTTACCATGAAATGGCATTTTTCCCAATTAAGGGCGAGGTTAGTTTCCTCACATCGGGATAGCATTCGTTCAAGGTTATCGAGGCATTGGTCGTATGAATCCCCAAAGATAGAAAAGTCATCCATGAAGACTTCCATTGTCTTTTCTATCATGTCATGGAAGATAGCTACCATGCAACGTTGGAATGTTGCGGGGGCATTACATAGACCAAACGGCATGCGTCGATAAGCAAAAGTTCCATAGGGACATGTGAAAGTTGTCTTTTCTTGGTCTTCGGGTGCTATCGGAATTTGAAAGTAACCTGAAAAACCATCCAAGAAACAGTAAAATTTATAACCGGATAATCTTTATACATTTGATCAATGAAGGGTAAAGGAAAGTGATCTTTTCTTGTTGCTTCATTTAATCGTCTATAATCTATACATACTCTCCATCCTGTGACGGTTCTCGTTGGTATTAATTCATTTTTTTCGTTGGTTATCACCGTCATACCTCCTTTCTTTGGAACTACTTGGACGGGACTTACCCAAGGGCTATCGGAGATAGGATAGATAAGTCCGGCGTCAAGTAATTTGATGACTTCATTTTTAACCACTTCTTGAACATTTTGATTTACTCGACGTTGTGGTTGTATTACCGATTTGTAGTCATCATTCATTAAAATTGTGTGCGTGCACATGGAAGGACTAATTCCTTTTATGTCTATAAGTTTCCAAGCGATCGCATTTTTATGTTTTTTCAAAAGACTAATTAATTTTTCTTTTTCTAAGCTATCTAATTTAGACGAAATAATTACAGGTAATTTACCATCTTTGTCTAGAAAAGCATATTCCAAACCTTTTGGAAGTTCTTTGAGCTCAAGTGGTGGGTCTTTAGGAGACCCCTTATTTGGTTGCTCATTTTGATCAAGAACTTTAAAAGTTTGTTCTATGGCGACCTCTTCTTCAACAAAGTAGTCAATCTTTTCACTTGTATCGGGTGGTTCATCTTCATCTTTAATTAGGTGGTCATTATTGCCAAATGGATATTTCATTGACCACTCAAGATCGACACTTCTTTTAAATGCCCCTAATTGAAGAGGTAGATTATTGAACTTCCGGTTTTTCAAAGCTTCGTGAGTTTTTACAAATGGTCGTCCCAACACTAGAGGAGCGTCATCGAGGATGACAAAGTCGGTCGGGATTACCATTTGATTTGTTTGAACCAAGACATCCTCAACTATACCGATTGATTTTATTACCTTCCAATTGGATAGAAAAATGGGTATTTGAAGTGGAGAAAAATCACTAATACTTAATTTTTCGAAAATGTAGTTAGGCATTATGTTAACACAAAGATCTTTATCGATTGTGACATTACTAATAAACGAATTTTGAAAGAAACATGGAACCGGTGTAATGTTAATTTCAAATGGGTCTTCTTTTATTAGCGAGGTTTGATCATTAGTTAACTTAACACTTACCGTTTCGTCAATTTTAGTGTTAGTGTTTAACTCTTTTAAAAACTTAGCATGAGTGGGAACTAAACAATGATTTTCAAAAGAAGGTGACAAGAGATTAATTTCTTCAAAATTAGACTCTTCTTGAATTTTAACGTTGTCGGACTCACCTTTTTCGTTGTTTAACTCATGTGTCGGTTTTTCACTTATTTGTTCTTCCATTTTTACACTTTCGGTTATCTCTTCTTTATTTAATTCTTCTCTTGCGCGGGACTCCTCTTCCCTTGCGCGAGATTCTTTTATATAGCAATCGATAACTCTAAGGTGTTCTAATATCCTATCGGTCACTTCGGTTATAGAAAAAGAATCGGGATTTTCAAAGCTTGAATCCGGTTGTTCGATCCTTTGTTCCTCATAATACCCATGTGAAGTAGATGGTTCGCACCATTGTTCTTCATTGTAAGCATATGATGGATAAGGGTCGTAATTTTGTTCTTCATAATACTCATGTGAGGTGGGTTGTTCACGCCATGGTTCGTCATAATAAGCATACGAAGGTGGTGGCTCATATCTTGGTTCCTCAAAATATGAGTACGGAGGCTCATACCTTGGTTCATCAAAATATGAGTATGAGGGAGGAGGTTCATACCTTTGGTCTTCATAGGATGTGTATGAAGTTGATGGCTCGTACCTGGGTTCCTCATAGTAGGTGTATGAATTGGATGGTTGATATGAGTGTCAATATTGAACCGAGTGTGGGTTACTACAATTAGTGCAATAATTACTCCTATAATCATCCTCCTCATAGGTGTAGTTGTAACCTCCTGAGTATTGATCCATAAGAATCACTCAGCAGACCACAACCAAGTCTCGAGATCAGAAAACAAAAATAAAAACGGAAACAGAGGCTGGACACGGCCCCGTGTTCAGTGGACACGGCCCCGTGTACAGAATCTGTATCTGGGCGTTTTAATTAAATTTACTGATTTTGTTGAGCACGGGGCGTGTTCAGTGAGCACGACCCGTGTTCAAGCTACTGTTACTGGGTGTTTATGAAAAATGTGCAGCACGGCCCCGTGTTCAGTGAGCACGACCCCGTGTACAGCTTACTGTAAATGCAAAACTACACTAAAATGCAGAAAAATGTGCACGCGTTTAAAAAGGTTTTGAAAAACTGATTAGGCCGTCGATTTTAAGCTTTCTTAAAATCCTTGTGTCCCCGGCAGCGGCGCCAAAAACTTGATGTGCGTGAGTGTTATTAGTTTTTAATGTATATGTTAAGCCCTTTTTAACACTTTTTAGCCAAGTTTTAAATTTATAAAACACGATATTTACTAACACTAAACACACATATGGGCAAGTGCACCCATCGTGAGTGTAGTATAGTGTTGGTAAGATACCGAGGTCGTCCAAGGACACAAGAGCTTTTCGTACCGGTTTATCCTCAACGTCTAATCAAATCAAAAAGTTGGAAAATTGTTTTAAACTAAGAAAAATAAAAACTAACTAAAATGCTGAAAATAAAAATAAAAATAAAAATAGATAGACAAGATGAATCACTTGGTTCCGACTCATGTATAGTGTAACCTTTGATTATTTCCGCACTTTTGCACTTATTTAAGAGATTATCTTAGTTATTGTAGTAGGCCCCTCTTTTGAAGGTGACGTTACCCTCAACCCAGTAGTTTGAGTCAGCAAGGATACAATCCTAAAGGGTCGGATTATTGAAAGATAATTAATTAAGTTATTAATGCAAATTATGGTAGGCCCCTCTTTTGGAGGTGACGTTACCCTCGGCTAAGTAGTCTGAGTCAGCAGGGATACAGTCCTAAATAGCCGGGTTATAGTATTAATAGTAGTTTAACTTATGAGGGGATTAAAGAGTTTGGACCCCCGCCATCCAATACCGTTAAGCATTGAAGGAGGTCCTACTAAAATTGACCTAGGTCCCTTGCAGGATCTCTAAACGCTGAACAACGGCAAGACTCTTACCAAACCGTTCCCTTAACCCCCGACCAGGTAGCCAACATACCTCCATATAGACCGTGGAGATATAAATGGTGAAAATCTTTTATTTTATATAGACAGTAAAATAATGCCAAGACACCACGGACAAACGATAAGGAAGAATCACCTTCAACATAAGAAACTAGTTATTAAAGTCATTAATACAAAACCAAGTAAAAAGTGCGAAAAGATTAAAAATAAAAAGTATTACACTAGACACTTGTCTTCACCAAGTGATGTAAGAGACTTAGGCAAACATGGCCTTGATTGTCAAAAACTCTTACGATCAATCTTGGATCCCGAGATGACTCACACACTCTATGATGGACAATGGATGATGGTGGTGGATGATGGTGTTATGGTGGTTGTGGGTGGTGGGTGAAGTGTGAGAGAGGTGGTGTGCCAAGGGATGGTTTGAGCTTGAGCCAAGCACTCCTATTTATAGGCTGAACAGAAGCTCGGGCACGGCCCCGTGTCCAGTGGGCATGGCCCCGTGTCCACATCCTCTCTTTCTTCATTTAATGCAGCTTGTCTGTATTAGTTGACCACGCCCCTGTGTCCACTGAGCACGACCCCGTGTGCAGAAGAATCTTTGTACTATGAAGATTTGCTTGGATTCTCCGAATCTTATAGTTGACCACGGCCCCGTGTCCGATGAGCATGGCCCCGTGGTGGGCAATAGAAGCTTCTACCACTTTGTCTTTTCTGCTGACACTTGGGCACGCCCCCGTGCTGGCTGAGCATGGAGTGTGTTCAGTCTTCTGTCTTCTTGTTTTGCTTGGGAAGATGCTGTCGTGGGGTCGGGCATGTCATGTTTGTTCCTTTTCTTGTATTTATGTTAGATTTTGCTGTCTTTTTTGCTTCTTTTGTTATTTTGAGCTCATTTAATCCTGAAAATACAAAAGGAAGACAAAAGCACACTTTTTCCAACATTAGTACTAAAAAAGGGTTAGTTTTATGCCACAATTGATGTAATTTATATGTTGCATTTTGCACACATCACCACCAATAGAATTCTTTAAGATCTTGGTACATTTTATCCGCTCCTGGATGAATCGAGTACCGAGATTTGTGAGCTTCTTCGAATATAACCTTTCTCAAACCACCAAACAGAGGAACCCAAATTTGTTTCATGAAGCATAAAGTTCCTTCCTCGTTTGGTACCAACTGGTTCTCCGTCCCACGGAGATACTCGTCCTCAATATTCCTTTCTTTCAGAGCTTCTCTCTGCGCGGCACGAATGCGCAAGGAGAGGTCTGTCTGGACGATCATTTCTAAAGCCCTAACCCTTATGGGCTTAATCCTTTCTTTTCGACTCAGGGCATCGGCGACCACATTCGCCTTCCCTGGGTGGTACTTGATCTCGCAATCATAATCATTTAACAGCTCTACCCAGCGCCTTTGCCTCATGTTAAGTTCTTTCTGATCGAATATGTGTTGCAGGCTCTTGTGATCAATGAAGATTGTACATCGCGTACCATACAAATAATGTCGCCAGATCTTCAATGCAAATACCACCGCACCTAACTCCAAGTCGTGCGTGGTATAATTTTTCTCGTGGACTTTTAACTGGCATGACGCATATGCTATAACCTTCTGGCGCTGCATCAGCACGCAACCCAAACCTTGACGCGCGGCGTCACAATATACCACGAAGTCGTTCGTTCCTTCGGGTAGCGATAAGATTGGTGCGTCACAAAGTTTGTTTTTCAACAACTGAAATGCTTCTTCTTGTTTGTCACCCCAATCAAACTTCTTGTCTTTCTGTGTGAGTGCGGTCAAAGGTTGAGCGATTTTGGAGAAATCCCCAATGAATCTTTGATAATAACCAGCCAAACCTAAGAACTGTCGAATCTCGGTTGGCGTCTTTGGGGTCTCCCAATCCTTGATTGCCTCGATCTTTGTGGGATCAACATGAATTCCCTTTCCATTAACCACATGTCCAAGAAATTGGACTTTGCGTAGCCAGAACTCGCACTTCGAGAACTTAGCGTACAACTTCTCCTTTTTAAGTAGCTCTATAATAGCTCTTAAGTGTTGTTCGTGTTCGTCCTTTGTCTTTGAGTAGATCAGAATGTCATCAATAAATACGATCACAAACTTATCCAAGTACGGCTTGCAGACTCGGTTCATCAGATCCATAAAAACTGTCGGTGCGTTTGTCAGCCCAAACGGCATAACTAGGAACTCGTAATGTCCATAACGAGTCCTAAAGGCCGTCTTCGGGACACTTTCCTCTTGTATCCTTAGTTGATGATATCCTGATCGAAGATCGATCTTTGAATAGAAACTTGAACCTTGAAGTTGGTCGAACAAATTATCAATCCTTGGCAAAGGATATCTGTTCTTGATAGTCAACTTATTAAGCTCGCGGTAGTCTATACACATACGAAAACTACCATCCTTCTTTTTAACGAACAGAACTAGAGCTCCCCAAGGTGAGAAGCTTGGTCTGATGAATCCTTTATCCAACAGTTCCTGGAGTTGTGTTGACAACTCCTGCATCTCCGAAGGTGCAAGTCTATAGGGTACCTTGGCTACAGGCGCGGCGCCTGGAACCAAGTCAATGTGGAACTCAACTTGCCTTTGAGGCGGCAATCCTGGCAAGTCTTCTGGAAAGACTTCAGGGTATTCTCTTACGACCGGAATGTCTTCTATTTTTAGCTCCGTGGCTTCTTTATCCACGATGTGTGCCAAGAATGCAACACATCCCTTCTGTAAACACTTTCTAGCTTTCAGACAGCTAATAATTCTCAGTGGCGTATCACGCTTCTCTCCTTGCACTACGATCGTTTCTTCATCCGTCATAGGGATGCGGATGGTCTTCTTGTGCAAACAATCTCGGCCTTGTTGCTCGATAACCAATCCATTCCCACTACCACGTCGAAGCTTCCCAACTCGACTGGCAGTAGGTCTAGCGTAAATTCGTGCCCTCCCAGTTCTATCGCGCATCCTCTGATGACTTCACCCGTTTCAATTAGTTTCCCATTCACCAATTCGATCGAGTATGGAATGTCTAACTTACTAGTGGTCAACCCAAGTATATTCTTAAATTCTAACGATACGAAACTATAATCGGCACTAGTATCAAACAGAACAGATGCAAAGCGTTGGTTTATAGGGAACGTACCGGTGACAATGTTTGGATCCTGGCGCGCTTCCCTTGCGCCAATGTTAAAGACTCTTCCCCGTGCTTGGTTCAGTTTTGGGCATTCCCTCTTAAAGTGCCCAACGTCCCAACAATTAAAACAGCCCGGTCCCTGACCGTTACCATTTCCATTTCCACCTTGAGTGTTGTTTTGGTTGCGATTTCCACTCCCAGTTTGGTTTGCAAAATTCCCACGATTACCATTTCCTCCATTATTTCCTTGCGGGCGATTTCCATTACCATTCCCATAACCTCGATTACCACCACGCCCAGTACCAGTTCCGGCCCAACACGTATCCTTCGAGTGGCCGTTCTTCCCACATGACTCACATTTTCTCAATCTGCACTGGCCAGAATGATGGCGCTGGCATGTATCACACTTGGGCAGAGTGCCCATGTAGCCTTTTCCTCTGCTTTCAACACCGGTTTTGGCTCTGGCCGGTGTGCTCGACTCACCCTTCTTGCTCACATTGCTTGTACCCTGCTTGAAGTTGGAAAATTTTCGTTTGTTTTCACCAGACGATTCAACATGTGTCTCCTTTTTCTTTGATTCAGAAACTGAGAACTTGTTAAACCTAATGGCCTCCTTAGTAAGCGCAACACTTAGGTCGATGGCTTCCGTGATTGTTGCAGGCTTGGACGTGGTAACCATACTCATTATCTGGGGTGCCAATCCCCAGATAAAGCGCTCGACACGTTTAAACTCGGGCATGACCATATACGGCACTACGTAGGATAAATCATGAAACCTTTGAACATATTCCGCAATCTTGGGACCTTCCATTCTCAGATGCCAGAACTCAGTTTCTAACTTCTGTATTTCAGCACGCGAGCAATACTTCTTCCTCATTAACTCTGTTAGCTCAGCCCATGTTAGCGCGTATGCTGCCGCTTCTCCTAAAGTTTGCACTTGCAGATTCCACCACGATAGGGCACCATCCATAAACAGCCGTGAGATGTAGGTCACTTGTTGCTCGGGAGCGCATTTGCTCATTCTTAGGACAGAGTCTGTCTTTTCAGCCCACCTAACAAACGCAACAGCACCTCCAGTGCCGTTGAAATTCTCGGGCTTACAGTCGAGGAATTGCTTGTAGGTGCACCCTGCACATACGTTAGAATTTACAAATGGTATTAGCGGTCGTGCTATAAATATCCAAATGTATGGTAATATGTCTCAAACGACTTGACATTACCATTGGGTGAGTTGTTATTGCCGTTGTTGTTCGAAATACTCCCGCTGGTTCCTCCTTGGGAGGCTGCATACTGTGCTATAGCTGCGGCAATTATCCCTTGGAGTTCTGCCTGGGTAGTAGGCATGCGTACTTCGCGTCTTGGAGGCATCTTCTAAAAGATGACCATGTTGGTCAGGTCATAGTAAGTATAATAAATATACATATACAGTAACATCCATCAAGCACATAACATCTCATGTTATAAATTAAAACATATAACTCAACAAAGCATGTAGTGAGAAGGTTGCCATTGAGCTTTTCATTAATCACGACCACAATATTGTTTTACAAGTTTTATAGTACATCATATATCAAAGTAAGATCGTGGGGCTACATCACCCCCAAAAGTACAAATCTGTCTACACATATCATATACAAAAAGTGTGATCTCTCAAAAGTCTTCGTAAACTGGCTCAATCGCGACTTTATCACCAAAATGATCGACCTGCATCAAACCAAAAATACCTATGCTGATGGCGGTGGAGGAGGAGGAAAATGAGAGAAAAGCAAATGACGCATGTGTAACCAATCCTCCTCTAAGGCACGACAGACGCGCAGCAAATATGCAATCTTCTGCTCAGATGTCAAGAAACGAACGTCTGAATCAGGGGAAAGCGGACGAGGAGTGTGTGGTGCTGCAAAGGGGGTCTGACAGTGGCAAGGCGGACGTGGAGCTCTCTCTAACTCCTGAATACGACGACTCAGTGCGTCCTGCTGTAGCTGTAGCGACGCTAGTATATCCTCTATAGTGTACCCCATATGAAATGGGTGGTACGGGTCGGATAGTGGCATAACAGGGGGCGTAGTCCATAAAAATGGCTCGCTCGATGGTGTGAAAGATGGTGCAGTAGGTGGTGCAACATGAGGAAACTGTGACAGAAACGGAACAGATGATGACAGTACGGGTGGAACAAAAACAGGCGGCTGCCTCAATGAACCCTCTCCAGGACGAGGTGGCGGTATATCCTGGAGGAATGTGACGGGGAGATCAGTGCGATGGGCGTCCGTGGTGTGTGGGTGAAACAGTGGAATATCAGTGGGTGCAGAAACAGGTGCTACGGGAGGTGTGACAGGTAGCACAAATGGTGGGTAATCATCGTCGTCGATCCACCCGTTGAGGGTGTCAGCGTATCGAGGGTCAATGTGAGAAGCAAACGGTGCATGGTCCGCATGCACTGGGGCTGAAACAGGTACTACAGGTGCAACAATGGGGGCATCAATAACAGGATCATCCACCAATGGTGGTACAACAATGGGTAGGGCAGCAACGGGTATATCATCAACAAGAGGTGCAATGGCCGGTGCACCCATATCTAGCAGTGCAACGGCTGGGGCCTCATCAAGAACAGGGCCATGGTCAACGACTGGCTCTGGTGCTACGACGGGCTCAGGGTCGTCTAGGTCCATATCAAAATCAGCAGGGATGTCAAACAACGGATCAATGGGAGCCACTGGCGCCTCTAAAGGCTGGTCCACATGAATAAACTCGATATCAAGATCAGGATCGAAACCAGGGGA
Source organism: Helianthus tuberosus (assembly GCA_030545235.1). Classification (NCBI taxonomy): domain Eukaryota; kingdom Viridiplantae; phylum Streptophyta; class Magnoliopsida; order Asterales; family Asteraceae; genus Helianthus; species Helianthus tuberosus. The sequence continues at coordinate 150,114,649 of CM060410.1, read as the reverse complement.
AAAAATGGATCAAAATCGTCATCGACCTCATGGTCAAACTCAAACTCGAGTAACGGACCTGGTGCAACTGACATCGCCATGTCGGGGTCGGAGTCAGGAGAGTGATGCTGCACGCTCTGGACGTGCAAGGACGCGGATGCCATAGACTCCAACGAGTCTGGGACAGGTGAACCAAGAGGAAGCTCCTCTACTGGGGCCTCAGGAATGGGAAGGATAGCATCAACATTGATCGGGGCCCCGCCCTCATAGTCGTCCTCAGGGGGACCCTCCTCGAACAGATCAATGTCGTCATCAGATATGGCATCTAGGGCACATCCACCATGGGGAAAGCAGCAAGCGGAACTGGAGCAGGGATCATCGCAAGAGGTAGATCCCCAGCAGGAATGCCATCAGCAGGCTCAAATCCGATGTCTGGCAGCGCGAACAGCTGAAAATCATCGTCATCTGTACTCGTGGTGTCAGACGTGTAGACGTCTCCCTCTGACGGTATCTCATCATCTGATACGACTGCCATGCGGTCCACTGTGTCCGATACTCCTGTGTCGGAAGAAGAAACCATGGTGTCTGTAACACAACCACACATATGCACAAATATCAACATGAAATCAAATAAACATGTAAGTCACAATAAAACAAACAAATAATCCTCCTAGTCTTCCCAGACTACCCCTCCCAGCCTCTCAGACTGAACTTCCTAGCCTCTCAGACTAACTCCTTGGTCTCTAAGACCACTCCCAGTCTCTAAGACTAATTCCCTGGTCTCTATGACCAACCTCCCAGTCTCTAAGACTAAACCTCCCTAATCTCTAAGATTGAACCCTTCAGTCTCTAAGACTGAACCTCCCTCAGCCTCTAAGACTGAACCTCCCCAGCCTCTAAGGCTGAACTCCCTCAGTCTCTAAGACTGAACCTCCCCAACCTCTAAGGCTGAACTCCCTCAGTCTCTAAGACTGAACCTCCCCGGCCTCTAAGGCTGTACTCCCCCAGTCTCTAAGACTGAAATAATATTTTTGAACAGTGTATATGTGCCTTTTGTAAAAATGTTTTGTGCCCTGGATCTGGACGTTTAGTGTATGCAATGTAAAAATGTTTTCGTGAGAGCCCTAATGATCATAGTCTAGACTCGAGAAAGAATCCTAGTTCACTATGATCGAGGCTCTGATACCAAGCTGTCACACCCTGGCTTTTGCGGAAGTGTGGGTTTAATTGGTGTGACTTCTTAATACCATAGCACAATCATAACAATGCTATATGAATTAAAACACATGATAGTCATCCATTCATTTAGTTTTAAAAGTTACCACAACAACATTGTTTAAAAGTCGATACATGAAACCAAATACAACCATGACAATATTTAAAAACATGTTCATACGACACGACAAAAGTCTTGACTAGAAATACGGTTTAAGACTTGTAACCCGTCCAGGAAAGGGTCACACCTCCTAAACCTGGATGACATCATTATTCCCTACGCAACTTGACGTGATTGCATACCTTGCCAGATCCATTAATTTCCTGAAATACATGTAGTTTGAAAAATCAACAAAAGTTGAGCGAGTTCATGTAAAAGTGAGTATGTATAAACCTTTGTAGTATGTATGAAAATCCCTGGTATGTAGCAATTAAGGAAAAAGAGATCACCATTGGGTTGCAAAGCCAATGATATGAGTGAAGTGATGCAGGAAGACTCAAACCTACCAAATTTGTGCGTCGGGCTCATAGTCACAGCCTGGTCCACTCAGCGGACTCAGGAGTGGGGCTCGCTACACCCAAATAGATCGATCACTCATGACCCTCGGTCCTACAAGAGGATTAATGGCCTCAAGTACCACCTACCCACTCACATGATCTAAGTAGAATACCCTCCTTAAGCTAACCATACCATGTATAAAAGTGTCTGTAATTACTGTAACATGTATTTCACCCCCGAAGTATAAAAACTGAAAACAGTTAAGAGAAAAGGGGGACATGAACTCACAGAAGTGCGTATCCTGTAACGTCAATCTCAAACTCGAACTGCTGCGTGACGACCTACACGTACTAATGTCTATTAGACGAATGGGTCGTGCCTTGGCTTAGGGTTTAGTGTTTTGAGTTGCGTTACGCTGGTATTACATTTGTTAAAATAATATTAATTATTTTAACTTAACTTTTGTATTTAGGAAAATAGTTAGGCAACTATTTCGTATTCACACTTCTTAATTATTTTATAAGTGTATTTCCTTCCAAAAGATGGGGGTATTTATACATGTGCACTTGTAATTCCGAAAAATATATTTTAAGTCACACTTAGAAAATATATTTAATTTACTTGTCTAAAACATCTTAATTCCAAAATATATATATTTTTCTCAAAAATATTATATTTTACTTCATAAATTTCCCAAAATAATACTTTACCAAAAATATACGTATAAGAGTATTTTTTCTGAAATATACATAAGTTACGTCTTAGCGTTTCGTATTGCGATAATACTTGCGTAACTCAAGTGTTTATTTTGTGAGAGTTTTAGTATTATTTTGGAGTCGTAATTTCATAGTACATAGTAGTTATATTATTTTTACCCTAAAAATAATGTAACTAGTTCACATTATAAACAAACAATCACACAAGAGTTTTAGTAATAAATATATATTTATCAAATTTTATTTACTAAAATCAACCTCCGGCACTTTGTATTTTTGTAATAAAATCACAGCGAAGTTTATTTTGAAAATAAATGTAGAAATATATTTGTAAACACTTACTAGAAAAATATTTTCTAAGTGTTGGATTTTTAGGAAAATTTCGCCAGAGATTCCTTTGTAAATGGAGGCGTCCACGCTTACTAGCATATCATTTTCTTTTGTAAATTCATTCAATCAATCATCATCCAACAACATACAATTTCTAATCATCAATCTTGACAAAAATAAGCATGAATCATAAGCTTATGAACTTGAAATATTTATAAAAGCAAGTAGTAACTTACTAGCATAATTAGTGAATCTTGTTACCTTTAAAAATGTGATTAGTTTCTTAAAAACTTTATCTTTAAAGGATTTAAGATTTACAACTTCTAGTCATGATTTCCAAAAATACTTCTTTGTAAAATTTTCTTGTTACACAAGTGTTTATACACTTGTTTACTTACTAAAAATGTGTTGAGTTCATACAAGATCCAAGTTTTAACAAAACTAATATTTTTCACTTGGTTCTTTCGAAAAACCACTCATAGATCTTTAGATCTACAAGTTTACAACTCATTTTGATCTTTATTTTTCAAGAAACATGTATGTAATCAAGTTCATAACTTATGTGTGGATGATCTCATCATCCACAACATTTTTAACCTTCACATCTTGCTAGTTCATGTCTTTAAACATGATCTAGCAAGTCTATGTCATGAACCACAACATTTTTACTAACAAACAACATACAATAATCATAACAACACAAGAACAACATGATTTCATCACTACTTTAACCATACTTCATCTTTAGTTAGGTTATGTTCCAAGACTTTGATTATGTTCTTTAGAGTTCTTAACATTTCATCATTCTTTTCACTATTAACCACCAAAAATATGAACAAGATGAAGATCTAAAGAACTTACTACTAGCACAAGGCTAGGGGAGAAACAAGGCGGAAAAGTGATGGATAAAAGAAAACAAGAGCGGTCCTTGAGCTTCCGAACACACCAAGCCTTGTTGTATGATCTCTAACACCCTTGGGTATGTATAGAATGCTTGAAGGAACACTTGAAGGTGATGATGGTGGTGCTTGTTGGGGGTCGGCCGAACACAAGGGGAGAAGAAAGGAGAGCTTGCAAGTGTTGAGTTTGTGAAATGAATGTTCAAGACCCTTGTGTTTATTTATAATCCAAGCTCACATTAACCACCATACAATATGTTTCATTAACCAACAACATTTGATTAAAATATTGAAAAGAAAGGTGTGGGTGTCCCACCCTCACACAACCGTCAAAAAGGGGGGGGGGGTATGGGGTTGGGTTGTAAAGTTCTAGTTATAATCTAGTTAGGATTAGATGATATAGTTAGTGTATTATTGTGTGTTATGTAATATAAGGTGTGTTAGGGTGTTCGGGGACCCTAACTAGCTCAGAAAAGTAAAAACAATGTGTTTGAAAATATTTTTGTGTTCCGGGTAAAGTCCGGTTGTTCGGTTGGGTGTTGTCCGTTAAAGTGCTAAATTAGTTCATAAAGTGTCTTTTATAATACTTTTAGTGACACATTAAATTCCCAACACTTTGGAAAATATCTAGGACTATTTTGCCAAGTTTTTGCACTTTACTAGCATTATTAAATGCTGAATTTTGGTTATTTAGTGCAGAATTCTGCACTTAGAGTGTGTTTTAGGCACTTCCGGGCACTATAACTATCACCTAGTGACGCAGTTTTATGGTCCTCACTTCCCTACACTCCTTACTAGTGTAGTATTCTAATTCTGGCTCATACTGGCCTCAAAAGCATTGTCTGTCTAGGTGCTGGCATTGTCAGCATGTCTCTGGGTTATCCGCTCACTATGCTAACTGTGCTTTGTGCATCATTGTTGTCACTAAAGTGTGTGTGTAATAAATGGAGTGACAGTATAGAATGTGATGCATGTGTATGTATGTAACAGAATTCAGTAAGCAGTTTAATCACAGTTGTAATCAAGCACAGTCATTAAGCACAAATTAAGAATTAATTAATTGTACGGATACTTGTAATTGTGCGGGTTGTCACAGCATCCCGGTTCATCGAATGTAAAAATGCAAAAGCGCGTTATTGTGTAATTAAATGGAAACGATCGCACAATTAATTAGTTTTACCTGGTATATGTATTATTGAACTATAAATTATGCATTGATTGCTATTTTCACATGTGAAATGTTGTATGCACATAATAAAAATCTTAAATAAACAAGCATGTAATTCACGTTATATCATGCACAATGTAAAAATCTATTTGGTTGAACACTTTTGCATGGTTAAAACTCCTGGTTAACATGAGATTCAGTTCGAGTAAAGAGGCTTTGATGTATATCGAGGGAGTTAAGGGATCAAAAGAGTGGAAGAAAATTATTAACTTGGTTTTTTTCAAATTACTATGTCGAACATATGGAAGGTTAGGAATGATCTAGAGTTCAATGGTTGTCTTAGCTCCGGAAATAAGGTAATGGAAGAAATAAAAACGTAATCATTCTTATGGATGAAGAGTAGGTTGAGGTTCGATGAAATAGCATGGGATAGATGGGTGGATTTTAATATAAGGGACATTGTAAAGTAAGTATAGTTTGTATGTGGGGGTGATGTAATATGTCTTTGTCTGTTTCATGAACGGTAGCTTGTTGGGTTTTTATAGCACATGCTGGCTCATTCTATATTCTTAGGATCCACCATTAAAAAATTAATTCATGTTAAAATTGCAAATAGGGTATACCTAAAACCAGAGATATTACAACTATGCATAATATCGACCCATCCATGATTAATGATCTCACCCACTAGCTTGACTCACATAATTAGGTCTCGTTTTTTAGATAACGCCCCCACGACCATTGTGAAATTTAAATTGTTAACTTGAGAACAACATAAACACACCACATTGTTCAGAATGGTTCATGGACTTGATCGACCAAGTTGATTTCTTTAACGCCCACAAGCATCATCTTTTGTAACACCCTGAAATTTATAAAACTTTAAATCAGAATTATAAAGTATTAATTAAACAAGAACAAGCTAACTAGGAATCGATAACCCAGTTAGTTACGAGTCTTGTGGTGACATATAATAGGGTTAAAACACCTAAACTATAAGTTAAATAAAATTGAGGGACTTAAGTTGTTAATTTGGAAACTTGAATGATTAAAAGAGAATAATATACACCAAACACGCACTTAGTGTGTGTCTGGTCGATCATAAACACAGGGGCGAACCAGAGCTCCTCCATCAAACCCTAACTTGCACTAAATTGATCAATTGAAGGCTCTAATCTGGTCTAAATCGATTTCCAAGCACAAATTCGTGATCACCTCGTTAAAGGGATCATAAGGTATGCTAAATTTTGATGTTTTGATTCATCTTAAATTCTAGGCTAATTGTGAAAGTCAAATTTTAGCTTGATTTTGGGATGATTAGATGAAACTTGTAATGAAAACAAGTTTATAAGTGAATCCTAGCTGATAATTAGCAAGAATCATGCCTCTAAAATTTTGAAAATTATGACAACCCATTCATGAGTTAAATGGGTTTTTACAATAAGATGAACACAAGAATTTGGGTTATTAGAAGCAGTATTACTTGAATCCTCTGTGATACTTTTGTAGAAATTATGTATGTGGGACTTGAGGAAATCGAATTTTGTGATTTAAATTGGTTAAAATAACATGATATGAACTTGATTCTAATTAGATAAAAATCAGACCCGCTAGGCGTTTGTTAAAATGCCTAAGTGAGGATTAACATGTTAAAAAAAATCGGATGAAAACGCAGATTTGATTGTTATGATGAATTATGCGTTAATGATTATGAAAAGAATTCTAAATTAATTGTGAAATTGAACTCTTTAGGCAAAGAAACCGGGACGTCAAGCGGACAAGCTAGTGGCGATACACGTTTGAAAGGATTGCTCTAAAGGTACGTAACCTTAGTTCCGTTACATTATGCATAAACGTTTGAATGTAGTTTGCAAATAGTGTGATAGTGTATTATCCGTGTTTGGTGTGTCATTGAAGTGACGAAGCTCACTCGACAAACGAACACATCAAAACAATGGTTAGAATTAAGTTGGGCACGTCAATTGAAGTGATGATTTCACTTAAGGATTAAACGGTTCAAAAACTAGGTTACTAAAACTATAGTAATTGTAGTGACACGAACGTCACAAATTGAGTTAGTAATTAGAATGCGAAAGCCAAGTTATGGATGCGCTGAATTTGATTGTCAAACCCATGATATTGGGTCAATAATTCAGGACTATAACCTTGTGGACATTGTTTGAATAATCATGCTTGAAACATAGAATAAAGGGCATGACGCTGATACGTGCGCAAATCATGTGAATGAGAGCGTAACGTGGATGATTAGTTAAGCCCAGGTGTGGGTCGAAATTACAGAAATTGTAGTGATAACAAAAGGTAGTGCAATATAGAAAACAAACGGGTCGAATAATTACAAAAAGGGATCTATAAGTCATTAACTTATAGATCGGATTTTGATGCGAAATAAGATGGTAAACGGGTCCGTAATGAAATTACGGACGCGTAGCAAAAAGAATCGGCTAAAACGGATGTATAAATCAAAAGTTATGTTAGTTTAAATATTAGTGTTTGAAAATAAGGATGCTGGGCAAACTTACAGCTCCATTTAACGAACCTGCTGTGAAAAAGAAGGTCTCGCGTCGCACCACGCCTAAACGTTTTTACCGTCGCGTCACGCGACGGTTGTCGCGGGCCGCGAAGGCTTGGACCTCAGCTGTCGCGGGGCGCGACAGCCCCTAAAACGCAGATTTTTGTTTATTTTTCATTGTTTAAGCCATAGAACTCGTATTTATTCTATATTAAGATGTCAAAACTAGCAATTGATGTGGTTTTGACCATAGGTAATGCTCGTTTGTCACGGATGTCGATCTAGCAAGGGAAATCAAGAACCGAACACAAGTTTTGAAGGCTTCCGCGCTAATTTAATCTGGCTAAACAATGTCGTTTTGTAAACTCTTTTAGATGTGAATGTTTTAAACTAGATGGTTGGTTATGTTAACTCGCTAAAACTATGTACATCTTTACTTATTAACTAAGTTTTTGCTAAACATGCATTTTGTTTTTAAAAAGTGTGTATTTTCATAATAAAATATTGGAAATATAAGACGTGTTACATCTTTCCACCTTGTGTGATCGAAGTTTACTGGTTACGTGTGCCTTGTACTTAAACCTTAACACTTAACCATTGTGGTGCCTAAAAGCATCAACACTTTTTCCGCATACTACACCTGGGACTATACACGTAAACACTTCCGGCACTAACATCTTATCCTCTATCAATTAACTGGTTTTCCGTGTTTGAAAACATCAAAGAAGTACAGTACACCAAATCAAGATGACAAGCTTGTTGGTGTATCCGAATAGGATGGGAGGCTTCAAAATCCACTAGAAAGTACTATTCATGTGATTAGATGAAGAGACCGTTTATTAATGCTGACAAGAATAAACGAACTAAACACCTAGATTTTTTTGATATTGAAACCCATAAATGAACTAAAAGAGAATAAAACCAAAAGAGATATATGTTGCACTGGTTAACACACATTTGAGAAAAAATCACGCCAAACAAGGTTAAGCATTCAAACCTTGCTTTTGGCTTTATATACATTTGAAATGTTATGTGTTTTTTCTTTCAATTAAAAAATTTTCTATACTTTTTCTAAATATAATCTAATATCCAAGCACCGAAAATTAATGACTTCCATGAAAAAATTCCTTGATTTGTCACTACACTTATGTCTGTCTGGACCTGTTTCTACAAATCTCTAAATACACTCTTAATCGTTAAAAGCAACCTAGCTAGCTTCACCCTAGTATTTAAACTCATGGCTGGTCAAAGTGTTGTATTTTGTTGGATTAGTAATCATAGTAGTAAGACATCCTTAGATTGTTTCAAGTAGTTAGAAGACACCTCCTAGTGTTGTTATACCTATGTAGTAGAGGGGGCAATCTTGACCCAAAGCCTTCCAAGTGGGTCAATTTGGGTTGCTTTTAAAATTATATGGGTTGGTTTGGGTAAGATATTTTACCTAAATGGGTCACAATGGGTCACTTGAAATTCCATCTTGTTATTTTCGGGTCAAAGCGGGTCGACAACATTAAAGAAATGGGTCAATGTGGGTTAGTGTCTTAAAGAAACGGGGCAGGTTTCGGGTCAAAGAGAACCGTTTCTACGCGAACCGTTTCGACCCGTACCGTTTCGACGCGTACCGTTTACGCGAACCGTTTCAACACGTACCGTTTCGACTCGAATCGTTTCGACGCGAACCGTTTCGACGCGAACCGTTTCGACGCGAACCGTTTCGACCCGTACCGTTTCGACCAGTACCGTTTCGACGCGTACCGTTTCGACGCGAACCGTTTCGACGCGTACCGTTTCGACGCGAACCGTTTCGACGCGAACCGTTTCGACGCGTACCGTTTCGACGCGAACCGTTTCGGCGCGCAGCGCGTACCGTTTCGACGCGTACCGTTTAGGCGCGTACCGTTTCGACGCGTACCGTTTCGACGCGTACCGTTTCGACGCGTACCGTTTCGACGCGTACCGTTTCGACGCGAACCGTTTCGACGCGTACCGTTTCGACGCGAACCGTTTCGACGCGAACCGTTTCGACGCGAACGGTTTCGACGCGAACGGTTTCGACGCGAACGGTTTCGACGCAAACCGTTTCGACCAGTACCGTTTCGACGCGAACCGTATCGTTTTATTAATTAACACTAAGTTTCACATCCCAGCCCAGCTCATCTTGTTCGATTTCTATCTTCAGCAACAAAACACTACACGACCTGCACGTTTAACTTCAAATTCTGCAACTCAGATTTCTATTTCAATTCAACAAAGCTGATTCACAATCAACTTCTACGAACTAAATCAACAAATCTGATCGATAACAATTCTAAAATCTCTATAATCAACATAAATTTCGACTGATTCGGGTTCCTATACAGATCAGTTCTACAATGATCAAATTTCAATTATGAGAATGATTTGGAATATCTCAGATCTTGAACAATCAAACTAAAAAACACTGATTCTATCAGAAATCAACTGAAATTGATCGGGTTAATCCAAAATTTTCAATCAATACTCTAAACTGCAATCGAAACTTGACCGAAAATCAATCACAAAAACAATTTGTATAACTTCGAAATGATCCGCAACAAACTGTAATCAGAACTAAATCAACAGGATCAGTTCGAAATCAATCAAAAATAAAAAATTCGTCTGAATCAATCCGAAACTCAAATCTTTTAACAGAATTCGAACAGAACTTTTGTAGTAACTGTTTGACAAATCACTGAACAATATGATCACTTCAACTGATTTTGTTTTCTGTTAACTGTTATAGTTGTTATCACTTATGCGTCAAATCAAAACAAATCTCATCAAACACCTATCGAATCTGTTCAAAATTATCACAACGTTATCCGTCAATCACCTGTTCAAATCGAAAATCTCAAACGATACGGTTCGTGTTGAAACCCGACAAAATTTCCCCTTGATGTACAGTCACTTTAAAAAAAAACATTTTTTTAACCAACCCGACCCGACCCGAAACCCGTTCTGACCCGAACCCGTTCCGACCCGAACCCGTTTTGACCCGAACCCGTTTCGACCCGAACCCATTTTGACCCATGACCCGACCCGACCCAACCCGTTTGCCAGGTCTACTATGTAGTGTACTTTACCTATTCACTTATTAGTTGTATACCGTTCATCTTAGTGAAATAGTTTTGTAATGAAGTAGGACATTTATTATATGAATGTCCAAAAAAAACCAGTCCCCAAACACTTTAAACTTTAAAATTTCACAAACTAAAGAAGTTTTAGTTTGCGGGATTGAATTTGAAACTTGGGATAAGGTCTGGGTTGTGGATACCTATTAAGCGTAAGGTGTGGGTTGTGAATACCTATTACCACTATCAATTGGCTGGTAATCGGACTTTATTCACAATGTTTAAGAGAAGTTTAGGGATAGAAACAAAGTGTGAAGATAAAAAACTTCCAAGTTATTAAGGGAACAAGAGAGGTGAAACTAAACCTTGATATATTGTTAAAATAATAATATGGATATTATTATCTATAATTTAATAAACAATAACTTAGGGGCGTTTGGTTCGCGGAATGTGTAGGAAATGGAATTGGAATCCCTATGGGAATTGGAATTTGATGGATTCCTTTGAAATCCATAGATGTGTTTGGTTAATAAATGTATTAATGGAATTACAATTTAAAAATACCTAAAAAGACAAAATTACCCATAATTACCTATATATATACAAAAAGTAACTTAAGGTTTGATTAATCATCGCGTCACTTCATCAATAGGAGAAAGGCACCGGTTAAACGTTGCAAACAACTAAACGTTGCAATTAATAAACCGTAACTGCCATACGACACACCCACAACCAATGCCGTCTCATCACCATTTCACAACCGCTCCCGGCCTCCCATCGCATCCCTTCATCAACATAAAAAGCACGGATTCATTCAATAACCATTCTGCACACATATCACCAACTGGCCACACTAAAATATCAACCGTCAAAAAAACATTGTCGCAACCGTTGCGTCTCCTCCAAACAGGCACACACCCATACCCATGGTATATATACATAAACTCGCATGCAAACTTTCAGGCACACAAATTCGGGGAGAAGGATTTGGAGAACAACGAGTACGATTGGGGCCTTGCCCCGGAGTCACGCAACTTATGTTTCTGTCGTTCGAAATGGGACCGGTGACACCGTCGTCGATTCTAAAGATTATTTTGGTTCCGGTGTTCTTGGTGGCTGTTATCATCTTTCTCTACTCCCTTCCAACGCGAATCATTTATCATCAGCCGAGGGTGGGTGACTCTGCGACAACCAGATTCTGGCTAAGTTTGGTCAATTGATCAACAAACTGACCTTGGATGACGATGTGGAGACATGGGTGCCGGAGAGAAGCCCGGATTCAAATGACCGGTGGTTTGATGAGAGGGTGGTAGACTGGTAGTGGTCACTGGGTGGTGCCGATGGTGGTGTTTAGGGAAAGAGAAGAGAAACTCTAGGGTTTGTGTAATAATAAATTGTGTCATGAAAAACCATTACCCAAAGCAATTTTACAGTGGGCTGGTTTTGCTGGGTTTTGCGCCAGATCTTTCGATTTTATAATGTAAAATGTATCCAAACAAATAAAAACTTCTATATTTTATACAAACATAAATAGCTTCTGGTTGAATAATTTGTAACAATCATTCCTTTTCTTTTTCGTATACAAAATTCCATATTATTTTTTTAAAGTATCCAGATTAACTCACAAAAATCCATATTTTTTTTAAGTATCCAGATTAACTCACGAGAGATTCACAACGGGTTTTGTGGGAACTCCATATATTTTTTAAAGCCCATATTCTTATTTTAATCATAAAAAAAAAAACCCAATAACAAAGCAAAGACTATAGGAATTCACATAATCAAACTCGAAATACATAAAACAAATAAGATCATATTTTTTTATTAATAGTCTTATTTTATCATAATTGCTTTATTTTGTTAATAGTGACACTTCATGTTTACAATTCCTTTTATTTTATATGTTATGAAATTTGAATAGACACTTATTTTATACACATGTTTTATAATATTTTTTTCTGGAATTTCAAGAATAATATTAAACTTAACCAGTTATATCTTATATCTGGAATTTTAAGAATCATGTTAAGTTTAGGGTGATAATATTCACACTCCTCCTCTATATCTATCTTTATATATACATAATTACATATTACATATATATAGAGAGAAAGATAGACTGAAAGGGGAAGGATCCACTAAAAAGTGGATTTTGCCTAAGTAGCCTAAGAAGGATTGTGATGATGACATGTGGCACTCCTAATAAGTAGGAATGAAGGACATTTTGGTCCTTATAAACAGGAGTGAAAATGACATGTGGCACCCCTTTTATTTTTTAAAAATACAACAAAAAAATCTAGTACAAAAAAATCTAGCACAAAAAAAAACTAGTATAAAAAAATCTAGCACAAAAAATCTAGTACAAAAAATATAGCACAAAAAATGTAGTACAAAAAAATATAGCACAAAAAAATCTAGTATAAAAAAATATAGCACGAAAAAATTAAGTAAAAAAATGTAGTACAAAAAAAATCCAGCACAAAAAATTGAGGAAAAAAATTTAAGATAAAAAAATCCAGCACAAAAATATAGTACAAAAATTCAGCACAAAAAAATGTTATACAACATAGAAATACAACACATTTAAGTGGGTTTTTTTAGTCTTCATATTTTATATAGCAATATGGTACTCAAATTAAAGATAAAAAGACGCTCGATTTTACGGTGAAATTTTTATGAAAAAATAATGTCGTATAAAAAAGTTATTAACGTTTAAAAAATGAGGGTGGAATATGCATGTGCCTTGCATGTGGAGAGAGAAAGTCCATAAATAAGATTTTTTCAAGATACCATTCCACTCCTCCTTACTCCTACCCTTTCATCTTAACCATTGATTTGAAAAATGAATGGTTAAGATTCCTTCTTATCCTACTTAGGAAAAATTAACTTTTTATTTGATCTTACCCCTAGACTGAAAAAGGTGTGAGAATAAAATTTTAGAGTTAAGGGAACAGATAGAAGCCTAAGTTTAACCATTTATGTCAATTAAAAGACCTGTAACAACGTATGTCAAGTAAAAGAACTGTAGAGAGCAATTGTGATTGCAATGTTTTAAAAAACGTTTGTTGATGTAAGCGCTAGGTTTTCAAAAATGAAAAACAGTAGAGAACAACCGTAAAGATATTGTAATTCTATTGGGCATATGAGGAATGACATACTTTTTTGTTATGTCTTTAAAAGTCAAGTCGGCTTTATTTTTTTATTCGGCCTTGGGGTATATTCTAACTCCCCGATGCATAAGTAGTTAAGGGCGTTAAATACCACTTCCCCTAGGTGTTAAGAGCGTTAAAAGAGGCATTTGTTAACGTGTTAACATGTGTGAAAGAAACTTGGATGAAGGTATTAAAGATATATATTATTTTAGGGGCGTTAACAGAGGGGGAACCATTTTTTGGAGGGGAGTGAAGGAAACTACAAGTGATGTGGGTATTAAAGATGCCTACGTAGAATAAAGGGACATGAGAGTATACCCTATGGCCTTATGTGATCCGACCTGACCAGGCCGACAAAAATTATATAGTTAAACCAAATACATTAATAATCAATATTCCGCCGCAACGCGCGGGTTGACGTTAACTCGTTATAAACAATTGGCAAAAGTTAGATAAAAATTAAAAAAAATTCTAAAAAATCCAAAAAATTATAAAAAATTATAAAAATTCTAAAAAATCCAAAAAATTCAAAAGTATCAAAAAAATTAAAAAATAAATAAAAATCTAAAAAATAATGAAAAGTTCAAAAAATTATAAAAAATCAAAAAAATTTCTAAAAAATCTAAAAAATAAAAAAATTTCTAAAAAATAATAAAAAGTTCAAAAAATTCTAAAAAATTAAAAAAATTTCTAAAAAATAAAAAAATCTAAAAAATCCTAAAAATTCAAAAAAAAATCTAAAAAATAAAAAAAAATCCAAAAATTTCTAAAAAATAAAAAAAATCTAAAAAATAATAAAAAGTTCAAAAATTATAAATAATCAAAAAAAATTCTAAAAAATCAAAAAAAATCTAAAAAATAATAAAAAAATCCTAAAAATTCAAAAAAAAAATCTAAAAAATAATAAAAAAATCCAAAAAATTCTAAAAAATAAAAAAAATCAAAAAAATTCTAAAAAATCCAAAAAATAATAAAAAATCCAAAAAATCTAACAAATTCAAAAAAAAATCTAAAAAATAATAAAAAATAAAAAAAAATCTAAAAAATAAAAAAAAATCCAAAAAACCTAAAAATTCAAAAAAAAAATTAAAAATAATAAAAAATCCAAAAAATTCTAAAAAATCAAATCATATGATACTAACAGAAAGTTCAAACATACGATTAAAAGTTGTTTAACATACGACTAAAAGTTAACTCAAACATACAACTAGAGCTAGTTCCAAAATGTAAATACTACTTCAAATTCTTTAAACAAGTTTCTTAGCCGAACTTAGACAACATAAACCTCACCCAAGCCTCCCTTTCTTCTTCACACAAAGTCCAAAACGTCATCACCCTATTTTGGTCATCCTTTATTATATCAATTGTCGTAAACCTTTCCAGTTGATTCAAAGATGTCATTTTTGAAAGCTCGGAAGGGATCATCAAAGTTTTCTTTTTTATGTCAAGTTCAAATTTTATGTCTTCACTCAACTCGGCCGAAATCTCTTTAAGACGATCACCAAATTGAACAACCGCATCATTGAAACCTTGAAATAAAGTATTGACTTGGCTAGTGCGTTTCCTCTTCTTACTACGGCCACTTGAAGTTTCTTCAAATTGAGAACTTGCATTTTTATTTTCATTATGGCTATGTTCACCAAAATCATCATCCCTTTGGTGCTCTTGTTCTTCCATATTCACCTCTTGTTCCATCTCGACCACGCTTTTGGCTCTATTGCCTTGAGCTCGATCTTTTCCAAAGATAATGCACAATTCTTCATAGTGCGGAAGACTTTTTTCTTTCCATTTACCCGCATGTTTATGATTCTATTTCACATGATAATAATAAAATAAACAAAACAAAACATTAATATCTTTTATAATTAACCAAATACAAAAATTTGTAGTAGTATAAAAATCGCATGTACCTCAAGATAAGCATCCCACACTCCAGGAGCATTAGTGGTCACACAATTACGTTCTTTGTCATAGCCAAATCCACTAGTATTTAACAAATCATAAACGGCTTGCCAATCTTTCCTCATCGTCCTCATTCTAGATTCAATGTGAGGTTTAGCCAAAATGCCCGATTCTGGAAGTGATTCTTTCAAGCAAGCTTCTAGGTGTTGTAAAAAACCTGGTTTAAAGCCATTATCCGACTTATATCTTCCAGTGTTGACCATGTTTACTAAAGCCTCAACAAGCTTTTGATCTTCAAGTTTACTCCATCCTCGATAGTTTCTATTATTACTCGTCATTCCTGTAGGAAAATGTGAACTAAAACATAAAGGATGTATCAGTTTAACTATTAATGCGAGTAAAAATAGAAGCACCATCATAAAAAAAAAAACAAACATTAGATATATAAAAGGCAACATCCTAAACAAAATCAAACATTATATATATATAAAAAGCAACATTACAAACAAAACCAAACGTTCTATCATAAATAATATTTAAACATACTTGTTCATATTAAAATTAGTTCCACACTTAAAAATAGTATAACGACATAGAAATAGCATAAACAACATTATAAATAATCCATATGTTTGTTGGAGTTTCTTATCCATTGGTAACATTCCAAGCGTCAAACATGCTTTGGGCTAGATTGTTTCTAAACGTTGTCCACTCATTTGAAGTCTCAATATAAGTTATATTATCCTCATCTCCATCTCCATCCCCAATCTCATCCCCATCCCCATCTCCATGTCCATCTCCAAATCCTTCATCTAGCAAATCTCCTGTCTCAAATGGATCAACCGGCATCTCTCTTCTTATAAAATTATGAAGAAGACAACATGTGTAACACCCTCAAAATTTACTTGAATATAAGTATAATTTTATACAAAAGATAATAGTTTCAAAAGTATCAAGATTACAAGTAGATAAACATTAGTTATCTAATGTCTAAGTTAAACATTCAAAAGTTGATTAATAATTTTTTTACAACCCATGAACAAGTTTAATTAAAACTAAACACATAGCGGAAGCTTCAAAAATCGTGTTCGGTTCTTCAACGTTGCTTGACCACCATCGGTAAGGTCCATCTAATCACCTAGGGTCAAAACCATTAAAACATTAGTTTTGACTTTGGTACATAAGACTTAAACATATGATCAAATCATCAATTAAAATAAAAAAAAATTAAAGTTTTCTGGTTCCACCGTAAATTACGGTGTTACCGTAATTTACGGTGAGTTCTGGAGATTTTTGGTCCACCGTAAACCAGTTGATCCACACCGTAAACATAACACATCCACCGTAAATTACGGTACTACCGTAATTTACGGTAGTACCTGAAATTTCATGTTTTGTTTTGTTTGTTCATGACACCAAGACCCAACTCTCGGGTTTCAGTTTTCTATGATACCAATTCATTAAAACCTCGTATTTCTAATATGTTATATAATATTCAAAATCAACAATCAAACTATCATAATCCGAAACAATAACCATGCCTTACTTGATTATCCGACCCGTTTGGCTCGTCTACGGAATTTCTTCCTTTTTGACGACTACCAACGAGTTTTAACCAACTTTTGACCAATATTCAATATAGCGATATCATCGCTTTAATTCATAGTAGATTATATTCTAAAATTTGACTATGCATATTACAATGATCTAAATTTACTTATTGTAACGAGTCAAGTTACATACCTTAGCGTACGCCCTTCAACCGCGAATCACCACCAGCTTGTCCACTCGACGTTCCGATATCTTGTCCTATAGAGTTCAATTCAAGACATGTTTAGAACTCTCTTTAGACCTCTCTTCACATAATATACCGAAACATCATAATTATGCGTTAAAGCTTTAAATTTCTATTTTTAAGCCTTCTTTGAGGCATTTCAACAAACACTATGAGGGCAGAATTTCTACATCATTCATATTCATGTTTATAGCTTGCTAATTAGTTAACTTAACTTCAATAAAGCCATCATATAGCATTTAAACATCATACTTTTCTGAAATCACCTTCTAAAATCGAATTACACTAGAATAATCACTCTAAACCCTAGTGTTCATCATCATCATGTAAAACCCACAACCCACCTTCAAGGTGTTCATGGAATTTCCTGAATTTGGTCATGATTTCACATGAAATTAGCTAGGTTTCACTTCTAAACATTATATCAATTCTAATCAAACCAAATAACACACATACAACATCAATTTTCAGATTTTCCAAAATCATGAGAAATTCAAGTTAGGAGATTTCATCAGATTTTACATACCTTACAATCATCTTGTGATGAGGATTACGATTCTAAGCTCAATTCTCGATTTCAACTTGGATTAATCCTTCAATTTGCAAGATTAATGAGATTTTAGGGTTTTGGAAAAGTGGGGATCGCCCCCTTGCTTCACTTGATCGACCAGACACACCTAAATGGTGTGTTTGGTGAGTTTTTGTTATAATTCAGCTTTAAACTTTCATTTTTGGCAAGCTTAGTCCCTCATTTATCATCTAACTTTAAGTACTAGTGTTTTTAACCTAGTGTTAGTTATTTCTAGGCTTGTAATTTTAACTAGGTTAAAATTTCTAGATAGTAAATTCTTGTTTATGAAATTCTTGAATTTCTAATATAAAGATTTATATTTTCGGGGTGTTACAAGTCCACCCCCCTTAAAAAGGGTTTCGTCCCCGAAACCTAATTACGTACCAAATAAAGTAGGATGAAGACGTCGCATCTCCTCTTCCGACTCCCATGTAGTGTCCGAACCTTTCCTATGCTCCCACTTGACTTTGACTTGGTCAATTTGTTTATTTCGTAAATGTTTGACCTTTCGGTCTAAAATCTCCACCGGTCTCACCGCATAATTCAGACTATTATCCACTTCGATATCATCGTAATGGATATTGGCCGTTTCGTCTGCTAGGCACTTTCTTAATTGTGACACGTGGAACGTGCCATGGATTCCACTTAGCTCCTCCGGTAATTCAAGACGGTAAGCTACCTTGCCAACTCTCCCGATAATTTTAAATGGCCCAATAAACCTTAGGCTTAGCTTCCCCCTTTTTCTGAATCTAATAACGCCCTTCCATGGGGAAACTTTTAGCATGACCATGTCACCAACTTGGAATTCGATTGGCCTTTTCCTTTTATCAGCATACGCCTTTTGCCTGTCTTGAGCCGCTTTCAAGTGTGCCTGAACTTTATCGATCTTTTCATTCGTGGCCCGTACTATATCTTGATGAGCGAGTTCACGTGGACCCACTTCACCCCAACATACCGGGGTTCGACACTTCCTACCGTAAAGCATTTCGTATGGTGCCATCTTAATACTAGATTGGTAACTGTTGTTATACGAAAACTCGACTAACGGTAGGTGAACATCCCAACTGCCTCCAAAGTCTATTATACACGCCCGTAGCATGTCCCCCAATATTTGTATCGTTCTTTCACTTTGTCCATCCGTTTGAGGATGGTACGCAGTGCTAATGAACAATTTGGTCCCCATTTGCTCTTGGAAATCTCGCCAGAAATTCGAAGTAAACCGGGTATCCCTATCAGACACAATGGATACCGGCACCCCATGACGGGCTATTATTTCATTCGTGTAAACCTCTGACATCTTTTCTGACGTATAAGTCTCACGGATCGGAATGAAGTGAGCACTTTTTGTCAATCTATCTACCACTACCCATATGGCATCGAAACCACGATTCGTTTTAGGCAACTTGGTTAGTAGGTCCATTGTGATATGTTCCCATTTCCAAACCGAAATTTCTAACGGTTGGAGTTTGCCGTATGGTTTCTGATGCTCTGCCTTGACTTGTAAACATGTTAAGCATTTTTCCACATACTTCGCCACGTCCCTCTTCATTCCGGGCCACCAATAATTCTGTTTCAAATCATTGTACATCTTGGTTGCACCCGGATGAATCGAATAACGGGATTTATGAGCTTCATTAAGTAGAAGCGCCTTTACTCCACAAGTATGTGGGACCCATATCCTTCCGGATCGAGTCTTCAATCCGTGATTCCCATCCGACAAATCCTTCAATTGGCCGATTATTCTTTCTTTCTTCCAATTCTCTTCTTTTACTGCTTCTAACTGCGCCTCTCGAATACGTTCAAGTATACCCGAGGTCACCACGAGTTGCATCGACCTCACTCGTATTGGGACATAGTCCGCTTTCCTACTTAGAGCGTCCGCTACCACATTTGCCTTTCCAGGGTGATAATGTATCTCACAATCGTAGTCTTTCACCGTTTCCAGCCATCGCCTTTGTCGCATATTTAACTCCTTCTGATCGAAGAAGTATTTCAAGCTCTTGTGGTCGGTGAATATGGTGCACTTTACCCCATACAAGTAATGCCTCCATATTTTTAATTCAAATACCACCGCTGCCAACTCGAGATCGTGAGTGGGATATTTCTTCTCGTGTATCTTCAATTGTCTCGAGGCATAGGCTATTACCTTGCCCCGTTGCATCAACACGCAACCGAGCCCCGATAATGAAGCATCCGAATAAACCACCATGTCTTCGACTCCGTCCGGCAATGTCAATACCGGAGCTTGAGTTAACTTTTCTTTTAGCGTTTGAAACGCTTTCTCTTGATCAGCACCCCAAATGAACTTTTCTTTCTTCCTTGTTAGTTTTGTTAGCGGTGACGCAATCTTGGAGAAATCTCGAATGAATCTCCTATAATATCCCGCAAGCCCCAAAAAGCTTCTAATTTCCGAAGGATTCCTCGGAAGATTCCATTTTGACACTGCCTCTATCTTTGACGGATCCACCAATACTCCGTCGGCACTTATGACGTGACCAAGAAATTGTACCTCTCGTAACCAAAAGGCACATTTAGAGAATTTTGCATACAACTTCTCTCGTCTAAGTGTCTCTAACACTTCTTGTAGGTGGTGTGCGTGTTCAGCTTCACTTTTTGAATACACCAAGATATCATTGATAAACACGATGACCGACTTATCCAACATTGGTTTGCAAACCCGGTTCATGAGGTCCATGAAAGCCGCGGGCGCGTTTGTTAGTCCAAATGACATCACGAGGAATTCGTAATGTCCGTATCTCGTGCGGAAAGCCGTCTTCGGCACATCTTCTTCTTTGACCTTTAGTTGGTGATACCCCGACCTAAGGTCAATTTTTGAAAACCAGTTCGCGCCTTGTAGTTGGTCGAATAAGTCATCTATTCTCGGGAGCGGGTATCGGTTCTTTACCGTGAGTTTGTTTAACTCCCGGTAATCGATACACATGCGCATGCTCCCGTCTTTCTTTCTTACGAACAACACCGGTGCGCCCCAAGGAGACACACTCGGCCTTATAAATCCCTTGTCAAGCAGGTCTTGGATTTGAGACATCAGCTCTTGTAATTCCGACGGTGCGAGTCGGTACGGGGCTTTTGCTACGGGTTTCGTGCCCGGAATCAATTCGATCCCGAACTCTACTTCCCGTTCAGGCGGTATTCCCGGTAAATCCTCCGGAAACACATCTTCATAATCTCGTACTACCGGTACTTCTCCACTCTTTCGTGATTCTTTTTTGGGCTCATTAGCGTATATTATAAATGCCTTGCATCCTCGCTTCATAAGCTTGTGAGCTTTCAACATTGAGCATACTATAGGGTTGCCTCCTTTTTCGCCATAAATGGTGACGTGTTTCCCGCTTGGAGATATTAGTTTTATCTCTTTACGAAAACACACGATCCTTGCATGGTGTTGAGATAGCCAATCCATCCCAACGACTACTTGAAATTCTCCCATTGACATCGAGATTAGGTTTATCAAATATTCTTCGTCGTCAATGCTCAGTTTACAGTTTTTACATACATCACAAACAATAAAGCTTTTGTTATTACCTATCTCTACTTCTAAGGGCACAGGTAATTTTGTTAGAACAAATGAAGCATGTCGAATAAATCCATATGAAACAAAGGATTTATTCGCACCCGTATCAAATAACATGTGTGCAGGAATTGAATTTACAGCAAATATACCTGAGACCACGTCAGGTTCAACCTTTGCTTCTGCAGCGGTTAGTTGAAAAGATCTTGCCTTTCCTTTTGGGGCTTCACCTTTCGGTTCCTGCCCATCCTTCTTTCCAACCAGTTCCGGGCATTCCGACTTCTTGTGACCCGTTCGATAACAATTGTAACAAACCGTCACTTTCTCCGGGCATGATATAGCCATATGTCCCGTTTTCTTGCATATGGGACAAGGCTTATCCTTGTAACGGCATTCGCCTTTATGACCCTTCCCGCAGATTCTGCAACTTGGCGACCCGCCTTTCATATCAGATTTCTTTGCGCTTTCGTTTGTTCATGCCTTCTTAGTAGGGCTTGGATTCACATCTTGTGCCCCTTCGTTCACCCCGTTCTATGCTCTTTTTCAGTTCGATCTCCCTTTCCCGAGCAGCATTGACAATCTCGGTAAGGGTCTCGTATTTTGAAGGGATTATGAACTCTCTATATTCCGCACTTAGCATGTTATGGTAATAATAGACCTTTTGTTCTTCATTTGTCACCAAATCATCACATAACTTTATCTTGTCCATAAACATCCCCGTGATCTTGTCTATGGATTCACCCTTGTGTCTGAGTTGCATGAACTCTTCCTTGATTCTATTTATGACCGCTTTGGGACTATGGTGTTTAAGAAATGGCGTCTTAAACTCCTCCCATGTCATGGCCTTAGCCGCTTCACTTCCAATCTCCTTCTTTTTGTTATCCCACCAGTCTTTCGCTTGACCTCTTAATTGACCCGTACCATAAGCTACGTAGTCATTTTCATCACAATGAGTTCTCTCGAATACTCCTTCGATATCACTTAGCCATCGTTGGCACACAATTGGATCAACCTCCCCATTATATATTGGTGGTTTACAGGCCATGAATTCCTTGTATGAACAAGGCTTTCGTCCACCATGCTTTTCCTTTGCTGAATTGGAATCATCTTCCAATTTCTTGATTCTCTCTTCTACTATTGATAAAACTGTGTTTTGAATTTTATCAATAAAGCCCGACAAACTGTTTTCGATCGCCTTTCCAACCTCTTCGGCAATCACTTCCCTCATTTGTTCGGTGACTCTTGGCACCGCATTATCATTACCTCCATCAGCCATCTCTATTTCTGAAATGTTTACATAGATTGTTAAACATTCCATTTATAACACATGCTTTACTTGCTTTGATTTAATCAAGTTCATAACTCGATTTAATCATTCTTGTTTCAATTCAATCAAGTTCATAACTTGATTTAATCATTCTTGTTTCAATTCAATCAAGTTCGTAACTTGATTTAATCATTCTTGTTTCAATTCAATCAAGTTCGTAACTTGATTTAATAATTCTTGTTTCAATTCTATCAAGTTCGTAACTTGATTTAATAATTCTTGTTTCATGCATTTCTTGTTTTTTTTTTTGTTGAGTGAGCTTACACACTCTTTTCATTTTCATGCATATTTGTTCATTTCTCGTTCTCTACGTAGTACATAATTTATTAACAAAATAAGTTAGTTCTTACCGGACGATCGATCAAGCTTGAACCGAACACTTACTGACAACCTTGAGCTCTGATTACCAACTTGTAACACCCTCAAAATTTACTTGAATATAAGTATAATTTTATACAAAAGATAATAGTTTCAAAAGTATCAAGATTACAAGTAGATAAACATTAGTCATCTAATGTCTAAGTTAAACATTCAAAAGTTGATTAATAATTTTTTTTACAACCCATGAACAAGTTTAATTAAAACTAAACACATAGCGGAAGCTTCAAAAATCGTGTTCGGTTCTTCAACGTTGCTTGACCACCATCCGTAAGGTCCATCTAATCACCTAGGGTCAAAACCATTAAAACATTAGTTTTGACTTTGGTACATAAGACTTAAACATATGATCAAATCATCAATTAAAATAAAAAAAAATTAAAGTTTTCTGGTTCCACCGTAAATTACGGTGTTACCGTAATTTACGGTGAGTTCTGGAGATTTTTGGTCCACCGTAAACCAGTTGATCTACACCGTAAACATAACACATCCACCGTAAATTACGGTACTACCGTAATTTACGGTAGTACCTGAAATTTCATGTTTTGTTTTGTTTGTTCATTACACCAAGACCCAACTCTCGGGTTTCAGTTTTCTATGATACCATTTCATTAAAACCTCGTATTTCTAATATGTTATATAATATTCAAAATCAACAATCAAACTATCATAATCCGAAACAATAACCATGCCTTACTTGATTATCCGACCCGTTTGGCTCGTCTACGGAATTTCTTCCTTTTTGACGACTACCAACGAGTTTTAACCAACTTTTGACCAATATTCAATATAGCGATATCATCGCTTTAATTCATAGTAGCTTATATTCTAAAATTTGACTATGCATATTACAATGATCTAAATTTACTTATTGTAACGGGTCAAGTTACATACCTTAGCGTACGCCCTTCAACCGCGAATCACCACCAGCTTGTCAACTCGACGTTCCGGTATCTTGTCCTATAGAGTTCAATTCAAGACATGTTTAGAACTCTCTTTAGACCTCTCTTCACATAATATACCGAAACATCATAATTATGCGTTAAAGCTTTAAATTTCTATTTTTAAGCCTTCTTTGAGGCATTTCAACAAACACTATGAGGGCAGAATTTCTACATCATTCATATTCATGTTTATAGCTTGCTAATTAGTTAACTTAACTTCAATAAAGCCATCATATAGCATTTAAACATCATACTTTTCTGAAATCACCTTCTAAAATCGAATTACACTAGAATAATCACTCTAAACCCTAGTGTTCATCATCATCATCATGTAAAACCCACAACCCACCTTCAAGGTGTTCATGGAATTTCCTGAATTTGGTCATGATTTCACATGAAATTAGCTAGGTTTCACTTCTAAACATTATATCAATTCTAATCAAACCAAATAACACGCATGCAACATCAATTTTCAGATTTTCCAAAATCATGAGAAATTCAAGTTAAGAGATTTAATCAGATTTTACATACCTTACAATCCTCTTGTGATGAGGATTACGATTCTAAGCTCAATTCTCGATTTCAACTTGGATTAATCCTTCAATTTGCAAGATTAATGAGATTTTAGGGTTTTGGAGAAGTGGGGATCGCCCCCTTGCTTCACTTGATCGACTAGACACACCTAAATGGTGTGTTTGGTGAGTTTTTGTTATAATTCAGCTTTAAACTTTCATTTTTTGGCAAGCTTAGTCCCTCATTTATCATCTAACTTTAAGTACTAGTGTTTTTAACCTAGTGTTAGTTATTTCTAGGCTTGTAATTTTAACTAGGTTAAAATTTCTAGATAGTAAATTCTTGTTTATGAAATTCTTGAATTTCTAATATAAAGATTTATATTTTTGGGGTGTTACAACATGCCATTATCATCCTATTTTTTTGGTCAATGGGATAGTATGAGTGGTCTCTCAAAATTCCCCACTTTGCTTTCAAAATACCAAAACATCTTTCAATAACATTTCTTGCGGACGAATGTCTCATGTTAAATAACTCTTTTGGGGTAGTGGGTTGATGGCCATCACGCCAATCATTTAAATGATATCTTTGACCTCTATAAGGGGCGAGAAAACCTTCTCCATTTGTGTATCCCGCGTCTACCAAATAATAACCTAAAACTACACTATAGTCAATAAACACCCAACAACTTCAAATACTAAAGTTTATACCTAAATGATTATTTATATTATAAATTTACATACCCGGCCTTGAAACTTTCAACCCATGTGGCCTATCAAGAGCATCTCGAAGGACTCTATCATCGGCCGCCGACCCTTCCCAACCCGGTAACACAAAAACAAATTGCATATCCGGCGAACACACACCTAACACATTTGTAGCAATCTCTCCCACTACGTCAAAAATGGCTTACGGCCACATAAAAAAAGTGTGACCATACGCCTTTCGCCACACTTTTTTTTCCAGCTCAAGTGTGACCAAAGGTCGAGTCATCGTAGGCATCATACGGCCACATTCACTTATGTGTGGCCATAGCAACTTAAACTGTGGCTAAAAGGTCTTGTTGAAATCAATCATTTTGTCAAATAAGTGTGGCTAAACGGATAGCAACGACCATATGAATTTACTATAAGTGTGGCCATTTCTATTATACAGTCACCAATAAGTTTGTTTTAGCCACATTAATTTTAAAAATTTGTGACAAAAAAGGTAGTTGTAATCAAGCAAATGGTTCATTAAGTGTGGCTAAATGGTATCAATGCTCACATGAATTTATTGCAAGTGTGGCCGTCTGTATTATATAGCCACATGAATTCACTGTAAGTGTGGGCGTTTCTATTATATAGTCACTAAAAAGTTTGTTTTAGCCACATAAATTTTAAAAAACTGTGGCAAAAAGGTTGTTGTAATTGACAAAATGGTCTATTAAGTGTGACTAAATGGTATCGATGGCCACATGAATTTATTTTAAGTGTGGCCGTTTCTATTGTATAGTCACATGAGTTTACCATAAGTGTGTATGTTTCTATTATATAGTCACTAAAAAGATTGTTTTAGCCACATGAATTTTAAAAAAATTGTGACAAAATTATTGTTGTAATTAAGTGTGACAAAATGGTATCAACAGTCACACAAATTTATTGTAAGCGTGGTCGTTTCTATTTTATAGTCGCATATATTGTTGTGGCTATATGGCCATTTTCGTGTAATTAGCAATTTTATTTTCATTTTTTCGTAGAATTAAAACAATAGCAAAGATGAACAAACCTAAAAAACAAAATTAATAATATTAACAATAATAAACCAAAATCCATACATAAGTTGTAAATACATAAACTTGCATCAATCCTAGCAGCACTTGCAATAACAGCACTTTTTGTCTCAACATACATCACTCCTAGAAGCACTTGCAACGTAACCTTCTCTCATTCCTTGGAAAACTCTTCCCGTTTTCATTTTGGCCATTAGCTGGCCCTTATGTCTTAGCTAATCAAAACTCCTTCACAAAACAAAGTCTCGCGCTTCATCATAAGACATAGGTTATTCCAAAAAGACAATATTAATATATACAATAGTAACAAGAAAAGCATCCATACATGTTTTATCTGCATGCGGGTCAATTAGGACCTTGCCAAGTAAAATGACGTTGGACTGACCTGTATCAAATTCATCACGTACAACATCAGTTTCAGAATAAACATAGGTAACAAAATAGGCAGTTGGTAAACGGGTCAAAATGAGTAACATTTGGTTGACCTGCCAACATTTGTTTATCCATTTTCTATAGATTTCATTCATAATTAGTGCAATATACTTGATTACATAAACTAAAATACTAATGCAATATACTTGATTACATAAACTAAAATAAGATCTAGTTTGATTCAATAAATCAACTTAGAAGATTGCGAATGACTTACATAATCTAGGAGATATTGCAATTCGGATGAAAGTGTAAGATCAGTAGCTCCTGCAGCAAATGATCTTAAGAACCACAACTCTGAAACTGTATGTCAGCCTTTTCAGACAATTCCCCCTGGTGACATAATAGGGTTGTATAACCTCTACATATGACGAAAACATGAACACGCATCATTAAATTGTAATCGAAAAAACTTTAACAATTCATTGGGGTCATTCATTTTATTTATATATTCGAACTCTTACTATGTTCCAGCAAACGTGGTGCTAAGATAAGCTTGATCCTTAGCGAAGAAAATGTTGATGGATTTAATATCTCAGAGATGATTTCAGTGACAATAAGGTTTATTCCGATGCTTCTGAGCTTTTGACTTCTTTAAGAGATGCAAAACTCCTGCTAAGCTGAGATCTTGCCAAGGATCAAATGGTGGTCTTTGAGCTGGCTGTGGAGCCGAAGGTTTTAATTGTCTAAGCTTGTTTTCCCCTGTCTATGAACCTGTTGGCAGTTAAAGACATTTCACAGTAAGAATCTTCACAAATCCAGAAAATTACAAAACAGAAAAGACTCTTCGAACAAGGCTTATTATTCTTATTAGTTTTAAATAGATGAACTCCCAGATGCCACTACAAATTACTTGTATAATTTGAGTAGGCCTAAATTTAGTCAACCATTATTCAATAAGCATTTTTACCTAAATCAACCCATTTCCTAATGAGCGTGCCATAGTTTCCGGCTGTAGGTATAGTGTTAAATAAAACACTTTAGATAGCATAAAGAGAAAATAAGCAAACAGAAAAGTCTTTCCGCCCATGTGATAAAAGAACTTACTCAATATACGCCATTGGTGCAGCATCACCAACTCTTATTGGAGTTCGAAGCACTCTATCCTCCTGCCTTATCCCTGCACCATCAAGATATTGCTTAACCACAATTAATATCAAGTTAAAAACTTAACCAAAGAAGAGGTGAAATGTTCACTATATCCTTAAGCCAGCTCTGTAAAACTGAATATTATTATAATGCAAATTAGAAGAGCTACTCTCGTTTCTTCATAACCTTCACAGCTCAGTCCAACCCATTAATCATTTGCTATGTTTATGTGGATACCAAAGTGACCTACATTCGATGCAGTTCTATCATACCACAGCCAGAGGCAATATTTGCTACTAGTAATTTTCTCCTTGTAAAAAAGTCCATCAATATACACAATTGTTTTTAAAAATTGCTAAGAATCCACTAGGGCCAATATGGAAAATCATCTCGAAATGAGTTTTAAATATATGAGTTTAACAGTATGCTAAAATCGATTACACTAAGATTTAATTAGGCCTTCACAAAATACTAAATTAGCCACAATAACATAGAAATGTAACCACCTTGTCTAACTAAAAAAATTAAGCACCTGTGTTTAAGCCAGAGAAAAAAAATTAAAAATATAAATAAAAACCCTGGCTCAAGATAACCAGCTCTCTAGAAGTTGGATGAAAGGTAAAATGACAAAATAACAAGTCAAAATGATGTCTTCTAAGTAACTTTTGATCATATTGACCTTTTTCCTTATGTGGTGCTGGCTTGGAACCTGCAAGCTACTTATGTAAGTTATTACCCTAAAGCAAATTTTGAAGCTTTGATGTTATTTTTCTTTGTGTAAAAGAACTTGCTACTCTTTTAGGCAAAAGACACAGAATCAACAGATCAAAGTCGAATTTTTTTTTAAACAAACAAGAATATATTAGCTAAAGATGAGGCAATTGAAACATGAATACATAGCAGATATACATTAAATACCTCCTCGACTAGTAAAAGTGGTTGAAGGACGCTCATTAATGAAATCACCATAAGCCATAGACTGTGGGGTATGGGGCGGGGGTTGGGGCGTGGGTTGGCTGAAAACGCCCAAGCCACCACCCCGGGTGGGCTTGGGTTTGGGCGTGGCCCCTTGGGCGGGTGTTTAAGGCCGGGCGTGGGGCATGCTAGCGATCCTATGTGGCCGGATGTTATTGGCTTGTTGGCTAGGCATAGCGGGCCATTTAAATTTTAAAATATAACCGTTGGCCAAGCCAAACGGTTCACCCACCCCAACTGTCACCATCGCTATATAACCCCCAACCCCACCGGCTGTCCCGCATCGCTACCCCAACCCAAGTCACCTACTCGAATTTTGTAATCTTTTTTTTTTTTTTTTTGTAGAATTTTGTAATAATGTTTAGGAAATTTTAATAAAATTTTAGGCTTTTTTTTAAATGTTGTGTGTATTTTTTTAATTTTAGATTTTATTTTTTATTTTTATACGCATGGCCATGCCACACCGGGCTAGCCACGCCCTGCCATACCCCACAGACACGTCACTCGGCAGCGGGGGGGGGGGGGGGGGCTCGAACTCTACGTATCAACTCATGCCCCAAACCCCCGCCCCACCATACCCCACGGTCATAGGAAGAGGTTTTCCAGAGTCAGGTGTTTGAGATAGCACCTGAAAACAAAACAACCTTAATTAACTGTTTGTCTACCATAAACCTTATGTTCATTAAATAAGAACATGAAGGCATTACCAAGAACCTTGTGATTACTAGCAATAGATGGAATTGATATCGAAGTCCGTAGTAACATTACTAAACCTCTAAATTGACAATTGATTCAGGTTTAAAACATCTAAAATTGATAATTGATTCAGTTCTAAAATATCTAAATTATCCAAAAATATAATTAAAGAAAAGCAACTCGGATTCTGAAACTCGCAGCAACCATTGAGGCATAAAAGTCTAACATTTTAACCTAATTGTGTCCCAATTCGTTTTCCAAACTTAATATTCAAAGATACAAATTAGTAATTAAATTCGTTTGACCTGTGAGCCTCTTCGATGAGTTCTTCATCCTGACCAAAATCAAGTCGCTTCCCATTTTTCTTCCTCTTCGCAGACCTTGAGTCGGTGGCACTATTCCGTTCACCGTGTGGTTACTGTGGTGTCACCATTCCCGGAGATAAGAGAGGGAGGGAAAGGAAATCAATGAAGGGTTAGGTTTAAGGCGTGGGAATATGAAATTTGATTTTGGAATGGTAAATTGATTTGGGGGATGTTTAATTGTGTTCAAAATTCAAAGGGAAAACTAATAATTTAGGTGGGTGGGAAAAAAATTGGGGAAAATTATTAAAGGGTTTTGTTAGCAGGGAAAGAGGAAAATTTTTAGATAAAGTGTTTAAATTTTCAGTGGTATGTAAATTTGTAAAGTGTTATTAAAACCTACCAAAAAAATTCAGTGGCATATTTAAAGTTTATTGGATTTTAATAATCATAAGTTTCGACTATTGGCCGATAATAATCCTAACTTAAAAAATTCCCTCTAGCAATCCCAACTTGTAAGAATTTGGCCCCCATCGATCCTTTTCTAATTGAGGTCTAACCCAGTTAGTTATATGTTGATGTGGCAGCTTATGTGGCAAACCCTTAATGATTTGCTGAGATAGATGCTTATGTGGCACCTTCACCACATCCACCTCCACCACCACCTTCAGCCACCACCACCTTCAGCCACCGCCATCCACCACCACCACACCGACACCCACCACCTTTCGCCACCGCCACCCGCTACCACCAACAGCCACCAACACCACCACCATTGTTTTTATAAATTATTAGGCTTGAATCTTAGAAGATCGAGAAAAAGAAGTAATCAAAGGAATGCAAGCCTTTTTCTTACCCTAACATACAAAATACCCGATTCCTCTTTGAAATTTTTAGGTTGAATTAACTTACCACACTTCCTTGTGCACGAAATTGGATGAACAATCTTCATATGGGTGATGATTTCAAACAACAAACTAACGAAACCGTAACTAAATACAGATATTAATTTATACCGACGAGTTCCTTCAGATTTACAAACATCGATTTGCATTACGGCCTGAAACCGGAACGACTTCCCGCGTTCAATATGGTATATTAACACATGTGTGGTCAATCTACTAGTGTCCATTATGATCCATTAAGGCCAAATATGGCAACGAAGACATGTATGATGTACTATTGTCAATTATAATCAATTAAGGTCCAATATGATCAACAAAGACATGTATGATCTACTATGTTTCATTGTGATCCATTAAGACCCAATGGGGTCCATTGAGACATATATGATCTACTATCGCCCGTTGTGAGTTGTTAAGGCCTAATATGGTCCATTAAGACATATATGAGCTAATATTGTCTGTTGTGATCCATTAAGGCACAATGTAGTCAATTAAGACATATATGAGCTACTATTACCCGTTGTGATCCATTAATGCCCAATATGATCCTTTAATACATATATGATATACTATTGTTCATTGTGATCCATTAAGACATGTATGAACTAATATCATTTAGGCCCAATATGGTCCATTAAGACATGTGTGATCTACTATTGTCTATTGTGATCCATTAAGGCCCAATATGGTTCATTAACATATCTATGACCACTATTGGCCATTGTGACCCAGTAAAGCCCAATATGGTCTATTAACATATATATGATTAGGGATGAGTTCGGTACCGATACTAGTACCGAACATACAGGTACCGGAAATGCCGATCTCGGAAATCATCAAATATGGGTACATGTACCGGTACCAAAAATGTTCGGTATGGTATTGTACAGTATTCGTACCGCAACGCTATTTGAAAGTAAAATTCGGTAAACTACCGGTACCGTATCAAACTGAAAGTACCCGTACCCAAAACAGTTAACTACGAGAAATTCGGTACCATTATTAATATGCATACATTAATATATTATTTAGAAGAAAACAAATATGGTTTAAAATATATAATATTTAATAATAGTTTGAATTATTAAATATCTAGTAACATTTTTTTATTTTTTAATATTAAATAATGTAATTTTTTTAAATAAGAATATTATTTGAGAGGAAAGTTTTGAATAAAATATTTTGGAGGGAAAGTTTAAGTTTTAGAATGAAATATTTGGGGGGGGGGGGGGGGGAGTTTAAGTTTTAGAATGATATATTTTAGGTGGAAGTTTTATGATGAAATATTTTAGGTGGAAGTTTAAGTTTTGAAATTAAATATTTTGTGAGGATTTTTTTAAAGATGTAGGCACATTTTTTTAATGACATTTGATAACACTTCGTCACATAAAATAAACAAAATAATGATTGTGTGACGAATGTTAATGTAAAACTACATTAAATTTTGTAATTTTAAGTGTGAATATTGTCCAACCTTTGGTTACATAAAATAATATATGTGGCCATATATATTAGATTTTAGCCACATTATTAAACAAATAATATGGTCGTAGAACACATTTGGCCACACTTTTCTAATGTGGATGTTTTATCTTAACGTGTGGCTAAAGGTTTGGAATAGTTTTGTGTTTAGTCACGCGAAACAAATACAGTAACCGTAAATCAAATTTGGCCACACTTTTTTTGTGTGACTAGTAAATGTCATGATTTTTTCTTAAAGTGTGGCTAAAGGTTTTGAATACACATGTTATTGGTCACAGGAAAATATATAATGTGATCGTATATAACATTTAGCCACACTTTTCTAGTGTAGCAAATATATGTCACAAGTTTTTTCTTAAAGTGTGGCTAAAGGTGTCAAATACATGTTTTTTCGTCATATGAAACAAAAATATGTGGCCATAGATCACCTTTGGCCACACATTTCGATTTGTGGCTAATAAATGTCACATTATTTTCTAAAAGTGTGGCTAAAGGTTTTGAACTGGTATAAATGGTCACATTAATAATAAAATGTGTGACAGGGCGGTTTTGCCAAAAGTGTGGCCGTAGCCCCCTTTTTGTTCTATATTTAGGTTTCTCTTCACTCGGTACTAAGCAGTTTATGTATGTTCCATCTAAAGCTCCTAAACAATTCTAAAACAAAAAAAAATATATAAAAAATGTTATTATAAATCCTAACATAAGTATAACATTAAAAATTATAATGATTACATAGTACCTTGAACCATTTCCATCTTAAGCAAACGTGAATGCAATCTAATCACCGCATTGCAAACTCGAGAAACACATCTACTAATGGTTTCTCCCGAACGATGAAAACGGCATACGATGACCCTATTCTTAACATTATGAGCTATAATGTGAAGGAAGATGGCTACTTGCTCATCAATATCCATATTCTTACTTGATCTTAATTCTCCAAATTCTTTAAGCATGTCACACAACTTGATGAAACATGATCGATTCATCCTAATTTGAGATATAGACATACTATCACTCTCATATACATACCTATATAATATCGAATATCTATCCATTTTTGAAGAAGAGTATCCAATACGTGGTTTATCCATTAGATATTTGAATATCAACATGTAAAGTGAAAGTATAAGGAAAGAAACAGTCGTAAAAAGTTGGTTCCACCATATCAAAATCAATGTCCTTCTCCTTTGCTTACGTTTGCGAGTTGCTAAACTAAGTCGGGCCATCTCCTATTTACACATTATAAACACACAATGAGTTAACATAATTAAGACAAATAACAAAAGTAACAACCAGTTCCTGTTTCAGCAAGTAATATAATTAGAAAAGTGACACTATTCTCACATATAGTCTTATCATTCACAAAACCGAGTAACGACCTATTCCTGTTTCAGCAAGTAATATAATTAGAAAAGTGACACTATTCTCACATATAGTCTTATCATTCACAAAACCGAGTAACAACCTGTTCCTGTTTCAGCAAGTAACGAACGGACAAAACCGAGCCTGCAGTAAACTGTTTCTGTTTCAGCAAGTAACGAACGGACAAAACCGAGTCTGAATTAATTTACTAATTCACGAATCAAATCTGCAAACATTTTATTTGGATTTATATTTTTTTTTGTACTTTGTTAATAAATTAATTTATTAATTCACAAGTTTTATCCTTAGGTAATAAAGTTATATAAATACTTGAATAGTAAAAAATTAATTAAAAATGTCAACGGGTAATTTTTAACTACAAACACAGATTTGTTTGTTTATTAATGTTAGTGAGTTGATGTTACAGATGATGAAACTGGTATTGTAAGCTCAATAAAAATATTAAATGTAAATTTTGATGAAGCTGCAACAAAATCATAACTTTTTTTAATTTACAGGATCTTTTGATGAAATCTACTTTAGATTCCATTTTCAAAGTGGGATTTGGGTTTGATTTTGATACTTTATGAGGTTCAGATGAGGCCAGTAATCAGTTTATGACAGCTTTTGATGATTCAAATAGTATTATCTTCTGGCGGTATGTTGATTTGTTATGGAGGGTAAAAAGGTATTTCAACGTCGGATCTGAAGCTACTCTTAAGAAAAACATTAGAGTGATCGACAACTTTGTGTATGAGTTGATAGAACGCAAGCGAGAGCAGATGAAAAACACGAAAGATGATGTGAGTATCGAAAAACTAGATAATTTCTGACACTCTATATTCAAATGCATTGACAAGTTTCCTTCCGTTTTATTATTATTTTTTTAAATAGAGAGATAAAGAAGATATATTATCAAGATTTCTGATTGAAAGTGAGAAGAATCCTGCGAATTTGGCTGACCGATACTTGAGAGACATATCACTCAGTTTTATAATTGCTGGGAAGGATACATCTGCAAACACACTCACTTGGTTCTTTTTCATGCTTTGTAAACACAAAGTAATTCAAGAAAAAATTGCATTAGAAGTGAAAGAAGCCACTGGAGCTGAGTATACATATTCTATCAATGAATTTTCCCTCAAATTAACCGAAGCCGCCCTTGACAAAATGCAATATCTTCATGCAGCTTTAGCGGAGACTCTCAGACTTTATCCCGCTGTTCCTTTGGTAACATTTATGTCTATTAACGTTCATAGAGGTGGCATTATATAACTGTAACACACGGGTTGCATAATGGGTCAAAACATGTTTAGGTTAAAATGGGTCATTTTTCGTATGGGTTGGGTTTAGTAACGGGTCAAAATGATTTTTTGTTCAGTTTTCTTATATTTTTTTAGAGTAACTAATATGATAACACACCCGCCCTTCCCTCCAAGATCACAAACCTACTTCTTCACCGGCTCAAAGCCAACCTATACGCCCTCAAAGTGATCTACGGAACCCACGACCACGAAAACTTATCTAGGTGACCCAACAAGATTCATGCCTGATAAAACATCTACCCATCTGACCCGAACCTGTTTTTGACTCGTTACCTAGCCATACACGACCCGTCCGTTCAGCCAATAGGTGTGGGCCCTAAATTCCCAAAATTCAACATTCCTCAATTGCAAATCCAAGAGGTGTTTCACTGATTATCTAGAGTTAATCATGTCATGTCTTTTGCCAGCCCTAAATTAATCACATAAACAGTTTCAAATAAATCAAGCAAGTTTTTCACCATTGTACAACACATCAAACACGCAGTAGATTCGATTCATGAACAATTAGACACAAAATTCACACGCAGGATGAAACAGAAACAAATTGACGATTAATTGAAGACATTAATGTAATCGATCGAAGAAGATAATGGATATATACATGTTGTTCAAATATAATTTGACCTAAAAACACACAATCGACGAATTGAGAGTCAAGAGATCTACATACCTTAGCGGAAAAAGGAGCAGGGGAGGTGAAAGCGATGTCTGGGAGCCGATCGAGATCTTCAGAGATGAAGAATGAAACCCTAGAGAGGAGCGATCGAGATCTTAGAGGATGAAGGAGGCTACTGAAACCCTAGACAAAAATGGAAGAGGCGAACTGGGGGTTATTTCAGTAACTTGGAAAACATTCCCGTCTTATTTTAAACTTTCCTTTGAAAGTTAGAAGGAATCTGAATTCCTTTATACAATGGATTTTATTGGAATTAAAATCCAATTCCCTTCAACTAATTTGTCTAACCAAACACACAAAGGAAAAGGAATGGAATTCAAATTCCAATTCCCTTAAAATCCTATGGATTCCTGTCAACCAAACAGCCCCTTAGTACATACTAATTCATGTGTATATTATTTATGTTTGTATTTTTCAGGTATTGGGCTTCCTAAAACTACTAGGCCAGTCTGACACATCCTTCACGACAGGGTTCTTGTGGGGGCAAGCCCGCCTATATTAGGCCTAGGGCCACTAGGCGAGCCTGACGCATCCTCCAATACATGTTCACGTGGGGGCAAGCGACATGTTTCTAGGCTTATTGGAATGCAGCTGGAATGGGCTTGGTTGTAGCTGTTGAAGAGTCTATAAGTATTGAAGATAGATGGCCTAAGTTGATAAGTGTTGCATGATGCTTAAGTCATGTTTATTAGGCCCAAGTCACAAAGTTGTGGCCCAGTTTATAGATATGTGCATGGGTCAAGTCCGGGTTATGGGTCGTTATACGTAGATGTTTTGTGTTTAGGGTTAGTTAGTAGAGATCTGATCTTTATCTCTCTAAACACTCCCACACTACTTGTTTCTCTCTCTAAGTTTTTGAGTTTATTATGTTCATCTAGTAGATCGTTGTAGAAGATCTGTGTAGATCTTGATGTTCTCTAGTAGATTATCATATTGATAAACAATAGGTGTTTGTAATTTGTGAGGTTTTGTTCAATAAAGAGTGTTAATATGCTTGATCTTCAACATATCTTGTGAATCTAGTGTTCTATACTGTATATACAAAACTTTTAAAGTCCTAATATAATAAATGTTATAAGTAGTGCGACATGTTAGTGTGTCAGATATTCATTATCTAGAATATTGGTTAATTTATTGTAAACTAATGGACCTTTATTAATAGAAGCTTAATTTCTTTTTGTCCCCTTATCTTTTTCGGTTTAGTAAAAGTCCATTAGTTTATAATATATGAAAAGGTGTGACCACCACTAGTTATTTTTTAAGTTGAGACCGTTACCGGCCAACTGTTAATAGTTAGAATTAATAAAATCCATTATTCCTTATTATTATTGTTGTTGTTGTTGTTATGCAAATTATTAATCTATACACAACAATAAATAAACATATATTGTTATTATATTATATTAATATATCCAATTTATTAATCTAAATAACTATAGATAAATACGTAATAAATAAAAATATTTATCTTATATTTTTGTAGTATTTTATTTATTTATTTTTATTTTTATATGTCACATAAAGTTTTATTTTTTAATCATTGTGGATCAAACCAAATTAGGTTATATACTTGTAGACATGTATTGTTTAATCTAACCTGATAGTTTGTTTGCGCATAACTACACATTGGTATCTCTTAATTTAGCAATATTATTATTTTATTAATAATATATTAGATTAATATCTAATTTTCATTATTAATATATAACACTAGAGCCGTCCCCGAGAACTCTTAAAAAGATTTAGGCCACGAGCAACTAAAAGAATTAGGCCCAAAATTGTGGTTAAGGGGAAATGAACTAAAAAAAATAAAACCTTGATAGTGGAGCTGATACCTTGAGACTACTACATTATCTTAAGATGGTTTTTCCACTCCACCACCAACACTTTTTTGCATTATAAATAGATGCATATACTAAATATATAATTTAATATATATATATATACTTTTTTCTATATAGAGGAAGGTTAACGTACATTACGGCTTAACGTACATCACGTACGACAGGTAATTACGCACGTTCATTTTAAAATCACGCACGTTATAACTCAAAAATCCAAAATCACGCATGTTGAAACACAATAATCACGCACATTGAAAGCATTAATCACGCATGTTATATAACAAATCACGCACGTTGTTGTACGTGAAGTACATTAAGCCGTAATGTACGATATACTTTTTCTATATATATAGGGTCAGGATTTAGAGAAAACGGTGAAAAGTGTGAGAACGGTGAGAACGCTTATGGGTCGTCCGATCAAAACAATCCATGGACTAGATTGCGCGGTGGCGTTTTCGTAAATAACATCAATTTTATTATGTGGGACGCGCTTCATTAAGGGTAAAAGGGTCTTTTACCGCTCATATTCAAAACACCATCAAATGATAAAACGCCATACAAAAAAATAAAACGCCATTAAAAACAAAACGCCAAAAATTAGTAATAAAACGCGTTAAATATTACAGGAAGATGAAACAACACAGTAACTGAATTTCAGTTATTAACATTTATTAGAAGAAATTCCCTCCTAAATTACGCTCCAAAAACATCATTATATAAAAAAGGTAAAACATAGCTTCCATAATCACTTCAATCTATCCATTTTCTGCAAAAAAAAAAAAAAAAAAAAAAAAAAAAACATCTTTAACCAAAAACAACAAACTTAACCAAATCGTCAAAAATGGCAACAATCGTTTCGTGGAGATACACTCTGGGAATCAGGCGATACGTCCTCCTTTTTGACAACAGAAGGAATGTGTATGTTAAGACGGTCAGGGCAATTATGAAGATGGAAGAAGAGATACAGAGGCGAATCTTATCCATTGGCATCACTCTAGACAACGAATGCCATGAAACCCATATGCTTATGAAAGCATTAACCAGCAAATTTGGACCAATCAAAGCAGATGTGAAGCCGGACCCTATCATGACATCATGGCGTTTTGATGATGAAACAGACATGGTGACGGTTACATACGACAGCGGAGAGCAGGAAGTCTACTGGCTAGAGAACATCATGACAAAGCAACGTCTGGGTTTCATGGAAGAATTGCATAACGCCACTTGTACCAACACAAAAATAGACTCAAAATTGGAGTTAATGCAAGACATGTTCAGGTGGAGGCTTCAGAATCTTCAGGAACAAGAAGCTGATGAAGGTGAAGGTGACGACATGGATGAAGATCCAGATGAAGACTTCGAGGAGGAAGAAGATGACGAAAGTGATTGATACTTTTCAGATAAAGTACCTTCTGACGAAGGCTTTTAATTTTTTTCCTCTTTTTTTTCTTCTATGTAATCTTTTTTTTTAAGATAATTAAATGATATATTTCTATCTTTATTAGCAAAACACCAAAAAAATACTAAAAATGGTTAAGCCTTACAAAACGTCAAAAATAACAAAAAATATTTTCCTGCTTAATTTATTATTTACTCCATTATTGTATTTTGTCATTTTAGTCTGCATAACGCCACTTAAAAAAAAGCCAAACTTAGAAGATGGGACGTCTATAACCTATAAAATTGATAAAAGCTGAACAACATAGTAAATACAAAAACAGTAACTGAAAAGATAGTTACTTTATTAATATCATTTATTACAATGATGATGTTACAGTGTATGGTGTTTTTTGCAAGGGTGATGTTCCTTTAGTATACGAGTTTATTTAATGACAATCTGATTTAGTTTTCCGATGAACATGTGTTTGACAGTTTGATGTTACAGTGTATGGTGTTTTTTGCATGGGTGATGTTCCTTTAGTATACGAGTTTATTTAATGACACCACGTGTAATCCTTTCATGGTGTTTTTATATGTACATGGTGTTTTTGATGTATACTATTGAAGTTGGAGGGTGTTTTTTATAACAGTTGATGATGAACTATAGCTAATTAGTTGTTTGTGGTATTATGTTATACATATTATGTTTTGGTGTTTTTTGATTGTTTACAATCTAATTTAGTTTTCATATGAACATGTGTTTGGCAGTTTGATGTGACAGTGTATGGTGTTTTTTTGCATCGGTGATGTTCCTTTAGTATATGAGTTTATTTAATGACACCACGTGTAATCCTTACAGGGTGTTTTATATGTACATGGTGTTTTTGATGTATACTATTGAAGTTGGAGGGTGTTTTTTATAACAATTGTTGATTTGCTATAGTTGATTAGTTGCTTGTGGTGTTATTTTGTACATATTATGTTGTGGTGTTTTTTTTATTTTGCACATCTTTACTGTTGAATCATTTAATTTAATTTTTTCGTAGGCTTTCAAACTTATCAGCTGGTTGGGCAACTACTCTGTCTCCAAACTCCGGTAAGAGGACTTATTTACCTGAGGTAGATGACTCGCTTAAGCCTAAGGATAAGATGACGTTTGATACGGTGAATAATGCATTCCTCTTTTATCAGAAATATGCAATGGCTTCAGGCTTCACTGCCAGGAAGTCTTCTCAATACACGCCTCATGGTGGTATAAAATCTAAATGGTTCGTTTGCTCAAAGGAGGGAACTAAACCTTTTAAGGAGATCGATACATCTAAAGAAATTGACACCTCAAATAATGGGTCAAAGAGGAAATCTATTCGACGTGTTCCTTCAATAAGGATATGTTGCGAAGCACGTATGTGTGTAAAGTTAAACGCTTCGAATCTATACGAGGTATATTCTTTCAAGGAGGCCCATAATCACTATTTTGTTGCTGAGGATGATAGGCATTTACTCCCCGCTAACAGAGGTATGAACTATACGCAAGAGCAAGCCGTTAACGCATTGAGCGCCTTGAATATTGGACCGGTCAAAGCGTTTAATATCATGAGGACACTATCTGGAGGGTTTGACAAGGTTGGGGCAACCAAAAACGATTTTAAAAATTTTAAGTGAGGCCTGAACATGTATATATCTGAGTTTGACACTGATATGATGATTAAACGGCTATTGAGGAAGAAAGAGTACATGCCAAACTTTTCAATGGAGTATATAACCACAGAAGATGGTATTTTAAGGGCGTTGTTTTGGGCCGACGAAGATACCAAAAGGATTTTTTCAGTGTTTGGTGACATTGTTTCATTTGATGCGACACATCGTCGTAAAGTAAGTTTGTTAATTATCATCCTTATTTCGATTTGTACAGCTCCTTTGTTAAGTATAAATCATTTAGTTGTATGGTGTTTTTAATCCGTATTTGTTTTTTAGGTACAAGATGATGTTTGTTCCATTTACTGGTATCGACAACCACAATCGTAACGTTACTCTTGGTGCCACTATAATAGGCAACGAAACGGCTGAAACTTATAGTTGGTTGCTTAAGGTGTTTCGTGAAGCATTTGGCCGTGCCCCTCCAGTGATTTTTACCGACCAAGACCCAGCATGAATAAGGCTATTGAAGATACATGGACTGAGAGTAGACATAGGCTATGCATGTGGCACATCATGGACAAGTTTACTGCTAAGGTGTTTACTTATTCTTCCTTTTAAGCTTTTTTTTATATTTTTACATACCTTTCTGGTGATTATTTTGTTATATGTTGTTCAATGGTGTTTTAGGTTGGTGCTACAATCTGCAATACTACAGATTTCAAAAAGAGGCTGTGTGCCATTGTGTGGACCGATTCAATTCTACCTGAGAAGTTTAAAAGTGATTGGGCTACCATAATGAACAATTTTAACTTGGTTAATCATGAGTGGCTACAGTCAGTTTATCAAATTAGGGATACTTGGATACCGGCTTATTATCGCGAGGAGTTCATGTCCGGGCTTATGCGTACCTCATCTCGTTCAGAGAGTGAGAACCATTTCGTTGGACAGTTTTGTAACCCGGAGTGTACTCTTGTCGAATTTCTCGGGAATTTTGATTCTCTAATTGAAGCTCAGAGACATGAGCACAGGAAGAACGACCATGACACCAGAAACACGAACGCTGACATATGGGTTGTAGACTTTGTTTGGAGGATCAAGCGGCCAGTATATACACACGCACTATATTTTTTGATCAGCAGCTGGAGATACAAAATGGTTTACACAGATGTGCTATTGGAAAGTGGGAAACGATGGGTGACTTCATTAACTTTTTTGTGAAGGATTGGGAACAACCATGCACTACTTTCTTCGAGGTATATACAAAGAATTAAATATCTAAGTTTAAATATAATCTCCTTGAGTTTACACATGTTGTTTTGTAGTGTTATGTATCAAAACGTATAACACTTACCGATTTACGGTTACATATGGTGTTATGGTATAGGTTTTGGTGTGTGTATGTTGTCATGTATGTAACAAAATTCTAATTTTTAATGGTGTTTTATAGGTTATGATGCGGGAGGACGACATGACTGTGTACTGTACATGCAAAAGATTCGAACAGTTTGGGTTGTTGTGCTCACACATCTTTTGTGTGCTTAGGATGCTTGATGTTAGGGAGTTTCCACAACGCTATATCTTACGACGTTGGACTCGGGAGGCTGTTCCCAATAGTGCCCCTGGTGCTTTTCTAGGTATCAACGAGAGTGAGGATCGTTATAATGAAGTTAACCACGTTGTACGTAAGATCACATACTCTACGTAGTCGGTTATTAACAAGCTTGTTACCAACTTTAATGCGCTATGCTCATTCAGGGATCATGTTGTTAACTATTTCAAAACAGCTGATGAGGCGGTGGTCAATGCCCCACGTAAGAGCCGTCGTGAAAGGTTTGCTGAAATTACCGGTAACACACAACCATCAGATGTAACCGTTCGTGTTCCCGTTGAAACTAGATACAAAGGTATGGGTAAGCCTAAACGGATGAAGTCCAAACGTGAAATTGCTATAAGTCAGTTGGGCAAAAAGAGGTATCAGTGCCAAAACTGTTTTAGATACGGGCATAACATACGTACTTGCAAAAACCCTACCTGGACTAAAGAACAAGCTAGTGCCGAGGAGGATGGTGAAGAAGCTGATGAAGGTGACGTGGAGGAAGATGTCTGGGAAGAAGTTGAAGAAGCTCTGGATGAACAAGTTGAGGACGAAGAAGACGAGGAGGATGGAGAAGAGGACTAGGAAGTTACTTAGAGATGTCTAAACATTTGGTTATTTTTAACGTATTTTCTTTTTGTTTCGTACATTGTTAGGTTTTCAATGGTTTTTCGGATTCGTAGAAACTCGTAGTTTTATTTGTCTGGTTTTGGTCGTATTTTTATATTACCGGTGAGAACGTTTTATATTTTGTGTTTTTGTTTCACTTAAATCTGTTTTTTTTGTTAATCAATGGTGTTATATTTGTTCAGGGTGTTTTATTATGTATGTTGGAAGTTTAATGGTGTTATTTACTTGCACACAATGTTTTAATGTGCATATTAGTTGTACTGTTTTTATTTATATTTTTGTTAGATCTGTTCATGGTGTTTTATTATGTATGTTGAAGCTTAATGGTATTATTTCTTTACTCATAGTGTTTTATTGTGCATATCAGTTGGTATGTTATTTCATTACATCAGTAACATGTTAACACTTATTTCATACAATCCCTCTGGTCGTGTGTTGATGCACAAGAATGTTTGTTGACTGCATCTTCATCAAGTCTTAAATCAAGAAAGTCAAGATTGGAACTTAAAAAGTCAAATTAGGGTTTAGGTTTGATTTAGGAAGTGATTGAAAGGGTTCCGTTTGAAACAGCCGTATGAAATGAGGGTTCCGTTTGAAACAGTCGTTTGAGATAGGGTTCCGTTTGAACCAGATTATGTTAATTTCAAACGGAAGGGTCTCATTGTCTATATATAGGAGTGTGTTAGTCACATTTCAAACGGAACGGTTGTATGTGAGCGAAGGTGCTGTCAAAATTTTGTTAGAAAACATTGTAAAAGCTCACAATTGATAATAGAAAGAAAGATTAAAGGATACAAGTTGTTTTGGACGTTGTTTACTTTGATTCCGCCTTAGTAATCGATGTTGAACTACCTTAACTGACTTTCAGGGTCACGTACACGATCCAACAAGTGGTATCAGAGCTCAGGATGAGGAGTTCATACCAAATACAGTCCATTCACGATGGATGATATTTTCTTAAACCCGTTTAGCGACATGTACGCATTTGCTGGAGATTCCGGAAACAATGATACTTC
The DNA here is from genome assembly GCA_030545235.1 of Helianthus tuberosus. Lineage (NCBI taxonomy): Eukaryota > Viridiplantae > Streptophyta > Magnoliopsida > Asterales > Asteraceae > Helianthus > Helianthus tuberosus. Next base: position 150,070,993 of record CM060410.1, on the reverse strand, counting down.
ATCAAGCAATGTGAATGAGAATCCACCAAAAGAGAAGAAAAAGGAAGCTTGGGAATCGGAAAGTGCCTTCGGAACGTTCAATAAACCTCCAAAGCTAATGGCTATTGAGGAGTACAGTCGTTGGTCCAGAAAGTTTGAAGATTGGATGATGGCATTCGCGTTTCCAAGTTGGAAAAGTATGAAGAATGGTTATGACCAAGGAAACAAGAATGGGGAAGTTTTAACAGCATCTGATGAGATTGAATCATTCGTAGCCGAACAAAAGTGTGTGGCGTTGTTATTTCAGTCTGTTCGGGAGGATATCATCTCATTGATAGACTATACAAATGCTAAAGATCTTTGGGCAAAGTTAGAAAAGAAATGTTTAGGAAGTACTGAAATCGTGAAAAACAAAAAGAAACTTCTTAGGAAAGAGTTTGATATGTTTGGTTGTCTTAAGAATGAGTCAGTGTGTAAAATGATAGAAAGGTTTGGTCATCTGAAGCTGGAATTAGCAAGACATGATATCAAGTATTCTGATGATGAGCAAGTAGACAAGTTGTTCGATTCGTTGCCAGACGAGATGGAGTGGAGATATTATGCTCTCATGCTTAAGAACACTATTCCTTCTGAATTGTTGAAACCAGATTTGGTGATTGAGAGACTTGAGAGTCATGAGCTGGAGTTGAAGAAGACGTACAAAGTTAATCACTCATCCTACCAGCAGAATTTGGATTTGTATTATCCAAAAAGCATGATGCCGAAAGCTACTTCTCCAAAGATTGCATTTTCTGCTGAAAATGTGTCTACAGCTGGCAAAGAAAGTCAAAGTGGTCAAAGCAGTGGAAGTCATAGTGGGTATCACAGTGGATCTTCATCTTCTGGAAGTCATTCTGATGCAAAGAATCGTTTTCAATGCAACATCGCGATAGATTTGAAGAATGCTCATAACTTTGATGAAGAATCGGCCAAGCAGCAGATGATTTTCCTAGCATCGGTGTTGGAATCGTATGAAGGATTGGTAGCTGGGAAGATTGGCAATACAAATCTGACAAAAGAAGATTACGATCAGATTGATCCGGAGGAAATGGAACTGATCGATATTCGTTGGGCTATGGCAAGTGCTGTTCGTCGTGCACAAAGATTCATGGAAATTACTGGAAGAAAAACAATTGGTGGTGCTTCTACCAAGCTGGGGTTCGATAAATCGAAGGTGACTTGCTTCAAGTGTAAGCAGAAGGGTCATTTCAAACGAGAATGCCGAAATGCTTATGCTGATGAGTCAGAGAATCCTTTCAGAGATGATTACTACAAGAAGGCAATTTATCACCAGAATAAATCCGAGCCGCCTAGATTGAAGCAGGTTGAAGACAACAGAGAGAAATCTAGAGCTCTTGCAGTGATTTATGATGATGAGGGATATGATTGGAGTCAATAGGTTCTACCAGAAGAAGATGCGGTTGGTTACGCATTCATGGCGAAAAATGAACCTATTCCATGGAAAGATGAGAGAACTGAAGAGCAGAAGTATAAATACAGAAAAATGATTTCGGAAAACAAAATTACTAGACTTTCTAGTATCTTTTTGGAAGCAAAAAGAGCCAAAAGATGGGATCCAGACAGAGAGTGTTATCTTGATGAGTATGGAAATATTGCAATCGATCACAAAACTCTAGATCTGGAAGTCTTAATCAAGGAAATGAAAGAAAATGATGAGTATTGGCAACACAAATGGTGGGGAACTAAAACTTCGAAAATGGTTGAAGAGGAGAAAGAGAGAAAAGAGATAGAAGGAAAAGAATCCAAAAAGATTGATACTGGAGTTATCGATACTACGCAGGAGTTGACTGCAGAGAACCTGGGAAAAATGGCTGACAAAGTGCTGGCTGCTAAGGCACTTGAGGTAGACTCTAACTCCGTGTCTGAGTCAAAAAGTCAGGTCAGTTCAGATGTGTCAACAAATGTGTTAGGTAAAAAGATCGAAGGAAATGCTGATTGCAAAAATTGCAACAAAGAGTGCAAATTTTGTAATACTGTCACGTATCTCAACGGTGAGAAAATTAAAGATCTGACAGCAAAGGTCAGAAACGTTGAGAATCAGATTCTTGGTCGTGACAAAACAGTTAAAGCTTCAACTGAACGGATAGGAGAATTAACTGCTCAAATTGAAACTGATAAAATTGATCATGACAAAATTAAACAAGAAAATGAAAAGTTGATTCTTGAAAACCGTCAGATTTCTGAAAAATTTGAAAAACTCAAAAGCACAATGAAAGATTGTGATGATCGAAATGGTAAAACTTTTAAAGAAAATGAACATTTAAAAGCAGTGCTCAGAGTTAAAGAAGAATCAATCAATAAACAACTGGATGAAATCGCTAAATTGAAACTTAAAGTTCAAGAGGCTGTAATCGAAAACGAGCGAATCTAGTTGAAGCTTAACAGTTATAGTTCCGCAAGCTTTGTTTTGCAACATATTATTCCCAAACCCATCGGGAAAGACAAAGCGGGCGAAGATGTGTATTCTGATGGAACTGGGGTGGGTTTTCATCAAGTACCACCACCTGTTCTTCATAATTACACTAAAAAGCAGTCTGGTTTGGTTGAAATTGAGGAAGAAAGTGTAGTTAAACTTCCTGAAAACATTGATGTTACTTTTACATCATCTGATGATAGTGTTCAGACATAGATTGTTAAGAGCACAGCTGAAAGTGTTTTGATGTCTGATTCAACTGAAGATGATGGGTGTTTCTTGGACAAATACATTCAGAAATCAAAGTCCAAAAACAACTTAAGTGATGAACCGGGTCTTGTGATGTACAAGATGGCTGGATCTGATAAGTTGTATTCGGATTCTGAGTTTCCGATTAAGAATGTTAATGTGAAAAAGTTGACAAATGTTTTCAAATTGGTTGAAGTTGAGTTGTCGGAAGTGAACAGTTTGAAACAAACAAAAAGGCAAATGAATTTTGAGAAAGATAAAGCTTACTACAAAAAGCCTGTTGTTCCACCAAGGTTTTATAATAATAATCGAAACAACTGGTCGGGTGGTTATCAGGGTGGTAAGAGTTATCAGAAAAAGAGTTTTCAAAACAAAAGGTTTGCAGAAAAGAAGGTGTTTGTGAACAGTTCAAGTTCACTTTCTGATGAGGAAAATGAAATTTTTTCAAAATCAAACAAAGAGTTCTTTGAGAAAAGAGCTTCACATTATCAGTCTGAAGGCACAAGTCGAGTTGTTGATACTCGTACATGTTTTAGATGTAACAAAGTTGGTCACATTGCAAGAAATTGCACCAACTCCAAGCCTAAGATTGAAAATGTGAAGATTCAACAGAAGAAAGTTGATGTGAAGGGTAAAGCACCAATCGTTGTTGAGAAAAAGAGTGTGAAAAATAATAACATAAAAGTGAAAAATGAACCTGTAAAGAAAGTGGTAACTAAAAACAACAAGTTTTATAAACAGGTTGCATTATCTCAACAAGTTTGGAAACCAAAAACTGAAATGAAAATTTCAACTTCTGAAGTGAAAAAGGCTGAAGAATCAATTTCGGTTGATTATGATGCAAATTTTCCACCTTTGAAGGCTGAAAATTTCAAAATTCAAATTGCTAGAGTCAAGGTTACACCTAAGGCTGATGAGGCCTGGGTGGATACCATGTTTGAATAAGCAGTTTGAATTGCCGGAGCTTCCTGGATCGCGAAGCATGAATCGGCATCTTTATTGAAATGTTTTAAAATCAACTTGTGGTATGTGCAGGATCTTCCAAGAGCCATTTCAAGATGGATCATGGATAGTGGCGCATCTCGACATATGACAGGAAAAACTGCATTGCTATATGATGTGAAGAATATCAATGGTGGTTATGTGGGATTTGCAGGTCATGAAGGTGGTAGAATTGTTGGTGAAGGAACGTTATCCAATGGGATTGTGACGTTTGAGAGAGTTAACTACATCACTGAGCTGGAGAACAATCTGCTTAGTATCTCGCAGATTTGTGACAATCAGTATATTACTCACTTCACTGATAAAGAATGTTTGATTTTGAAACCTGGTTTTGTTATCCCTGAAGAATGGATTATTATGAGGGCACCTAGAGTGAATGATTTATATGTGTTAGACATGAGTGTAGCGACTACAACTACTGGTCAAGCACATTGTTTTGTGTCTAGAGCAACTGTGAAAGAATCAAGATTGTGGCACCGAAAGATGGGGCATATTCACCTAAGGAAGATGAATCACTTGGTGCACAATGATTTGGTATTGGGAGTTAATATCAAAGGTTTTCATCTGGAAGGGAAGTGCATTAGCTGTATCAAAGGCAAACAGAAGAAAAAGTCACACCCTACAAAGCAAGTCAATTCAGTTTCAAGACCTCTGGAAAGACTTCACATGGATTTGTTTGGTCCAGTGAATGTCAAAAGTATTACAGGAGATAACTATTGTTTGGTCGTTAGTGATGATTATTCCAGATTTTCGTGGGTTTCTTTCTTGAAGACGAAAGATGAAACATTTAACAGTTTAATGGGGCTGTTCAGGAAGATTGAGAATTTGTACCAAAGGCGTATCAAGAGAATTCGAAGTGACAATGGTACTAAATTCAAGAACAGCAAGATGGAAGAATTTTGTGATGAAAGAGGTATTTTGCATGAGTTTAGTGCTCCGTACACTCCGCAGCAGAATGGAGTTGCAGAACGTAAAAACCGGACACTAATCGAGACGGCTAGAACTATGCTCGCAGATTCAAAGTTACCGATTAATTTTTGGGCTGAAGCTGTTTCTGCTGCATGCTATACTCTCAACAGGGTTCTCACTGTCAAGAAGTTCAACAAAACGTGTTTTGAGCTAATCAATAATCGCAAACCGAATTTGAAGTATCTAGAACCATTCGGGTCACCTTGTACGGTTATAGAGCCTCATGGAAAGTTTGGTCCGAAGAGCATTGAGGGAATATTTGTTGGTTATTCAAATCCGTTGCGACGTGTCTTCGTTCCAAGTGAGAAGCGGATTATTGAAGCTGCAAATGTTGAATGTCAAGGTTATACTATGCCGCCGCAGAATCCTGGTGATTCATGGCGTTATCATTATGACAAACTTTGGGATTCGTTTAACATGAGAGAAGAATCAGAGGATGAAGAAGATTTCTTTGATGAGTTGGATATTTTGCGTGAATATGAGTCGCAGTTAAGATTCCCAGCTGAGTATTCGAGGAGACCACGGGAAACTTCAAATGACGATGAAGCAGGTCCAAGTAATGCTGGTGAACATGATGATGTCCAACAGAATGAAGTTGCTCAAGATAATCAGTCGGCTCAGAATGATAATCTAGAAGCTGAAAATATGCCAATATTTGATCATGGTGACTCAGATTCAGATTCTGAGGGGGAGCAAATTCAGATTTCAGGTCAAACAAACCAAGTTGGTGAACAAGATGTAGAGCAGAATGTTACTAATCTGGAGGGAAATGTAGATGTTCCAAGCGAAGTGATGCCGCGAACTTTTTCATATCATCCAGAGGAGTTGATCATAGGAGAATTGCAAGCTGGAGTTCGCACTCGAAATCAGATTGATAAAGGGCTTACATGTTTTTATACAAAAGTTGCTCCTTTGCAAACTGAATTCTCATTAAGTTGTTTTATCTCGCAGATTGAACCAAGAACTTACAAAGAGGCGCTTACTGAAGACTCTTGGGTCAATGCAATGCAAGAGGAACTTAGTCAATTTGAGAAATTGGGAGTGTGGAAGTTAGTTGATTTACCGGATGGTCAGAGGAAAATTAACACTAAGTGGGTGTTCAAGTGTAAGAGGGACGATAGAGGAGTTGTTGTAAGGAACAAAGCTCGACTCGTTGTTCAGGGATTTAGTCAACAGGAGGGAATTGATTTTACCGAAGTCTATGCTCCTGTAGCACGACTAGAGGCAATCAGAATTTTCCTAGCATTTGCGTCTTGGAAGAACTTTAAAGTTTATCAGTTGGATGTTAAATCGGCGTTTCTTTACGGGAAGGTTAAAGAGGAGGTTTATGTCGGTCAGCCGCCGGGCTTTATTGATCCAATCCACAAAAACAAGGTCTACTTATTGGACAAAGCGCTGTATGGTTTACACCAGGCCCCGAGAGCTTGGTATGAGACTTTGTCTCAACACCTACTAGCCAACAAGTTCATTCGTGGAAAAGTGGATGCCACTCTCTTCACTAAAGAGGTCGATGGTCATCTTCTGATAGTTCAGATTTATGTGGACGATATAATCTTTGGGTCAACAAATGAAAATCTATGCAAAGATTTTGAATCAGTGATGAAGCAAAAGTTTGAAATGTCATCAATGGGGGAGATGAAATTCTTTCTGGGTTTACAAGTTGAACAACTTCCTGAGGGAATTTTTATTCATCAGTCAAAGTATGTTCATGATATTCTAGAGAAATTTGGGATGTCAAGTTCTACTCCAGCTGCTACCCCACTTGCAACAAATCATGGGATTCACCCAGATCTCACCGGAGACAGGGCTGATGAAACTTTTTATCGATCCATGATAGGTTCTTTGATGTACTTAACAGCTTCACGTCCTGATATCATGTACCCAACGTGCCTCGCAGCAAGATTTCAGTCTAACCCAAGAGCATCGCATATGATCATTGTGAAGAGGATATTGCGCTACCTGAAAGGAACTCCTTCATTGGGGTTGTGGTATCCTAGAAAAGGCGACTTTACGCTCGAAGGGTATTCCGATTCGGATTTCGGATGCTGCAAAGTCAATTCAAAATCAACAACTGCAGGATGCCAGTTCTTTGGTCCTAGATTGGTTACCTGGCAGTGTAAGAAACAAACGTCTGTGGCGTTATCTACTTGTGAAGCGGAGTATGTTTCTGCTAGCAGTTGCTGCTCTCAGATCTTGTGGATACAGTAACAGATGCGCGACTACGGTTTGCAGTTTCTTAACACACCTCTTTTTGTTGATAATGAGGCCGCTATAAATATAACTAAAAATCCAGTACATCAAGCTAAAACTAGACACATAGAAATTCGTCATCATTTTATTCGTGATTGCTTTGAGAAAAAGTTGATACGAATTGAGAAAATCCACACTGACGAACAGAAAGCTGATTTAGATACCAAAGCTTTTGATAAAAATCGGTAAAATATTTGTTAAAACTGAACGGTATGAAGCTTCTGTCGGTGTCGGATGGCATAATTGGCGTTGATGAGAGTATTGTTGCGGATGAAGACGAGAAACAATCTGCAATGGTTTGTCGAATTTTTACTTGTTTTGGTATTTAGGGGGAGTAGATGTTTGTACATAGTTTATTTTTCAGAAAATACAAAAACAGTAAAAAATGCAAAAATACAAAAACATGATAAAATCTGAAAAAGAGCTTGTGTATATAGGGAAAATGATAGTACATCAGCTAGACGATTACAGTATGCTAAAGATTTGAAAAGTATAAAAGAGTTAAACAATCTCACTGATGATGTGTCGATAGGTTTTCACACATTTAGTAGATTTATTCGGGATATAAACCGAAATTCAAACTTGTGAATTTGTGGGGAACACTACTTGGATATATAGGTAACCCCTGAAATCTCGTTTGAAAGGTCTCTTAATCTGATATACTAGGTCTTTATACTCTATGATATCTGGGGTATTATTCCGGGACTTCTGCTGAACGGTGGTTCTGACCTAGTCCTTGGATAATACTTGCTGCAATGCTTGAAACACAGCATTAAACCCTCAGCATGCTGAAACAATAAAATTGATAAACGCTGCTGTTGTAAGCAAAAAGATCCTCTAAAGGGGACACACCTAAAAGTCGAAGCTGATATCTCTCTGCGTATACGGAAGTATCGATCTGAGATCCCTCGGCCCTCGCATACCTAAATTATATATAGATATCATTGTAGTATTCTCACCTGTAAGACTGATTATTGGGATTCTGGATACGGGAGTATATTCAAGAGGTGGGACACATGAATGATCTAAGTTCTTAATTCATCTAATTAGTATCCTGAGTAAATTGAAATTTATGTGGGAATTTAAGATGGATCAGTATATCGACAATCGAGGTGAATTGTTTAAGTCTGAGTATGAAATGAAGCTTAACGGTACTTGTGATTTGTCTAAAAAGTTGATATGATTCCCTGACACACTCGCCAAAAATATGTTTGTAAATAGTTTACTTAGTTTACTTTCTGCAATTTAAGTTTTCTGTATTTCATTTCTTAGTTTAGAACACTTTAATAAAATCCAAAAAGATTTTATTTCTGCTTTATTTTTCTGACAAACCAAAGTGGAGAGTTGATTGTTGGATTCTCAGATGTTTGAAGCAGATGCAGGAGTTTCTGGACTGAAGAATGGGGAGAGCTTATTTTGATGAAGTTTGAAATTGTTTGAAAAGTTAAAAACAAGTTCATTAATTTGATACTTGTTATTTTCAGAAATTGTTTGAATTTGTTGTTTTAAAATCAGTTTGTTTCGTCAAATGATCAACCAAGGTCATTAATTTGAACTTGGTAGATTAATCAAGTAATCAGGGTCATTAACTTGGATCTGAATACTTGAGTGGATTTCTAAAACTGATTAAGTTTGTGAGTTATGTTTGAAAGATAGAATTGTAATGTTTGTTGGTTGAGTAACAGATTTGGTCTTCATTATTCCCAATGGAAGCAAATTGTCAAAGCTTGAACCAGATATCTCAGATTCAGCATATCGAGAGGGGGAGTCTGTGAAAGGGGGAGTCTGGATCAACAGTATATGGGAGTGTGAAGATAGAGTGCTTATGATGAAAAGACAGAGTTAGAGAAAAGACTAAGACTGAAGACTCAGGATCTGAAGACTACGTCAACATCCAAGGGGGAGTCTGTTGATGCACAAGAATGTTTGTTGACTGCATCTTCATCAAGTCTTAAATCAAGAAAGTCAAGATTGGAAGTTAAAAAGTCAAATTAGGGTTTAGGTTTGATTTAGGAAGTGATTTAAAGGGTTCCGTTTGAAACAGCCGTATGAAATGAGGGTTCCGTTTGAAACAGTCGTTTGAGATAGGGTTCCGTTTGAACCAGATTATGTTAATTTCAAACGGAAGGGTCTCATTGTCTATATATAGGAGTGTGTTAGTCACATTTCAAACGGAACGGTACGGAACGGTTGTATGTGAGCGAAGGTGCTGTCAAAATTTTGTTAGAAAACATTGTAAAAGCTCACAATTGATAATAGAAAGAAAGATTAAAGGATACAAGTTGTTTTGGACGTTGTTTACTTTGATTCCGCCTTAGTAATCGATGTTGAACTACCTTAACTGACTTTCAGGGTCACGTACACGATCCAACATCGTGGATGGATCACAAAGGTTATTACAGATTCTTTGAGACGAAAACGGTGTTTAACTAAATGAAAACACCAAAATAGAACATATAAAAGACAAACAATTTACCAAACGAAATCGGGCTTTACATAGACAATGTATACGAAGATCATAACGAGCGACCAAATGTTGTTACCATTGTTTAAAACCCATAACAAGAGTGCTAACATGCTAACACATCATATAATCTTAAAATGCCAAAATTGTTTTGTTTTCTAACAGAAAGTTGATGTTGTTTTGTCGTCCACCTACACGGCACTGTCCAACCTTTTACCAATCCGAGTGATTGCATCCACTTCCATACTCACCCTTTCATCCTCGTCTAAATGTGCGAATTCTTGTACTTCTCGCTCTACATCGCCCGTGTTGTGTTCACGTCGCTTAGAAGCATTTTTGAGAGGTACTTCTTACGCAAATCCTCGATTTCTTTCGCTTGATCAGGCAAGATTTTTTTCGCTTAGAACCATGGTGTTATCTAGTGAGTTCACATAATATTGGGTGGTGTTATTCAAGTAAACAAAAAAAAAGCTATGGTGTTATTCAATAAGTTCACATAATATGGTGTTTTTACAGTTACTTATCTCCAAATTTTGGTAAACACAAACATCTGTAAACAGACAATAAACTATGGTGCTATTCAAGTAAACCCAAATAAGCTATGGTGTTATTCACTATGTTCACATAATATGGTGTTTTACAGGTACTAATCTCCAGAATTTAGAATAAACCATGGTGTTATCTAGTGAGTTCACATAATATTTGGGTGGATTTATTTTAAGTAAAGGGATAACTTACCAACATTCATGCATTGCAGAATAATTTTGGGGTTGTCCCCATCCTTGTTTTTTCTTCATAGTTCAAGACTGTGGCCCAAGCACTGATGGCATTCACGTGTATAGTTACACCAGACATCATGGATTCAAAAGGCCCCCTCATCACCGACCCGTTACCATTGTTGCTGATCAACATATCCCTACAAACCGAAACACCATCGACATGAATTTATAATTTAATATAGATACAAAATAATGGTAACATATAATACAATACATTAAACAGGTAAAGGTCCAGTTCAGATTCATACCACTTGTTTCTTACGGCACAAAATATACATCGAGCCAGTGTGTCTTCGGACTTATCACGTCCGTTTCTTAACAAGAGAGCGCGCTCGACGTACGGTGACCGCAGTGCATCCAGAAGAATGATTGTTCGTTTCGGCCTTGGTGTTTTACCTCACTGATCAGGTTGCGTTACCTCGTTGCGTTCTTCATCCGTTACAATGTCGGCCAGCGTTGTTGACAAGTTCACCGCTTTAACTCCCGAAACGTTGAATCTTGTCTCTGGTGTCTTTTCACTTCGTACCTCATCAACAACTCTATCCACCTCTGCGACAAACGACGACGTCATTGGTGAAAAGGGAGAAGTGTACTGTGTTATACCATCATTATTTTGCACGTTCGCAGGAGTGTTATCTCCGACTAACGATACACTACCTTTTTGAAGATCAATGGGTTCAGCTGTGTAACACCCCGTGTTTCGAAAGTCAAAGTCAAAGTCAAGGTCAAAGTCAACGACCGATCGCGCGACTTGATTAGTAGTGAATTCGTTTTATGTGTTTATTTTAGTTGTATTATGTGGAGTAAGTGTCAATAATCGCAATAATCGACGTGTGTTAATCGCTATTTAATCGACTTATGACTGTGAACTATAGGAAGTAACAATGCGATAAAGTTAACTAAAACGATACTCGAACTATGCTAAACGAATCGACATCGAATCGCAATCTAACTCGCAACTCGAATTACGCATTTTGGTTATTGTTATAGGTGTGTGTGTGCCTTATGTGTTACTTGTGCATGTTTATTTATGTTATGTGTGGTAATCAATCGAAACGCAATCGAACTCAATCGCAATCGAAACAGTATGATAATTGGTGGAGAAGAGACAGTGCGAGATATGAGTAGTTGGGATTAAAAGTAATTTGAATAGGAAACTCTATCGCATTCACATCGCTCGCAATCGAAATCGAAACGGCAAAACTCGTCGCGCCGAGCACTCGAATCAGGTGCCAGCCGGCCGGATTGCCATCCGACCGGGCTGCCACCCGAGCGAAGTGCCATCCGAGCAAGGAGCCACTCGGCCGGACTGCCACCCGGGCGAGATGCCATCTGACCGACCCGCCCCTTTCCACTTTGGGTATCCTATAAATACCCCATGTCACTTTCATTCTTTCCATTTTTGGCAAGTGACGTCCGACCAGTGCTCCTACTCGCCTTTTCCTTCGATTCCTCGCAATTCCGGTAAGATCTCGTCCTAAATCTTGTACTTCCTTAATCTACATGCACTCCTACACCTTTCTATCATTTGAATCTTAACTTTTAACCGTGAAATCATCAAGATTCAAGGTGTTCTAGGATGACGTCATCATGTGTTCTTGAAGAACTTCATGTTTTGGCCTCAATCCACCAAGAACAACTTAGATCTAACTGATTTCCACATAAACAAACAAAGATCTTTCATAGATCTAAACAAACTCACAATGAGAGGTGGTGAAAGATGGTTTTCTAACTTTCTTTCAACTCTTTTACACTTAATGTACTCAAAACCGATAGAATCGGAACTTGTACCGGCTTACGACTCATTATTGTGGTTCTGTTGATTCAAGATCCGTACTCTATCCACGAGATTATCGATTTCGGGTTACCCAAGAACTACCGTCTTAAACCGGTGGACTGACCGAATTTGGGTGGTTCCTGTTCAGTCGGGTCACTAGAGCTGAGGATGGAACTCGATTGGTTAGCACGATATCAACCCATCTCGATAACACGACAAACCATCAAGATGGCCAAGTGTAAGACGAATGGAACAACCAGGACGGAGTGCCGTCCGATCGGACTGCTGTCCGAACGGACAGCCATCCGAGCGACCGGCTGTCCGAACGACTAGCACCTTGGGTCCCACACTTAACTATTTTGCCAACGATTGAAGTCTGGTTGTTGAACGAGTTGTTATCCAACCGGACTACCATCCGATCGGATAGCCATCCGAATCATGAAACATCTGGACTTTAACACTTAAACAATTTTCAACATGTTCAATGCACAAAGGATGCCACCCGATCGAGCAACCGTCCGATCGAGTGACACCCTGCTGTGAACTTGTTCTCACTGAAGTGCCCAACCGAACGGGTTGCCATCCGATCGACCGACCGTCCGATCGACCGACCTGAAAGGTAGAGATACTTCAATGTTTTCAAAATGGTTCAACGAAAACTTTAAAAGCTATGCCATCATACACAAACACATCCTTCTCAAAGGAAGAAACAATCCACTTGAACAGTCATCCGACCGGACTACTGTCCGAACGGATTGCCACTCGCACGACCGACTCTCCGACTGGATTACCATCCGATCGAACTACCGTCCGACTTGCTTGTACTTTTCCCGTTTTACGCGTCGCTTATCTTTTATGCTATCGTTAACTGTTCAGGCTAACCTCGCTCTACGCGCTCCCTTCAATCCATCAACGCTGTGAGTATACTCGATGCCTTTTTGCTTTACGCACTTTTGGGTGTTACGTGCGTTACTTAATCTAAATCACATCGAACACACTACTCAATACTATTTAAATGCTAACCATTCCTGCATGTTATACGTGGCCTAATGAATGCTTGTTTGTTATGTTTACACATGGAATGCTGTCTACCTGCCTTAGCAACGATAGTACTATAGTTTGGACTCAGCACCCGCTCACGCGGGGGTTATTAAGGACAATTATTTGCATGGATTACAGTGGTGATCATGTATTACGAACTGCCTCGGGCAGTCAACCCGCAGTCATTGGTATCGATAGGTCTATGTCGATAACTAACGTGCTTCATTTCACTATGCGTACGTTCTGGTTATGAGTAAACGATTTCGAACTCTATTATGCTATTATCAAACTTGTATGCTCACCTTTACACTATGTGTATTGACTTTATTTTAACGTATGTGACAGGTGCTTAGGATGCTTATCTGCTAGGAAATCGAGGCTAGAATAAGGTCTTAGAGGCCAACAAATAGTTGTCTGTACAAATGAAATCTGAGTTGTCGGAACAGAACTATTTGCCTAGATTTTGTATGTAATAATTTGTTTACCTTTTGAGACATGGTACGGGACATGTTACTTTAAATTGATTGGTAATGATAAATGTTATGGAAACTTCTGGACAATCTGTTTCGCTCAGTTCCATGCCCCGATGTTTTCACCATCGGTTGGGGTGTGACAGATTGGTATCAGAGCCATAACTATAGGGAATTAGGCAAGACACGACCTAGTCCGGGTTGATGTCTTAGAGACCTAGTCTATAGTTAGGAACCAACAGACCGACTCATACATAGAGACTATGTGTGAGCGTACTTGCTGTTTCTCGCTATTCTCGCCTATGCTGCACTATCACTACACTCGTATTTTCAACTACGAATGAGCGATAAAGTCGAGATTAGGTGTGAAAACCGCAAACTCTCGACTAAGTTTCTTGATCAACACACATTTTAATCTATAAACACGAGAACTTGCATTGAACTAGGAGTGAAATCCATACTTTGACGCACAATTCTCTTTATTTCATCAAAAACAAGAACGAAGTTGTTAAGCCAGGGGTGAAACCCTAACCTTGACGACTTGATTCCGACTTTTACTTGGTTTTACAAAACTCTCACCAAAGTCTCGACGGACTCCAACGACCTGAAGTCACGGTATGACTAACGGGATGCGTGTCAAACGCCCAAGAATCAAGGCAAAAGCACAGTCCTGAAGGTCAAAATATGTACAACAAGACCTTGAGAGTAGTCGAATCGCTTTGGATAGTCAATGTCTAATAGCCGCAGACAATCTAATTCTCGATTTTTATGTGTTTCGATTCTGAGCCCGCAACTGCAGACTCTGATGATTCGTCGATTTTATGTGATTTATATGGTTTATGTTTTGTTAGGATTAGAGGCTCTCATGATTGTGTTAGTTTGTATGATTTGAACTATGAATGAATATGAAACAATGTAAAGTGCAGCGGAAATGAATAACAAACTTTGTAAACACGATCAAAAAGAGAATTAGTTAAGATAAACACATGCTTCACAATAAGTCGAAAGATTTACAATACAAATAAAAAGATTACAAGCATGCTTACAAACTAAACTCCCCCTCAGCCTGATACCCCATGGTTGGTTGCACAAGATGAAAGGATTGAATTGAGGAGAAGAACTCACTCAAGAAGATCAAATGTAACAGTACAGAGTACTGCTCCTTTTATAGACAAGCCAAACCACTGAGACATCTCAGCTGACGTCACCATGAAAGCGACATCTAACAGACTAACAACCTGTATCTACTGATCTTATACAAACATTGCTAATCTTAACCACTGACTATGTATAAGACAGATGACACACTAAACTACTGCTATCTCTTTACATCAGTGCTTTCCTCAAGGTTAATCAGTCCTTGGTTGGGCAGTGCTTTGTCATCAGTATATTGTACCAGCAGTGTTTACTTCTCAGCAGTCTTCTGGGCTTCATCAGTAGTTAGAAGAACAGCAGCTGTTGTATGCGGACAGGGGATATAGGACCATCAGATGTTATAATCACTTTCAAGGGAGAAGACTTAGTGTAAACAACTGCTTATTGTGAATCCACTGTTGTGAACCAGTTTTAGCTTTCATTATCTGTTCCTCTGGTAGGGTTCAATCCCAACAATCTCCCCCTGGAACAGATAATGCCAAAACACTTCATTATTTTGGATCTTTATTCCTCATCAGAAGTTCACTAGCTTGTCTTTTAAATTCTTCTTCAAAATCTTTGGAACTTATGTCATCCTCGTCCCTGCACAATGAAAGTTCAAGGAGATCTTGTAGATCTTCAACACCAAGGCTCAGTGCTTCTTTCCTTGATATGTACTTCATTTCACCATTGGATCTGACTAGGGTCAATACATGGGTCTTTTGATCAGAGAGCCACTTTAGTACTTTTGAACCCAATGGGTTTCTTGGGAGAGATTTATTTTCTGATGAGCTTGGAGATTTTGGCCTTGAGAAAAATTGTAAAGCAGTATCCTGAACTTCATACATTCGTTTAAAAGCCTCTTCTATGACTTCATTTGCTGCAGCTATGTCTTCTGCAGCTTCTTGTTCAATCAGCTCTTGCCTTTTTCTTTGTTCAAGTTCAGTGTCTGAGATATCTGCTGCAGGTTTGGTTAATACCTTTTTGACAAGGTTTTGAAGGCTCATTGAGCTCTCTTCTTTTAGATCCATTTTCTTGATGGCTTCTGTGAAGTACTCAGCTTCCTTTTCTTTTTCTTCTTCACTGGTCAGCAGTTTTCCTTTTTCTTGGTTCTCCACAAGGATAGGATTATCTGCTGATGTGATCAGTGATTTAAGAGCATTCAGCTGTTGTTCTATCTTGTTATAGTCTGGCTTGTTAGAAGTGTCTGAGACTGTTATCCTTCTTCTCTTCAGCCTTTCATAAGCCTCGTCGGTATACTGCTTTGTCAATTTTGCTATGGCTTCAGCAGTATCCACCTTAGCATCTATCAGTTCCTGTTTTTTCTTTTTGTACTCGGATGTAAGATCAGCAATGAGCTTTTTATATTTGTTCCAATTTGGAGCTGTCTTCTTCTTTTTTGGAATATTTTTAATCCTTTCAATTCTGTTTGCTTTATGCTTTAAGGCAACCATTGGCCATTCTTCAAATTGGTTTTCTTCAGCTTGATAGAATTTTTCTTTCATGATGTATGCCAGATCACTTTTTCTCATTTCTTTTCGTTGATCTACTTTTTCTTTGCTCAGATCTTGTGCATAGTTTTCCATCAGCTTGACTTTTGTGAGCAAAAATTCCAATTTTTCAGAAATGGCTTCATCACTTTGATCTTTGCATTCGAGTTTAGCTCTAATCTTTGCTTGCCTTGCTTTCATCTCGAGATATTCATCCATGTCTTCTGGGACTATGAAGCCTATGAGAGAAGGAAATCTTCTTTTTGAAGGATCATCCTCGGTGTAAAATTGTTTCATCTCATTTTTCACAGCTTCTAGTTCCAGTGGATATTTAGCAGCAGCAAGATCATATTTTTCATCAGTTGCCTGAGTTGTTTCTCTTTTTCTTTTGTGAAGCTTTATGGGTGGAGGTAATTTTGGTTGTGATGTAGGAATGATGAGAGCAGTGGCGGATGGTTGACAAACAGCTGTTGAAACAACTGGTGTTTCAACCTCTGTTGTCATTACAACTACTGATTTGTCAGTAGATGTCTTCTGCTTTTGAGCAGGGGTTGAAGGCGGTGAAGTTGTTTTTGGTGGTGGTGATGGAGAATCATCATCAGGAATGAAAATCCTTCTCCTTTTTATTGTAGGAGATTCTGATGATGTGTTGGGTGGTGGTAGAGCAGTGGTTGTGGTGTGTGTTGAAGTGGTGTGTGTTGAAGTAATAACAGATGTTGAAACCTCTGAAGTACCAACAGTAGTTGATACAGCAGGAGTTACAACAACTGTTTGAGTGGAAGATTGAGATTTTGTGGTGATTTGAGGTTTGGAGCCTTTTGAAGGTGGGTTAGAGGCAGCCTTTGTAGGTCTGGATGGAATGGATTTGGGTTGCCTTACTTTTCTAGTAGGCTTCTTCTTTTCATCTTCAGGATTTTCATCATCCTTTGACCCAGAAGTACCCTGTGCTAATTGATCCAACCTGGCTTTATTTTTAGCCTCTCTATCCTTTTTAACACTTGCTATTGCTTCTGCAAGTGCATTGGTGGTCTCATCAACTTTGTTGCTACCATCTGGCAAAGGAATATTTTTGGTCATGTTTTCTTTTTCCGGTTCAATATAGAGCCCATCTTCTATTCCCTTCTTCCTCCACTGCCTGATTTTCTCCCCCTTTTTGGCATTATCTGGAGGGAGGTTATCAATGAAGAGTATAGTGGGAGGAGCTTTGCCAGTGGTGTTCAGGATGTGGGCATTTATAGCCTTGATGTCTGCCTGGGTGTCTTTGAACCTGGACTCCATCATGTTTCTCATCTCTTGAATATGTATAGCATGCTGATGATCTGCCATTTCTCTCTGTTGTTGGAGCAGGGATTGGAATAGGTTCCACAACTCATTTGCAGCAGGTGCAGGCTGTGCAGGTGCTTGAGCTGGAACAGCAGTGGATTGTGCTATTTGAGCTTTTAACAGCTGTTGCACCATATCTTTTATTTCAACAACTGAACTTTCAACTTTTTCAACTCTGCCCGTCAATTCCTGATATTTTAAACCATCACCCATGTTACTGGGATCATCTGATTTCCCACCAGCAGTGGTTGTACCAATGTATGACTTAGGAACTGAGTCCCAAAAATCACCCATTGATGCCCCTTGTTCTTGGTTCTGGGGTCTTCTTTCTTCAGCACTTGATAATCCTTTGATGGTACCAGTGGACAAAACAGCCTCACTAGTGGTTATCAGTGGTGCTATGGAAGAAATTGCCTTCAAGGGAGTCTTATTAAAGAAACAACTGGCCAAATATAGATCTGTTGATCCAACACTTGTAGTTGCTGCTCCACTTGAACTACTGTCAGGAATTACTTGTAACTCCTGCAGTGTAACCTCCTCAATTGTTGCTGGGATAGCAAGTGTAGTAGCATCAGACCCAGTCACTTGTGGGAGTATACTCTCAGTGACAGGTGATAGAGAGGAACTGGTTTGTGTCTGAGCTATAGCAACTGCATGCAACAAGGGTATTATTGATTGTGGTAATGTGATTGGTGAGGGTAAAGGTGTTGATAGAGACATGTCCTTGGGATCAAGACTGAGGAAGATGGATCCTATTGAATCCAGAGCTTCATAATGTGGGGTCCCTGTGCTTACAACCTGATCCTTTTGTGAGGATGCAGGAGGAGTTTGAGGTAAGGGTGGAGATCTTTCTACCAACTGCTGTGAGGAAGTAGCAGCAGTGGTTTTTGGTGACATTTGTGTTGTCACTGGCAGTTGCTCTGGGATCTCATCTTCCAGAGTTGCCTTTTTCTTGGGTTTGGTGGGCTTTTTGTAAGACTTCTTTTTGGTCTTTTTGGTGATGTCAGGTGTGTGTTTCAAAACAGTGGTTGTGCTGCTATGATCACCTGGAGCAGTGGGCTCAACAGTAGATGCCTGAGGAGCAGTGGTAGCTGCTAAATTCTGCTCAGGCACCTCTGCTTTTGTTTTTATAGGTTCCATCATTCTTGAGAATGTTTCAGTTGTTAAACCTTTTATTTGAAAATAAGCACCTTGTTTGAGCAAATTTTCATCTTCTTTTCCAAATTTTTGTTTAAAATAGTAGCTTAGAAACCTTGGAAAAAGTAGAAATGCTTTGCTATCCACATTTTTCACCAAATCATCAAAGATCTCCTGGGAATAGTTAAAATTTTTATTGTTTAAAATAGCATAACCCAGGCATTGTATCTTTGAAGATATTTCATTAAAAGCAGTTGTTTTATTTGAGACACACATCAAAAGTGTGTGGAATAAAAACCTAGTTTCAGAAGGAAAGAAACCTTTTTGTAAGGTATCCTTTTTTGGTTGTTCTGCATATCCCTTTTTTTTTAAGAAATCAGTTTTCAACTCAGTTTTATCAAAAGAAGTTTTACCTTTCTGATCATCGAGTTTAAAGACTTCTGAGATTGATTGTGGAGAAATTTGAATCGGTTCACCCTGTATCGAGGAGTTGATGGCTATGACTTTATCATCTTGTTTTTCAAGCGTAGCCTTTTTCCAAAACTCTCTCTGGGTTTGTTGATAAATTGGAGCATCTGCTGTAAGCAAAGTTTTGTACTTTGACGCAGACATAATGTCGATGATGGAATCGAAGGTGTGATTGTTGGTGGGTTTTGTGAGTAGACCCAAGTAGTTGTGCGGGGATTTGTATGGGATTTCAATATGCTCAGCGGCCATTTGTGTGGTTTCTTTGGGAGATGAAGATGAGGAAGATTTTGATTTTGACTTTGATTTCGTCATTTTGATGAAGAAGGATCGGAGAGTGACTTAGGAAGAAAGGTTGGAAACTGCTTTGAGAAGAGAATTTTTGGAATTCAATTCGACAGTGTAAAACCCTGTTTGGGGTTTTGATCAGGGTTTTATTTAGGGAAAAAGTAAGTGCTGATGTGGCAGCGGTTACAAAGATCCGATGGCTAAAAACTGACCACGTGCCAACCTCCGGTGATAAGATGAATAATGGAGGACAGTTGTTTTGGAGAACCACTGATGAAACAAATATCAGTGGTGACAACGGTAATAATTTTGTGAGCAGTGGATGATTTTCACTATCAGTGGATAAGACACTGATTTTGAGCATCAGTGCTTGCCAAGAAAATGAAAGGTCAGTGGTTGACTTTTAGCAGTGGACAATATTTAGGAAACAGATGTTTGAACAAACACAGTGGTTAGGGGTAATGGTAAAGATTTGTAAGACTAGTATATCAGCAACTGTTTTGAGAATTTTCATTCAAGGTTTTGCCACATGTCAATTTCACATTTTGAAGTTCTTACGAATTCCTGACAGTGGTTTAGTACCCCAGATGATGTACACTTTTTACTAAGGCAACTCATTTTTGTTAAAATATTTAAATTAAAACATGAGTACCCAAGTATTCTAAGATCTATTAACAATCAATCTTTTGCTCAGTGTAAAAACAAACTTGAGTTTGACATGACTTTGACATATATACCATTTCCTTTTGATCCATTTTGAGGATAATATTACCAACAAAAATAAAGGTTATATATCCTGACAGGAGATTGAGACTTTTACTATCAAAAACCAGTAAAAAATTCAAAATATATCATTCTTAAAAAAAATAAAGAATAACATATCCTGCTTTATTTGAGAAAAACCTTTTTCAGAAAAATAAATAAAGGATTTTCTAAAAATAGCACCAAAAGGATCTGGTATAATTTCCACAAGAACTCCTAATCATATCAGTCTCATGTTTATGAAAATGATCAGTGGTTTGACAACAGTGGTATGAAATTGTAAATACATTTTGACCACTGTTTGGTACGATTTTCTTGTTGATTGATTGACCACAGAAATGAGAACACATATTCACATGAGTTTTTGAAAACTCCGTTATAGACTTTGATACCATGTGATGATTCTGAAAATTTGTCTAGTCCTCTTGTAAGTTCATTCACTGGAGGTACTATTGTTACCTGAACTTTCCTGACTCAATGAATGCATACAGTTGCTTAATGACCATCTTTACCCCAGATTTTAACTCTTAAGTGTTTTGAGTTTATACTTTTTACCTTGGTCTTCAA
The DNA here is from genome assembly GCA_030545235.1 of Helianthus tuberosus. Lineage (NCBI taxonomy): Eukaryota > Viridiplantae > Streptophyta > Magnoliopsida > Asterales > Asteraceae > Helianthus > Helianthus tuberosus. The sequence continues at coordinate 150,050,374 of CM060410.1, read as the reverse complement.
GATTTTTGAGATAAATACACTTTTGAGTATTTGTGATTTACTTTCTTCCCTTTTAACCCTTCCCATTCATAAGTAATGAAATACTTACTGGGAGGTCTTTATTGAAGAAATACTTAGTCCAGAATCATTTTGCTGTAATGTTTTTGAGAGATTTGGGCATATTTTGTTCACGCATATGTCAAATCTCACATTCCATATGAATTGGACTATTTCAACACCTGATTTTCTTCATATGTTATTAACAGAGTTGATTTGGTCCTTTTGAACATGATTCCCAACCTGTTTTTCAACACATAAGATCTAATGACTAAAGTTTTAATTTCCCTCTGTTGGACCGTTCTACGACCTTAAAACGTCAGTTAAGGCAGTTCATCTTTGAATATGAAGGCGGAATCAACATAAACAAAGTCATAACAGCTATTATCCTTTTAATCCTTCTTTACTGATTGATTTAAGTGCTTTTACAACATATTCTGATACAAATCCGACAACACTTTGTTTCTCAAACAATGACCTCCTCTACTAACAAATGAATCACACAACCTATTTATAGCCTTGATGATTTCGCTTGAGATGGATTAAAGCGAAATCATCACATGTTGATTTCTCTTAAACTTGTTTCAAGCTAAATCTCATGATGTTGATTTCGCTTGAACTGATTTCAAGCGAAATCTTCAAGTAAACCAAATACAAACCCTAATTAAGACCCTGTTGTGTGTACATTTAAACAATCTAGACACAAGACTTGATTATGACGTAATCAGCAGACATTTAGTGCACCAACAGACTCCCCCTTGGATGTTGATGAAGTCTTTGGCTTCAAGTCTTTGTCTTTAACAATCTTCAAACATTGTAAAAACTCTTATCAATCTCTATCTTCAATCTTCAAACTTTAAACTTCAATCTTCTCTTTGACCGTTGATCCAGACTCCCCCTTTCACAGACTCCCCCTCTCGATATGCTAGAATCTGAGATATCTGGTTCAAGCTTTGACAATTAGCTTCCTTTGGGAATAATGAAGTCCAAACCTGTTACTCAACCAACAAACATTACAATTCTATCTTTCCAACAATAATTCACAAACTTAATCAGTTTTAACAATCCACTCAAGTATTCAGGTCCAAGTTAATGACCCTGACCACTTGATTAATCTACCAAGTTCAAATTAATGACCTTGGTTGATCTTTTGACGAATCAATACTGATTTTAAAACAACAATTTCAACCATTTTCTGAAAATAACAAGTATCAAATTAATGAACTTGTTTTTGACTTTTCAAACAATTCAAACTTCATCAAAGTAAGCTCTCCTCATTCTTCAGTCCAAAATCTCCTGCATCTGCTTCCATCATCTGAGAATCCAACAATCAACTCTCTACTTTGGTTTGTCAGAAAATAAAGCAGAAATAAAATCTTTTTGGATTTTATCAAAGTGTTCTAAACTAAGAAATGAAATACAGAAAACTTAAATTGCGGAAAGTAAACAAAGTAAACTATTTACAAACATATTTTTGGCGAGTGTGTCAGGGAATCATATCAGCTTTTCAGACAAATCACAAGTACCGTTAAGCTTCATTTCATACTCAGACTTAAACAATTCACCTCGATTGTCGATATACTGATCCATCTTAAATTCTCACACAAATTTCAATTTACTCAGGATACGAATTAGATATCTTAGGAACAAGCTCATTCATGTGTCCCACCTCTTGAATATACTCCCGTATCCAGAATCCCAATAATCAGTCTTACAGGTGAGTATACTACAATGATATCTGTATATAAATTAGGTATGCGAGGGCCGAGGGATCTCAGGTCGATACTTCCGTATACGCAGAGAGATATCAGCTTCGACTTTACGGAATATCCCCTTTAGAGGATCTTTTTGCTTACAACAGCAGCGACTATCAATTTTATTGTTTCATCGGCATGCTGAGGGTTTAATGCTGTGTTTCAAGCATTGCAGCAAGTATTATCCAAGGACTAGGTCAGAACCACCGTTCAGCAGAAGTCCCGGAATAATACCCCAGACATCATTGAGTATAAAAACCTAGTATATCAGATTAAGAGACCTTTCAAACGAGATTTCAGGGGTTACCTATATATCCAAGTAGTGTTCCCCACGAATTCACAAGTTTGAATTTTAGGTTTATATCCCGAATAAATTTACTAAATGTGCGAAAACCTATCGACACATCATCAGTGAGACTGTTTAACTCATTTATACTTTACAAATCTTTAGCATACTGTAATCGTCTAGCCAATGTACTATCATTTTCCCTATATACACAAGCTCTTTTTCAGATTTTATCATGTTTTTGCATTTTTGCATTTTTTACTGTTTTTGTATTTCCTGAAAACATAACTATGTACAAACATCTACTCCCCCTAAATACCAAAACAAGTAAAAATTCGACAAACCATTGCAGATTGTTTCTCGTCTTCATCCGCAACAGTACTCTCATCAACGCCAATTATGCCATCCGACACCGAAAGAAGCTTCATACCATTCAGTTTTAACAAATATTTAAACCGATTTTTATCAAAAGCTTTGGTATGTAAATCAGCTTTCTGTTCGTCAGTGTGGATTTTCTCAATTCGTATCAACTTTTTCTCAAAACAATCACGAATAAAGTGATGACGAATTTCTATGTGTTTAGTTTTAGCGTGATGTACTGGATTCTTTGTTATATTTATTGCGGCCTCATTATCAACAAAAAGAGGTGTGTTAAGAAACTGCAAACCATAGTCGCGCATCTGTTGCTGTATCCACAAGATCTGAGAGCAGCAACTGCTAGCAGAAACATACTCCGCTTCACATGTAGATAACGCCACAGACGTTTGTTTCTTACACTGCCAGGTAACCAATCTAGGACCAAAGAACTGGTATCCTACAGTTGTTGATTTTGAATTGACTTTGCAGCATCCGAAATCCGAATCGGAATACCCTTCGAGCGTAAAGTCGCCTTTCCTAGGATACCACAACCCCAATGAAGGAGTTCCTTTCAGGTAGCGCAATATCCTCTTCACAATGATCATATGCGATGCTCTCGGATTAGACTGAAATCTTGCTGCGAGGCACGTTGGGTACATTATATCAGGACGTGAAGCAGTTAGGTACATTAAAGAACCTATCATGGAACGGTAAAACGTTTCATCAGCCCTGTTTCCGGTGAGATCTGGGTGAATCCCATGATTTGTTGCAAGTGGGGTAGCAGCTGGAGTAGAACATAACATCCCAAATTTCTCTAGAATTTCATGAACATACTTTGACTGATGAATGAAAATTCCCTCAGGAAGTTGTTCAACTTGTAAACCCAGAAAGAATTTCATCTCCCCCATTGATGACATTTCAAACTTTTGCTTCATCACTGATTCAAAATCTTTGCATAGATTTTCATTTGTTGACCCAAAGATTATATCGTCCACATAAATCTGAACTATCAGAAGATGACCATCGACCTCTTTAGTGAAGAGAGTGGCATCCACTTTTCCACGAATGAACTTGTTGGCTAGTAGGTGTTGAGACAAAGTCTCGTACCAGGCTCTCGGGGCCTGATGTAAACCATACAGCGCTTTGTCCAATAAGTAGACCTTGTTTTTGTGGATTGGATCGGTAAAGCCCGGCGGCTGACCGACATAAACCTCCTCTTTAACCTTCCCATAAAGAAACGCCGATTTAACATCCAACTGATAAACTTTGAAGTTCTTCCAAGACGCAAATGCTAGGAAAATTCTGATTGCCTCTAGTCGTGCTACAGGAGCATAGACTTCGGTAAAATCAATCCCCTCATGTTGACTAAATCCCTGAACAACGAGTCGAGCTTTATTTCTTATAACAACTCCTCTATCGTCCCTCTTGCACTTGAACACCCACTTGGTGTTAATTTTCCTCTGACCATCCGGCAAATCAACTAACTTCCACACTCCCAATTTCTCGAATTGACTAAGTTCCTCCTGCATTGCATTGACCCAAGAGTCTTCAGTAAGTGCCTCTTTGTAAGTTCTTGGCTCAACCTGCGAGATAAAACAACTCAATGAGAATTCAGTTTGCAAAGGAGCAACTTTTGTATAAAAACATGTAAGCCCTTTATCAATCTGATTTCGAGTGCGAACTCCAGCTTGCAATTCTCCTATGATCAACTCCTCTGGATGATATGAAAAAGTTCGCGGCATCACTTCACTTTGAACATCTACATTTCCCTCCAGATTAGTAACATTCTGCTCTGCATCTTGTTCACCAACTTGGTCTGTTTGACTTGAAATTTGAATTTGCTCCCCCTCAGAATCTGAATCACCATGATCAAATACTGGCATGTTTTCAGCTTCTAGATTATCATTCTGAGCCGACTGATTATCCTGAGCAACTTCATTCTGTTGGACATCATCATGTTCACCAGCATTACTTGGACCTGCTTCATCGTCATTTGAAGTCTCTTGTGGCCGCCTTGAATACTCAGCTGGGAACCTTAGCTGCGACTCATATTCACGCAAAATATCCAACTCATCAAAGAAATCTTCATCATCCTCTGATTCTTCTCTCATGTCAAACGAATCCCAAAGTTTGTCATAATGATAACGCGATGAATCACCAGGATTCTATGGCGGCAAAGTATAGCCTTGACATTCAACATTTGCAGCTTCAATAATCCGCTTCTCAGTTGAAACGAAGACACGTCGCATCGGATTTGCATAACCAACAAATATTCCCTCAATGCACTTCGGACCAAACTTTCCAAAAGGCTCTATAACCGTACAAGGTGACCCGAACGGTTCTAGATACTTCAAATTCGGTTTGCGGTTATTGATTAGCTCAAAACATGTTTTATTGAACTTCTTGACAGTGAGAACCCTGTTGAGCGTATAGCATGCGGCGGAAACAGCTTCAGCCCAAAAATTAATCGGTAACTTTGAATCTACGAGCATAGTTCTAGCCGTCTCGATTAGTGTCCGGTTTTTGCGTTCTGCGACTCCATTCTGCTGCGGAGTGTACGGAGCACTAAACTCATGCAAAATACCTCTTTCATCACAAAATTCTTCCATCTTGCTGTTCTTGAATTCAGTACCATTATCACTTCGAATTCTCTTAATACGCCTTTGGTACAAATTCTCAATCTTCCTGAACAGCCCCATCAAACCGTCAAATGTTTCATCTTTCGTCTTCAAGAAAGAAACCCACGAAAATCTGGAATAATCATCAGTAACGACCAAACAATAGTAATCTCCTGTAATACTTTTGACATTCACCGGACCAAACAAATCCATGTGAAGTCTTTCCAGAGGTCTCGAAACTGAATTGACTTGCTTTGTAGGGTGTGACTTTTTCTTCTGCTTGCCTTTGATGCAACTAATGCACTCCCCTTCCAGATGAAAACCTTTGATATTAACACCTAATACCAAATCATTGTGCACCAAGTGATTCATCTTCCTAAGATGTATATGCCCCATCTTTCGGTGCCACAATCTTGATTCTTTCTCAGTTGCTCTAGACACAAAACAATGTGCTTGACCAGTAGTTGTAGTTGCTACACTCATATCTAACACATATAAATCATTCACTCTAGGTGCCCTCATGATAATCCATTCTTCAGGAACAACAAAACCAGGTTTCAAAATCAAACATTCTTTATCAGTGAAGTGAGTAGTATACATATTGTCACAAATCTGCGAGATACTAAGCAGATTGTTCTCCAGCTCAGTGATGTAGTTAACTCTCTCAAACGTCACCATCCCATTGGATAACGTTCCTTCACCAACAATTCTACCTCCTTCATGACCTGCAAATCCCACATAACCACCATTGATATTCTTCACATCATACAGTAATGCAGTTTTTCCTGTCATATGTCGAGATGCGCCACTATCCATGATCCATCTTGAAATGGCTCTTGGAAGATCCTGCACATACAACAAATTGATTTTAAAACATTTCAATAAAGATGCCGATTCATGCTTCGCGAACAAGGAAGCTCCGGCAATTCAAAATGCTTATTCGAACATGGTGTCCACCCAGGCCTCATCAGCCTTAGGTGTAACCTTGACTCTAGCAATTTGAATTTTGAAATTTTCAGCCTTCAAAGGTGGAAAATTTGCATCATAATCAACCGAAATTGATTCTTCAGCCTTTTTTACTTCAGAAGTTGAAATTTTCATTTCAGTTTTTGGTTTCCAAACTTGTTGAGATAATGCAACCTGTTTATAAAACTTGTCGTTTTTAGTTACCACTTTTTTTACAGGTTCATTTTTCACTTTGATGTTGTTATTTTTCACACCCTTTTTCTCAACAACGATTGGTGCTTTAACCTTCACATCAACTTTCTTCTGTTGAATCTTCACAGTTTCAGTCTTAGGCTTCACATTGGTACACTTTCGTGCAATGTGACCCACTTGATTACATCTAAAACATGTTCGAGTATCAACAACTCGACTTGTGCCTTCAGACTGATAATGTGAAGCTCTTTTCTCAAAGAACTCTTTATTTGATTTTGAAAAAATTTCATTTTCCTCATCAGAAAGTGAACTTGAACTGTTCACAAACACCTTCTTTTCAGCAAACCTCTTGTTTTGAAAACTCTTTTTCTGATAACTATTACCACCTCGATAACCACCCGACCATTTGTTTCGATTGTTATTATAAAAATGTGGTGGAACAACAGGCTTTTTGTAATAAGCTTTATCTTTCTCAAAATTCATTTGCCTTTTTGTTTGACTCAAACTGTTCACTTCTGACAACTCAACTTCAACCAATTTGAAAACATTTGTCAACTTTTTCACATTAACATTCTCAATTGGAAACTCAGAATCCGAATACAACTTATCAGATCCAGCCATCTTGTACATCACAAGACCCGATCAACACTTAAGTTGTTTTTGGATTTTGATTTCTGAATGTATTTGTCCAAGAAACACCCATCATCTTCAGTTGAATCAGACATTAAAACACTTTCAGCTGTGCTCTTAACAATCTCTGTCTGAACACTTTCATCAGATGATGTAAAAGTAACATCAATGTTTTCCGGAAGTTTAACTTCTTTTTCTTCCTCAATTTCAACCAACCCAGATTGCTTTTTTGTGTAGTTATCAAGAACAGGTGGTGGAACTTGATGAAAACCCACCCCAGTTCCATCAGAATACACATCTTCGCCCGCTTTGTCTTTCCCGATGGGTTTGGGAATGATATGTTGCAAAACAAAGCTTGCGGAGCTGTAACTGTTAAGCTTCAACTGGATTCGCTCGTTTTCGATAACAACCTCTTGAACTTTAAGTTTCAATTTAGCGATTTCATCCAGTTGTTGATTGATTGATTCTTCTTTGACTCTAAGCACTGCTTTTAAATGTTCATTTTCTTTAAAAGTTTTACCATTTCGATCATCACAATCTTTCATTGTGCTTTTGAGTTTTTCAAATTTTTCAGAAATCTGACGGTTTTCAAGAATCAACTTTTCATTTTCTTGTTTAATTTTGTCATGATCAATTTTATCATTTTCAATTTGTTTAGTTAATTCTCTTATCCGTTCAGTTGAAGCTTTAACTGTTTTGTCACGATCAAGAATCTGATTCTCAACGCTTCTGACCTTTGCTGTCAGATCATCAACTTTCTTCCCGTTGAGATACGTGACTGTGCTACAAAATTTGCACTCTTTGTTGCAATTTTTGCAATCAGCATTTCCATCGATTTTCTTACTTGACACATTTGTTGACACATCTGAACTGACCTGGCTTTTTGACTCAGAAACGGAATTAGAGTCTACCTCAAGTGCCTTAGCAGCCAACACTTTGTCAGCCATTACTCCAAGATTTTCAGCAGTCAACTCCTGCGTTGTGTAAATAACTCCAGTATCAACTTTCTTTGCTTTCTCGATCTCTTCTTTCTCTTTTCTCTATTTCTCTTCTTCTTTCATTTTCTCTGTTGGAGTTCCCCACCATTTGTGTTGCCAATACTCATCATCTTCTTTGTATTGCTGGATTATGGCTTCGATATCAAGCGTACTATCATCAATTGCAATATTTCCATACTCATCAAGATAACACTCTCTATCTGGATCCCATCTATTGGCTCTCCTTGCTTCCAGAAAGATACGAGATATTCTAATGATTTTGTTTTCAGCTATCATTTTTCTGTATCTATACTTTTGCTCTTCAGTTCGATCGTCTTTCCACGGAATAGGATCGTCATTTTTCGCCATGAATGCGTAACCAACCGCATCTTCTTCCGGTAGAACCTCTTGACTCCAATCATACCCCTCATCATCATAAATCACTGCAAGAGCTCTAGATTTCTCTATGTTGTCTTCAACCTGCTTCAATCTAGGCGGCTCGGATTTATTCTGGTGATAAATCGCCTTCTTGTAGTAATCATCTCTGAAAGGATTCTCCGACTCATCAGCATAAGCGTTTCGACATTCTCGTTTGAAGTGACCCTTCTGCTTACACTTGAAACAAGTCACCTTCGATTTATCAAACCCCAACTTAGTAGATGCACCACCAATTGTTTTTCTTCCTGTAATTTCCATAAAACGCTGTGCTCGGCGAACAGCACTTGCCATAGCCCAACGATTATCGATCAGTTCCATTTCCTCCGGATCAATCTGATCGTAATCTTCTTTCGTCAGATTTGTGTTGCCTATCTTCCCAGCTACTAACCCTTCATACAATTCCAACACCGATGCTAGGAAGATCATTTGCTGCTTGGCCGACTCCTCATCAAAGTTCTGAGCATTCTTCAAATCTATCGCGATGTTACATTGAAAACGATTCTTTGCATCTGGATGATTTCCAGAAGATGAAGATCCACTGTGATAACCACTGTAACTTCCACTGCTTTGAGTACTTTGACTTTCTTTGCCAGCTTTCGACACATTTTCAGCAGAAAACGCAGTTTTTGGAGAAGTTGCTTTTGGCATCATGCTTTTTGGATAATACAAATCCAAATTCTGCTGGTAAGATGAGTGATTGACTTTATATGTCTTCTTCAACTCCAAATCGTGACTCTCGAGTTTCTCAATCAGCAAATCTAATGTCAACTTTTCTGGTTCTTTGATGGTATTCTTCAGCATCAACGCATAATATCTCCAATCCATCTCATCAGGTAACGAATCGAACAATTTGTCGATAAGATCTTCTTCAGGAATGTCTATATCATGTCTTACTAATTCCAGCTTCAGATGACCAAATCTTTCTATCATTTTACAAACTCACTCGTTCTTTAAACATCCAAACAGATCAAACTCTTTTCTAAGTAATTTCTTTTTGTTTTTCTTAATTTCTTCACTACCTATACATTTCTTTTCTAACTTTTCCCAAAGATCTTTTGCATTTGAATAGTCGATCAAGGCAATAATGTCTTCCCGGACTGACTGAAATAACAATGCCACACACTTTTGTTCAGCTACAAACGATTCAATCTCCTCAGCTGCTCTTAAAGTTTCACCATATTTCTTTCCATGTTCATAACCGTTTTTCAAACTCTTCCAGCTGGGAAATGCGAATGCCATCAACCAGTCTTCAAACTTTCTTGACCACCGACTGTATTCCTCAATAGCCATTAGCTTTGGAGGTTTATTGAACGTTCCGAAAGCACTTTCCGATTCCCAAGCTTCCTTTTTCTTCTCTTTTGGCGGGTTATCATTCACATTGCTTGACGAAGTATCATTGTTTCTGGAATCTCCAGCGAACGCGTACATATCGCTAAACGGGTTCATGAAAAGATCATCCATCGTGAATGTTCCTGCAAAATCAACAAACACTTAGAAAATTTTTAGGTTTTTGAAAAATCAGCAAGTTCAAGCGAAACTGAATAGTTTGAAGCGAAATCAACACTTAAACTATTCAAGCGAAATTACACAATAACTGTTCAAGCGAAATCTGATCTAAACTATGTTTCAAGCGAAAACCAACAATTCAATTTCGCTTCAAGAGTTTCAAGCGAAATCCTTATGATCAGATCCAACAGATTCAAGCGAAAACCTGATGAACAATTTCGCTTCAAAAGATTCAAGCGAAATCCAAGAACAGTTCTGATTCAAGCGAAATCCAACAATCAAGACTAACAGTTTCAAGCGAAATCCTACCAAACAATTTCGCTTCAACTGTTTTCAAGCGAAATCAAGCAAAAAACTTCTGATTTTCAAGCGAAATCAACCTATAACTTCGAACACTTTCAAGCGAAAACCAGTTTTAGGTCATTTTTAACAAGTTTTAATCTGAATTTTAGTCTGAATCTTTGTAGGCTTTGTTAAAACTACGTTTTACACGATATACTCGAAAATCAGACCATTTCGACCGTTGGAACTCGTTCAGATCAGAAAAATATAAAAATAAATGAGTAGAAAGAAGAGAATCCGCTGCTATGGTATGAACTCCTCGTCCTGAGCTCTGATACCACTTGTTGGACCGTTCTACGACCTTAAAACGTCAGTTAAGGCAATTCATCTTTGAATATGAAGGCGGAATCAACATAAACAAAGTCATAATAGCTATTATCCTTTTAATCCTTCTTTACTGATTGATTTAAGTGCTTTTACAACATATTCTGATACAAATCCGACAACACTTTGTTTCTCATACAATGACCTCCTCTACTAACAAATGAATCACACAACCTATTTATAGCCTTGATGATTTCGCTTGAGATGGATTGAAGCGAAATCATCACATGTTGATTTCGCTTGAACTTGTTTCAAGCTAAATCACATGATGTTGATTTCGCTTGAACTGATTTCAAGCGAAATCTTCAAGTAAACCAAATACAAACCCTAATTAAGACCCTGTTGTGTGTACATTTAAACAATCTAGACACAAGACTTGATTATGACGTAATCAGCAGACATTTAGTGCACCAACACCCTCTTTTTATGTTAGCAAAAACACTAATGTTTTTATGAACATAGGTTTTTGTTAATCTGAGGTTCATACTTTAGCATCTAATATAGTGAAAACATCACAAGTTTCATAACAACAGTTGAAATCAATTTTGAAAATAAGAAATAATACCATAGTTTAACAGACATGTTTTCAGATCTGAAAACTATGAGTGACTTGTGCATGACATCACTTGTTGTGTGAAATCTGTGTGTCTTATGACATCTTGGTTGTTATACAGAGTTTTTGAATAACCACTTTGAGCATGATTTACTCGTTACTCTGTTTTTCAACTAAATACACCCAACCTTAGTATCAATGAATTTTGAGCTGAACTGTTATGCGAAATTGATTGTTAGATCGAATTTGACTGTCCAGGCTCTGATACCAATTGTTAGGATCGGAGGCTCTCATGATTGTGTTAGTTTGTATGATTTGAACTATGAATGAATATGAAACAATGTAAAGTGCAGCGGAAATAAATAACAAACTTTGTAAACACAATAAAAAAGAGAATTAGTTAAGATAAACACATGCTTCACAATAAGTCGAAAGATTTACAATACAAATCAAAAGATTACAAGCATGCTTACAAACTAAACTCCCCCTCAGCCTGATACCCCATGGTTGGTTGCATAAGATGAAAGGATTGAATTGAGGAGAAGAACTTACTCAAGATGATCAAATGTAACAGTACAGAGTACTGCTCCTTTTATAGACAAGCCAAACCACTGAGACATCTCAGCTGACGTCACCATGAAAGCGACATCTAACAGACTAACAACCTGTATCTACTGATCTTATACAAACACTGCTACTCTTAACCACTGACTATGTATAAGACAGATGACACACTAAACTACTGCTCTCTCTTTACATCAGTGCTTTCCTCAAGGTTGATCAGTCCTTGGTTGGGCAGTGCTTTGTCATCAGTATATTGTACCAGCAGTGTTTACTTCTCAGCAGTCTTCTAGGCTTCATCAGTAGTTAGAAGAACAGCAGCTGTTGTATGCGGACAGGGGATATAGGACCATCAGATGTTATAATCACTTTCAAGGGAGAAGACTAAGTGTAAACAGCTGCTTATTGTGAATCCACTGTTGTGAACCAGTTTTGGCTTTCATTATCTGTTCCTCTGGTAGGGTTCAATCCCAACATGTTTATTTGTTAGCGTTTTGAGGTACCACTGGTTTCGATCTAATGCCTTTTTGCTTCCGCTAATCACACAACACACTACAAATCGCTGACAAATCGCTAATTTATGGACGACTTTATGCTATGTTATACGCTTATACTATACTACTCGACAAATTATTCGCGATCACAAATCTCGAATGCCCGCGAACTTTGAATGATAGGTTTCTGTATTCTGACTGCTTTATACGCTTATATGCAATAGGAGAAGGTGAATGCGTGCAAAATATAGTGTGCTTCCGTGCCTCTGTGCTATACGTGCTTATGTGTTTCTGTGCTTATGTGAATATGTGATTACGTGCCTATGTGACTATGTGATTAGATGTGTTCCTGAGCTTTAGTTATATTAGGCGTGTGAGGTGAGATTTAATTTTATTGTGTTGAGTCCTGTGGCGATGTCTGATGAAGACAATGTCGTCATCTGGATCTCGCGCTTCCCGAGATGCTCGCCAAAAGCAAGCTGACAAACATCTCACCGCTATGATTACTAAACAAATGGCGAAAGTTGTTCCCCAAGTCGTCAGCGAGCTGTACGAAAACATGAGAAAATCGTCTGAGGAATCCCGTACTGAGGTTCCCAAAGCTGCTTTCAGCTTCAAACAATTCAAGGCATGTGGATCGAAAGAGTTCACCGGAGAAGAAGGCCCTACAGCTTTGTTTCAATAGTTTGACTCCATCGAGGTCACACTACGACAGAGCGGTTGCCCCGATAACCTACGCACTCTCAACGCAACTCGCGTCTTCCAGTCCCGCGCCTTAGACTGGTGGACGGCTGAGAGGAACAAATGTGGAAACGATGCAGCCTATGGTCTGTCGTGGGATGAGCTCAAGGAGATCATGCTGGAAGAATTCTGCCCTCCTCATGAACGCCAAAAGTTAGAAGATGAATTCTAGCACATAAAGCAGAAGAAAGGTGAAAACGCTGCACTCACTGCTCGCTTCAAGCAGCTCAGTATTATCTGTCCTGATCAAGTCAAGACTCCGGAGATCACAATCAAGAAGTATATCCGAGCTTTGCCCGACTGCATTGCAGATTTCGTGTAAGTGGCCAAGACTACAACGATCGAAGAGACTTACCTATTGGCCGCTGAAATCAACGACAAACGAGTCAAGGCCGGAGTCTGGGATAAAGCTTCGAAGAGCCTGCATCAGGTCACCACCGCACCAACTGTTGAAACCGCCATCGCTCAATCGTCAAAGCCCTCACGCCGCAAGAAGAAGAACAACAACAGCAGCTCCAGCAACAAGAACTGTGCTGTCACCACCACTGCTGCTCCACTTCAAGCCGTACCGGCTCAGCAGCAGTCTAATCACCATCCAGCACCAGCTCAAGCCACTGCTCATCAAGCTCTGCTCCCAGCCCCGCAAGGCCAACAAGCGGCTCAGGCACCCGCGGTCAACGCCCGAGTCTGCTTCGCATGTGGTGATCCCAACCACTTTGCGAACATGTGCCCAAACAGGGTTGTGAAACAAGAGCCTCAGCAACACCAGCAGCAACAGCCTCAACAGCAACAAGCCGCATGCGCCAGAACTTTCAACATCAATGTTCGCCAAGCCCAGGCTGACAACAACGTGGTCAATGGTACGTTCCTTGTGAATGGTATTTATGCATCGTGTTTGTTTGATACTAGAGCCGATAATTGCTTTGTGTCGTTCGAATTCGAGAAACTTCTTAGTCGTAAACGCTCCAAACTCCCCTCGACATTCGATGTTGAAGTCGCCACTGGAAGAACTGTCGCCGTTAATTCTGTTCTTCGTGATTGTACTCTTGAGCTCAACAATCACATTTTCCCAATCGACCTTATTCCAATGCAACTCGGAAGTTTTGACGTCATAGTAGGCATGGACTTTCTTCGCGAAAACCATGCTGAAGTTGTGTGCTTCGATAAGATGATTCGATTCTCGCTCGCGAATGGTGATTTATTATGTGTCTACGGTGAAACTGCTTTGAAAGGTCTCAAGCTCATGTCATGTGTCCAAGCTAGCAAGTATCTCTGCAAGGAATACAGAGCTTTCTTGGCTAACATTGTAGTAGCGAAGAAGGAAAAGAAAGGAAAGACAGAAGTGAAAGACGTTCCTGTGGTTTGTGAATTTCCTAATGTGTTCCCTGACGATCTTCCTGGACTTCCGCCAACTCGTGATATCGACTTTCGTATCGACCTCATTCCTGGAGCCAACCCTATTGCCAAAGCTCCTTACCGACTCGCACCGTCCGAAATGCGTGAACTCTCAAACCAACTCCAGGAATTACTTGAGATAGGCTTCATTCGCCCGAGCACCTCTCCTTGGGGCGCGCCATTCCTTTTCGTAAAAAAGAAGGATGGGTCGTTCCGGATGTGCATCGACTATCGGGAACTGAATAAGTTAACTATCAAGAATCGCTATCCTCTGCCTCGCATTGATGATTTGTTTGATCAGCTACAAGGCACAACGTGCTTCTCAAAGATCGATCTACGCTCAGGCTATCACCAACTACACATTCAAGAGGAGGATATACCCAAAACCGCTTTTCGCACTCGATATGGCCATTATGAATTCGTTGTTATGCCCTTTGGTTTAACCAACGCACCTGCGGTTTTCATCGATCTGATGAATCGCGTGTGTAAACCATATCTCGACCGTTTCGTCATCGTGTTCATCGACGATGTCTTGATCTATTCCAAGTTGAAAGCCGAACACGCGCAACATCTATGTTTGGTTCTCGAGCTACTCCAGGGGAACCGACTCTATGCCAAGTTCTCCAAGTGTGAATTTTGGCTGGACGAGGTTCAGTTTCTGGGTCACATTGTCAATAGTCAGGGTATTCATGTCGATCCCGCGAAGATTGAAGCCGTTAAGAGTTGGATTACACCTAAGAACCCGTCTGAAGTCCGTTCTTTTTCTTGGACTAGCGGGCTATTATCGACGATTTATTGAAGGATTCTCAAAGATCGCTGTGCCGCTTACCACCCTCACGCATAAAGACAAGCCTTTTGTTTGGGGAACTGAACAAGAGACTGCCTTTCGAACCCTCAAGCACATGCTTTGCAATGCTCCTATTCTCACATTGCCCGACGGAAACGACGACTTCATTGTCTATTGTGATGCTTCCAACCTTGGTCTTGGTTGTGTTCTCATGCAGCGGGACAAGGTTATAGCTTACGCATCTCGTCAGCTCAAAATCCATGAGAAGAACTAAACAACCCATGATCTCGAGCTAGGAGCAGTTGTTTTTGCGTTAAATATTTGGTGACACTACCTGTATGGTACCAAGTGTACGATCTTCACCGATCATAGGAGCCTACAACACATCTTTGATCAGAAAGAACTTAATATGCGTCAACGCCGATGGGTAGAACTTCTCAACGATTACGACTGTGAGATTCGTTATCACCCAGGCAAAGCAAATGTTGTTGCCGACGCTCTTAGCATACGGAGGTATTTGCTCAGCATTTGTAATACTCAAGCCCAATATGACCTCGAAACCCTCATCCGCGAAGCCCAGCATGCTTGTTTTAATGAATGCACTCTGAAGAAGGAACGAATCTATCACGATGGAGCCCAACTTGTGAATAAGTCGAATGGGATACTCCACTATCTGGATTGAATTTGGATCCCAAAACGGACCGAATTGTGACAGATTTTGATGGACGAAGCCCACAAATCCCGATACTCTATTCATCCCGGTGCCGATAAAATGTACCAGGACCTTCGCTACAAGTACTGGTGGTCGGGCATGAAAAGGAATATTGCCCTATACGTTGGGAAGTGCCTGACTTGCTCAAAGGTTAAGGCTGAACACCAAAGACCCTCTGGCTTACTCGAACAACCACCGATCCCTATGTGGAAGTGGGAAAGTATAGCCATGGACTTCATAACAAAGCTTCCGCACACGTCATCAGGTCACGACAACATCTAGGTTGTTGTTGACCGTCTAACCAAATCAGCCACTTTCTGCCCATACGAGAAGACTACAAGGTAGAACGATTAGCCCGAATCTACACCAACGAGATCATTTGTAATCATGGTACGCCTCGCGATATCATCTCTGACCGTGATGCTCGGTTTACTTCGCGACTGTGGGAAATGTTTCAAGCGGCTCTCGGTACTACGCTTAATCTGAGTACCGCATTCCACCCTCAAACCGACGGTCAGAATGAAAGAACCATCCGTACTCTTGACGACATGCTCCGTTCGTGTGTCATAGACTTCGGTGGTAATTGGGATACATACCTGCCATTAGTCGAATTCTCGTACAACAACAGTTATCATTCCAGCATTCAAATGGCACTATTCGAGGCACTATATAGAAGAAGATGTCGATCGCCTATTCTGTGGCACGATATAGGGCATTCGTAATTAACCGGTCCCGAGCTATTGCAAGAAACAACAGACAAAATTTTCCAAATTCGAGACAATCTAACGAAAGCTTGGAATCGTCAGAAAAGTTAAGCCGATAGACGACGCAAGCCCCTTGAATTTGACGTTGGGGACTACGTACTCCTAAAGGTTTCACCTTGGAAGGGTGTGGTCCGATTCGGCAAGAAAGGAAAGCTCGCGCCTCGATATGTAGGACCCTTTAAGATTCTGGAAAGAATTGGTAAAGTGGGTTACAGACTCGAACTACCAGAGGAACTTAACAACGTTCACCCGACTTTCCACATCTCAAACCTCAGGAAGTGCCGCTAAGCCTGACTTACATGTTCCATTAGAGGATCTGCAAGTGAAAGAAACATTAAACTTCGTGGAAAAGCCTGTTGAGATCATGGACCGCCAAACCAAGCAGCTCAGACGCTCGCGCATTCCTATTGTGAAAGTCCGATGGGAAGGCAAGCGAGGCGCGGAGTTCGCTTGGGAACTCGAAAGCGACATGAAAGCGAAGTACCCGCAGTTGTTTGTTACAACTTCAGACTAATTTCCGGACGAAATTCCCTCAACTAGGGGAGGCTGTAACACCCCGTGTTTCGAAAGTCAAAGTCAAGGTCAAAGTCAACGACCGATCGCGCGACTTGATTAGTAGTGAATTCGTTTTATGTGTTTATTTTAGTTGTATTATATGGAGTAAGTGTCAATAATCGACGTGTGTTAATCGCTATTTAATCGACTTACGACTGTGAACTATAGGAAGTAACAATGCGATAAAGTTAACTAAAACGATACTCGAACTATGCTAAACGAATCGACATCGAATCGCAATCGAACTCGCAACTCGAATTACGCATTTTGGTTATTGTTATACGTGTGTGTGTGCCTTATGTGTTACTTGTGCATGTTTATTTATGTTATGTGTGGTAATCAATCGAAACACAATCAAACTCAATCGCAATCGAAACAGTATGATAATTGGTGGAGAAGAGACAGTGCGAGATATGAGTAGTTGGGATTAAAAGTAATTTGAATAGGAAACTCTTTCGCATTCACATCGCTTGCAATCGAAATCGAAACGACAAAACTCGTCGCGCCGAGCACTCGAATCAGGTGCCAGCCGGCCGGATTGCCATCCGACCGGGCTGCCACCCGAGCGAAGTGCCATCCGACCAAGGAGCCACTCGGCCGGACTGCCACCCGGGCAAGATGCCATCCGACCGACCCTCCCCTTTCCACTTTGGGTGTCTTATAAATACCCCATGTCACTTTCATTCTTTCCACTTTTGGCAAGTGACGTCCGACCAGTGCTCCTACTCGCTTTTTTCCTTCGATTCCTCGCAATTCCGGTAAGATCTCGTCCTAAATCATGTACTTCCTTAATCTACACGCACTCCTACTCCTTTTAACCATGAAATCATCGAGATTCAAGGTGTTCTAGGATGACGTCATCATGTGTTCTTGAAGAACTTCATGTTTTGGCCTCAATCCACCAAGAACAACTTAGATCTAACCGATTTCCACATAAACAAACAAAGATCTTTCATAGATCTAAACAAACTCACAATGAGAGGTGGTGAAAGATGGTTTTCCAACTTTATTTCAACTCTTTGACACTCAATGCACTCAAAACCGATAGAATCGGAACTTGTACCGGCTTACTACTCATTATTGTGGTTGTGTTGATTCAAGATCCGTACTCTATCCACGAGATTATCGATTTCAGGTTAACCAAGAACTACCGTCTTAAACCGGTGGACTGACCGAATTTGGGTGGTTCCTATTCAGTCGGGTCACTAGAGCTGAGGATGGAACTCGGTTGGTTAGTACGATATCAACCCATCTCGATAACACAACAAACCATCAAGACAACCAACTGTAAGACGAACGGAACAACCAGGACGGAGTGTCGTCCGATCGGACTGCTGTCCAAACGGACTGCCATCCGAGCGACCGGCTATCCAAATGACTTGCACCTTGGGTCCCACACTTAAATATTTTGCCAATGATTGAAGTCTGGTTGTAGAACGAGTTGTTGTCCGACCGGACTACCATCCGATCGGATAGCCATCCGAATCACGAAACATCTGGACTTTAACACTTAAACAATTTTCAACATGTTCAATGCATAAAGGATGCCACCCGATCGAGCAACCGTCTGATCGAGTGACACCCTGCTGTGAGCTTGTTCTCACTGAAGTGCCCAACCGAACGGGTTGCCATCCGATCGAACGACCGTCCGATCGACTGACCTGAAAGGTAGAGATACTTCAATGTTTTCAAAATGCTACAACGAAAACTTCAAAAGCCAAGCCATCATACACAAACACATCCTTCTCAAAGGAAGAAACAATCCACTCGAACAGTCATCCGACCGGACTACTGTCTGAACGGATTGCCACTCGCACAACCGGCTGTCCGACCGGATTACCATCCGATCGAACTACCGTCCGACTCGCTTGTATTTTTCCCGTTTTGCGTGTCGCTTATCTTTTATGCTATCATTAACTGTTCAGGCTAACCTCGCTCTACGCGCTCCCTTCAATCCATCAACGTTGTGAGTATACTCGATCCCTTTTTGCTTTACGCACTTTTGGGTGTTACATACGTTACTTAATCTAAATCACATCGAACACACTACTCAATACTATTTAAACGCTAACCATTCCTGCATGTTATACGTGGCCTAATGAATGCTTGTTTGTTATGTTTACACATGGAATGCTGTCTACCTGCCTTAGCAACGGTAGTACTATAGTTTGGACTCAGCACCTGCTCATGCGGGGGTTAAGGAAATTTATTTGCATGGATTATAGTGGTGATCATGTATTACGAACTGCCTCGGGCAGTCAACCCGCAGTTATTGGTATCGATAGGTCTATGTCGATAACTAACGTGCTTCATTTCACCATGCGTACGTGCTGGTTATGCGTAAATGATTTCGAACTCTATTATGCTATTATCAAACTTGTATGCTCACCTTTACACTATGTGTATTGACTTTATTTTAACGTATGTGACAGGTGCTTAGGATGCTTACCTGCTAGGAAATCGAGGCTAGAATAAGGTCTTAGAGGCCAACAAATAGTTGTCTGTACAAATGAAATCTGAGTTGTCGGAACAGAACTATTTGCCTAGATTTTGTCTGTAATAATTTGTTTACCTTTTGAGACATGGTATGGGACATGTTACTTCAAATTGGTTGGTAATGATAAATGTTATGGAAACTTCTGGACAATCTGTTTCGCTCAGTGCCATGCCACGATGTTTCCGCCATCGGTTGGGGTGTGACAAGCTGCTTCAGTCACATTATCTTCTTCAGCTTCAACGTTTTTATTTCCCTTTTCCACATCATCATCACCCTCATTTTCTATCTCGTCTTCAACTATAAGGTGTTTTTTTTTATTATCTCCTTCCACTCCATTGCTTTCCGTTTCAACAGATCACTCTTAGGGAACATCACACATGATTCTGTTAAAGTGTTATTGATTTTGTTCACGCAGATCTCAAATTCTTTGAACAGGCTATCAAATAAATTTGACCGAACCTGTACGAAACCCCCGTTTAATAACATATCAACAGAAATAACATATAGTGTCAAATCTAGTATGAATCATGTTTACCAGCTCAAAATCGCCGTTAGATGCGCCTGATGGTGATGGAGTGTTCACGTACTGTGAGACCATTGGAATACGGCATTCGCCATCCGCACCTCAAATAATGCACACATTTGGGTGTCAGTTTGTGACAATAAGTAATCTGCACATTGTCTGTATATGTCACACCTCTTTCTAAGGCGGAAGCATGAGGTGTGATCCTGAAAGGTTCTCATTGCATACGAATGGTAAACATACTACGTGCTCGTAAAATAACTCCAAAATGCCATTGACATTACATAATTAAAACATAACATAAGTTTAGTGTTTACATCACAAGATAAAATATTGTCTGAAAAATTTTACAACTTATTTCAAAGACCAACATCAAGGTTTTGATCCTTATATCGCCACACGGGATGGGATATAACAACCAAATCCCACAAAATAGGCATAGGAGTCTTGACACAACATAGCTAAAACATAAACAACATCCAGGAGCAAGAGTGAGACCACGCGTACATCCACTTTAGTTACCTGAAATACATGTAAGTTTTGAAAAATCGTCAACATAATGTTGGTGTGAATTCATGCAGTTTTGTCTAAAACAGTTAAGCATTCGCTGTAGGAAAACATGGTATGTAATTGTACTAAAATAAGTACTTCTGTAAATGTAAGGAAATCAAGATCGCTAATGGTTTGCAAGGCCATTAACATGTGACACGACATAGGAAGCATCCAAACCATAGGCATTTTTACTTGTCGATTCACAACTAGAGACACAAAAGCACTCTCGGTAAAAGTGTGGCCAAGAGTGTGGTTGCCTAAAACCCATTAGATCTAACCTTTTGTTCCGTGGTCTAGGTATACAGTTTGATTAATGGTGCTTATGGCACCCTATTCGTGACATGATCTATAGTATCATTCCTTAGTTTTTGTATTCAACATACCATAGCACATGTATTTTCCATAATTTTAGAAAACAAGTAAAAGTTTAAAAGTGGGGACATGAACTCACAATTTTGCGTAACCTGTGTCGTAAACTTCACCGGTTGGTTTTGTAGCATCGTCACCTATACGTGTCCTATTAATGTTAGTCACTTGTTAGGATCTGAGTTTGTTATGATTGTGTTTTTGTTTGAAGAATTAAGAAGATGAATATGTAATTGCAGCGGAATGTAAATGGAAACAAACTTTCACACACAATCAAATAGGAGAAATGCTTTCAACACACATTTTAACATAGAACTGAATGATTGAATTTATTTCAAACACCAATTACAATGCATGCATGTATCACAAACTCCCCCTTAGCCTTAGCTCACAGTGATTGTTCATACAAGAAGACAAGTGGTGAAAGAGCTAATAGACCAGTACAGGGTACTGTTCTATTTAGAGGCACGAGCAAACCACTGAAGCATCTTGGCTGACGTCACCATGAAAGTGACATCTAACCTCCTAACAACCTGAAACTACTGATCTAATACAAGCACTATTTAGCTATCTACTGATTACAATACATTACAAAAGGAAAGACTAAACTACTGCTTTCTCCTTCCACTGTTGTGACTCCAGTAGTACTTTGTTTCTTCAGCAGTGCTTGACCCATAACAGTAGATTGATCATCAAGGCTTTAGTCTTCATTAGTCTTTATACTTGATCAGTTGTTTGTAGAACAACAGTTGTATACGGACAGTGGATACATGCCATCAGTTGTTAGAAACACTTTCAAGGGGAAAGTTGGAATACAGCAGTGCTTATGCTGGATCCACTGCTCTGATCCAGTTTTGGCTTTAATCAACTGTTCCTTTGGTAGGGTGCAATCCCAACAATCTCCCCCTGGAACAGATGATGCCAAAACTCTTCATTATTCAGGATCTTTATTGTCTCATCAACAGCTCCCTAACTTGTCCTTTAAATTGTAATTCAAAGTCCAAGGAATCTGTGTCATCCTCATCCCTACATAGTGTAAGATGAAGGAGATCTTGCAGATCTTTAACACCCAGGCCCAGTGCTTTTTCCCTTGATATTTTCTTCACTTCACCACTGGATTTGATCAGAGTCAATACGTGGGTTTGTTTGTCAGATTTCCACTTTAGTATTTTGAATCCAGTGGGTTTCTTGGGAGAGGTTTATTTCAGATGAGTTTGGAGCTGGTGGCCTGGTGATAACAGGTTGAGCAGTGTTTGTAGTTTATGTTAATTCAAGTTTTTCTGCTATCATTTGCTGAAGGCCTATTTTTACAATGTAATCCCCTGCTTCTTTATCTGCTGCTGTTTCTTAATCCATCTGCTTTTGTTTCCGTCTTTGGTAAAGGATGGCGGCAGGTGGAGCAGTGGATCTCTTGGATTGTAGCTTTTGTGGCTCAGCTGAAACCTCTGCTTCAGGGTAAACAGGCTTTTGTGGAATATTAGGATTTTTCTTTCTTAATTCTTCCAGCCTTTGGTAAGAAGCAATCACCTTTTCTTCTTTCCACCTTGTCACTTGATTCCTAGACCCAAAATCAGCAGTAATGAGCTCTTCTTTCATTCTCTTCAGCCTTAACAC
The DNA here is from genome assembly GCA_030545235.1 of Helianthus tuberosus. Classification (NCBI taxonomy): domain Eukaryota; kingdom Viridiplantae; phylum Streptophyta; class Magnoliopsida; order Asterales; family Asteraceae; genus Helianthus; species Helianthus tuberosus. Next base: position 150,027,834 of record CM060410.1, on the reverse strand, counting down.
CTTGTATGGTACATTTTTCATGTACTTTGACCAGACAGGTGGAGTATGTTTAACTTTGTCCTTGTTCATTTTTTCAATCCTTTCTAACTCCTCTTTGAGTTCACCCACTGTCCATTATTTATATTAAGCTTTGTCACCTTTGTACCTTTTGAAGGCCATAATGTGCTTAATAAAATCTTTTCTCAAGGTTTCATCATCTCTTTCTGATAGTTGCTGACAGAGATTCTTTGAAAACCTTTCCAAGGTACAGACTTGAGTAAGCAGGAATTGATAGTATCTTTGAATTTCCTTGTCAGATTTACCCTTTGTGTTTCTTTTGGAAATAACCTCTGCTTGTTGACCTTTCAACTTCAAATATTCTTCAATGTTGTTAGGTCTTGGATATCCTTAAAGAGATGGCAATTTTCTTTTAGCAGGATCATCTTCAGAGTAGAAAGATTTGATCTCTTCTCTGACTGCTATAAGCTCTAAAGGATATTGGACAGCTGCAGAAACAATGGCAGTGTTTGGGTTAAAGGCTTGTGCTGAAGAAAGTGGAACAAGATTTGGAATGGTAACAAGTGACAATGATTGTGAAGATGTTGGTGGTGGTGGAGAATCATCATCTTCCAAAATTACCCTTCTCCTTTTTGGTTTAGGAGAGGTTGGTGGTGTTTTGGTTGGTTCAGTGGTGGTGATTTGAGTGGTGGTTATTGTAGTGGAAGGTGGCTGACTAACAGTTGTTGAAACAACTGGTGTTTCAACCACTGTTGTCATTACAACTGATGATGTGTCATCAGCTGTCTTCTGCTATTTGGCAGGAGGCTGGTTTGGTGGTGAGGATGAAGTGGGAGCAGTGGTTGTAGTTGAAGTGGTGGTTGTTTGGTTAACAACTGCTGAAACCACTGAAGTATCAACAGTTGTTGATACAACAGGTGTTACAACAGCTGTTGGTTTGGAGGTTTGATGTGAGGAGTTTTTAGGAGGTTTGGGAGTATGTTTTGTGGACCTGGATGGTATGGATTTGGGTTGCCTCACTTTTCTAGTGGGCTGCTTTCTTTTCTGCTCAGGACTTTCTTCATCCTTTGGCTCAGAAGTACCCTGCTCATTCATTTCCATAAAAACTCTTTTCTCCTGTTCAAACCTAGCTTTATCCTTTGCCTCCATATCCCTTTTTACTCTTGCTTTTGCATCAACAATGGCATTAGTGGTTACATCAACCTTTTTAGACCCCATCTGGCTTAGGGATGTCTGCAAGCATGCTGGAATTGTCAGGTGCAATGTAAAGACCATCTTCATATCCCTTTTTCTTCAACTGCTTCAATTTCTCCCCCTTTTTGGCATCAGCTAGTGGTGGGTTGTCCACAAAGATGATAGAGGAAGGAGCAGTGCCAGTGGTGTTCAATAAGTGGGCCTTGATTGCCTTGATATCTGCCTGTGCATCTTTAAACCTTTCTTCCATAATATTTCTGATCTTTTGAACCTGTATCTCATGTTGCTGATCAACATATTCTCTTTGTTGGATGAGCAAAGGTTGAAACAAACTCCATGGCTCATTTGGAGTAGGACAAGATGTTGGAACAGATGTTTGAGCTGGAGCAGCAGTGGGTGGTACCTTTTGTACTTTCAACAACTGTTGCAGCATGTCTTTGATTTCTGCAACAGATGTATCCAGTTTGTCAACTCTAGCCGTCAATTCTTGGTACATTAAACCATTACCCAACTTAATGGAATCATCTGATTTCCCACTAATAGTGGTTGACTCAGGGAATGTATCCCAAAAATCATCCACTGATGCCCCTTTGTCTTGGTACTGGGGACTTCTTCCTTCAGCTGGGGTGACTTGTTTTAGTGAACCAGTAAACACTGGATACACCCTGGTTCCCAAAGAAGAAATTGCCTTCAAGGAAGTCTGATTGATGTAACTACTGTCCAAGTGCAAACCAGTGGGTTCAGCACTTGTAGTAGCTGATTCACTTGAACTACCACCAAGAGTTACATGTAACTCAAGGGGTGTAACCTCCTCAGGTGTTGTTGGTGGGTTAGCAATGATTGAAACACTAGACTCAGTCACATGTTGGGGTATATTCTCAGTTACAGGTGAGTGAGAAGGATTGGTTTGTGTCTAGTTTAAATCGAGAGCATCCAACAAAAGTTTTGTTTGTGGGGGAATTGTGGCAGTGAGTATGGGTGTAGAAAGCGAATTTGCCCCGGGCAGTGGGTTGTTGATGATGGAATCAAGTGATTCCAGAGCATCATATTGTGGTGTCCCTGTTCTTACAACCTGTTCTTTTTTGAGAAGAAGCAGGAGGAGTTTGAGGCATGGGTTGAGATCTTTCTACTAACTGCTGTGAGGAAGTAGCAGCAGTGGTTTCTGGTGACTTTTGTGTTGTCACTGACAGTTTCTCTGGGATCTCATCTTCAAGAGTTGCCTTTGTTTTGGGTTTGGGGGGGGGGGGGGGGTGTGTGTTTTCTTTTGTTTTGGTTTTCTGGTGGTTTTAGGTGTGGGTTTCACAACAGTTGTTTTGCTGCTGTGATTACCTAGAGCAGTGGGCTCAGCAACAGGTGCCTGAGGAGCAGTGGTAGCTGCTAAATTCTGCTCAGGAGCCTCTGCTTTTGTTTTAGAAACTTTTGATAGCCTTGTAAATGTTTCAGGTGTTAGGCCATTTATTTGAAAAGTTTCACCCTGGATAAGCACAAGAGCATTATCCTTTGAAAATTTCTTTTGAAAATAGAAGCACAAGAACCTTGGAAACAGTAAAAATGATTTTTTATCAGCATTTTTGACAAAATCATCAAAGATCTCCTGGGAGTAGTTAAAATTTCTTTATGTAAAATAGCATAATCCAGGTATTGGATCTTTAATGGTATTTCATTAAAAGCAGTGGTCTTATTTGAAACACACATCAAGAGGGTATGGAATAAAAATCTTGTTGCAGGAGGAAAACTACCTTTTTGTAAGGTATCCTTTTTCATTTCCTCAGCATACCCCCCTCTCAATAAAATCTGTTTGATACTCGATTTTGGGAAAAGAAGTTTTACCTTGCAGATCATCGAGTTCAAATACCTCCGAAATGGATTGTGGTGTGATTTTAACTAGTACACCCTTTATTGAGGAATTTATGGCTATGACTGTTTTTATCTTGAGATTCAAGTGTGGCATTCTTCCAAAATTCTCTCTGGGTTTTCAGGTAAATTGGAGCATCAGCAGTCAACAAAGTTTTGTACTTTGAAGACGAAAGTGCATCATGATGGAATTGAAGGTTTCGGTATGACTTGGTTTTGTCAAGAGACCCAAGTAGTTATGGGGAGCTTTGTATGGAATATCTGTGGCTGTTTTAGCGGATTTCTGAGAGGATGAAGACGGTGATTTTGCCATTTGAGGACGAAGAAGATGAGGGATTTTGAGAGAAATGGAGGATAACTGTTTTGAGAAAGGAATTTTGAATTCGATTCGACAGTAAAAAACCCTGTTTGGGGTTTTGATCAGGGTTTTATAAAGGGAAAAAGTGAATACTGACGTGGCAGTGGTTACAAAGATCTGACCGCTATGTACTGTCCACGTGCCAATCCCTGATGAATAAGGGAAGACAGGTGTTTTAGGAAACCACTGATGGAGCAATATCAGTGGTTGCAATGGTTATAATGAAAGCATTGGGTGATTTTAACTATCAGTGGATGACCTATCAGTGGATAAAAACACTGATTTTGAACAATAGTGATTACCAAGGAAATGAGAGAACAGGGGTTGACTTTCAGCAGTGAACAACTTTTAGTAGAACAGATGTTTGAACAAAACAGTGGTTATGGCAGACTTTTAAGGATTTAATGAAAAATTCATTTTTTAGCTATTTTTAAGGATGGATTTTTGATTTTTTGAAAATATTTTAATGCTTTTATTCATAGAAAAACAGGGATTTTGCCTGTTATTCCATGTTCAGCATTCCAATCCTAGAGATCAAGCTTTCAAAGGTAGATGTGTCTAATGCTTTTTGTTAGCACATCTGCCAGCTGATCCTTGGTATGAACATGATGCCTAGAAATCAAAATTTTTCAGAGCAATCCCTCACAAAGTGATGTCTGATATCAATGTGCTTGGTGGTTGAATGTGAAACTGGATTTTTGATGATATTTTCTTCTGCCTGACTGTCCAACATGAGAGGTGTCTTTAGGGCAGTGATACCAAAATCCAGCAATTTATTTTGAAGCCATAACAGTTGGACTGTGCAGCTTGCAGTAGCAATGTACTCTGCCTCAGCAGTGGATGTTGAAACAGCTGCTTGCTTTTTGCTTTGCCAAGACACTAAGCAATTGCCTAGGAATTGGCACCCTCCTGAAGTGGACTTCCTTGTCTGTGTTACATCAAGCAAAGTCACTATCTGAGAAACCCGAAAGCTTGATATTTCCATCAGCGGGAGACCAGATACCAAGTGTGGGAGCACCTTTTAGGTATCCGAATATCCTTTTTACATCAATAAGGTTTGACTTTCTGGGGGCTGATTGGGATCTTGCACAAACACATGTTGCAAACATGATGTCTGGCCTAGATGCAGTTAGGTATAATAAAGACCCAATCATGCTTCTATATAGAGTTTGATCAACCAAATCATCCTTTTCATCAGACATGACTATTTTATTGGTTGCAATGGGTGTACTTCATGGTTTACAATCATCCATCTCAAATTTCTTTAAAAGTTCTTTGGCATATTTTCCTTGATGGATAAAAGTGCCATTTTGCAGTTGCCTTACTTGGAGACCAAGAAAGCACTGGAGTTCACCCATTGCACTTATCTCAAACTCAGCTGTCATGAGTTGCCTAAACTCTTCACACATTTTATTACATGTGCTTCCAAAAATGATGTCATCCACATAAATCTGGACAATCATCAAGTCTTTCCCTCTCCATTTTAAAAAACAGTGTTTTGTCTATTTTACCTCTTGTGAAACCAATAGAGAGAAGAAAAGTGGAAAGAGTTTCATACCAGGCTCTTGGTGCTTGTTTCAGGCCATACAAAGATTTGTTTAGCTTGTAGACATGATCTGGATAAAATGGATCCTCAAAGCCAGGAGGTTGACAGACATATACCTCTTCTTGAATCTTACCATAGAGGAAAGCACATTTGATATCCATTTGATACACCTTGATGTTGTGGTTGACAACAAAGGCCAGGAATAGCCTGACAACTTCTAATCTTGCTACAGGGGCAAAAGTTTCATCATAGTCAATGCCCTCTTCCTGTCTGTAATCTTGAACCATAAGCCTAGCTTTATTCTTGACAACAATACCCCTTTCATCAGTTTTGTTTTTGAAGACCCACTTTGTGCCAATAGGACTTACATCCTCTGGCAGTGGTACAAGCTCCCATACTTGTTGTCTTTTAAACTGTTGCGAGCTCCTCTTGCATGGCTTCTACCCAGCTGTTGCTCTTTCAGTGCCTCTTGGTACTTGACTGGCTGATGGAGAGATAGGAAACCAGCAAAAAGACAAATGTTTTGGGATTGACTTCTTGTGAGCACCCCTTCATTGATGTTGCCAATGATTTGGTCAGGTGGATGAGACTTCAAGATGATTAGATCTCCTTGGTATAGAACAATGGCATTTAATGGTGAAGGCTGC